>OV656872.1:49583980-51983980 GCA_927399465.1 Sarcophaga caerulescens | reverse complement strand
GGTTGCAAAAACCTTCCGAACAAGAAACTTCTGATCCTTCTGAAGTATCCTCAGGCGATGAGACAACACTTGATGTACGTGAATTACCGTTAGATAAAGGTTCACTCCCATAGCCAGAGTCTTTTACATCACTTTCACAGGGACATTCAACATGTGGTGAATTACAGTCATTGCATTTAACTGCAACTGAAGATGAAATTAAAGTGTTGTTAATGGCGGAGTTTTTAGTATTGGTTGTATTCGTTTTAATAGCGTTATCGTTCTTTCTGCTGTTGGCATTGTTGCCACTAGGAGTAACATTTTTTCTTTGTGGTGTTTTTACTTTTTGTTTTTGCTTTTGTTTCTTCTTTTTTTGTTGCTGCTGAGCAGTTGTTGGTAGTTGCTGAGTACGAGTATGATTTTTATTAGTATTGGCATTGTTATTGCCTTCCTCTGCAATGTCATGAATTTCTTCGCGATGATCACATTCAACACCAGCATCTTCATCAATATCTTTCTGCCCAGCAGATGAAGCTTTCATTTTTGCGTCTCTCTGTTCAAAGTCTAGGACTTCGTCACTCTCATTTGCAATTCCGTTATTGGACGTAACATGCTCAAGTAAGTCTTCTTCATCCGTATTAGCAACACCATCATGATGTTCTTCGTCATCGGCAGCCTCAAAGTTGTCCGCGTTATGATCACATATACGATGAGAGTTCTTCTTTTCGTTCTTCTTCTTCTTCTTTTTCAATTTCTTCTGTTCGCGCTTATGTTCTTTAGCTTTTTCGGCACGACTTATCTCCTGGTAGAGTAATTCTAAATTACTAATACCCTGTTTCTTTTCCACAGACATATCGAAATTGCGACAAAGTGCATGAACACCAACTGCGGCTAAAACTTGACAGGCACGTTCTTCTTCTCTTAAACTAACGTATACACGACGTAGACGCTCATACATAATCATACCAACACAGGTGAGTACCTCTTCTTGAGCGATCTCCAAGGTTTTTGCATGACGTTCACGTAACTTCGAATAGCTGAAAAACAAAAGAATTTAAAGTTTTCAACCATTAATTTATTATCTGCAAAATAATGTTTACCTTCCATTGACTTCGGGTTCGGCGCGCCTTATAAGAGCGTCGAGAAAGTCGATTTTATTCGTGAAAACATGTATATGCTTGTCGGGATGACACTTTTTGATATTGGCATAAAGTGCTGCGACATAGCCCTTCTCTTTCGTAGTTGTCTCTCCCACTAAAATTTTATAAGCTTTTTCGATCTACAACAACGAAAGTACGCGTAATTTTAGTCATATTCAAGAATATTATATTTATTTCCGTCCAATTTCATACCTTTGTACGGCAACCATTGCAAAACTTATGCTTTTTTAAATAATTCTCCAACACTTCATGTAACTCTTTCGTTTCGATAACAGCCAATTCATCTCGACAATTATGTTTCATTGATGACCACACCTCACGCCATGTTTCAGAAAATGGTTTCGATCGAAAGGCGTCTAACGAATGCAGGACACATCGTGTTTTATTCCTCAGCTTACTGTCCAACAAATTATTTAATATCTCATGATGCCGGTATAAAAGGGTCCCCAAGGCTTGTGGTGTTTTTATTCTCTCTTCTGTTATACTAAGTACGCCGGAGTTCTTTAGTACCAAAGGATCTAAAGTCGGTTGACCAGTGGCAGTAAGTTGTTGAAACAATCGTTCAACACGTCGCCTACAACCAACACATTGTACACACTGATTAAGTACGGATACAAAAGTGTTGTTATTAATTTCCAAGGACGCACGTAACTCCTCACTTGTCAAGAGATTAAATTTACGGGTAAATTCTTCCAGTTCTTTGCCACGTATATTAGGACTATCAATACATAGACCCTTACTATTTAGATCCATTAGCATCTGAAAATATAAGAATACAATTACAATTATGAAATTGTAAAATTAATTTTACTCAATACTGCTTGCGAAAGAAAAAACAATCTTGATTTGTTCTATGCACACTCACTCATATGAGTTTCTAAAGAACAAATGCATTAACCTAATAAAGAAATATATATTTATAAACCCTGATGCTATGGTGTAATAATTTAAGTGTTGTTCATTAACATCTTATAAATATTATAAACAGTAATTGCATATAAAAAATTCAATACAATACATATGTATACGTATATACGTGTATATATTTATTTATATTTTTAATCATTAAATTGTTTCTAATTTCCCGAGATTAAAAACCTAAGGAATTTAAAATATACGCACCTATGTATATTATGAAGGCGCATTTTTTAGGTGTGAGTTTTTTTGATTATATGAATTGAAACTGTCTCTGTAATTTGACAAAAGCCAAAATTTGTGTTAACAAAAAAAATTTGAAATTATGCTGCCGAGGATGGAGAATTATCAGATAGTATATGTTTTATGATCCGTACAAACATGGATCGATTTAATGGTGAAATTAACATTGAGAGTGCTAAGTGTAGTGGACGTCAGCGTGAATTAACTGCAAGAGACCGTGTTCAAATAGTATAGAAAGTTAATCCGATAAAAATATTTATACACTTCGCTGCAGATATTAAAGACAATTTTGGTAAGGAAGTGCACCTCTGAAACTGTTCGGAGATTGCTGCTTGAAGCTTGTTACAATTTAAGAGTGGCTAAAAGAAACTCACTAATATTTGTTTTCGCTCAAAAGAAGAGCAAGTCATGCGCAAAATAATTTGAACATCTACTTTGTGACTTCTGGGTTCATAAGCTCTTCTCAGACAAAGTAAATTTACTTCTATTGACCTTATGGAAATTCCAGAGTGCATAGACAATTTTGCACTACATAAACAGAAAAATATCTAACATCAAAGTAAAGTATGATAGCAGAAGAGTAATGGTTTATGGCTGTGTTTTCGATCCGAGTGTCCTGATACATTCTATGCAGCCTCCAGACCCAAGACCCACTGAACATTTGTGGAAAAAATTGTGCATATGCTTA
This sequence comes from Sarcophaga caerulescens, assembly GCA_927399465.1. NCBI lineage: Eukaryota > Metazoa > Arthropoda > Insecta > Diptera > Sarcophagidae > Sarcophaga > Sarcophaga caerulescens. The sequence continues at coordinate 51,980,995 of OV656872.1, read as the reverse complement.
TTTTTCTGTTTTATTTATATAGTGAAAATCTTTTTTTTTAACATTAGCATTGTGTGGATCCAAAAGAATATTAATCTACATAATTTATTAATTAGCATAAATGAATCTATTAAACTGTTGTCTAGGAACTAAACTGTTACTCACATATTGAAATCAATAGAAAAGAAGAAACAACAAAAGGATACAAGGAATCTAAAACTAGGCTCACAATCTTTTTCATAATGTGTGAAAATTCTGAATTGTTTGTTAAAGCTAATAAATAAAAGGTAAAAGTTAAGCTTTTTTAATATGTACTTTAAATAAATTAACGTTTGTATTATACACTTCTACTTATTTTAATTTTGGAGTGAAATTTCACGTTTCAATAAAAAATAACATGCACTTTTTATGTTCTCATATAACCCCTATTAATAATATTTTTATTTATACATTCTAGACCTGGTCGATTATGTCCCGATTAAATAAAAAAAAAGAGTTTATTTGAAAAACTAATGAATACATGGTTAGCAAATAATAAAGGTATACCTTTACAACTTTTGCAAGCGCAATCTCTAACCAAATGCGTTTCTATTAGCCTGTTTTTGTTTAAAAATACATCTCAATGGCCGGCCAGTGGTAAAAAACAAAAATAATCATATTATCAACTACTACTACAAAAAACTAGTTTAGTATAACGTGATTATTAATAAAAAAGAAAATTAAAAGAAGAAAGCTAGAGGCCTGCAAAACAATAAAATACAAATTAATGCAAGAATGAAATAATGACTGAATTATTAGGAGTACATATTTCGTTTTCGTTCAGAGTTTTGTAGGCGGCATTCGATTTTTTTTTATCTGAAATAAGATTTCATTTGAGTAGAGATTAATTTCTTGCTTTAATGGTTTCACAAATTTAAAATTTCAGATTTTTGAGGTGTTATTGAAGTGATAATGAAAATCATAAAATATGGTTAAGCCAATAAGAATTGCATGCAAAGCATTTCTTTTTACAGATTGTACAATATTTGGAAAACAAAATGAAGAGTCAGACAATGTATTGTGACATGAGTGATAAACAAATTAAAATTCAAGGTTTTTTTTTATTTTATTATGCTGTTATTAAAAAACAGAAGTTAAACGACATCGAGAGTAAAATAAATATCGAGTCTAATCAACGCGTCAGCTGCACCTTAATTTAGAAGAGGGTGGCAGCAACAGGGGGGTCAATGACGAATGACGATGGTGGTAGCGGTAGTAGTAGCAGAAGAAATTTAATTTTTCTTATTAAATATATGTATGTACATAAAATACGTCAAGATTTACCAAATAGTTCTTACCACAAGATTTTCATCTCCTGCATTAACGGGTAATTGTCTCCGACCAACATTCATATAACTTATATCCTCCGTTCTGCAGACGTAGGTTAGACGCGCCATGTTTTATTAATAAAAAAAATATATATTTCGCTCGCTTATCGTTCTGCGTTTCTTTTTTTCTTAACCACGTAAACTTGAATTTTCCTGTTGTTAAATTAGTTATTTTTCCAAAATAATTATATTATTGTTGGCTATTTAAAGTTTCTATTGAAATTCTTTTGTTTTGTTAAAGTTTTTTGGGCTATTTTTCCTTTAAGTAATAAAGAAAAACCGATGTGAAATTTGACAAACTTAACTCGTCGTCGTTCAGCACAGTCTTTTCATTTTTTCTTTTTGATCACATACATTAAGAAACGTGTTGCCACACAATGCAAATAAGAATTGTGCAACTCTGTTTGATAAATATATTTTCATGAAAATTATACAAATATTTAAATTGATATACTGTTTCTCGATTTTTCAACATTAAGTGAGCAAAAGAAAAGCGATTACGTAAACAATTATAAATTTATTTAGAAAATATGTTGTACAAAACAAAATCAAAACAAAAAACATATGTGCCTGTTTTCACTTTCAAATACGTGGCATCTCTTAAGGACAAAGTTGTATTGAAAAGAAAGTATGAAGCAGTGGTGCAAAGAAATGTAAAAATGAAGGAAATAATAGGGAAGGAAACCTCAAAAAAAATTTTTAAAGATGTATGTAGGATGTTAAGGAATATTATTTGTTGAATTACTGTAATTATAATTTTGTTAAAAGTCTATAATAACAGTAGATCAGTACATAACAGTTCTACATTTCTTTTTTTATTAATATCAATTTGAATTTAATTTTTTCATACAATGATTCTTATTTGCTTAATTATGAATGGGAACTAAATTGTATGGTAACTCTAGACAAGTCAAGAGTCTGGCAACATCTTATGGTCTAAATTAATAAAATATTTTTATTATAGCGCGCAGGGGAAGAAATATCAGTACGACAATATAGAAATTGCAACATTTCGGAAATTTTATAAAGTAACGAAAGTAATTTATGCGAATTTCCACATTCGAAAATAACAAATTGCAGTTTATTAACGAAAATATCTAGAAGAATGTCTCAATATCATTATGTGGTCACGGCACAGAAGCCCACAGCTGTAGTGGCTTGCGTTACCGGTGAGTTGAAGAATGTATTTTTGTGTGAATTTATGCATTTAATAAAGCAAATGCATATTATTTTAATAAATTTGCATGTATAAGACATACGAATCCATTATAATTATTGTTATTGTTCTTTTGCTTACTGGTTGCATGATTGTTCTTGATTGTATTTTTGCAGGTAATTTTACTTCACCAACAGATTTAAATTTAATAATTGCTCGTAATAGTCAGTTGGAAATTGATTTAGTAACGCCGGAGGGTCTTAGACCTCTTAAAGAGGTTAATATATATGGCCAGATAACAGTGATGAAACATTTTCGTCCCCAGGTAATAAAGTGTCCACGATACCACATGGTCTTTATTCTTATTGTCATATGTTTGTCTATTGTTACTTTAGGATAGCAAAAAGGATTTATTGTTTATACTTACTCATCGTTATAATGTGATGATCTTAGAGTGTCGCATGATAGGCGATCAAATTAGTGTTATAACCAAAGCTCATGGCAATGTCTCACATCAATACAGTCCACCTACGGATGGTGGTGTTATGGCTGTTATTGACCCTAAGGCTCGGGTTATTGGTATGTGTTTATACATGGGTCTATTTACCATAATACCATTGGATAAGGAAACCAGTGAACTAAAGGCAACAAATTTACGGTATGTATCCATTCCTACATGTGATAAATTACTAATATCGCTTGAAATTTTTAATATTTTTTCCAATTCTAAATCATTTCTTTATAAAACTTAAGTTGTATTCATAGTACGCTTTCAGTATTGCGGTTATTATTGATATATCTATCAAGTATTTTACACAAATGCGAGCAATCTGTAGGGTAGACATTTGTCTAATGACACAAAGAAGTTTCTGACTATTTATCTCAAAATCGATTCTAATTCAGTCAGTTAGGGCGAACGTTTGTTTTTAACTTTTCAATATAAAAGAATCCAACAGTTTTCTGTGAGATTGCAATTGCTTAGCAAGTTGTGAGTTAAGTGAGTTGAAAAGCATACTACTGGAAGCAGTATGTATTCAGGATCAATCACTTTCACTTTACGCTTGCATTTTCGGTTCTCTAGATTTAATAACAGTTTTACTGTCATTAGTTAATTTATATATCCGTTCGTATACAATTATTTACCTCTGCATAGTTTTCTGAGGCAACATCTAAGCTATACCACAAATTATTAATCACTTAAATTATCATTATTTTCTACCATCACGGAAGTTGATGCATGTTTCTATTCGAAAAGAAAATTTTTTTAATTTAAATCCAAATGCTGAAATAAAAAAATAAAAATTGAAAAATATTGGATTTTTATAAAAAATTTATCTTTTTATATTGACAGTATGGACGAGTTAAATGTATACGATGTTGAGTTTCTTTACGGCTGCATTAATCCCACTATTATTGTAATACATAAAGATAATGACGGTCGACACGTGAAGACGCACGAAATTAATTTGCGGGATAAAGAATTTATGAAAATAGCCTGGAAACAAGATAATGTTGAGACGGAATCCACCATGTTAATTCCGGTGCCTACTCCTTTAGGTATGCAAACATAACTATAATTCACTAATATGATTTTATGGAATCTTTGAATATATTTGATTAATTCTAGGTGGAGCTATTGTTATTGGCCGCGAATCTATTGTTTATCATGATGGTAATAATTATCACGCTGTTGCTCCTTCAACTTTTAAGGTATTTTTGTTGCTGTTTTTTTTTTAACAAAGTGTGAGATTTTTTTAATTTAAATCATTTTAGCAAAGCACTATAAATTGTTATGCTCGTGTCGATAGCAAAGGCCAACGCTATCTGCTTGGTAATATGTACGGTCAGTTATTTATGTTGTTTTTGGAGACCGCCGATAATGGTAAAGGCTGTGCTTCCGTAAAAGAAATTAAAGTAGAACTTTTGGGTAAGCAATTAAGCCAAATTATAATCAATAAAATATGAGTTAGGGCATGTAAAAACTAATCATATTTACTTTTAAATTGTTTTAATATTTTTATTTAAGCAAATTTTATTTGCAATATCCTTTCATAATTTTTTAACTAAGGTGAGATTTCAACACCGGAATGCATTACCTATTTGGATAATGGGTTTTTATTCATTGGCTCTAAACATGGCGACTCTCAGTTAGTTCGTTTAAGTACTACTCCTAATGAGAATGGCTCATATGTAATACCCATGGAGAATTTTACGAATTTAGCACCAATACTGGATTTAGCTGTAGTTGATTTAGATCGTCAAGGCCAAGGACAAATAATTACATGTTCGGGTACATTTCAAGACGGTTCCTTAAGGATTATAAGGTATTTTATAAACCAATCGTACACAAAAATTAATTCTAAAAATTATATTTTTTATTTAAGAATTGGTATTGGTATTCAAGAACATGCCTGCATAGATTTGCCTGGCATTAAGGGTATGTGGTCTCTAAAAGTAGGAATTGATGATAGCGTATACGAAAATACTTTAGTATTGGCATTTGTGGGACACACACGTATATTGACTTTAACAGGCGAGGAAGTTGAAGAAACTGACATACCCGGTTTCTTAAGTGATCAACAAACTTTTCATTGTGCAAATGTGGATTATGATCAGGTATAATAAAGATATTTTTGGAAAATATTTCCTCTTATTGTAAAAATATTTCAGATAATACAAGTTACGCCATTAACTGTGCGTCTAATTAAAAGCACAACTAAGAACTTAGTTTATGAATGGCAACCTGATGCTGGAAAACGTATTGGTGTTGTGTCTTGCAATGCTCAGCAAATTGTTATTGCCTCTGCACGTGATGTTTACTATTTGGAAATAGAAGATGAAAAGCTTGTACAGGTTTCTCAAAAAATATTGGAGTATGAAGTAGCCTGCTTGGATATAACACCTTTGGGTGAAGGAAAAAATCGTTCAGATTTGGTATCCGTCGGTTTGTGGACTGATATATCTGCAGTGGTTTTGACACTGCCAAATTTAGATGTTTGTCATACTGAAAAATTGGGTGGTGAAATTATTCCCAGATCTATTCTAATGACTACCTTTGAGGGCATTCATTATTTGCTATGCGCCTTGGGTGATGGTTCTATGTTCTATTTCATTTTAAACAAAGAAACTGGTAGTTTGAGTGATAAAAAAAGGGTAACATTAGGCACTCAACCTACTACTCTTCGAACCTTTAAATCATTTGCTACTACCAACGTTTTTGCTTGTTCGGATAGACCGACTGTAATATATTCATCCAATCATAAGCTGGTGTTCTCGAATGTTAATTTAAAAGAGGTTAATCACATGTGCTCTCTCAATGCGCAAGCTTATCCTGACAGTTTAGCTTTGGCTACAAAGAATTCAGTTATTATTGGTACCATAGATGAAATTCAAAAATTACACATACGTACTGTACCCCTCGGAGAAGGTCCACGTCGTATTGCTTATCAGGAGAGTTCTCAGACATTTGCTGTAGCCACCATGCGCATTGATGTCCAGGGAAGAGGTGGCCCCAAGCCCACAAGAGCCAGTGCTTCCACACAAGCCCAAAATATAACGTATGCTTCAAATATTGTTCCTAAACCGGGTGCTGGAAACACTGCTACAACTAACGCCGAAATTGGGCAGGAGTTGGACATAAGCAATCTGTTGATTATCGATCAAAATACATTTGAAGTTCTACACGCTCATCAATTTATGCCCTCGGAAACTATTATGTCTATAATGTCGGCTCAATTGGGTGACGATCCCAACTCTTATTATGTAGTATCTACTGCTTTATTGTATGCCGATGAACCTGAGCCGACAGTTGGTCGTATCATAATATTTCACTACCATGATGGTAAATTGACCCAAGTAGCTGAAACGAAAATTGATGGCGGTTGTTATTCAATGGTTGAATTCAATGGTAAAGTATTAGCTGGCATCAATAGCTTTGTACGTCTTTACGAATGGACAAATGAAAAGGAATTACGTATGGAATGTAATATACAAAAGAATATAACCGTGTTATGCTTAAAGGCTAAAGGTAATTAACTCAAAAACGCAATTTAAGAAAATAAAATTTTTTTTGTTACGAAATTGCTTATCTTTGCAATAATTTTTTGAAGGCGATTTTATCTTAATTGGTGACTTAATGCGTTCGATGACGTTATTGCAACACAAACAAATGGAAGGTATATTTATCGATATTGCAAGAGATAGCGATCCCAAGTTTATGCGAGCAATTGAAATTTTGGATGATGATACATTTTTGGGTTCTGAGGACAATGGCAATTTATTTGTTTGCCAAAAAGATAGGTAAGTTTTTAATTCATTTGGTTATTTTATTTAAAACTACACAGTTAGGCTTAAAGTAAAACAATCACACACAAAATAATTACTTTCCATTACAAAAATACAGTGAAATTTTTTTCGATTTAACAAAAACAATTTTAATCGAAATAGATTGAGGTTCTTTAAAAATACATTATTAAGTTTAAAGTAAAAGAATCACACACAAAACAATTACTTTCCATTACAAAATTGCAGCGATTCAACAAAAACAATTATAATCGAAATAGATTGAATTTCAAACATTATATAAACTTTCTAAATGGCTATTTTGTTGCTCTCAACTGAGAAAGTTTATTTCTATCATAATATATTATAGTTGCGTAGATCTTGATAATATTGGTAGTTTTATCTAATGCTTCTTTGACTTAAGGTTACTTAACATAGCGCCCTTGTGGAATTATTTTTGGAATTTTTGCAGATAAATTAAAACTATTGCAATGCAATTTATTTAATTTATTCTTGTAATTAATAAAACATTGTAATCAAGAACTAAGTTTCACATTATGTAGGTACCACAGGCAAGAGAGAAGGGACCTCAAATCTCTTCTTGGATAATTTTTACTAGCAAACATGTTATAATTCGTGTTATGAGTACCTTAGTACACGCGTTGTATTGAAACATTTGGAAATGTGAGAAAATTCAGCTCATTGTAGTAGGAACTTCGTTTTATGTTTAAAGGATGTTGCTGATACATTCATTCATTCGTACTAAGTGTTTAGATTCTGGAAAATTAATTTAATAAAAACAAAATATTCATGCACGGTTTTCATGTCATCAAATTATACTATTTCTACATATATTTAGTGCTGCCACGACTGATGAATTACGTTCTGAGTTACCGGAGGTGGCACGTTTTCATTTAGGCGATTATGTTAATGTTTTTCGACATGATTCGCTTGTAATGCAAAATGTTGGCGAACGTACAACACCTAACCAGGGTTGCGTTCTCTATGGAACTGTTATGGGCGCAATTGGTATTGTGACACAGATACCACAGGACTTTTACGAATTTTTGCACAGTCTTGAGGAAAGACTAACGAATGTCATAAAATCAGTGGGAAAAGTGGACCACTCGTATTATCGCAGTTATCAAACTACACAAAAAACAGAGCCGTGTGAAGGTTTTATAGATGGTGACCTGATTGAAAGCTTTCTGGACTTGACGCGTGACAAAATGAAGGAATGTGTTTTAGGTTTGGAGGTGAGATTATATTTTATATGGAATATGACAATGGAATTTCGTTCGTAATATTTCGCTTTTTGCAGATCACTATGAACGGAGAGAAAAAAGACGCCGATGTGGATGATGTCATAAAAATTGTGGAGGATCTTACAAGAATGCATTGAATGTGTTCTTCTATACCTAATAACTGTTTTTTTTTTTATTTTAATTAACGCTTTTTTACCGTAATTCTGTTTTAGCTGTTCCTCGATTCCTTTAATGACGTTTGCATAAAATTGAGCGTTGATTTAAGAGTTTCTTATTCTGCCTTTAACATTTCCTAAGATATTTTTCTTCTTTATTCGTTTCTTAACATTCTTTCGTTTATTTTAATTTTTTTTTTTTATATAAATATATGCGAAGTATAATATATAATGTATATTTATTCCCTTGAAAACATTTTCTAAAACAAACAGCTGGGGATTAATTTATATTTTATGTATAAAAAAACAAAAAGAAATGTGTAGTCTATATATAAAAAATGAAACAAAAAAATATTCGCTATACTATTGCTAAACGAAATGTATTTTAAAAATGTTGTCTTTGTAAAAGATCTACTTTTGATGTTCGGTGGCACTACTATCTAAAACAATAAAATGATGAAAATTAAATGATCTCTTTTAATTACATATTTTTCTTGAAGTAATATTTTTTTCTCTATTCCATTTCTGAAATTATTTGAGGATCTTCTTACTGATTCTTTGCTTGTCCGCGACTGCGGCAATTTTCATATGTCGGCATGTACACAACCCGTGGACGCTCTCAGTTGTGCTTCCTTTATTAATTGACCATAAATTTCTTATAATTAGTTGAATCCACTGTCATTGATGGGAAATGTAAATAGTCGATACGAGGACTTGAAGAGCTATGTGGATTTCCAAAAAGTCGATGTGGTAAGGCCACGAGGCTTGGTGGAGCTGAGACTATTGAACTACAGATTTTATTTCCCCTTAGATTATATTTGTTATATTTCGTCCAGGCACGCTTGTAAATATCTGGCTAAGATATAGGCGTTCTCTGCGATACGATTGGTTTGTACATATCGGCCTTGCAGTGCTTATGAGTGTTTGTTACTGTGTATTTAGACATTCAGATATTCAGGGGAATTTGAAGGCGCGGTGGAATATTAACATCTTGATGATTGGTTCAGCAAGATTACGTTTTGGAAATTCTTTATAACGTAGTAAAATGACCAAGTTGTGATGGGGTTCTCGTTTCCGAGACAACTAGCGCTTCGACAATGCTGGTTGGTCGTCTGCAAAGTATATCTAGACTAATTTTTTTTATCAGATGGAAAATTATTGATATGTCATCTATTTTTATGGAATATTTAATCAGGACGCTGGGATTTTATCATACTTTCTAGGAACAAATAGTGTTGTAAATTAGAGTCCAAGTTACTGAACACTGTTGAAAACCAAATACACCTATCCCCCGATTTACACTGAGTATAGGTTCCTTAGAAAACCGTGTAAACTGAAATCGTAGATTTCGCTATGTAAAATAGTGTAAATCGAAAACAAACTAAAATAGCCATAACTAAGTCATTCATTTCAACGTAAAATAAAAGTAAATAGTACATATGTATGTTTATTTTGAAAAAACACAAAAGTAGCTATCTATTCATTAAAATACAAACATAAATATTTAAACAATTTTACCAAAAATTTAATTATGTACTATTATCACTGTCATAGGATATGTATAATCTTTTCTTCCTGATTGGTATGATGTCACTTTCATCACTCGATAATACTTTATGCGATTCTGTTTCGGTGTTAGATGGATTAGGAACGATTTTTATGTTTTTATGGCGAGACTTCGTAATGAAATCCGTAATTAACATTTGCCTTTGGTTTTTGTTTAAATCCTCCTCATATTGAGCTAAGCATTTATTAATATCGCGCCTCGTGTAAAAGCGAAATCGTGTAAAAAAGGTACCTTGTAAATCGAGGGATAGGTCCAACCATGACCGCTTTCTAAAATCTTTATATCTTTATAACTGCCTTATAATCGTCTCAAATATACATATCGTTGGTCTCATGTAGAAAGGCCCTAACTCACACTTTTTTCGAAATTTTTTTTTCGTGATTCCAATGCATTTAACACAAATACACCTCCTCACAAAAATTTAATAAAAAAAATATGCGAGTTAGGGCCTTTCTACATGAGACCAACGATATGTATATTTGAGACGATTATAAGGCAGTTATAAAGATATAAAGATTTTAGAAAGGGGTCATGGTTGGAGAAATTGTGGAAGATAATCCGAATTTTTCGATTCCACTCAGTTCTCAACAATTGCGACTATCTTACCGATTCATTACAAAGTATTTTACACTTGAGTTTTCAGTTGAAATTCAACTCATGCAACAATTAAAGCCGGCTGACGATTAAAAATGCCTCAAATATGCTTATTGGATGTTAGAGCGACAGGTTTTTATAGCGAAAGTTCACTTCGTACTCGGCGCGTACGTCAGAAATTCTCGCATACGGGGCTCGGAGAATCCAGAATTGAATGTCGAAAAGCCATTGTATCCGGTAAAAGTAACTGTTTGGTGCGCATTATGACCTGGAGTTATTATTGGACTGTATTTTTTCAAAATTGAGCCTGAAAAAAATCAAGTAACTTTCCAATTTTAACCCAACGCTTTAAGGGTTAATATTAACAATTCAGAAGGAAAAAATTGATTTCTATACAACAACTGCTATTAATGGCATTCATTATTATAAATGTTCTGTAATGCCATTTACATATGTACATACATCAATAGCTTCTAAATGCATCATTAAATTTAAATGTATTAGAATAAATCTCAGAAAGATTAACACTTCTCCACTGTCTTTATGTCGTCATTTGTCTGTCTCCACAAAACGATCATTAAAAGATAAATACGGCTAAATATAGTGGGAAACGCCATCTTTAATTGAAGTCAACAGAATAATACAGCGGCAGGCAGGTAGGCAAGTAGGCAAAGTAAAAAGTGGAAAAAATTTTTTTTTTTGGAATAAAATAATAAGGAACGTAAATAACGAATCGGGAGATGGGAAATAGGAAGTTTCATTATTAGGGGTGTCTGAGTGTCAGCGTGTGTGTAGTATCGTACATACATATGTATATAAAACCCCAATAACAATAATAATGACGATGTTTGAAAAGCGGCTGCGCGATAATAAATAACAAACAATGAAAATGAAACACAATGGGAATCTCTGGGGTTTTATTTGGTTGGATGGAGCATCTGAAACACTTGATAAAGAGAGAAACAACATTTACAAAAGTAGTGATGTCAACTTTTGGAATGTACATGCATGCAGTTTCTGTCTGAAAAATTGGATTGGATTTTATTTTGGAAACTGCTAAAAATGGAAATATATTGACGTTGAAAATTCGGATTACTTTCTTAAATACAAATTAAATTCAGATTTGATATGGGAATGTGGCTTGAGCGAGAGACTCAACAATTTATAAACCTTAACCTACTGTGAGCGTTAACCTATGGTGTTCACCAGGATCGCTTCTATGCATATTTACTATTTTTCAATATTTGACTTTTTTTTTAACTGGAGAAGATTGCTCAGAGGAATTCGCCGAAGAAATATTTTTTCAAAATCTTTTCGTAATGCGAGAAGTCTGACTTGGGTTTAAGCCATGGGCTCCCCTCAAGTAAGCCCACACTACCTACTACACTAAAGCAACTTCACTATTTTATACTGTTTAAAAAAAAAAAAGCTAGTGTGGCTTCGTCCAGACTACGAGTATTTAGGAAATTGTTTTTTCATTGTGTTCAAAGAATTAATTTTATTCATGGTACTTTCCATAAACGTTAAACTTCCAACTCCTCTCGCTGCCTTATACCTACGGTGACCATTATTTGCGTGAGAAAAAAGTGGAAAATATATAAAATTAAAGAACAAAAAAAAAAAAATCATTTATTATAATTAACATTTTATAGATTTTTAAAATACAGACATAAATAGCTACAAATAATATACACAAACTTAAATTTATACATATACACTGAGCGCCAAAAGTAAGTAAACACCACTGAAATAATTCATTTTCTTAGGATATCGAGAAAAGTAAATGGGAATAGTCGAATAAATTTCCAAAAATAAAAACGTTTATTTATTACTTATAAAATGTTAAAACAAAAATAACAATTCAATTATTGTATATTTTTTATAAAAGAAAATTTAAAATTATAGTGGGTGTTGACTCACTTATGGCGCTCAGTGTACATACATATGGATATACTTATGTGTATAAATTTACTTCTGATATTTCTTTACAGAATGTATTTTTTAGTTATTTTTTTAGTAATGGGCCTGTTAGATAAAAATGTTTTAAATTCCGAACAGTCCATTTCAAAATTGCATTTTATGGTCAAAAGAGATTCTAAAGTTTCTAGTCCCATTTGGGATTTTTCGGAAGACAAAATATTGTTAGATATAGCAAAATTCGTTAGACGATGGCAAAGCAAATGAAAAATCTACTAATTTCAGGATGTTTTTATAAGGAACATTTCTCGTTTCGAAATATTTGAAAATTTCAACTTACTTTTTATCGGGATTTAATGCTGATTGTTTCCATATTTCTATTTGTTCAGCATTTGCATAATTTTTTACATAAGTGAATTTATCATAAATTTCGTTATTATTTACATTTAAATTATTTCTGATTTCTGTTACCTTTATTAACGACTTTTCAACTGTAGACCAAAATGGAATTGCATCTAACAATATCCAAGCAAGGCCCTCAATTTCTTTAAATGATTCTTCCCATTGTTTCAGGTAACTAATACAGGTTCTGTAAAAGTTTTTAATTTTTTCCTTAAACAATTTTGTACGTTAAGTCAAGTAAAAATACTTCATTGTGACGTTCTGTTAACCTTGATTTAAATTCTTTTAATATTATAGCCGCTTCAGGCATTGAAATATGTTGATTTTCTAAACGCAGTATATATTTATGAAGACACTACCTTAACTGTGTATAAGTAATAACCAAGACATAGCAAGAGGATCATTAAAAGAATTAAACAATATTGTTGGGCATTTTTCTTGTTTTTAAGTAAGTACTCTGTCATTTTTTACCGAATTAGTGAAAAAAGTGGACAAAAGCGGACATTTTGAAAAATAAATACTTTTTAGAAGTTGCGTGTGGTAAAAAATAGTGGACAAATAGCGGTCGCAAAAAAAATAGCGGACGGGAGGTTAAAATAGCTGACTGTCCGCTATAATAGTGGACGGATGGTCACCGTACTTATACCCCACACTAATAATCAAGTTTCTATCGTGCTTCACGGTGGATATTCAATTTTGTTTGTCAAATTCTTGATTTTTATACATATGTACCAGAGATCAGCAATGAATCGTATTTTCGCTACTCATAGGTACTTATGAAATTTTGAGTATGAGTGAGTCAAGAGTATTAAAATTCAACTACTCTGATTCATTCGTACTCGCTACAACATTGATTTATAAGTATAGGTTGCAATGAGTATGAGTACAACGTTGACATCAAACTCACAACATTCGATTCATTGTTTGATTCATACGCCTACTCATTCAGATTCATAAATTTAGAAAAATACTTATAATACTTACGAATGATTCGAGTCACTCGAATCATTCATCATAATTTACAGTAGTAGTTATTGTTGCATTTACAAAAGAAGAGAAAAGAAAAGACAAAGACAGCAACCAAAGCACACACACAACATTCTAGCGAGTATTGTGGTGTTCGTACTCGAATCATACTTATTTTGTGCTTCGTGTATATGTTGAATCATGGAGAGTCGAAATCAACAACATCGTGCGTATTGTTAAGTACGAGTACGATGAGTATTTCTAACTTTGAATATGAGAAGTATGAGTATGATATTAAAATAAGCATGAATGCGTATAAGTAGCTGAAATTATAAGTATGACTCGAATCTACTCATCGTTTTGAATACTCGTTGCTGATCTCTGATATGTACACATACTATATTGGCCATTACAATCCTTTAGTTAGTTTTACGGCCTAATTAATTTGAACTGATCTGAGGCTTAAATTTCTCTACTTTCTAAGCATCGGCATCAACATAGTTTTAATATAATTCTCTATTTTTCTTAAACATTAACAGCTTCTGCTGTTCGTAAACTTTTTTCCTTAACTGTAAGTGAACAGCTAAGCTTTAATTTGGTATTTTACAAGACTTGCTTATTTATAAATTTCTTGTACTGTTAAATGCGTATGTATATGTAAAAAAAAATGAACGTGCAAACGAATGAATTTTGTATAAGAACCAATCGTTTTGCTTACATACACACACATGCATGTATGTATGTATATAAATTTAAGTTTTATTCATTTATTCATTCATTTGCTAACACACAAACGCAACGCAATAGCAACTCCACAATTATAGTGTAAACAACGTTGCGCCCTCGCAGTATTTTGGTAAATTCAAAAAAAAATATGTACATACAATATTATTACATACATACATGACTAGTGCTGCTGCTGAGTTATTGTTGTTTTTAAACTGCACGTGAGTTTTTATGTTTACATCTTGCGATATTGTTGTTGTTATAACGCTGGGAAAATGAACACATGCAGCGCTGCAAACAGCAGGATAAACCCACAAAACACACGTTCATTGATGTCGTGACATACACAAGCAGACAAAACTATTCTGTTTCAATAAATACGCCAAGTGTGCAATTAACGTTGGCAGTGACGTTGACCGCTGGTGTTGACGTCAATGGAGGAGTTTCTCTGCGTTTGTTTTGTTTGCTTGAGTGTTTGTTTGTACATTAAATTAAAAAAAAAAAAATTAACAAAAAAAAACGTGTCTCTAACAATACTTTTAAACGTTTATTTAATAAATTAAGCATTACATTTGATGTGATGTGATTTTGGCTTCTTTTTGTCATTTGTTGAAAATAGCATACTTAGTCGCTTTTCATCGCTGTCCTGAACAATATTAAGTTACGCTGTCAACGTTGACTGATATACAACTTACTATACTTTGTTGTCATTCGCTTGCTCCTACGTTTGTTCCTTTAGAACTCCCCATAAGTTGACTTTTCTTTCTTGTGGGGTTCATTTCCATTGCAATTCTCATTAACACTCGTGTTCATTGATGTTATTGCCAATGTTGCTGAGCGCGTATAAGTTATACTTCTCCATGTTTCGCGTTTCTGTCATACATTGTATAAAGAACGATGGTTATATGGACCATTTCTTCGTTTCATTTATACAATATCCAATTGCGTTTCTTCATTCGTCGTGATTTGTTCGTGTCTTATAAAACGCGGTTAAGTACTACAAATATTCTCCTAAAATAAATAAATAAATAAATAAATAATAAATATAAATAATTTATAATTATAAATAATATTCACTGTGTTATTTACTGTTTTTTATAATTTTTTTTTTTACGATAATTCTCTTAACCAACGGTAAATCAATAGAACTGTTCTCAGTACTTAAAAGAGTGTGAGCTAAATGAGATAAAAGAGAGCATTAAAATCAATAAAAAAATTTGATTTGTTTATGGTTTATTAAAATATTGTATTTAAAAATAAAAAAGAATGTTTTTCATCCCCGTTAAATAATATAAATTCAATGTTGTATAATTAGAATTAGAAAAATTATTACAAATTAAAGTAATTTGAAGAAAAAAACCCAAATAAGAATATAAAAAAATTGGAAAAAAAAAATTCCAAAAGCGTGCCAGTGCAAATAAGATTTTTTTTTATAAAAAAAAAGTTAAAAATATTTAAAATCTATACTTTTTGTAAAAAAAAATTTCAATTTTTAAATTAGTACTTAAGTGGCAGTTATTGCATTTTCTCTGATATTCAAACTTTTGTTTAGTAGCGGATAATATAACACATCAGTTTAACAATACCGACGGCAAAACGGATACTTGACATACATAAGTAAGTGAATAGTTATTTTCTTTTAATTTTTGTATAGGGTTATCCATTTAGTGTTTTCTAAAACGTCAGTCTGGTAAGGCTGTCAGCTATTAAAAATCTTTCTTCTGAAGTGTCATTTGTTTAGTAAGAGGTTCATCATTGGGTCGTTTACCCTCCGAAAAACTCAATAGTTAAAATAGTTAAAACTCACTACAAAATTGGAGAATTAAACGAACATGATACACTATTTTAACATTACGGCAAGATTATAAAGAAATTTGAACAGACTTGAAGCGTTACCGATATAATGAGGTCCGTGCATCATCATCATTATCAATATCGCTTTTATAACATAAATATGGCGGATTACCCGAATTTGTCAATCCCTCCGCTTTTTCTGCAATCGTGTATTCATAGCGCCGTAGGGATGCTGATTTTTCGAACAGTATTTAAAATTTTTACCTCGGTGGTTACGTGCACAAGCAAAAATGTTGAGTATAGTGCCCGGAAAACCCAAAAGCGATAGTGGAAGAGCTATTGCATGCCGAAGAAGTTACTGCTTAGTCTGCATTATGGTCTGGGCCGTGTTTATACGAATTTATCTCTTTAAAAAACGTTACTGTCATTTCAGAACGCTATGACCATAAGATAGCCGATCTTTTATGTCCTGCATTTGAGGATTATGGAATTGACTGTGTATGGTTTCAGCGATACACTGCCGCTGAGAGGTTTACAGAAAGAGTAATTTCATGTTTTGTAATTTTATGTTTGGTAATTGGCCATTCAGATCATGTGACTTGTAGTCCTTAGGGCATTTCATTAAAATTATAGCTTTATGTGTCTTTTATTAAAGTTTATCGCTGAAGATTGCCGCCATGCTGTTCCAGAAGACATCCATAATGCTCGAATGTGGACTCATATTAGGTGAAGAGTTTTTTTTTGAAGTCGTGGACCTAATCATATTTTTTGTTGATCATTTGGCATCAAGACTGGACCATGTGGAAAATAATTTTTTTTAAATCGGTAGAATATGTTAATTGCTGTAAAGAAATAGCGCTAGGGAATAACATATTGCTTCGTATAACTTGTGAAAGGAATAGGTAAGAGAGGTGACCGTCTTGTGGCAGTTTTTACATGTCATAACATCAATGAAATTTCTAAGAGCAGTGCACAATTGCAGTGCTAAATTGCCAATTGATTTGTTCATACGATAATTTAACACTGCATAGTTGCTTAGTCTTATAGAATTATACCACGTTGTTGCTATGTTGCTATTCCTTCAATCTGCCTTCTGACAGTCAGGGACAGACTGCCAAGCATTCTTTCCTATCTTCGCACAATTGCTGGACAATAAATGTCGGGAGAAAACAATAAATTGTTTCGTCTTTCATGGGTAACTATGCCAAATACGCCCTCTATAAATCGGGTAAAATTCGGTAAAATATAAAAAGTGTGATTTTCGGAACCTGGAGACAGGATAGCTATTAGATCAAGGATTCCAAAACAGATTTCGTTACTCTCTAACCAACGAAGTAAACTTTTTATAAGAGCTGAAAATGCCCTCCTTAAATTGGGTAAAATTCGATAAAATTTAAAAAGCGCGGCTTTTGGATCTAGTGGGCTGGATGGCCACGGTATCAAAACAGGTTTCTTTACGGTCAGGCGTTACTTAGGTCCGGAGCTTTAGGCTACAATTCATCAACCCAAAAATGCAAGTCATCGACCCAAAAAAAGCAAATCATGGACCAAAAGAATGCAAGTCATTGGCCAAAAAAATGCAAAAAAATGCTAGTCATCGGCAAAAGAAATGCAAGTCAGCCAACTAAAAAATGCAAGTCATCGACAAAAAATGTAAGTCATCGACCAAAAAATGCAAGTCATGGACCAAAAAATGCAGGTCAGTCATCGACCAACAAAATTGTAATTCATCGAACAAAAAGTGCTAGTCATTGATCCAAGAAATGCAAGTTAGCTAAGCAAAAAATCCAAGTTATTGACCAAAAAAATTGCAAGTCATTGATCCAAGAAATGGAAATCATCATCAAAATGCCAGTCATCAACCAAAAAAATGCCAGTCATCAACCAAAAAAAATGCCAGTCTCCTACCAAAGAAATGCATATTAACTCAATGAGAATTATTAACATTTTTAGGTTCATTTCCCTACAATTTAATATTTGATCCTAATTTGACAAAAAGTTAGCTTCGTCGCCTATATCTCGGGTTCCAATGAACGCCCGATCGTAAGGAAACTTGTTTCGGAATCCTTGATACCATGTATATCTAGCCCACTGGGTCCACTTCCCCCACAAGTTAATTTTTATTCGATTTTGACCGATCTATATAGAACACTTTTTTTTTGTCAATTTGACAAAATTTTAGCCTCGTCCCCTATACTTCCGATCGCAAATTACGCCCGACCCTAAGAAATTCTTGATACTATGACTATGGCCCACTAGCATGGCTACCAATTTTCCCCACAAGTCTATTTTTATCCGATTTAGCCCGTTTTATGCAGAACATTTTTTTGCTCGTGTAAAAAAATTAGCTTCGTTGGCTATATCTGCGATCGCAAAGGTTACCCGACCGTAATGAAAAATGTTTTGGAATCCTTATTTCACTTTTCGTGATTAAGGATTTTCTTAAAATTTTCAACTGTGTTAACTTAATAGTCTCTGTTAACATAACATTTACTGTAATAAGAAGAATATAACTTTCACAAACATAATTAAATACACAATTTGAAATGATGAAACCAAAATCAGGTCCTAATTGGTGGTTAAACGATCGAATATGTTTGTTACAATACTAACTTTTTAATTGGAGAACGTGAAGAGCGGTAAATGAGCATCGATAATCGTTAATCATCACTTTACGTAAAGGTTTAAAGTAACATTTCGCAGTATTCAAATCAATCCTAATCTAAGGGGTAACGGTTTGTTGGTCAGCCTTGTAGAAGAATAATCTTTAAAACAGATTTCAGCATGCTATGCGAATGGAGATGACCATGATGAGAGAGACTTTTATAATTACTCCATGTAAATCATTGTTTACTATCCTTAAATGGCTGCCAAGCCACGATAGCACAGAAGCCACACGCTCCAATAGAAAATCATTCAAGTATTCATTGAGAGGTCAAGACAAAATCACAAGTGGAATCATTTTAAAATATTCGATTACACGGTGCGACAGTGAAAATACACCCGAGTAACTACATAGTCCATGTTGTTCAGTTAGTTGAGTAGAACTCAAAAATACCTTTTTTATATTTCTCGAACCCTCCAAACTTGTTTTATTTGACAAAAACTGTTTTTTTTTTACTTTACGTACAAATTTCTGGATTACTCAAACATTTCCGACCCGATTTTCAGAATTTTTGATGGATTTTGATTGTTTATCACAAAATGTGTCAATTTCACGTTTGCACAACTTCCTGAAGTCGGCTAATATTTGTGTTTTTTTGCAAATATTATTATTTCCCTTTGCGCAAACATTGGGCAACTTCTGGTGGTCGCTCAAACTTGAAATTGACAAATTTTGTGATAAACAATCAAGATCCATCAAAAATTCTGAAAATTTTTAACTAAAAGTTCATTTGATGAGATGACATATATAAAAAATATAACACGACTGTTAGACTCTTTAAATAATAACTACGGTAATTTTTGTCCGATTTGATCAAATGATGACTCAATCTCTTTACAAGAGAACAGACTTTAAGAATATTATCAATTATCCTATATTTTTTTTATTAAAGTTTGCTACTATGAATGGACAAACTTGAAAAATATGAAAAAAATTTGAATTTTGCAAGTTTACCTTATCAAATCTCATAGCATATTAAGTCGAATAATATATATGTCTATACCGTTTTAAAGGTCCATCTCTCCCCTTTCCAACAATATTTATATTTTGTAAATCGGGGCAGAAATATTTGAGTAGTCCAGAAATTTGTGCGTAAGGTAAAAAAAAAAACAGTTTTTGTCAAATAAAAAAAGTTTAGAGGGTTCGAGAAATATAAAAAAAATATTTTTGTGATCTACTCAACAAAACTCACAACCTACACTAGGTCATTAGCCGGGTGTATTTAATTTTTTTTTATTTTGTCGCATAGTGTTATTATAGTATTATTTAAGTTGAAATAATAGCTATAAAGCCAGTCGTGGAACAAATTCAGTATGGAAGTATTTAATAGGGATATGTACTGATAACAGAGCTTCCATTAGACTCCTAGACAAGCACATCGAAAATTATACTAGAGATTGCGACCTATTCAATGTAAAGACTGATACTGGCACGGAGGAATATAGAGCAACAATATAGCAATTTTCAACGAGACGAGATAAATATTATGTTCCCTTCAGATATACGACTGTTAGGCCTATCTGCAGAACCTGTAACGCTTGGGAGACGGAAGATTATTGGGTATCTTTTCTAAACGATGGTGATTTGAATGGTGTAGAAGTGCAAACCAGAAATTGTACACATACTTACACAATAAATTATATGATAGAGAGTCCCAAATGCGATATGCTTAAAGAGGTAACCTATCTCAAATTTATGTCTTTATGCACTTAAAAAAAATATCAAAAAATTCAAAAGAAATATGAAATAACAGCTATTCAGATTCCCCGCACAGCCATCATAGGAAAATTAGCTACTCGATTAAATGAGTAAAGCTTTCGTAAGGCTTTATATTAGATTTTTGAACAAGTTGGGAATTTGGATTATAAATTCAAACATTAGTGTGAAATTTCTGAGTTTTCTGAGCAAAAAACTGATATAAGTACGTTTTTGCAGACCTCGAACAGTGTTGCCATTTTCGATTATTTCCAAACCACAATTAAATCAAAGTGAATTTAAATTCCGTTATGTTATAAAAAAAAAAATTTAGATTGAATAGTTAATTTGTTGTTTCGCCATCCAGCTTTCTTTGTAATTCTAATAATACTGGTATCGAATTTAGTTTTTTTTTTCGCTAAAATATCTTTATTGAAAGCGATAACTGGCAATAGTTATGACTCCTAAAAAAGTTTTTATTTTTAGAGCCATACTTTAATAGTTTTTATTTTAATTTTTTTCATTTTCCTCATACGTCCATATGTGTATTAACCGCATTAAACACTTATAAATAGTAATATCGTTACATATGTACTCGTACGTACAAACGTATTGTTGGTTTGCTCTATAAAAAATAATCTCGAAATAATTATTGTTTTATTAAGTATTGTTTTTACGGCTCATTGACACAGTGTTACGCTTAAGATCCAATTACACGGAAGTTTTTTTCTTTTCATTTTCGATATTTTCTTGTTACATATGTATGTATACATATATTCTCTTATTCAGTGATATACATATTTGTATGTATGTATGTAGTTTAGTTTTAATAGACACTATGACGCTTCGATTCTATTATGGGATACAGAGATTGGTGTGAAGAGTTTTTCTTTTTAGGATGATTAGTATTAAATTGAAAGATTTTAGGTTTTAGGAGTAACATTTAAATGTTGTTCGTTCAGTCCTTGGCTTCAAGAAGGATTTGCGGCTGATGAACATTCAAATAAAGGGAGAATCCAAACGTTACAGCATTACAGCTTATTGAGAAGATTGAGCATGAAATTGTAGAGGTATGAACGTCTTAATGAGTGTGACACAATTGTACAGCATACACATACACACACATATATATAGTAAATACAATATATTTTAAATAATATGTTAAAATATATTGTTGTTGTTGTTGTTTTACAAAGAAATCTTTACTAAAGACTTGTTAACATAATTGGGGCTATTGTAGTTGTTTGTCACACATGCGTTGCAAAAACATCCTTCTGCTGTTGCCTCTTAAAGTTGCTTGTTTTTTTTTTTAAATATGTAGTCACCAATAAAACGGCACATTGTTGCATGTTGACATTTCGTTTGTGTTTTTTTTTGTCTTTTTTTCAACAGATATGTAAGGGTATACATTCTTTTTTGAACAATAGGTCTTTGATATAAGTTAAGCTTAAACTAATGAATGAAAACATTGAAAAGACGTCTAGATATCCGTCAGTAGGTAATAGCGAAAAATTTTTAAATTTGTTAGTGTTAGGTTTTATAAAATTAAGAGCCTATAATGTCATAAAGCGGTTATATGGTGTAGTGATAAAAATGCTTGATTACAAACCCGAGCATTACAGGCCTAAATTTAGAACTTCCAACTAATTCAACGATAACATCCACAGCAGATATTATTGAAAGCTCAGGCTGCACCACAAAGT
Source organism: Sarcophaga caerulescens (assembly GCA_927399465.1). Lineage (NCBI taxonomy): Eukaryota > Metazoa > Arthropoda > Insecta > Diptera > Sarcophagidae > Sarcophaga > Sarcophaga caerulescens. The sequence continues at coordinate 51,958,763 of OV656872.1, read as the reverse complement.
TCCTCATTACTGTACCTAATTCATTTGCACAGAGGGCATTGACAGAATTTTGTTTGACTTAAGAGTCAAACTTAGATAGGCCCAATTGCTGTCCTCGTCATCCAATTTCATCTCCATTCGTTTGCTAAAGCATTTCAGTTATTTTTATATATTTATTTAATTTAAGCAAATCGTACAGAAAGAAAATATAATTAACACAGTTTTACAAACTTTAAAGGTTTTAGAGTTTTAATTCTTTGAAAGATCTGCTTCAATCTCGAATTGTTACTGCTTTTTCTTTGAAAATGATAAAGAAAAACGTAAAGAGTAAAGAAAATATGAAACAGTCACAAAACTCATATATTGTATACTCGTACACCTTTAATACTGCATCCAGAAACGTCACTTTCCATTTGTTCTGGAGTTGGTCAATTGGTCGCACATACTAATTTGAATTATTATTTTGAGCTAGTTTTCTGCCTCTTTAACAGAAAGCTACGCGCACATCTTTGACTTTAGCAATAACAACTTTTCGCTTCTCAACAGCTTGAAATTGTCATCAACGTATAATAACAAAAACAAAAAAATCATTCCGAAAACTCTCTTTAAAGGAATTTCGAATTTCGACTACTATAGAGTCAATCCGGCGGGCTGTAAAACAATGTTTGTAGTCTGTTTTAGTCTCTTGTTATGACGTTACAGTCAGTGTTCATGCATAATTTTCTTTCTTTTTTTTAACAAAATTATGGATTTTTTTTTTAATATTTTTTCTTTCGGCCATCTGTTTAGTGTAGTGTCATAAAACTTATGTATATGTACATATATACATACATACATACATATTGTTGGTATGTTTATTATAACTTTTTTACACTCTTAAACAAATTTTAAATAAAATTTTTGAAGTAATATTTTCTGGCAATAATATTTCTTTTTTATTAAAATTCTTCGAAATTCATAATTTTTATAACAAAACATATTTCATAAAAAGCAATATAAATTTAAAAAAATTTAACGCATAATTTATTTTAATATTTTATTGGAATTTTTGAAAGTATGTATTTTGATTTTAAAAATGTCATGAGTTTGTTTTTATTGCTTTTTTTTCAGAAAATTACATTTTTTTAAAGTGTGCTAAAATAAAAGACTGTATTTAATAATTTGTGCTCCCTATTATAGTTCATGTAAATAAAATTTAATTATGGAATGGATTTAAATTATTCTCAAATTATTATTTGTTTCAACGTTAATAAGCCTAAGTTTTTTTGTAAAACTTTCAAAGTTAGAAGTGATTTTCTCGAAGTACTTACCTAAAGTCTAACTTGATATTTAAAGCTTAAAAAGAGGATATCAATCGTAAGCTATATTTTTAAAATTTTAACAATTTATTTATTATATTCCAAACTTTGCTTGGATAGTAATTTTATTTCTATATACAATATTTTTTTTTTTTTCATATTCAATAATTTTTTCACTTTATCATTTCAAAAAAATCATGTATCTTTATTAAAGAAAAAAAAAAATTATTCATAAACGTGTTCAATATAATAAGAAGAGAAGAAAATATTGAAAAATATAAATCATTGAATCGATAAGCCAAGCCAGACATTTGAAAAGTAATTGAAATTGAAATACAAAAAGAACGTGAAAAAAGACGTGCCACCAGGAAACATTTTTAAATGACAACCATAATATTTAGTTGCAACATTTTGTTTTAAGCAAAACATTCCGCTATTGTTGCAATCACGTTTGGAAAAATTTCAAATCGAATTAAATCGATCAGGATAAGACTAAACAAAAGGACAATAAATACAATATATTTGTGCATGAGTATGTGTTTTAAAAGTAAAGTTTCTTGCTTAACACACTCTCATACACAAACAGACATATATGTACATACATATTCACTTACATGCTGTCCTGTTTCGCTTGTTGTCTTGTTTCTCTTATTTTATATTGTCCTGTTTGTTATCCTTGTATCGGATAACTCGCGGATACCCGCATTTTATTGAGAATGTTTTACAACAAATTTTCTTCATTATCGTTATTTTTATTTACAACATAATTAAAAGAAGATACAATTCTTTTTTATTCGTTTTTAAATTTTATTCTTTTAAGGGGTTTAATCCAATATCTTGAGAAAAAAAGAAGAGGGTAAATAAAATTATTTAAAGATATTGATCTTCAATACAAGTTCGAATAACAAAAAAAAATTTTTTTGGATTTCCATCTTATTCTTTCATCCTTTTATTTTCTTGAATATTGAAATATAATTGAAGTTTGGTTTATGCAATGCAAAGACTTTAAGATAAGAAGTGGTTACATACATACGTACATACATACATTGTAGACATTAAGAAATAATCGATCAAATATCTTAAAAATTTCAAACTTTTGTACCCAGAGTATGTGATTCTAATAACGTGTAGTTCTTAAATTACATCAGAAATCAGTCAGTAGGCTTCCTGGATGGACTATTAGAAGTAGGACTGAAGCTTTTTTAATTTTAAAATTCAAAGAACATAATAAAAAAAATCGTTCGTTACATTCGGGGTTTAAAGCTCGATTGCTCAGACTTGCGATCAAGCAACTTAATCACTACTCTTGATCGGCTCTGGTTTTAATTGTTTCATTCAATGCAATTCATATACTTAGTCTTGTTTCCTATCCGATTTTCTGCGGATTGCGACCTGTTTTTCACACCCAGGTCCCAGGTCAGACATCAAAACGAAATATGAAAAAAAAAAATATTTTTTCGGCGACTGCCTCTGAGCAGATTTCTGGCAAAAACTCTGAGAGTAAATAAAATTGCCATGAAGAGCTTTTCAAAAAATCTGTCGTTCGGAGTCGACTTTAAACTGTAGATCCCACCACTCATGTATAAAAATTAACGCACACAACATAAGTGGTGTGAGAAGCTAGGTCGAAATCCTGAATGAAGGGTTGTAATGACCAATTATGTATGTACATATGTATTTTAATTTACTCTCAGAGTTTTTGTTAAAAAATTGTTGAGAAGAAGTCTACGAAAGAAATATTTTTTTGTCATAAGATTTGCTGTCATGGGCTCTCGTTACACTATCTACTAGGCTACGGCGACTTTAATCTCAGTAACGTCTTCCAATAAAGCAGTTGACTAATTTTATACAAACAAGCAGTTGAGGCAGTGTTTGCCAACATTTTTGAAACTTTTGGTCTATTAGAGAGAAAGTAAAACAATTTTAAAAGGAGTTATTGCTATCCACTGAGCACTTTTAAGCATTAAATTGTATTGAAGATAAGGTTAATCTAGATACATATCAAGTAATGCTGAGAGATTATTCCAAAATTTTTGTACTCAAGATTGGTGGAAAATCAGGTCTTTCGTTAGCTGTTACCATACATTTACACTTCGAAGACAAGATTTACGACGACGGCAAGAGAACTGAACATACATATTTACTTACAGATTCAAAATAAGAATATAAAAATATGCTTCAGGAAACACTTTGTTAGAAAACATTATTAAAAATCCGTAAAAAATAGTCGATGTTTAAAAATTAGTACAAGAATTATGAACTTTATGAAGAGGATGTTAAAGACGCATATTTTAACGATAAAAAAAAATAAAAAAATTATGGGAAAATTTGCTAAAGACTAGAAAGTAAGCAGCATGGACAATTGCTATTGTACTAGATATTCATCAGCAAATAGTTATTTTATTTATTTATTTATTTATTTGCTTACAAAAGCTTTAAGAATGTTATTCTTTTATAGCTTAGTAGGATATACACAAATTACATTGGTCATTAGTATTCCCTAAATTATAGTGCAATTTTTTATAAAGTATATAACTACTCGTAATACACAAAAAGGCAATAATAATATTTCACACAAAATTTCTAAAATAAAATTTAAAAAATAAAAGTAATATAAACGTTTTTTTTTTTTTTAAATATTTGAGGACATATAGTCAAAAAGTGACTTCTTAAAACTGCTCTTTCTCGAAATGTTTTTAATAGTCATTGGTAAGGAATTCCACAAATTAATTGCGTTGACGAAAAACAAACTGCTAGTATTGATGTAAGTGTATCTAGGTATAATTAGAGTTGTATATCTAGTGGATCTACCAAATACAAGTTTCTCAAAGAGATAGGGTGGTTTCTTACGATAAAGAAGATTATGTAAGAATATAATATTTCGTATCCAAGGTAGTCCGACAATACACTGCTAAACCTAATTAAACCATACACATACCGCGTAGCATTATTAAAAGATAAAAAGATAAAAAAAAGATAAAAGAGAGAGTCCAATTTACTGTAAACCTCTGCAAAATAATTAATCAGTGGAAGTATTAATTGAATTATAAGTTTCCTCTTAACTTCAACTGGTGTGAAGTTAGACGACATTCGTAAGTTACGAAGCAAGAGGTATACGTTACGCACAACATGATTAATATGGTCAGTGCATGACAAGGTGGAATTGATCCAAAATTGGATCCCAATAAAATTGGGTACAAAAAAGCTTGATGTTTGAGAGCCGTATGAGTTAATGGAACTAATTTTCATTTGAGATTCACTGCTAAAACAGAACAACATCGAAACACTTATGAAGCGAACGATTAGAGATGATGAAAACCACATGTGAAAAAGATCGTGGTCACAATAGTGTGTTTGCGTGGCATCCAAAAAGTTGCATCTAGTGGGGTTGAACGGGAATTGTTCACTACGAGTTTATACAAACTTGTCAAACGATTGATTCTGATCTTTACTCTCATCAATTGATTAGATTGAAACAAACAATTTTAATAAAAAAGCCAGAACTGAACATTTGAGAATATATTTTGTTTCGCCAGACTATACGTACATGTCTTTACGACCTAATAGAAACTCAAAGAGTTTCAATTTATCTATCTTTTAATCGCCGTAGTCTAGTAGGTAGTGTGTTGGCTTATTAGACGTAAAGCCAGGGTTCGAGCCCCAGGCCAGACATCAAAACAAAATACAAAAAGTATTTCTACGGCGATTTCCTCTCAGCAGATTTCTGGCAAAAACTCTGAGAGTAAATAAAATTGCCATGAAAAGTTTCTCAAAAAAAAATCTGTCGTTCGGAGTCGACTTTAAACTGTAGGTCCCGCCACTTATGTATAAAATTAACACACACAACATAAGTGATGTGAGAAACTAGGTCAATAATCCTGACTGAAGGGTTGCAATGACCAATTATGTATGTATGTTAATCCGGACCTGGAAAAGTAATTTCGTTTAATAAAGCCCATTTCAAACCTAAGAAAAAGGTCTTCAATTTTTGGTTAAACTTTAAACAACACTTTATAAACTGGATTTAAATAAATTTGTTACTAACTTTCTGGTGTACAATAATGTATGGCTATTAGGCTATTATGAATAATGTATGATTATTTGAATTATCAATTTTTAAGTTCTGTTAAACAATAGTTCCCATCTCTGTTGTTTACGATATTGTCCATGACTTTTGTAGAGTAGGCAAAAAAAAGGTATTTTTTTTTTGTTCTTCTTTTATTTTATTTTGCATTATTATGATCTATTTCTTATATACATATGTATGTATGTATTGAATTAAATTTAATATATTTTCTTTTTCTTTATCAAGAACTTTCTTTTACTTTTACCGCCTTCAAAAATAAAATTTGCTGACTGCAATTTTAGGTTTTCTTGGCAATTTCCAATGTCATGACATTTGAATTTCGTTTAAGATAAAGAATAAAAACGAAAAAAATATATAGTTTTTGTTTAATTCAACAATTATTTGTTTATTTTAAATATATTTTAAGCAAGTGACGTCATTTATTTACTTAAAACACGAGTCTTTTGTCCCTTTTGCTGATCACGCGAATTATGTTCTCGTATTTTTTTTCGTTTTATTATGGTTTTAGACATCCACCACTAACTTCCAATTGTACGTGTGCACTTTTTGTATTGTAGTTTTTATTGTATAGTTTCATTATTATTGTCGTTGTTGTTGTTGCTTTGAGCACGTGGCTTTTGTTTTGATTTCATTGTTGTCATTATTATTGTTTAGATAAATAATATGGTTTTTATTTGTCGTACATACATACAATAGTCATACATATCTGAGTTTAAGTCTGAATTCAGTGAATTTCTTGTTTTTTGTTATAAACAATAGTGTTTTAAATAATAATGTTTTGATTTTTAGTAATTAAACAATCATAAGAATACGATGACTCAATTGTTGTTGAGGCGTTTCTTATTCAATTTTATTGTGGGAACCAAATAACTCTAAGCTCAACAGCGTGATTGTTTTGATTAGAAAAAAATTTTATGTTAAGAAACTCGGTTAAATTGTTAGCTTGTGTGATTAAACGACAATTTAAAAATGTTTGAAATAAAAAAGGCAATTTTTTTTCGTCTGATTGGGTGTTTTCAATGGAAAAAAGAACACATAATATCCCGAAAATTTATTTCAAAGTAGTTAATGATTAACAAGTTTCCATTATTAAAGGCTTATCCATTTTTCGGTTCCAAAAGTAAAGTAGTTTAAAAGACATACATATAAAGCTATGCTTTCAATGAAACTAATTTTATTATATTGCCTGGACCTTGCCATATTACGACATGCAATGTCATATAAATCAGTGCTACTTGATTGATTGCAGCTGTTTATCCTTTTGAGATAGTTTACAATCACTTTTTCGAACATTTTGGGCGGTACATATAGGTAATAATTTGCGAATAATAGTCCAACATAATGAGTCCTACAATAAAAGATTTAAATTTACATTATTTCAGAGGAAAAAGTCTTTAGCGATTAAACCAGGGCTTTAACCTATTTGTATTGAAAACAAATTTATACGAACTTGGAAAAAAAAACCTATAGGACCTGTGTGGAGTTGGTCCATCCTAATGGTAAAATATACAGTGTTGGAAAAAATAATAGAAACGCATCAAATTTTTATTATTTCCTTAAATTTTTATTTATCTTTAAGTAAATAAAAAAAGGTATATACATAAACTTAAAAGTATCCCCATTGTCAATAACATTAGCAAGAATTTAACCCCAATTTCCAACAATAAAAGTTTATTACGAAAAAGTATACAATATTTTAATGATAAACTAGTAATCGTTTCTATTATTTTTTCCAACACTGTATGTATGTACATTATTTACTGTTAGAAATTACAGTCACTGTTGTTGCATCCGTTTTCATCTACTGATAACACGGTGCGACAGTGAAAATACACCCCAGTAACTACATAGTCCACGTTGTTCAGTTAGTTGAGCAGAACTCAAAAATACCTTTTTTATATTTCTCGAACCCTCCAAGCTTGTTTTATTTGACAAAAACTGTTTTTTTTTTAATTTACGCAGAAATTTCTGGATTACTCAAACATTTCTGACCCGATTTCCAAAATTTAAATCTTGTTGTAAAGGGAAGAGATGTACCTTTAAAACGGTATACGTATATCAATTTAATAAAAAAAATATAGGATAAGTATTAATATTCTTAAAGTCTGTTCTCTTGTCAAGAGATTGAGTCATCATTTGATAAAATTGTATAAAAATTACCGTAGTTATTAGTTAAATAGTATAACAGTCGTGTTATATCTTTTATATATGTCATCTCATCAAATGAACTTTTAGTTCAAAAATTTTCAGAATTTTTGATGCTTATTTGTGGTGCTACTAAGATGAGAATTAACTTTATTAGTCAATAAAGTATTAGTAAGGGTTATGTGAACTCACGCATAAATAGTGTGGGAAATGTGACTGATTTTCTATGATTAATTCAAAAAAAAAAATTTTTAAAACATTAAAAATATTATTTTTTAGTTTAAAACACCACATAGAACTGCAGGAGTAGAGGGACCACCCCCTAAAAGTCATTGCCTTATAAAGGGTGATTTTTTGGCTATTATCTTTTTGGCAACACTGGTTTAAACAGCTCACGAACGTTTCGTGTTTTGTTTCACTGTCAAACATCTTCAGTTTGGTCTATAATTTAACCATGAATCGTCTTACAAACGAACAACGCTTGCAAATCATTGAATTTGGCATCATTGGACCGTACTTCTTCAAAGATGCTGCGAATCGTAACGTAACTGTGAATGGTGAGCGCTACCGTGAAATGATATCCAACTTTTTTTTGCCCAAAATGCAAGAGCTTGACTTGCATGACATGTGGTTTCAACAAGACGGTGCCACATGCCACACAGCACGCGTAACAATGGACTTATTGAGAGGCGAGTTCGGTGAACATATTATTTCACGTTCGGGACCGGTCAATTGGCCGCCTAGATCGTGCGATTTAACGCCTTTAGACTATTTTTTGTGAGGCTATGTTAAAGCTCATGTCTATACAGACATTGGAAGACAACATTGAAGCATTTATTCGTGAGTACCGGCCGAAATGTTGGAAAGAGTATGCCAAAATTGGACTAAGCGGATGGACCATTTGAAGTGCAGACGCGGTCAACATTTGCATGAAATAATCTTCAAACATTAAATTATATGGACCGTACTATCGATTCAAATAAAGATTTCATGCATTTTTCTGAATTTTATGTGTTTTTTTTTTTTTAAATTTTCTATAGCTCTTAAAAAATCACGCCTTAGTTGCTTCTTTTAAATATTATTTGATAGATATTACAATGGAATTTTGAATCAAATTTTAAGAACGGAACGGGCTTTACAAAATATAGTTTAAAATAAGACTTTTTCTCTCCCAACGTTCAGTGATATCATGCCTTTGTTGAAATGGTTTAGTGATGGGATGACATTGAGCGAGTTGAAGGCGACAACATTGTGGTGAAATTTATTTCTCTTTTTTCACTTTTGATGAATTGAAATCTAAAGAAATAAATAAAAAAGATGCAATAATTATTTAAATTCACTTTTAAACTAGTCATAATAATTTGCATTGTTCTGAGTGTGTATTTGATTGTTAATGGTTTTGTTTTGGCATTGTTGCTGTTGTTGTTGTGCTGACGCGATTTATTCGTCGAACTCTAAGCAAAGCCAAGCAGAGCAAGCAGTGGTTGTTGGCTTTGACAGTGTGTAACAGTAGTGGACTGATTTAAATTATAGGGGCTTCATAGAGATTTTGAATGCTCTCAAGCATTCAGTTGCAACGACAACAACCAATAACATCAGCACAACGCGTTTAAAACGGGCTACTGACAATAATAATATTACAAAATAAATAAACAAAAAAAAAAAAATATAAAATTTTAAATAAAATTTAAAGACTTGTATAACATGTTTTACATGTTATTTGAATATTTACTAATAAACAAAAACACAAAAAATGAGAAATAAAACTCAAAATTTCGCAAATGTCTGGTGTCCTCACGTCTATTGTAAACAATTTACCAGCTTCCTCGTTTAATATTGTAAACGTTTGTTTGTTTTGGTTGTGATTATTTTGTTATTTTTTTTTTTTTAATCCACAAGTGATATTTGAGATTTTGAGAAAAAAAAATTATAAAAAAGTAATAAAAAAGAAAGAAATAATAATTAAAAATTATTACTTACCGTAAAAGGCCAGAAATTCAATTTAAACAGAAGCCTTCTTAAACCATGTTAATGATCTTTTCGAAACATAAAATGCTGTTGAGCTTGAAGTGAAATCTGAATTAAAAATTGAAATTGAAATAAAAAAACAACAAATCTCAGACAAACATACTTTTTATTGCAATATTTGTCAACCATTTCTGCTGCCATTATTGTATTGGATTTATTAAAAGCCACTGTTATGCTGTTAATTTTCTACCCTGTCTTGGCCTTTCAACGTTATGGATCCCAAAAGTAATGTTCAGTGATTTTTCTTTATTTTATTGTATATTTTTTCCTTTCGAGTTTTTATTATTCACATTTTGTTTACTTTATATCATTTACGCTCTTGTTTCATTTAAAATTCTTTTTATTAGTCACTGCACAGTGGTTGCAAACATAAAAAAACTTTAAAAAAATTCTTAGATTTTCTTAAATATTTGAAAACCTCATAATATTTCCAAAAACGTTATTGTTAACTTATTAATTGTACAAATTAGCTTAAAAAAAACTTTATGCCATAGTAAATTTTCTGGTTTAATTTTCTAATACGAGAAATAATTTTTCATTATAAAACTTTATCGATAACTTACCGGAAATTTTTAATCATTAAAACATTAAACTTTCAATTTAAAAACATAAATTAATTCCGATAACTTATGTTTTCTATAGAAATGTTATCGATAATTTATCTTTTTCAAAAATTTTGTCAATTTATCGACTAAAAAATTTCATTAAAAAAGTCTGTCACTACATATGTATTTTCTTATCAAATTAACCTGTAATTTAAATTTCTTATAAAGAATTAATCAATATCTTATCTATAAAATATCGAAAATTTATCAATGACACAAATTTATTAAAAAAAATTTAACAAATTTAACTTTTTATGAAAACTTATTGATGACTTATTGTAAATTTTACGTTTACTATCGATATTATTAAAGGGTCCGCCAAATAATTTTTTTTTTTGAAAATGCTTTAAAAAAAAAACTACTGAATATTTTCTCAAATTTCTTTTTTTATTTGAAAGTCCGATCCTGTAAGCTACTGCATGGCCAGCCGAGGCAGCCATTTGAATGAAATTATTTTCCATTATTAACCGGAAGGCATGTACTTTCAAATAAAAAAAGAAATTTGAGAAAATATTCAGTAGTTTTTTTAAAGCATTTTCAACAAAAAAAGTTATTTGGCGGACCCTTTATAAGTGCTTCTGGTAAAATAAATTTTGTATTAAAATAGCAAAACATTTACGATAACTCACAATTTTTATGGAAATGATTTCGATACCTTTTGGAAATTTTTATCGTTTGAATGATATTTTTACCCAAATTCTTCAAGTTGTTTTTGTTAATGTTAATTCCTATCAAGCAAATCTCACACCCTACGATGGCATTTAAGGCTTTAGTTTCTAATTTCTAGTTTCTATTTAAAATAATGTATCCTATATTACCCGTGAAGAAGTGTATAAATCTGTCAATTTTGAATAACAAATTTCTTCAGAACTTAATAAAATTATTCGGAGACATAAAAGATATCAGAATAAATGACGCACATTATTGGCTTAACCCATTTACGGTCACTGTGCCAATTTGGGAACACCAAATTATTAAGGCTGTATAAAAAACTGTTTACTCTAGTTTATTTATTTTTGCATTAGATTGTCTTCTGGAGTTGCAAAAAGCAGTCTGCGTTGAAAAAAATTGTTTTGCAACATATCACTCATAAGTGGCCATTGTACCAATGTAATTTCCTGAATTTTTTTTCTTCACTTTTTTTTACGTTTCTGTTTTTTTGCATTCTTAAAAACAAATATACTTTGAAATTTTAAAAACTTAACTTGTAGTTTTTGTTTGGCTGTAAATGGGTTAATTGATATTCATTTGCTGAAGGGCGACTATATTCTCGTACACAATCTTTATTCATTTAGGAAGTATGGAAATTACAGACTCTTGTATAGAGTGTTGAAGTCGCCGTAGTCTAGTAGGCAGTGTGTTGGCTTATTAGACTGAAGGCCCGAGTTCGAATCCCAGGTCAGACATCAAAACGAAATTATGAAAATATTTCTTCAGCAGATTTCTGGCAAAACATCCTGAGAGTAACAAAAAATTGCCATGAAAAGCTTCTCAAAAAACTGTCGTTTGGAGTCGACTTTAAACTGTAGGTCCCGCCACTCATGTATAAAATTAACGCACACAACATAAGTGGTGTGAGAAGCTAGGTCGTAATCCTGACTGAAGGGTTGTAATGACCAATTATGTATGTATGTATAGAGTGGACCTTTATAGAATCAAGATTTGCCGTAAATCTACCCGAGAACAACCACATCTACAAATTGAAGATCGTTTGAAATTGAATTCGTTTTTAGGCAAAACTATTCGTAAGTGGATAGGCAATTCATTCTGGCCATAAACATTATTAACATTATTTCCACTTTTACTTCTCCAACAACCCAATTTTTCTACATCCAACACAATTCAATGTATGGGAAGAAGTCTTTCCTCTAAGTGTTGGCCGTGTATAGAATAAAATACGGGAATACATATGTATGTCCTCTGGTTTAGAGGACACTTGTTAAAAGCATATATTTGTTGTTCTATTAAATGTTTTCTAATATTTAGGTTAGGTTAGAGGACGTGTACTTGTCAACAGTGACAAGTACAGTACCCGGAGGTCGAATTGACCCATTGTACAACGTCCGAGCTTCTCACACCACTCGTGTTGTGTGCGTTAATTTTATACATGAGTGGCGGGACCTACAGTTTACAGTCGACTCCAGAAATCTGCTGAGAGGAAGTCACCGAAGAAATATTTTCATATTTTCGTTTCGATGTCTGACCTGGAATTTGAACTCGGGCCTTTCGTCTAATAAGCCAACACACTACCTACTAGACTACGGCGACTTCTTTCTAATATTTAATTGCAATTATTTTTTTGTTCTACCCACGGTGTCATGTTTTTGTCTGGTTTATATAAGTCTGGTTGTAGTTGTTCTTTAAGTTTTTTTTTTTTTTTATTATTATGATTTAGAGGAGTATTTCCCTTTATATTTAGCCCTTCTTAAAGGATCGTATTCAGTTTTATAGATTTTTTTGTTTATTTTGTTTTTTTTTTTATTGTTATTGTTGTTTATATTTTGTTTTACAATCATATCGTATTTCGTTTCTTTGTAACTGTTTATTTTAACATGTGTACGTTGCCACTTGTTTGCAATTCAATTTTTTTGCTCCTTTGTATCACTCTTAAACTATCAAGTGTCAATGAACGAAACGAATGATGATGTAGTAACGAACGAAATACTGCAATACAATAGAAATTCATTTGTTAATACATTGTACGTACATACATAATTTTATTAAAGATAATTATTGTTTTTTTTTTTATTTATTTTTCTTTGTATTTTATTTGAATATTATTATAATTGAATTTGAATAGAGATTAAAACTGTTATGGCTCTAGTGAACCATTGTGAGTGGAATAAGGTATCAATACATGAATTCCTTTTTTTCTTGATTGTGTCCTATACGTACTGAAATTGTACATTCATTTAATTTTGTTCTTTTAAACTAATTTTTAATTTGCCCGTTTTATCTGCTCTGATTGTTTTTGACAAAATTTGTAAACAATGCTGCTGATAAGTGGTCCTACATACATATGTATATAGAGTCTTCCAGCAGGGATATCCAAATTTTGACAGTAGACAACGGCCATCTCTTTGAAGCTACATCCAGTGTTGAAAAATTCAGTACTTTAGTACTTTTTTCAGTACTTTTCCATTTCAAAAATACCGCAGTACCCCCGCAACACTTTCAGTACTTTTTATTATTACATACATATTTTTATGGTTGTGCTATTAATGCATTACCAACATGTTCAACGTAATACTAAAGGCGGAATTAGATTTTAGCTCAACGTCCACGGAACGTACGTATGTTTTATAATACAAAAAGCAATGAGAACACTTGTCGAACCGTAATGTAATTTCGGAAAGCATTTGCATTGCTCTTCATATGCTTAAAACGAATATACGTTCCGTCGACGTTTGACTAAACGGGGCTTTTACGTTCTGTTACGTTCCGAATCAGCAGTTTTTGTTTTGCATATGAGTCGTTAGTTTTTTAATACCATTTCGTACGTGTATTAATAATTTTTTACAAAAGTACCATTTGATGCAAAAAAGTACTCTTTCAGTTATAGTTCAGTATCATTTCCAAATTTCAATTTTTCAACACTGGCTACATATGACAAATTAGTTGTAATTTATTCAGTCTATTTTAAAAACTCACCATGGGCGGATATAGTAATCAACAATAAGTGCGAATAATAATATTGTTTCATGAAAATGGGTGTTCTGTTCGGGCAACGCTCTGTGCACTTCGACCTTTCGAAATGTGGTGAATAAATTCAAGAACACTGGTTCGACCAGCACTCGTACGTTGACGAGACGTAACATCTGCGGAAAATATAGGCACTCTCCGCAAGTGTGTGCAGGAAAATCTGTGGCAGTCGATTTCGTGTTGCTCACAAGTATTCGGCGTTTCACAGACTACAACTTCAGTAATGAAGCCCATGTATGGATGAATGGATATGGAAATAAACAAGATTATCGAATATGGGACGATAGCAATCCACATGAGATCCAAGAGCGTCGAATGCATCCCGAAAAAGTTACTTTTTGATGCGGTTTTTGGATATTTCTTTGAGAAGGATGATGGCCAGGCCATCACTGTCAACAGCGAGCACTATAGGTCGATGATTACTATCTTTCTTATGACTGAATTGGATGTTCAGAACACTAACTACATGGGGGCTCCAATAGTTGGCATTTAGTGTCACACAGTTCATTCTACATTGGATATCCTGCATGCGAGATTTGAGGACACGGTCAAGTGAACATGATGTGAACTGTTTACTGTCATTGCATATTTGAGGGTAAATGAATTTTTAATGAAATTGTTTTAGGCTAAAGAGTTTTATCTACTTAATTCGTCATTACAACTATTTAGTCAGGATTAGAACCTAGTTTCTAAAACTACTCATGTTGTGTGCGTTAATTTTTATTCATGAGTGGCGGAACCTACAGTCTAAAGACGACTCCTAACGACAGATTTGAGAAGCTTCTCATGTCAATTTTATTTACTCTTAAAGCTTTTGCCAGAAGACTGCTATGAGGAAGTTGTCAAAAGTAATATTTTTTTATATTTCTTTTGTTCGAGCTGTCTGAGCAGGGCTGTCGTCTAATAAGCCATTACACTACCTACTAGACTATGGCAGCGTCTATTCTTCATTCTGACAATTCCATTCCCCATTTCATTCTTCACTCAACTCTTTCGTCTAAACTTAAATTTTCAGAAAGGAAACCTACATAAACTGTAATACGAAACTAAACAACTTGAGTTTTATTCTTCGCTCTTTAAGTAATCATAACTTATTAGAATTACATGTCCTTACAACCAAGAAAAAAAAGTTTAAAAATAAACAACACAACGGTAACACTGCTTAGGACATTAATATGGCGTCCAAATGAGGATTCTTTTGTTTAATAAAAATGAATAAGAAATTAAATAATAAAACACACACACATACATACATACATATTATTATAAAAAAATGACATTGAATTTGAAATAAATTCAAATAAACTAAAAAAAAAACGTAATGGCATACATATCTATGGATACATATCTATGTATCTGTGTGCATCTACATATGTATGTACATACATATGTATTGAGTTAGACATACTTGTGCACTCTAAAATCATTCTCTAGTAAATGAGTAAATAAATGCCTGCAAGCCATAGAAAACAGAAAAAGAAAGAAACAAAAAAAAAGAAAAAAAAAGACTTAAAACATCTTTTAATGAGTAGAGAGGTAGAGGTTCTAAAATGATAATGACAAGCGGCAACAACAATAGCAACAGCAACAACAACAACAACAGTGAGAAAGACAAAGAAAAGAGAAAGAAAGCAAAGGAAACTACATTGGTATACAAAACATGGCATATCCGTTAAATAATTGACAACAATAATAATAACGTACAACAATACCAACAAAATGGGGATGAATTCTATGAGAAAAAAGAAAAATACTCGACAGGAGTATAAAAACACTCTAGTAGGCAGTGTATACATAGTACGTATGTATCTATGTATGTATCGATGTATGTATGCATGTACATGAACAGTGCTGAAGAAAAATTGACTTCTTAAAACTGAACTTTTATTGATGCAACTCATAGTTAAATGCTAACCAATGAAGTGGGGAACAGAAAAGTCGCTATAAATGGCATTTAAAAAAATTATATCGAAATTCTGACCTGAAGTCGCCGTAGTCGAATAGGTAGTGTTTTGGGTTATTAAAAGCCAGCTATGTTCAAACCATAGCTTGAACAAAATGAAATATAAAGAATGTTTCTTCGGCGCTTTCCTCTCTGCAGTCTTCTGGTAAAGACTTTGGCGTTCCGATATTGTCTAATAACGTCGGTAATTTTTCTCATCGGAATCAGTTTTGTAGGTTATTAAGACTTCGTCGTAAATAACACTATGCGACAAAATAAAGAAAATTAAATACACCCGGCTAATGACTTAGTGTAGATTGTGAGTTTTGTTGAGTCGATCTCAAAACTATTTTTTTATATTTCTCAAACCCTCTAAACTTTTTTATTTGACAAAAACTGTTTTTTTTTACCTTACGCACAAATTTCTGGATTACTCAAACATTTCTGACCCGATTTACAAAATATAAATATTTGTTGGAAAGGGGAGAGATGGACCTTTAAAACGGTATACACATATCTATTATTCGACTTAATATGCTATGAGATTTGATAAGGTAAACTTGGAAAATGCGAATTTTTTTCATATTTTTTCAAGTTTGTCCGTTCATAGTAGCAAACTTAATTAAAAAAATATGAAATAAGTGATTACATTCTAAAAGTGCATTATCTTGTGAAGGGATTGGCATTTCGTTTGATCAAATCGTGTCAATTTCACGTTTGAGCGACCACCAGAAGTTGGCCAATGTTTGCGCAAAGAGAAATAATAATTTTTAAAAAAAAACAGAAATATTAGCCGACTTCTGGAAGTACGTGCAAACGTGAAATTGACATATTTTGTAATAAACAATCAATATCCATCAAAAAATCTGAAAATTTTTGAACTAAAAGTTAATTTGATGTGATGACATATATAAAAAATATAACACGACTGTTATACTATTTATATAATAACTCCGGTAATTTTTGTCCGATTTGATCAAACGAAATGCCAATCCCTTCACAAGATAATCCACTTTGATCAAATGATGACTCAATCTCTTCACAAGAGAACAGACTTTAAGAATATTATCACTTATCCTATATTTTTTTATTAAAGTTTGCTACTAGGAATGGACAAACTTGAAAAAATATGAAAAAAATTCTAATTTTCCAAGTTTACCTCATCAAATCTCATAGCATATTAAGTCGAATAACAGATACATATATGTATACCGTTTTAAAGGCCCATCTCTCCCGTTTCCAACAAGATTTAAATTTTAGAAATCGGGTCAGAAATGTTTGAGTAATACAGAAATTTGCACGGAAAGTCTAAAAAAACAGTTTTTGTCAAATAAAACAAGTTCTCCTCAACTAACTGAACAACATGGACTATGTAGTTACTCGGGTGTATTTTCACTGTCGCACCGTGTAATATTTTTATTTAATGAGGCAATAACACATCGATCCATGGGTTGAATAAGAGCTGTTGTCTTACAATTGTTGGCTATAATAAACAAGTTCCTGTTAAAAGTACGTCTTGAACTGATCATTAAATAATTGGGAAGTAATCCATGCTTCTTTGCTGAATATTGTTACGCAGCTTGGCTTTGCAAGCGATTTTCACAGCCCTTGGTATTTCGGAGTTCTATACCACCAAGGCTTAACTTTAAAATGTTTTGCAATGTTGAGCGTTCGTTTTCACAATATTCCAGTCTAATCCACATTAAGTGGTAGTTATATCCACACTTCATCAATTATTTCTTTAAATTTTTTTTCTGATGCTTTTATCTTCTTCCCTTTCTGCACTGGCAGATTTTTCTGCAATTCTAATGTTAGGTTAGGTTGTACTTGTCAACTGTTGACAAGTACAGTACCCGGAGGTCGAATTGACCCATTGTACAACGAAACTCTAATGTTAAGAAGTTGTACTTTTCTTTTCTCTCTTTCATTATTTTTTCTTAATTTCTTTGTTTTTATTTTATTATTTTATTTTGTTTAAATTTGTTTGTAAATTTAAAAAAATTTTAGAAATATTAGTATTCGAATTATTTTCTTCGCCACTGTACGCATATATCATACAGTTAGACAAGACGATACAATATGAATTTGAATATACAGCTGGCTGGCTGGCTAGCTGGTTCACTGCTTGCTTGTCATTTTGTATAAATAATAACACAGTCGTCAAAGGCGTTGCCAGATATTAAAACAGAATCTCTGAATGCAAGCAGGGCTGCAAGAACTACATGAAAACAAAATAAAAAAAAAACACTCAAGCCCACACATATACATTTGCACACATACAAAATGTAATCATAAAAACAAGCGGGTATAAACGGGCGTTGACTAGTAAACAATACAACACGATACAAAAGCAGGCAAAGGAACGCGAATAAAAATGAAAAACACGACACAACACAACAGAATACAAAGCAAACAACAAAAACAAGTTTTTATTTTTTTTCTCTCTTTGGTTCATTTTCAAATTGTTCCTATACAAATTGTATATATTTTTTCTCTTTCCTTATTACTTTCTCTGTCTAACAACCATGCATTACTTCAACAACAACAGTTAGGGGCAATTGTAAACGCATGGAAGTGTGAATGGGTGTGTGTGTGTGTGTCAGCTGGGAAGAAGACAGCCAATGAAATGGTTTCCTATATTGTTCCAACAATATCTCAAAAGTATTTGGTAAATTTGTGTGCTTGACTGTGTTTGAAAAATGTCGGCACATTGAATTGTGTGTACTTTTGTGCGTGGTTGTGTTTATGCCTATTTTGACAGCATTTGTATGTGTGTGGCTAACCAGTATTTTTTACATAAAGTGGCCTGTCAAAAAGCGGTGAATGAACCATAAAAACAGTTAAATTTACAAAAACAAGCAACAAAACTGTGTTGCTAATGCCATCGAAAAATACTTGTTTAAAAACGATTGTCTTCTAAAATTGCACACGTTGTGTTAATTTATTACGTTTTTTAAGGGATTTTTTAATTTTTACTCTATTTTGTAATAAATAATACGGTTTTATTTGGTATAGGTATGAGAATATAGCGCTAGAAATCTCTTGCAACCGGTTTTTCAAACTAAACTTGCATGTTTTTCAAGCTTGAGTTTTATTTCTAACAATGTTTTAAGTTTAGTTAACAGAGTTTTGTTTTTTCCTTCGGTAAAACCGTGAAAAATTATTGAAATTTAAACTACTAAACTGGAGGAGCTATGTAAACCACATTCTTCGTTAACACAGTCGAAAAAAAAAAACAGACGAAAGTCAATGAAAAATTTAGATTCGACTGGCCACTCTAGTTGTCCAAATTAAAATATCCCTACTGTATTGTCGTCCTGAAGAGGTACCGGATTAATATCACCACAAGATATTATAGTACTACTAGCAGATTGTACCCGGCGTTGCGCGGGTTATGTAGTTTGGATTAGTTTAAAAAATTAAAAAAAATTATTGGGTAATTTTTGCATTAAAAATAACAATAAATAAAAAACCGGTTTATCGGTTTCGAAACGGGTTTTGAAACCGGTTTCTTAAAAAATGCAATTTTTCAAATTATTCGGAAACCGGTTTCACAAACAACCCAGTTTTTTGAATACTCTAAGTCCTAAATATAAATGCACTCAATTTGCCCGTTTTTCGCCCCTTTCCCCATTTTTGGACCCCTTTTGGTTCAACTTTTGAAACGGAACACCTCCAATAGCTATTTGGGAAACTTAACCAAGCTAAATCGTAAAAAAATACCTTTAAAACAGATAAAATACAGCATTTATGCATAAAGTACTAATTTTTGCCCATTTTTTCTCCCCTTTGACCCATTTTTTCCCCCTTTGGGTCAAAATTTTGAAAATATTTATTGCCTATAACCTGTACCGACAAAAGTTCGATCAATATCCCAAATTTCAAGAAAATCGGTCCAGGCGTTCAGGCGTGATTGGCTATACACTCAATTTGCCCGTTTTTGGCCCCTTTCCCCCTTTTTGGACCCTTTTTGGTTCAACTTTTGAAACGGAACACCTCCAATAGCTATTTGGGAAACTTAACCAAGCTAAATCGTAAAAAATTACCTTTAAAACAGATAAAATACAGATTTTGTGCATAAAAGTACTAATTTTTGCCCATTTTTTCTCTCTTTGTCCCATTTTTTTCCCCCTTTTGGTCAAAATTTTGAAAAGATTTATAGCCTATAACCTGCACCGGCAATGGCTTGATCTATATCCCAAATTTCAAGAAAATCGGTCCAGGCGTTCAGGCGTGATTGGCTAACAAACAAACCAACAAACAAACAAACAAACAAACAAACAAAAAAACAGACTTACAGAAAGATTTATAATATATATTAGGATAGTACACGTCTCAATCTACATAGGTAGGTACATAGTGTATAATCAGTGGTGTTGTCGAGCCGGAACGCTCCGGAACGTCGTTCCGGCACTTCCTTTTTGGACAGGAACGCGTTCCGGAACTAAAGATCATTTCTGATAACGAGAATCGGCTGACGTTTTGAAAAAAGAAAAAAAAGAAATAAAAAGAATTGCTGATTTTTTTTTTCTAATTTTGACGAATTTTTATATGTATTTTTATAAACAAGGGTTTGAACCGAACCCGAACCGGAACAAAAACCGGAACGAACCGGCTTGTTTTTCCGAACCGTGAACCGGAGTCCGGAACGTTTTTTCTGCTGAACCGGAACTCGACCCGAACCGAAACAAATACGTGAACCCGAACTAATTACTACTTAAGAATTTGAGTATTTAAAACCATTTTTTTAACCCTTTCGGCGGCATTTAAATTTAACTGTTGCTACCAAGAGAATTACTTATTTTTTCCATACAAAAATGAAGAGCGGGTATTTCCGCCTTTTTATCCCTTATCTTATCTTATCTACCTCCCCCACCACCCGTCGTCAAATTTGGGACATGAGACCTAAAAAAAACGCCTCCGCCAGGGTTATCATGGAAAATCACCCCCGTCGTTAAATTTGGGACATGAGACCGCACAGAGCGGCCGCCTACCCAGGATCGGCCCTGTCTATATAATTGTATATACGCGTTCCGGTAAAAACAAAAAAATTAGCACAACACCACTGTATATAATGTGTTCCCATAATATCTTTCCCAGTTCTATTGCTCCGATCTTAGGGATGCTGTCCTGTGTCAACAAAAAATATTCTGTGTCCAGGCTTGATATGAACCCAGATGTTTTCTTCTGGATTTTCTTCAAAATCTCCTCCTGTTGTAATTTTCCAACAAAAGTTTACTTTACCTCAAACTCATTTGGTTTATGAAGAGTTCCTGTCTCTCTTTATATTCTATTTCGCTGAGAATACATATCCAAACATGCCCTCACTGCACACAAGAGTTTTTTCTCCATCAGTGGTGTGGAAACTTCCCTCCTTGTAAGTTCATCTGCCTGCTCATTGCCGCAAACTCCCAATTTTCTAGACAGTCCCGTACTATCTTTGATTTCAGTTCATAACAACCGAGTACTCGAATGGTGGGCTGACTGTGAGCTAGCCTTGATATGTCCAAGTTGAATTGACTCAACCATAGTCTCTAGTCTAGTAGGTAGTGTGTTGGCTTATTAGACGTAAAGCCTGGGTTCGTATCCCAGGTCAGGCATCAAAACGAAATTATGAAAATATTTCTTCGGCGACTAGGTACCTCTCAGCAGATTTCTGGCAAAAACTCTAAGAGTAAATAAAATTTCCATGAAAAGCTTCTCAAAAAACTGTCGTTCGGAGTCGACTTTAAACTGTAGGTCCCACCATTCATGTATAAAATTAACGCACACAACATATGTAAGTGGTGTGAGAAGCTAGGTCGAAATCCTGACTGTAGGGTTGTAATGACCAATTATGTATGTGTATAGTCTCTAAAGGGGACTTAAATCCAACAGAGGTTTTAGCATGTCTGTAGCACAGGTTTTTTATTGTCTTGGTCTGTATATCTTGCCTAATTCCATTTGAGTTGTTGTTAGATTTGCTTTGTTTGCCAACACAATTACCTATGTGGGAGCAGAATGGTCTATGCTGTAAGAGAAAACATTGATGAAGAAGATGACGAGTGGCCAATTGTACAGCTCGCGTCCCAAATATTATTTATTGGCAACCAACACGTGGGGGGTTTTATGTGAAAGCCTTTCAAGACGCAGTTGGTCCAAAATAAGTGAAACACCAAAGTTCCACACCACAACACTTTGTCAAGAAATGTTTTAGTTCCAGGCAGCAACGGTTGGCAACGCTATCATTCTAGAACCTACTTTAGTAGACCAATCACCTACTTAGCTGGAAAAATGTGATTAATGAAGCTTGCCATTGTTTTAAGATGCTTTACTACAGGCATAGAACTCAAATTTGTACTCGAATTGAGCCTTATAAAAGAGCAAATGTCATGTGATGGTTACAGATGGGTCCAATTAACAAATGTTTTATATTCTTCGATGCTTTCGGCAGTATTTTGAGTGGAATTATTGGAAAAAATATATATTTCTGTAGTACCGAGCCACTTGACTCAAAATTACTCACTTTGAATAGTAAGGATCGTTCTTATCTTCTTTTAGTAAATATTATTGCTCTGTATCGTGGGTATAGTATTTTATTTTCTGCAAAGTTGGTATGCATCATCAAAAACACCGAAAACTATATCCCTTCAATTCTTAAATTGTATGCACGTGATGCAACAATGAATTCTGATGCCTAAACATAATTTTATCGCACCTACGAAACGTGCACTTTTCTTTAGCATATGCCAACTATTGGGAAAATACAACACAAACCACCTACAAATAAACAATCAATCACACACATAGATGGCAATCACCGCCATATGGCAAATGAAAATGGAAAAACGTATGGAAACGTTTAAACAATCTGCCAGTCGACCGAACCGACCATGTAGCAGTTTTTCAAATTCTCACCTCAGCTGTGCAGAAAAATCCCCAACAGGATCGTCTTCACACATGGTTAAACGAATAAAAAAAAAACGAAAAAAGAAGAAAAAAAAAAACGAAGAAAAGTGCGTAAAGTGCGTATTTACGTGTTCAAAGGTGACAACTGAAATTAGTCGAAGGAATTTTCCTTGCACACTCATCTACACAAACTACCCATATGCAAGTCAAAGTTATCATATCGGCATTGAAAAAACAATGCTCATGTAGATTATTATTCTGTCGATGTACGTACATATTTATTAAATGAGAGACAATAAATATGGTTGCCAGGTAGATACACTCACTCACACTCACGGTAATCAATTAAGCAACAACAAAATGGAAGACAGCGAAAAAGTGAAAGGTGCGAGTGATAAACAGACGTCGGCACAAAGAGAACATGATAAAAATGTGAGTGTATTTGTGAGAAGCATGTGAAAGCATAGGAAAATTGTTAGTAATTATTGCTTCAAGCAGTGTTCGAACAAATATTGTGCTTTTTGATGCCATTGGTATTTTTCGCACCATTTTTTTATGGATTTGTAGCAAGAGTCATCATTACATATTGCAGGTACCTGAAATTCAATATATTTAAAGCAAAAAATTCTGTTTCCCAGTTTTTCTTCACATTTTAATTAAGTTTTTCCTTGGGTGTATATTTGATACACAAAAAAATTTCAAAAAGAAGCGACGAGAACCTGCTTCACTGAAAGCTGACAAGCAACTGAATGCATTTTTACGCTCATTTTAACGAACATTGTTGATGGTCGTGTGTGTAAAAAGCAGAAGATGTTTGGCCCCCGGGGACATTGGTGCCGACGTCTGGATATAAATTATTTCAGAGTTATATTATCTAGCGTTTATAACAACAACAGTCACGTGTTTAGGATCATTAACTTGAGCAATTATAGCATTTTCTTCCAGACTCAAAACATATACACCAGGAAGATAGCTGTCCCCCGAAATGTTTGGGCCTTATCTATAGAACCCTCAATGAGTCTCAGTTTACCAACACCATTTTCCAGCAAGCATCTCTATATCATGATAGATCTGCCTTCAAGTTTTACTGTTTGGCTTATTTTCCCCATTTCTTTTCTTATTTGAAGCGTTACAATGGGCCAATGGGTCTCTGGATGAGGGGGTAGAACTGTAAATAAAATGATGCGCCACCCTTCCAACCTAATCGTGTCTAACCTTTACATACATAATCGGTCATTACAAACTTTTAGTCAGGATTACAACCTAGCTTCTCACACCACTTAGGTTGTGTGTGTTAACTTTATCCTTAAGTGGCGAGACCTACAGCTTAAAGTCGACTTTGAACAACAATATCCTAGCGTTTTTGCTAAAAATCTGCTGAGAAGAATTCGCCGAAGAAATATTTTTTCATATTTCGTTTTGTGTGTTTGTTGTGTCAGGATTACAACCTAGTTTCTCACACTACTTATGTCGTGTGTTAATTTTACACATGAGTGGCGGGCAATTTGGCAATTTTATTTACTCTGAAAGGTTTTTCCAGAGGAAGACGCCGAAGAAATATTTTCTTCATATTTGGTTTTGTTGAAGATGTCTGACCTGAGGTTTCAAACGCAGCCTTACGTCCAATAAGCCAACACACTACCTACCAGACTACGGCGACTTGTATTATATTATATTGAATGGATTATATTGTATCTAAAATTGATCTGCCACATGGATTGGACCCATACTTGCCGTGCAAATCAGCTCCAAGCCATAATGTTGCTGCCATACAACTTGAATGTCTTACTCGTACATTTAGGGTTTAGTTTTTTGCCTTTTGACCGTATTATAGACTCACAACAAGGCCTTTAGTCAAGAAGGTCATACCCAAAGGTTTTACAATGTATTTTTAACTCATGTGATCTGCAAAAATAATTCCTCATTTATAAAAGTCCGAATTTCATATCAACATTAACCTATATTTTCTAAAGATGTATGTACACATACATACATACACACACTCCTGCATATAAACTTGTATGGAATCTATGAATAGTTGGATGTTTCATGTCCTTTTTGTTTAAACTCTATTTAACACAGATTGTTTTCTTTCTATCTTCTTTTATTTCTTGACTTTTATATAATTTTGTCTAGTCATGCTACTTTTTATGTATGTACTACATTTGATTTGTTGTTATTGTTGGTCTATATTATTATTATTTTTTTAAATTTTTTTTTTAATAAAAATTGTTGAAAAACAAAAAAAAAACTAGACAAACAACAAAAATTCTTGTACATGAAAAAAAATCAATATAAAGTCACGTTTTCAAAAAAATCACGTTTCAAAAGATAGAAGCAGAATAAAGAAGAAGCAAAAGATAGATTTTGTATATATTATATGTATGTATGTAAGTATGTATATGTAAATCGGTATATACATACAAACATATATACATATAGATGATTATATAATTGTATAATATATGTATAGTATTTACCAAAAACAAAGAATAAAAATTAAAGAATAATTATATTGAAATTAAAAGCAGTAAGAAAAATAATTAACAAAGTCTTTATAAGGTCCAACACTGTACACTGAGTCAATTAAGTCTACGTACAGATATAGTCATTAAATGCATCCGGTTATCCATTTAGTGGTTTCTAATCTGTCTGTCAGCCATGGCTGTCAGCTGTTAAACATCTTTCAACTAAAATACTATTTATTTCGTAAAAGATTTAGCCATTCACTAATTTAATTAATTTTTCCGTCATTCATTTAGGAAGGAGTGATGTCTACGTATGATAATTTATGTGCCCATTAGGAAAATAACTTTAATCTATGTCTGAATTAGTTCGTTTCTATTTTATTAACTTTGTTTCGTTCGCTATTTTGTTAGCTTTGATACCCCTTACCAGGAACCCAAATAAAAGCAACCGTTGAATGTCAGCCAGCCTTCGGCAGTCTATTATGTACTCTTACGCTAGGAATCTAATAGGAGCTTTACTCTACTAAAATAATGGACTAGTTAAACTGCTCTGAATTAACTTGAAAATATAGTGATAGTTGTTAAGGTGATCATAAGACAATCTTTTCTGATTAAATGGGTGCTTGAAATTGTTTTTCATTAAAACTTTAATTTTTATCGCCCTTGCGAATTTTATTTGTACCAGATTATCGAGGTCTTATTTTCTATACTGTAGTGTATGGTAGTAATGTAGTGCAACTGCTGATTTATATGCAGCTTATTAGACTTCTCATTCACCGTCTGGTTTGGTAATATCATCTCATTAAATGGAACTGACTTAGAATCAGAGATCAGCAATGAATCGTTTTTTGCTACTCATAAGCACTCATGAAATTTTTAATATACATAAGTGAGTCAACAATATTGAAATTTAACTACTCTGATCCATTCGTACTCACTACAACGTTGATTTATAAGTACAGGTTGCAATGAGTATGCGTACAACGTTGACATCAAACTCATACCATTCGAAATATGTTTGATTCAAAAGCCTTACTCATTTAGATTCATAGCTTTAGAAAAATGTTGATACATACATACATAATTGGCCATTACAACCCTTCAGTCAGGATTGCGGCCTAGCTTCTCACACCACTCATGTTGTGTGCGTTAATTTTATACATGAGTGGCGGGACCTACAATTTAACGTCGACTCCGAACGACAGATTTTTGAGAAACTTTTTCATGGCAGGTTTACTTATTCTCAGAGTTTTTGCCAGAAATCTGCTGAGAGGAAATCGCCGAGAAATATTTTTTTTTTTTTCATATTTTGTTTTGATGCCTGACCTGGATTACGAACCCGGGCTTTACGTCTAATAAGCCAACACAATACCTACTAGACTACTACCTACTTACACTACGAGTACTATGTAAGTGAACGTGCTCAGTGCAAGTATATTGTGTGTAGCGGTGAAGAACTTGCTTTATATAGTTTTACTCCTCTCTTCAAAGGTGGCATTGCCTAACATTCTTATGATGGTCGCTGCTGATGTTATCTTTCCTGTGAGGTTAGGTTTCAGGGGTTTTGCTGGATAGATTATTTGAATTAATTTTTTTAAATTTCAATATCAAGGTAAAAAGTGCCTACGAATATATGGTAAACCAGATTGCAATGGTTTGTAGTCAAGGACTTTTAATACTGCACCACCTCACCATTATAACGTTAACTTTAAGAGTCTGTGGATTTGCTTAAAATTACAAATATCCGCTCTAAAGTCAGTACAACAAAATAATGCGGTAAAATTCTCTTCGAATTAAATGAACTTTGGCTAGCAGTTGAAATTCTATTCGTTCAGTTTATTATTAATTTTTTTTATTTTTTATTTTTCGAAAAAATTATTTTTCATTTGGCTATTTGATTATGTATGTACGTATGGGCATACACATACATATGTATATGTATGTACATACACATGTACGAGTACAATAGTATTTGAGGATCGTTTCTGTTCAATATTAAATTCGATTTTCGATATCCATAACGATAACTTTAAGTAGTAGTTGTTGTTGTTCTTATTATTCTCTTCGTATTTTTTGTTTTCCTCTCCTTTTTTCCCCAGCTTTGTTGATTGATGGTATGCATTCCTCAATGTTGTTGTTGTTTTTTCGTGAAGCAGGCGTAATATTTTGTTTTTTTTTTTGGTTTATTTTTCTCCACAATTTTGTATATGCCAAGTATTTTTCTTTCTTTTTTTTAATTCTTTATTTTTTTATTTTTTATTTTTTTATTCATTGTTGTTGCTTTTTATTGGGTATTCAATTGCAAGTTTGTATTGTTGATCGATTTTACGTGATATTTTCAAATTTTTCAGTATTTATTGCAGAGACATAAATATCATGCCATTGCTGCTATTCTATTTATTATTATTATTGTTGTTGTTGTTGCAGTAGTATTTGTGTATTATTATTTGCTGTAGCTGTTGTTTTTTTTATTTCTTTTTTATTTTGTATTTTATTGATATTTACCATTAAGTCCTTTGCCCCTCTCTTGCATCAAAAATGTCTGTACCATAGAACCTCTCTTTATCTTTTCCTCCCTGGCTAACATAAATGATGTGAGCTGTGTTGCCGTGTTGCTTGTTTTTCATAAAAAAAAATCCTTAATTTCTTTCGATACTAATTTATACTTCTTCTATTTTGCTAAACTTAAAATATGTATATTCTTTACACAAATATAGGGTTCGCCAAATAACTTTTTTTTTTTGAAAATGCTTTAAAAAAAAAACTACTGAATATTTTCTCAAATTTCTTTTTTTATTTGAAAGTACAATCCTTCCGGTTAATAATGGAAAATAATTTCATTCAAATGGCTGCCTCGGCTGGCCATGCAGTAGCCTACACGATCGGTCCAATTTTTAAGCACATTATCGATTGTGTGCAGCTGTATTTCACCAATGGCTTCACGAATATTGTCCTTTAAAGCGTCAATTGTCTCTGGCTTGTCGGCGTAACACTTATCTTTGACGGCACCCCACAAATAATGGTCCAACGGTGTCAAACAGCCAAACGATATCAGTTCTGCGGCTGATAATGCGATCTTCAAAAACAGGGCGCTAAACATCGAGTGTAGCTTCGGCTGTGTGGCACGTAGTGCCGTCCTGTTGAAAACAAATGTTGCCAATATCCTCCTCTTCAATTTTTGTAAACAAAAATTCGTTCAACATGGCCCGATAACGATCGCCATTGACTGTAACGGCCACTCCTTGCTCATTTTCGAAGAAAAATGTCCCAATTATGCCTCTGGACCAAAATCCGCACCAAACAGTGACTCGTTTTGGGTGCGTCGGCTTTTCAATGTATGCGTGCGGGTTTTCTGTGCCCCAAATGCGACAATTTTGCTTGTTTACATACCCGCCAAAATCAAAATGAGCTTCATCTGAAAAGATGATTTTTTTTTTGCCAAAATCGGCATATTAGATATTAGATTCTGTTGAAACATAAACTCTTAGTGCGAAGGTTTAAAAATTTAAAAGATTAAAAACTGTTTAGTTCCTCAATCGGATATATGTACATACATAACGTATACATATGTACATATAAATAATGGGTTATGTATTCTACCGTCAGACGTCCTGATGCTTCATCTGGAGTGTTATTTATTTCGTGAAATGTTTATTATGAATGTGAATCTTTATATACCGACCGAAATATGTGAAAAAGTGGTTGAAAACTACATCAAATACAGACCAGAGCCGGTTCATTTGAAACATATGGTATTTCCTTGAAATTTAGCTTTTGTTTCATTACGGTATTAATGGCTTTTTTTCGACCTTTATCTCAGTAGTATTCGACACATGATTTGTACTTCATTTGACATTTGATAGTTACAGATTGTTTAGCGGCCCTAAACTTTAAGAAAATTTTGGAGTTTGCAATTTTATTATTCAAGCAGATATTAACGCCCAAGACTTGTATATTCTTAGGTCGGGTTCTATGGATACTGATATGTGTGTGAGAAGCAATGCCTTCCACAGTACCAACACTTGGTTAAATCATAGTCTCAAAATAGCAATATTGATTTGTTTGCTTAATGGGTTTGTGTTAAAGTCGCCGTAGTCTAGTATGTAGTGTGTCGGCTTAGTAGACGAAATGCCACGGTTCAAACCCCAGGTCAGACATCAAAACGAAATATGAAAAAATATTTCTTCGGCGATTTCCTCTCAGCAGATTTCTGGCAAAAACTCTGAGAGTAAATAAAATTGCCATGAAAAGTTTCTCAAAAATCTGTCGTTCGGAATCGACTTTAAACTGTAAGTCCCGCCATGTGTAAAATGAACGCACACAACATAAGTGGTGTGAGAAACTAGGTCGTAATCCTGACTAAAGGGTTGTAATCATAGATGCCAGATAAATAAAGCATCAAATCATCAAATATTAGAAAAAAAAATCGTCAAAATGTCAAAGACGTTCATGGAAATCGTAAAAAAATCGTCACAAAATCTGCATGAAAATCAGTGTGATGTTCGCTAGAACCGACACATTTTTCAGTGCCTTAGCTTCTTAAGAGAGTGCAAGAAATATTTCACTTCATCTGATCTTCTTACTAATAGAATACAATTCTCAACTCTCTCTCTCGGCAGGGTATCGAACTCCATTGATTCATTGGAGCATCGTTGCAATGTTTTTTGTGTTTCACTGTTCTTTCGCTATTATAACGGATTTTGCTCGAGCGAGAATCATGTATTCCTACGTAACACTCGCCTTTCTCGGCGAGCACATACTTATGTGGTCAATTGGCCAGTGGATCGCACGCTGCATTACAGACAAAGTTCGTTCTTTAGTCAGACTATGTGTTTGTGGAACACCCCTTCGTGCAGAGGTTGTAATTTTTTGGCTTTTAATGAATGAAAAAGACATAAGATTCAGAAAAATCATCACTTAAATTTACAATAGAAATAACTGCAAAGTAAATATAAAGCTTAAAATGGCTTTTAATGTACAAAAGTAAAGCATATGATGCAAATTTTTAATTTCTAAAAATCGTCAAAATAAGGGCACAAATCGTCACATCGTCAATATGATATTTTTGGGGCACAAAATCGTCAAAATGACGATAAATCGTCAAATCTGGCAGCTATGGTTGTAATGGCCAATTAAGTATGTATGTTTGTGTTCGATGCTAAATGTGGAAACATGTCGTGATATGCTTCGTTTTCTTGACATTACTCTCCGGTTAATTTCATTTCTATATCTTATTGCCATTAGAAAAACTTGTAAAACTTTGTGGCAGTGGTAACACTGGATGCTGTTCTATTGTATTTTACAATTACACATGCATACATACATATATGAGAAAGTGTATATGTGTGTAAATATAAATTAAACTTTTTTCGTATTTATTTATTGTTTATTATTTACATGGTCTGTAGTGCTTTTGGTGCTGTTGTTGTTGCTGTAATAATTTGTTTTTTTTTTATTTTATTTAAGTTTACTTTGGCACTTTCCTTTGCCTGCAACAGCTTCAGTTACTGTTAAATTATTATGATATTTTTTTTGTTTTTGTTTTTATTTTTTATTTTAATTCAACCAGTAGTTGTTTGTTCTTTTACTGATTACACAAACCACTCACACATGCAAGCTTAGTACAGGCATTCAAATACATTTGTAAACAATTGTAGCAGCTGGCTGTGTGTGTGTGTTTGGGTAGTTGTTTATTAAATAACCACATACATACATACATGCATGCATACGTATACACTTGCTGTGAAAGAATTTTATATTTATTTAAATAAACGATTATAAATTGAATGCATTGTAAATAATAATTGATTTTTTATTTATTTTTTTTTTTAATTTTTTTTTTTATTGATTTTTAAAATGAAATTATTATACCTACCAGTTGGTTGGTTGTTGAATTAATAATTTGAATTGAAATGAAATTTAAATAAATATTGTTTTAAAATATGAAAGAGAAAAAAAAAGAACGGAATTTTTGTTTTTCGTTAAAGTTTAACTGATAAACAAATTCAGTATTTTGTTTTTTTTGAAAAAATATTTCAGTTGTTTAATATTTATTTTAATTTTTTTTTTTTTATTTGCATTCGGTTCCTTTAAATTAATGCACAAATTTTAATACATTTTAAATCAAAGTTATTCTCATATGCAAATATAAGTATGTGATTTAGAGCATCGCATAAGCAGTATTTAAGCATTATTATTTATTTGAGTAAAAAATTATTTTAAAATTCAAATTGAAGGTGGGCAAAGTTGGGTAATTTTTTAAGTTTAGTATTCAATTTATGGAATAGGATGCTTTAAAGTTTCTGATTGAAATCAGACCGGCGGCGGTATTCAAACTGATATGCAGCAGAGATCAGCAATGAATCGTTTTTTTTGCTACTCATAAGCACTCATGAAATTTTTAATATAAGTGACTAATATAAGTAACTACATACTCTGATCCAGGGTTTACCAAAAATTTTTTGGTTATGTATTAGTGAGTAAGAGAGAGAAAATAAATTGAGAGAATTGATTTATTTACAGCCATAGAAAAGTGTTTGTAATATACGTTATTTTGATTTTCATTTTATCAACTTACATATGTAAAGCTATATATCTTTGGCTTAATAATTTTAGATAAATAAAAATAAAATAAAAAAATCCATTTTTTATTAAAATGATCGTAAAGGTATCCATCTTTGGCTTAAAAATTAGACCATGTTTTTAGATAAATAAAAATAAAAAAATAATAAATCATTTTTTATTAATAGAGAAAAAGCAAGCATTCCATTTAAAAAAAATTATACTATGCGACAAAATATATAAGGCATTGAATATTATCAAAAGCATCTTTTAACATACAATATTTTTTGAGTGTCATTCTGAAAAAATGGTTAAGCATCCGCCGCACATGTGTTCTTGTCGCAGTCTGATCGACAACTAAATCAAAAAACACAAGAATGCGTGTGAGTTCTCTCCGCACAATTGTGTTATGAAATGGTAATCGTTGCTCTGATCCATTCGTACTCACTACAACGTTGATTTATAACAGGGGTTACCAAAAATTTTTTGGTTGTGCATTAGTGAGTAAGAAAGAGAAAATAAGTTGAGAGCTTACAATCATAGAAAAATGTTAGTAATATACCCTATTTTGATTTTCATTTCATCAACATACACAAAGTTATACATCTTTGACTTAATAATTAGGTAATGTTTTTTAGATATTTGCTGGGTACTAATTTTGGTTCATAAATTTGTTCTCCTACTAATAACCAACCTTTTAATTTTTCCAAAATATTGCTTTATGTCTATAAAAAAGTTGTTCTCTTTCCATATCACCTAAATTATTAACGTGACCATTAAAACAATCAAAAAAAACTTTGAATTTTAAAAACAAGGATTTTTTAACATGAAATATTTTTCGAGTGTAAACCTAAAAAAAAATAACATAACATCCGCTGACTTGTGTGCTTGTCGCAGTCTGATCGACGACTAAATAAATGAGCATAAGCAATGTGTGTGAATTCGCTCTGCACAATTGTGCTATGAAATGGTAATCCCTGATTTATAAGTGCAGGTTGCAATCAGCATGCGTACAACGTTGACATCAAACTCATACCATTCGAAATATGTTTGATTCAAAAGCCTTACTCATTTAGATTCATAACTTTAGAAAAATTCTTATAATATTAATAAATGATTAGAGAAACTCGAACAAGTGGACACATAATTAAGTCATCTGAAAAAAAAATATTAAAAATTTAATTTAATAGCTTAATTTTTCACCCAAACTATTTTGAACCTTTAATATTTTGTGGGGTACCATTTTTGGCGTATTATTTCAATACATCTTTGTGGCATTGAGTTGATTAAATTGCGACACTGCTCAGGACTAATGTTATTCCATAAGCTGCCAAAGTGCTTTTTTGCTGCTAAGTTTTTTGGCTCCAACTGCTCGTTTTACAAACAATTTCGAACTTTTAATAATTTGCTAAAGAAAAAAGCAACGCAAAACAACCGTTGCTGAAGATAGAATCATAGCCATTCCTCACATCTACTCAGATAAGATCGTGCATTGAGTTGGAATACGCTGTTAAATATCGGCAAGGACCGTAAGAAGACGCTTGACTGAAAATAATCTCCATGGACGTATTGCGAGAAGAAAACCTAATGTGTCCAACAAAAATATTCAGCAACGCTTTCGGTTTGCCAAAACCCACCTCCATAAACACGAAAAATTTTGGATATTTGTCGTATGGAGTGATGAGTCCCTATGTAAGATGTCCTGTCAATACACAATTAGAGCCAAAGTGCACCGAGAAAAGCGTAAAGCATGGAGGTTCGTCAGTAATGGTTTGGGGTTGTTTTACCTCATCCGGCGTTGGTCCACTGGTAAGAATCGATGGGAAAATGACTGGGGAAATGTATAAAAACATCCTACGGAACAATTTGACTAAATATTATAAGGACGAATAACCACTAGCGTGGATATTTCAGCATGATAACGACCCGAACCATGCATCTCGGGTAGTTAAAGCTTGGTTTGCTGAGGAAAAATAAGGGTTTTTGATTCGCCAGCTAAAAGTCCCGATCTGAACACTATTGAAAATCTTTGGGGGGGTCGTAAAACGAGCAGTTGCAGCCAAAAATCTAGCAGCAAAAAGGCACTTTGGCAGCTTATTCAGGCAGAATGGAAAACCCTTAGTCCTGAGCAGTGTCGCAATTTAATCAACTCAATGCCACAAAGATGTACTGAAATAATACGCCAAAAACGGTACCCCACAAAATATTAAAGGTTCAAAATAGTTTGGGTGAAAAATAAAGCAATTAAATTAAATTTTTAATAATTTTTTTTTTCAGATGACTTAATTATGTGTCCACTTCAATTTTAAGTCTGATATCAACTCCGTACGAAAACATTTTTTATAATGAATAACTATTTAAATTTTTGTTGTTAATTAATTATTAAGCATATGAAATTAATAAAAATTAGTTGTTTTTGTTTCCATTTTTCTTAAATCTTTTTAATTTTTACAAAAATGAAAAATTGGCTTAAGTGACTTAATTGTATGCCCACAAGTGTATACCTTTCGATTTTATAAGTGCTCTTTACAAACATTCAACTTTTTTGCCACGCGTAGAGAATGATAACTTTTTTTATTTTATTTAATCTTGAGAATAATTGTGAATAAACTAATCTGTTTAACTATTTGTGGACTTAATTAAAGCTTAATATAATAAAAGCTAATCAAACTAACAAATAAATTAATTAATTTCTCTACTTGCCACCACAAATGCCACATAAAGTTGTGAATGTGTTTGCCAAACTTTTTTTTTTTTTTTTTGGAAATTCTTGGCATTTCCTTACACTAGTCGCCTGGATGGAAGCTGTTTGATTGGTGGCTAAAAGAAAAATAAAAAAGAATATAAAAGCATTGATTATGATAGTGATGATGATGATGACTGTGTTAATATTTTAAGTGTTTTTAATTATTATGGAAGTTATTATTGTTGCCAAGAAAGAATAAAACGGAATGAAGAGAAAGAAAAGCCAAATATAATGAAGAATACAAAAATTTTGTTAAATAGACTTTAACGGCTAAACAAACAAAATAATAAATAAGCGTAAACGGAAACGGAAAAGGAACCACAATGTCAACGTTAAGGGTGCAACCCAATAAACATATGTATTGGAAGTGGTTTAATTGCAAAGAGCAACCCTCCTAACATTTACAAGCAGGCAAAGTGCTAGCAAATCTGTTTGTTTAAGTGGGTCATAATCTGAAAATTAACCAGTTAACCAGTTATATTGTATTTGAGCAGAAACTTAACAACACCGCCTGTTAAAAACAGATAAAAATATTTACGATGATGACAAAATGGGGTTGCTTTACAGTTCTTCTAGGCTTTAACGCTGATTTCTAAAGAATTTAAGAAATCGCATCATATGTTGATCACATTGCAAATGTACATACACATGTACATACATATGTACATATGTCAGTTGCAAGTACACAGAAAGAAAAACGGCGTGCTAAAATCAACTTTTCTATTCTCAATTTAAGCCAAAAAACGTGCTTGAAAAATTAAGCCCGTTTTGGCTATTGTTTGCTTAAAACAAGCAAAAAACGGGATTGATGTGAAAAACTAAGCCTTATATTACTAAAATCAACACTAAAAAGCTCAAATCTATCTAAAAAAGTGTAATTTTGACTTATTTGTTATTTGAGTTATGGAATTGTGGGTTTTGAGTTCAAAAGTAAAAATTTTAATAATTCTCATTTAGTTCATGTGTATTTATACAATATATATCCAACAAAATGTCGTATTTTTCGCAAGTTGCATTTCTTTGGTAGATGACTTGGATTATTCCGGTCGATGACTTGCAGTTTTTTTGGGTAGATGACTTGCATTTTTTTCAAATCAATCGATTTTAGGATTAAATCAAGTACGAGTTCGAGCTTAAATCAAGTTCAAAATTCTTGAAACAAGCTCGTTTTTGGATAAATTTAGGTTTAAACCAAATACAATTTAGCGCTTAAATCAAGTTCAAGCTCGAGTAAAGTACGATTTGCCTCAATTCGATCCCATTTATAAGTTAATTCAAGTACGAAATCTAGCTTAAATCAACTTTATAATTCTTGAAACAAGTGCGCTTAAGGATTACTTCAACTTCTGATTCTCTTGAATCAAGTACGAATTCGATCTTAAATCAAGAAAAAATATGCTTAAACCAAAAACATGATGAGATCACTTTGATCCCAAAAAGGCTTAAATCGCGCTAAAAACAACACTTTTGTACTTGGCTGATTCGGGCTTGATTCAACTCTTTTGCACTTGATTCAAGCCAAACCGTACTTACCGTACTATTGTGACCGATATGGATTGATTCAAGCCCGGATGGCTTGATTCTTTTTTTCAGTGTATGTACATACAATTGAAATCACCGTAAAATTTCCCTACAACATGTGATGGTCAAATATGTTGCATGTGTGGAAATTCTTAAAAAAAAAAAAGTAATAAGAAAAACCAACGGTGTTCATATACAGGTAAGATAAAGAAAGGCAAAGTAACGCTTTAACATAAAAAAGCAATATACGTGCATATAGTATACACACACACGCACATGCAATAGCAATATTTTGGAAATTATTTCGTTAGATTTTTGGGAAATTCACTCACATGTGGAAAATGACAAAACAAACAAATGTGAAATGCCATAAGTTGGTATTCGAAAAGATATTTCCGTGTTGCACTATTGGAAAATCCCGCTTAAGACTACGAGTAAGCAAAAAGCGTGAGAAGATTTCCTTTTTCCGAGTTGGAATTTTACACATAAACGAAGTTTTTCTAATGCAATCTTCTTAGTCTGCATTCAGTAATTTACCGTCTACCTGCCAATATATATGAACAGTTTAAATGTTGAAGGTTGGGTTGGTTAAAAGGCGCTGTTTTTATTGCGCCCCTGTTGAGTAGCGCAGTGTATTTTGCCACAGCATGTTAAACGCCTTAAGAAATCCATGCATTCACTCGCTCCTTCAGTCAATCGTTATCCAAACAATGATCGTTAATGACTGCCAGCAATACTTGTTTTTTTTTCCAAACAAACTCTCTCGTTCGCTCTCTCTCTCTCCTTCTCTGTCTCTCTCTCTCTCTCTCTCTGTACAGCAAATATCACTCGGCTGTTTTACATATGGAACGATTCACACGCTTGAAATGGGAAGTTCCAGAATACGAAATATTACCTGTGAATTGCAGCAGCAGTAACGGAAATAAATAAACTTGTTTTGCTTTCAATTCCAAGGTGAATAGTGTTCTGATTGAGAACGGAAATTTAATAAGAACATGTGTTTGGTTTCCATTTTCAGCATCTTAATGAATTATATTATAAATAATGAGACTTTAGAATATAGGATATAATTTGAAAGCTCTATCATGTGCAGTTTTTAGAGACTTAGGACTCGTTATGTCATACTTTCTCTATCAAATTTCCTACCGTCGACAATAACCAGCTGACCTATAACAGCTGGGGTCAAAAGTCAATGTCATAACTGGGGAGTAAATAGCTTCAGCAATAAGAAATATCAAAGCGGGAAAGATAGTAGGAATAGACGGTATTGCTTAGGAAATTCCCGAGGCCGATGCGAATATGAGTGCACGGATTTTTCACTCTCTCTTCGGAAATATTTGGAAAAACTAATCCTTTCCAACTAAGTGAATGTACGCAACTTTAGTAAAGATCCAGAAAGAAGACTCCACAACGGATTGTAACTCAAAGGTCTATGCAGAATCACTTTGGACAGAATGCGACTGCAATTTTTGCAGAAAACGCTTTCAAAATAAATAGCACAACCTCAGTTGCTGTCATTTTATTATTTCCATATGTAGATTTTAGACTTTGTTTCCTTGCGTTAAAATCTGAAAAATATATGGTTTTACTTTTAAAATGCAGTGAATTTCCTAAAACTCTATGTGTGCTTAATAGAGAGAATAAGCAAAAAAGGCAGAAAAAAATAAAATTGAATTTCTTTTCATTTAATTTTCAATTTGTATGTAAAAAATCGTCACGTTTATATTCTGTTTCAGCATTTACGCACGATGATATGATTGCTAGACGTTACGGCGTTAAAACTTTTTAACGCTAAATAAAAAAAAAAAAAAAAAAAAAAAGAAGAGAAGAGAAGAGAAGAGAAAGAAGTGAAACGTTAATGATAAAAACGCGACAATTTTTGAAGTTGTGCATGTTGTTACATTTAAATTGCGGATTAGTTGTTTACTTTTATTACACCATGTTGTTATTATTATTGTTGTTGTAACAGACATTTTTCACATAAGTACTCACATATACATTTCCAGACAGATGTATATGTACATACATATGAATAAGGGTGTGTGTGTATGTTATAAAATAAAGCGAAAAAGGAGCAGTAAACAATGCTTTCGTTTAGGATTATAGTCATTGAGAAAATCTGTTGCTCTGTTATTGTTGTTGTATAGTTTTGTTACCAGCAAAGAGCAACATTTTAACATAATTTACCAGCAATTTACTCCCTTTTTGGTGTAGTTTCTTTGTTGTTCTTGTATGATAATTTAATATGGCATTATATTGTATGATTTCCTTTGACTCTACTTCTCTGCTTTAAGCTGCAACGAAAAAGAAGAAGAAAACAAATTTCTTTTTATGAC
Source organism: Sarcophaga caerulescens (assembly GCA_927399465.1). Classification (NCBI taxonomy): domain Eukaryota; kingdom Metazoa; phylum Arthropoda; class Insecta; order Diptera; family Sarcophagidae; genus Sarcophaga; species Sarcophaga caerulescens. The sequence goes on along the minus strand of OV656872.1, from coordinate 51,920,457 downwards.
TTTTGCCAACTGCCCTATTTAATAGATTTACTGTTTGCTCTTTGACATTCATTCAATTTGTTATTGTTTAATATTTTTCTTACTCTCTCCCCCCTGTTTTGTTCTCAGTAGTAAGAGTAAAAGCATCAATTTATCATAAGTTGTGTTATTTTTACTTTCTTTCAATATATTTTAATGACTGTAAACGGTTTATATGGTGTGCTTAACATTACAGAGGACATACATAAGTTTTTAACAGCTTTTATTGCAATAAACTTAAATATTGTAATGAAATAATACGCTTAATTATTGATCATATAACGCTACAGCACTACTTCTTCGTGCGAAGACAAGTCGAAATGAGTAGGTGGTGTTTGGATTACAACAACTTGGTTCTAGACATTTGCTGTACGTTACAAATAGCAGCAGATACTGCAATATGAAATTAAAAAAAAAAAAATTATCACCTGTCTAAAATTCGATTTCTTTGCTATTTGGTTCTTCAATTTAACATTTTTCAGTTCAAAGTGCTATTGAACGGGAGTCTACTAAGATGGGTCTGGCAGTAAATGAGGGCAAAACAAAGTATATGTTATCGACAAGTAGAGGCGTGCGGCGTGTTTAGGCAAAAAGCTGGACATTGGGTTTTAAAAAGCTGGACAAAACAAAAAAAGCTGGACATAAAAAAATACTGAGAAAATGTTAATTTTGGTTTTGTGTAAATAATTTTTATTAAAATATAATTTTTATTAAAGTATAACAAATGTAAAATCAGTATTGGCTAACATAATTTGACAAATTCAACATGAAAATTATTGCCCAAGTTATTGCAGTGTACCAAAAAAAATTCTATTTAGCTGGACAAATTAAATTTTAGCTGGACAAGCATCAAAAAGCTGGACAATCCAGCCAAGTCCAGCCAGGCTGGTAACCCTAGGCGTATTGAATGTCAGATAAAGGCCAATAACTATACTTTCGATATAGTCAAGGAATTTATTTATCTTGGCTCCGCCGTTACCACCAAACATGATGTCAGACTGGAGATCAGGCGCAGGATCACTCTCTTGCCAACAGGTGCTACTATGGTTTCAATAGGCAATTGAGTAGCAGAGACATCTCTCGTACGATAAAACTAATACTCTACAAGACGCTTCCCGTGCTTCTTTATGGCGCAGAGGCATGGACCCTATTAAGCACTGATGCAGCAGCCTTGAGAGTATTCGAGAGAAAATCTTCGGTCCAGTGCGAGCTGGCGATCATTTCCGAATCCGATCCAACAGTCAGCTGTGTGAGCTCCTCAACGACATAGACCTTGTGCAGCGTATTAACATCCAGCTTTGCGGTGGCTCGGCCATGTCGTTCGAATGGATTAGGATGCTCCGGCGAGACGGGTATTTGAGGCGGGCATCTGCGGAAGTCGGCGAAAAGGACGACCTTGTTTGCGTTTGGAAGGAGCAAATCGAGGAAGCCCTGTCACTGATTGGTGTGACCAACTGGCGTAGGCGCGCAAGAAGCAGAGGCGCCTGGAAGGATGTGTTACGGCAGGCTGGAATCCGTTAATCGGGTTGTTAATGGCCAATTAAGTACATAAGTAAGTAAGTAAGTAAGCAGTTTAAAGAATTCTTCGCGATATGTTATGAATGCCAAAAGTGGTATAAGGTTTGCCATGCCACCATGAATAGATTAACAAACGGATAGCTCTTACAAATCATTGAATTTTATTATCTAAATTCGTGTTGTCTGACAAGCTCGTTTTTAACTTAATGGGTACGTTAATATGTTGAACTACCGAATTTGCTGTAAATAGCAACGTGAAACAGTTCAAAAGCTGCTAATGCAGCCTACAGGATGCACTGTTTGGGGCAGTTAGTGGGTTAACGGTATCATTGGACTATAGTTCTTCAAAAACGATAATAATCGCAACGATACAATTGAGCGACGATCAAGAACTTTTTGCACAATATGGAAGGATTGGATGGAGTTTCATCAAGATTGAGCCACATAACACACGACACGCGATACCATAAACCTGAACAGAGGCCAGTTTGGTGATCAGTTCCTTAGGAAGGCCGAGGTTCAATATAAAAGATTTACTGGAAAATACACAAAGAATGATAAGGGTCGGCATAAACAGAGGATGCCCATAGAGTGATGTCCTTTCACCACTAATATAGCAGCATGATTGTGTCCGACCTATAGATAAAACTATCTAAGGCCAATATCAACTGCCAAGAGTATGCAGATAATGAAGTCTTGATGGCTAAAAGAAAATTTGAAGAGACTCTTCTCGACATCATTCAAAGAAATCTTCAGATTGTAAATCGATGGTGCATGTAGAATAGCCTGTGGATAAACTTAAGCAAGACCACAATAGTGCCATTTTCAAAATGCAGAAAACTTAATATGTTGAAATATATTCGACTCCCGGATAAGAAGATAATATTGCAGAAACTAAAGGTAAATTATTCGGGAAAATCTTGTGATAGTAAACTAAAATAAAAAACATTACAGGAAATGCCACATATGTCATAATGATATGCAAATGGCTTGCAACAGATTTATAACATGATAGTTAGACCAATAGTAACCTATAGGGGCATTATATTAGCCGACAACATGAATCTGGCATAACAGAGGTGGGTTGCTATGCTACAAAGGTTTAGTGTTAAAATCTCCTGCAACGTTTTCGTCGAGCCAATGCTTTGTTCTATATTTTAATATCTTTGGTCTCTTTTTTTTTGATATAAAGTAACGTTTTGGCATTCATTTCCAGAATAATTGAGTTAGCCGGTATGAAACACATTTGCTAAGTGGGAAGCTTGTATCTTCTTTACTGTCTCCACTTGTATATCCGCCTGCAACTATTTTGTTATGAATTTGTGCTTCTCTAACCATCCTTAACTGGCGTTAAAACAATAATCGGCAATCATCTCAGGCGACTTATATCGAATGACGACATAAATCGACGAGAGAAGGAACAAAAAAATTTGACGACTTAAATCGGTTAAAGTAGTATTTAAAAAAAAAAAAACATTTAAAACATATAAGTAACCTTATAATTATGTGACGTGCTATAGTAATACAGAAATTCAATCTTAAAATGCTCTGCAATTTATAATTCGTAGAACAAGCTTTAGTTCTAAGTATTTGACTGAAACAATACATTTTTCCATAGAAAACATAATGGTACCGCTGCAGTTTTCGAAAATTGAATTCAATTTCGAAAAATTAGAATTTATTGTTAATTTTAAATATTCTTCAAATTCTTTTTTTAAATGAAATATTTTACGTTTTACCGTACAAATACAGTATGTGTACAGAGGCTCACAGCTTATTTCAACCAGCACCTTTAAAAAAAAATTAAGCTCGTATAATTTCGAAACGAAACAAGATACCTATTAAAAATATTTGAATAAGAGTTTATAGAATATGTTTAAAAATTACAAAAAAAAATTTTTATTCAGTTTCAAATGTAAACTTACAAATTAAAAACCAAAAATATAGGAACCCAATTAGTCACAGCTTATTTCAACCACTTACTATAAACAAACAATTAAATGATTAATTAACTAGTAATAGTTTTAATTTCAAAATTTAGTATGACCTCCTATTTGCTTAATTACAGCTTTCAGCTTTTTTTTTTGCATTAATTCCACTTTCTAGTGGTTTGGGGAGTTATTTTTGCCTATTCCTTTTTTAGAGCTGCAATAAAGTCATTCTTGTTTGAAATCTGGTGTTGGCGGACGTTTTGATCACAAATTGCCTATAAATTTAGGTTAGGTTAGGTTAGTGTGGTAGCTTTATACCAAAAGCTCACTTGAGCACGCTTAGCGGCCCGTTGTGGCGCCACAGGTGAACTTCTCCCTCCTTGGCTCGGAGGAACTTGGTCAGCGCAAGGGCTGCACATTCAAAGCACGACTACCCCACGCTGGAAAACCAGCCAGAAAGTTTGTTAAACGAGGCTATATCCTTGACATCAATGGACGATAGCTCCGTCAAGCTGACACGGGTTGGAGAGCAAAATAACCTATACCTGCACCTCGCAAGAGATGGGCATTGACAGAGAAAGTGGATAACAGTCTCCAATTCCTCAACGGATCTGCATCCACGGCAGAAATCGTTAAATAGGAGCCGTATTCTTTCCGCGTGTCTACCCATAACACAGTGACCTGTAAGCATGGCCACTGTGATCGAAATGGTGTTACGACCAACTCCAAGTAACTGGTTGGTGCGCCTTCTATCCATTGAGGGCCAAGTGAGCCTAGCGGTGGAGCAGGACTCCTCATTGATTCAGGATAGGTTGGCGTCCCGGCAGTGGTGTTGTGCTATTTTTTTTTTACCGGAACGCGTATATATAATTATATAGACAGGGCCGATCCTGGGTAGGCGGCCGCTCTGTGCGGTCTCATGTCCCATATTTAACGACGGGGGTGATTTTCCAAGATAATCCTGTCGGCGTCGTTTTTTTTAGGTCTCAATCAAATCATCAGTTCTTTTTAATTTTTTTTTTCAAAACGTCAGCCAACTCTTCTTATCAAAAATCATCTTTAGTTCCGGAACGCGTTCCTGTCCAAAAAGGAAGTACCAGAACGATGTTCCGGAGCGTTCCGGCTCGACAACACAACTGCGTCCCGGGAGAATTTCTGCGCGATGTCCAGTTTGAACGCGGTAAGTGGCATTCCCAATTTTATTGAAGAGGATTCCGGAAGAAGTACGCCAGCCCTGGCTAGCTCGTCCGCTCTGCAGTTTCACGGAATGTCACAGTGTCCGGGGACCCAGGTAAGTGTGACACTGAATTGCCCAGAAAGAAGTTTGGGGCAGTGGCGGCATTCCCTGACGATCTTAGAATTATTCGCAATGTTCGACAGAGACTTTATCGCAGCCTGTCTATTAGAAAAGATTGAGATGCGGGTGAAAGGAACTTCGTATGCGAGGATCCATTGTGTGGCCCAGTAGATGGCCATTACTTCCGCCGGGAACACGCTGCAATAGTCCGGCAGCCGGAGTGAAATGTTCAAGTCCAATCTCCCAGAGTAGACTCCACTGCCCACCCCGCAATCGAATTTGGAGACGTCGGTATATACATCCAGAAGTTCCCATAAATTTGAGATTGAATAAAAACTTTTTTTGTTTAATTTTTAAACATATTCTATAAACTTTTATTAAAATTTTTTTTAAAGGTGCTGGTTGAAATAAGCTGTGAGCCACTGTATGTATACTATGTACGTATGTACACCTGTACCTCGATTTTGATTTGTAAATCAAAATTTACAGTTTTGTATGGAAAAACCGCGTAAAGCGAATACTTACTGTAAAAAAGCTTTTTCATTGAAAAAAAAAATATAGTTTTATACTGTTAATAATTTATTAAAGTATGATTAAAGTAAAAAAACATAAACATTTATTCCATTAAAAAATACACATATACTACCTATGTATGTACCTCATTATACAAAACAAAAAATTTTTGAGCTAACTTAATCGCTATCATTTTCAACAACAAGTCTTTTTTACGAATTTCTATGATTTTCGACTCATCACTGGATAAAGTCATCTCATTAAATTGTGCAATGGTTGAATTAGTTTCAGTTTGAGTAGAATATAAGTAAAAAAAAATTTTTTTCTACATTTTAAAAACCGCGTAAATTCGAAACAGCGTAATCCGAGTTCCGCGTAAACCGAGGTACAGGTGTACAGACATATTACAAAAAATATATTTCATTTTAAGTAAAAAAAAAGTACAGATAAAAGCAACCGTGCGTACATACATGTATATGTACATATGATGTATATGAACCATAAGAAAGAGAAGAAAAAAAAGAAATAATACAATAAGAAAATAATCAAATATTTTGTGCAAATTTTTACTAAAAATCACGTACAAACTAAACATACATACATACACACATACATGTTATTTTTATCAATGAAAATATGTAGTATGTTGGAGACTTGTTGCTTGAAAATATTCAAACAATAGCAACACCTTATTTACACACACACACACATAATCGAACACATATATGCAAGTGCTTGCTAATTAATAAGGAAAGTCAATACCAAAAAGAAAACAAAAGCATTTTTATTTATTAATAACTTTGCATGTGTGTGAGGTAAGTGTACTCAATAAAAGTCAATTGCATGCATGCATGTATTATTCCTTTTGTCAAAGCATTTCTAAAAACTCTCACACAATTTGTGTTTTCTCTGTTTTTTACTGGCTGGCTCTCTGCTCTGCTCAATTCTAATCTGTTTTTATAATAAAAGTTAATCTCCTGTGGTTAGTAAACGTGTGCAAAAACAATAGAAACAACAAGACGCCCATTAAAAAGAAGCAGTTTTCTTGTATTTTCTTTGCATTTATGAATGAAAATAAATTCATAAGGATATGTATGAATGAGAGTTGTATTATTGGCATGTCCAAAATTGTCATTAATTACACAGAGATTGCCAGAGATCGTCGGAAAGAGGGAGAGAGAGAGAGATAGGCACAGAGAGAGGTAGAAAAATACAAAATTTAATGGCAGCCATTATGTTACCGGGTATTGTTTAACTTTTTAATGTTTTTATAGATCTTTAGGTAGTTTTTCCAGCGTTCCTTTTTTTTTTTTTTTTTTTCTTTTTATATTTTTAGTACAACATGGTGAATTTTTTGTTTTGTTTGTTAAAATTGTTGTTGTTCCAGCAATTTAGTACAATCTGATTGTGGCCAATGGGACAAGAAACGATTGTTACCTTTTGATTGTTTACACAGGTATTTGAGAAATTTCGCACATTTTTGTCAAAATTTTTTTTTTAGTATTTTTGAGTTGATTTTTGAAATGGTAAAAGGAAAACTCAAATTCAATACGGATGCTGGCATTTAAACAGTCTCAAACAGGTGATCATTGTGTAAAGATCACCACATTCAGGACTATAACTTTTTTTATTTCTTTTTAAACACAAAAAAATGATCTACAAACGCAGAGATATGAGAAATTGCCAGCAAGAAAAACTGAGTAATTAATTATTTACCTTTTTTTTTTGGAAATTTAAAAACAATTTTTTTTATTTAATAATTTTAATTGGTTTTTTTAATATTTTTTTTCTTTAGGTTTAGCTAAAACCAGTGCCATGAAGGAGAAAAGTAAAAATGCGGCACGCACTAGACGTGAAAAAGAAAATGCGGAATTTTTTGAATTGGCCAAATTATTACCACTACCAAGTGCAATTACATCACAATTGGACAAAGCCTCCATAATACGCTTGACCACCTCTTATTTGAAAATGCGTCAAGTTTTTCCTGAAGGTAAGTTGGTTGCCCTTCTCTAAACTATTCCTGTATGTACATATGTATTTTCTTTAATAATTCGTTAACAATTAGTACAAAAAAAAAAAAAAGAAAAAGAAAATAACAAAAAAGACGTGAGATATTGTTTTTCTTTTTTTTATAAAGCACACGCTTGAACTTGTGCCGCTTATTATTTTTTGCTTTCACTTCAAAGTCACATGTCGTCCTCCCGTTTACGTTATTTTTTTTTCTTATTAAGTATCACACGCTTAAATATCCTGCGGCTATGTCAAATGATGTGTAATGGTTTGTAGGTTTTTTATTCCTCAAATGGGGTTTATTTGGTTTTTTTCCGCGTGACATATTGTTTTTTTTTTTTTTTGCTTTATGCGAGTGTTAAATCACAGCTGGATATCTGTTTAATGGCAAAACATAACCAACAATTAATAATCATAATAAGACAAAAAATGAAAATTCGCCAATATATCCGCTCTTCTATTAAAACAAAACTATTTTAAGAGCTAACATTGTGTTCTGTGTTATATCAGACGTCGGCACCAATGTCCCACAGGGGAAGATTTTCTTCGGCTTTATATGTTCATATGTTCTCTTTGTGCAGACGACTGGTTATATACCAGTGTCGAAAAATTCAGTACTTTTTTTTAATACTTTTTCATTTCAAAAATACCGCAGTACTCTTTCAGTACTTTTTTATTACATATTTTATGTTTTGCGCTTTTCAACTATTAATGCAGTATCAGCAACATGTTCAACGTAATGCTAAAGGTAGAATTAGGCTTTAGCCCCGCTTGGCCAAACGTCCACGGAACGTACATTCATTTTTAGAACACGAAAAGCAATGAAAACGTTTGTCGAACCGTAATGTAATTTCGGTAAGCATTTGCATTGCTCTTCATATGCTAAAAACGAACGTATGTTACATTACGTTCCATCGACGTTTGACTAAACGGGGCTTTTACAATTTGTTATGTTCCGAATGAAGTCGCCGTAGTCTAGTAGGTAGTGTGTTGGCTTATTAGACGTAAAGCCAGGGTTCGAGCCCCAGGCCAGACATCAAAACAAAATACAAAAAGTATTTCTACGGCGATTTCCTCTCAGCAGATTTCTGGCAAAAACTCTGAGAGTAAATAAAATTGCCATGAAAAGTTTCTCAAAAAAAATCTGTCGTTCGGAGTCGACTTTAAACTGTAGGTCCCGCCACTTATGTATAAAATTAACACACACAACATAAGTGGTGTGAGAAACTAGGTCAATAATCCTGACTGAAGGGTTGCAATGACCAATTATGTATGTATGTATGTTCCGAATCAGCTGATTTTTGTTCTAGTAGGTAGTGTGCGGGCTTATTAGATATAACCTCACGATTTAAACCCCATGTTAGACATTTCCATCAAAGCGAAATATGAAAAAATATTTCTCCGGCGACTTGCCATGATAAAGTTTCTCAAAAATGTGTATGTATGTATGTGTGTATTTTTTTTACAAAAGTACCATTTGATGCAAAAAAGTACTCTTTCAGTACTAGTTCAGTACCAATTCAAAATTTCAGTTTTGCAACACTGTTATATACATAAGTGATCTAAACCAGTGGTTGGCACAAAGAGAACACATGATTAAAATGTGACTGTAGTTGTGAGAAGCCAGTGTATAACCCGGAGATGTAAAAATTCGAAGATGTTCGGCCCCCGGGAACTATTGGTGCCGACCAGTGATCTCAACAATCCTAATTTCAATTGAGAGCGTTTCTTTTTTTTCTTACTCCCTCTCTCTCTCTTTTTCTCTTTTTTTGTATCACTGCTCTCCATGTAAACGAAACATTAAATACTATTTCTGCTTATGAAGGAAAGAAATCCTCGTTTACATGTTTCATACAACAGCAAGAAAAGAAGGATAGACTGAGAGAGGGTTTGCTAACCAACTTTTATTAAAACAAGTAGTCTGGTGGCATTGTTATTCGTAATTACTTTAATATACAGCAGGAGGAAGAAGAAAAAAAAAAAGAAAATCATTAAAACAAAAGAAATGAAACAAAAATTTATGTTGACTTTGTAATAATATCGACATAAAGAGAATTCTGATGTTGTAGTGTTGTACTTCTTGTTATACATTTAAAGAGATTTGTAAGTGGTAACAACAACTTCCTTCCTTCCTATATTTTCTCTAAAACAGAAAGCATTTTGTATCGTGGGCATGAATATAAAAATGGGTGGGTTGTTGTGTGTGAAATAAAATAACCCGAGGAAAACAACAATAGAAGTAATGGGTGATTTTTTAAGAGCTATAGGAAATTTAAAAAAAAAAAAACACAAAATTCAGAAAAATTCATGAAATCTTTATTTGAATCGATAGTACGGTCCATATAATTTAATGTTTGAAGATTATTTCATGCAAATGTTGAACGCGACTGCGCCTCAAATGGTCCATCCGCTTAGTCCAATTTTGGCATACTCTTTCCAACATTTCGGCCGGTACCTCACGAATAAATGCTTCAATGTTGTCTTCTAATGCGTCAATTGAAGCGGGCTTGTCTGTATAGACAAGAGCTTTAACATAGCTCCACAAAAAATAGTCTAAAGGCGTTAAATCGCACGATCTAAGCGGCCAATTGACCGATGCCGAATGTGAAATAAAATGTTCACCGAACTCGCCTCTCAATAAGTCCATTGTTACGCGTGCTGTGTGGCATGTGGCACCGTCTTGTTGAAACCACATGTGATGCAAGTCAAGCTCTTGCATTTTGGGCAAAAAAAAGTTGGATATCTTCTCACGGTAGCGCTCACCATTCACAGTTACGTTACGATTCGCAGCATCTTTGAAGAAGTACGGTCGAATGATGCCAAATTCAATGATTTGCAAGCGTTGTTCGTTTGTAAGACCATTCATGGTTAAATTATAGACCAAACTGAAGATGTTTGTCAGTGAAATAAAACACGAAATGTGCGTGAGCTGTTTAAACCAGTGTTGCCAAAAAGATAATAGCTAAAAAATCACCCTTTACATACGAAAGAGACACACCGTCTAAGCAAATGTATAGATGATGACTTTAATTGCTAAAATTATTAAAATGTAGACATCCTTTTTCCTTTTTTTTATGTTCTCCTCTTCTTTTTACTAATTTGCATTGTTTTTTCAATCTTAAAGGTCTGGGAGAAGCTTGGGGTTCATCGCCTGCCATGCAAAGAGGTGCCACCATTAAGGAATTGGGTTCACATCTTTTACAAACTTTAGACGGTTTCATATTTGTTGTAGCACCTGATGGCAAAATTATGTACATCTCAGAGACTGCTTCTGTTCATTTAGGTTTAAGTCAGGTAAGTGTTAAGAAAATCAAATCAATTCAAATGTAAAATTATGCGCATAAATTTATTAAAAAAATTTTCCAACAAACAAAGTAAAAGAGCACCACCCATCATCTTTGGATGTTCCTTTGTTGGCTGCAACCAAGAAACACTCAAATTTGCATATTCTTCTTGATGCTATTTTTTGTTTTTGTGATTTTTATCATTATGATGATGGTTTTTTATTCTGTTCTTATTTTCCTTTTCGCAGGTTGAATTAACTGGCAACTCAATATATGAATACATACATAATTATGATCATGAAGAAATGAATGCGATATTATCCTTACATCCTCACATGTATCAGAATTTGGTAAATAAAAAAAAACAATTCTTTTTTTTTAATATTAGTTTTTCCTCTATACTAAACTAGCTTTGTCTCTATCTTTATCTTATGCTCTCTTACACTTTTGAACATTTTTTTTAATGAAACCAGGATGCTTTTATTAATTCTTTACATCTAAACCAGACAACAAATCCCGCCTCTGTTGGTAGTCCAAATGGCACCACAAACTATGGTATGCTGCCTGGTGAACGTGGCTGTCATACTATTGAAATTGAAAAACAATTTTTCCTGCGCATGAAATGTGTTCTAGCCAAACGTAATGCTGGCCTAACTTCATCGGGTTATAAGGTAGGCTTCTTTTAACACACACACACTCGACATAAACCCATTATCAAAGTTATTCATAATAATTCTTTTGATTTTTAGGTCATTCATTGTTCTGGTTATTTAAAAGCCCGTATTTATACCGACTATGGTGATGGCCAGGGTAGTTATATACAAAATCTTGGCCTAGTAGCTGTTGGTCATTCTCTGCCTACGTCTGCGATTACAGAAATTAAGCTGCATCAAAATATGTTTATGTTTCGTGCACATTTGGATTTAAAATTAATATTCTTAGACGCTAGGTAAGTTGAATATTCCATACTGATAATAATTGAAGGTGAAAGTTCGTTAACAGAGGACAATGACAAACCAAAACCCACTTACTTACTTACTTATTTCATCATTATAAACCTTTAGTCAGGATTACAATCTAGTTTATCACACCACTTATGTTGTGTGCTTATTTAATCCATAAGTGGTGGGGCCTACTCTTCATGGCAATTTGATTTTACTCTTAGAGTTTTTGCCAGAAATATACTGAGAGGAAGTCATCCAAGAAATATTTTTTTCATAATTCCTTATTGTTCGATATGTCTGTACCAGGGCCTCTCGTCTAATAAGCCAACTTTCCTACAACGACTACAAAACCGAAAACCTAATTATCTGCCGCAAACAGTGACCAAAACGATCTGATAAAATCTCTACTGAGAGACTGGTCTTAGTGTTTACCACGATGTTTTAGAGTCTAAAATTTAGACACAGGTAGGCACAATCTTTAAATTTAAATAAAACAAAATGTGGTCGCCGTAGTCTATTAGGTAGTCTGTTATGCTTATTAGACATGAGGCCACAGTTCAACAAGAAATATGAAAAAAATATTTCTTCGGCGACTTCTTCTCAGCAGATTTGTGGCAAAAACTCTGAGAGTAAATAAAATTGCGATGAAAAGCTTCTCAATAAATCTGTCGTTCGGAGTCGAATTTAAACTGTAGGTCCCGCCACTCATGATAAAATTAACACACACAACATAAGTGGTGTAAGAAGCTCGATCGTAATCCTGACTGAAATGATCGAAATGAAAAACCTAGCTCTGGACGAATTGCAATCGAAATGCCCAATTTTCTATAATTCTAACTTTAGATCAGACTGAATTCGATCCATGCCGAGGGTTATGTCTGCTTTGAGAACCGCTTAGTGTCGCGTAATGCTATCCACTGTAGTTTCCTAAACTTTCAATTCGGACCTCAAAAATGAATCTCTCAAGGCATCAAATAGCTTCAAGCTTCACAATAAAAAAATAAATGAAGAATCTGAGCTTTTCGTTCCGAGTCCACGTATCTCTGTTCAGTAGACCGAATTTACGAAATAGATTGGATTTTTGTTAAACAGTAACTTGAGTCCTGGATATATATACCGGATATATATACTGGATATATACATATACCCGGAAGTCCTGGATATATATACCGACGGCTCTAAACTCGATAATGGGGTTGGAAGCGGTGTCTACTCTGGGGAACTGAACCTGAATATTTCTCTCCGTCTGCCGGACTACTGCAGCGTGTTTCAGGCGGAGGTGATGGCAATTTACCGGGCCGCTCAATGGATCCTCGTCAACGATGCTCCTTTCACTCGCTTCTCGGTCTTTTCTGATAGTCAGGCCGCGATAAGATCTCTAGCGGGTTTCGTGAATAACTCTAGGATCGTTAGGGAATGTCGCCGCTGTCTCGACCTTCTCTCGGGGCGTTCCACCAGTGTCTCTCTGGCGTGGGTCCCTGGGCACAGTGAAATTCCGGGAAACTGTAGGGCCGACGAGCTCGCCAGAGCCGGTGCGCTCCTTCCGGAATCCTCTTCTGTTGAATTGGGTATGCCACTTGCCTCGGTCAAGCTGACCATTGTGCGGAAGTTCTTTCGGGACGCCAACCTATCCTGCTCCACCGCTAGACTCACCTGGCCCAAGATGGATAGAAGGCAAATCAACCAATTACTTGGTCTCGGTCGTGATGTCATCTCGACTACAGTGGCCGTGCTTACAGGTCATTGCGTCATGGGTAGACACGCGGAAAGAATGAGGCTCCCTTTCAACGACTTCTGCCGTGGATGCAGGTCCGCTGAGAAAGAGGAGACTGTTGTTCACTTTCTTTGTCAGTGCTCGTCTCTTGCTAGGTGTAGATATATGCAGGTTATTTGGCTCCTCATTCCTTGTCAGCTTAACGGAGCTATCATCTATTGACATCAAGGATATAGCTTCGTTCATCAAACTTTCTGGCTGGTTTTCCAGTGCGGGGTAGTCGTGCTTTTGTTGTGCAGCCTTTGCGCTGACCAACTTCTTCCTTTTCCTTGATTTTATTGGAACTTGGTTAGTACAGGGACTGCGTTCACCCGTGGCATCACAACGGGCCGCTATGCGTGCTCAAGTGAGCTTTGTGATATCAAAGCTACCACTCCGACCTAAACCTAAACCTAAAACTTGAGTCGTAATAAGTGGAACAAAGTGTTATTGATTGCTAGGTTCGTTGAGAATTTGCGAATGGTGTTTATCCAATCCCCTGGATTCGGGGAAAAATTCATCGCTGCTGATTATTTAGGTATTAATATAGAACAATTTCTGTCGCTTTGCCGAGTATGTAATGTCATTGGTGTGTCAATTTATGTAAGACAACGATTCTGATGGAAATTGATTTTTTTTGCGTTTGTTTCGTATAATTTGTATGGGGATGAGAATTGTTTTGGCAGACAAATAATGCTTAGCGGGCTGATTTAGCTTCGGCTGATTTTGATGCACTTATCGCGTTGTGAGATAAGTTATCTTTCAATTGCTCATTCATTATCCTAAGTGCGTTTATAAGCTCACGGCAAACGGTATTAGGATCTGTTACCGGCAGAGTAAAGTCAAAATTTGAAAATATTTTCTGTTCCTCTTGGCCTTCTTTTAAATTTATTTTATTTTTATTTTTTCTAACAATAGTAAATTCGTAAAATGTTCGTTTTTCAAAAAATTAAAAAAAACAGTACAAGTGTATGCCAATCTTCTAATATATAAAATTATCGTGTCACGGTGTTAGTGGTTAAACTCCTCCGAAATGGATCGAGCGATTTTCATGAAATTTTGTGTGCATATCGGGTAGGTCTGAGAATCGGACAACATCTATTTTTTATGTCCCTAAATGTTAAGAGGACGTGGCAAATCATTAAAATTGAATATTTAGGTACATATTGATCGTAGACGAAAAAAATTTGGTGGGTAAGTTCGTAGAGTCGATATAGACAAACTCACCAAAAATGGGCGTGGCAACCCTCCCCCTTCAAGTGATACCTATAACTTTTAAACTACTGAACCTATTTTAACCACTCTTTTTTTGTTCGACAGCTTATCAGGTTTAGATGGTTTAAAAAAATTCAATATAGCAAAAAGTAGTCGTGGCAAACCTTTAAAATTGAATATTTAGGTACATATTGATCGTAGACGAAAAAAATTTGGTGGGTAAGTTCGTAGAGTCGATATAGACAAACTCACCAAAAATGGGCGTGGCAACCCTCCCCCTTCAAGTGATACCTATAACTTTTAAACTACTGAACCTATTTTAACCACTCTTTTTTTGTTCGACAGCTTATCAGGTTTAGATGGTTTAAAAAAATTCAATATAGCAAAAAGTAGTCGTGGCAAACCTTTAAAATTGAATATTTAGGGACATAGTGATCGTAGACGAATGCAATTTGGTGGATAAGTTCGTAGAGTCGATATAGACAAACTCACCAAAAATGGGCGTGGCAACCCTCCCCCTTTAAAAGATACCTATAAGTCGGCTAATTCGATGGTTTATAACATATGTACATATATAACATGTAAGTCTATTAGTTTTTGTTTTGGAGCGGGTACAACAACTACAACGTCGTCGGCGCTACCCATGATTCGGACCTCTAATTGTTATTCTTTGTATGCCTCACCTAAATAACGTACCGACTTCGATTAAATTTTGAACTAGATAGATAGATCCACATACTTATAGTAAGTTAGTTATTTTTATATATAGTAACTGTTTTATGCAGCGTATTACAATATACATATATATATTGTGACCTGTTTTGGGCAATCAAAAAATCAATTTTGGGCGGGACGAAGTTCGCCGGGTCACCTAGTTGTTAATAAAAACATAATAAAGGTTTACACAAATTTGTTTGATTTTACAATTTCTTTTTTTGGGAAACAGCATTTCCTAGTTCTCTTATACATGATAGAAATTTAATACAATGTAATGCAAATACACATACACACATACATACATACATGCATAAATACATAATAATAATAATAAACAAGAAAACAAAGAAACAATCATGACACTTTCGTTAACACTTACTTAAACAAACGGCAACCATATTTTCCACTTCCTTTGCACACACATACAAAAGAAATCTCTTAAACTAAAAAGCTTTTACAACAAACAACAACAAAAATAACATAATAACAGAGACAACAACAACAATAGCAATAACAAATGAATAATAAGGAGGGGAAGAAACAAGAAACCACTTTACAACCCCACTTAAACAACACAAGAGAAAGAAAATCGTTAAAAATCTCCCGTTAACTCCCCTTTAATAAAAACAAAACAACACACAAAAGAGAGTAGAATAGAATAAAAGAAAAAAAACAACAACGGCTACTAAAAAGCAAACAAATCATTTCCCACTTGAAAATTTTTGCCTACAACTTTGATTTGATTTTTGCCTCATTCATTCATGTCTCTCATAGCCATTAAGGAGTGAGACAGAGAGAACAAGACAGAGAGAGAGAGACAGATTGTATAAGAGAGCATATGAAATTAAGAGCAGGGGTAAATAAAAAAAACCAGAGAAATACGATATTATAAACGCACAATTACCCTTATAATAATAATACGAGTACAAAAGAAATGAAAGGAAAACGTAAAGGACAAAAGAAAACAAAGGGCACCATTAGAAAACATATTGTGTTTATCATTCTTTTTGAACACACACACACACACACACATGCATATATACATGCGTATACCACATAGGCTCTTTATTTAATTGAATTAAAGTTATGTAAACAATATTTGATTTAAAATTAAGATTTTATATTGAAATCAATGAATTTATTTCGTTTTCTTTTGTTATCTTTTGTTTAGGGTATCCAAACTTACTGGTTATGAACCTCAAGAACTTATTGAGAAGACAATATATCAGTATATACACGTACAAGATGTACTGCCCATGCGTGTTTCACATCAAATACGTAAGTATTGAGCATTGTATTGTATTTTTTGCACACTTATTACACTCGAACCCACTCCAATACCACACCACCACATACCGTTCTACTTTCTCTCACACTCCACCCCAATAAGCATTTGAATCTTGCTTTTGTTTTTCTTTTAACTGCTGCTCTATTAAAACAATAGAGACACAGTTGTGTTCGCTATTTTAGCATTTATAATCGTTTAATCCTTTCAGGGATTTCAGATGTGTGTGATTGGTGTAATGTGTGTGTGCACAAAAACAACACAAACTTGCAGCAAAACATTAAAAAATTTTTAAAATAAATATTTTTCTTTGAATTTAGAAATTGTTTTCATATTTTGTTATTTATTTACAGTGTTATGTAAAGGACAAGTTACCACCAAATATTATCGTTTCCTAACTAAAGGCGGCGGTTGGGTTTGGGTGCAATCCTATGCCACAATGGTGCATAATACCCGTTCATCACGACAAGTCTGCATTGTTAGTGTAAATTATGTTTTAAGGTAAGTTCAATATCAATAAAAATCGATTGTACTTTTGTCTCATTGTCAAATTTAAACATTTTGATCATTATAGATAGGATGATTACAAAAGCTTTTCGAACTATCACCATTACTCTATGTGTGTGCAGAGCTATCAACACTCCTTTGACTTTGACAATTCCATTCTAGGGCAGTTCTAGTCTAGTATATATACTCTGGTGCTTTTCTTAGGATTTTTCTTGCAATGTAGCAAAATGTATCAGTGGAGGTATATTACTCTTCTTAGTGGATGTCTTTCCCAACAATTTAATTTTTATCCTACCAGCGTTCAGTCGATCTAACCTCCATCTCGTAGTGAGCACGTCTTTGATCTTTACCCCTTTTTCTGGTGGTTTTCATAAGGTTCACAACCTCATATGGTGACTATAATCTCTCCCTCTTCGGATCCTTCACGTATACCGAGTCCGGACAGGTTATTTCTTGCAATGTTGCAAAACATCACCAGGAGAGCTCAATTGCGCTTAGTGGATTTCTTTAAGTAATGTTTTTAGGTCAGTTATCATAGAGGCACTTTTGCAAGTTGAGCGATCAAGTGATCAAACGGAGTGTGGACATTTCATAGCGAATAGGCAGGCTATTATGGTCCGGATTACCCAGATTCAGTAGGATCAACAGGAATTTTTTACGTAGGCAAGCTTTCACTGCAAGGAGTTGCTTGTAAGTACAATAAGGAGATGCATTATTGATGCATGTTTTGTAGAAATGTTAAGTGGCCTAAAACTATCGGTCACATTCTGTATATCTGTACTAGGCAAATACGTAAACCATTTTCTATAATCTTCCCCCGTAGCCATCATGTTCCACTATCCCATTCGTCTTTACAAATAGAATCACTAAGCAATTTCATAATATAAGATTCTTTGCAATATTGTTGGCAAAAGATTACTTTTAAAATCGAGAATTTTTTATTCGAAAATAAAAGTATACAAAGCTCTATTTTCTTTGTGCGTAATCAGTCAAAAATAGTTTCCTTTATTGCTGTAATATTTACCTAAAATTTTCTTTGTTTTCTTATAATTTCAGTGAACAAGAGGCCAAAGACTTAGTACTTAATGAAATCCAAACGGGCATAATCAAAAGTGAACCTATCTCAACGTCAGCCCCTATACCAACGCCCGCTTTGCATGCCAGTCATGCAGCAGCCGTTGCGGTAGCAAATATAACGCATTCGGTAGCTGCGATGCGACATACAGCGTCTAGTTTAACACCAAGTATTTTGAGTACAAGTCCCAAATTGGAATCATGCTTTGAGGCAGCTGTGGGGCATTTGCCAACGGCTGTAACACCAGTTTTAAGTACAAACAGTAGTTCAAGTTCAAGTAATAACAATAATAATGGTTATATAAGTCAAGCAACCACACAGCAGCAGCAGGAGCAAAGGCAACAGAGTCACCACAGTCATACAAGTGAACAGCAGCAACAGCAACAAACGCTGCAACATCACAATACCCACCAACATCATCAACACCAACATCATCACCAGCATCATCATAATCACCATCATCAGCACCATCAACAGGACCATAACATGCAGCATCATCATGGCGTTAGTGATCTCATGGAGACTCACCAACTGCAACAACAGCAGGAAAATCTCAGTTATACGCAATTGTATCCGGTTAATGAATCTGCTTTAGTGCATGACATAATGCCGCAATATCCTGATACCACCTCTGCCCCAACCACTAGTACAGGTTATTATACTAACAACAACTACTTTTATGATGCCACAGTAGATGTTACAACAGCTGCCTCTTTAATAAGGCCATTTTCGGCCAACTCGAATAGTTGCTCAAGCAGCACGGAGAGCGAAAGACAGTTATCGACCGGCAATGCCTCAAATATAAATGGCAATTCACCACAAACCACCTACAGTGATCTCAGTCATAGCTTTGAATTGAACTATTTTTCGGATAGCAGTTCCCATCAACATCACCATCACAACCACCACCAGCCACCGCAGCAACAACAACAACAGCAGCAGCAGCAACATCACTTACAACACAGTACACTTACCGAGCTGACTTCACCTCTGCAGGGCCACCACTTAACCCAATTGGAACATCAACAAACAACGCCACAGCATCACTCCCTTAGCCATTTAGATTTGCAGCAACCGTCAAGCCATAATTCACAACAACAGCCGCAACATATTGCGGCCAGTAGTTTTACGGAAACCTTCAAAGATGTCAATGGACCCCACTATACCAGCGTTATAGTTGAGCCCCAACACTATAACGAATTTGTGCATTAACCTTTAGAGTTTTTGCTCAAACAAAAACTTCTTCAAGTTGTGTTTTTTCGATATTTTCTCTACACTTCCTTCCTCCCATTATTTTCTGTTCACAATACCTGGCTAAGCCAATATTTTAACAAATTTTTTTGTTTACGAATATTTTTAAGTATTTCATTAAAAAATCTATTGTAATTTTACTTTTATCATACATTACTATTATTATTAATAATTTATTTAAATATTTAATATAGAACGTATTTTTTGTCTTTCGCTTTCAAATATCGAATGTCGCAATTAATTTCGTGTTAAGCTTTTAAACTTTTTATTGATTTCAGTTTATATTTTATAAATAAAACTAATTGTTATAAATATGTATTGCTAAATGTAAGCTAATTTATATTTTATAATTATTATTTTTAATATTTTTTATTATTCTATTTCATTTCAATGTATGTATATATCGTCTTATAAAAAAAGAAAATGTTAAGTGTGCATGCCTCTTGATCCAAAAATATTTAAAAATATTATTTATTTACTTATACATATATATACATACATACATACATATATAAGAATCTGTTTATTAGAAAAATATATATACATACATAAATACTTATATATGTTTATACATATACATATATAATATATTATATATAAATATTCTAAAAAGGATAACAAACAAAAAAATAACAATACAAACAAACAAACAAAAATAAAAATTAAAAACAAAAGAAAATGGAAATAAATTAAAAATATTTGTATTTATAATTAATTGTAAGTTTTTCTATAAATAATTAAAAATTAAAAAAACAAATTGAAACAGAATGAAGAAAAGAAAAAAGCCAACAAATTTAAATTGAATAATAAAGTGATAAATTAACGTGAATTAATAATATTTCAATTTCTTTTACTCAGATACATTGAAAAGAAAAACAAGTTCATTTTTTCATTTCCGAATTAATAATTTTGTTCTGTGTATTTATTTCATTATACTACAGTGAACTCGCGAAAACGAGAACTATTAAGAAGTTAAGTGTTAAATTATTTGATTTTAAAGGAAGGGTGAAATACATTCATTGAATATATTTGAGGTTATTTAACTATTCCCTGCCACGTGTACCGATTTCGATGCACACTAAACCTCATTTCTACGCCAAGCTGAATTTTTTAATTTAAAATGTTTATATCCAAAATTTAATTATTGGTAGGCCTGTTTTATGTAACGTAATGATGTTTAGAGCAATTTTAGAATAATGTACCGATAACGGTACATGAGGCGTGGTAATTAGTTATCGGAGCACTTTTAGGGCCATTATTACAACTTGCCGTTAACTAAAGGGAGGATTTTAACGGGCAGATAAATTGTTTTTCATTATTATGAGTACCCAATAAGATAGAAGTGATCGTTAAGCTAAAGGGAAGATCATCCTACCTTTAACATTTAAAGGTCACTTTATGTTTGAACTTGCCATATCATATACTATTTCCGATATGGCAGCTTCAAATTTAAACAAAATGAGCATATACAACAAAAAAACGAAGTCCGCTGTTGCCACTGCGTTAAAAAAAAACTTGTTTAATTGAGCAGTTTTATCGACTTTGCTCCGGCACTGCCATATTTTAATTTTATTTTATCTGTAAGTTGTAATAACGAAAATAAGTTAAAGGTAACTTTACCGTTCACTTTAGCTAAAGGTACCTTTAACTAACCCCAACTTTAACGGGAAGTTGTAATAATGGCCCTTAAACTTTTATTGAATACGGCAGTTGTAAATGCATCGATTTTATATAAAACAGAAAACAATAGTTCAATTTCACTTTTTAAAATATAGAAAGTTACTGATTTCATATATTTATGTAATACAAATAATGATGTATTTTCTGAAGAAGATGACCATGTCCTACCTTCCAGAATTACACCATAAATTACAAAACTGTTATGGTAGACCAGTAATAAGGAACCGCTGCAAAGCATGGTATGCAGAAAGTGTGTAAAATTATAATAGTATAATCAAACTTGAGTAAAATATGTATTCTCTTTTGTACATCACCCTTATTTATGTCTCTTATTCTATGTGAAATAAATTTAATTCTTTATTGTTATTTTGTTCATTTTGCCGTTTGAATATTATATATATAAAATAAAAATAAGACACATTTTCTCAAAAATAAAAAAATGTTTATATTTATAGAGATTTATTTATAAAAGTAGTTATCGTGTACCGAAAATGGTACACGTGGCCTGATGATGACATGACACCTTCTCATAAACAGCTTGGCAGAGAATGTGTTAAAAACAGGCTTTGCTCTTTGTGGTTCACAAAAACATAAATGGGAAGGAGGATGTTGTGTGGAATGTGTTTGTGTGTTTATTATATAAACAGCAAAAGTTTGTTGTGTTTTGTTGTTTGTTGCTCGCTGCTGCTTGGAAGGAAAGAAGAGCAAAAAAAATTTAATTTTTTTTTGAAGTGTGTGGTGAATTTTGTAGTTGTGGTGAGTTTCTAGTGTGGTGAGTTTTTACAAAATATGGTAAATTTACCCGGTGTGGTGAATAAAATCGAAGTATGGTGAGTTTCTAGTGTGGCGAGTCTTCCAAAATGTGGTGAATTTATCCAAAGTGCCGTTATTCGAAATGAGTACAGTATTAGCATAAATACATGTACTGTATATCGTGATTTGGACGGTGCGTGTCTAGAATAAGTAATTTTCACATCTGTTAGTGCAGGCATTCACCGTAATGTCTGGTTACTGCATTAAAACAATGTTGCCATTGTGTCATTCTATTTAATATTCTAAAAAATTAAAATTAGAAAACTGCATACAAAAAATAATAAATTTAAATTATTTTGTAAAAAATTTTTGAATAATTTCTTTCTTTTATGTTTTATTCCCAAAATGCTTTTGAAAATTGTAAATTTTTTGTCGAAATATTTATAATTTTTTCTGCTTTATTCGATCTAACTTTTGTAAAATTTGGTATCGAATCTAAATTTAACATCAGGAAAAATTATTATATTCAGTTTTTCAGAAGTTGGTAACAGATTTTTTGTTTCCTGGCAACATTTCAATTACAAAACATTTCAGTACTTTTTTATTTTACAATTTTATGGTTTGCGCTTTTCAACTCTAAATGTGGTTAGGCTAATTAATAATGGTAATGGTCTTTTTAGCCCCGGTTAGCTAGGGGCTAACGTGTATTATTGTATGTTCACTTTTAGATTACGAAAACCAATGATGCTGAATGATCCCTGCCTTAAATGTAACAACTTTATAACCAGTGCTGTCACTTTAAGTTATTTCTACACAAACATGACAAACTGTGTTATTGCGCTTTCACACACGAGACTATTTCATCTGGCATAAGATTGTATACATATACTCTGCTTTGTGTGTATTAGTGTTTTCTTCACTACTCAACGCTCAACGAAAGACTAAATATGCTCTATACAAAAAATTTTTCTGAACCTGCTGTTTTATAAATGTATGTGTATTGGTTTTGTGTTGCTTATGTATTGGTTTGTGCGGGGTAGAAGCTGGTTGAAAAATTATGCCAGCAAAAAAAACATTTCCTCACCCCTCTTGCCAACAAGCTGTCATTTTGTGCCAGCATAATTGTGCTCGTCTGTGAATGGCCATTGAAATAGTTCTATCACCTTGGCTCACTCTTATCATAATAGTTTAAAATGGCAACACTTTTATGCCTGCATTATTACTGAGGCAGATTATTATCATTCGAACATTATTTATTTAGAGATACCAGCTTGGCAAACAATTAATACAAATGAAGTTTTATGTTTGTCAATGTTTTCTAAGATATTTAAAAATGAGTTATTTGTTCTACATTATTTTTCACACAAATTCATTAATGAACACAATTACTATTCAAAATACAACCTTGATTGCAATCAACACTAAAAACAACCCTGTTTTTTTTCGAACAAGATGACATCTCTATGAACGAGTCTCGAAGAAAAAGTGAGACGATTTCGAAAATATACGGCCATCTTTCTTTTTTGTAAATCCTCACACAAGTGACAAGGTAAAATAAAATTTTTCATAAAATTTCGCCTAAAATTGGCCAATAAATGTTTCTTAAAATAATAAAAATTAAAGAAAATCTTTCGTTTTGTAAAATCGTGCATAAATTTGTTAAAATAAAATAAGTGCTTAACGAGTATTTAAGAGAAATTGATTCACACGTGTTTCATCTGTGACTGCTGCTATTGAGTGTCCCATAGAAGAAGTGCAAATTAATTAATTTTGTGTTCTTATCTGTTTGTTTGTAGAGCACTTCAACATGCAATTGTTTGTACGTGGTTTGGAATGCGTTGAAACCCTTGAGGTTCAACAAGATGCTAACATTGCTGCCGTTAAGGTGAGTTAAATATTTTCTGGAGGAATATAACCTCACTTTTTTGTGTTGCCTGTTTAATTGTATATTGTTTACTTATAATTGTTGTTGTTCCTTTTTATACTTTATTTAGGCACAAATTGCCCAACTTCATGGCTACAATACTGAGGAAATCGTTTTGAACTGTGAAGGTAATGCCTTGACTAACGAAACCCCCGTCTGTGCTTTGTCCTCTTCGGAATTGGACATCACCATCCCAATGTTGGGTGGTAAAGTGCACGGTTCTTTGGCTCGTGCCGGTAAGGTCAAGGGTCAAACTCCCAAGGTAGAAAAGCAAGAAAAGAAGAAGAAGAAGACCGGTCGCGCTAAGAGACGTATCCAATACAACCGTCGCTTCGTCAACATTGTACCCGGTTTCGGTCGTCGTCGTGGCCCCAACGCCAACTCTGCTTAAATTCTTACACAGGTCAACAGCAGTGCTGCTTTTGTATAGTTTTTAGTGTGTTTACACAATAATACTAAAAATGTTTTTAGTTTTTTCCATTTCAAAAAGAAAACAACATTAAAAAATCTACAAAAAAAATCTACGACTTTCATACGTGTTCTTTATTATAAATGCTGTCTCATTGATATTTTAAGTTTAATTTGCAAACAACTCTTTACTGGTATCTTTATATTTCAACTGCCAAAAATGAATCGAATATTCGCCAAGTATCACGACTAATGCAAAAAGGAAACCTATTGATGATTAGTAAACTTTAGTTTGTTTAATATAAGGAAAGACTAATGTTACATACCCAATAGCAAAACTAGAAAACAGCCTTGCATATCATCGAGATTGACTTTATGGTTTGTTATCTGTCTAAGCACCCTTCTACCATTACATTTATCCATTGAGGGTAAGTTGGTTTGATGCCATCTCTCGACAAAACCCATTTGCCATAAATGTGTTATTTTCTCATTTATTAGGTTTAAGTACGGACTATTACTGGGCGCCATTAGTGCGATTTGTTCATCTACAAAATTTTCTTTGCCAAGAGCAAATGTACATTCTTTGTCCTTCTCAAAGTGGTTTTGTATGATTAGTTGCAAATTAATGCGCCAATCGATATTAACGCGGTTGCCTTCTTTTACAGCTTCAATATTTTCCTCTTTCATGTTATTGTAGATGATTGCGCGTTCCAAATACTCCTGGAATTCACTGCGTGTAGATATCTAAAGCAAAATATAAGGAAATTTTAAATTAGAATCAGATGCTATATGTAATGCTTTTATGTTATGGCCCTTAATGAAAAAACATATAAGATATAACAAACAAACAGATGGCAACGGATGACAAGCAACATTATAAATTTTTTTGGCAACTGATTTTCGACAGTAAGACTCACTGCTTAACTAAGCTTAACTAAGCAGTTAGAATTCTATACGGGCACATTATGGTAGAGTTTAACGAAGTCTTTCATTAGACGGATGAACGAAAGTATGAATTTAATCGTAGTTAACGGTATTTAGAAAAATTACTGAGTATACGGCCTGAATATTTAGATTCGTTTACATATGTAAGTAGGGGTAGCATTAAAGGCTTTGTTTGAAACGTTCATGTTTGTTCATGCTTTTTATCCTGAACCTTCTTAAATGCTGAAAATAGATACGAAGTGGCAGGAAAGTGACACATACGTGCCGGCATTGGGGGTTAGAAAATGCAAGCATTGATCTCGCTGAAAGTAAAGTTTACAATGACAGCACAGTTTGTTTCACTGGTCTGTAGTCGTGATGACAATGCCAGCCTTGAATATCTATCCATCATATTAGATGATGGGTGATATTATCAATTACACACACTGGCTACTGCGAAAAGAATGGATCATTTGTTTAATATCTTTTTGTAGAAGGTGCAATATTGCATATAACTATGAGATTATGGGTTCTTTTCAATGGGCACCTCTAATTATTGTTTCGATGGGATTGAACTTTGTCGTTCTTTCTATTACAAAGAATGAACACTACTATTATTGTATCGTGAGAACATCAAGACTTCATTCAGTAGGACCATTTCTTGCATCCATGTTCAGTAAAAACTGCTAATACACCAGCCTTCCTGTTGTCCGTCTTACCTAATTTAGGCTCTAATAAATAATGCATTAAACAATTTTTAACACATTAAACAAAATTGTAATACATTTTTTTTCCAATTAGACTTTCAATGAGTGGTGCGTTGTTGTTGTTGTAACAGTTCCGCTGTTGTCTCCGGAAGAATCTTCCTTGGGAAAAAACTTTCGGTTGATACAGCGAAAGCTGGGTTGACAATCCTTGGCCGATGATGAGTCGAGTCGTTCGGAGAGAAGATTGTCGTGGGAACGTGAGTGGTGTGTATATGACTCCTTTGAACCCAATTGTAGAGGAAACTAATAATTCCACTCCCTGTTCTTTGTGCCTTTTATACATTTAGGTTAAGTAGGAGCACAATTAGATCTTTGCAGTAAATGTTTATGATGTCCAATCTGAAATTTTCTTCAAAGAATTTCTTAATTTTGTCCAGAAAAATCTGCAGTGGATCGTCACATTTTTTGTTGTTGCTTTCGTTTTTTTTATTAAATGAACGTTAAAAGAAGAGGAAATAGAGGGGTTAACAGACTTTACAAAAATTTTAACTAAAAAAACGCCTATTTATCGTGAAAACCATCTGGTAGCCTTAAGTTTCGTCATCGAAGTCATTAATAAATATTATTGCCACCTTTTTCTTTATAAAAATCGTTACGGGAACTGTCATTATAATATTTATTTTTAGTTTTTGTTCGTTCTAAATAAAACTCTTTTATAAATAATTCGCACATTCTTTTTCCGTTTTCGGTTTATATAAGTAAAAATTAAGCCCCTGTTTGTTTAATTAGCAATCAATTATGGCGTCTGAGTGAGTGGAGGGAGTGATGAGTGTGTGTGGTGTTTGTTGTTGTTGCTGCTGGTGTGTGGAGAAGAGAGGAAGTAAAAATAAATTAAATAATTTAAATATAAAAATTGTTACTGTGCAACCCACCACCACCAACCACCCACCGCTCTTCGTTGTTGTTGGAGTTTGTGGGTCCCATATACGACGGACGGACGACAGGTAATTTTTAATTTTTTTGGAAGTGTGGTGAATTTTTAATATGGTGAGTTCACAGGGTGGTGAGTTTTATAAAGTGAGGTGAATTTATTCGGTATGGTGAATAAAATCGAAACTCAACAAACTGCCGTTATTCGAAATGGTACTGTATTACCATAGACCAATGTACTGTATATTGTGAATTGGACGGTGTTTGTCTAGAATAACGAATTTTTGCCTCAGTTAGCAGAGATATTCACCGTGCATTCAGCGAACGAGTAAGGTAGTGTTGCCATTGTGTCATTCAATTTAAAATTAAATTATTTCTTAAATATTTTTTGAATAATTAATTTCTTTCTTTTATATTTTGTCCAAATTCTTTGTCGAAATATATTTATAGTTTTTTGTGCTTTGTTCGAAAGACATATCGGATCTAAATTTAACATTACGAAAATTATTAAAGAAAACCTATGAATTCATAAATTGGTTAGTTTTATTTCCTCTTTTCCTTTTTTTAGTTTCCTGGCATTATTGGATACAATGTTAAGGACCAGTATAGGAAAATTCAGCACTTTAGCATTTTTTTCAGTACTCTTCCATTTCAAAACTATACCTGTTAAATATCAATTACGATTAATTAGTAAGTAGTAATCAAATTATATACTTTTTAAAAAGAATCGTAATGATTATATAATTTTATGACATTTTTTTTTCTAATTTCTAATTGATTACGATTACAAACAAGTAATCCAAAAATAATTAGGATTCCTGACGACGATTAATACAAAATAATTCAAAAGAATCAAAAGTAATTCAAAAATAATCAAATTATTTTAAAAAATTACTTTCAATTTTTTTTGAATTTTTTCAATATTGTCATTCTTCCCAATTTTTTTTTAATTTTAAAAATTCTTTGGCATCAGTACTAAAAATCAAAGCTTCAAAAAGAATGGTGCTGCAAAGATTAAGTCCAGAATTGATGGAATTAACTGTTGAGAATGTAATCATCACAGTTTTGGATACGCTATGTAGTTTTTACGCTAAAAATAGCAAGTGCATTTCTACTGTAGGACTGTCCCCGATTTTTTGGATTTTAGTAGTGATGATGAATGCTTGCATTAGATGCAGAGGATGAAATAAATACCAGTCTTCCTCCCGTCTAACATATTAAAACTGACGTCCACTATAAAACATCACTTCTTTAATTCGAAAAATTTTACTGTTTCGAATAAAAAAAGTTCAAATTGGAGATGAGTTCTTCAATTGTTGAAAATAATTAAACTTTTGGATTCTTTTTAATTATTTTGAATTA
Source organism: Sarcophaga caerulescens (assembly GCA_927399465.1). Classification (NCBI taxonomy): domain Eukaryota; kingdom Metazoa; phylum Arthropoda; class Insecta; order Diptera; family Sarcophagidae; genus Sarcophaga; species Sarcophaga caerulescens. The sequence goes on along the minus strand of OV656872.1, from coordinate 51,892,451 downwards.
ATCATCAGTAATCCTGATTATTTTTGGATTATTTGTAATTGTAATCAATTGTTAATTAATTATTCAAACCAAAAATAATCGTAATTGTAATCATTATTTTACCATTCAAAAAAAGTAATCTAATATTAATCATTACGATTAATAATCATAACACTTACTTAACAGGTATATTCAACACTACTCTTTCAGTACTTTATTATTACAGATTTTATGGTTTGCGCTTTTCAACTATTTATGGTTGTTAGCAACAGTTCAACATAATCCTAAATGTCTTTTTAGTCCCGGTCAGACCAACGTAACGTATGTATGTATGTACAGTAGCGAGAAAAAAAAAAATGCAACGCTATGTCATATGATATTCAATCGAGGCTCGAAACTTATAACGGTATCCAATTCCACTCCACTTTTGTTTTTTTTATTTGTTGATTTCTAAATTTTAATAAAAAGCATCATTAAGCGTTCTTTGCTTCTCTATCTACTTAATTTTTTTAGATTTATAAAAAAAGTGCAAAAATTTAGCAAAAAAAAAAATGCAACGCAATGTGATAAAGGTAAAAGTAGGTCCACTAAAGTAATTAAAATAAAAGTTTAATGAAAACTTTGTAAATTGTTAATTTTAAAATAGAAACAGCTGTCAGCAGATAGCAAATTTGCCATTATAAGGGCTTTGGAAGAAGGCAAATCAATGAATGAAGTTGTTCATCAATTTAACATCAACAAATCAACGGTTTGTCGGATTTCAATGCGATATCGTCAAATGAATAACGTGGAAAGAAAGCCAGGAAGTGGTCGACCCCGTAAAACTACTGCCCGTCAAATGGTAAAAATAGTAAAAGTTGACCCTCGGAAAACGGCAGTAGATGTTACTAATTATGCTAACGAGCAATTAGGGGTTTCTATTGGCGTCCACACAGCCAGAAACCGATTAAGAGAGAGGCAAATTTATTAGCTAGAAGACCAACCAAGAAGCCACTTATAAGTAAGGTTAATAAGAAGAAACGGCTTGACTTTGCTAGACGGTAACTGCATTGGTCAAAAGAACAGTGGGCCAAAGTTTTGTGGAGCGACGAATCAAAGTTTAACTTAATTGGCTCAGATGGGTTAAATTACATTCGTCGGTCCCCAAAACAAAGATATTCATCCAAATATCAGTTGCCGACTGTTAAACATGGTGGGGGTTCAATTATGGTGTGTGGTAAGAAATAATATATTTTTGTTAGAAAAATAATTTTTCTTGTGTTTCTATAGCCGCTTTCTCTCGTGACGGTACTGGTCCCATAACCAAAATTGAGGGGACTATGAACGCTTTTAAATATTGCGAAATTTTGGAAAGGTACATGCTTCCCCATTTTCATGAAAAAATGGCATCTGGCAGCATTTTTCAGCAGGATAATGATCCGAAGCACACAAGTCGCTTAGCTCGCAAGTTTCTAAGTGGCCTTCACAATCTCCCGATCTTAACCCCATAGAAAATCTATGGGAGCTTGTAGATCGCGAAGTTAAGAAAAAGAAGCCAGCAAATTTGAACCAATTGCAAGAAATTATAAAAACAGAGTGGGAAAATGTTTCCCCTAAACTTTTAATATCCGATTCCATGCCATCGAGATTGAGGGCAGTAATAGCAAATCATGGCTACTCCACAAAATATTAGCTATAACCTAAATTATATATTAAATTTCAAATTAGTTAGAATAAATATTTTGAGTTTAAATTTTTGCACTTTTTTTATAAATCTAAAAAAATTAAGTAGATAGAGAAGCAAAAAACGCTTAATGATGCTTTTTATTAAAATTTAGAAATCAACGAATGAAAAAAACAAAAGTGGAGTGGAATTAAGCACCGTTATAAGTTTCGAGCTTCGATTGAATATCATATGACAGAGCGTTGCATTTATTTTTCTCGCTACTGTATGTTCGTTTTTAGAATACGAAAAGCAATGAGATCGGTTTCCGAACCGTAATATAATTTCTAAAATTAACTTACATTCCGTTACGTTCCGTCGACATTTGACTAAACGGGACTATTAAGTTTCGAATCAACTGTTTTTGTTTTGTATATTCCATTCCGTACGTGTATTAAGTATAAAAAGATATTTTTTTATAAAGGTACTACCATTTGATGCAAAAAGGTACTTTTTCAGTTATAGCTCAATACTATTTCAAAATTTAAATTTTGCAACACTGATATATGCTCGCTCGCTCACTCAGTGAGCTTTTATCGTTTACGGGTTGCGCGTTCGGTTTTCGGAAAATATTTTATTTTTAATAAAATATCGGTTAATAGTGAAAATTTAATAGAATATTATAGTGTAGAGTGAGTGTTGGTTGGAAAACTTTATATTATTTATTAAATATTTGTATTTAAAAGAACAATTAACGTTTGTGGAAACAATTTTCCAGCCGGAAGCCACCAAGTAAAAAAACGGCTTTTATATGTCGTCGACCGTGTGCGCGTGCGTGTGTGTGTATAATAGAGACTGCATTAGAACAAGAAAGAATATGATAGGAAGTGAGAGTAAGTGTGCGTGGTGCATCCAAATGAAAAGTAGGAAAAGCGAATCATTTTTCTGTGTGTTGTGTGTGGTTGTGATTAAATTTAATTAATTCCGTGCGTTCGTCTTAAAAAATTAATTAATAAAAAATAATAGTATTATTGGCACAGAGCTTGCGTTCTAAAAATTTTAAAATAATAGATTGATGCCTTATGACGTACTAGCCCAAAAGCTTGAGGATCCACGAAATCCATTTAGAAACACCGAAAAAATAGCAGTCACCACCACAAGAACTTTCAATGCATGGATATTTTTTTTCTTTTCATTACTTTACGAAAAATGGCGTTCGTTGATTTAACAAGTCATCTATCTCCCCCCTTTTTTTATTCTTTTATTTGCTGTGCTGATGTTGCCTTATCAAGCTATCAAGCAAAATGTCATTGCCTCGAACAAATGCTCTCTGTGCAAATAATTTCGGTTGTTGTATTGGGTGCAGTACAGACAATCTGGTGTAATCCTGACTAAAGTGTTATGACTTAATTTACGGAACAAAAAAAATTAACTAATTCGGTATATTCATTTTCTCAGATTTCGTTGTTGCTTTTGTTTGTTCTGTTAAATGAACGTTAAAAGACATTCAGGAAATAGTGGGGTTAACAGACTTTATAAATTTTAACTAAAAAACCATCCGGTAGCCTTAAGTTTCTGTCATCGAAGTCATTAATATTGCCGCCTTTTTCTTTATAAGTAAGCTCAGTGAGCTTTTGTCGTTTACGGGTTACGCGTTCGGTTTTTGCAAAATATTTTATTTTTAATAAAATATCGGTTACATAGTGAAAATTTAATTGAATATTATAATGTAGAGTGAGTGTTGGCTGGAAAATTTTATATTATTTATTAAATATTTGTATTTAAAGAACAATTAACGTTTGTGGAAACAATTTTCCAGCCGGAAGCCAACAAGTAAAAAATCGGCTTTTATATGTCGTCGACCGTGTGCGCGTGCGTGTGTGTGTGTACGATAGAGGCAGCATTAGAACATGAATATGATTGGAAGTGAGTGTGCGTGCATCCAAATGAAAATTAAGAAAAACGAATCGTTTTGCTGTGTTTGTTGTGATTAAATTTAATTAATTCGTTCGTCTTAAAAAATTAATTAATAAAAAATAATAGTGTTATTACTGGCACAGCTTATGTTCTAAAAATTTTAAAATAATAGATGCCTTATGATGTATTACTACGTCCTGCCCAAAAGCTTGAGGATGGATCTACGAAATCCATTTGGGAACACCTAAAAAATAGAAGCCGCCATAAGACATGCATGGATGGATAATTTTTCTTTCGTTACTTTACGAAAAATGGCGTTCGTTGTCTTAAAACAACATCTCCTCCCCTCATTCTTTTTATTTGCTGTGCTTATTATGTTCCCTTATCAAGCAATCGAGCAAAGCAGAGATCCACTGCATTATCTACTAAAGTGACGGCACTGCCATCTGTCATTGCCTCAAACAAAAGCTGTCTGTGCAAATGATTTCGGTTGTTGTATTGGGTGTAGTAAACTTAATGCGGATGAAAGTACCACACAAGACAAGGGTTGCGGCAAAAGCTAAGCCGTAATCCTGACTAAAGTGTTATGACGTAATTTACGGAACAAAAAAATTAACTAAGCGGTTTTATGTCGTTCGTTTGTTGTTGCGTTCATGGTGAAATGGTAAAACATAGTGCGTTTTGTTTTTTCACATGTTACACATCTTAAAAAAATGCGTTTTAAGAAATTTAAAATTGAATTACGTGGCGGTGACGCGGTATTTCCATAAATCTCGGTATAAATTAACAAAATTCGTTTAAATTTTATATTCAAACTCCGGTTATGATTTGAAAAAAAAAAAAAAAAATATTTTAAGCAGTACGTAATGAAAACGTGTGTATATTAGTGTATCGTATTAATTGTAATTAAAGTAAAAATTAAAAAAAAAAAATATATAAAAAAGTGCTTTCTTACCGTGGCATACTTTTCAAAAAATGTACCATTACGTAAGCCCAACTGTTCGTATTCGGTGTGTTTGAATAGTTGAAAAAAATAATCGAGACCCGGTTGATATTTCGGAAACGTTAAAAATGCCACCAAATTACCACAATAGGTTGTCACCAGCACAATAACAACAATCCACCAAAAACCAATCACCATACGACCACTATCAGCTTGAGGTAAGTACATGCCGCCTATTAAAATTATAATATATTAGGATTTATTTGATATAAACATAAATAAACTAAAAATTTTATTTCTTATGCTGTGTACCTTGTTGTAGTAGGGCTCCATAAATATACCAGAAACAATTTTTAATTGTACAAAACGCATCAACTTTTAAATCTTTCATCGGAACAAAACGATTAATAATATAGAGCGCGGGCGAGGTTATAAGAATAATACCAATAAGAGAGATCCATGTCTGAAAATATTTCACAGAATTATTTTAATTTTAATCCAGCTTGTATTTCACAATTTCATTTAATATTTGGTATTGCTTTCAAGTTCAGTTGACTACGTTTTTAGGAGTGTCAATGTCAATGTCAGTGATTTTTAAACAAAACTTTCATTAAAATTAAAACATATCTTACCTCCAAAGTAAACGGGGCTGTAAATAAATATATTCGACTAACTTCATCTGGTTTCCTTGAAATAAACGAATATTGTTGTACACTTATGGGTATGGTGTAATTGAAATGTTTTTTATCCGGTTCATCTACTGTTGCTGCAACAGCTGCGAAAAAAAACTATGAACAATCATTAAATAGAATATGTTATTAACAAATGGTCAAACACGCTATTAGTTTTGGTTAACATTACGAAAGTTTTCTTTCAGCAAGTTCTAGTTCAAGTATTTGAATTTGTAATTCTTAATTTAATTTTTTTTTCAACTCGATGGTGTAAAAACAAAAAAAATTTTCAGAAAGAAAAATTTCATAATGTGACCAGCGACATACCTTATTAGCCTGCAGTAGTTTTACCACTTGATAGGGTACAATAAATGTTAAAGAGCCCAATAGATCCTGGTAATATGTTATTAAACAAACGAAAAATTAACACTTTTGCTTTGAATTACATGGGTAATGTGCATGTATAACTCACAGAATCATTTTGAGCTAAATCCTCCTGCTCTGTGCTATCGCTACCATGAGCATCGAACAGTACGTAAGTAAAATTAAGCATACGAGATAATTCCTTAAGTATTTCCATTACAATACCCGTGTGCTCAATAATATTGCCTCTTATGTCCTTCTTTAATATTTGCCAAGGCGGATTCTATCAAAGAAATTATAAATAGAGAAACTGTAACTGTTATTTCATTAAAAAATGCATGATTTTCTTACATGCAATGTTAGTATGTCTAGGGTGATGTTACGAAAATTATGTGTAACATGTGGAAATGCCAATTCATGGGTAACAAAACCCAACATTGGTGTCCAATAACCTGCATTGATAAATTCGAAATTTCGATTGGCACCATTCTGGGACTCTAAACCAAACCAAGGAGAACTTAATTAGAAAATAATATGTTTTGCAATGTTTGGCAATTACCAGCATAGAATTTTTTATGCTCTTGAGATTTACCCCAATTTAAAGCCGTATCAATACGCCATTTGGCACAACTAGCACAATCGGTATGGTTTTTCAAATATTCCTAAAATAAATCAAAGCCAACATATATTTGCACTTCGTTAAATATGGAAAAAGCTTAAATAACACTTACATTCATAATTCTTAAGATTTCATTTTGTTTTTCTTTTTTCGTAAATCTAACAGCTTCCCATTCCTCATCGGATATTTCACCATAAACAGATTGTTCCTCTGCTATCAATTTGGATATCGATAACACAAATCCAGTGCAGATTTCTTTAACGGTACAATCGAAAGAATTCTAAAAAATAGATTTTTTAATCAGCAGTTAGCAGTTTTTTAAAATATTTTTTCATTATTAACACTGTGTTGCAAAATTAAAAACATGCAATGCAATAGTAGCACTGTTCGCAGTGCATGGACTGGATGCAGGATTGTTGTATAGTCTCTAAGGCTACTGAAAGGAATAATTCACGATGGATATAATCCAACTTATTCCGAATATAGCCAGAAAATCATTCGAGAAAAATATATCACCAGCAAAGATTGTGCCATTAAAGGTTGTTTGGCAAGTAGATTGAAGGCGGGGCGATCAACCATGCTTTCCGGCATATAACTAAGCCTAAGCACTAAAGAGCGCTTAAAACTTATTGTCCATAGAAATCTTGTATCCTGTATAAGCTTTCTTAACTTCTTCCAGTCTCCTCCTGAGTAATGTATGGTAGTAGTCTCCATAAAATATTGGGATTTTCCTTTTCATCCCTTCCTTTTTCATCCTTTCGATGTCCTCGCCGCACACTCACTGCATACAGTTCAGACATGCATATAAAATTAAGTCTTAAGAGTGCGAAGAATTAAGAATTTAATTCAGATAAATTGGTCGAAAATGTAATAGGAAATCCTTGTTCTTATCGGAAAAGAATTATGGAGTCTGAGGTATTTCAAACAGAACAGGCTAAATAGGGAATGTAGATCTTGTAGGAAATGATCTGCAATAGGACAGCTGAGTTATAGTAAATAGTTATGGGATCTATAGACAATGCCTTTTCTATAAAACAAATTGTCGAACACTACCCCCTCTTTCCGTTCGGCTATAAACTATCTTTTCTGTATTCCAGCACAAAGCACTGCATGAATAGGGGTCATATTCTGATTCTTGGCCTCAAAAAAAAAAAACAAAACAAAAATAAACAAATAAAATCAATAAATAAAAATAAAATGTCAATAGCTCCTCTAATAATTGTGTTACAAGTAAAAAAAGAAACATTTGTTTGAAATTACCTCACAACTAGGCATTGTTTCATTCAAAACAAATGCTATGTTAGTGCCTTCATTTAAATTCTGTGTTATCGTCATGGCATCGAATTCCCTTAGATAGGCTTCAGAAATAAAAAATAGCCATTGATTTTTCGCATGAAACATTTTCATATTTTCGGCCATTTCAATAATATCCTCGTAGAATTTCGAAAATACAATAAAATTATGCGTTTCTTTTTCGTTCGTACGAAATGGTCTCAGTGCTTCGCTTATCGCATGACGTTTCTTTTGCGATTTTAAATGATCGTCTATGCTATACAGATACAATGATATGGGCATGATATTATAGTTAATGCCTTCCTGCACTACCGATTGTACTAGTTTTGTATTTTGATTAACAATCGTCTCATCCATCATTACAATAGCAGTTTTCCATTTCAGAATATTTTGTACTTTGGCATCTAAAATTATTTGAGAGAATGCTTCTGTATTGCCTAGAGAGGGGATCTGCAATGGTGTTTAAAAGTTACAAAGTGAAAGCAATTTTGTAAATATTAGATTGCGAATAGTCTTACCATTAAAGCCTCATCATGTGGTAAACGTGGACAATTGGTATCGGTTATTGCTATCATTAGTACAGATGGTAGACGTGTAGCTTCGTAAAATTTCCAAGTATTTTCACAGTCCATTACGGTCATCGCAGCTAGGTAGTCTGAAAGAAAATTATGTTTAGTTTTCTAAAATTTCGTATTAGAAATACGGAATTTAGTCATTGAAAGTCGCCGTAGTGTCTAGTCACAGCTCAAACCCCAGGTCAGACGTCAACAAGAAAACGCAATATAAAAAAATATTTCTTCGGCGACTTCCTCTCAGCAGACTTCTAGCAAAAACTCTGAGAGTAAGATAAAATTTCCATGAAAAGCTTCTCAAAAATGTGTTGTTCGGAGTCGACTTTAAAATTGTAGCCCTCGGCACTCATGAATAAAGTTAACACACACAACATAAGTGGTGTCAGAAGTTATGTCGGTCGTAATCCTGACTGAAGGTTTGTAATGATCAAATTATGTATGTATGAATTCAGTCATTATCGTTTAATAAAGTTATCAACAGATTTTATCAAAGGATTGCTAGCAAATTGGGCCTTGCACTGTTGAACGAATTTTACAAAAATCGAAATAAATTAAAATCTGAAGGCCTAAGCGCCAGCCTGGTGGATGTATAAAAATATTTAAATACTTCCAAGCCAAGCACTGTTTCTGCCGGTCATCGAAGATGTCTGTGGTCTGACGTTGTCATAATGGACAACAGCATCAATAATTTGACCTGGTTGTAGAACCTCACAATTAATTACCCACAACTTAATTTTTTCCAATACCTTTGTCAATTTGTCACAATGGCTTTGTCACTGTCTGGGAAGTTTCACCTTGATTTGTCTACAATTTTTTTATGCGCATTATTGTCTTAAAATATTTACTTTTCATAGAGTTTGAGTAACTTGGGACATAAAATTCTCTATAAAGGTGTTCATCAGCGCAATTTTATTTAAATGGATTGTGGTCCTAATAAATTTGGCAACCTCATGTGATTATGTCTGGTGATGCCATGCAACCTAACCTGACTAACGTATATAATAGTGGAATTTTAAGTAACATTTCGAAATAATTATGTCTCCATCAGTTTTTTCCTTGTGTGATACTCCATGTGCTGGGTTTAGAAACGATTACCGGAAAGATTTTTCTTAAGCGTCAGTTTATGTATTCTTACATTGTTTAAATTTACTGTGAATCGTTCTATGATTCGCATTCAAGTAGGTGTCAGTCTTTTAAGTTTGCATACAGATTCCAAGAAACAACTTCCTTTTCTTCGTGAGCTTTTTAATTAGCTACTGTAGCGTGATATTGAAGATCATTGAAAGTAGGACACAGTCTTAATAGATAACTGCATTGATAGTTCTATGAAAAAAATAATTTTATTAAAAAGTCAGGCCAATTTGTTTTGTTAATCTTGCTAGCGTCTATTCTGCTAAGTCTGGAAAGCTGGTGTTAACGGAAGCAGTTGTTCCAGGTTTTAGTATCATGTCCTTGTAGAACTTCGTTCATACACTGATTTGCACTTGCTGTCACGAGGTGTCTAAATCACCAGGTGCCATCAGAGCCATCGAGAATTTCATTCTAACTTTAACTAATGCTGCATGTAGCACAGGCTACTGACCATTATTATTTGTTTCACCTATTACTTTTTTTTGACTATCCTGTTGCCCTAGTATTATTACATTATTGCTCTATGTGTAGGCTTTACTCTAGTATTAGCATTATTCATCGCTGGTTTGTGCAGCCTGTTTCTTCTGTAACTTTAAGTAATAGCTTCTGACATTCTTACCATTTAGATGCGTAGTCTGAGCGCGATGTCGTTGGTCTCAGATTATTAGTGTATATAGAATGTGTTCGTTAGTTTGCATAAATCATTTTTATGCGTCAAGCTTTCTGGTATTTATTTTGCCGCTCTTTATGGCTGCGCTCTATAATTTTATCCAGGCTTTGATAGGATTGCGACGTTAACTTACGTTCTCTTTCTAATAACTTAGTGTGATCCGGGCAATTTTTTTTAATGGTAAAGAGTGTTGACTTAGCACGCAAAAGGGAAAAGTGGGTCTCCCATGACCAGGTTATTTATTGTTGGAGAAAAATTCCATAAGGAGTTGTTTATTAATTAACAGGGTTGTAATTACAGGGTTGTAAGGGCCAATAATGTATGAGTTTGCTACAGCCAATTACTGTCAGACGTTATGGAGGTATTAAGATATCTCAATTACATTATTAACAGAGTAGAGAATTCTACATAAAATTTGAAAATGTAGTTTTGAATCCACTGATTATTGTGTTAGTAAAACAGTTTAAAATATGTATGCATATACATACATACAGACATATATGTTATCTGAAAGCCTTTAGTATGTGAGATTGAAAAGTAAATGGAATTGAGCACGACCTCCTATATAAAGAGCGATATTGACTGTGGAAAGTGGCAGTGTTTTGAAGTGTTTTTTCTATTCAGCATTGAAGTCGCCTTATTCTAGTAGGTAGTGTGTTGGCTTATTAGACGAGAGCCTCTTGATCAAACCGTGGCTGATTCATCTTGAACGAAAACTAAATATGAAAAAAGTATTTCTTTGGCGATTTTTTCTCAGCATTTTTCTGGTAAAAACTGTGAGAGTAAATAAAATTGCTATGAAAAGTTTCTCGAAAATCTGTCGTTCGGAGTCGACTATCAACTGTAAGTCCCACCACTCATGGATAAAATTAACATACAAGCATGGGCGGTATGAAAAGCTAGGACGTAATCCTGTCTAAAAGATTGTAATGTCCCATTAAGTAAATTTTTATTCAGCATATTTGCTGGTGTAAATTCTAGACGTACACGCTTATACACCTAAGTCCACCAGTTACAAAAATGCGGAATAGGTTTTCTTACGCAACTTTTAATACGTCTGATATAGATTAATAAAACCATTTTCTTTTATAATTTTACACGATTTCCACATTTTTATTTGTTATAGATAATCTGTAAATAGAATTTGTTGTCTCCCTTGATGTTTATAAACGATTTCCATGCATATCCTTATATCAATTGATTTCTTTTCTTTATAATTTTTTTAGTTTAATTTTATTTTTTGTCTTTTGTTTGGTTAAAACTTACCCTTCTTCAAGCGTATGCCCCTCCAGCTAAAATATTTGATATTTAAACCACCATTTTTCAGTTTATCACGTACAGTATCACTTAAAATTTTACGAAAATTTTCCAAAATATTTTCATTAAGTTGACGCTCATAATTGTGATCCACCACAACTGCCAGAGAGGCATTTGAACTTAAAAACGATGAATAATCATTATACTGTCCACAGGACATTTTCCATGAAAAAATCAAAATTATAAGAACTCTACGGAGCCGGAGCCAAAGCCCTTTCATTGCGTTCCGCTTAAAAGTTGAAAGTAGACTGGTCGACTGCAAACGTTGTTCGTCTTTAAAAATTGATTGAAAAAGGAGAAATAAATGTTTTAATTTTGCGTGTGTGAGGTGAGTTCAAGGAAGACCGTAATGAAAAATTTAATGAGAAATTGTTTTGGATTCATTGGCCGCGTTAAGTCAAAACGAAAACGAAATTGAAAGTGAAAAATCTATGTATATGCCGGGTTTTAAAAATCAAAATAAAATTTCATGTATGTATTGTATACAGTAGCCTCTTGCCTATTGCTTTTACGGGTTGTTGTTGGTGTTATAGGTCTGTGATTGGTTTGTTTGATTGACATATTGCGGTTAAAGGGAATATGTATACGAAATACGTTATCATTGGCAACTTAATAGAATAGTATGCAGGTGTTTATTGTTGATTGTCTTCCCTGATTGTTTACTTCGACGGATGGCTGCAGTTAGACACTGAGATTTTAGTCATACGTTGACTTTGTTACACCTTACAGCTGCGTAACTGACAGTGGATTATTTGTGCTGTACACTGTAATACCCAAAAAACTTTTTAATTTCGAATATTTACCCACCCGTGTAGCTATTTTCATTGAAATCGAGTTAAGATAAAAAATTTAATCTTAATATGGAACTAAATGTGGCTGAAGAGAAAAAAATATTGTTTTGAAAAGTGTTAAGATTTCGTCCTGTCGTAATTGACTGTTTAGAATTTTATACGTTCATTTATTTTCTTTGTTTTTTAAAATTGTAAAAATAATTATAGTCGTTCAGTTTTTGTGCTTTCCGTACTTTTTGTTTTTGTTCAGTAAGTGTGAAATTTTAATTAATTTATAGGAAAATTGTTTGTTCACAATAAAAATAAAACAAATTTTGTTTTACTACAATGTACAGCTAAAACGATTAAAATTCGAATGAAAATTAAAGAGTTCATTTAATCAATTAGAAAAAATATCAATTTTTGGAGAGCAAAAATCTTTTACAGTTAAGCTTTAAAAAGTCGTCGTAGACTAGTAGATAGTGCGTTGGCTTATTAGAAGAGAGCTCGTAGTTTAATGAAATATGAAAAAAATATGTTTCTTGGCGGTTTTCCCTCAGCAGTCTACTACCAAAAACTCCGAGAGTAAATAAAATTTCCAAGAAAAGCTGATAAATTTAACACAACTAGGGTAGTGGGTGAAACTAGAGTTCAAAGGTGCTAAATTAGTGTTTAGCAATTTAAAAAGCTGTACCATGTCAAAGCGGACATTGGTAGAACGTTCTCTAAATCTAGATCGTATCTACAGTCGAGTTAGCCTTGTGTGCCTTGGGAACTAACTGTTTCGTTCAGGCTACAATTGGTAATTGCGTTTGCTTTGATGTCACATTCAATGTTCATAGAATATCTTGCTATCTTCGACAGAGACACACGGTTTTTTTTTGGACAATCTTAAATGTGGTGACTACACTATATAGGAATCTAATGGCATTTAGTCTCAATAGGTAGGTAGGTAGTTTGAAAGACCAATGGTCTCATGACAATTTATATTAACGACTTACCTGATATTATTTACTATTCCAACATCCTAATGTACGCTGATGACGTAAAAATTTTCCTAAGTTATCGCCAAATTTCCGATCAAAAACTTCTTTAAAAAGACCTAAATTCGTTTCATTTATGGTGTAATTTAAATTTAATGCAGCTTAATCCCAAAAAATTTAAATACATGAGATTTGTAAGAAAGAATCCGAATCCTGCAAACTATGCATTTGATGGATATGAGCTTGAGCTTGTAGATAACTTCCTGGATCTAGGAGTTCTACTTGATCCGAAACTAAATTTTATTCCGCACATAGCTATGACAGTAAATAAAGCTAGGGTGTACTTGGTTTTATAAAACGGTGGGCAAAAGAATTTAACGATCCTTATGTTACTAAGTCGCTCTACATATCTCTTGTAAGGCTTATACTCGAGTATGGATCCATAATATGGGATCCTCTATATAAAAAATATTCCGACGTCATCGAATCTGTACAAAAGCAATTTCTGTTGTTTTGTCTCCGAGGACTGAATTTTAATCCCACAAGTTTACCATCTTATTCTGCCAGACTTGCATTAATCAAACTTCCGACACTTAAAAGCCGCAGAACTATGTTAAATATCTCGTTCATATTCTATATAATTACTGGTGATATTGGCTCCAGTTTTTTAATTCATAACATCTCATTTAATGTTCCTCAACGTCCGTCACGTCATTTTTCCCCATTATCAATTCAATTTTTTAGATCCAACTATGCTGGTGCTGATCCAATAAGGAGAATGTGTTCTGAATTTAATAAATTGTATATGATAATTGATTTTTCATTATCAAATAATGTTATAAAAAATAATGTAATTAAATATTTAAATTCTTAGTTTTTTAGTATTTTAATATTGTAATGTAACTTAATTGCCTGCAAGGTGCATTTCCATAGGCAAAATAAATAAATAAAAAAATAAATAAATACATCTAAGCCATCATGTAGGCTTGTTGTGCGGTCATCTTTAGAATTATCACCTTACTTACTGTATCTTGTACAAACTTTCTTAACTTTTCCCAGTCCATTCCTCCAAGATAAGTTATGTCTGGCATAGTGTCATTTCCAAAAAATTGGAATCTCGATCTTAAGACAGTTGGACAATGACACAATAAGTGCTCCATCGTTTCGATGTCTTCACTGCATGCATTCCATTTTAATTTCATTTCATTTCCATCACGCCCATACGATTCAGATGTACATGTAAGAGGGAGTGTCGCTTGAGTATGCTCATAAGGCTGCTCAGGTCGCACTTATTTAGTTTTTGAAATACTCACGGTTCTCCTCTCACTAGGATTGCCCCAAAGTATTTTTGTAACCTTTTCCACTTTGTCATTATTCCATAATAATCGAACACTTTCTCCGCTTGGTCTTTAATGCACTAAAAGGCATTAGAATATCCAAGCTTATTATATGTAATACTCTGGCTCTATTACCCAGAATATTCGCTTCTTTATTTCCAATCACTCCATGATGACTTGGGTATGCACCGTTCCATGACTGGAGTAATTGTTAATCGCCTTTTTACATTCTGGCACGGTTTTTGATTGCGTTTTCCTTGATGTTAATAATTGTCATTTGAAAATTATGGCCTATACGTTAAGCTTACCATATGATTACTAGCTAGATCATACATTCTCTGATCACGCGTACCTTAGCTTGAAAAACCAAATAATGTTTCGGTTTCGGTATATAGAGGTCCAATCCCACCCTATCTCCATGTTGAGAGTCATCCGCGTAGTAACTAGTCTCCAGGGGCAACTGTGACATAGATCCGCTTGACGTAGAAAGTCGATTCGATATTACAGTAATACATTTGGCTGTTATTGATATGTTGGGCATGCTGTCGCATAACTGCGAATCAAGCGGGAGACCGTCTTGTGAGTATAAACTATAACTTTGATGATAGGGTTTGTGGGTCTGGTTGTTCCATACCCAAATTTTTTATACATGAATGACAGATTTTTCTTGAGAAACTTTTCATGGCAAACTCTCAAGAGTTTTTGCCAGAAATCTGATGAGATGAAGTCACTGAGGAAATATTTTTCATTATTCGGTTTTGTTTGGGGATGTCTGACTTGGGGTTTGAACCGTGCCCTTACCTCTAATAAGTCACTGCCTACTAGACTATGCTGGCCAATAGAAAAAACATGTAAACATTTTTTTTTTTTTTTTTATTACATAATTTGTTGTTGTTCCATTGGTTAACTATGTTTGTTTTACAATTAATTTGAATTTGATTGAAATTAAACTAAGTTTTCCTTTTTTTCTCATATTTCGTTTTGTTTTTCTTTTTTTTTATTAATTAATTAATTAATGTTTTTTATGCTAAATATTCTGTATTATAAATCTACTTATTAAATGCAAGTAATTTTTAAACAAAAAATTCAAAATAAAAAAAGGTCGAAAATACAATCCATCACTTTTGTTTCTTTTTGTTCTTTTTTATCAGTTTATTGTGTATAATTATTGTTTATCTAACGAACTACTTCGTAAATGTTAAACTATTTTACAATTCCCATTTAGTTTATAAACAGTATGTGGTATGTATTGTATGTATGTATGTATGTAAATATTAATAAGTATTGTTTTCATTTATTATTTATTTTCTGTTAATTAATTATTATACTTTTCTTTAAATCTTAGAAAATGTTTTAATGCCCCTCTTCTGATTTTATTTGAATATATTTTCAAGAGAATAAATATATTGTATGTAAATATGTAATGAAGAATACCTTATGCATTCGTTTTAATACTTTCTAATATGAAAGTGTTTTTTATATTTTTTCTGGTTTAAGATGTAAAAGAAATGCTTTGATATTGATTCATTGTTTAAATATTTGCGTTTTTAATTTTGTTTTGAATTTTTTTTATTTGAAATGACCTTTAATCTTAAACCCATACATCTTGGGTTTATGACTTTTCTCATTCATGTAAAATGGCACTTAGACGCTCTTCAACAGCAACTTTTCGTGATTTCCATACAAATTCACATACAGCAACTACACATGCCACACCCATACCGCCCATTAGCACCACAAATACTCCACCAACATTTGCTAGACCCAATTCATTGGCGGCTGAGGAAGATTTCGATGTTTCAACACGACATTTGCCACCGCCTCGTTTTTCTTTCCACCATTTTGTTTTCAATATATGCAATTTGCCTTCTTCTTGCAATTTAAGGATGACACTATTAATGGCCGTGCGATAGGGTGAATCTGTGTATCAAATATTTTTAGAAATTTTATTTCTTTGAATAGAGGCAATACTACTTACTCGGTGGTGTTGCAATGCCATATGATTTGGTATCTAACATACCACCCACTTGGGTTAAATCACAGTTTCTTTCGGTGACATATTCAATAGAGGTGGACTCCATAAGGAAGGCGTAGTTACCTACAGATGATATAAAAAAAGAAAACAATTATAAAAATGAACGAAAAGGAGTCCTTCGTGTATAAGGTTTTAAATATCTTCTCTGATAGTCAAATAACTATTAGGGCAATAAGGTCTAGGGATAGGTGATCAAAAAGCATCCTGGTGTCCTTCAAAAGGCGATGACGGAAACATCACATAAACTATTGTGAAACAACAACCCAACTTGAAGGTGTATGCCGATTGGCATGACAGCCTTGGTTAGTCTTTTCTTTTCCAACCTACTTAATCGGATTGTAGGTTCTACATGTTAGTTTTCCGCTCTACAAAATTATAGTTTATGAATCTTATATTCTTGTTTAAAAGTTCTTAAAATTTTGAAAGAAAATGATCCAAATGCGGCTAAAAACTTCTTGCAATCATTTCGATAAGGCTGTATACAAGATGATGGTCGATTTCTGGGTCTGTTTCAGTTAAGATATGCTTCGCTTCCATTAGCGAATCGTTGAAAAAAGTTCGAGAGTGTTATTGCGATGCCCACGGTGAGGCACATGTGTGGCTCAAGGTCAAACCAGTGTTTCAGTACCCTACTGTCAAAACTCTCTAAGATCAGTAAATTCAACTCTTGTGTCAAATCAATTCTTTTATTCGCCTCATCTTGAATACAACGAGAATTCGTTAACTACTACCAATTACCATATCCGATTAACAACTTTTGCTTTCAACTGATCAACTTCCTATTTATTCATAAGAAGATAATTAACCGCAAACGACATTTGATTAGTTATAAGCTACGCAGACCCTAGGGTGACATGGTCTGAGAGGATATTGACTGAAATCCCTAGAGTTGTGTGAAATTCTTTCTGAAGTGGATGGTAGTATTGGCGTAATTCGAACAGACGGCCCACGCAGGATTTACATTCAAAAATATTTTGTTACGTGCTTTGCGTCTTGATACTGCATAATTATATTTAAAACAAGTAATCGTTTTCGACTTAAAAAAAATAATTTATCCAGGAAACCCCCTATGGGTCAATTCGGCATCCGGGTACTGTACTTGTCTTAACTGACAAGTACACGTCCTCTAACCTAACCCCCTAACCACCCCAAAGATGACATCAACAACGTACGTCATAGGAAAATTTTAGCAAAGTAGAAGAGTAGGACATAAAAATTACATAAAAAAATTTGATCTCTATACCCCAAGTACATACATATATTTACAAGCTATGACCACATAAGAGACTCGTTCCATTACTGATTTTTAAACACGAGCCCATTAAGAATTTTTGTAAACTAAATGTGAATAGATAACGATTTATTTACCTTTTCCTTTGGCCACTCTTTCTACACCCTCGCCATTACTTGCTGTAAATACCGAAGGTCTAGCTGATTCCATAAAGGACCACATACGCTGATAGGTGGATATTTTTGAGTCCTAAATTTAAGAAAATATTCAGATTTGTGGCTTAAGAAGTTAAAAGGCATATAATTACCCTAAAGAAGGCCGCTGTACTGCCACCCTTTAAGGCACCGTATTTAATTCTAGTTTGTTTGGCCAAGTCCTCTGCACTTTCAATGGGTGAATCCATACGTTCCACAGTCAAGAAAGCAGCCAAGTTGGCAGTATATGAAGAAATCATAATTAAAGTGAAGAACCACCACATGCCGGCTACCATGCGTGTAGATAAGGCTCTAATAAATAAAAGTTTTTAATAAATTATTTCGAATTATCAATTTTATAAAGGGGAAGTAGTTACTTTGGTAGGAAATCACATCCCTGTTGCATTAACGATCCAATAGCGAACCACATGCAATTGAGCAGAGTGAATTGATTTTCAACTTTTTCACCATGGGCATCTGTATAAGAAGGCCACTCATAGGGTGTAAATCTGAAAGAAAATTAAAGTTTTTCATACAAATTTTTGAAAATTAAACATAACCTACTTGGCTAATATAAACAATAAAACAGATACACCCAAATATGCTGTAGCCATGTATATCCAGACATCTAAGGATAAAGGCGATAGAAATGAAAAGAGATTTGGTGGTTGTTTTACCGGTTTACGGTATAGGATTGAAACACCCAAGTTCATAAAAGGCGTGGTAAAGTCCACAGCCTGTTCACGTTCAAATGTTATTGTCAAATCGGCTATAGCCAAATCGGCTCTTTGCTCCAGCAATTCTCGTATCATGCCATTCCATTCTCTAGGAATATTAGCAAAAAATTCTTTAATTTTTCAAAGCCTTCCAAAGCTAGTAAAAAAACTTACCCAGTTTGCTTATTAAAGCTGCCATAACTGCCATCTGGTACCAATTGAATTTTGTAACTGAAACCCAATGCTTTAGAGATTTCATGTATCAAATCGACAGCATAGCCCTCAAACTGATCATTGCCGCTTAAAGATACAGCCGATTCCTTGCGCATACAATAGGGATTGCTCTGGAAAATGAAATCGTCTTTAAAATTTCCCATCTAAATGCATATTTCACTTTAATTTAACACTTACCAGTATGGTGGTCACTATCAATGTTTTATTCTTCAAATTCGCTTCGATTTCCTGTTGTTTCTGACTAAAGGTTCTGGTAAAATTAATACCTTCTGGCAATGTTGAATTCCAAGTGCCTATTTTACGTACACCACCCGGACTCAGTTCCACTATATCCAATATGAAATCACTGCGAAAACCTTGGTGATCGAATTTAATGACATTTGTTAGACCTTTCATTTCGACAATTTTCATGTAATTAATCAAACTGAAGCCATGTTGCCAGGTATTCTGACCATCACAACTGAGTGGATGTATATCGATCTGCTGCGATGTATCCAAATCATGTAAGGCTTTAGCAAACAAATGTACAGCATCATACATGAGGGCCGTTTCAGTTTTAATAGTCGAAAGATTTGCCGAACGTATGACACCCTTTTCTTCGATGCTCCACTGGCGTACAACTTCGTTGACAATTTTTTCGTTAACCAAACGAAAACCGGTAATATTGGTTCCGCCATAACGAAATTCGTCCAGATTAATGGTGTGCAAATCCAGAGATGTTATCAAATAGCTGTGATAATCACTCATCATACCCACTTGTTGGGCTTGCTTGAGAACTTCATAGACCTTTTCGGTAGAACAATCCAATACTATGTTGCCCTCGGCTGAGTTTTTAATTTGTTTTAGAAGGGGTCTGCAAAAAAAGGAAAGTAATTTAGAATTTATAAAAAAGTTTGCAGTAAAGCAATGATGTTTTTCTGGCTCAGCATCTGATTGGTTAATTGGAGCACAAGCCAGGTTGATAGATTTGCCATCTACCCTACGCACCCTATTTTAATTATGAGTGTGATATACTAGCAGGATTTTTTTCATTCTGGGTTTCAGTGAATTCCGATTGAGATGAAAAAGAAGAATATCTGACTCAGATCAGATAGGAAATATGGTGCAAACAACACCTTGCCGTTGAGCAGTATATTGGAGCCTGACAAATATTGAAAAGGTTAGGTTAGGTCGGAGTTGTAGCTCTGATTTCACAAAGCACGCTTGAGCACGCATAGCGGCCCGTTGTGATGCCACGGGTGAACGCAGTCCCTGTACTGACCAAGTTCCACCACAATGAGGGAAAAGGAAGAAGTTGGTCAGCGCAAGGGCTGCACAATATTGAAAAACAAAAACTTTAATGCAATCGTGGCAAGAAAAAGAGGCTAACAGGCTGGCGGGAAGATCTACGTACATAAACTTGGAAACGACAACGAGTGAAAGAGACATTAAAAATATGACTGATTTGGAACAAACAAAATCAGTAAATTTTGTTTGTATTTTCCACATAAATGTGTGAAACCATTCGTCTTATAGAAACAGCACATTAGTACCACGTACTCTAGTTATCGGAAGATCAAATAATATTTATATTTGACTAAATTTTGGTTGTATTTACTATACAATAGGAGACTTTTATTGTTTTAGAAATTCTCACCTATAATCACCACTGTCACTAAGTTGCCTAACTGTTATTGGATGTGGTGTAGAACCATGATCCTTCAGCAGCTCTTGCAAACGAACTATGCCATCGTTACTCTCGTATATAATAGTGAACGATTTCCAACCCCAAAAGCGTACAATATCCACATAAGCCTTAAATAAAAAAAGAAATTATTATTATTATTTGTTTATAAAATCTTCATTTATTTTTAATATTCCTACCATTGCCAATGTATTTGGATGAGGATATAAGTTCACCAAACAGCTTTCTCTTCTCAAACGATAATCCCAACGATTTTCCAAATGGGGAATCTAAGGAAAATTATTATTATTAGGAAATGGTTGTCGATATTGTAAGGATTGCATTCTTACTTCCATATTATCACATATACTTTGCACATGACTGGCTGTATGTGTTGATTGTGGACCAAATATTGCAGCAACTCCCACATTTAGTAGACCACATACTGTAAGATAGTTGTAGGAAAAGGAAATTATTTAAATTTTTCATTTCAATACTTCACCTATTCATAATCATTATCACTTGAAACTATGCAAAGAAGAAAGAACGAAAAAAAAGTGAAGCATATACTCCTTAAACAATATAGAATTTCTTGGCACTTTCTGGTTTAATTGGTTCACACAAGTATCAACTTGTAACTCATCATCGTATTATTATAGCCTTTGTATCTTGTCTAAATACTGCTCTGGTTATACCAGGGCTTTTGTCTACTTGAGGAGGCTGAGTATAAAGATGAGGATGAGTAAGTGTTCTTATATGTAATTCATGTCATAACACCGGTTATTCTTTCTAACAATTTATTTATTTTCTCCTGTATTTTGAATTTTTTCCGTTTTTGTTTTCTATTTTGTTTTGTTTCTGCTTATGTCGTAATAATGTCGTATTAATGTGATATAAGACATGCCAAATTCTCTATGACATTACACGTGTATACACATACATATGTACATTTGTACTAAATTTCTTATTCTGCTCCATTGTTAAAATCCTTCTATTTTGTTTATATGTATGCATTATCCTGATGCTATTTTGATGGTTATAATTTCTTTTAAAGCTTTTCTCCCCACTCTGGCTGCCTGTATACCGGCTATGGCGTATATTCTTGTATTATCTGTTGGTATGCTATATTAAATGCCACATTTATTTGTCACAAGCATTTTGAGACGTGCAACAACAATACGAGTAATAAACCTACAAGTTTAAGCCCCGTGCAAAATTTAAAATACACTGGCTGTTGATTGGCTTTTTTATTTCTTGCTTCCAGCTCTTATTGTACATTTTGGTTGTACTCGTATATACCTTTCCAAATACGGTAGATCCCTCATAAAATGTTTAGTTTTTCCTATTGTTTGAAATATCCCTTCGTTTCCTATATGATTATACCCGCACTTGAAAAGGTATTTCATTCAACTCGCAAGTAATTTGGTTAAATATGATGGATATAAGAAAACAATAGAGAGTAAATACGAAAGCTTAAGGATTAAACTATTTTTGGATACAAAGTGTATGAGAAATGGATTTCTATTGTTTCAGAGAACATTTATTTAAGGATTTTAAATATAATGGGGAAATATGCGCAATTAAATAAGAGAATGTAGATGCTTTGCAATGAAATTACAATGTACAATTAGAATTTTATATTTAATTCTCATAATATCGGTTTCCTTTTCATAATTTGACAGAGGTATACCATAGAAGTTATGAGTTTTTAATGTTTTATGGAGAACTGCAGTGATCTACTTAGCTTTGTGTTTCTATTTTTAGCCGATTTTCGCAGAAATATATTCTTTCAGTTCCTTAAAACAGAATACCCGTACAAGATGTAAATCACAATTTCCTCTTCCTTTGTATTCTGTAATATTAATGGGACTATCGTTAAATTTCTGTTAAGGTTCAAGCTCGAGTTATGATTTGATGTTTGCCTCTGTCGAAATAGTTCATGATTTAGATACTCTTTCGCGTATCGGTTTTTCATGTGGAAGTACGTGCGAACAGGAAACGTTTGATCTGTCTGGAATAGGGATAATTTGGTAGACTATAGAGATAGGAAGTTGCCGTAGTCTAGTAGGTAGTGTGTTGGCTTATTAGACGTGAGGCCATGGTTCAAACCCCAGGTCAGACATCAAAACGAAAATATGAAAAATATTTCGTCTGTGACTTCCTCTCAACAGAAACTCTGGAAGTAAATAAAATTGCCACGAAAAGTTTCTCAAAAATCTGTCGTTTGGTGGCGACTTTAACACTCACAATATAAGTGGTGTGAGAAGCTAGGTCATAATCCTGACTGAAGGGTATGTATATATGTTTGTATAGAGATAGGAATTTAAACAACTTCGCTGATAGTTCAATGTCAGTTGAGGCAATAACATCCAGAAAAATGGGAACAAGCACTTACCTGGCATATAAGATGATTATGTTACTCCAGGCATTATGTCAGAAGCGAATAATCTGGCTAGATTTACATGATATCAACTTAGATAACCCAATGGCTTTTACAAGAACTGACAGATATGTCTCATCGCCTATTGTGGAACAATGATGACAGAGAAAGAATGGCGAAGATTCTCTATGGTCGATGCTGATTGGAAAAAAGGTGAAAAAGGTGACTTAGGTATATTAAAGAGCGCCCTTACACGTATACCTGAACCAGTTAGACGCGGTTGATTGCATGTAATATCGAGATGTCAACATTTTGGGAAAGAAACTGTACCAGATATAACTCATCTCAGAAGAGTGGACTGAAATAAGATCAGACTTCGTACAGCTTCTAATGGTGAGTGCACAACAAGTCTGTTTGACGGCTTAGCTATATGCCGATTGCCAGGAGATCCTGGTTAGCCTGTGGTTTAGAAGGTGATCCTGGTTTGGTCTGCTTCAACCTAACTACCTAGTAATCTGTGGTTTAGAAGGTGACATTTTGAGTGCTTTTCTGCTTATTGCGGAGGGTGCGCAGCAGAGTAATATTTTGATGACAACAAGGTAATGGCCAGACATATTATTGGCAATAGTTCCCCCAACTTGATTAAGCTTCTCTACCATTAATCCCAAGAAAATACTGGATTTATTCTATCAAACTGTATAGTATGTGAGAAAAATTTTTATGATTCCTTTCACAGACATACTTAATTGGTCATTACAACCCTTCAGTCACGAATGCGACCTAGTTCCTTACACCACTTATGTATGTGTCAATTTATACATGCGGGAACGCAATAATATTTGCGTAAATATTATTAAAAACAATTAATTTTGTTTATAAACCGGTATTCTTTGAATGCTTAATAATCTCATAAATTAAAGGTTCGCTAATAAATCTTAATAGGACATGTTACACGTGATTATTTTTAACCTAGTGACACTTAAGTTTTATTAAATTGATAACATATGGCTTACTCTCGAAGTTATCACATTCTGCTTTGTTATTATATGAATACCATATAAAGCACAAAACAATTTATAGATTCAAATTAATTTAAACAAACTCTCAGACGTTTGCTATTGTTATGGTTGTTTTTGTTTTCTTTTCAACGCTATGTGTGTACTGGTTAAATTTAAAAAAAATATCTACTAGTATATACAGTGGCTCACAGCTTATTTCAACCTTTTAAAAAATTAACCTTTAATTTCGAAGCGAAACAAGATATTAAAAAAAATTTTAATAAGAGTTTATAGAATATGTTTAAAAATTACAAAAAAAAGTTTTAATCAGTCTTAAATGTAAACTTACAAACTAAAAACCAAAAATATGGGAACCCAATTAGTCACAGCTTATTTCAACCACATACTATAAACAAACAATTAAATGATTAATTAACTAATAGTTTCAATTTCAAAATTTAGTATGACCTCCTTTTTGCTTAATTACAGCTTTCAGCCTTTTTTGCATTGATTCCACTTTCTAATGGTTTGGGGAGTTATTTTTGCCCATTCCTCTTTCAGAGCTGCTATCTGGTTATGGCGGACGTTTTGATCTAAAATTGCCCATAAATTTGAGACTGAATAAAACTTTTTTTAATTTTTAAACATATTCTATAAACTCTATTCAAATATTTTTTAAAGGTGCTGGTTGAAATAAGCTGTGAGCCACTGTATGTTCTGATCCCACCTTTAGCCCTGGTTAGCCAAACGTTCACGGAACGTACGTTCGCTTTAAGAATGCGAAAATCATTGAGAGCGATAATCATATGTAATTGTAATATGATGTAATTTCAGTAAGCATTTATATTGCACTTTATATGCTGAAAACGAAAGTAACGGAAAGTTTGGCTAAACGGGTCTTTAGTTTACACTTTAAAAGATTTTTTTGTTTGGATTTGAATAGTCAATGTAAAGCATAAAGTAAGGAAACGTTTTTGCATATAATGTGGCACACACTATGTAAAGTGTGCTAAAGAGTTAAATATTGTACATATGAAGTGTAAAACGAAACTCTAATGGTGTTTTCTTTTCTACAAAGAAAATGTCACCCTCTTAGAAGATGCATTAAAAAAATTTTTGACCAACCCTGTTGTAATGTCATTTTTTATTTGAGAAGAACATAACACAAATATTAAAAAAGGGTATGCCCTGTGTTTACCACTTATTAAGAAAATTAATGAGGAAATTCCAATTTGTTCAAAGGTGTTGCTAGATCGCTAATTTTTCGACTTAATTTTTTGCACGCTTTTTTTATAACAAAAAAAAAAATAATATTTTAACACTGTTCTAACATTGAATGCAATTTTTTTTTTTCAGCTGCTGACCATGTAGCTTTAATAACGTAATATTTCCTTAAGATTACTCCACAAAACAATGAAAAAATTAACTTCAAATTGAATAACAATACCAGGCGACTTTTTTTAAATTTCATCTGGTAGCCCTATAAATAAACAAAAGTTATCTGCTTTACAGGGCATTATCAGCACTCTCGATTTATACAGGGCATAAAATGCAATGCCCTCCACCATTGGCAAGTGCGAATTATTTAGAATAAAACATACCACCCTTTTAGAGGGCGAAACATTTTTAAGAAACAAACGCAAAATTGCATTTTGCGTTAATAAAATGCACATTTTTTGGTAGAAAAGAAAACACCATAAGAGAATTTTTTATGATCGTGTTTTAAGAGATAATACAGTGTTCTATCAAAACCACAAACATCGTACTTTTAATAAAATGGAACATAAGTTTTGCCGCTGCGGATACATTGTATGAATTCCCTACCATTCAGAGCTTATAAAATCAGAAAATTGTTTTTAATTTTAATTTTTTCCATTAAAATTTGTTCTCCACAGATTGTACTTTTAAATAAATAAATACTGGTTTTAATTGCTTCTAAATATACTCTACAATTAAATGTACTCACCTCTTTTGCCTGCATGAAAACTATCGAATGGTGAAATGCGTTCAATTTGAGCCACCAGTTTCGAACGTGGTAAAATCATACGGTCCGCATTTATGCGATCAACAGCTTGACGAAATGCCAACTCTTGATTATCATCGGCGGGATGGAAAAGGCCACCTTTGATGTCACATTAAATTACAGTTTGCATGTGTGTGTGTTTGTAACAGATAAAACCAAAAAATAAATATAAAAAATAAACATAAACAAATGAAAAAGAAAAGAAAAACCATTAAAAACTTCAAACAAACATTTAATCCGGAAAGCATGAGCGTGCAAATGCCGTTTTAACTTTTCTAAACAAAACTCGCTCATAAACACCATCAGTTTTGTTTACATTCCTTTGTTGTTGTCCTGCTATTATTATTATTCTTAGTACATAAAAATGTAAACAAATACCGTTACATCAACAATTTACGCACACATACGCAACAATCGTATTGTTGTAGCATGTGCTACGCCAAGCTGATGCGATGGCAGAAGGAGAAAAAATCAATAGAATCGTCAGAAAACGCAGATACATCCTGATATTATGCTGCACGTATGAATTGTAAAGACTAAGAAAAAATCCCATCAGAAACTTTTTTCTTACCAATTTTTATCACATCAGGTAGGGCTTGTGTTAATGTTAAACAGGCTAAAACTATGCCCGCCACATTGGGCCACACCATCATTATAAAATTTTCTTTAAATTTTCACTTTTTAATACAATTTTTTCCTTTTTGAAAATTTTTTATTTTTCTTTCCAATCTCTTCAATTTCACACGCGTCTCATGTCGTTTGTAGCGTTTTATTCTTTTATTTTTTTTCCGATTTGATGTGTTCTTTAAACGAAATCTGTTGATGTACTAAAATCAACGGGAACAGAGATGCTGAATGACAAGTTGCACTGGCAGCGATGTAAACGGATTTTATTCCATACGGCCCCAGTGACATTTGACATTTGAAAGCAGTGCGCAAATAATGCTGCTGTTTGTTGACTGATAAGGATTTTAAAACGTAAATAGAATAGAAAAATAGAAATTCCGGACTTGTTTGTTGGAATTTTTAAAGTTAGCAAGGATGAAAACCAATCACAGCATTTAAAAGCTTTTCATTAGAAGCTTTAGTTTTATTTAAGTATTAAATATTGGACTTTTTTTATTTAGTATTTCCAAATATTTAGATTCGTTTCCAAGAGATGGCACTATATGTGTAGAAAAACTTTTCATAAATAGAATAAAAAATGAAACGTATGCTATATAGATTGTAAAGTACATTTTACAAAAACAAAATCAGCTTTAAAGAATTCGAAACACGATTTAGACTCGTCCAAAGATTTGGCTGTCAAGACCAAGCCATATTGTAAGCATCCTGCTCTTTGTATTGTGCATACGAAAAAGATATCGGTATACGAAATCGATAAATACGATAAATTCATACATGATTTAACTCTTCACCAGTGTTTACCATATCATAGCACAATTGCGCAGAGAGAACTCACACGCATTCTTGTGTTTTTTGATTTAGTTGTCGATCAGACTGCGACAAGAACACATGTGCGTCGGATGCTTTACAATTTTTTTCAGAATGACACTCAAAAAATATTGTATGTTAAAAGATGCTTTTGATAATATTCAATGCCACACACCACGGTTTTTGTCAAATAAAAGAACGCTGGAAGGTTCGAGAAATATAAAAAAAAATTGAGTTCTATTCAACAAAACTCACTGCACTATGTCATCCGCTGGGCGTATTTCAATTTTTTTTTTATTTTGTCGCATAGTATAATTTTTTTAAATGCTTTGGAATGCTTGCTTTTTCTCTATTAATAAAAAATGGTTTTTTATTATTTTTATTTTTATTTATCTAAAAACATGGTCTAATTTTTAAGCCAAAGATGGATACCTTTACATATGTATGTTGATAAAATGATAATCAAAATAACGTATATTACTAACACTTTTCTATGGCTGTAAATAAATCAATTCTCTCAATTTATTTTCTCTCTCTTTCTCACTAATACACAACCTAAAAATTTTTGGTAACCCCTGCTCTACACACAGCGAATTATAGAGCAACACCTGTATGCTGTTTTGTCAAAGTTGTTTGGCAATTTTGTGATCTTCCTATGTGGCGTTGTTCTTGTATTTTGATCTTTGTTTTATTCCTATGATCGCGCTCTCTTATGGATATGTTTTTATATTTCCTTGATACATTTTAGGAATTACGTTTTGTTGCTTCTAGAGGACGAGTGCTGTTTGAAGCAATGTCTAAAATGGATACTTGTTTCGAGTGAACAACCAAGTTGTCAGACTACATTTTTAGATTGTATATCGAAATCAAAGCAGATAAAGTAGAATATTTCTTGTTCTCAATTAAACAATATTGCATCGGATTTACATGCCCTTTTGGCTGTCTGATACTTATATCAACTAAATATTACAGATGACGTATCATTAATGTTGCTTATGAGCCAATGTTTTACGTTATGTCCCCTAGAGAGTTCGAATAATATAAATTACCATTCGAGTCTACTTTTTATAATTTTTTACCAATAAAGTAATTCGCCCTGAAAAGGTGACACTATTTAGTGTCAGGTTTGATCCCTTATTGTGTTCTTCACGTGTATAATTGCTAACTCAAAATGTAATCCTAGGAGTTGTTTGCTACTTGGAAAAAAATAGTTTTTATTAACTGATACTAACCATCAGAAGATGTTCCCTACTCATGTAGTGCATTGTGTGGAAGGTAAGTTTTAGGATGAGAGAAAAACATAGTAGTGTTCGAGAAATTGGTGTTGAATTATTTATTGCCTGTGACCTTTTTTGAAGACCAGTGTAATACTTTTTTATTTTTTATAAAATCGACAAAAAATAAAATTTTAACACAAATCGAATCAGAACCGCTACTTTCATAGAATAGCACTCTCACTAGACTACTGAGATACCCCAGAAAAGATAAATATAGGATGTTAATAGAATAGATGATCATGAACAGATAGAATTGGAGCAGGGCTTCAGTTTGGTAACATTATTGTGGTACTTCTATAATTTTAAGTATACTTGCTTGGGCCTTCGATTATAAATCGTGGGAGAAAATAAAATATTTTTAAGATTCTATTTTCAGTCTTTTAAAAATGCCAAGGCTTCAATACCTTTCAAATAATTCATCCATTTTTTGCACGCAGGGTTTAAGAACGAATTTTAAAATTGAGTGCACATACTGGTAAAATATTTCTTGAAATTATTGTTTAATATTATCTATAGAATGAAAAAAATTACGGGCATAAACCCTATGAAGTCTTGAGCATAGGTTTTTTGATGTCATAATTTATTCTATTTAGTTTGATTCTAATTCATGTGAGTTTCTTATTTTCGAAAAAATTTATTGCATTTACTTACAAATTTTAACAAATGCTTCTAAGAGAGTGTAGCATCTGAGTGAAAAGCCAAAGTCAAACCACAATAATTTTAAAATTAATTTTTTATAGGAATAATGCGTTGGTTTTTTAGAATTACAAAGTAAAACATTTTACTCACGTCATACATATATATACTCACTCAGTCGTAATTAAAAGTAATTTATTGGCAAGAATATAATGTTTTGGCAAAAGAATTTATGGCTTTCCATATGAGCAAGCACATCCGGTACCATAATCACAAAGACACTCTTGACACATTTAAGACTTGCTTTTGTGTACACCCTCACGCTTTAAAGTAATTTCTATATGGGTTTTTCATTATGTTTTCCGGTGTATGATTTACAATATTTGCTTAATTTAATGAACTGAAAAGAGAGAAAAAAGGAAGTTACCCCATGGATTTAAGCACTGAAGATGATGTCAATAGGGTAAGGTTCTCCATTTATTTGTTAATTACAATACAATTACAAATTATATCTGATTATTACGAACAGAGTAACTTAGGTAGTCTAGTAGGTAGCGTGTTGGCTTATTAGACGTGAGGCGATAGTTTAAACTCCATGTCAAACATGTCCACAAGTCAAAATATTTAAAAATATTTCTTCGTTGACTACCTCTCAGCGGATTTATGGCAAAAACTCTGAGAGTAACTAAAATTGCAATAAAAATTAAGGCACACAACATAAGTGGTGTGGAATACTGACTAAAGGGTTGTAATGACCAATTATGTAATTATATATGAGGTGTAGTGTATCAGACCAGAGTCTCTGATGGGTGTCAAACCCATGACTCTCACCCTAATAGTCTAGTACACTACCAACTGCTATGCTGCTATGTATTCGCAGTTCACGAGGTCTATTTGAGACTTAGAAACAATTGACTTTGAAAAAAAAAATCATTTGAAAATAATTAAGAAAATGCTTGAGAAGTTACTGTATATATGCCGAGTTGTCGCCTTAATTTATTTGGTTGACAAACTCACCTTAGCTTTCTTCAGTGCAGAAGAAAACTTTGTTATTTTTCTATGGTTATGTGGGATGGCGTAATAACTCCACCATTTGGTGTTGAGTAATGCCAAATAATCCTATCACAGGAAAGCGTTCTCTTTCAATTTTGAATCTACACAGCACAATCTCACTTTTTATCTGCGGTCACTTAAACGAATATCGTGAATTTTCTCAATTCTTTGGAATGGATAAACCTCGACGGAGAATGCGTGGAATCTTTCGTTTCGCACTGCCACTACTAAATTCAGTTTTTTCCGCGAAATTTATGGCTTTACAAGCACAAGATATTTACTTTTTTCCCATCAAATTTCGCTGTCAATGGCAACCTTTTCAAGTCAAATGAAAGAAGTTACTTGACAGATGACTGTTGGCATTTCAGCTGAGAGGTGCTAGATTCACACAATCATGGAGTTGTTGATCCGCCTAAGTTCAAGAAATAATCCGACTGTAATGTCTTAAAAGATCAAGCAATCGATCAATGTTGAGTTTAAGTCTATTAACCACGGTTTTGTAGGTAGTAGGCTTTAAATGTCACATAAAGTTAACTTACTCTATAAAGCCTAATGCAAGGCCTACTCACTCAATTGATTATATTACGAAATTAAAATAATATTTCTGGAGTATATTACGAAGTTAAGTAAAATAATATTTCTGGAGTATAAAGATCTCCAACTCGAAGTGAAGAAAAATCATTGCATCCCGTAAAGCGATAAATGAAAAAAACTGGTAAG
This sequence comes from Sarcophaga caerulescens, assembly GCA_927399465.1. Taxonomy (NCBI): domain Eukaryota; kingdom Metazoa; phylum Arthropoda; class Insecta; order Diptera; family Sarcophagidae; genus Sarcophaga; species Sarcophaga caerulescens. The sequence continues at coordinate 51,861,650 of OV656872.1, read as the reverse complement.
GGGCCTGTTTCATAAGTTGATGAATCGAGTACCGAGTCCTTTTCATTCCTGAGCACTCGCTCAATAAGCAATGAACATGGCAGAGTATTGAAAAAGTTTTCTCAATTTTAAGACAATAATATAAACTCCTGTAAAACGTGTACAAATGTGATTCTTTGCGGGCGGTGATCATTTGAGCGGTATAACTTTTAAACTTAACGATCTTAGTTTTACAAGTTCAAACTAACTTTCCTTGCTGTGATTTGTTTTTTTTTCTATTACATTTTAGCATTAATTTTTGAGCCACCTTATAAGGGCATTTTGATTGACTATTGCGCTGATTTTGTTCACGTTTAATAATCAATGTGCCAATGTTAAAAAATTAACCTTTTTTTAATTTTTATTTTTTACTTTTATTTTGTAAACATTTTAAATTTTCAAACGTTATTCAGCGTAACGTGACTACATTATTTCAAAAGGGATTTGCGGTTCACTTGGCTTATATGAGTCCGTAATTATTTGTTTTTTTTTATTCTATTTAAAATCTCTTCTGTGAATTTTATTTCTGTTCCCAATTTGGTTATACAATTTGTGATTCTTTTTGATTGCCTTTATTTAATCTTGGTGGGTGTAATGTGAAATGAAAAACTCAGTTGGGAAGTTGAAAAGGAAAAAGAAAAACGAATAAAAAAAATGTAATTTTTGCTAACACTTAAATCTAATTAGCCAAAAACAAGGTATGTTGTGTTGTCAACATTGGAAGTTAATTAATTTAAAGCTTATAAAATTTAAGAGAAAAAAAGCGCTTAGGTAAACGTTTATTTACGTTTGCATGATAAGTTATTATGTCAGCTATGCTGTTACTAAATGTTATACTATTCTATGTGAAAAACATGCTGAACCATTTATAAAGATCACAAAGATTGAAGGCCAGAATTATCATTACCAAATAAATAAGAAAAGAAAATCCCTTCAAATCCTGTTAATCCTCCACAAACGAATTTAATTCATTTATTGATGATAAGCAAGTTTATTGTGACAGTTTAGTAGAACCGTGTAGTCCAGTCATTGGACAGTTTAGTTACCATTTCGTTTGGAGTTTGAATAGTAAATAACTAGTTAATAACCGTACAAAATCTCATGGTGAATTTTTTTTTGGCTAATAAACTACAGAACCTCTAAAGCTCCTTGAAAAATTTAAGAAATTTATAAATTCGATTAAATGTTTAAAATTTGTAGTCCCCCATTGATGTACTTTTTTAGATATTGGATAATTATTATTAACTTGTTATGTTCACTGTTTAGTAGTTAGTGTGTTGGTTTATCAGACCTCAGGTCAGATATCTCCAACAAAATGAATTACGAAAAAATATTTCTTCGGCGACTTCCTCTCAGCAAATATCTGGCAAAGTTTCTCAAAAATCTGTCGTTCGGAGTCGACATTAAACTAAAGGTCCCGGTTGCCTGGGGTTAATAACCTTGTAATTTAATATGAGGATCTGCTCTTGTAGATATCGCTATCTGCTCAGCGAATTGGTCAGACCATATACACTGTTTTACTGGTGTATTGAATTTGAACCCGAAATTTTAAGGACCTCAACAACGATATCGTATCATCACATCACCTTTATATGTTTTCATTTTTCTTAGCCACATATAACTTCCTTTTGATTGCGACTTATTCCTTTCGTTCACAATTACTGAGTACTCCTCATGATTGCAAGACACTTGAAAAATACTTCTGTTTCAATGGGTTAACGATTGTTAAAATTAGTGTACACAGTTTTGTTGGGACAACAAATGTGTGTATTGATCACATGGTCTGAACTACAACTGCATTCACTTTGCAGTAACGCAACATATTCTTTTCAAATTCTGATTATAACAATAAACGGTTTATTGGACATAATGCTACTATACCAGGAAAGCTAGAATACGGTGGAAGAATTATTTAAAGCGGTCACTTAAGCTCTGTAAAACAACTCGAGGGAGAAAGTCAGACTAATGGATTATCAGTCAGGAGGCTGATCATACAACAAGTACAGATTTTATAAAAAATTCTGTGAAAAGTGATGTTGGCGACAGACATAGCAACAAGTTATTGAACAAAGCTTTTGATATAACATTTATTATTAAAGACAATGCTATTACTTCGGCTTTCTTTAAACTGGAAAAATATTTCACAAATTTAAGTACAAAGCAAATTGCTTCTCAAATGTTTTTCTTTCTTTCCTTTAAAACTAATAAAAAAAATAATGAAAAAACCAATTTCAACAGTTAAAATACGTGCTTCTGTAAATTCTAGATACGAAATAATTACTTGTACTTGTGGATTTTATTACTTTTATGCCAAGTAAAGAAGGCCACATTAAGCGTGTAGTGTTTCCGAGTATAAAAGTTTATATTTTTTTAAAGAGAAAGTTTTTAAGACAGTTTTCTTGCTGCTGATGCAATTAAACGTTTTTCTCATTAGAAAAGGAATTCAAGTTAATAACTGGCCTCGTTTAATACGTTCAATAAATGAAAGACGCATGTGGTTTTAATGCCTCTAGAAAGCATCACGTTCAGTGGCGCTAATTGTAACCAAAATATTAATAATTAAATAACGATTTTTTTTGTTGTTTGTTTTATTTTTCTTATTGTTTTTATTTTTCCTTAAAACAAAATAAAATATGTTGGCCAACAGAACAAGAAGCTCAACTTTTTTCTTTTATGAGTTAAAAATAATTTTTTTTTGAACCTTAAAGCATTTAAAGGCCAAAGAAATTGGAAAATAATTTCGAAATGAATTGCGAAACGAAAATTATAAACACTGAATGTACTCTTTCCTTTAGAAGGATTAATATACCTCTCTGAAAGTGATGTCAATATGGGGCCACAACAGATATTGTTAGATTCTAGACGTTTCACAATATCGTATTTACGCCTATATATTTTCCTTAACCTTAACGATTTCCAATATATCCGCCTCACGGCTTATTAGACGTAAGGCGACGGTTCAGACCCCAACTCAAACATCTCTAGCAAAACAAATATGAAAAAAAATATTTCTTCGGCAACTTTCTCTCAGCAAATTTCTTGCTAAAATTCTGAGAGAAAATAAAATTGCGATGAAAAGTTTCTCAAAAATCTGCCGTTTGGAATCGACTTTAAACTGTAGGTTCCATCATTTATATATAAAACAGGGCTGTAGTGACCAATTATGTATTTATGTACAATGTATGTATTTCCAATATAGGTTGTTCTGCAGAGGGTGTTAAACAATTCTAACACAACAGGTTGGAGGTTGAAGCAAATGCCCAAAATTCTTTTTCTCTTTTTCTTCATTTTATTTCAGACTAAGTCCATCAAACCCTGCTTGCTTTATGTCGCCAATCAAGCACCCTTTTGTATATGTGATTCTGGGATCTTTTAAAAACGTCCTTACAGGTCGGGTTTATAATCGGCAGCACAAAGCTTATTTCTAATGTAAAATAATTTGTCATTCTTTAAATGCCTTTTGGGGTTCGAAATATTCTCTCCCCAATTCTTCGAGATTCGCGTTATTTCTTAGGAACAGAGAGCTGTCGGTGTTAATACATACAAACTTTGTTTTCCTGATATTAATACGCAGTCTGCCATCAAGCGCTGTCTTCTGAAATTAATCCAATTTATTGGTCATATCATATCAAATCAAGTATTCTAATCCAATAAGGTAGACTTTCTCGTTTGTGTTAATTGCTTCATGCGATGTTAAATGCATTCCTTTATGCACTCCAGTGGTTTTTCTAATGGGGTCACTTAGAAAGTTTATATGTAAAGTTTCTCAATGCGATATGGTACTTTAAAAAGCCTTAATGTGGTAGATTACATCACTTGAAACTATCTTGAAGATCATTCCCTAAAAAGAATACGATTTTTTATTTAAAAACCTTTGTTTTATTAAGAAAGCCATAGACTTGCGGTTCATCAAGGTTGTGTTACTTACCGATACCGGCTTACTGGGAAGAACAAAGGCATAGCTTGTCTTGGGAAGTTGAAAGTAATAGTTCGATCATACTGCTATATGCCGCCCAACCAAAGAGGTATTTTCCCTTTGTGGATCTCTAGGTGGGTATGCAGCTTGTAATGTAATATAAATCTTTACTCTTGTGGGCATTGACATCTGCACACTTAACAACTCTGCGAATTGGTCAGACTATATGTTTTTTTTTACTTTTTATTCACATGGTTTTTATATTCGATATGTTTTCAACTTTCTAAATGGGCCACAAATACCTTCCTTAAAAAAGTGTGGTTTTTGTATATGATTGTAGTTTAGTGCTTTCGTTCACATTTACTGAGTACTCCTCATGGCTGTAAAACACTTGAAAAGTGCTTCTGTTTTAATGAGTTTCATGAGTTAACATTTGTTAAAATTTTGTTTCAGGATATTGAAAAATTTTAATTTTCTGGTTTAAAAACAAAACTCTGTTGAAAACGCACTTTTGGCCCTAGTCAGCTTGGCTGTGTTTAATTAACAGAAGGCTTTAAATTGTTTGAAAAACAAAAAAAAAAATAAAAAAAAACTCTAATCATAGCAATGAAATCTCTGAGAAAAGGACAACAGTTTTCAACAACACATGAAAAATACGGGTGTTAAAAAAAATGTCAGTCTTAAGTTAAAATGCCAGTTTTCTTTACTTTTCTTTTTTTAATTTTGTTGTTGTTTTGTGGTCATAATATCCCTTTGAGTTCTACATCCTTTTGAAGGTGCTTGTTTGTTTAGGAGTAAAAATGAACATTCATTCTATGTATTGTATGTGTGTATGTGTGTATTATTGTATTTCTTTTTTCTTTTATTATGATTGTATAATTTCTTATATATCGTATGAGTGTGTGTGTGTGTTAAAGTCTTTGACCTAATTTAACCTTGATATCCATAATGTTGTGCATTATTATGGGTTATTATGCCCCAAAGGCAACAAGCAGAGTTAAAAATAAATAAAAAGCTGCTGTGGATAGCGTCGGACGAATCCATTCCTGTTTTCAACTGCTATTTTCACGTTAAGCCAGACAGATGGATAGGCAGTGAAGACTTAGAATTTAATATCAGTCTGTTGTATTAACAATACATACTCGCATTATAATAAAATAAGAAAACATTCCAATTGTTTGTTTCCCTTACTGTTTAATGTGTTTTTACTGCAATAAAAGTTGCCATTTCATTGTGTATCTTTGGGCCATTAAGACGACTGGCTAAAACCATTTACCAAAAAGAAAAATTATGGTTTGAATTGTGGTAGGAATTTTCTTAAATATTTGAATAGCATTTGCATTTTGCACAACTTTTTGTTTGTAGTTTTAACCAATAAAACAAATATTAAAATAGAAATGATAATTCCCTCTAACCAAGAATGTTGGTTTTTAATACTTTTTTTGCTAAAATAAATAAAAAAAGAACTATTTTTTGGTTCATAATACAATGGATCGATAAGACCATGGATTTGAATTTCCTTTAGTTGACACCTGTCAAAATTTGAACACGCTGCTTCATTTAGGCCCAAGTTGACACCCGTACAATTTGAAAAAAAAAAAAAAGTAATTCGTTGAAAAAAAAGCAAAAATCTCATTGATTTAAATCTAAACAAATAAATGGGCAGAAAGAGATTTGATTCCTAATGTAAAATTGGTGTGATTAAAAATAAAAATACGTTAGACAAAGTGTATAGATCCGTAAGAGACTGTGTTGAAAAATAAAATTATTTTGTTATATGAGGTTTTCTTTCTTGTTTTTGTTTGTGTGGCCCATTATAATCAATTTTCTCTAATGTTAGGGCCACTATGTAGTCTGTTAATGAAATCAGCGTAGTTTAGTAGGTAGTGTGTTGGTTTATTAGTCACGGATTAAACCCCAGATCAGACATTTCCAACAAACGAAATATGAAAAAATATATCTTCGGCGACTTCCTGTCAGCAAATTTCTTTGAGAGTAATTAAAATAAATTGCCATAAAAAGCTTATCAAAAAAATCTGGTGTTTGGAGTCAACTTTAAACGGTAGGTCTCGCCACTCATGTATAAAATTAACACACACAAGCGGTTTAAGAAGCTAGGTCGTAATCATGATTGAAGGGTTGTAATGACCAATAATCTATGTTATGTGTGTATGGTGCCTGTTAAAGTGCTTTGTTAAAGGTTATGTTGAAGCTGTTAATGTCACTCTTGTTTTTCTTGGACAACAGCATGGTTTCTATATCCCTTTAAATCATTAGAATCTTACACATTCCTTTCGATATTTTACTAATCTAGAGCATTCGAACACGGTTTCCCCAGTTGCATTGAAGGGATGTGGAAACGATTAAATTGGAATTCTCTGTAATTTCTATTTATCCATCTATCTATACCTGAGATTCGTTTAAGGTCCACCGTCTATTAGTAATGTTTTCCCATTGTAGTTGCATTTTAATCAAAAAATTTTCTCATAGGACTTTGCGGTTTTCTTCTGCCAGATGATATACATAGTTCGGGAATACTATTTGACACGACACTCATTTCTGTCGAAAATACGGAGTGTTTTCTACTATTCAGACTTAAGTCCTCCTGCATACAAAGCATTTGCAAATTTGTTTATCGCCTTTCAAGTGAAACTCATGTTATTCTGAAGTTAAGAGAAATGGACTTTAAGCAGATTGATTCCTTATTATTTGTCTATTTTGTTTACATCTTATAAAAATATTTTCTGCCTTTTGTTCTGCCACATAGTGGATTGATTGATTCCAGCCAGTGTTCTCTCGTCCTATTGATCTCGGCAAACGTCACATTGGCGGCTTCTTCCAGTATGCATACGTAATTGGTCATTACAACCCTTTAGTCCGGATTACGACCTAGCTTCACACACCACAGATGTTGAGTGTGTTAATTTTATACATGAGTGGTGGGACCTACAGTTTATAATTGCTTCCGAGTGACAGATTTTGGAGAAACTTTTCATGGCAATTAAATTTACTTTCAGAGTCTTGGCAGAAAATTGTTGTGAGAATATCGCAGAAGAAATATTTTTTCATATTTTCGTTTTGGTGTCGGACCTGGGGTTTGAACCGAAGCCTCACGTATAATAAGTGAATACACTACTTACTGGCTACGGCGACTTATACACTATTCTCTAACAAAACATGTAATCATTTACAAAGTACCTGTAAAAAACCCTGAGAATGACAAATTTTGTGTCTTCTGCTGTATTAGGATCCTCAGCGAACACAAACATCTAAGGCTCTACATTAATCACTAGATTACTTAACTATTACTTCATCTCACCTAATCTTATGTGCATAAGTTTACATAATTCAGAATTAGAAATTTTGATGGCACATAATCGAATGAAATATTAGCAGAATTCAGTGAGATTACTTACCCATTAAACCCATATAGCAGAGCACAGAAGCTTACATTGAATGTGTCACTCTTATACACTTTTATTGTCATTTATACACAAATTAAAATTTTTCTCGATATATGTACGAGTATGTATTGTTATTATTTGTCTTTTTTTTACAAAATAAACCAATAATCTGATCTCTTAAATTTCTCTCTCCCTCTCATTCCAGCAAGTAAGTAAATATTCCTTGAGTTTACTTTTATTTTAACGACAACAGACTTTTACGCCGTTAAACTGTATCCGACATGTACTGCTACACAATATGACATGTCCAATTAAGGGACAATGTTATTGAATGCTGTTATGGAGGAAGATGAAAAAAATTTGCAGAAAGGGTTTCTTGAATCACAGGGTGTTTTAAAAGTAAGTTTATAAATAATATTTTTTCCAATGCTATTGAAAAGACAAAATTATTTATAAATCACAAAATAATATATTTTGCCTGCTCAAAATATTATTTTTTTTCACTTAAGTAAGTAGGGCAGTCTATGGTATATTCACAGATTATTTTAACAATAAGAGTCCAATGTTAACCACCAATATGTTTTTGCCTACACGAGTGAATTTTTAACCTCTAGCGGAAAATTCCAGGCAGATAAAGGAATTCTACCCATATTGCTTTGGTAATAGGGTTCCTAAATACCTGTCGTATTCCATATTGGGCAACTGTAAACAGTGTCTGTATTCCAGAGAAGCAGGCGAATGTAAAGAAGAAAGTCTTTAAACCTTTCACCACAATTTGTGCAACACTTCTTTTTTACACTAGAATGGCATAAAAACTACAAAAAAGTTGTTCCGCAAACGTCCTCATATAAGCAGCGATTATTTTTTCATCTTTTCTACCAAACGCGATTACAGTGTAACAATAAAAATATTAAAAAAAAACAAATTTAGTAAAACCCCGTAAAACGAAACTTTTGTCAGGTTATGTCGTTTGACTGCCTGAATTAAGTGACATTGATAGAGAATTTTTAATGGGAATTTTTCTTTTCAGCTTTTTATTCTTAATAAAACTTTTGACAGTTCAGACAGTATTAAAGAACATTTTATTTTTCACTCGTCATACCACTTCTATGCAAAACAGTAAAGAGAATCTTTTAAAAGCATTTTGTTAAGGCATTAAAAAATGTTCACTAAAGTATCCATAACCCAAACACTTAACGAACGAGTGTACATATACTTTTATAACCACTCTCTGTAAAACGAAGTAGAATTTTTCTTTTTTACTTTTTCCTGCCTGCAGTTTTATCCGTCAAAATATTTAAAATGGAATTCATTTGCATACACATTTTATCATGTGGCCATTATTGAAAACCATCACAGCTATGATGAGCATTTTTTATGCTTTCTACAGTGGCTTCTCCACTTTTTTATATTTTTTTTCTCTTTTTTATCTATTTCCAGTCTTTGCTAATAAATTATTTAAAAAAGTGAAAACTTCTTTCCTACTATACAAAATCAAATGCAACATCATTTATAGTGGCTCGGAATTTTAAGTGGACTCTACGTTTATGACGACGATAAGGAGAGCATTTTAGAATTTTATGATCTTCTCTCAACTAATACTACTCGACTATAGCAAGAGGAATTTTCTGTGGTCTCAATAGAAAGCATATATACATGCAAACTAAATTCAATCCAGTGCAGTTGCAAGCAGCTAAAGTAGGTCACGAAATAAAATTTTCGATTTTCGTATTTTAAAAATGAGTAGGATTCCCACCGTGCCAAATAATCCGTATTGAAAGCTCCCTGATAGTGCTCCGCAAAAGGAAGAACATTACTAACAAAGCTTTGGACTAAATCAGCAAGTTTTTTTATCGCTATACCCAATAGATGTTCATAGAAGGTATTGGTAATGACACTTATCATCCTAGAATCTACTATACAAGTTTCCTCTTCGCTATACCCAATAGATATTCCTAGAAGACACTGATAATGACACTTATCATCCTAGAAGCTATTATATAGGGTGGGTTATTTAAAACTTTAAATTTAAAAATGCAATAAAGCAGAAACGGTTTGGAATATCGCCAAATTTATTTTCTTTTGTTGTGAAGTACAATTTTTCCAGTTAGAAATGGAATATTATTTCATTCATATGGTTGCCGCGGCTGATCTCAAAGTACCTCATTCGATCGTACCAATTGTCGTAAATTTTTTCGAGTGTATGGGGTCGTATTTCGGCAATGGTGTCATTAATGTTGGCCTTCAAATGCTCAATTGTCTCTGGTTTGTCGGCATAATACTTTTCTTTAATGGCATCCCCCATAGAAAATAATCCATCGGCGTCAAAACGCAGCTTCTTGGTGGCCAATTGACATAAGCGTATATCGATTCCTTAGGTTCAGTGGAGATAATATACGGAATTTTGTTATAGATTAGAATTACATAAGTATTGCCAGATTCGAAGTAACCGATGGTTCAAAACCAATAAATGGCCCACCCGATACTAGACTAATTATCTGTTGAGCTGATAATGCTTGCTTTATAGAATAGAAACAAAGCAAAATAATAATATGAAGCAAAGGAGTGATAAGAAATAGAAAAAAATCATTCTTAAATATCCTCGAAAGAAGACTTGTATTAAAGCGTCCTGTTCTTTAGGCGAAATTGAAATCATCCCTCCTAATTGTTTTAGGTGTATTCCTAGATTATTGATTGATAGCAGCACTAGATCTGACTTCTCGCAACAATAGACCACTCTACGAATTTATTTCGAAAAATCACTATTAAAATTACGAAATGAACACTATAGAATAGGTTTACACTACTGTTGGTGAACCGCAGCGTAGAGCCTCGTCATTCATTATCTTTTTTTTCTATTGTCTCTGCTAAAACGCAATTACTTTACTGGAATCGGCTTAAGCTTTAGTCAAATACATACATATACATAATTGGTCATTACAACCCTTCAGTCAGGATTATTGACCTAGTTTCTCACACCACTTATGTTGTGTGTGTTAATTTTTATACATAAGTGGCGGGACCTACAGTTTAAAGTCGACTCCGAACGACAGATTTTTTTTTGAGAAACTTTTCATGGCAATTTTATTTATTCTCAGAGTTTTTGCCAGAAATACTTTTTGTATTTTGTTTTGATATCTGGCCTGGGGCTCGAACCCTGGCTTTACGTCTAATAAGTCAACACACTACCTACTAGACTACGCGACTTCTTCTTGCTTTAGTCAAATACTCATTAAAAATAATTTTTTTTTTAAATTACAAACATTTCACAATATTTACATAAAAATAATCGTTTGTATTTTCTATAATTATTGTCATATTGATTTTAATATCGTATTAATCTTATTAAACTGATATTTATAATTTTTGCATTTGTTGCAATTTTCTTTAAAAATTATTAATTAAAAATAATAATTTTCATTTTCCATTTTAATTCGCAACTACCAATTATAGTTTTGCATGGAATTACAAATTGTTGTTACAGAACGTAACAAAATTATACTGACTTTACTGATATACATAAATTCATATTTTTCTTGAAATTATTCTTTCAAAATAATTTCGAATACAGAATTATTGTCCTCCTTAATTAATTATTTATTTATTTACGTAATTAATTACAGTAAAATTAGAAATTATATTTAATTATTTACGAGCTAAATACCACACACTTTATGCTCGGTGTAGTGTAACAGACCAGAGTCTCTGGTGGAAATTGAACGCTAATAATCTAGTACACTACCCACTAGACTGTCATGGCACCCATCTCCTTAATTCATTTTATGAATTATATAGAGAATCATTTATATTCTCATTGATTATATAAAACATTCACGGACAGTTCCTCTTCGTTTTGTGTCTTTGTCGGACAAGGGCAATACTTTGGATTTATTGAAGACAATCAATCCGGAATTGGAACAAAATTATGAAAATGAAGAATAAAATTGTATTACGTAGCATTTAAAAAAGAATTAATATTACGGTTATTGCCTTTACGACCCATAATTTGTCTCTAAATTTGACGGCGTTTGTTGTCTTGTCTGCGAATATGATAAGTACTACGGGAACTTAATAAATTGCCATAATACTCGCCTATTTGAACCAACGCTTCCATATCTCTTCAGCTATTGTTCATGGCGGTAATTTCTAAGTTAATCTGTCTATTTAACTCATAAGATGATATCGCTATGTGTTCGTAAAAAGCAACACATCCTATGGATGACATTGATACTGAACGATTTTTAATTGACCACATTGTAGTCGCCGTAGTATAGTAGGTAGTGTGTTGCTTTATTAGACGTGAGGCCTCGGTTCAAACCCCATGAACAAAATATGAAAAAAAATATTTCTTCGGTGATTTCCTCTCAGCAGATTTCTGGCAAAAACTCTGAGAATAAATAAAATTGCCAATGAAAAGATTCTCAAAAAATCTGTTGTTCGGAGTCGACTTTAAACTGTAGGTCCCGCCACTCATGTATAAGAATTAATGCCCTTTTCCCAAGTTGGAGGTAGTCTCCCGAAATAATATCGTATGGCAATTTCCAAGAATATGATGACGACATTGTCGCCATAGTTTAATGGGTGGCTTATTAGACGTGAGTTCAAACCCCAGCACAGCCATCTCCAATAAAACGAAATATGATAAAATATGCCCTTCTTCGTCGACTTATTAATTATATTTCAATATTCTACTACAATTAATTTAGTTGTCTTTCTGAAAATTTTCGTAAATTCCTGAGTGTCCTGATGACTACACTCTACATTAAACTGAACGCTCTAGTAACATCATGCGGTTTGTGGCAAAATAATTTCAGGACTATCTGGAATAAAACGAGTACGGAATGGCGGTTTTGCTGCCAGTATTACCAAATAATTTTGTTTGCAAAAATTGAATTGTAATTGATCAATCTGACCACTTCGGTAATTAACAACTCGTTATTCTTGCCAAGAAATTCATAAAGTTGAAGCATTGAAAAATATACATCAAAAAACTTATAAACTACTATAAACTCTCAAGCTCACCAATATGGTTCTGTGTCCGAGTCGATTGCTTAGCATCCTGCTTTCCTCTTTAAGACTTAGTATTGATTTGGTTGACTTGCCCCTCTGTAACGTAAGAAGTGTAAATTGACTTTTCTATTGCACCGTTTTATTGCGCAGTTTGTTGTTTGCATAACAAAATTCTTTAATTTGATACGCATAACGAATAACGTAAATGTTTAAAAAGGATTACATATGCAAATATTATTATTAATGATGTCGCTAGCTTGTGTTATTTGTTGTTGTTACTTTTGTTATTGCTATTGTTGCTATTATTAAAATTTACATTAACGGTTGCGGTTATTGCTATCGTTGATATTGTTGTTCACATTTTTGTTCTTTATTTTCATACGACAATGAGGTATTATGTAACGCGTTGTAGTTTTTTATTTTGGATTTTTGTAGCGAGTATTTGTTTTATAAGCTCAACTAAATAAATGTGTATACACGATTACACATGTTTATTTTATATATTTGTATGATATACATGTATGTACATATATACATATAAACATTTATTTATACTTATGTAGCTATATATACATATATGCAAATGAAAAACTATGTTAATATGTAAGCTATTTTCGCTTTCTTTTACTGTCATAATCGAAATGTTCTCTCTTTTAAAAATTATTCGGAAATTTTTGGTGAATTTTTGTACAAAATTTTGTAAAAAAAATTAAGAATTTCCTTCAATTATACAATCGCGATGATTATCTACGACCTTCATTTTGTAGTTGGCATAGTTCAGTGATAGTGCCGAGTTCAAAAGTCAGTTCTGAGGTCTTCAAAAAATAAATAAAAAAAAATTCTCTTGCGGACCCCTTTTCAGCAAAAGCAAAGGCATTTAGAAATTCAAGACGTTTGGAGCTCTCTAGGCCTAAATAAAATATGGGATGCGAGAGAAGATAAATCTCAATCCTGATAAAGCGTTAAACTGACAGATAATGTAGGTACATACAGTCACAGAATAAAGTCTACATACAACGGTGTATACTAATTTGCTCTTCATTTTTTTGTATTTTTCTAAAAATTTCTGGGTTATATTTTTTTATTTTCTTTTTTGTCTTCAAACATTTTTATTTTTTTTTTTGAAAGAAGTTGTATTTCTTTTCAGGAAATGGTAGACTATATTGATCGCTCGTCCGGTTAATGTGATTTAACTTAACCTCAATACTAGTAGCATCCCAATAGTATGCATAAGTTTTACGGTTTCTTTTAGACCCAAGTATTTTCATAATCAGGAAGAATCTTTTAATTTATTTCATGTTTTTCTAAAATATTAGTTTTTGAGGATTCTAAATACATATTACAAGTTTCCTTTAGTACAGTTTCCTTTAGTACAGTTTCCTTTAGTAGAAATGCTTTTGATAATCAGATTTCTAAAAAAGTTGTACGCATTTGTATTAACTTTTTTTTCAATTTACATTCACTTTTTGACCTTTAATGCTTAATACTAATCCACCCCTAAGGTAATGCCATCTATGAGCTTTAAATCAAAAAGTTTTTGCACATTTCCAACACAAATCTACATAGAAAGGATTTAAGCTCAAATCCTTTAGAAATAGTTTCGGTTAAGGAAACAATTTATGTTTATTTTATTGCAACATAAAAAGGAAAAAGAAAATCATACTTGGCAGAGCTAAAAACTTTTTCATGTGTTTTTTCGAGAAGAAGCCATAAAACATTTAAATTCTATTTTTATAATCGTAAATCGTTCCCTAAAGAATATTTATTTTGTACTGATAAATGATAATCTCGAATGTAATTGTATGTGAAAAATGTTGAGAAAAGTCAACACATGCTAATACAAGTTACACATATTATTTATATAAGAGCAGAGCATGAAAGTGCTCTACAAAATTATTCCAACATTATCAAACAAAATGTATATTTGATGTGATTAATTTTGAATTTAAATTTATAACAGAAAAGAAATCAGAGAAGAAAAGAAAAACTTAATTATGTTACCAAAATTATATGTTACTCTGTATGCAAATGTGCGTGTTTTTAAGTACAAACCTAATGAGTTTTATTAACATAGAAAAGTACTTAAACACCATCACACTACACTTGAAATAATGTCACAAGTTTTTACTACTTGCGACTTATAAAACTGTTTCCTTATGTGGTAGTTGTGTAGCGAAAATAATGATGCCTCATGCTTTTATTTCCGTGCTTAAATAGTTTTACTTGTGCAAAACGCTTGTATTTTGTTGTCATAAATTAGAATTATTCCTCGAATCACTTTAATCCCCACCAACATTTGTTAGAGTATGAAATTTGTATTAAAAATAAATGTCAACACAGTAATTTGTTTATTTATTCAAGTGAACTAGTCTTGGAGTAGTTTATTGCAGGTTAAATGGGTATATCAGAATTGGTTTATTTGAAAGGATCTACAGCTGCATGCACTCTACTCTTTTTAAGCCGACAAGTAGAATTAAGCTGTCTACTTTATGTGCTATGCCATATAGTATTTCATAATAATTGTAATCAATTGTGTCATATCACGTTTACCAAGCCGAGTCCTAAGAAGATCTTAATCTCCCCGTTATTTTGACTCTATTGCTGGAATTAAAAAGATACGTATTCCCATGAGCTTTTGAAGCACCCAATTTAATTATTTGCGACGATTATGTTGTTCACTACATCTACATAAGTGTAGATTAAGACCATTTGGTTGAAGTTTCGAGTGTCTTCAATTCATCTTAATTGCCTTGACCTTATTTTTTAGTATGCTAAACAATATTGAAATTTATCAACGTAAATGTGTGTATAAATTAATTTTATACCTGTCCAAATACATACATAAATGGTCATTATAACCTTTCAGTCAGGATTACGACCTAGTTTCTCACACCACTTATGTTGTGTGTGTTAATTTTATCCATGAATGGCCGAATCTACAGTTTAAAATCAACTCCAAAAGATAGATTTTTTAGAAACTTTTCATGGCAATTTTATTTACTCTCAGAGCTTTTGCCAGAAGACTGCTGAGAGTAAGTCACTGGAAGAATTATGTATATTTTTATATTTCGTTTTAGTTCGAGATGCCTAGGCTAAGGTTTGAACAGAGACCTCACGGCTAATATGCCAACACACTGCCTTTTAGACTACGGCTAGCATTTTGAACAAATTTCCACGAAGTACTGTGCTTGTAACACAGGGCTTACCCGCGAAATTTGGGAAACGCTCGAATTTTTTCAAAAAAATCTGGCTTGACCTGAAATTCATATGTATTAACTTGAAAGTGAACGTATTAATTGGTGGGACTTGTTTAGTGGCACGAGTCTCGAGCAGAGATCAGCAACGAGTATTCAAAACGATGAGTAGATTCGAGTCATACTTATTATTTCTGATACTTATACGCATTCATACTTATTTTAATATGATACTCATGCTACTCATACTCAAAGTTGGAAGTACTCGTCGTATTCATACTTAACAATACGCATGACGTTATTGACTTCGACTCGTCTCTAGTTAACATTTACACGAAGCACAAAATAAGTATGATTCGCGTACGATCTCTACTATACTTACAAGAAGAATGTGTGTATGCTTTGCTTGTTGTCTTTGTCTTTCCTTTCTTCTTTGTTTGTATATGCAACAATAACAAAGGCTGTAAATTTTGATGAATGATTCGAGCCACTCGAATCACTTATAAGTATTATAAGTATTTTTCTAAATTTATGAATCAGAATGAGTAGGCGTATGAATCAAATACATTTCGAATGTTGTGAGTTTGATGTCAACGTTGTACTCTCATACTCATTGTAACCTATACTTATAAATCAATGTTGTAGCGAGTACGAATGAATCAG
Source organism: Sarcophaga caerulescens (assembly GCA_927399465.1). Taxonomy (NCBI): domain Eukaryota; kingdom Metazoa; phylum Arthropoda; class Insecta; order Diptera; family Sarcophagidae; genus Sarcophaga; species Sarcophaga caerulescens. Next base: position 51,845,445 of record OV656872.1, on the reverse strand, counting down.
AGTAGTTGAATTTCAATTCTGTTGATTCACTCATACTCAAAATTGCATGAGTGCTTACGAGTAGCGGAAAACCGATTCATTGCTGATCTCTGGTCTCGAGTATTGTGTTTTAATTATCATCTTCGACTTAAGAAAAAGCAGCTATCAAATGCGATCTTTTTACTTTCTAAAGTTCAATAAATTTTTGTGAAAAATCACAAAAGAATTTAAAATACTCTTAATATTCTATAAAGAATAGCATATCTTTGCAGGTTTCCTTTCCAATTCAAATTCTCTAATAAATAAAACACTTTTTTGTTCTCTGAATAACAAAAAGAAGTTGTTTTTATGTCTAATTTTTATTATTCTGTTGACAAAAGAAAGAAAGAAATCCGATATTTTTTTTGAAATTTCCAAAATGTATGCAAATACCAAAAGTATTACCAGTTAGCAGTTAGCAAAAAATATAAAAAAACGGATTTGCCCACACTCGTACATAGTTAGACTCACACAGCCATTTACATTTTTTCATGCATTCAATTATTCATTCTACACGATGTAACAGCGAGTACTCGCATGTGACAGTTTTATTTTATTTTCTTTTTCATGTTTCAGCTTTGATGAAAGTGATGAAAGAATGAGTGACTGAACGAATGAATAAAATCGATGAATATGCTAATAGAAGATACGTTTTTTATTGTTATTTTGGTTCTTCTTTTTTTTCGTTAGATTTTTTGGTCGTTTTGATTTCACATGTAAATTCAAAAGAAAAATCGAGATTTTAAACAGGGCTTTTGATTTTAATTTTTACATTTTCTTTGTAATTATTATTTTGCAAGTGGTGGAGGCTGTAAGGGTTTGTTCTGATTCAAAATCTTTTAGCGGACATACTGCCATGGTTTTAGACATAACTTTACGTGGATAAAGATATGTGATGGCTACGGAAACATAATTAGTATGGTTGTCTTTGATTCTTGGTGATGAAGAGCACAGTACAATTTGTTAATTTCCATAATTTTGATGAAACACCAAAATCTGCAATTTTATTGTTTGATTTGGAAATCAATATTTTGTTTCATTTCAGACAATGTAGCTTTTACCATATTTATTCCTTTTTGATATTGACTTTACAATTTTCTTTAGTTTTCACTTTCATTTCTGCTAAAAGTTTTTTGAAATTCTGCTTTCAAAGTTTTAATAAGACTTCATCTTCATCTGAGGTTTTCCCATTTGATAATAGAGCTTCTCATTGGCATTAACTCTTATCTTTTGTTCTAGTTCCTTAAATTGTCTTGAATAGTGTAACTTTACAGCTTTACTCTGCTAGAGAATGAAATAAAAATATAAATTATGTTGGAAAAACTCTACACATTTCACATTTTAAAATTATTTTTAAAAAGACCAACAGAAACATTATGGTTCATTAAAATAAAATTCCTTGAAAAGGTTCAGCTTTGTTCACCAACCAAGTTAAATTTGATTTGAAATTCAATATCTAAAGTAAAAAGGTATGGCGTCGAAACAAATAAGAAAAGTCAGCAAAATCTGATTATTTGATACCCTAAAAGACGGTTCAATAGTGAATGGAATTTTCTCTCAGCGATCAAGACACTGCAAAACTTATCACTAGTCGTGCACCGGGAAAAACTTGTTTCGTCATTAAAATATTTGTAAAAATTAGATAGCTAATGAGGAAGTTTTTTATGTACTTTTATTATTGTAAGTTGATTTATGTAGTGGCCTTATTCTCGCATTTTTCAACGTATTTGCTTTTGTAGTTCCTTTTTTTTGCTTTTATTTGCTTTTTGTTTGTTTAATTTAGTTTGCGTAACAATATTATGAAAGTCTTCGCACAATTTGGTACTGCAACATACGGAATTAGATGCGCACGTATTGGTAAACCTGTGTGAATTGGGTCTTAAGTCGCAAATATCTCACTGCTTACAGTCTTTTGTAAACTGTTCGACGTCCATCAAACCTATAAAGATAATTGGATAGCGGATGCACTCTTCATATATGACTGTACGCAATTGAACATTGCTGTTTGTTCTGCCAGCTTGCTGATTAGATAGGTAAGGAGGACAGCACATCAATTTCCGTCTGATCAGTCAGGGCTCATCTTGTAGACCGATCATCTTGGAAGTAAACAAAACATAAATTTTCTTCTGCTTTGATTACACTGATAAAGAGATGGTATAAATAGAAGAGGAATCATGATGAACCTGACAGCGGGAATGACAGATTTTTGAGAAACTTTTCTTGACAATTCCATTTACCCTCAAAGTTTTTGCCAGAAATTTGTTGTGAGTCAGTAGCTAAAGAAATATTTTTCATATTTCGTTTTGTTGGAGATGTCTGACTTGGGGTTTGAATCGCTATCTCATGTCTAATAAGCCAACACATTACCTACTAGACTACGTCAAAGATTCGTAACTCCTTTGGTGCGAAAATTATTTTTGGAATACTAGTGAGTTTAGCGGTTTCCTGAACCATATTTCAATTCCGAAAGCTATGTAGACAACATCAGCAACATTGTATAGCATCTGAATTAACCTACATACATATCTTGGCTTTCCAGTTCATTGTGCAAAAATAAAATCATTTGATATAGAGTGTTATTAAATATTAAAAACACAAGAACAGCTTACAACTTATTTACATACAAGATAATACTTAACACAGACAGACTTACATCTTTTATTCTATTCAATAAGATTGAAAGATTTAAAAATCTGTTACAAACATCTATACAAACCGCATTACGTAGTGTAGGGTATTAAGCAGAAAACCCTAAAAAAGCTAAAAATTTATTCAGCACTTAGCTTTTACCACAAAATGCAATGCAAAAATCAAAATAATCAAAAAGAATTGTCTGATTTAAAGATACTTTCTTATCTATATATTCTGTACATTTGTATGAATTTATCCAGAAATTCTAAATGTAAATTGGATTTATTTTTGCTGTATTAAATTGTAGTGTTTCTATGTGAATAGAACAGCTTACCCCCACACAAAATACGTGCAATACTTTTGGCTAAAAAATACCCAAACAAAGAAAGGAAAAGTATTCGTAGATACATAAAGAATTGCTATTTCTTTTTCTCTTTTGTGTAAAATTGAAAGAGAGAGAAAGTATATTTTTACTGTTTTATTTTACTGCTATATAGAGAAAGTTACATAAATTACGCAAACTGCCATACACACACACACACACACAGAAATAAAAGGTAAAAGAAATTTTACCCTCTCTCCCTCTCATAAATAGTGACGATTCTTTTGAACAAATACGAGTACATCCATTAACCCAAAAAAAAAAAAAAAAAAAAATAAAAAATGTTAAGGTAGTTCTTGTTCTTCTTTTTGCCCTCTGAAATATTTGAAATTTTCAAATGATGGTGTTGGATTTGGTTTGGATACTCTTTCATACTCTTTTTTGTTTTGTGTATTTGATTGTCATGTTTTGAGCAAAGATTCTGCCAAAAAATGAATTGCTGGCACCTGTCTCAAAATAGAGTGAGACAGAGGGAGAGAGAGCTTTAGGCATACATGTACTCTTCATCTGAAATCATTACACTTTGGTTCTCAAATGCCCAGGTGTTGAACAGTAAAAGTGTTTTGCTAACACAAATCTTGATGCCACAAGTTTACTTGTCACCATAAAATGATTTAAAATTTTTCGTCCATTTCCCACACCCACATTTTTGATTACATTTTAAATTACAAAAGCGGAAATAAGTTTTTCTTTTTTACATCTGACCCATTTTGTAAGGTTTTAAAAACACCATTTATTATCATTTTCAACATTTGGAATTTAATAGCTAATTAAAGATTAACAAAAGGGAGAAGGGAAATACAGGGTAAATTGTTTACTTTTAATTGTGTTTGTTTATTTATTTAAATCCTTTATCCTTTTAATTAAATAAATACTTTATTTATCATTGATAACATAGTGTTATTAACTTTATCATACAATCCTTAGGTTGTAAAATACAAACTCTCAGTGTGCAATACCACTGTGTTTAACTGCGCACTTCTTATTACAACACTTTGGCTACTCAATGGTCTCTTAATGCGCGACTGTCTCACTACTACTACTCTACTATTGACCGGAAATTGATGACTGGCAACTTCGGGATCTTTTTATGTACTTTTGTTCTTGTAATTTTATTTTTGTTATTTTCTTATTCTCATATTTCCTCTCATGTATTTGCTTTTGTAGTTTCTTGTAACCAGACGTCGGCACCAATGTTCCTCAGGGGAAGATTTTATTCGTCTTTATATGTTCATATGTTCTCTTTGTGCCGACGACTGCTTGTAACGTACGTTTCCTGTGTTTTTGTCTGTTTTACTTGTTTGTTTCATTTAGGTTTCGTAACAATATTATGAAAGTCTTCAACAAATCTTTACTGAAACATTTGACATTAGATGGGCTCGTATTGGTGAGCCTGAGTGAGTTGGATCTCAAGCCGTGAACAACTCACTAGTTAAAGTCTTTTGTAAACTGATCGATGTCTATCAAACCTATGTTCGCATATGACTGTACGCAGTTGGACATATCTAGGTGCTGGTTGTGCCCGCTTGCTGATTTCTTAGTTCTGTTTTCTTTCTGTCTATCAAATAAAAATTTTAAGCAACATTATAATATAACACGAATATATTTTCTGAAAATTAATTACAATTTAAAATAAAATTTAAATTTCAATTTTATTTGACATTTTTCTTTATGTTTTATAAATCCTGGTGATGAATTGCCAAATAATTTAGCAATTCATTGAAAATTTGTCAATAACAAAAACTTTTAATGTTAAATAAAAAATTGTTTTTTTCCTATAATATGTAAAATACACCATTGAATGCAAATTAAAATAAAATTAAGAATTCTATGAAAAAAAAAAAATCAATAGAAAAGATAAAAGTTATCGCGTGTAACAGCCAGTAGGAATAAAATGTCATTACTTGGATGTTGTTGTTGTTGGATGGGAAAAATAATATTAAAAGATTTTTTTATAGCGAAACGTATGCCTCTGCTGAAAATTTTAATACTCCAATACGTTTTATATATACACGTTCGGGTCAATAAGTATCTAAGTGATACTCTTAAATGGGAGGGAAACATCATTACTGTCAAGAGGTTACTATCTTTCACTTATTGTCAAAATTTTAATAAACAGAGTTATTGAGCTTGTGTTAAACTGTCACTGATAGAAGACGGCCACGTGATTGGAAGAGAAAAGCATAGTTTTTTTTTATAGTAAAAAACAATCAAGTCAATGCTAAGCTTGATAAATACAAAGGAAAACCTGTACCGTCAAAATTCAGAGGGAAAAAGGAATGGTTAGTGAATTTTGTTGTGGTTTCAATTTGTAATGTTTACTGTATGAGAAAACTCTCCACTAGAGCGATGCGATTGTGTGACAACTTCTCAGAAGAATTTAGTGTTGTTTTTTTTAGCATTTTGTCACCAAAGTCCACTTCCTAACTGATCAAGATTCTTTTTTGCATTAGGATAATGCAAGTGTGACCTAATGAATCGAGTGGTAGCAGATCGCTCTTTAAATGTTCCCTGGAGAGAACTAATAGGCTCTATGATTTTGGAAATTTAGTATTTTGGAAGGGATATTTTTGGTCCCAGATTTAAGTATTTTGAGCCAATGGGAAAATGTGGAACTCGCGAGTATAGTCCAAGCCAAAGACCTATACAATGGAAATATTTCAACTTGGATTGAAAATACAAAGTACAAGACATAGCAATAGCCATCCGGGCACTCGGTTCTTATGAGGTTAAATCAAGGATAGTATGGAACTGCCGGAAGACTCAGGTAGGTAGGGAAGATAGGGTCACTGTTTGCTGAGCGCAGTAATCATCTGAAAACATTCTTGAATCTGTGATGCATTAATGGATCTTAGGAGGAAACACCTGAAGTTTGCCAGGGCAATGGGCTTGGACGAGACTTTATTGGTATGGTACAGTTGAAAAAAGTACCAAATGTTAGTTGAAATTTTAAAAGGATTAGTTTTCGATTTTTCCTTCTAAACTGGAAGGTTCCATAAATTCTTCCATGTCGGATCTATATACAATGAAATTCAAATTTCTAGCTTTGCTTGAGTCAATCAGTTAAATTGTCAATAGCCCAAGGGTAGTGAAGTTGATGTTGGTTGCAGTTTTTTTTATTAACAATCTTCATATGCTAGCACGCCAAAAAGGGAATTTAATGCTAAAATGGTAAAAATATTTTAATATCAGCTCAATAAACGTACTCATACGTACTCAGTGAAAACTAAAAATGTGTGCACAAATTGCTTGCGTATATTGAATCATTTATTAATGTCTCCTGACAGAGGCGTATCGACACAAATTTCCAGTTTGACTTTAAACAGAAAAAGTCAAATGAAAAGGAATAATTTAAAATTAAAATTGATACTCAACGCCTCTGTTGAATTGAACACACATGCCGTTGAAAAAAAGAAACACCCACAATATTATCCGCAATAGGTGTACGGTAGGGCATGAAAACATGCCGCATAATTTTAAATGGGCAAAAAGCAAAAAAGAAAAAAACAGAAGCATAATTTGGTGGCAAGTTAAAACAATGCTGAACATGTTCCAGCTAACCAAACCAACATATTTCATTGTGGTATCACCGAAATACATTATAAATGCGTATAAAAACGTTCTTTACGCATACACGTACACGCACACTTGAGAAGTGATGAACAGATATGCTGTAAGGTGCCAGTTATGTCACTTTCATGTTGCTATGGGTGCTATCGTTGCTGCTTTTGGTGATAGTGATGTGGTGGCTGAAATTGATGTCGATAACAGCCAGCGTTAATGGAAATTAAATGTAGGCAGCAGCAGAATCGGGTAAAAGCATTTATTTCGATAGTCAGTCAGTGAGCTCATCATATCATCATGCATTTAAATGTTTTCGTCAATACTATGAAAACTACAAAGAAATATCGATTACAGTATGAATTAAGGCCTTTTTGTATAGATGACGATGATGATGATGATGATTTAAAACACTGGCTGACATCAACAGCTGTTGTTTTGCAAAAGAACTTTGGAGTCATCATCTACAATTTCGTCACCACGATGTGATATTGTAAAACGGAATGTTTGTCGAGAGCAAATATTTTTCGTTAATTTAGGGTGGGGGTATATTTTTTGTGTTATTCGTAGTGTTTTATGTTTAATTTATTTTAATGAAGTTTTTATCATGTGTACTTTAATTTTTCCCGTAACATGCTGTTTATAGCGTTGCAACATAGTTGCTGTAGTAAATGTGTTTTATGGCAATAAAAAATATAGAAATTATGGGAAATCTATTGAATATAAAAGTTATCGTTTTTATATTATAGTATATGCGATATATGTGTGTGTTTGTGCCCCTATAAAGTCAGTAAATTCATCAAGTACTATCATGGAATACCCATAGGTTAGGTTAGGTCGGAGTGGTAGCTCTGATGTCACAAAGCTCACTTGAGCACGCATAGCGGCCCGTTGTGATGCCACGGGTGAACGCAGTCCCTGTACTGACCAAGTTCCTCCACAATCAGGGAAAAGGAAGAAGTTGGTCAGCGCAAGGGCTGCACAACGGAAGCACGACTACCCCGCACTGGAAAACCAGCCAGAAAGTTTGATGAACGAAGCTATATCCTTGATATCAATGGATGATAGCTCCGTTAAGCTAACAAGGAATGGGGAGCCAAATAACCTATATCTACACCTAGCAAGAGACGGGCACTGACAAAGAAAGTGAATAACAGTCTCCTCCTCCTCAGAGGACCTGCATCCACGACAGAAATCGTTAAAAGGGAGCCTCATTCTTTCCGCGTGTCTGCCCATGGAATACCCATATGATGTATATGAATTGATGGCTGTACACTAATGTTAAACAACATGTTTGTTGTTGTTGTGGTTGTATAGAGGTACTGAGTGAATGCAATCAGTTGATATATATATATATATATACATATATATATAGATTTCAATTAATATAAAGTTTCTCTGTAATGTTTTCTCTAATGCTGTTGCGTTGACAAATCTCAGGATGCTGATTGTCCATAAGAATAACTACCACTCTAGTACGTAGGTGATAACTACGTACGTTCTAAGAATGTGTTCTTACTTACTTAATTGGTCTTTACAACCTTTTAGTCAGGATTCCAACCTTGCTTCTCAAATCATTCATATCTTGTTTGTCAATTTTAGCTATGTGTTATTTTATTTTACTTTCAAAGTATTTGCCAGAAGACTGCTGAGAGGAAGTTACCGATAGAAATATTTTTTTATATTTCGTTTTGGACAAAATGTTTGAGCCATGGGTTGTGAATCATGGGTTCTCCTCTAATAAACTAACACACTGCCAACAAGTCTACAGCGTCTTCTGGTGATTCGTTTTTCTTACCAGAGAATCAATATATTGGCTCAGTCAGAAAGTCGGTTATTTTTTTCAGTCTGGATGGTCTGATGCAAGTTCCAAATCTCATTAAATCACAACTACATAGTAAAAATTTTGATTGGCAGAGAAGGAAATTTCGCCATAATTTCTTGCCAAACTGCTTTTCCTGCTTCTTTCTTGAAATGGGTTCAAACATAAGTCCTCCAATAGTATACTTAGATATTTTGCCATCACTTTTCTTTAGGCTTCGACACATCTAAGCAGGCTTCTATAACCATTTAGCCATTTTGAGTCGTTCTTCTTATACAATGTAATCCTATCGCTCTTTCTATTCCTAGATTGTGTGAATCTAATTGAACATTAATTTGGCATTTAGACTCTTTTACAGAGACATCAGAAGTATCGAAACGATGCCTAATGCCGCTTTTGAAACAATTTTATGAAGAAGTTGTTTGTAGTGATTTCAAATTGAAATTCAATACTAACATAAAAATTCTAATAAAACTTATTTAAAACAACACAAAGCTAATATGTTATATAACCCATTGTACTCGAAAACCTTACCTTCATGACATTCGTATATGTACGTATGTATTTAAGAGAGATACTTAATAGCGCGTATTTTCTACTCCTCGCCCAAGCAAATATAATTAAAAAATACTTTGTAATCAAGTACTTACTTGTCTTAGCAAATTATTAGTATTGCCAAGTATTCCTTTGCACATTCTATGCGAGTGCAGTAGACTACAATATATTTATAAAGGATCCATTTACGATTCGATTGGGAGTGTAAACAAACACCTGCCAGCTCAACTAAGAATATCGCACGTGCGAGTATCTCGTAAATAAAATATCCTCATGACTGTCATCATCATTAGAACAGTGTAATGCTTTATTTCTTAGGAAATGATAAAAGGAAAATAAAAAAGACGACTAACAAACAAAAGGAAAACGTTTTGCTTTTAAAAAATATTAAAACTCAACAGAAGAAATTCTAAACCTGCTTCTAATGCATGTGGTGCAACTGTGTGGGCCATTGAAAATGCAGCAATAGTTGCTGTGGGGACAGGCAAAACATCGGAGAATGTTTGCCCCTACATCCCATGGATAATGAAATGAAAGGGAATGAAATTATTTGCAATTATTTACTGATTTATATACGTATTGATCACAAGATCATCTTCTAAGGTAATGGCGAAAGCGTGGACATTATTTTCAGATTATTTATCTTCAGCATACAGAGAAGTGTAAGTGTTATGTACAAGTAGATTAGATAGATAAAAGCGCCACTGAATCTGCACGGTAAGGACACTTCCTCAGTAATAAGGGGGAACCAAATTTTGGGCTCACTTTATGATTGATAGCGATTAAGAGAAATGGCATGATATCTATTGTCGCTTTTGGCACAGATGTTTGAAACATGGTGGTCGGTGCCTGTAAGGACAATTCTCAGCTAAAAAATTAATCTATTAACGCAGCATAGGTATCATTCCTAGGTATCATTCTTGTATAAATATTTCTTGAGTATGCAATGACTGGTCATTGCCTGTTATAATCCTCACTCCATTTCTGCATGGCTTGATGCTACAGTTAATTATTTCCTTATTACAGCTACATAGGTAAAGTTTAGACTATCTTAGAATAGCCTGCTTTGAAAAAATGTTTAACTTCTTTTTTATATTAGTTTTCGTTAAGCTTATACGTCCTATCTACTCTTCCCATTTCATTGATTCTAGCCCCATCAGCCGCGTAGAAGCTTCTCTTCTGATAAAATCGTTCGCCTATTCATTTCCCTAAATTCTTACATAAATTGCAGGGGCTGAACGGAATATCCTTCCCAAGGTAATTCAGTTGATTTAAATAATTACCTTATAGGAGCTAAATGCTTAGAAGGAGACTTGGCAGTCAGATAGTATTGCTATATGCAATACTTAGACTTCCTGTCTAAGTTCTGCTGTGTGTATATTAAAATTGAAGATATATGCGAGTTTTTACAAGAGTTTCGAATATTTAATTCTAAGATTGAACACCATCGCTTCTCTATTATATGTGTACCACAGAATTATTCGTCTCTTAAACGAGTACATAGTCTCCAAGCTGTATTCTTTACAACTATGGGTGTTACTCAGTCTCATGATAATTGTTTGTGTGAAAAAACACTCAATTTTGTTTCCGTTTTCCTTATAAACGTTCGTTTGAAACCATTCGCCTAACGGAAACGGACCCGTAGATTTTCAAAATAAAGCATTAAATGGTATATTTTTAATAAATAGCTCGAGATCTAACTGAACAATGGCATTCGTTCCCTATTAAAGTTTACTTTGGTACAAGTCTACTTGAGAATAAACTTGTTGAAAACTACAAACTGTGTTCCTTTTGAAATTTAAAAATTAAAAACGCACGCGAGATAATAGCAACCCTGGTTGTCTGTTATCTGTTAAACTGCACTTTAGTGTATTGATTTTTTTGTCTCTTATTTTCTTTATTTTTCACTTTCCTTTTGTCGCTCTTGATTTTGTTGCCACATACATTCAATGTTTATGCAGTTTAAAAAGTTTTTCATTTTTTTTTAGAATTTTTGTTTTTGTTGCTATTGTGGTATCTTTAATATCGCCTGTAAATATTATACGACAGAGAGAGAGAGATTTATCGTATATTATTTCACAGGTGGCATAAGGAGCGTAGGTGGGTTGGGTTCATGCTTTGACATGTGTTATTTGCAAATCCTTTTAAAAAGTTTTTCTTTGAAAAGAAAAAAAAAAAAAAAAGAATAAAAACTGAAACTGTGAAAAAAAGTATAGAAAGTACTTTAATGGTATTTAATTGAAAACTTTTTGGTGTGTCATTTGCTAAAACATACAAAGAGATGACAGGATGTTGGTTGTATGTTTCTGTTTTTTTTTGATTCTTTAAAAGAATATTTAAGGATATAAAAAAATAAATGATGTCAGGTTATGACAGTAAATATTTAAAGGACAATAAAGAAAGTTGAAAGCTTATTTACATGATTTATATTTCAGTTGGAGTTGTTCTTCACTTTTCTATTGAAGTGCTTAGATTCGTTCAGAGCATGTTTTATCATTTTTTTGTTTTTACTCGTTACTCTTATGTAACGCTTTAGTTAGTCAGGAGATTTTTATGCAAAGAATAAAATATAAGAGAATGTGTATCAATTGGAAATCGTATCATTATTGTGTTTTCTTTTGCTTAATGCCATAAATCCAAAAGTGTCTATTCCTTATTGGTCCGCACTAGAGGAGATAGTAAGACATTCGATGGTTACGGTCACGGACATTGACTGAGGGTGACACAAATTATCTCCCATTAACTTCAACAATTTACTATGGAGTGATGGGATAATACATTCGTACATAACCTAAACAAATCCAAGATATATGTATGCAGAATAAAATTTGTATTAAACCTCACAAGATAACATCTTAGAAACCTCTAAGTTTTCACGCCTGGATGCTGGGAATGACTCAAAAGGGCATTAACAATTGAATATGAAACGTATTTGTTGCCTGTGTTTTGGAATTGTTTACCTTGAGGACATTCTTTGTTATTTGAGAAATTCATTTACCTGCTTATATAGTATATTAGCCTAATGAATACTTGTCACAGTACAAAGGTTCTATTGATATATTGGGCTTGAGTGGATACGATACTATACTTCGTTCTGGGCTTATTTGTATTTTCGAAAATTTGGGTACATCTCCCATTAATATCAGTAAGGATCATTAGAAATGTGAACAGCGAAATTATAACCTATTTGGGAATCTAAATGACCGTAGTCTTCATTATTTTGAATTGAATTTTAGAGAATGCCAGCATAGATTTGCAACCCTATTTTATACTGGTCTACACCTCTTTTATATTCAACAATAAGTTTGGCATTTTCGACACGTTTAAACTATTTTTCTCATGAATTATGTTTTGTTTTCATGAATAAAATAATTCAAAACTCTACGATCTTTGGCGCAAGGCTTATTTTTTTTACTGAGTTCGTTCGTGAGTTCAAATCTCAGTTATGTCATCTGGAAAAAAGGAGATATGGCAAAATATTTCTTTTGGCAATCTCGCCTTAACACTTTTCTCGCAAAAGCTCTGATAAACATTAAACCGCAGGCACAGCCACTCTTAGACTAAATTAATACACACAACCTGAATGGTGTGAGAAACTAGGCTGTAATCCTATCTAAAGAATTCTAATGCCCAAATAAGTAAGCAAGTAAAATAATTATAGATACACTACTTTTTATTTGAAATATGATCACCAGTAATAGCTTTTGTAGTCGAAGCTGCTGTCATTTTTTGATATGAATCTGAACATATATTTAATGGATTGTAGGAGTAGGTTGTTTTTAACAAGGAACCAATGAATGATTGTCATGAATTATAAGCCCATAAAATGCTGTTCTCCAATACTAATTGTTGTTGTTACAAATTCCTTTTAAATTACATATTACCATCGTTATTTGAGTACAGTATTGATCTGTTTTTGAGGTATGTATGCGTGTGTGTGTATATGTGTGTCAATGTGTCAAATGTCCTTGTGAGTTCTATAGCCAGCTACCTTTATTTAATACAAGTGTCCATGCAAAATGTGTATTCACAATTCATGTGTCATTCTAATTTATGCGAATTATAACTTAATTTATGTCTATGGCATCTGGTGTCTACACCATCAGAGGCTAAGACTACACTGTTAAAGGATATGTTGAATGAATGCATTTAAAGGGAAATTCAAATTTATATTGGATTATTGTATACACGAATCCATGAGAAATTTTTATTCTTAAGCCATTTTTTGTGTTCAAAAAAAACTTCAGCAACACGTTTTAATTATTTCTGAGAAATAAATGAAATCCTTAAAAAGAAATTTTAAGTTTAACTGCTGAGAGGAAGTAGCCGAAGAAAATTTTTTCAAATTTCGTTTTGTTGGAGAAGTTTGACCTGGGGTTTGAACCGTGGCCTTACGTCTACAAAGCCAACACACTACCTACTAGACTGCGGCGACACTGGCATTTACAACTCCTTAGTCAGATGTTTGATACAACAAATGTTGCATGTATTAATTTTATCCATGAGTGGCGGGACCTACAGTTTTAAAGTAGACTATAAAAGCCAGAAAGCTTCTGAAATCGAAAGAAATAATACTTTTCATATTGCCTTTCTTTAAATTGTTCATAACCATTGATGCGACTTCGCCCCACCGCTTCATTACAGAAATCGTGTTAAAAAAACTGAAGAAATGTTTTTCAATAAGTCATGGTACATGCTTTTTGGGAACACTGTGCTATTACAGATAATTCAGCCATTAATTTATTCTGTATTTATAGCAGGATTTATCTTTCTTAGATTTTTTTTCTTTCTATGTTGGACATTTTAATGGCTACAGTTGATGCCTGTGGCTGGGAAAGAGTGTCGAACTAAAAAGCAATTACGCTGATACTGCTTATATGACTAATTTTTTCCACCAGACGAATCTAATAATAATACATTACCATTTCGAATTTACAAAACTCTATTTTTTCATTCGGCACGTGGTTTAGGATAATGAAGCAAAAACTTAAATTAAACAATCTAATTACCAAGTTTTTATATTTCGAATAATTTAATAAATGTTGGTAGAAAGGTGGCATCATTTTGTAAAAATAAATTTTGTCGTTACCTTTTCATTTAGGTGTCGAATTTCATAGAAATCTGTCACTGAACCCCGAAAATTATTACAATTTACAACGCAAACCTAATGAAGATAAATTTGTATAAAATAATATCAAGTGTTGGCGTTGTGATTCTAAGAAAGGCAATTACCCACACCTTCGAAAACCCACATACTTTTTAATAAATTTGTAAACACTTCCAATTTAACCCTTTTTTGTACTTCCTTGTGCCAAATTGATTACACTTTAAACAAGAGACTGTAGGCTACACGTGTGCTTTTGATAAATTGTTACAAAACACCATTTTGAGTGTAAAATATTTTGAAAAAAAAGTGTTTGCAAATTCAATTTCTATCACACTGGCAGCTGATCTATGACTTTAACTTTTCCTTTTATTGCTTTTCAAACACCCAGTTCATCATCATAAAAAAATGACTTCATCATCATCACGCAAGCATAACATTCATCACAATCAAATGCAATGCATGAGAGAGGGAAATGTGTAACAATAAAGGGAAATGTAGAACATTGTATGATTAATTGGTAGTTAAAAAAACAAACAAAAATATATTATACCATAGGTTCGATGCTTGCTTTTTAACACATTTTATTTATCGAATTCTGTTGTACTGTGCCTTCTTACCCAGTCCAAAATTATTTTCCAAGATACCTGGATATCCTGCTTAAATTCAATTGTTTTCATGCCAAGGAAAAAAGTAAGAAAAATTTAGAATGTCCAGCATAATGTTTTGCATAAATTCAATGTTTTCTTTGATTTTAAATCAAAATATTATTTGCTTGCGAACTAGAATATCAGAAAGACTCATGGTTGAAAGCATATAAATAGTTTTGCGACTGGGACTGTAGCAGCTTCTTCAGCAAAAAATTTTCGAAAAACACAATAACACCACCAAATAAAAAACCGTACGAAACAATCACAGGAGAGTAATGTACAGATTTGAACTCGACAAAGTCTAGTAGATAGTGTGTAGATTGTTATAAATATGAAAAATTATTTCTTCGGCTGCTTCCACTCAGTAGGTTAGAGGATGTGTACTTGTCAGTTAAGACAAGTACAGTACCCGGAGGTCGAAATTGACCCATTGTACAATTCCTCTCAGTAGATTGCTGGAAAAAACTCTGAGAGTAAATGTTTCTCAAAAATATGTCATTCGAAGTCTACTTTTAAACTGTAGGTCTCGCCACTCATGTATAAAATTAACACACACAACGTAAGTGGTGGGAGGAGCTAGGCCGTAATCCGGTCTGAAGGGTTGTAACGACCAATTATGTATGTATGAAAACTTAGAGATAAAATATATAAAATTTTGTATTTACCTCTGAACACATGCGAACACTGTTAAACTAGTATGTAATTCGAAATAGAGTGCTTATATCATGAGCCATCATTAAGGCAAGACTTTCGCCTTAGACTAGCTTTTGCTTTCATCAGTCTCGTTCATTATAAGTAAGTCTGTTCGATTGACTTAAATAGTGCAACCAATACTTTAGTATGATTGATTGAGCGCCAGTTGGCGTCTCTATTATTCTCTTCAAAAGTTTCTAGTTTGAAAACATATTTGTTGTATCCCAACAGTTTTTTTAAATCGCCTGGTGGATATATTTTAAAATTTATAGGCCTAATTTAAGTTTTAATACGCTGCGCAGACAAATATTCCTTATAAAGGATTGATGCTGTTCAAGAACATGAATGATTGACTATCTTCAGGCCCAATGGCCTGTTTATAAAGTGTACCTGAGTATATTTAAAATCAATTAGTAAACATACTCGTTATTTTGTCGATTACGTGACGACGCACATTGGGGTTTTTGATGCCTAAAAAGGAAATTAAATCGTGTGAGCTTTCCTGGTTGCTTATTTTAACTTTTTTTGTTTTATTTCGCTTAAAGAAGATGAATCCATAATAAAAAAATATAAATCATGACCTGAAATGCATAAGGGCCTAACAACCAAAAAATTCAAAATTGAGTTTTTGATTGATTCTGATGTACTGCTTCATAATATATATTCTGACAAAATTTTATAATCCTACTCTCAAAGATTATATTAGAATTGCACATAGAAATGTTAAAAATATCTTCATTAGATTTTTCTCGTGAGCTTCTCCGAGAATAATTCTCCATAAAATTTTTGAAGTCTTTGTTTCGGGCTTCTTGCGCTTCCTCAGTAATCTGCCCTATTGGTATTAAAGAGTGTTTTATTACTTCTGGTCCATGGATTAGAAATTTGCGTATCGTTGGGGACATATAATACCAAGGATATAATTTTACAAAATATTTTGCGGTATCTAGAGTAAAATCTCGAAACGCTTCAGTTTTAATTTATAGGCCACTAGATACGGTAATAATAATTGTATGAATTCGTCTTATCAGTTTTTCATCTACTTTTATAATTTCTGATGAAAGAGATGCATTTTGAAAAAAACGACGAGCTGTGTTGCCGTCATTTCCAAACCGGTCTTCGGGCGATCAATAATAAGCCCAGTTTTAGCTCTGAACTCTTCTTGAATCCGTAGTTTATTTTTTGATCCACAAAATAAATGCAAACATCTACTGCATTGTGTTGCTTTTTATTAAAAATTGGTAATTAATAGACAAAAATTATATAGGTTCACAAATATATTTTAATTTTTTTTAATCAGGTGCAAGAAAGTGCATAACATTTTTTTGCTATTATTTCGCAAGGGGTCTTAGGTTAAAGAAAAAAAAAATTTTTTTTGCTTAACTTTGCTTAACTCACAACTATTTTTCCATATATGCTACAAAATTTGCAAATTTATAGACCTTTACAAAAATTTTTTTTAAAAATAGCAAAACTATATAAACTTAAAAAACAGCGAAACAAATATAATCTCAACCACCTGTTGTTGAAGGCTCCATATTTTTTTTAATATTTTTACTTAAAAACTTGCCGAAAACTAGTTCTGAAAACACTGAAAATTTAGTTTTTTCATGAAAGATTAAAAACATCAAAAAACTCAAACTTCAAAAAGACGTAGTAATGCAACGGTACTTGCTAGAGACACATTTTTTAAGACAGTGATGCAGAATTTTGTGTACTTTTAGCTCATGTCAAAAAATATTTGGTATTCAAGAATTTCATTTTCCAATTAATTCCCATTTTAGGTATCAAATACCCCAATGTGCCACGTACCAGGGCTTAATGAAAAATCACTTGAAAATTTAGAAATTAAAATAATGTTCTGGCCAAGGACATCATCATTTTTATGCAATTTTTGTTTATTACAGTGTGCGTTAAAGGCGTTTTTTCTTATTAACCCACTATCGACCCCTTTCCTCTTTGTAGGCGTACAAAAACATTTCATTTGTTTAAATATTCGATTTTAATTTTATTTAAAAATACAAATCACAATTAATTGAAAAATTGCAATTTTTAATTATAAAATTTTTATTCACATTGTAGATCTCTATAATCGTAATTGCATTAAAAATTAATGAAAAAAAAACAATATTTCCAACAATAATTGCAATTAAGAATTCATGGAAATTTATTCAATTAAAATTCTTTTTCTTTCATTAAAAACTAAAAGTTTTTCCAATGCATTGTTAAAGCAAAACAAATACAGTGGGACCTCGATTTTCCGTGATGGTCGGGACTGGAAGCATTCTGTATAATCGATTTTCCCGGTTAATTGAGTACCAATTTTGGCTAGTTTTTTAATAGATATTTTTATTAATTAATAAATGAATATGTACATATTTATATAAAAACTAAATAATTTAAGGATTTTATATAAGTACATACATTTTTCAAAAATATAAAAAAAAATAATTTTGTCAGAAAACAGTGAACAGTAGATAAGGATTTCATGTACTAAATAGGGAATTCCCCTTTTTCGTTTGTTTGTCCAAAATAATAGAAAAAAATTTTGCTTATAATCACGGATAATAGAGGTTATCACGTTTAAACGATGCAGAAAAATTTAAGTCGATCCAAAATAAAATTAAGTCGATGCAAAAAATTTTCTTTTTCCATCACGGATAATTGATGTTGCCGGATAATCGAATCACGGATAATCAAGGTCCAACTGTATTGTTGTTTGCAAATTTTAAACAAAAAAAAAAAAAAGGTATTCATGTTTTGTATTTTTATCTGTGATTTTCACACTCGTCGTCGTTAATTAATTTCTAAACTTTTTAATGACGATATGAAATGAAATTTTTCGTTGACGTTTGCTATTTAATGGTAATCAGTGGCTCCAGGATTAAAAGCTCTTAGCAAGTAAAAATTCATTATTGTTGCTGCTGTTAAAAACTGTTTAATTATATAAGCAGTTAATAAAGGACTGACATGATCTTTGCCAAATTTATTTTTTGCTGTAAAGTACAATTGTTTCGATTATAAATGGAATATTATTTCATTCATTCAATTTTCGCGCACTTTTATGAGTGTATGGGGTCGTGTCTCGGCAATGGCATCACAAATGTTAAGCTTTAAAGCTCAATTGTGTCCGGTTTGCCGGCATAACACTTTTCTGTTACGGCGCCCCTCAGAAAATAATCCAACGGTGCCAAATCGTTGCTTCTTGGCTGCCAACTGACTTCACCATTTCGGCTAATTAAACGGCCATCAAACGTTTGACGCAATAAATCGAATGTGGCATGAGTTGTGTGGCATCCTAATGAAACCAAACATCCTTCACATCAATTCCATGAAGAGCGGGTACAAAAAATCGGTTATCATGGGGCGATAGGTGTCTCTATTGACCGTAGTGGTTGCATCGTTTTCATTTTCAAAGAAATATTAGACAATGATGCCTCCGCTTCACAAGCCGCACCAAACAGTAATGAGTGCATTGGCTTCTGTAAGGCCACGTGTGGGTTTTCTGAGCCCGAAAAGATGATTTTTTTATTTTTTTTGGCAAAATCGACATCATTGTGTAGTTTTTCGTTAGCCCAATAAATCCCAACGTAGCTTAAGCGTAAATCGATTCATTACGCTCAGTGGAGATAATATACTGAATTTTGTGGCAGAATAGAAATGCATAAGTATTGCCAGATTCGAAATCACCGATGGTTAAAATTTAAACTGATGGATGAGCCACCAGTTATTTGGACATCTCATAAAGTATAAAACGTCGCAGACTAGTAGATAGTGTGTTGACTTATCAGACGTGAGGCCTCGCATCAAATCCCAGCTCAGGCATCGCCAACAAAACGAAATATTAAAAAATATTTCTTCGACGACTTCCTCTCAGCAGATTTTTGGCAAAAACCCTGAGAGCAAATAAAATTCCCATGAAAAGTGCCTCAAAAATCTGTCGTTCGGAGTCGGTTTTAAATTGTAGATCTCGCCACGCATGATTACATTGGAAGCAGGTTCATGAAGTGTTCAAATAATACTAATCTAGACTATAAGTTTGTAACAGTGAATATTTATCTCTGCCAGAGCCTATATTCTGATAAAAAAAAAGTTTTAACAATTTACAGACTTTTCTCTTTTCTATTTATAACAGAACATATTAAAAAAAAACTTAAAAATATGTTATCATAATTGAAATCATTCCTTTAAACTTCTTTCACTACGTTTTGTTTAAAACGAATAGTTGAGATTTATTTAGAGTTGCTTGCTGCACTGCTTTTATCTCTCTCTCTCTCTCTCTGCAAAATATTTTTGTTCATTTCCATTTACGCTTGTTTGTTTGTTTCTTATTTGCTTGTCTGTCTGTTTGTCTATCTGTTCAATTGTTTTTGTTGTAGTATCGAGGTGACAGTATAAGCGTTAGAAATGCTTCTAATAAGCACAATAGAGGTGTGGGTCTCTGTGAATTTTTTATATTCCCGCTGTGTATAGCATCTGATTGCTGTACGATTGTCACAGAGCACATAAAACTCTGGAGTATTAAATGTTGACTTGTGACTCTAGACAACAGTGTTGCGTGCTGTGTATTAACGAGATCATAAGAAGAGGTAAAATCGAGTCCCTCAAATGTATTGAGTTTTCTATTCATTTTGTTTATATTTCATTATTATTTTGCTATTTCTAGCTACTGTTTATTTGTTTGTTTTTGTAATAGAGTAGAAGCGCGGGGGTAAAATAAAGCTAGCAAATCTCTTTAAGACAGTTTCATTTCGACTCTGCTGTTGTTGATTTTATTTTATATTCACGTTTTTACTTTCCGCCTGAGTGATAGTTGGCATTAATTATTGTGCAGGACTTAGCGTTGATGGTTTTGTTAACTTTTAGAATTTAATTGACAATTTGAAATCAATTGCAAACATTAAATTGTTAGCATTGTATTGTTATGCAACTGCAATTCCCCATCGTATGTCATCAGCAATTATTTGGCAATAAAATTTCGTAATTTCTTATGCAAATATTGAAATTTGTGGTGGCCTATTTAATCAATGATTGTCCTTAACCTCAAATATAATGGCCTTCAGGTAATTTATTTTCATTTATTTGTTTAGCAAATATTAAAAGTAAATGAAAATAAATTCAATTTTCCACTCAGATTAATTGAAAATATTATTCATATCTGCAAGTAAACTCGAATGATTGTCTTTTAGTTTAGCCATGCAAATAAATTGCTTATGGCCAAAGTTGCTTTACTAATTAGTTTTTCTTTGAGTATTTAACTTAAAAAATTAATGAAAATTACAAATTTATTCAAATGTTGTTCAAATTAATTGACCTTTTATGCGTATGTTATTAATTTATATTGCATTTGTTATTAATTGTCTATCATCATACGCATTGTTGTTCTCAAATATTGTAAAAGTTTTTCTTTTTGCTTTGCAAAGTACCTAAAGTATGCATTTAAATAATAATATCGGGTGATACCAATTAACCAGTTGAACAGCAATTTGTATTCATTGTTCATAGCAAATTACTTTTAAAATGCTTGAATTTGTTAAAAGTATGTGAGTGATGTGGTTTCTTTTAGGATTGTAAATCGTAGTCTTCCAGTTCCCTTTTTAAAAGTGTACTCAACAGTGCGTATACGTATGGTATAGCCAACATATCCTTCTTTACATCAAGAGAGCACTTGGAAATGTAGTCACGTGTATTGATTGTTTGGTGCCGATTTTATTTTCATGGATGTTGCATTATTTTGGAAGTTCTATGTTATCACTACGTTCAGTAAATTAGTTCACTAAGCGAATACAATCATATACGGGCTTTTGTTTAATAGTGAAATAATTTCAAGCTCCAAACTTTGCGAGACCGTATGTGAAATTATCATATCTTTATTGCGTCTACGATAAAATTGTAGATCAAATCCGCGTAATTATAACATAAATATCAAGTTGGAAAACAGTCCACCGGTTGAGCAGATTCTTAGGTAATTATAACCAAATCAAATCATTTAAGAGAACAGCATTTTCTATGATGATTGAGCCCACAACATATATGTACATTGAGCGTTTAATCAAGGAGTTTGGTTGTACAGTCCGATTGTGCTGCAGTCCATTGACCGCTTTTACTCTTTTTTTATAGTCAACTGAGAAGTTTCTAAAGCTGATACTCACGTACATACAACATGTTATGTTTTTTGTGTGTTAATTTTATACATGATTGGCGGGCCCTAAAGTTTAATGTCAATTCTTAAAAAAAGATTTCTTGAGGAATTTTTTTTTTAGTAATTTTATTTACTCTCAGGGTTTTTGCCAGTAATCTGCTGAGAGGAAGTCGCCGAAGAAATATTTTTTCATATTTCGTTTTGTTGGAGCTATCTGACCTGGGATATGAATCATAGCCGTACGTCTAATAAGCCAACGCACTACCTGCTAGACTGCGGCAACTACACAAGCAGATTCTCAGTGAAGTCAAAAAAAGCAAGTCTGTGAGCAAATTGAATTTTCAACATTGTTTATGGCAGAGTGCTGTAACTTATTGCCATCCATTGAGTATGTACTTCATAAGGTTTTACGTATCTAATGAAAACCTTGAGCCTGAATTTTAACCCAATGAAACCTTTAATAAAGCACTGTTTTCCATGTATTGAAATCGACTTATTGCAAAATATTTATATTCGTACATTTAATTTAAACATAATTTTTTTTCCGACAAGATGTCTTAGCAATTCCTTGTACTGTCTTTTGTCATTACTTCTTCTCAAGGAGTTTGTACGTCTTTAATTAGACCAAAGGCATATTATCATTAAAAGACGAGCCTTTAAAAGCAAACTTTGAGACGTCTTGACAATTGAAGCATTCATTAGCGACAAACACTTTTACAATTAATTGGTGCATCATAGCTCTTTTGAACCAATAGTTTCACAATAAAAACTCATTTGAAAGGTCTATGAAGACCTGTAAACTGAAATGGCATCTACAAAAGAAACGAATTACGAGTCAGCTTAGTAAACCTTCAGTTAAATGTTTGCTGGTCTTAATAAAATTGAATAACGTTTTAATAAGTATGTATGTATGCTTGTTTGTATGTTTAAGTATAATAAATTTCATTAAACGTTATTTATTGTTAATTTCTTGTTCTAAGTATTCATTGAATATTTCGCTTTTAATGAAATGTCTCTATGAAGGTCAATGCTTAATAAAATTACATGGAATTCTGGGTCATAAATTATTATTTTATCAATGAAAATACAATAATTGGAAATCGATTATAATCATTGTCTAAGTATTAATATTTGAGTATGTATGTATATGTTTTTTTTTTGAATACAATGGCAACAAGAGAATCAATTAATTGAATTTTCTTACTCACACTCAAGTAAAACATGAAAACAAAAAAAAAAAAAAAGGATAAGACAAAAACGTGTGGACAGTCTACAAATAAAAGTTGGTCTAAGTGTGTAAGATTAAGGTATATACATAAATACATATATGCATTTATATACATACATACATATAGGTTTTTTTTTTTTTTTTTTTTTTTTTGTCTTGAGCCGGAGGTGGTAATCTTCGAAAGATACTTTTGTTCCGACAAAAGCATGCACGATTCACCATCACTGGTGCCTACGTACTAAACCCACCCCCTACACACTTCAACCACTCTCCCTCCGCGGGACTGCCGTAAGGTATTACTTCGCGGAGGGCTGGTTAGCTCGAAAGCTTTTTCACATCATGTCAAATTTCGCCTACGTTCCTCCAGTCTTCGGAGTTCTAGCATTACTTCAGCCATTTTCTGGCTGTATTGGCTCCATAGCGTCCTAGAATTCAACAGCTCCTCCATGAGCCGGTTTGGTCTTAATCTAGTTTCTCCGGGCCATCTAAATCTGGGGCAGCATGTTAGGATATGCTCCGCATCCTCCTCTTCATCTACACAGTTTGGGCATATAGGGGAAGTATCATGTCCAAATCTGTGCAGGTACTTCCTAAAACATCCATGACCAGTTAGGAACTGCGTCACGTAGTAATTCAGCTCGCAATGTTTGTTTTCTATCCAAAGGGTTATAGAAGGGACAAGGTGAAATGTCCATCTTCCCTTTAAACTGCTCTCCCATCGTGACTGCCATTTGTGCATGGAAGTTCTTCTTTCCTCCGCTTTCGTAATTCGTTGTTTCCGTAATCTGAAGAAAATATTAATTCGTAATGTCGTACATACATATAGGTAACATTGACTATGTGTTTATATTTGTTACACCCTCAAAATCAGAATTACTGTTAATTTAGTTCGTTTGGGTCGAGTTTAAACCGTGGTCTCACATCTAATAAACCAACGCACTAACTACTAGATTACGGCGATTTCTAGAACTAGACTAGACTTGGTATACAAAAATTAATATATTTACACAAATTTTTTGTATGATTGACCCACTGTAGCAGTCCTATTTATGCAATAATACTGTCGCTTAAAGACATATTGTATTACAAAAATTCCAGAAACAAAAAAATTCCATTTAAATTGCTACTCGTGTCACGTAAGCAATTAAATACTTTGCTGAGCTTCTTAAAACATATAACCAAAGGGTAACAAAATTTAAACAAGAGATTAAGAGAGTTAACAATTTTTAGAAGGATCAAAATGCAATTAAGTCTTGCCGGAGATAGAAATCTAAATTAATTTCAGAAAATAAAGTAAGAAAAAAAAAAGAAACAAAAAAGAAAAAGATTTAAAATAATTGCAGTATTTATCAGTACAAACTAATATGGAGCATATGAATATCTGTGAATTAAATTTTTCACAATTTTTCCTGTGTTCCATGTCTGTGTTATTAGTTTTTGTTAACGTGTGTAGCTTTTTGAAAGGTTAAATCAGCAATAGTAGAATAGTAGGTGATTAGTAATTTCTTCCTTTCTATTTGGGTCGAAGTAATGGTTGAAGTCGCCGTAGTAATAGTAGGTAGAGTCTTGGCTTATTAGACATGAGACCTCGGTTCAAAACCCTTGGTCAGACATCTCCAACGAAAATATTTCTCACAAAACATCTGAGAGTAAATAAAATTGCCATGAAAAAGTTTCTTAAAAATCTGTCTCACGGAGTCCACGTTAAACTGTTAGTCCCGCTTTATTGTAGAAACCGATTATGTATGTATGTATGTCTGTAATGGTAGAAAGGAATTTAATTCCTATTCTTAGCATCCAGTGGTGGTACATTGAGGAAGTGAACTGCTTGTGAAACTCGCAAGCAAGTGCCTCTTCTTTGTGGATCATCAGTGACTGTGTTATCATTAATTACTGTCAAATCATGCATCCAGACAAAAATCAAAATAGACTCTCTCGGCTTTGGCTGAACAGGGGGTGAAGGTTAGGTTAGAGGACGTATACATGTCCGTTAAGACAAGTACAATACCCGGAGGTCGAAATTGACCCATTGTACAAACAGGGGGTGAAAGTCATGAAAACTCTATCCAAGACCTTCGAATAAGACTAACTATTGGCAAGGATATCCCTGTCATATTCTGGGCAATAACTTAGATAGTTTACAGCTCCATAAATAGCGAAAATTTCAGTTTGAAGAAAAATGTAACCATGGCCCTATTTGCAGTTCATTCTTTCATCCATCCCCCAATAACAAAACCATTCCTTTACAGTCCTGATTTATTCATAAATCCTTTTCTTGCCATAAGGTGTAAATGAAGAGTACATACATAGGATTATTTTTGAAGTAGAACTGTTCAATACCTATAGAAAACTGACTGCTTTGTGGCATGTTAAACAACCGATGCCACACTTGTAGGAATCCATAACACAATATAAACGGATCAGCGGTTTGCAATAAATTCCAAAGAAACTTTAATTTTAATCTTTACCCTGAAAATATTTTAATTTCTCCTTCTCATTTTAATGTAAGGCTTTCTGTCAACCTCTAGGTTAATACCTGAAATTGAATAGACTGCTCATATTAAATACAACAACACCATACCCAAATTATTTACTAAGAATTCATAAATTTTGTTTTACAGTTTATCAATAAAATTTGTTACTTTTTACACAAGTATTCCCCTGGAGCATATTTACAGTGTAAATACCACTTGTAAACACAGTAGGCCCCTAAAAAAGAAAGAAAAATTAATGACCAATTAAAATAATGGCTTAAGGCATTAATTATCACAAGTTATCTGTTACATTTAATTGCAATTATTTTCAGTATTTAATGACTGTTTTATTGAATGGTTTCATAAATTATGGTTATGCCTTTAGCTACGGCAACAATAATTTTCAACTACTTTACCTCAGACATCCACAAATGGGTGTCATTTTCCTAACCATATAGAAAAAAAAGTGAATTGTTGCCATAACAATTAAATCATTCATATCAGTTAACAATTTTTTATTTGTAGTTGTTATTCTAAATTTGGTATTTTCATTAATGGAAATAAATCGTGCATAAATAATGAGTAAAATGTGTAATTTGATTACAAAACCATTGATACCGTCATGTCTTTTTATTGGTTTGTAGACATTAATTGTTGTGTGATAAGGCGATTAATTACATACGAAATGGAAAAATATAAACAAAGTTGATACGGCTAGACAAGCTAGGTTAAGTGATACTCTAGAGGATGATGTAATTTTTTAATTACTTACAAGCTGGAGCAATTGTAGTGTCATAGTGTAAAAGTTTTTCAGCGAAATTTTGTGATTTTCAAAAAAAAAAATTTAATTTATTCACTGAAAATTTTCTACTGAAGTTTTATTGTAAACGATTTAAAAATGGAAGTCTTTATCCTTATTTTCAAACAATTTGTTATTTATTTAATATTCTTAGACTCTAGCAGAGTATTTAGATTTAATGTATTAATATGATATACACGTTAATTAAAGTGCACTTTGAGCTTAACAAACCTTCATTAAAAATTATTATTTAAAAACAGAAAATTATTTAAAAATCTTTAATGGGAATATGGGGTGTGATATCATTGCAACATTGTCTTTGTAAACAGTCATCTGATAAAACCAATACTAAAATTTAAACTAGGGCGTTCTCTAAAATCTAAATCTAAAAATCTAAGGTAGGTCCGATTTAATTGAGGCACGTGGCGACCATACATATATGTGTATGTATGTACAAAAGCAGTTTGCTGTTAGACGAATAGGACTTCTAGGTATGGTTTAGCTATATTCATCAGATGTATTGATTGTCAGTGATGGAAATATGACAATAAAGTCCGTCCAAAAATATTAGCAAACAGGGGTGTAAAGCATCCAGGCTATGTCCCTACTGTTGTTGTAGATTTTTTTCCGCGCAAAAGATTAAAGTCGCTACCGTTGTTGTACATTTTTTTCCGCACATAAGTTTAAAGGAAGTCCTTCAAGTCCTGCAAAGCAATTATTGAGTCTTTAGAAATTAACATCGATTTGAACATCAGGGTATTTATCCAGAACGTCAGGTTTATACTTTTGTATGACAGTGATACTCTGAACGTATATATGTATGAATGTATATACATAAATAGCTGTATAGTAATTAATAAGTGTTTGTAAAGAATCTGTTCTATTCTGGTATCCAGAAGGTAGCCGTCGAAGAGGAAAGTCCGCCTATACCTGTAGGAGGCATGTAACTAAAGACGTTCCTATGGAAGGAAAAGGGTATATTAAACCAAAGAATATGGATATAAAGAATGCGCATTATGTAGAAGTAAAATTTCTTATGGCGGGTTGTAGGAGTACGACCCGCTCTCACCAAAAAAGACTCAGTACACTTATTGTACTCAGAGAACTTATTATACTTAGAGAACGTATTGCTCAGAAAACGTATTGTTCTCTTCTCTAAGCAATTTATTCTCATATGTGTGCATACGCGTGTGCTTGTACATTGCAAAATAAAATAATAAACAAACTGAAAGATGTCTTGTTTTCACAAATTGTATGTGCAAATAGCCTGTGGAAAACAAATATTACCAATTTCATATTTCACATATTTCTACAACGAACAATCACAATTATTTTTTGTAAACTTTATTTTGCTTCTTCTCATCAAATCAAATTCTTTTAAAACCTTGAAAGATCTAACCAGTCGAGTTTCGTTTGTAACGCGAGGTTTCAAGGTTTTAAAAGAATTTGATTTGATGAGAAGAAGCAAAATAAAGTTAACAAAAAGCAAATATTACCGTTTGTTTTATTGTAGGGTAAGAATATGTGTTTTATTGTTGTAGAAATTAAATTATATCGATTCGCACCGAATTATAATGTTATTTTTTAGACTATACAATTATGTACTATGTATGTATTTACCATATGTGTCTATTTTTGTATAAAATGAAGTTGTAATCAAACAAATGCTTTTTTTGTTTAGTATTTATTAAATTTATTTATCATTTTAATGGTTCAAAATTTTAACTTTTTCCATACTGGATAATTTGAATTTGTATGTTTCCCATGTGGAATGCTTCCGTAGTAAAACAACAATTAGTAAATTAAGCATCTCCATTCTGTGTTTATAACATTCGTTATTTTCATCAAACCAAAAGGAATAAATTGTATTTTTTGTGCAACTTACGCATTGATCAACTACAAATGTTTTTATGTTTTTTATAGATTTATTTTCTAAAAAATTTTTTTCGAAGACATATGAATTTTGCAAACTTCAAAAAATAAATCAGATCAGAGCGCACAAACTTCCAAAGTCGGAATCTTTTATATAATTTTTTGCATGAACGAACATTTCTGAAGGATATGACAAAATTTACGCTGGTTTGATTATATCCACACGACATTTAACGCAAGATATTCGTTGAGCTATGTAACCAACAAAATATCGACTTGATGTCAACTCAACTGGCACATTGTTGGACGTAAAACAATCGGTGCCTTCAATAAAAAAATATTCTTTATTTTCATCGTATATATCTGCGACATCTATATCAGGGGTATGGGTACTTTCTGATATATTTCCAGTCCTATCAATATCTTCTAAAAATATGATTTATGATTTTAATTATATATTATATTTATTAAACGTTTTGTTTGAGCATGCACTACAATTTTTAAATTCACACTTTTTATAAAACAATTTTTCAGTTTTTCAGTTTCCAATGTCAACACAAAATGTGGATTTTTTATTTCGGTGCCAATCGATATAGTTTCATTTCACAACAATAAAACACATATTCTTACCCTACAATAAAACAAACGGTAATATTTCTTTTCCACAGGCTATTTGCACATACATTTTGTGAAAACAAGACATCTTTCAGTTTGTTTATTATTTTATTTGGCAATGTATAAGCACACACGTATACACGCATATGAGAATAAATTGCTTAGAGAAGAGAACAATACGTTCTCTGAGTATAATAAGTTCTCTGAGTACAATAAGTGGCAGTAGCCGTACTGCCATCGACAAATTTGGCACTGGCAGTACAATGTATGTCAGTGCAACATCTTTATATATTTATAGTCTTTGATCTCATCGCGATGAGAGCAACGCATTGTTACGCTCTTCGTTTCTGTTTACTTCCCTCCTATCTTTCCCCCCGCGTCATGAAATATTTTTGAAAAATATTCCAAAATATGTTAAAATGCACATTCTTTATACTTTATTTTCTTTGATTAAACTCGCAATGGATACATTAAACTGGAGATTAATTCTCCTCATAATAACGAGAGGTCAGATTTTCATAAAAAAAAATCAGGCAAAGTATTGAAAATCGTATGGAATGTGGATGGTTACAAATTATGGGTCCCACATGGCTTAATGCAAAACAGGTATCGAATTTTCATATGCGAATCACTGTCGAATTGCAACAAAATTGATTATTTTTTGTGATTGACACTGACCGTAGGTAAGACTAGGTCACGTAAAACGAAAAACATAACATAACATAATTGGCCATTACAACCCTTCAGTCAGGATTACGGCCTAGCTTCTTAACACCACTCATGTTGTGTGTGTTAATTTTATACATGAGTGGCGGGACCTACAGTTTAAAGTCGACTCCGAACGACAGATTTTTGAGAAACTTTTAATGGCAATTTTATTTACTCTCAGAGTTTTTGCCAGAAATCTGCTGAGAGGAAGTCGTCGAAGAAATATTTTTTTCATATTTCGTTTTTGATGTCTGACCGGGGATGTGAACCCCGGCTTCGCGTATAATAAGCCAACGCACTACCTACTAGACTACGGCGACGTAAAACGAAAAACCTAGGTTCAAATTGCAGTGACTGATAAGGAAGGGAATAAAGAAATCATGTATCATAATTCATGTATCAGAACTGAACAGTTACATTTGATGTATTGTCAGACCGATTAAACGTGCAGTCATATATTCACCACAATCAAAACCATAGGTTAGACAACAAATATCGAATCAACAATGACTTGATCGACATAACGATCTACATACACAAGGATTTGAATATTTAATGCCTACGTGAGGTTGGCATTCGGCTGTTGATTTAACATTCGGCTGTTGAATTTATCAATCGATGTTTAAGGAAGATAGCAACGATCCAATTAGTAATGAAACTAAGTGTGTGGCCAGGGGCCTGTTTCACTAAACTACAATTCTACAAGTTTACAAGTTACAATCATAATTCTAATTCTTACAAGTGCTAATGAATTGTGTTTCATGAAAATTTTCACAATACTTGTAGCTTTTTGTAGTTACTTGTAAACTGCAATTCCTACAATTACAATTTCTACAATTACAATCACAGTAAAATAAAATATTTTTACAAAGTTATTTTGATAAATGAAATATATGTGTGAATATATGTATGTATATTAGAGTGCTAATGAAATATGTGAAAATTTCCAAAATTATTTTAAATACTTTTGCAATTATGGGTACTCTAATGTATATCGATAATTTGTTTTGATTGTTATCACACCACTAATCAATCAAAACATATATAGTTTGTGTTTAAAAAATTGAAAATTATTATTTTGTAATGGCAAATCAACACAATAAAGTTAGAGTATATTAGAGAATATTTTATAACATATGATTAGTGGTGTTGCCGCTTTCGATAATTTGTGATATAGTTTGTGATATACATACACCTATCCCCCGCTTTACACGGAAGATAGGTTCCATAAAAAACCGTGTAACTCGAAAAATTCACACTTATATGGAAAAACCGTGCTGAACGAAAATCACTATAAAAAACCCTTTTTGTCAGTTTTTAATATGATGAATAACAAAAACATTTTTATAAATTATAGATATTGTAAAAAATAATTCTGTTATTTGCTCACCTTGAATAAATTTACGCTATCAATTATATATAAACACTAATTAAAAACATGATGCTCTTTGTTTTGGTATTTCAAAGAAACTAGCTTATACACACATAAAATTTAGTTTTGATCATAAAACGGGGAGTTCCCATCTTATCTATTTCCATCATTGACATAGACTACTAAGAATTCGTAACTGTAACATACATTTTGTAGTGTTGTATTTTGACAGTAAAACAATGAAAATGTTATTGTAGATGTAAGCAAATTATAGTTTAGTGTTTATAATTTCGTGTAAATGCAAAATTAATAAATTTCGTTAAAAAAAATTTTATTTTCAAAAACCGTGTAAGATCGAAAACGTGTAAAACGAATACCGTGTAAAACGGGGGATAGGTGTAGTTTGTTTTATTATATTCACATATTTAAAAAAATAAATAAATAAATGCTAATTAATATTTAAATTGTTTGATTTTGTGTTTATTTGAAGTAATTTTTATTAAAAAATAGTTAAAAATCAAATTTTAATTCAATTTATCATTCACTTGTAGCTTGTAAAATTTTTTTGAGAGTCTTCGTCGACCCTAAGCTTTTTTTTTACAATTCTACAAGTGTAGAAGTGAAAATTTAAGTGAAACATAATGACTTGTAGAAGTATGACTTGTAGACTTGTAAACTGTAAAAATCACTTGTAGCCACAAACTTGTAATTGTATTTTTATGAAACACAATTATTTACAAGTTCACAATTTTACAGGCAAAAACACTTGTAAGTGTGAACTTGTAGCTTAGTGAAATAGGGCCCAGATCTAACAAGGAAATTTCTTGTAAGTTCAACTTGGCGATACCCTAATAGAATATTCCTTTTTGGGCAGCTGTGAATACTAAAAAAATATTTGTCTTAAAGAAGCCTATGCTTTTTATTCCATTACATTCATATTGGCAGTGATATCCAGCTGTTAAAATAAAGAAAATCGAATTTATCGGATAACAAAACTCATGATTGTTTAAAACTTAAGGAGACAAACAAAAAAAAGAAGAAAATTCGTATAAATAACGCTCGTAATTGCTTTGTCACCCTATTTTGGTATGAGTTTCAGTTGTTTTATTTTCTTAATTTTAATTATAAACTGTTTGGCCCAGATTTAAGGATTAAATTAAATTGGCAGGAATTTAGTGGCTAACAAACATTCATACATACATACACTCACACAAATAATCTTAATAACTTAAGAATGAAGTGCAGTGCAGAGAAGAGAGTGAAGTGAAGTGAGGAGAAAACTGAATTAAGCAGGGTGCCAATGAAATTAAAGAAACTGAGACATTACATACACAATTTACAATTACTCACTTAACACGAAGTATTTTAGATACATAAACACACACTAACTAACACAATATATTCCTATTAAATCCTTAATTGAAGTTGGAGATTGTTGGGAACTGCCATGTAATGGATAGTGGTTAACTAAACGCATTTATCTTAATTTACTTATTTCTCTTTAATTTTTTTTTATTTTTTTTGGCAATAATACAAAGATATATATACACAACACAATATCAACAAGGAAAATAATTGTCAGAAAATCTTAAGATAAATTACAGCAAAAAAAAAAAACAAA
Source organism: Sarcophaga caerulescens (assembly GCA_927399465.1). NCBI lineage: Eukaryota > Metazoa > Arthropoda > Insecta > Diptera > Sarcophagidae > Sarcophaga > Sarcophaga caerulescens. The sequence goes on along the minus strand of OV656872.1, from coordinate 51,813,201 downwards.
TGTGGGCACAAAACAAAAAAAAAAAAAAGAGGAATACCAACATTTCTATGTATAGTTAAGGCTCCATAATGGTCTTAACTATACATCTGAATAGACAATCTTTGTAGACACTATAGGAGGTCAAATAAATTCAATACTTGTAGAGAAACAAGGTTACACAAAAAAAGTGGGAGCAGCTTAGCAATTTCTTTTTATGCATACATTATTGGTCAGTATATTACTTCCCAAACCACTCACGTTGTGAATTTGGAACGAATTTTTTCTTAACTCAAAAATTCTCACAAACTTTTCAATACACCCTGTATTTGTTATTTTCCTGGGTGCAAGTGTAAATAGGTGGACATTAAAAATGAAATCGTTATAAACGATTTATTTCCGGAGACTTTTTCTTTTTTTGTTATAGAACGAATTTATTTCATTGGAGGAAGCCCTTAAAACTACAAAAAAGTACTTTGTTATTGTATTTGGACTTGAATTTATTTCTCTAAATACCAAGGATAGTATACCTCAGTGTTTAATATGAAATTAAACAAATTAAAGTCATACTAGGCTGATTCATTCCTTCAATGAAAACTGAAGTTGATAACGCAATTCAAATTTTTACCCCACATGAGATGCTTACCTGGTCCAAGAAGAAGTCAGCAAATGTGTGTTATTTTAATACATATATCGGACATAAGCATAAGTTTACTTGTCATTATTATAATATAAACTAATTCTTTGTAATATTCCTTTCATTTTGACGGCCATCATTTTTACGCATTATTTTACAACATAAAACATCTTATAAGACATGCCAAATGAACTGTATTCACTGTCTGCAGAAAAAAATCTAAAAATCTCATAGGATTAGTTACAAACAAATGTTCAGGATTATACTAAAAAAAAACTAAAAAGAAAATAAGGAGATTATGTAACAAGACTGAAAAGAAATGTGAAAGATTAGGAGGGAGGAATGAATAGTTTAGCAATTTATAATTCTGTATATTTTAATAAAACTCTTTAAATTTAATTGAATATTTCTGTTGTATTGGAAATATTTGGTATAAAAATTGTAAATTTAAATGAATTAAATTCCTTAAATTTCATTACTTATGTGCAATCGGCTTTAATAGTTTCAATAAATTAATAATTTTTTATCTGTAAAGCAGTGGCAGCTGAATTAAAAATTCTCAGTTACATAATGTACGTGTAAAAGCATTGTTTACAGCATTGATATGGAAATGCGTTTTCTAAAATCATAAATCCTATTTGGGCTTTTCTACGGCCCCGAGACCTCATATGTTATAGAAGACATAAAACTGAGAAGCAGTATTTACTTTATTCGAATGGCTTTCTTATGTTCAATAGTGTTGTGTTTCTTTCTGATTTCATGTTGATGGTGTGGTAGAAATCATTTAAAATTGGTATTCATTTAGATATCAGCAGCTTTTCAAACAATTCATACACTCTGGGTAATAAATTTATGTACATGTAATAATAACCTTTTGTATGATCCTGGATAGGCTTTGTAACTTTGAGGGTTACAACCAAGTCGGAAAATTGCGTTGAAAATGAAAAAAAACAACTCTTTTTGGCTAAGCGGGCATCATTATAAATATCGTCTTGTTGTTTTTAGGAATTCCTGGAGTTTTCTTAGGATTGAGTTGAGCAATAGTTTTCTAAATCTTTAGGACTTATACAGCCCAATCATGAATAAATATTCCGCATGAAATTTCTCTCTTTTCCCTTCTCTCCTATTATGAATAAAAATTCCTCGTGAAATAATTTACTTTCTGTGAAGGGAGAAATATTAAAAAGGGAAAAAAGTAGGTATTCCCAATGTATTTTAGTTTGTATTTTCGCCAAAAAAAAATTCACTTATAAAACACAAGGGAGTTTGATTAAAAATGTAAGTATATTTTTGTACAACTAAATTTAAATAAATAAAAAATATTTAAATGTTTCTGTAGGTCTAAAACAACTAATAAAACTCAAGTTCAACATTTGGTTACATTAATGGAAGCCAATCTGTAAGCACTTTGCTCAAAGTCGACTGGCCTAAAGACACATTGAAGTCTTTTCCTACACCAGTCTGGTACCCACCTTCTGCGAAAAAACGTAAGCTCGCACTTAGCTTTACAATTGGTGAAACTCCAAATTGTTTTTTTGTTGGTTGGCTGTGAGTTGGTAAAATTTCTAGTAAATACCGAAAGGTTGCCAGATTCCGATTCGCAAAAAGCTGGACATTGGGTTTTAAAAAGCTGGACAAAACAAAAAGAGCTGGACATAAAAAATACTGAGAAAATGTTAATTTTGGTTTTGTGTAAATAATTTTTATTAAAATATCCATTGTTATCAACATATATACATACATATGTATTATTATTAAAAAATATTACAATTAAATAAATTCATTGCATTCTTTAAAATTTAAAAAATTGACTATCGCTCGCAATAATATTTATTATGACATCAGCTGTTCAAGTGTTGAGACATGTTGTCAGTGATGAAGAAGACTGAAATCATAACTTAGTTGTATAACAAATGTACAATCAGTGTTGGCCAACATGATTTGACAAAGATAACATGAAAATTTATTTATTTTAGTTATTGCAGTGTACTAAAAAAATTCTATTTAGCTGGACAAATTAAATTTTAGCTTGAAACTGGACAAGCATCAAAAAAGCTGGGCAATCCAGCCAAGTCCAGCCAGGCTGGCAACCCTATCTGTAGTACTTTTGAAACCTGTTACAAGGTAAAATTTAAACCAAACACTTTCATTTTTATTTATTTACTTACGATACAAAGACAGCGGCAACTCAAGAAGATTAGATTTATCCCTTAATTGCCTTCTGGAAATACGTTGGCTGTTTTGTTGTTGCTTCTCTAAACTACCAATTTCCTCCACAAGGATACACATGATGGCACTATTCATTGTTATTTTCTTGTATTATATTAAACTCTTATGAATTTTTTCAAATTGTATTAATTTTATTTAACTTTAATTTTACTTTATTTTCACAAATTGTCAAAAAATTTAATATCAATAAGAAACACAGCTGACTTAAAAATTCGATATTGCCACTTTTTCAAACTTTTATTCCCGCGGAATTTGTAATTAGAGGATTTCTTTCTCGAGAAAAACGTTTTCCGTGAGAAAGAAATTCCTAGAGAATATTCGTGATTGGGCTGATTGAAATTTGTTACAACTAAAATAAATTTTTTTATTAAATCTTTTTCTTTGCAATGCAAAATTATAGGATCATCAGTTACCCTTTTATAAACATTTATTCTGAGTAAATAAATAAACATTATAAATATTATGTGACACGTGAAAAGGGTTCAGTTTTATTTGTAGACTTTTTCAGTTTTTTGTTTTTATTTTTTTTTTATTTGAATTTCCATTTATTGTAAAGGGCCCTCGAAGCATACTAAACAATATTGATTTTGTGGTTCAAGTATTGTCAATCGATTTAAGTATGCCTCGTATTTGTTTTAAATATTACCACAGCGGTAAAATGCAATAACAAAAGCAAGTAAGCGATATGTGTTGTTAGCAAAAAAAAAGCACAATAAAGGCATCTAGACTAGGTGCTTAACAGTTAAGAAACTCATGATTTTTTTCAGTTTTTATAATGGACACCATCCTCCCGAAATATAGTAGAAATTATAAATAACTTCAATAAGTTTTAAATAAAAATATTTCAGGTTTTTCTTCATTCCACTACTTTTGTAATCCATTGTATTGCCATAGTTTAGAATGTAGTATGTTGGTTTTCTAGACGAGAGCTCGTGAGCTCTCAGCTTTGACATCTCGCATAAAACGAAAAAAATATTTCTTTAGGTGATTTTGTCATAACTGTCTTCTGCCAAAAACTTTCATGGTAAATCAAATTGCCATGAAAAGCTTCTCAAATCTGTCGTTTGCAGTCGACTTTAAACTGTAGGACTGGCTACTCATACTTACATACATTATTGTTCATTACAACCCTTTAGTCAGGACTACGACCTAGTTTTTCACACCACTCATGGTGTGTGTGAAATCGTTTCCATGAGTGTGGCAGAATATGCAATTTAACTCCGAACGCCAGATTTGAGAAGCTTTTCAAATCAATTTTATTTACTCTCAGAGTTTTTGCAAGTGATCTGCTAAGAACATGTCACCGAAGAAACATTTTTGATATTTCAGTTTGTTGGAGATGTCCGACCTGGGGTTTGAACCGTGGCTTCACGTCTGATAAGCCAACACAATATGGTGTGAGAAGCTATTACGTAATCCTGACTAAAGGTTTGTAATGGCCAACTAATTTTATTTTAATTGGCGGTATCTACTTTATAAACATTTATGTCTTGCAACTTGGGGCACTAGTGACAACAACTATAGCTTCCAATTAAACCGTTCAACAATCAGAAAATGTTTGCAATTTATCCAAAAAAGGGAATGAAAATAGTTGTTAAAAAAGACAAGAAACGAAAAGAAATAAAGTAAAAACCAAATGGCGAATACAGCATTGCAAAGAAGCAAAACACCAGAGATACTGTTTCTGACAGACATTACATAGGCCTCCATATGAAAAAAAAAACAATTTTTGTTTTTACCTCTCTTTCAAGCATATAACTTGACAATATTATATGGCTAATAAGGAAACGTATAAAAGAAGAAATTGTTTTCATTATTCTATGTATAGAATCAAATTTATTTTTGTTTTTCTATATCGTAGAGTTGTGTTAAAACTTTTGGTAAGTGATTTATGGTGTGATACAGTGAAAGGGTTGTTCGGTTTGTTATATGACCTATGAAACAAATCTGTCATGTTATTCCAGCCAGCATACATTAAGCATAGAACCCTTGGGTACATTTGTTTTTGCGCATTTGCAACAATTTGTCCCTTTTATTAAAAAAGAGGTCTAAAATAAAAGAAAAAGAACCAGAAAACGTATAGAATTTTCATAGGGAAATCCTTCACCATGTAATGGCGTCTTAAATTACTTCTGTGAACAATATTATAGACAGTCAATTTCCCTATTAATCATGCTGTTGCCATTAGCCGCCATTTTGTACACATAAAAGTAGGTAAACGAATAACACATGTGCTCTAGGGAATGTCAATAGGAATGCTTTCATACAGAATATATGTATTTTGCCTGGAATTTCTTATGAAATTTGTGTAGGGATTGAAAAAGTTTCGGAAAATATGTTTTTTGAAATTTATAATAAATTTTAGGTCATTATGTATAGTATCTGTGTACGCCTTAGTTAGCAAGTAGATCAAGGATCTATTTATCTCTCCCAAATGCTCACATTCTTAGTTCAAATTTGTGCTTCTTTGACGTTATTCTGAAAATGGCAAACCGAAAGTCGTCGGAGATGCAATGGTTTTATTTGTTTCGGTTGGGTTTTCTGTTCTTCGCTTATTTCAAGTTTTTTTTCCTAGTCAGTACTCGATATTTAGTTTTTTTTTACTACATATTACACAGGCAACTCAATTGGATTTTTAATTTTGGGTCATGGTATTTTTTAGTATTGGGAAGTAGATATCTCATCTTATCCGTCGATGTATTAGGCCTCTAGGTTTCATTAAGAAAATTGTATTAGACGAGCAAAGTATCAGCGATGAGGCTGCCATTATGCCATCAGACTGGTTGAAGTACTTAAATATTTCTATAGCGATCCACTTAAACTTAGAAAAGTCTCTAACGAGGACAACAAACACTGTATTCACGTCACAGTACTTGCTATTTTTTGATCAAAAATACCAGCAATTGGAAATGCTGATTTTGCATAAGTATTAGTAGTCTAGTAGGTAGCGTGTTCGCTTATTAGACGTGAGGCTAAGGTACAAACCCCATATCAGACATCTCCAACAAAATGGGATATGAAAAAATATTTCTCCGGCGTCTGCCTCTCAGCAGATTTCTAGCAAAAATTCTGAGAGTAAATAAAATTGCAATAAAAAGTTTCTCAAAAATCTGTCGTTCGAAGTCGACTTTAAACTGCAAGTCCCGCCGCTCATGTATAAAATTACCACACAGTCATAAGTCGTGTGAGGAATTAGGTAGTAATCTTGGCCAAGGGGCTGTAATGGCCAATCGTGTATGTATGTACATATTATCAATACAAAAAGACAAACTAAATATCAGGAGTATAATAATTTGTTTAGCGATACACAGTATAACTTGATAAGGTTTCCATCCAAGAGCATTACTCCCTGAGAGTTGAATTTTGCTTTCAACGACTTGGTGACAGCAACTTTGTTTGTATATAATATTTGATATCGAAAATTACTGCTTTTGTGTACTTGATAATAGTTCCCAAATTTAATCGAAGTTGTTTTCTGTCCTCAAAGTTGCCTCCTCCTAATAACCTTTTATCTTTCTTTTTATATTCTTTTCCAGGTGACATCAGCATTTGTTCGAAAGGTTTAATATGAACAATACAATCAAATCTGACAGATTATCAACGAAGGGGACACCGATTTTTATGCACCCAAGTAAGTATAGCAAACTCTTTATTTCTCTAATTTGAAATGAAATGGAGTACATGTAGCAAGTATAAGATGCTACATCGAAACTTATTGTATAGAATCTCGAACGAGAAAAGAAGTACACAAAGTGTTTACAGTAGGGTACTCCATTTTAGTGATGCTTGAGAACACGGTTGTAATGCTACTTGTGTTTGATCGATATTACAACGGTTTTTTATTTTGTTTAAGCCTTTTATGGTTATTAAGCCCATATCTTTCTAACACAGTGTGTAGGACAAGTTAGTGCCAACCAGTACAATAAAACAGAACCTTCGTTATTAGAAGGCAAACAAAACTAAATTCTGGCACTGCCACGTGTTTAATACAGTGTTGGCGTTTAACAGATGTACACATCTGAAGAACACACAGTACCACATACGACATAAGAGAAATGAGAGAAAAAACTATGCTTTCCCTTCTTACTTTTCATATATTTTTTACTGTGTTTTATTGCTTTCCGCTTGATTCCCTCAAATAATTTACACCATTTCCTTAAGTACATAGTTTAAATCATCTGCTCACACTCCGCCGCATGGATATTGGTTTAAATGTTTTCAGAAGCATTAAGTTTGCCTATAAATTTGCATTCGAAACAAATAACGCCTCTTTAATTTATTTTTTTTTCTCTTTATGAGAAACAATTTTTAAAGTGCCAGTTGCTCTGCCGGCAAATCCACATCTGCTTCACAGTCTTATTTTTCTTTTTCTCTTAATTTTGTTGTCTTTTTGGTCGAGAGAGAGCTTGATGTGTTCGCGTTTATGAGCCGCCTTTTATAGGACCATTAAGTGTATTGAGACTAATCGTTTGTTTACATTTTATTGTTGAATATTTTCAAAGTTTTTCTTTCTTATTCTTCATTCACCATCTTCGTTTTTCTTTTTTTTTTCTTGTTAATGTTGTTGTGCTTTAAGAAATTATTAAAACATTTTCAGAAAAAACACAAAAATAACAAAGAAAAATAAATAAATAAATAAAAAATTCAACAACAATAAATTATTTCCAACGTCTTTATTTGTATTTCGTTTTTTTTTGTTCTCTTTTTGTGTGAGTTTTCTTGACATTTAGCCAAGTGCCATAAATATTTGGACAAATATTTTAATATTACCAAGGACGTGGCTGGACATGTAATTGCAGGACATTGAGAGAGGGAGAGAGAGAGAACAAGCAAGCAAGCAAGCAAGCAAATATTAAAAATTCCTAAGTCATTTAATTATGGCTTTAAGGCATTAGAAACAATTTTCTTCTTCCGAATCAGACTCAAGGTATTGCTAATGCTTACACAGTCTGTTGTATTGGCCTCAAGAAAATATTTTCCATGAGTTAGAAAAGCTGGAATAGTGTTAGCAACCATTTAAATTAAATTTGTAAGCAACTGATAATTAATTTTGCTAGTAGAGTGTTTTATGTATGAGAAGAACGATTCACTGGTCAGTTCAGAGCGCTGTATCTTCGTTAGACTTCTAGAATTATGAGTTTTGTTTAGAAATTCACAATTTTCATATGAATGAGTTCCCTAGTTCTGTCGGAGCATATAGTATGATAGTCAGCTCAAAAGCAATCGATACTTTGAGGAATAAATTGTCTTAAGAACACCTCTATTTTTTTAGTGTATCTTCCTTTATGGTGCCACAGTATAGTAATTAAGGTACTTGCCTAGAAACCCAAGCAAAAATTTTCATATCAGTTTTTGAATTTAAAAAGATTAAAAACTTTCTAAACCTATGTAGGATACTGCCTATCCCCTGATCTAGAGACAGTAACACCAACAAAGAACATCATAGGAAGTTCTGTTAGTGGGATCTTTTGATAAAGAGGTTCGATATGTTCTTCACCATTACACCCAATGCAAGAACATGAAGGGCGTTGTTTCTAGGCAATACAAGGTAGCACCCATAACGTTTAAGGATCTGTCAATCACCTGCGTAACTGGAGAAACTTGAGAAATGAAACTGAAACAATGCCCAAAAATAATAAGAAGAGGGGAAGTATACTTTGCGACATTTCTACATTTTTTAAGCGTACGGAAGATAATTCAAATGAATGGAAGCCTAGCTCTGTAAGAAGCCGCAAAACATAAGTTTCGTTAAAAAAAGCTGATAATAATAATAAAACGTGCTTAAGCTGTGTTTGCTTTAAAAGTTTAAATGCTATTGAAATTTATTTTCATCAACTATGGCCAAATTTTCCTTCACATCCTTAAAATAAATTTTTATGTTTTGCCCTGAAAACATTTTTTAAAATACAATTCGAAACAATGCTTAACAATTTTATACAATAATGCAACAACAATACCAGGACAAAAGAATCTAATACAATACGAAAACATTTTAAATTGTTTTCTCTAATCATTTATAAGAATAAAAAAAATGAAACGAACAACAAATTTGAAACATCCTCACCTCACCTTAAATTTATAGTCGAATATGTCTTAATACATACCCTAACCCACACTGACCACCGGTTGTGTAAAATCAATAAATAGAACACAAGAAATAAAAGTTGAACGAGTTCAACTATCGAAAGCGCTACAGTGAATATGAAAGTTTAATTTCATATGAATTTGTTTTCATGTATTTGATAGATTTTATTACAATTTTGCTGTCTTAGTTTAACTATGCAAGTTTTTCAATCTAATAAGCCTTTTGGTCAACTGTGGCAGGCTCTAAGAAAATAAAGAAACCCTCGCACAAATACTCTATGAATACATATTTTTTTTTTTTTTTGTTCTGAATTAGATTTGGGAATCTTAAAATATAACATAACCATGCAATATTCATCATCACTAGGGCCTGCGTACTATATTCACTGGCACCTACGTACTATATTCACTTCCTATTTCCATCAACCACTCTCCTTCAGAGTAAGGTACTACTACGTGTAGTTTCTCCAACCTTCGGAGTTGTAGCATGATGTCAGACATATGCTGACTGCATTCGTACCATAAAGTCTCCGAACTTAACATTTGACCGATAATCTAGCATGGACTGAAAGTCTTATTGGTCCTGTGATAAATCTCAGACATCTGAATATTATATGTCCTGTAATTTCATCTGTATCCACACAGTTTGGGCATATAGGGTATCCTACTTAATAACTTAATTGGTAATCATAATTAATTTTAGTTGAGGTTACAACACGACCAATGCAGCGTATTTTAATTTTATTTATAAGTATAAAGGGTCCGCCAAATAACTTTATTTTTTTTTGAAAATGCTTTAAAAAAAAAACTACTGAATATTTTCTCAAATTTCTTTTTTTATTTGAATGTACAATCCTTCCGGTTAATAATGGAAAATAATTTTATTCAAATGGCTGCTTCGGCTGGCCATGCAGTAGCCTACACGATCGGTCCAATTTTTAAGCACATTATCGATTGTGTGCAGCTGTATTTCACCAATGGCTTCACGAATATTGTCCTTTAAAGTTTCAATTGTCTCTGGCTTGTCGGCGTAACACTTATCTTTGACGGCACCCCACAAATAATAGTCCAACGGTGTCAAATCGCAGCTCCAAGGTGGCCAAACGACATCAGCTCTGCGGCTGATAATGCGATCTTCAAAAACAGGGCGCAAAACATCGAGTGTAGCTTCGGCTGTGTGGCAATTGGGCTTTGTATGGCGTCATACCAAGGTCTTTATGCAAAATTCGTCTCAATGATGCCTCCGAAATGTTCAATTGTTGAGAACGACGGTGAATTGATGTTGATGGCGCTTCACGCACACTTTCTGCCACAGCAGCAATATTCTCGGGTGTACGCACTGGTTTTGGCTTTTCACGCTTTGGTTTATCGATGAGGATGCCAGTTTCTTTCAGTTTTGTCACAAGATAACGAACATACGGAGTTGACGGTGCTTCTCTTCTTCCAAAATCCGTACGAAATTTTCGCACACATTCTGCATCATTACCATGATTTTCTTAGTAATGTCGCAATATTTCCCAGCGTTATTCAAGCGTATGCACATATTTGTTTAGCGGTAGGATAAAACTAATTATCTGTCAAATCAGACATGAGCTAAGTGTTACCATTCACGAAATAAGCACTACTTGAAAAAAAAAAACGATAGATGGCGGACCCGATATAAGTGTAGATCCAGTTTAATGTAGATATTAATCACCAAAAGAAATGTTTTTTTCATATTTTGTGCGAAATATCTGAGCTGGGGTTTGGACTACGAGCTTTTGTCTAATTAGCTAACATACACGTACTAGGCTACGGTGACTTCGACCAATCCAGTCCAATTCTGTGCAGGTATTTCATAAAATGGCCATCACCAGTTAATAACTGGTTTATGCATAAGTCCGATTCATAATGTTTACCTATCAAGCTTTTCTTTTCATAGCTGTACCTTGTCCTGGGTCTTTAAGAGAGCGGAAGTAGATTCATTTCAATTTATTCGCCAACATATCTATCAGCATTCCTCTTGCTAATACAATTGCCGCTTCATCGAATATTGTTCTTAAATCACCAAAGACAGTTTCCCATTTCCGATCTTTCTTTGTTTCCGACGATATTGATCGGATTGTCGATGTTGATCATTGCACTCAAATATTTTATGACCTTCTTTAATTTTATCTTGGTGTCTATTCCTGAGTATTTTCCGACTACTTATTCAGATGGCGCCGGTCTTATATGCAGTATGTGTTGATTCAGTCGCGCCAAGCCATGTTCTAACTGTTTCTACTGCTATTTGTTGTCTCCTCTGTTCTAGTTACGCTTTTATCAAATGAGACTGTGCAATGCCGTTCTCAAAGTTTACAATGTGGTTCCATCTGATAACTGTAATCGCAGTACTGCATTGTACAAATCTTCAGGAGAGTAATCTCTGATAAAGCGGATACAATGGATCGTGCAATGCAATATTTCAAATGTTATGTAGAGGGTTCCAAAACTGCTTTGTCACAAACTGTAGAATCGTCATGTGACCATCGCTCATTTACACCTCTCAGACGTCAATTAACTTTGAAAATTTATAGAAAAAATTTTCATTTTCTTATGTCTCATATTGACAACTTATCTTACGTATGCTGACTGTTTAAATGTGTGTACAAATGTGTTCAATAGTTATTTGGCACATCATATACTTATCGTTAGATTCTAAATGTTGCTGTTCCTGTCCGATACTTTTTTGTAGAATCTACTCTTGTCGTCGCTATTGTCATTTGTTTTCTGTTTATTATTTCTCTTGCTGTTGTTATTGTTGTACGTTCTTATAATAGAGTTTTATTTTCATCACGAATTGATTTTTATTTATAACGATTATCGTTGTTGTTGTTTTAGCAAACTTAAACGGTGTTTTCATAAGAATGAGAATTTTTAGATACAAATACGGTGAGTAAAGAAATGAAGAGGAAAGTATTGACGCGATTGACAAATTTGATTTTAAATGGAGACACAGAGAATGTTAACATCCGCCCAGGAAGCAACATTATCTAAACAACAAACTTCATAGAAAGATCAGCCAGGATCTAGCATAAGAATATTAGACGGCTTTATTTAGTGACTAACAGGATCTGTGTCGTGTATCTATGTTGTCCATTTTAGCTAGAAAGAAGAATCATTCTTTTCATCATAGTTGTGGGAAGTTTTCATAAAATTTTTTCATATCATTGACTGTGATTTGTATAACCTTCGGGAAATATTGACTGATCTGTCTTATGAATGTAATCCGATTCATATCTAACTCTTTTCCATCCCTTATAGGAGCAATTACGTGATTGTTAGTTGCACAAAAATTAAATGAAATGAAAAAAAAAAAAAAATACTCAGAGATTATTTTGAACCATGATAATAGTAAAAGTGCTATAACAAGTGGGGTTTTGTTAAGGTCCTGGAAGAGGAGCCCATATATTTTTTGTGTTAGTTGTTGTATTAAAGTTTTTTTCCAATTTAGTTGTTGTTTTTATTGAATTCTTAACAATTGTCTTGAATATGAAGTTTCAGTCAATTTCTTGTTTTATTTTCTTTCTTTTTATTAAGATAACGAATTTGGTTTTTTTTTTATTATTATTTCCTAACAAAAATTGGTCTATTGAGTATTGGCACTCATGTGTACATACATATGTATGTGTGTAGATAGGTGTATGGGTATAGGGCTACATAAAATATTTAACAGTATGTCTGTATTTGTATTTGTGTTGTAAATATAATAAAGTCACCCAACTTTAACCTTTTTGCAATGATTTTAACTCGTATTTGTTTTTGAAGAGATGTCAGCAAGCGTAACGTTGATTCTTGAAAAACAAAAATAGAAAATTTAATAAAATTTTTGTGTCTGAAGGCCTTTAAGTGCAAACATCTTTTTAGAGAGAAAAAGTGAAATTAGAGGCACTGAAATCTAATCCGTCATTCACTTTCACCAGAATCAAATGACAAAGTACTCTCTCCCCAGGTCTACGTTAAATTTTGGCCCTAATCGAAGATCCATTACTTTTATTATGACTTGGATTGGATTGGATTGATTATTGGGCTTATTTACTCAACTGTCTGAACATATTCAAGGTCTGGTAGATGTTTCTTCATAAGATTTTCGAAAGAAGTTTTATATAAGCTTGTCCGGACATATGTGGCTGCTAGTTTTTATTTTTCTTATGCTGACAAGAAGATGTGAGGGATAATAGTATATCTCATGCTTTTTCCAAAAAAATGTTATTGATTGGAGTTAACAACATTAGATTGATCAATTCGTTCGTGGCAATTATTTAGCTTTTCAGGTGATATTGGTCAGTACTCCACAAAATAGTTTTACTAGCCGTTAATTTCATCATGGTATCTGACCTCCATTAAACGTTGTTTTTACTTTTCAGACGTTGTTTTCACTTTTCCATTTTGATTCCTTCCCACCATCTTCCATTTTGTTTTGTTTCGGTTGTATTAATATAAGACTTGCCCGCAAAGCAAGATGTCGCTTGACTGTGTACCGCTATAAACACTCAGTTCAGAAAGAATCGAATTTATTTTATCCTTTGTCTTATCCCCGTAGCTAAACCACTTCATGTATGAATATACACTTATGGGATATATCAAGTAAGAAAATAATTAATTTTCGATTTGCAACACTACCCATCCGAATGATTTTTTATCTGCGCTTTGTCTGTCTGGCAACGTGTCTTTAAATGGCTGTGAAAACATTCTTCAAACCATGAATGGTTTCTCAGCAGAAAACTTATTTTGCCTTTTAAGAAAATTTAATATTTTGTTGTCGTATACGATTTTTTCTGTCATATTCAACTACCCTCCCCCATTTTATTCAACCAAAACGAATTGTATCCCGTAAGAAGTAAACTTTTGACAACGAGACAGTAAAATGGTGGGAGGTAGAGGTACGAATACGAATAAGAATTGGATGAAGTAAATGGAACACAGGAAAAACTTTTTAATTTGTTCATCATGCTTAGCAAAAATGAATTATCACGACAATATTTATTGTATTCCATAAATATGGGAGTCTATAGTACTATGTGTGGCTGGTAGGAATGGGGGGGGGGTGTTATAGGAAATATTAAAGTATGTTGCCTGTGTTTGTGTGTATCTTTCTGGCTTGTGTATCCTTCTGGCATTGCTTAAATTATAAGTCAACTCATTACAACTGCTAAAACAAAAACACCAAAGAAAACAAGAAAACAAAAAAGATAAATTTTAACGTAAAAAGTTTAAGAAAAAAATTGGTTTTAAAAAAGCAGCACAGCGCATAAATACAAATGAATTCAATTTAAACTTTTTTGCTCGAAAACAAAAGAAAAGAGAAAACTTTCTTAACACTTGCCAATGCCAATACCAGCAGCAGCAATAGCAACAGCAACAATAGGAGGAAGCAGTTAAAGCAAACATTGCTTGTATATTGCAAAATTATTGAATTATTTTTCCGTTTTGTTTCTTCCATTCATTAATTTTGAAATTATTTTCTTTCAAGTTTGTTGCGTAACGTATTTATTTTCATTTTAATTTTTCCACTTTATGAGAAAATTTTAACTCTCAAAGCTTTTGTAAAGTTTACATTTCACTTTGTTGGGGGAATTGATTTACAATTTGTATTCAAATTAATACGCAGAGATAATGATTTCGTTTTCATAAGATTTTTACATAGAAATTATAGCAAATAAAAGCTGTAGCTATCGTAGTCGAGTAGGTAATATGTTGGCTTATTAGACGTGAGGCCACAATTCCAAGACCATCTCAGACATCTTTAACAAAACGAAATATGAAAAAATATTTTTTCGGCGACTTCATCTCTCAGCAGATTTCTGGAAAAAACTCTGAGAGTAAATAAAAATAGCCATGAAAGCTTCTCAAAAATCTGTCGTTTGGAGTCAACTTTATACTGTATATCCCACCACTCATGTATAAAATTAATGTGTGAATTAATAATCCTGGCTGAAGCGCCAGTAGAAGCTTGCAATCCAACATCAGACATAAATTTCTGCTAATTGACCAATACATTTGAAAGAATTTCAATTTAATTCTTGTTAATTGAACAAGAACATTTATCAAAGGCTATCTTGAAAATTTAGGGTGATAGAAGACTCTTATAGAAATAAAGTGTGGTATCTGTAATAAAAATTATCCACTCGAATGTACACCAAACCTTAAAAGTTTTGTCGGCTTGTCTACTTGATTTATTTCTTGTTATTGGGTTTTCTTCTTCGTAATTATCAGTCTTATTCTTTGTATAACTCCACCTTACTTTTGGTTTCGTGTTTGGTGTATATACATAAACAAATTAATTGCTTTCCAAGAACAGCTAACTATTGGCAGATAGTCTAGCAACCATATTTGTAGTATGAATCCATTTACATCTGTGCGAAATTATTCCTACAGATATTCACAGTGAACAACTGTTGCCAAATTAAGTTTAACGTTCAGTACTCATTAGTTGACAACTGCTACACGTATTGTCTTTTACGTTTATAAACAAAACAGAACCATTAAATATCACGAATAAACGAAATAGCCATACCGAGCACGATATAAATTTTTTTATGCATTCCATATGGAGTGCAGTCCACATGTGATATCGGGTGTTATGCATTGACATTGCATCAATGCACATATAAAGACGCTGGAAAACTTAAATTCCTCTTGATGAACGTTAATGAATAAAGAAATTTTTATTGCTGCTGCAGCTGTTGCTATCTGTAATAAAAAAGTGTACAAGAGAGGAGAGTATGAGTATATAAACAGGACGGTTTTTTATTTTTCATTGAATAATTCTATTTTGCAGCATGGAATTCCAGAAGATAACCAATATAATTTCTCTTGAGTTTGTGAGGCATTGTGGTAAGGTTTTATGCTCTGTTTAAAACACCTACAAAGAAAGAAGCTTAAATAGCTTTGGTCAATTAAATTTTGCTATAATTGCAGCATAAAATACTGGTACATTAGATTATGTTGCATTGGCAATAGTTGCAAAAAAAAGCATTATTTTTGTAATACCTTGTTTTGTACTGAAGAAATTTATTCATTTATCACGTCATAGAAACTGGCGAAGTGAATGATTCAAATTAAATCGGATACCACTGTTACTAAGCTAGCTACTAAGCCAGCCCAACCAGATGCTTCATACATAAAATATAGCAGAGTGTTTTCATCCTAAGTACTTGAATGAATTGATCAATTGATATTAAAATGGAAAGTAAGGATAACGTACCATCGGTAGCTTTGCAGATTCTGGCGGTTTTGTAAGAAGTATAGTTAACCGTGATACACAAAATTTTTATAATTGAAAAACACTCTTTTCTCAGATTCAAAGTTTATAGTTATGGTATTTTAAGTTCTACTTTTTAATTAAAACTTTTGCGTTCAATTTAAAAAGAGGAAACATTTTAAAAAAAAAAAAACTTTTTGCAAAACTATAATGAAAAGAACCTTTTTGTTTAATGATAATGAAGCATTCATTACATTGAAACTTAAAAATAATTTTAATTATCAAAAAAATGCTTGTGATGAAAGAAGAAATAACACAATCGAATCGAGCAAACATTATGAAACAGCCAAACTGGCATCATGCCACCAAAATAACCAGAAAAACCAACATTTCAAACCAGCCAATCAAACCCATCAGCACTGCCACCACTACCACCATTCACTAGCCATTAATCTGGTCTATAATCGGTATGGAAAACTGTTTGCATTTATTTTTTACTTCATAGTTCAGCCATGTTTCCTTTGCTAGCAGCAGAGGAACTCTTTTACAGTTGTTTGCTATTTTTTTGCGCTAATCTCAACAACAAATATTTTATAGTGAACAACTATTTTGCCTTGATAAGCTTTTTGGGGAAGAGAATAAATCTGCAACAACTGCAAACTAAGTTTTCAAACTATTTTTTGTTAAACTCCAGCTTCCGTTGAAAATAAACAAAAAATTAAAAGAAGTGAACGGATTTTGTGAAATAAATTTTATAATGTTTAAATGCTAGAATTTTATGTTTAAATAAATTTAAAAATTTAAATTTAAAACATTTTTCAAATACGGATTCTAACTTTGATTCTCGTGATGCCAATAGTCTTTCATGTCTAAAAAGTTATGCAAATTGTTTTTATTAATAATGCCGTGATAAATGGAGCACTTACTGGCATACAAACGTAGATTGTATTTCATTTCGTATAAACGTACACTAAATAGGAGTGTTTAATTTCAGCTTCGTTGGCTGCTATAGCAAGAGGCGTATACTTGTTATTGAGTGAAATTTCATTCATTAATCATACGACGTGGGGTAATGCTTACGTGGTATGTCGGTATTAAGAATTTAAGAAATTAACAATAACAAATTTATTTTAAATTAAGTTTAAACATTTAAAAAAGCAAACAATTACTTTATTTATTACCGCTCTTGGAAGCTTTTAGTTCTCAGAAACTATCATCGCCATAGACGGTTTGCAGTTGTTATTTTATGCGGGCATATAAGCCAGAATTTTTGAGGACTTAATTAGGACTTATGAAGTCGTCGTGGTATGAGATACTAGGTCGTAATCCTGACTGAAGGGTTGTAATGACCAATTATGTATGTATGTAATTAGGACTTAATAAATCGTGTTTTTACCCTGAATAGTAATATAGTATTAATACATAGAAAGAGAAAATAAACTGTATTCAGGAAATCTTAAATTTGCTGAAAATTTAAAAAAAAAAAATCCCACCTAATGCTAGACTACATTAATTCTATGAAGTTTTTTTTAACAATTTCAGTAGACCTGACAGGATTACTATTAAAAGTCCAGTTTTTTATTACACATGTTTTTGTTGTTATAGAATGACATTTATGGCTGTAAAATAAATTCTTTTTTATTTTTCAAACGATGTATTAAAGTTTCGAAAACAATTCCAAGTTGTTTAAGAACAGAAGGCGGCATTGCTTTGTGAATACACAGTAAAAACTGGCATTGATGAAGTGCTGATACGAATACAAAAGAAAGTAAATCTTTAGACATGTTGTCGAAAGGTTAAAATTGTATGTATTCGAATACTTTTTGCTCAAGTGGCATGTATCTTAAAGTATGTATTATAAAATGCTAAAATTAATCGAATCCTAATTGTTGTATCACTTTGGTTCACAGCCTTGAGTAAATCTTTGATAAGTGTTTTAAATTATGTGAAGTAGGTCACAGTGGCTTGTGTGGAGTCAAAGTAAAATAAAAATATATTTGAAAGCAATACCGGATGTGTCATGGGTGTCATATGATTCTTATGTTTGATTTGAAAGTTTAAAAAACCAAAATCGAACAATGTTTGCATAGTTTCAAGAGACTCATGTTAGATCGGTCTGACATGAACTTGTCTTGGTGGAACCCCCACGTTAGATAAAACTCAACGCTTGCTTGACAATTGCCGAAAATTGGCCAATTTAAAAGATTGGACATAACTTAGCGATACATACTTTTAATAATCGCAACTGCCATATGAAATTACTCCCTTTTTCCCGATATTATTATTAAAATGTGCTACGTGCAGTACTTGCTTATCATGGTGGGTCTTTTAATCAAGATTAATCACTTCTCGACAGTTAGTATGCGACTTTTCACTCATGTGAACACCATTTGTATCAGGAAATTATTTAATTTGGATTTGTACACCTCGAAGAGAACGAAAAGCCTCAAATTATTCTCTCAGAGTGTTATTAAGAACAACATTACGAATTAATATTTCTTTAGATTACGGAAACAACCGATTTGACAAATTACCTCCAATTCCAATATATATTCAATATACAGTGAGCGTCAAAAGTGAGTAAACACCGCTGAAATAATTCATTTTCTTAGGATAGCGAGAAAAGTAAATGAGAATATTCGAATAAATTTCCATAAATTAAAAACGTTTATTTATTACTTATAAAATGTTAAAACACAAAAATTGCAAAAATTATTGTTGTGCTACAAGTATATTTTTTATAATAGAAAATTTAAAATTATAGTGGGTGTTGATTCACTTATGGCGCTCTGTGTATATTTGAGAATTTCTCAAAGATAGAAAAACCTTTAAAAGGGAGGCTGTGACCATTTTCTTTCTTAAAACATCTAGGCTTTCTTATATCATACAGCACCATGTGGTTTTTAAAATTTAAGCAGTCGTTAATCATTATGTCCACATATATTATGGCTTCTAAGGAGTTAAAATTGGTTGTGTTTCAGTGTTTAATTATCCTTAAATCTTCCAAGGAGTGCTTCACCGAATTTCACAATGGATACCTTTCCGGAATCGCAAACCACACAATCTGTCATCCACAACTTTTCACAATAGCTGTTCTAGAACAGACTACCTGTACAAAACACTTGTACGTCAGTGGAATCATTGTTTTCGTCCTAGAAGAATAGGGATTTAAGGATAGAAAAGCAAGGAAGTCACAAAGATGGAAGAAAGGTTGAAAAGAAATAGAAAAAATAGAAACTTACTCTGATCTATTGTTCCATTAGGCAGAAGTACAGATAGACAGTTGAAACCTTGAAAGAACCTATTCTCCAGTGTCTGTAATCTTATTCTCCAAGAGTCTGATATCCCAGCTGATTGATACCATAATTTCCCGTAAGCAACCCAATTATCATCCTCAGATTGGGCTGTTAAGGATTAACAGGGAACCAGTTCCATTAAAGATAGGTGGCCAAAGGTTCCAAACCACTTTACACTATATAATGTTTCCTGGCATAAGCTTTCGATAACTATTGTTACTCCGCCTGATTTCTGAAACTGCAAATAACCACTATACAGCGATTTTACAGCTACACTTAGTTATGCCTACAAGAAGTACTTTGACGATTTAAAATTGTCTTGGGTAACAGGCTTAAAAATTTGGAAAATATTCTTCATCCAATTTTATTCTACCAAAATTCGCTCATGATCATCTATTTTCTATTTGTCTTTTCTTCTGTCTTCTCGGCCATGTACTCTTTGAAGGGGACTTACTAGGCATTGTTTTCGAAATGATATTTCAAGAAGAGAACAAAGTTTTTCAACAAATTTTGCATCGCCATCTTGAATTTTGTACCGAATAATGTGAAAAATTTTCATTATCTTCTTGTATGGCTTATCATTTATTATGTTCAGCATTTTTTTCCTGAAGATAATATGAAAAAAATGTCATAAAATATTTAACCGTCTTCGTTAGAACACACAATTTTTGTTTTATTCTCAGAGCACTAGTTTGGCCTTAAAAAATTTTTTGAATTCTCTACTACCGTTTCCCAATTTTTTTTCTTAATTTTTCGTAAAAATTTGTCACGTTTTTATTTTGCCTGTACGTGAAAATGTCCTGTATTTGGTATTTGTTTAAGTCTATGTATATGTAGCAGAGCCGCATACTTTAATAATTAACTTACGCAACGAACATACATACATACATGCACACAACATAAATGGATGTCAAGGGTAAATTGTAGGGTTACATGGAATTGGATTATAAAATAATTTCTTAAAAATTATACACGAATCAACAACACACCGGGGAAGGAAGGTGCTGTGGAATATAAGAAATACCTTTTAATTCACAAAAATTTAATATCGAATCATAAAAGAAGAATGCTGCTGTCAACATACATAACCTAAAAAAGTTACACCAATTTACAGCTTTGAAGTTGAAGTATACGGCAAACATGTAGGCAACCATACAATACTTGAAACAGGAACAACGAATAAAAGGTTTACAAGGAACAAGGACATGAGGGCTAAATTTTATTTCACGTTTTATTTGGGTAGCTAAAGAGAGGCTGTAAAATGTCAACAATAAAAATTTATTAAAGGCCTGACAAGAAAGTTGAAGTTATGAGAGTTAACACCGTTTTTCTGTATACTCGTATCCTGAGTTAGGATTTTTCATGAGTTTATACAATATGTTTGTCAAAATGTAATTTTAAGACAATTCGCAGTCATATGATAGCATGAGAACGACAGCTTTGAATGTGTTATTAACCCATGTTATTATCCAAGTGGATTCAAAATATTCTTTGTGTAATGTTAAGACTCTAAATCTGCCAGTAGATGAGAGGCGGATTCAATAATCCGAATTGAGTGACCTCCAGTGTATGACTTTTCCTCGAAGTAATCCTATGAAATTTGTTATGATACGTAGATTTTTTAAATGATTTGAGTGGAAGCTGTACATACGACAGTCGCTTGTAGATTATAGTTACTAACGTCATTTTTTTTTATTTTCCGCTTTGTTTTTAAAGATTTGTGTGCCAAGAACATGACCTTAAAGCTGTTCAGAGTGTTGTTATCTAAGTATGGTGTATTAAATATTTACTGTATTAATCATTACATACCTTTAGTCAGGATCATGGCCTAGCTTCTCACACCACCCATATTTGTGTGTGTTAATTTTATTTAAGATTGGCTGGACCTACAGTTTAAAGAAAAACATATTTTTGTGAAACAAGTGAGACTAAATATCACTTTTATTGTTAGAAATCTGCTCAGAGGAAGTTGCTGAAGAAATATTTTTTCGTTTTGTTCCAGATGTCTGACTTGGGGTTTGAACCTAGGCCTCACGTCTAAGCCAACACACTATTTAGTAGAGTACATTGTAGCCTGGTGTATTGCTGTTACAAAATGGCAACCTCGGTTTCACTGAAGCAGTCTGTATTTATGTCTCTGAAGAACGTTGACATTGTCAGACAAATCCTATGGCAGAAGTGGTGAAAATCTGCTTTTGCAATGTTATCTACATTAAGTTTTTAAATTCTAAACGAATACTACCGGCGATCGAAGTTAATATAATTGACTTGCAGGCAAGATTTTCAGTTCCTTGATTTGCAAGAAAAATGAATATGGTTGAATCAGATGCACAAATTCCCCGAAAGCATAGTGCATTGGCCAGTAAACGCTTAGTATAAACGACAGATATGAAACCGCGATACAACGTTATAACAATAATCGGCTATATGTTGCCGAGACTAAATTGAAATAAGTTAGAAAAAAGTCTTCGGCTAGTTTGATATAAGCAGCCAACTCTCTGGACCTCGCCTATGACTGACTATTATTTGATTCAATTGACTTCTCTGTAGCTCAAATTTTGAATGGAAAACCCTTTTCATTAACTCTCCTTATATGTATACCTTCCCCATATAGCAACTCTTTCCGAAAACTGTTTTCATTTCAAAAAGAAACATAAAAAATTTTTTTTAATTTTCTGAAAATATATTCGCATTGTTTTGAATTTTTTTAAAATTGCCACGAATAAAAAATTTTTATTTTGAAAGTGAATTAATGTTTCAATAGTTATGGATTATAACAGCTTTATTCAGATGATAATATTCTTGATTCTAATGTTCCTGCAATATAATGAAGACAATAACAAATTGTTCGACATGGATAATGAAGATGAGTGGATAACGCCAGACAGTTTCGGGGATTATAAACTGGGTATTGCATTCGTAATGGCATTTGGCCTTTACTGTGTGTACAAATTACAATTGTATCTCATCTTAATTTCCTACATGAAACGTTTATTTAGAGATCATGGAATTCTTAAATTCATCATAATCACTTCCAGTTGTTTAATGGTCTTTTCAACATCGGCATTTATATTGTCAACTACGAAACATTTTTCGAACTCTTGCCACAATGAGAACCAATTGGGAGGTGCAAAAAGACTTTTTGGCGTTGAAGAAACTGTAGAAAATAATATGGATTCGTTTATGTTGGAGCAATACCAGGGCAAATGTTTTGTAATTAAGGATGACACAGATATGGAAGATGTATGTCCAGATAATAATTTAGAACAAGAAGAGTGTCCAGCCTTTAAAGTAGAAGAAATACATCTAAATGCCTTTGCCAGTAGCTGGAGAAATTAAACGATCAAATTTGATTGGAAAGTATTTGGAAAATTATTGTTTACGGAGTATATGACAAAGGCGATGAGAGCAAAAGTGGCCAATATTGCAGTTCCACAACATGACTATTCGTTGGATTTACAATATTGTCTCCCATATCTTGAAAAATTTTCATATTTTATGTGTCATGCCACTTTTGCACTCACCATCCTCTATTCCTTGAAATTCTGTAACTCAAAATTTTGTTTTTATTTTGCTACTGCAGGTTTAAAAATATTTCGCATAAAAATATATTTTTTTAAAGCATTTTATTGTTAAAAATTATACAAATATTTGCCAAAAGCAAACTAATAAAAATATACAAAAAAGTCTGTAATAAATTTCTTTATTTTTTTTGGCATATTTTTCTTAAAAATTTATTGCAATTTTTTGTCCATTGATTAACAAACTCTACAAAGCAATGTTAACGATTTAAGAGTTTCTAAACCCAAAAATTTTCAGAAACCTTCCAGCCAGTCAGACAAGCACACACAATACAGTATCACTATGCCACAACGTTTCGTAGTGAAAATAAGAAACAATATTACAATAAATAAATAAAAACGAAAATAAATTAATGTTTTAACAAAAAGCCTAAGGGCATATTGAAATTACCCAGTGTATCCTTTTTCCCATGCCCACAAATTCTGCAGCCACAGCCGTGAGCATCATAAGCACAGAACATGTAGATGACGAGACAGTGTGGCCTAGTATTCCAATAACCAGTTACAAAAGACAAAAGAATGTTTGGAAATGGGGTGTGAAAAAGGGGTTGGATACGAATTTTTTGGTTAAAACCCCTAAAGCAAGATTTTTTGTTTGTTTTGTTTTCATTTGTTCAATACATACAGGGTCCTTGAGTTGGTAATTTACTTTTCGATAGCGTTTTATTTGATAGATTTTTATCTTATAATATAGGTTATATATTCTGGTTGTCATGCCCAGTTCAAACCCCAGGTCAGACATCTCCAACAAAACGAAATATGGAGAAAGTATTTCTTCGGTGACTTTCTTTTCTTTCTCTTCTTTGTCGTTCGGAGAGTTCATCCCTCCACTTATGTATAAAAATAACACACTCAACATATGTGATGTGGAAAGCTAGGTTGTAATTCTCACCAAAGGGTTGTAATTACCAATTGCATGTACATATATAGCGAGCATCGACACCTTACACCAAGTTTAAGACGTGTAATCTTTTTTTTTTTACTAGTACAGCTAATATTAACAAGTTGGCATAAGCCACTGATTTATTTCATTATTTCATTAAAAATCAGAGGTATTAAAATAGGCAAACAATCTAGTCAATAGGACTTTTCGAAAAAAAAAACCAGCCATCAAATTGATTTTGCATTCAATCATGTATAGCAAGTTTCTCTGACTTGTATTAACTAAATTACGTTGAAGCAGAATTGCATTCGACATTTCGAGTAATGGCAGCTCCTTGCTCATTTCGAAAGAAATAAAGACCGATAACGTGACAGCGTGTAAACCGCGCCAAACGCTCAGAATTATCTTCGCTCTAAATACGGCAACTTGGCTTATTGACTTGTCCATTTAATTAGAAAAGAGCCTCACAACCGAATACAGTCTTTAATATCAATTCTCATCTGCGACCAATTTTAGACGTACCCAATTAGAGCAAACTAAGGATGTTTAGCTTCAATTTTTGTACGAGCTCTGTTTTATAGTCTAGATAATTACAAAAAAATTTCCACACAGTAGAAGAACAGTTCGGAGTCTTCGTCAAGAGATTTGAAGCTTCAATATTCTCTTTTCACCCTAAGTTTTCGATAAACTTGCGGAAAAGATTTATTTTTCACAATTTGAAAGCATTGTTTTGGCGTTAAACGATTAGTAACGACTTACCAAGCTTTACTGAATAGATACGCCAACACAGCTTGACTTTCTCAGCTACCAAACAACAGTTATCGATATTGATTATTCTCATGCAATTAAAAACACACCCGACACTTTACTTAAGACGCTTTATTTGTTAAATAAAGTTTAAAATGAACTCTTAATCGGATGAGCGAATGAGAAAATTGTGATCTGAAAAATGCATTGTGCCATATAACCCAGGGACAAATTAAGATGGTTAGATTTCTATTTGTACTATTTTCTGGGATTAATAGAGTTAATAATAAAACTTTGAAACCTTAAAAAACAAACTTCTACATTAAAATAATCAACAAATATAAGCATGTTTACGTATGAAATATTGTATTAACAGCTATGATAACAAATGTTTTAAATTATCTTTTTGAAAAGAAACTCAATCTTGACAGATACTATAGAAATTGGTGAAATTTTAATTAAATGTTATTGTTTATTTGTTCCTATTGGTTGTTATTATTGTTATGAATTTCATTTCGTTACAAATAATTGTTATTTTTTTTTTTAATTTCAATGATGATTTTAAAGCATCGTCCAACACAACCATACTACACACTATACATCGACATTGACGTCGTTAAATCGTATGTTCTTAGTGGCAAATTGATGTCTTTAAAATGTAAAATAATTCTTTCTATAAACTTCTTACGTATTAAAGCCATAATCATAGCCGATGTGTGGCTCGTATGCTGTCCACTTCAAGACAGGCAAAAAAAAAAAACACCAGTTACCAAAGCACTTTGAATTAATGGCAATCATTTCAGAACCATTTTCGAAAAATTCGGCCTAGTGACACATCTAGACCATACAACACATTCAACAGTTAATTTCCTCGGATGTAATCGGTTTACCATAATCACTTCACTATGTTCTCCGAGCCCCACATATGACAATTTTTCTAGCTGGGTTAATCACCGCGTGAAAAATGGTCTTCCTCGCTGATAAGATTTAGTTCGCAGACACATCTTTGAAAGCGTATTGTTAGGCACTCAACCAGCCCATCTATGGTTTTGTGTATGGTTAGCTGTTTTGAATTGTTGCGTACTATGAACTTTATATAGGCGATCGCTTTCTCTAACAGAATTGATTTTTTCGGCAGTGTGTGTGTATAATCAGGGCGTAATGCTGGCCACTTTGGCTATGTTGCCGGCTACCAAGCTTCTACAATATCGAATACAACCAATTTGTATAGGGTGTACCGTTAGAAAAAAAAACCAATTAAGCTAAACGTTTAAAAATATTATACTCACCCGACAGAAGTGTATAATTTTTAATTAAACTTTACGTATACAAATTACTTGAGGTTATTTACAAAAATTCAAATTAATTTTTTCTGTAAAATGACCACAGGGCTTTTTATTACAACACCTAGTGGTTTGTTTTTTATATACAGGAATAAAAATGGAAAATATTTTGTAATTAAAAAACAAAAAACAAAAAAAATAAAATTTTGCTTTAACAAATAATAGAATTTTGAATAGAAGACAAATGAGATTTTAGAAATTTCCTTTTGCAGCCTTCGGTTGAAAATATTTGTTAAATTGTCTCTCTGCAAATAAAACTAATATACATAAGTTCTGCTTCAAGTTTTGTGCCACCTACTCTGCATTTTGTAGCAAGTGAAGCTGTAGTACCAATGTGTATAGGTTTGAATGTGAAAGTAGCAGTGTTATTTGGCTTTCAAATATTAAATTTATAATCAGTAACCCATAATTCCTGCTTCCAAAATGCTCTGAAGAAATTAATTTTAAGAACTTATGATGATTTCTTTTCTGGCATACATTTTGCCTTTATTCTGCCTTTTGCCATTTTTTTGTTCTTTTCTGAAAAAAATGCAATTTTGTAAATTAATAACATGTTCTTTTCTAAAAATTTTGCCATAAAACCCAAAAAATATGCTACATGTTTGACCCTCAATTCAATTAAAGGGTTGGAAGTGCAACATTATTAAAACAGCTGTTCTTGTTATTGTTTAAAAAAAAAAAAAGAAAATAATAAAAAATATTTGTTTTAAAAGTGTTGAAATGGAAATGGATTTAACAACTACTGGAGACACGTGACTTTCAAAATGAAATTCAGATTTTTGAACAAAAATTCTGGTTATTTTGCAACATAGTCTCCTTAAAACTCTACACACTTTGTCCAATTTGTATACTCTTTGTAAAAGATAAGGTATGACGATCCTATCAAAATTGACTTGTTTATGAAATGATTTCATCGTTGGAGTTAAATCTCTTCTGCCGTTGTATTCCTTCAGACTAGGCATCAAAAAATGGTAGACTCTGCAGAATACAATTAATGAATGCTATTCGTAACCCGATTCATAAATTTTTGCCTTGGAAACTCTTGTGTACCCCTGAACAGTAGAACTGCAAAATTCAAATCTCTTTTTTAAATGTTAAAAATGTCAATTTTAAACCGGCCACTAATTGTTTTTGAAGGTAGAATACACCAAGTGCGTCACAGAAATCTGTGGGAAGAACTTTCTTGACTAAAAATTCAGTTCCTATGGACTTTTTTGGTGACGCTTTATATCAAAGAACCCAATACTTTGGCTGTTATTTTGTCTTTTGTGTATTGTGAAGGATTTCTGTTTCTTAAACGCTTTTGCAATACCGCAAAAGATTGTCTCACAATGTTAAATACATCGGAACGGTTATTACACTGTTGTGAGTTCAGTCGATTATTAGCAAGCACATCACAAATCTTTCAGAGATGCTTTCTCATATCTCAGCAATCATATAATATGAAAGCCACTGATGTTTGTGAAGTTTTCATTCAAATGCCTAACTATGCTCTTTCTAAAAAACAGTATTCGTTGTACTGCTATTTTCATGCTTACAATTGTACCTATGTACATCTCCTAGTAATAAATATTAAAACAAAATAGAAACATAGACACCAGAAACGGCAGCAGTCACTGCAGCAGTAGCAGTAGCTATACCAAGACTTTAATATCTTTAAAGTAATTTATTCCTGTGAGGCTTTTGCTTGCAGAGTCACATTTGTGGGCTTGAATTCTTTGGAGTTTTGCCATTACAAAGGCACCCACAATACTGTGGGCGGCAACTGCAGGAAGTAGAACAGTTTCTTGGAAACTTTAATTGTAAAATAAAGAAAACAACAACAACATCTCTCATACTTTCTAACAGTGAATTCATGAAATACAAATTTAAAAAAGTTTTAATTTTACTTCTAAAGTGTAATGAAAATAATACACTTAGGACGAGAAGAGAAATGAGTTAAAAGAAGGAATTTGCCATTAACGTATTGTCAATAAGGAAAGTTTAAAGTTTAGTTTTAAATATTCAAATAATTGCTCAGTTATAACATAAGTTGTAGTCGTTTGACGCTTAGGACTTATTTTCATAATTAAATATTAAGTTTTGCGCACCATCATGCAGCATTAATGCGGATAAAGTTTTAAGGCACATAAATTACTGGTGGAGCATTTAAATATTAATATAATGAAGTTCTTAAACAAAAAATTGTAATTAACAATAGAACAAATGTAATTTATTAGACTTGCATGGTGTACTTTAATTAAGCTTAAGTTGGGAGTGGCGTCATAGATATTAAATGTGGTAAAGGTTTCGTGCTTACTTATGGATTTCAACATAAACAAGACATGTGATGCTGGTTAAATTGTTCACCAACAATGTTCTAATTTTTTCCTGAATACATCTTAATACATCAAATACCAGGGCAAACCTATATGTTTGCGTTTTCTAAATCATAGGATTCTTCCTCACTAAGGCTGTAATAATTTTTTGTACATAACATCTAAGACACCTAAGAACTTAATAACCATTCTTCAGATTCATAAATAAATTGTTTTGTGCTGGTTTAATATTCACTCCCCCATTTTAAGAATATAGTCACCAGGAAATGATCTTTAAATACGCCTCAAAATATATGACTAATCTCTGACAGCACTGCTTATCATTTCAAGCGAGTAATTTTCTTAATGTTTTTAGTATCCGGCTGATATGGAAATTGAATGACAGACATAAAGCGAAGAAACAGAAGAAAATAAAATGAATTTTTGAACAAAGATGAATAGGAATATTGTAATAGCGTAGGAGGTAATACAACAACACATTAAAGAGAAAGAATATTTGTAATTCACAGAGGATGGAAGAAAACAATGTACGAAATCTCTAAATGTGAAGATAAGATAGGGAAACTCCCGCATGGAATAAATCTACTGAGGAATAATTTTTAAATAAGAAGGAAAACTAAAATGAAAATAAAAGAAAAAAGAACTTTTTTTCTTTGTTTCGAATTGGAAACATTCATACAGATACTAGTATTTAAACGGAAGACTATAGCAACCGGAAGTGCCTTGCTGTTGCACAAATAAAAGAGAGGCAAAAAACGAAATGAATATTATTTTTGGTGGTTTATTCAGCGAAAAACTATTTTCATTTTTTATTTTATTTTTCTTTTTCATTTTGGTGCACTCTGCCTCTATCCTTTTTTTTTTTTTTTTTTTTGTTATGGCCACAGTAAACCAAACAAGATTTTAAGTTGGAAACGAAAATTCAACAAAAAAAATTGTTACACTTTGGGGTCTCCCTTCTGCTCTACGAAAAGTTATTCGAATTTAACCGTTTGACTGCTACGCGGCACAAAAGCGCTGCGTTCATTTGTTACGAAAATTGCGACGCAGCGCATTTGCGCTTCTTCTTTGTTGTTCCGTGGGTATGAACGTAGTCTGACCTCAATGCATTCTAAAATAACTTTTTACTGTTTTTATATATTATTTTTAAAAATTAACCATGTCACGGGCTCTTATTTCGGACGTTGATTCGAATGCTAGTGATTCTGAGGATGGTGACAGAACAGACAACAGTAGTGATGATAGCATTATTATAACTCATAAGTGAGGCTTCTATCTCATCTTCATCTTCAGAAACAGAAGAAACACCAACTTTTACGAATATTCCTCCGACAAATGTGTTTTCGAAAACAACAAATATTTTTTTCGAGACTCCTGGACCTAGATGTGAGGTGCAAATCTATACATCCTATATATTATATAATAATATTATAATATTGTTTCTTTATAATACGAGAAGAATTATTAAGATTGATTGACTTTTGTCTAAATGAGAGTGTTTTATTTGACAACATCAAGTCAAAATATGTCCCGCAGTTTTTGAACGTTCTCACCAGAATCGCTTAGCAGTCAAACGGTTAAAGACTATCTTTTGAAGTTGAAAAAAACATTATTTTATTTTCTAATGTTGCGTATAACCGAAATGAATCTAGTGGTGTCATAAGAAAAGCTTGTGAAATGTTTCAATAAGTATGGTTTGCAATAATTCATACGCCTTCTATATAATCCATATGGAAGCTCCTTTGCGCTGTCACAGAGGTAAACCAAAACAAAGAATGTCCTGTGAAGAGTAGTGAGTAAAGAGTAGTGCTCAATGTACTTCTAATCAATCAATCACCTGATCAATCAATCACCTGTTCAGTTGACAAACTATAAACATTATAAACAACTCAATTTAGATTACATGCGAGTCTCTCATTCTTATAAATCTTTTGCACCTCAATCTCCAACGAGCTTGACAGCAAATATGAGTGACATCGAGAGTTAAAAGTTTTGAAAAAATTGCACCATACAACACTGTGTTCAATACTGTACATACATACATAATTGGTCATTACAACCCTTCAGTTATAATTCCGACTTAGCTTTTCACACCACGTACTATGTATGTTGTATGTGTTAATTTTATGCATGCGTTGCGTGACTTACCATTTAAAGTCGACTCTGAACTACAGATGTTTTTGAGAGTTTTTAATAAAAATCTGCTGAGAGGCATTTGCCGAAGAAATATTTTCTCGTTTTGTTGGAAATGTCTAAACGGGGGTTGAACCGTGTCTAATAAGTCACTCTAACTACTACACAGTACTTAAGGCGACCGCGTCATATTGCGATCAATATGATCAAAAGCTTTCTTAAATTCCATATGTCTGAAGCAAATTACATTAGCTCTTCAGCGAGCGTAATAAGCCTGGATTTAAGGCATACTCAGCTTAGTAACCTATCTTTTGACAAGTCACTGTAAACTTGTTAAGCAGCATTCTGCAGTTTGTCAGGACAAAAGATGAGAAGTAATATATTAAAGACCCCCTACGTTGAGGAGTTTAATAGTTTGTAAGGTCGGAGTTCAATGGAAACTCAACAGGACTATAAAAACGTGTCATGATATTAATTTTCATTTTAGTTACAATAATAGTTGAACAATTATTACAAACTTAAAATGATAATAGAAATTACATTTAATCGCCTAAAATCAACTGCTTAACGTTGTTTGTCTATTTACTTCAACTAAAATTATTTGTTCCTTGAAATACAATATACATAATACTCAGCTCTCTCTCCATATGAGATGGGATTCTTCAAAACCAACATCGTTTGAAATTATTTCTGCAAATCTAATGAACAACTCTTATCTGCTCTAATAGAGGTTTGATTGTATCTGTGGAAGTATGTGTGCATATTGAATATACCAGACAATATTTGTTTTAGTGGTGGATACCACAAACCACTTAAACGCTCTCTGTAATGGCAGCAGCAACAGTAATTGTGGCTACATATACACGCACCAGTTAGATTTTGTGAAGCTAAAGATTTTGGTATGCTTGGCAGTACAGTCGTTTAACGTTTACAATTTAAGTTTCACTTCCTGTTTCTAACGTAACGTTTACTTGATGTGGAATTGTACGTTGAAGGAAAACAAATATTTTTAGTTTAAATGATGAGCAAACAAAAATCTATTGATTTTACTGTACAAAGAAGCCCATTAAAGTAGAAATTCTTACACATACATACTCATGCAAAATAAATATTTGCACTCTCATAAGGAATTGAAGTGGGTAATACTTTAAAGAGATAATTGAAGTGTCGGCCCTGTAGCAACAGCATTCACTGAGTAAGGAAAATTGAAAAAAAAAATGTTGGAACTAAATTTGCCAAACTTTTACTTGCTCTTCAGCGTTAAGCAAAACAGAATTTGGAAAAGTTTACCCAGTTCAGGTATAAGATTTGAATTTTAAAATCTACTGGATTATACTGACCACTGGATCCTACAAAAATTTATTTTTTTTTAATTAAAAAGATAAACGGATTGAAAAAGATTTAAATATCTAAAGAACTACGCTATAAAATGCTTGTTTTCCTTTAAGAAAGGGTAAGTTCTACAAAACCCTACTGCAAAATTTATCAAACTATACCACGGCACTGTTGTGAGTGATCGTTGAACGGCCGATGCGAAGGATTCAACTGTTTACTGCAAAAGTGCATGAAATAGATACTAGATACATATATACATACATACATACATAATGGGTCATTATAACCCTTCAGTCAGTATAACGACCTAGCTTCTCACACCACTTATGTTGTGTGTTATTCTTATACATGAGTGGCGGGACATGCAGTAGAAAGTCGACTCTGGAAGACAAATTTTTTTGAGAAGCTTTTCATGCCAATTTTTTATTTACTCTCAGAGTTATTGCCAAAAATATGCTGAGGGGATGTCGCTGAAGAAATATTTTTACATATTTCGTTTTGTGTTGGAGATGTCTGGCCTAAGGTTTGAACCGTGGCCTCATGCCTAATTAGCCAATACACTACTTACTAGACTATTGCGACTTAAAAGAGGCATAAAGGATTTGAAAAAGAGTGAAATATCTGAAAGACTACGCTATAAAATGCTTGTTTACTTTCAAAGAAGAGATAATGCTGCAAAACCCTACCGGATAATTCTCAAAATATACCACGGGAATATTGTGAGTCACCGTTGGAAATAACTGTGGTTCATTGGATTCCATTCCAGAAATTTTGATGCTAAAGTTTCCACTTTTTGTGAAGTGGATGAAATTACGAATTAAAAATTAAGAAATTTTAATAAAAAATTGCTTTATAAATTACAACATTACGACAAAAAGGAACTGCGAATATATAGGGTGGGCCATCTACCGGTTTAAATTTAAACCTTCGGTTATTTCGAATACTTATGTCATTCTATTCTTCCACAAAATTCAGTATGTTATCTCCACTGAACGTAATGAATCGATTTACTTTTGAGTAACGTTGAAATTTATTCGGCCAAAGAGTAACTGTACGATGATGTAGATTTTGCAAAAAAAATGTTATCTAATCGGATGGAGCTCATTTTCATCTTTGTGCGTACATTAATAACAACATTTGCTGTATTTGGAGCTCAAAAAACCCACACGCGGTCTTACAGAAGCCGATGCAGCCATTACGACTGACTGTTTGGTGAGGCTTGTGGAGCGGAGGCATTTTTGGCCCATATTTCTTTGAAAATGAGGACATCTATTAGAGTTAATGGAGGTACCTATCGCAAACCAATTTTTTTGCACCTACTCTTCATGGTATTGATGTGAACGTTGTCTGGTTTCAGCAGGATGGTGCAACTTGCCACGCTTGTCATGCCACAATCGATTTATTGCGTTAAACATTTGAAGGCCATTTAATTAGCCGAAATGGTGATGTCAATTGGCCGCCAAGAAGCTGCGATTTGACACCGTTGGACTATTTTCTGTGGGTCGCCGTTAAAAAAAAATTTTCAGACATCAAAACGAAAATATGAGAAAAAATATTTCTTCGGCGACTTCCTATCAGCAGATTTCTGGCAAAAACTCTGAGGGTAAATAAAATTGCCAAGAAAAGTTTCTCAAAAATTCTGTCGTTCGGAGTCGACTTTAAACTGTAGGTCCCGCCACTCATGTATAAAATTACCGCACGCAACATAAGTGGTGTGAGAAGCTAGGTCGTAATCCTGACTGAAGGGTTGTAATGACCAATTATGTATATATGTATGTTCTTCACAACAAGAAAAGAAATTTTGGCAAAATTTTAAACAGTTTTCGTTTTATTGTAGTTTTCAATTTAAACTTTTAAATGGCCCACCCTATACATAAGCTTAAAGGGTATTAACACTACTAGAACAAAGCCATCATATTTTCAAAGCTATAAAGGAATGACAACCCTTCCGGCATGTAATGTATTACACACAATTGTATCTTTTAGAAGTGTCTCCCGGCAGATGCAATAACTGACTAACTGCGTAACTATCCATCTAACTGCCCGTATTTGAGCAGCTTTATGTCATACATGTAAAATACATGACAGTCAGTGACAAACAAAGATGGCTAAGAAATGCTGGCATTTAACAACAGTTAAATAAGGCATCACGTGTTTTGCCAAATCAATCTATTTGCAATACGGGTGTCATTCTATCAAATGCGTCAATGGATGAATGATTGAATGGATACTTTTCAGAAAAAGAACACCAATTTGACATTTCTTTAGCTAGTCAACGTAAAATAAAAAGATTACCCTCTACTACCTTCTTGTTCCAACACAACGTATGTGGATCATATAATATAGGGGGCTTATTTCTTAATAGTTGGTTTTGTAATAAACGATAATTGTTTATAAATTGGTTTTATATGGTGTTCATATGGTAAATTTCTTTCAACACAATTCTGTCTCTGTCTTTTAAAGCTTTTAATAAAACGATAAAGATTTGTAACTTTATCCTCATCCACACAGAAAGTTTTACAGATTCAAATTGATTTCGAGTTCAAACCAAAAGGAATCACTTTTGATTTCAAAATTTTCCACATGGAGTTGTTTGTGTGTTTTTTCTTATTTGTCTGTTGCTTCCATGCTTCTGAAAGTGTAATTGGCATAAAACTGTTGTTTTTCTTCTTTTTTTTTTTGTAATGGCATGTCTGCCTTGAGAGAACTAAAGCGATTATAATGATATGAAATGAAATAAAATTGT
Organism: Sarcophaga caerulescens; assembly: GCA_927399465.1. Taxonomy (NCBI): domain Eukaryota; kingdom Metazoa; phylum Arthropoda; class Insecta; order Diptera; family Sarcophagidae; genus Sarcophaga; species Sarcophaga caerulescens. The sequence continues at coordinate 51,778,671 of OV656872.1, read as the reverse complement.
TGGCTTCAAGCCAATTTTAAAATTTCAATTCAACATTTTTTGTCAAGAATTTGTTTTTAAATCAAATGTAAAGTTTAATTGAAACAGAGTTTTATTATTTTAGTACGTAGTGTTGGTCTAAAGTGTCCTTGGAGACCTGTGGCATTATTACTTCTTGCTTCATACACACACTGGTTGCTTAAAAATAATTAATGAAACTCCCACTAATTGATTACCAAATACTAGACTGCCTAAAGATTTCAAATTATTAACTTAAAAATTTAAAAAGTATATAAACTTTTATGTTCAATAAAGAAGGATTTCCTTTTATAACAACCCTCTTTACTTGAAGTTCCTTTTAAATTGTTATTTCCTAGTTTACATAAAAGAAGAATTCCTTGAGAAATTATTTAAATTCTCTCTTTCATTTCATTTACGAAAATCTTATCATTGGGCTTTTCGGCTTCATTAATTTGAAAATATTTGATTGTATGAGTATTTTTGATTTGATCCTTTTTACCAAATTATTTAATAAATAAGAAAACTTTATCAACCATTCGGCCTGTTGAATATTGTATTTCTGCCTTTTGAACTCAAGGAATTTCGCATTCATTTGAATATTTAATTTAAGACATTCACTTCGAGACAACACAAACACTAAACGAATGTGGTACGTGTGTGGTACAGTACTCAGAAAGGACTTTTAAGTTTCATGTTTTCTCTTTTTTTTCTTTAATTTAAGGAATTTAATATAAACTTCAAACAGAATGATTGCGACTTATTTTATGTATTAAAAAAAAGTAAAAATAAAATAATAAATTTAAAGAAAATAAAATAAAAAATAAAAAAAACTTAAAAACGATACTTAAAATGTCCTAAAAGGCATTTGGCCATAATTTAATTTGGTCTCTTGCCTCTTTTTTTTCTTGTGATAGACATTGAAAATCATTTCGTTTGTCTTTTCATCGCTGTCATTATCCATTCTGTTGACAAATTCAAGATGCCGTAACAGACCATAGAACATGATTTGTGGCTTAAAATTTTTTGTCAGCAATACTCTGATTGCAAATTTGTGGCAGGGAAACCGACATGACTTTAATACCAAATCAAATTCAGTATTTAGAAGTGGGAAAATGTGTAGGAAATTAAATTTTTAAGTATAAATTTACAAAATTTAAAATCTTAAAGCGTTTTGTCTTTATATATCGCCAACATTCAGGGAGTGAATTATGTTGGAACTAGGAAAATTGATTGTAGGAAGAAGGAAAGTGCTTGTGTGAATAAACATAATTGGTCATTCTGACCTTTACGACCTCGATTCTCAAACCACTTATGTTGTGTGTGTTAAATTTATATATGAGTGGCGGGATCTAAAGTTTAAAGTTGACTCCGAAAGACAGATTTTTGAAAAAATTTTTCAAGGAAAAATTATTTATTCTCAGAGTTTTAGCCAGAAGTCTGCTGAAACTGAAACTTTTCATGGCTATTTTATTTACTCTCAGAGTTTTCGCCAGAAATTTGCTGAGAAGTCGCAGCAGAATTTTTTTTTTCATATTTCGTTTTTGTTGAAGATGTTTCACCTGGGGCTTGAACCGTGGCCTCACGTCTGATAAGCCAACGCACTACCTACCAGATTACGGCGACTATATTGTAAGCGTCAAAAAAGATTTCTGCAGGAGGAGCGTTTCATATATGGATAGTCTCTGTGGTACATGAAGTGATCAACTACGAATATGCTCTACAACTTTTTATCACAACAAATTCATTTGAGGATAGCAAAAAGCAATTTCACAGTTGTCGAAAATTTTCAAACACCTCATTAGTTCCACCACTGCACCATAACATATAGTAGATAATCCGCTATTGGCACATGTGTACAAATAATTTCTATAAAAGTTTTCTAAGATTTCTCGATTAAATTACCCACCCGTTTGTCGTTCATAATTAAAGCAGCTTAAACCGTGATTGATACAGAGACTGGATGTTGCAGATCTATTTCCATTTAAAACGTAATCTAATCGAATATGTTTTAATGTCTTGGCTTCCGTAGTTAACTCTATAAAATGCTAATATTTCAGGTTACTTGTGGGCAAATGTCTAGTTCTTGATTTTTGATTACTAGTTGGACATGTGCGAGGAAGTTGGCATTGATAGTGGTTGAAGTGCTTGATTAAAACCTCAAGCATCATGACTTTTCAAATTTTTAAAAAAATCTAATTTAATCCCTGACCTGTCTTTGAGGGTAAACTGAACTTAGAAGGTCATATGAAGGTCAATCAATAAATGGCATTTTATTTTATGTATAATAGCAAGAGCCAAGCGTTATAAAGAAGTAAAATCAGCGAATTGTGTGTGTTTTATTTGACTTGAATTTTTGAAATTGAGAAATGGATAACCCTTTATTTACGAGTAGTGCCAGATCTACCCTTGATAAAATAAAGGAGTAATAATAAATGTTATAGGGACGTGAACACACTTAGCTGTTAGGGACATGTTTTTATCAAACTTATCAGCTTTATTGTGAGCTCCGGACGTTCACTGTATTAAATTTTTAACTGATTTGGTCATTACAGCCCTATAGATAGGATTACGACTCAGCTTTTCAGACCACACAAGTTGGGTATGTTACTTTTATTCAGTTTAAAGTCGACTCTGAACGACAGATTTTTATCATGGCAATTTCTCAGAGTTTTTGCCAGAAATCTGCTGAGAAGAGTAGCCGTAGAAATACTTTTTGTTTCGTTCTGTTCGAGATATCTGAACCCGATTATGAGTCACTGACTCTCCTCTAATATTTACTCTAAGAGTTTTTGCCAGGAATCTGCTGAGAGGAAGTCGCCGAAGAAATATTTTTCATATTTTGTTTAGTTGGAGATGTCTGACCTGGGGCTTGCACCGAGGTCTCACGTCTAATAAGCCAACACACTATCCATTAGATTACGCCGACTTAGCTTAGAGAGAACGATTTATTGTGGTATCAGAACAGGCCACATTAGCCTACGTGTATATATCGCTTTTCTCGAGGTCGGTCACTGCTTCTTACCTACCTATCGGGCGATGTCATTATTCCTTTCGATATCGAAACTATATAGTAGAAACAACAGTATGCCGGTTTCATTACCTTTACACAGATTAACGTTTTGAATTTCAAAAATGGAAAGATTGATGGAGTATAACTGTTATTGGCCATTCGAAGCCGGATACTTGATACATTTACCTCTCTTTTGACCTTAACAAGTATACAGAGCCGTTTTTCAAAATGATGATTTAATTAAAAAATTTTAATTTTAAAAACTGAACTATTCAGGTTTATTAAAAATCATATCAGCAATGTTACCAGAACTGTATCATAAACTTGCCTGTCTTTTAATTTAATTCATCAAATAATACCTGATGTTAACAATAGAATGTTAAATTGTTCAACGTTTTATCAATGCCCACACTTAAAATGATTGATTTGTATTAAAAGTCGTCTAAAATGTAAGAAAAAAAGATGAAAAAACACAACTCCATGACTGTCAATTGGCTAAAAGTAAAGATAGACGGTTAATAATACCTATGCGAAAGAAAATAAAATAAAAAATGTCCACAAATATGAAACCGCCATGTCATAATTCACTTTATGGCTGTCATGGAAAACACAAATTAAATAAAAAAAAAATAATAAAAAAAGCAATTGAAAGAGAGCAAGACAAGCAAAAAATTAAAACAAATAAACCATGAAATAAATAAATAAAAAATGGGAGGTTATTTGTTAGTAGAAAGTAAAAAAAGAACGATCAAAGGCAATGGCAACGACAAAAAGAAAAAAATAAATAATCAACTGACCACCGTCAGTTTCAGTCAAACAGATGGAAAATAAATGGAAAATGTATTCCTGCCATCCTCATTGGTATTCTATTGAAAATGTTCTGTTTATAAATGAAATTCATACGATTCACATGATTGTACCTTTGGAAATGTGAAAATGGCTTTATAAACGACGAAATGACAGTTTGTCTGAAGGTTTTTGTATGTCAGTTTTTATTTTAAACAAATACACACGTATGAAGGGACCTTTGGCAACAGCAGCAGTTGAGCAACAATAAACAATGTTGGCTGTAAAAGACAATTAAATTTATTGTGTGTTGCTGTTTTGTTCCAGTTGCACAGTTGAGTTCAGTTCGCTTCAGTTCATGGAACGGTATGTCGACAAATAAGCCAAAAGGCAAAACAGACAAATAATGGACCGAATAGACAGACACACAGTAACACAAAAAGTGGCATGTGTTTAAATATTTGTACAGTCATTAAGACAAGTGTACGGACGGTGGAAATTTTTTAGTTTCTTTGGGATTTTCGTTAGCTTGAGTCAAGATAGAAATGGTAGGAATTTGTTAAACTAATTGTACCTTAAATTGACAAATGCTTGTTGACCTTGTTTAATTTCCGAAGCTTTGATGTTCTACAAGTCTTTTCCAGTTGCTATCTCCAAGTTCAGTGAATGTCTTTTCCAATTGTTTCTTACACCTGAGTTATGATCATCTTGTTTTTCGTTGACTTTATGGCATGGTAGGTTAGTAGAGGTTGCTGTTAACTCGAGATGTTATGTATGGTCAAAAATTTGCAATTTCGGATGAAACCAGATTAGTGAGACCACTTACAAGGGGTGTTTCCTTCTTGTACGATATAGGTTAGGTAGGATGGCTGCACTGCCATTTTTAAACTGCCAAAACGGGGTAGGAAAGTTAGAATTAATGTTGCATATTGGCTTGACCTGAAAGAGCTTACGAAACCCATAATAGCTGCAGTTAGAAAACATTATTTTTCATTTAATGTCGTTCACCACTAAAAACAAGCAAATTTACGTATTGATTGGATGTTTATCGGTATTATACAAATGCAGGAATTACCCTCATGGCAAAAATGCTGTATCCTGCCAACTTCTGTGCTGTTGTCATCTCTGTAGAATCCTTGATTTAAATACCAGGGATTTAGGGTGAATATGGACTTGCAAAACTGTCTCAGATATCTAAAAGGCGTGCCTTGAAGTCACCGTAGTCTAGTAGGTAGCGTATTGGTTTATTAGACGTGAGGCCACGATTCAAACTCCAGGTCAAACATCTCCAACAAAACGAAATGTGAAAATTTATTTCTTCAGCGACTTCCTCTCATTAGCTTTCTGGCAAAAACTCTTGAAAAAGTTTCTCAAAAACCTGTCGTTGGGAATCGACTTTAAATTGTAGGTCCCGCCATTCATATATAAAATTAACACACACAACAGAAGTGGTGTGAGAAGCTAAGTCGTAATCCTAACTGAGGGGTTGTAATGACCAATTATGTATGTATGTAAGTGCCTTAGAGACCCAAATATAAATAACAGGAGTGTCTTCCTTTTCGAATTCCGATTGATATGTCTTTGGCAAAACAGCCTTAGATATATCTAAGAAATACTGTGTGAATCAATGCTAGACATAAACTGCCTATATAAGCAAAACAACCTTAGATATCTAAGAAATACTGTGTGAATCAATGCTAGATATGGAATACCTATTTAAGAAAGGAAAATTACCCTATGAACTCTCAAGAAACTTACTAATGGCCTAACCTGTTGCAGTGTGTATATCATTGATCTGTGGATCTTAAACACAATTCAAAACTAATATTGCCATGCTTGTTACGCGTCGTTACTGAAGGAATAACAAAAATTATTGTATATTCGTCCTGATACTAATTGTCATATAAAACTTGGTTAAGGGCAAAATAAGGTGTTAAGCTAGCTCAGTGGTCTATACGGTTCCTAACCCGGTTTCATGACGCAAACATATAACACACTCTCTTGCCTTAACACCACAGAGTGTATTTAAAAGAAAAAAGAAGTTTCGAACAAATTTTAAATTGAGAATCTATCAGTGCAAGATGTCAAGCACATTGGGGTACAATTTTCCCACCCTTCTGATCATGATAGTATCAGACGCCTTGACAGAACGCCTATACCCTGAGTCTACTTCTGTCCCTAAATATGACATTATTATTATTACTTACAAATCAACATCTCTGTCCGGTCTATCCTTCCCCTTTAAAGTAAGTTAAAATTTCATATTTCTAAATTTTACAATAACAAATTATTAATGATGTTTATTTAAAGAAAGATAAATGATCATAATCAAAAAAAAAAAAAAAATTCATCATTGATAAATTCAAAAATAACAAATATGAATGAAAAGAAAATTAAAATAATAAGGAAAAAAAATGTTAAGGTGAATGAAGAAACAAAGTGGAATCGGACTATCGGACAAAATAAGAGAGAGATACTTATGATAAAGATATTAATAAATAATTACAAAAATAAATAAATTTTACTCACAACCAAAGCATTGATGTTGCATTTCAATATGTTCCGATCGAAGGGCCCAGCAATCAATTCATACTGATGACGTTGTTGTCGTTGTTGCTTTAAAAAGAACTTATTTTTGTAATTAGAGTAAGTTTAGCAAAAAAATTATAAAGAATTATAAAACTAAGATATTTTAGGTTACACTGAAAAAAAATTAATTAGTAATCATAAGTACAATTTAGGAACATGTAAAAGTATTAATGTATTATAAATAAATTGGACTTTATGTTAATTTTATAATTTAAATTCATTTCATAGTTATACATATTTTAAAATTTAATTTTAATACTTTTATATGTTTTACATTTCGTAGCAAAATTTTTAGTATAATTATTTAGGTTTTAAATTTAGTCTTTCTTATAGTTTTAAATGCTTTTACAATTATATAATTTTAGAATTCATTAAGATTTAAAGAAAAAAAAAATGCATGTATATATTCAAAATTAGGTATTCAGTTTAGATAACTAATTAATGAGATAAAGTATTTTATATAATTCTATAATAATAATTGTTTAGGTATTTAATATATATATAATATATAACATTTCTCTAGTTATGTAGGATAATTTTAACATTCAATAATTTCAATTATATGATAATCTGTACATATCTGCACATATTTAAAATCATACGTAGTAGCACTTAATGTACAGGAACGAAGCCCTGCCACATGTCAAGGCTGATCACGCCAGAAATATGTATATGGGATTCGCGTGGAAGCTTTGCGGTTCTTGTGGAAACTTTCCATCACGTGTTGTGTTGTAAGGTTTAGTTTGGAACCTCTTGGGCTTTTCCAATGTTGCTAGTCGAGGAAAATTCCACGACCAGGATAAAATAGAGGTTTTTCCTTCGAGGAAAAAATACACTTTTATATTCGACACACACTTTATTCTGAAATCATTTCTTACCTTGTATTTATATTAACTTTAGAATTACTTGAATAGATCTCTAGCTAAGTTTCAACAAAATTTATTTAATTAAATTAACTTTTCTTTTTATTAATAACTCACAATATGTGTTCTTAATGTTCACCAAATAATTTATTTTATTTTTATCTTCTTTTCGTCTAAAGTTAGACTTTTTTCCACAACGGTCACTTGAATAATAAATTTGGAATTTTTTTTAGTAAGACATTAGTGAGTGTTTAAAATATTAAATACCTAGTTAAATAAAAGGGAGAACAAATATTTACCGCTATATATAATTGACCGATCATGGGTAAGAAAAAGACAAAAAAAAACTTGCAATAATCAGAAATATTACCATATATGGTAATGAAGTTGATGATCTTAATGAGTGCAATTTCAAAGGTACAGACATATGTACATATGCACACGTACTAATTGAGTGAGAGAATTAAAGGGTTACTAATTGAGAGAAAAATATATGTAGCATGCGAGAAAATATATTTAGTAACGCCAACAACCTTGAGTATTATCACTATATAACAGTATGGTTCACAAGAAAAATTTTCAATGCAATTTAAACTAGATTAATTTGTTAATTTTTTTTTTTCTCTTTCAAATACAAATTGTAAAATATCAAATATAATAAAGTGTTGTGTACGAAACAAAACAAATCGCAACATGCTTAGTAAACAAACATTTCTCCATCACTGTATACAACATTTAAAAACAGTAGAAAAAATAATCGTTTTATTATCGGTTTTTATACCTTTTATTACATTTTTTTTATTAATTGTGTGCCGATATGAATATAAAAATATTGCAAACAATTGAAGAGAATATCAAAGCGATAACGTTAACCAAATAGAAACATAAACGTTTTTATTGCATAAAATTCAAATAGTCTTGTGCTTATTGCTTTCGTTTCTATGAAATTATCGCTTATACTACTGCAATACAATCAAACTACGTTGAAGTGAAATCCTTTAAAAGCAATCTCTTCTCCATATTGGATTTGGAAATCCAATTCGAAGATTTTTTACTGTACATAGTGGCTTCTTGTTGTAGTAAAATCTCTTAAACTTTTTTCTATTCTTTGTCTTTTTGTTTTGTTTTTGTACACTTTTAGCATTATTTATTTAAACAAACAAAAAAATACTTTTACACAAACATACTGACTCACTCACACATATTTACACAAAGGCACACAGATAAACATTTACTTGTGTAGATATTTAAATTTTTATTGATTTTTCTTTCCAGCAGCATTCTGTGTAGATACACACACCGATTATTACACATCAATTTACTTTTGCTGGTGGTGGTGCGGGTGGTGTTGATGCTGTTGCGGGTGGACGGAATGAGTATTTTTCGATATTTAAGCTGTCGATGACAATGGATTTATTTTTTTGGGGGTGAGTAGAATTTAAATGAAATATTTTTGGGGAGTCTGTTAAACTCTCTGCTTTCTTTTTCCGATTTTTTCTTTCAATTTTAAATGGCATTAAAATATTTGTAAAAATTTTATAAAGAAAATTGCTTGACATTTATTATTTAGAATCAATACATATTTTCTTTTTTTTTGAGATTGAGTTTATTGCCTAATTTTGTGTACATGTTTTTGATGAAATTTTTTCTCTTGTTTTTTCAAATAAAGGGAAAAGAAAAATGTTATTAAAATATATTTGAAAATTAGTACGTTCATAAATTTTTTTTATATTTCTTAAAGCAACATAAGGTGCTTCGTATTCCCATCTCCATATTTTTGAAATTTGTTTACATTATTTCAGTTTTATTAATAAAGTTTTTTTGGTTGAGCAAGTGATTCGTCTAAAGTAGCATATTCCAGGACGATAGGGTTACCATACCTAGAAATAACAATATTTATATCGTTATAATAAGTTATGGTGATTAATCTTGATAATAGAGTCGTGCATTTCAAGTGGCCCACCTGATACTTATATAAACCGTAATAGCACCTATGGACAGATTAGTTCCACGTTGAATGTTCAAACTGAGATTAGTTTCGCAAGTAAATTAATTACTTTGCCATGTTGAAGGTATATAGTAGTTGTCGGCCAGATTCTGAGATCTGAAACATCTCATACTTCTACTTATTGAGAACATGAACCTTGGCAAACTCCCGATTTATAACATTTAAAGCAACGTATCTTTAAATTTTAAAAATTATTTTCGTTGTTTACAATTCTAAAAATTTTTATTTCTTTCTGCAGTGGCATTAAAACTGTCAGTTTTTGGCTTATAAAAGATTTGATTGATAAAATCAATCACAACACTTGCTGACATTCTTCAACATGTCATTGCCAACATGACAGCTTATACTGTCTTTTGAAGATATCAGATTTCAAATAAGAAAACACAACAACTTAAAAGCCAAAAAATAAATAACAACAGAAGAATTTTTAACTTAAAAAAATCATACACACAAAAGTACAATAAATCCTGGTATTATAAGATTTAAGTCGAAACATATAAGACATACGGATGATACGTACATATGTATGTACAGTGATGTGATATGAAATCAAATAAAACCGCAAATATTTCAAAAACAAATATTACACCCACGTGAGGTATGAGTGATATTTCTTTGAAAAAATTCAAAAAGTATCACTCATACGCCTTATGAATATATATTTATTGTGCGAGTGTGTGTTTTACAAGTGTATCCACTTTTGTATTGTATACACATGGATTTTTAAAGTTTTAAGGTTATTTTTAGTACCAAAAAATTTAAGTTTACAACTGTTTGCTGGCAAAATTTCGATTTGCATAAACAAATTAACTCTCAAATAATGGCCAACATTATTACATTTCTACGTATCTTTCTAATTTAAAATAAAATAAAAACAAGAAAACAAATAAATATGACAAGAACTTAATTAAAAAATAACACGCTTCTCTGCATTTGCATAATTACGTTCAATAATCGAACTGTGGCAACAACAAAATGTTTCATGTTAAAGTATTACCCCAAAGTGGCCGAGGTAACAAGAAAACGACAAAAACAAACGCTTGCGAGCAGGCCTATTACCCTCACTTATCAAGAAAATGTCGGCCAAAAATGTTGTCGCTGCTGTTGAATGGCGATGATAGAGGAAAAGTAATTAAAATTCAAATTAAACATGACCCAACACAAATTAGTTACTGCAGCCATTAGATAAATTTAGATAAATATTCTCTGCAAAGAGTATCAAAATTCAAAAATATTGAAGATATTGAATAAATTAACATTTTTGTGTATACAAACAAAATGGAAATTTAAACTTTAATTGCTAAAAATATGGTCAACTTTAAAAACTCTTTGATATACGTCAGCATAAGAAAAAACGGAACAAAAGTTTTTAAAAAAAATTCTTTTGCTTGTTTTATACGTAGATTTTTTTTATTATTTGTTCTGCATACTTTTTTATGGTTTTCATTTCATGTTGTTAGACTTCAAAAGGAAAATAAGTTTTTTTATATCGTTTTCTGTTTTAAAGAAAATTTACAATTTAGTTTGGCTTTCTCTTCCAAAACTTCATGCATAACTTTAACTTTTCCTTCGACATCCACTTAATAAAGCAGGTCACGATATTATCGTGTGTAGAGTAAGATTTCCATGCTTTGAATATTAAAAACTTCGAAATAAAACAGAACACATTTTGAAAAACAAATTTGAAGGAAATATTTGTTTCATTTTTTTTTTGTGAAAAGTTATCACAAAGAATTTTAAGACTTTGTGGTTAATTTTTAAGGTATCTGCAAGACCAATGTGTTGTTATTATGTACAGAAGATAAGCGAAAATCCAGCTTTAGTTTTGCTTTTTAATCTAAAGTTAAATTTCTGTTAATTACGCCAACAGTTTCTCTTTTGAAATGTGAAATATGGTTTGATGTAAGTAAATATTATTTGAAGTACCACAATTAGTTTTTATTTATTTTTTTTATTAACTCTTGACCAATAAAATTAATAGGCGATCAACCTAATAGAATACTACAGCTTAAGACAATAAATTGGTAAGGTTATGTATGTGCTTTCCTACTGTTGTAAGTGTTCGGTAAAAATAATGTAAATATATATATGCCAGAATCAAGAATAAATCACTCAAGTTCGTTTCAGAAATTATCTTGTTAAATTGGTGGAAAGCCATGTCTAGGGCTGCGTAATTAATGTTAAAACCAATATTCTGTTACGGCATATATTGAGGTAGAACGATCTCAGTCTAAAACATGTAAAAAGAGTTCAAATATCGCAAAAACAAGATCTTACGATCATAACAATAGTCAAAGTTGATAATACGTACAAATGAGAAACTCACCTGTCTTCAAAATCTCTTGACTTTAACACTTTGAACTCCTCTTGCTAAAAAAACTTACGTACAGTTTTACAACATGTTCCATTATGTTCATGGAAATCGTAACGTTTTCTATCAATTTTTTAAATTAAAAAAATTTGCGTGGATTTCTGGTATCTCGTTATGGAATCAGCAAATGAGTCATATGGTACAGAGGACTAAACTATAGTCTTTTCCTTCAATGGAGTCTAATTTCTCCTGGGACTACCTTGGCTCTGAGGAGAGCGGTGATTTGTGACTTATGCGCATACATTGGCAATTTAAGAAAACCCCATTAGAAAAACTCTAACGAAACCAAATCTCGCAAATTCCGTGGTCAGTTTATATCACATTCCGCTTCGTGCAGAATATTCAATGTGACATGAACTGTGTAGAATATAGCGTCATCCCATTTCGCTGTTGTCCAGATCATTCAATTCAATCTAAAAGAAATTGATAATCGCAGATATATAGTGTTCGCCGTTGACCGTGATAGCCTGGCCCATGTGCTTCTCAAAGACATATGGATTGATGTCCTCAATCCGCTCCAAACAGTGATTATTTGGAGATTCATTGAATGCTCTTGGAAATCATGTGAATTTGCATCGTCCTAAATTCGAAAACTTTGTTGGTTCACGTAACCGTTCACTCCAAAATGTTCCTCTTCGCTGAAGATGATTTTTAAATGGAAATTAATGTCAGTTGGCAGCTGCTCCAGATGCGATTCAGAGAACACACATAGTTGTTTAAGATCGTCCATGGTGGTTTGACAAAATCGAGTAACTAATTTGACAGATGTAGTATCAACAAGATGTCAAAGTTTGGAAGTCCTTGTTAGAAGACCCGGTATAAGAACAGACGAAAATGTTTTCTTTTCTTAAACCGCTTGGGAATCCTTTGCACTTTTGCCCCGTTGGAAGATTTAATCTTTCTTCGCAGGACTTTTGTAAAAATTATGGTTCTGTGGAAGAGGTAGAAAGTATCATTCGTTCCGTGTGTTAGTGCCCATCTCTTGCCAAGAAGTGATTTAGGTTTTAGCTTTTTATTTCCTGACATACTTGACAAAACCCTCCACAATTCAGATTATCGAAATAGCGGAGTAGTTTCATAACTAGATTGTTTAATTTTCCGGTTGAATATTAACTTATAGTATCACAATAGCCCCACTTGACCTTTTAGAAAGGCTCTAACACCTTACCCAAGGCATTTTCATTACTCAAGGTAGACCAAACGCCTACTGAAGCAGATTATAGGGTTGCTAAAAAATAATACCCACTGTGAATACGTTTCTTGATGAATTAAATATAGAGGGGATAAAAATCTTTCTCTCTTTCTTCTCTTTCTTTCTTCTTCAAAAGATGGCAGTGCTTGCTTCACCTTCGTGTGATGTTCGTTGTAGGCGTTATTCTGACTAGGGCTTCCTGGATAGATAGTTTAGAGAGGATTGAAGTCTACTTATTTAAAAATTTGAAAACCAAGATGAATATGATTCCGTTTTTTAATGGACTTGAATATAAATTTCTCGGGTTTATCGTCATAAGCTTTACTTCAATTCAATCAAAAGTTGTAAACATCGAAAAACAATGCCTAAATGGACGTAGAAATGATAGAAGGTTAATTATACTTGCCTCAATTTATGTCTAAAATAAATGAACAGCAATAAACCAATCGCTTTTATCTGAAATTATTTCACTGATAACGATTTCTTGTTCTATAATTAAAATATCAAATTCCAAATGATTTATAATCCCTTGAGTAATAAATACGACCAATTATGCATTCCAATCAGAGCTGCCCAATAAAATTAAATCATAATTTATCATCGGGAACTGATAACAAATAAAACGAAAATGTATCACAAAAGAAAAAATGTATTTATGACAGCCTTTGGCACTGCCTGCCTTTGGGTGTCGTTTTGTTTTCATTAAAATCTAAAAACATTGACATCAGCCTACAAATATTATCATAAACGTAATCGTAATCGAAATTCGCGTTCCCAAAACGTTAATAAATTTCATTTTAATTTATCAATTATACGCACCATTTCACACGATGATGAAACAAAAAAAAAAAAAGAAAAGAAATTGTGAAGAAAAACTTCTTCATCATGATGATAATCATAATCATAAGCATTATGATGAATATTCATAATTTTTGTGAATTCGAAGGAATACGCATTAATGAAGACAATAGGAAATGGCAACTACAACAATGATAGCAAACACCAAGTAAAATTTCCTTATGGCACTTACTGTGTGACAGGCAGCAAAAATTGCGATAAAAAGCCAACCAGTGAGTCAGTCAGTCAGGCAACCAGCCAGCCAACACCTTTTACCAATTTCCAAAGATTTTATTAACCGTTTCTACTCTTGGTGTTATTAAAGTTTTCTTTATAATATTGTGTGTGTATTTATACGAGAGTATTCATATGTACATACATATATTCGTTTATAGTTCATGGAATAAAAGCAACAACCAACTGGTAAATGAACTTTTGATTGTAAAATTTATTCTTTTCATTGTATTTTTATTTCCTTTGTTATGACTTTAACTATACGAATGAGTGTCATTAAAAAAGTTTTGTTTTATTTTGTTTTCTCTTATTTGTTGTTGTTGTTGTTTTTCTTTTAGATAATATACATACATACATATACATACGGCAGGAGTGTGTATACCGTTTAGAAAATAATGTTGTTTTTGTCAGTGGACGAAAACTTTTATCACCGAAACTTTTATATTCCCTTCCAAGATTAATGGAAGAATGGAATGTTGTGTTAAAGGAAATTTTTTAATTCAATTTTAAATCGATACGCGATCATTTTAAATACATAATACAATACACCATATAAATATTAGATATAATTTTCAAAGGTGGTACTATTTAAAAGGTTTATTTTATACTTCAGTAGAGATTAGAAATGATATTTTCGTCAGTTTATAGCAATTCATAAAGAATAATTCTTTATAAATCCTAACAAATACTCAACATAACCTTGTTCACCTTGGAGTATTCGTGAACGGTCACAGACGTTTGATTATGAGTTTTTTATTTTGCATTAAATGATGATGTTTCTTGGTCACGTTTGACCCGAGCAATTTAGGCTTGAATTCTAGAGGAAGTGAAGAAATGTTTATCATGGTTTTAGAAATTTAAAAGGCTTCAAATTCCTTTCAGATAACTTCTCAAGAAAGCTCCCTTATTCCTGGCCCTCTAGAGAGAGAGTAACATGAAAAATTAACATCATAGGATGGTCTGGAAGCACCACGTCTTGGGAAGAAGTCAAACTCATTTTGTCACAACGCAATTAAATACATTTTACAAAAACTTTGTTTTTATGTAACGAAAGCTGGCATCCTTGGACCTTTTGTAGTACCCAAAAGCGTTCTTAAGATCGTTCATTATATGAGTCAGAGGTCACTTTGGATGACTCCGCAAAACCCCAGTTTTTTTCTATCGTTTGAACTTTTTGATTTAAAAAGGTGCCTAAGTAGTGTATGAGAATGATGAATGGTAGGACATATAACCTTACTTTTTGCAGACCATAGCTATTCCCCAGCAATATGATTTTTTTAATACTGATGATCCCGATTATTGTATGCGCACATCTATCAATCTGAAGTCGGCGTAGTCTAGTAGGTAGTGTGTTGACTTATAACTAATCTTCCGAAAAAAATTCTGCGAGTCAATAAAATTGTTATAAAAAGTTTTTGAAAAAATCCGCCGTTCGAAGTCGACTTTAAACTGAAGGTGCTACCACTTATGGATAACAATAACACACAAAACATGAGTGTTGTAATAAGCTACGTCTTCATCCTGCTTAAAGGGTTATTAATTATTAAATATTAAATAAATATAATTATATTAACCAATTAAATAGGCATCTGTCAATCTAATGATGCCCTTGTATGGTTTACTAGGCATGCTTTAATGAGTGACACTTAGTCGTAGCTAGGCTAGTTAGGTAAGGCGTTGAACTATCAACCGCTTTTATTGATCTTATGATTCGTATGCTTTTCTCCTCACTAAGAACTGAAATTAATTGCAAAGCGGAAAGCTTTTTGTGCCATCCAGCACAGAGGATGAAAATATCATTCACTTTTTTGTCCAGTGTTGTCTGTGGAGTGAGAACGCTTCTTTTATTCTTTGGGCAGCAAAGCTGACCTAGCGTTTTTGCGCAACATAAGGGTTTGAGCGCAACTGTTTTCGTATCAGCTGTTAAATTCGATAATATTTTGGCTTGAGTCTGAATTGGAAGTAGTCACAGCTCTTTTCGGATAGTTCCCCAAAGGAATTATCTTCTTACACAGACGCAGTTTATGGTTAGCATCGATTGAAAACATGCAGCAGTATTTTGGTTTGTACAGCGCTTTTGTGCGCTAGTAGTAGAGGATCATTAAGTTGCGTATTTCTTTAACTACTTCACACATTTTGAAATCAATAGAAATTTTCCACCAAAAATGTATACTGGTATCATACTTTGTAGACACGTGTTAATCTATTTGATGCCATCATAGTTTTCATACAGTGTATTCAAATATATTAAACAAAACACACACCTTAAGTAGAAGGTCATTTGAATCCATTCAATTATTTCAAATTGAATCGCCTTTTAAACAGTAATAATAACACACAACTCATATGTCGATATACAATATGTCTACATTTGTTTAATATGATGACAATAAAATTTCATAATTTACTGTATGGCAGACAAGACCAAAACCTAGCCTTCCGTGTGTCAAACAATATACGTACATATGTATATGTAAATAACTAAACAAATACATTTAACACCTACCTACCTATACTGAATTCATGAAAATTATGAAGACATTGCATGTCAAATCTCCATATCATAAATGAATGGTTAGACTTTATTAAACAAAATTATTATGATATTTGTTTTTATTGCTGTTATTATTATATACATACACAATACAGATAGAAATATGTCAGATAAATTACATTTTTATTCGTATTAATTTCTAATTAATTTAATACGTAGAAATTATTCTTCATTTCCATTTTTCTTTTATTTTTGTATGTGACTTTAATTGTCATTAAAATAAATTCACTGAATTCTTAACTTCTGGGGTATTAATAACAGCCACATGTCAGTTTCATAAAAATACAGTTCATTATAATCATGCAAATATTACTTGCATGACAACAGTAATTCACAAAATTTTATTTACATTCTCTCTAATTTTTAATATTTTGCACATATAATCTGGTCTCAAACACATGTATAATTGGTTATTACAACCCTTTAGACGGTATTACGACCTAGCTTGTCACACCACCCATTTTTATACATGAGTGGCGGGTCCACCCTCAGCAGTTTTCTGGCAAAAACTCGGCAAAGAGAAATATTTTTTCATATTTCGTTATTGATTTCCAGACTCTCGGCGTCACGTCTAATAAGCCATCATACTATGTACCTTCTAGACTACGGTAACTCTTGGTCTTCAACTATCGTCTTTATTTTGCACAATAGCACCTTCGGTTACCTAATTAATAATAATTAATGTTAATTGGTGGTGAATTCGTTTAAGGTAGAAGGGGTTTAAAAACGTCTGCAGAAATTGCGAAGAATAGTGTCGTAATATATACAGTGAACAGCAGTGGTGTTGTGTTAATTTTACCGGAACGCGTATATATAATTATATAGACAGGGCCGATCCTGGGTAGGCGGCCGCTCTGTGGGGTCTCATGTCCCAAATTTAACGACGGGGGTGATTTTCCATGATAATCCTGGCGCCGGCGTTTTTTTTTTTAGGTCTCATGTCCCAAATTTGACGACGTTCACGTATTTGTTTGGTTCGGGTCGAGTTCCGGTTCAGCAGACAAATACGTTCCGGACTCCGGTTCACGGTTCGGGACAACAAGCAGGTTCGTTCCGGTTTTTGTTCCGGTTCGGGTTCGGTTCCAACCCTTGTTTGTTAAAAATACATACAAAAATTCGTCAAAATTTAGAAAAAAAAATCAGCAATTCTTTTTAATTTTTTTTTTCAAAACGTCAGCCAATTCTCGTTATCAGAAATCATCTTTAGTTCCGGAACGCGTTCCTGTCCAAAAAGGAAGTACCGGAACGTCGTTCCGTAGCGCTCCGGCTCGACAACACCACTGGTGAACAGCAAAAGTTTAGGTACTCCAATTGTTTGTAAAACAATTGATGTTTTATATATGTATTTTATTAATTTATTTTTCTTCCATGATAAATCAAAACAAATTTTATTGTTTTCACAAACCATAAGAAAAACAAGGAGAACTTTCTGTTGACTCCAGATTTTTGCACCGCAAAAGTGTACGTACCCCGAAGAGGAACTCAAAGTATATTTAAAACTTAAAAGCCCAATGTATTAAAATGTTATACACGGTATTTAGTAGGATATCCATTAAGGTCAAACATTCCATTTAATCCATTTGCCATTGAATGCACCCACATTTTATTGTGTTTTCTGTTGATATTTGCAGCCATTCACATATGAGCAAGTTTATCAGTTTAACGATTTAACGAATAAGCAACCGTTCTTCCTGATGATTCCATAAATACTCTGCTAGAGTTGTATAGGGACTTTGTGGGACAGTATTACGTCTGTGGGAACTTTGGTAGGTAAATTACATCCTCACATTACGGCAGTACGATTGGGTTAATTGACTTGTTGGAAGTAATAATCATTACGAATTACTAATTCTTCGGCATTTTAATTGTATTTCTTCTTTAGAATATTTAAACACTCTCTCTTTTATCCATTATTTCCTCAATAAAGTCCAAACTGCCCACATCTGTTGCCGACAATCATCCTTCTGGTACTACTCTTTCCCATAAGAAAAAACTGTCTAATCTTCATACAATGTTCGTGGTTGATCTTATCTTCCGTGGCTGATTAGATTAATTTTGAGGGGATTGTTTTTAATTTTTAAATAGCTAAGCATATGGCTGAAGTCGCCATAGTTTAATAGGTAGTGGTAGTTGGCTTATTAAGGCTGCGATTCAAACCCCAGGTCAAACATTTCCAACTAAATGAAATACGAAAAATATTTTTTTTTTGGCAATTTCCTCCTCTCAGCAGATTTCTAGCAAGAACTCTGAGAGTAAGTAAAACTGCCATGAAAAGTTTTTCAAAAATCTGTCGATCGGAGTCGACTTTAAACTGTAGGTCCCGCCACTCATGTATAAAATTAACATACAGAACATAAGTAGTGTGAGCAACAAGGTCGTAATCTTGGCTTGACCAATCAAGTATGTATTTAAACATCCGGCCGAATCTTATTTATCGAACAGTGCGCTACTGATGAGTATCCTGGTAATATAGTGAGTAGATTGCGGCGGTAAGGTCGATTCCCACCAAAGACTCTGGTCTATTGAAATTTGCTGAAATTTTCTGGATAATTTAAAAAATTGATGACGAAGATTATTAAATGTTTTCCAATTTATTGCACACTACTTTCTCTTTTCGCCCTCCTACAACACACTGTCCTGGGTGCTATATAGAGCTTCTAAGCCTATAAGTGCTGGCCTCAATTAAAAAAATCTTAAAAATTCTATATGTATACAGTATGCAAACTAAACTCAGTACAAAAGTGAATACTTTTCTCTCAGTGATTGCAAATCTTAGTTACATAACTTTCCACAAGCTTGTGGAATTACAATGCATCGAAGGTCGTCCATCAGAATATTTAAAAAATTTGTGTTTTTAATATGACCGTGATTACCTGTTCATTTAAGGCAAGCCTATATATACAAACCGGTAATAACGACGGTTATTGAAAAATTTTTAAAATCATGTGGTCATTTGGCGAATTGCACATTTTTTCCTTCGAAACCTTCTCAGTTAGAATTTTAAGCTGAATTTGCATAACCTTCCACCGTGCAAACGCAAATACCTTCACCAGTAAAAAAAGTACAAAAATTCACAATTTCGTTTGCCTCAACAACATGTTTTAGAATCATAAACGCGTAAAACGCATTTTTCATGATTATGTGTGTGTGTGTTACAGCACATTTTTGCATAGCATACATATGTACATATCTATCACGGCTGTGTAATAATACGAAAAACAAATCTGCGTACAGAAAACCAAAAATTTTTATGAAATTTCATATCATTTGGAATTGAAGCAAACCTTTTAACTGCCTACGCTTATAGAAACGAATACATTTGATTGGCGATTATTTGAAATGGTGGTGTGTGTGTGCTATGTAGGCAAATATTTCATTAAAGCGATTAGAAAAAGCGCATTAAGGCAAGGCTGTTATGGTATACCAAATGAGATTTGCGTTTTGTAAATTGAATGTTTGCTTTGAAAGGACATTTGCTACAAGTGAATAGGCAGTTTGCAAAATATTGTGGCTGTGAAGGTATACAGAAACTAAAACTCATACAACCCGGTTAAACTCTTTTTGTTTTCCTTTAAAAACAACTTGTTATTTATAAAGAAAAGAAAGATTTCTGAATACACTGACAAAATTACATTTTAATAACTTTAGTCTTTCTAACCAAAATGTGCTGTAGGATGCAAACAGTTGTGAGATATTCTTAACCAAATGATTGTACATGAAACATTACAAGTTGCCCGCAAGCCACAAATACTACAATCCATCATTTGCAAATATAAATTCTGTTCATCGTCGCTCATACGTAAATAGGAAATGCAACAAAACATTGTCTGTGGCAACATTAATATGAATGACAATATGTGGTTACTTTTGTATCCATGTAACACAGCGATGTGTACATTTACAACACACACACATACATACATATATGCTTATGTATAAAACGCAACTAATATAAGAGATCCTTAGCATAGAGCTAAGCCATGCAACAAAATATGAAAATTTTTATTTTGCAAGTGTTAATGTGTGGCTGCATAGCTAGCAACATTGTATTTACAAAGCATTTCAACTGTTATGATTGCTTACGGTATTGTTGTGCCTTCGCTTCAATGCAACATTTAGGTTGGGCACAACTTGGAAAATATGAGAAAGCGTTACATCTACATTGACCACTACAAGAATACCAATACAGATAAAGAGAGAGAGAGAGACAGAGAAAGAGGTGGAAAAGTAGCAATACGAACTTATTGTACACTCAGGGATAATGTGGTTTTCCTTTAAAATACCACACATACACGTACTAGTGTGCCACACATTCAAATAGACAACCAAACTAAGTCACATGCATTAAGACTTTTAATATTCACATCAGGGTGTTTATAGTAAGTGTGATTATGAGTGTCTGACCGTATTCATATGTGCTTATAAATGAAAACATTTTTTGAGTTTATTTTTCTGACATTTTTGAAGTTTTGTTGAGAGTAGTACTGTGGTATTTTTCTCTGTTAGTTTGTTTATATTTATTTTTAAAAATATTTTTGTGCTGACAACATTTTTTTAAAGCTTTCTTAATGCAATGTAACACAGATTTATAGTTCAAAAATTTTTTCGTTGATACTTTCCAAAACAAACAAAAAAAATATTAATTTTCGAGACCCGCAAAAGTAATAATTCCGATGATACATTTCTTCAAGTTTGGTAACAAAAAATAGTAGCTCAGAGCTAAGGTGATCGAATTGTTTGGATAACGGAGTTATCCGTGGTCATTCATAGATTTTTGCCATGGAAACTGTACACCCTTTTAAAAAAACTTATTTTGCATCAAATGCGGCCTTTTCTGTTTCATTGGCTTCTAATAGGATAGATTATAATTGGTACATCACTGTTTGCTAAAGCGACCCATGCTTTGTTACGATCGATTGCTTCAAATGTTGATGGGAGACATATATGGAGTTGAGATGAATTCATTGCGTTGCTCGTTAGTCTGCTGACCAACGCAGAATCCTTTTGAGCCGAAAAGCGAGCAGTTCCTTTTTGAGTTGTCCATAGATAGGAAGCGTAGGATGTTATTAAAATTTTTTACGCAGTTAATGTTGATTCAATACGTGTCAAATTGGTGGTTAACTTGATGCACCATTTCTTTGGGAGTTTAACTACAAGGTTTCCTTCCTATTTACTGAGAATTGGTTTAATAGATTTTTTTTGCTAAGGAGTTGTGTGACTTATTGCTTTTAGTTGGTAAATGTCACTTTTAACTTTATGCTGATTTAATAGGTTTATTGTTTTTTATAGGTTTATTGGATATTCAAGGTTTTTCCAACGAATACGTTACAGTCTCATAATTACCATAATTTTGTTTCGGACTCCGGTTTTCCATTTGGTACTGAGTTCTATACCTTATGGAAATTTTTAGCAGATTGAAGGAATGCAAATACTTCCGATTAATGATTAAAATACTTCAATTATTTCGTTGCGAAAAATTATAGTTCTTACCAACACCTTATTAAGTCTCTGAATCTCTGTATTATTTCAATTACAGTCTGAAATTTGTTCCATTTGTATACATATGCAACTACTTTGTATCCTTCTTAAATATTCTTTTGCAATTTCAAACTTTACCTTCGAATTTTAAACAATTTTCGTTTCTTTGCTGTTTACCATGCGAACTTTTAAAACAGAATTCATAAGCATGTCATATCAATGTTAATAATTTAATTCTCTCAAGGATGAAATCAATGAACTTTTTATAAAATACATACATACGAAAACTTATTCTCTCTCTCCTGTGTGTTTTTGCTGTTTTCGATTTAATAGCAACCAGAAATCCTTATTTAATATCGTTTTATTTAACAATTTAACATCAGATTAACCCTTAATATGCTTTAAAATGATTTTCTTTTTCATTTTCTCTTTTTGATTTTTCTTTCTTTTTTCTTGATTTCCAACAGTGTGTTCATGTTTCTTACACATTTATTTGCATAATTTTATGTAGCATTTCATGTACATATTTAATGCAACACTTGTTAGCCTTGTACATTAAAGGTGGAAATTCTTTGAAATTAAATTAAGATTGGATACGATAATATTTCTTTCTTTTTCATTATTAGTTTTCATTTCATTTTCTTTTAAGGAATATTTGGGCTACAAGACATTTTTCTTATCTTTTGCTATATTTCATATCCATTAAATTTGTTTTTAGTAAGGAGGTGATATGGTTTGTCCTGAAGCGAGTAAGTTAGCATTTGACGTTCCCTAAGAAGAACGTCTGTCGTGAAAATGTAGTGGATTATTGTATTACGGTGTTACTCTTTGACTCCAATTCTTGGGAATGTTTCATTTGATGTGATGTTTCTTGGCATTGCTAAGTATTGTCTCTGAAGAGTCCAGGGGCTTCCTGGATGGGTTAAATTTGAAAATTTTAAACCAATGATGAGTTAGTTTTGTTCACTTTATTGTTAATTTCTTTTTATTGACTTTTTAATTCCAATTAAGTGTCAAAATGTACCATAAAATGTTTTTATGTCGAAAGAGAGGCATAAAAGAGAGATTGTTTGAGTGGCGCAGTCATTTAGTAAATAGTGTGCTGATATACGAGAGCCGGAGTTGAGAGTTCTATTCCCACAAAAAGTGCAAAAGTTTTGAATTTGTAGATTATAATACGAAAATTCGAAATACAAAATGAAATCGCCGTAGTGTAAGAGTTAGTGTGTTGGCTTATAAGACGTAAGGCCACGGTTCAAACCCCCGATCAGTCATTTCGAACAGCACGAAATATGAAAACAATATTTCCTTAGCGAACCTCTCAGTAGATTTCTGGCAAAAACTTAGAAGAGTTTCTCAAAAAAATCTGAATTTCGGAGTCAACATTAACTGTAGGTCCCGCCACTCGTGTATAAAATTAACTCACATAACATCAGTGGTGTGAAAAGCAAGGTCGTAATCCTGACTGAAGGATTGTAATGACCAATTATGCATGTATGTAATACGTAAATAGAATGAAAAACATATGATGAAAACAGCCAACACCAATCTCCCTTATGCATTCTCTGATACTCGGGTTCTTGGAAGGTGCTTTCCATTGAAAAAAAATTTTTTTTTTGGGCATCTAACTTGGGTAATAAATTTAAATTGCTTGGAAATGAGTGCCTGTAATCGAATGCAACCACGATAGGGCAACATATGCCGAAAGGCAAACAGTCACTTTTTCAAATGAAATGGTTTTTCTACACTTCTAGGTTTTCCGAGACTTCATCGCTGAAGGAGATTTTGTTCCAATCTTTTGTTCATATCGTCTCTATTTGTTGCGTAAGTTCGATTGCATGTCGTAAACCAAATACCATGCCATAATCAATTAGAATTGGACCGATGAATTGGTGAAAATGTTGTGCAACCAACAAATTGGAATTCTCCGCAGATCTGACATCGGTAAATCTAATCTTTTAAAGTTTCTTTACTAACTTACCTAGTACTGTCAGCAGTAAATATTTCATTATGACTACCATAACCATTATGCACTGTTCGATAAGTCATCACCTTTGAATCGTCATTACGTTGTGAGTTTTAAACAGGGTAAGGACGATTGTAAGATAATCAAGAAGTAAATTAACTTCCTTCAGCGCAACCAACAGTAGAGATTCCTAAAGATGTCCGAAATATTGCATGTCTGATAATGTTTTTCTTTTTTAAGACCAGGAGTGCACTGTTTTGGAATAACAGATGGAAGATAGTTATAGAAGAAGGAAAAAGTGGATGTATGGATATTGGTTTCCAAGTAATTTGCAGATAATTGTGTTTTTGTATACATTTCTTTTGTATGTTTTGTTTCTGAGGGCAACTGAGCTATTGTTAGTCCCTTCGATTAGCCTAGTCTTCAGAGAATATCTACCAACATATATCTATCAACAGCCTGTTTTAAATTTTGTTAAAATTAGGAAAATAAGCATCTTTAATCTTCAGTTAGTTGAAGATTTTACTCAGACGCTTTACTCACTGTACCAAACCATTAATGGTGTTATTTACGATGGCATAGTATGATGTAGTCTACAAATGTCGGTGGTAAATGTGTCAGTTATTGCTGACAAGTTCATTAAAAGACAACTAAAAAAAAAAACAAATAAACGAAAAGAATAAAATTAATGGTTGTAATGAAAAAAAATGAAATGCAATACAATTCAAGAACGAAAATTAAAGAATAAAACAAAACAAAAAAGAATCCGTTTACATTGTATCCTTTACTGTAGAATTTTTAATAAACTGTTTAAAGAATGCATTTTACTGCCGCCGTTTTTCGTCCTTTAACATACTGCCTATAAGCATCAAGAAAAAAAATTACTCTCTTCTTCTGTTCATTTATCCAACCAAAGAGCATAAAAACTCTATTAAATAAAATAAGACAGAAGGACACGATTTACAGGAAACTGTAAAAAACAACGGGATCTTTTTCTTTCCTTTTCTTGTTTTGTTTGTTTTGTTTTCAGTGAAAACAAGTGAATTGTAATATTTTTTGTTGTTTTCGGTGTTGTTGTTATAGATTTTCTTGTTGCAACCACAATTACCCTTCAACAAAAGGAATGAAAGGATGTGGTGTGTGAACACACAAACTTACTAAACGGGAAGAAAGGGGAAAAGGATTTAAAAGTAAGCTGAGTAAATAAAAAACCCTTTTTGGCTCAAGTACATAAAATAATTTCCTCATCATCCGTATTTAGAAGCAGACTGTTTTAGACGTTCACTCCATACCCTTGCCTTCTCATAATTGACCCTCCTTCCGCTTTTGCTATAACATGTTTAATAAGTTTTTAAATATTTTATGGTTTAGAAACTTAAATCTTTTTTCGTGTAATGAAGAAAATTAAAGGGCTCAACGTTTTTTCTCTTCTTTCAATTTAAATGAAATTTAAAGATAAAAATACAATACAAAAAAAACCGTAGAGGGAGCGTTTGCTTCTCGAGTGAAATATTGCAAAATTGGCGGGTAAATTCTAAACGAAGGTTTGCATTCCATATCAGCGATCTATTATTCGACCCTTATTCAATTGTGCCGCTCCATAATATCTCATCCTATTCTGTTGCCCTGTAGTTGCTGTAATCTTATAGGTATTATGTTGGCTTATTAGACATTCAAATCCTAGGTCAGACATCTCTAATAAAACGAAATAAGAAACAATTTTTCTTCGACGACTTGCTCTCACCAGATTCTGACAAAAATTCTGAGAGTAAATAAAATTGCCATGAAAAGTTGCTCAAAACTTTGTCGTTCGGAGTCGACTTTAACTTGTAGGTCCCGCCACTCATGTATAAATATAACAAACACAACATAAGTGGTGTGCGAAGCTAGGTCGTAATTGGCTGACTGACTGGTTGTAGTGACAAATTATGTATGTATGTATGTATGTATACCTGTGGTCATCATTACCGAACAATTAATATAGTTCCTTTGTCTGCCCAGATTTCACATGACTGTTGATTTAGAAAAAGGAATAACAAGAGTTTTCTGGCATGTACCTTAAAGAAAATGCATGTCGGGGTAAGTAAAGGGTGCAAATGTCAGTATAGCTTCACACAACCAAAAAAAAAAAAAAAACCAAGTTTGTTGCTGATGCCTTACGAAATTAATTGATTCTTAGAAATTAAAATAGTCACTCGTAAAATATCACACGATTCAAACTGCAAAAACGAGACATAAATAAACACTTATTCCCATTGCAGAAAATTCAATGGGAAATTCAAGAGATGGTTTGAATACAAACGACAAAATAAAAGTCATATATTATCCAGAATTACATTAACGTACTGGTAAATTTATAAATTGCACGATAATTAAATTAAATTTTTTATAAGCCACCGCCCTTTAAAGTGTGTCCTAAATTAATAGCCTCCCACATATTCAATGTAAAATTGCTTAAATTTAATGGCATTCAGAACAAAATGTACGTGCATGCGTGGGTGTATGAGTAATTTGCATTTTTATTGTTTCACAATACGAAATGCATGACCGTCATACTAAATTATAATCAATCATACGCAGCACGTTACACGAGCTAAAAAATTGCGTAGAATTTAATTAAAAATCACTCATAATGCATGGTGTCTGACACTATGGTGAATGGTATTCAGTTAAATTTATATTAAAATTTCGCTACAAATTCTTTCTCTCTTTATTAGCCTCCTTGTCTATGGCGTTAATGGGATTTCCATTTAACTTCAGGTTTAATATGTTTTCGACTATTTCGGTTTGGTCTTTGCTTTGATATGAATATGGTATTTTTCATATGAATTTGCAATTGTAACAAATAAAATATTGTGCGTGTACAATATAAGGTTTGAATATCTAAATACCTTAAGTGCACGGATACGTGATATAATTTATTACCCTCTACTAAGCAATTGAATGGATGGGTGGGTTGTGGTCAGTAGAACTAATCATAAATATCGTTTTTCTTTTTTTTCGTTTTTTTTTAATGGAATCGTATGTGGGTTGTAACAGATTTTTGTTGTTGGTGGTTTCGATTATTATTTTTTACTTGCGGTTGTCAGTTCTATAAAAACAAACCATTTACACGGTTGCACATTAACAGTTATACTTGCTCATAACGGAAATAAGGACGTTATAACAAACGGTAGAAAATTTGGTAGCAATGAACTTTGTAGCAGTCGAGGGTGTAAAAGAATGAGATCTTGATTAATTTATAAAATGTTTCGAAATATTCGAATTATTATTCCAACAACAAAAACAAAATAAAAAAGTTTTATACATGTGATCAAGCATTATTTGTCAATACATTAAAGCCTTATGCTGGTAATAAAATATTAGCTATCAAGAACTTAAATTCGTATTTTTAAACAATATCATGAAAAAATTCGTTAGGCATTGTTCATAGTTTCAAGAGCAACCGCCTCTTAACATTGTTCTCCACTGTAAGTGTCCTGTTCGTCAACAATGCATATGTTCTGCAGCAAATCTACGAAGCTAATCCCACAATGTTAAGTGGAGTTACGAAAATTACGATCACCTTGTAATTTTTATAAATAAAAGCATATTTCAGCCACTTGAATTGAAATTCAAGTTTGTGTAGGACATGATTTACTGATTAACATGCTTAAAGTACATGCCACATTCAAATACAACAGAAAAAGAGCAAATTTTTTATTATGTTTTGTTCCTCGCCAAATAATCCATTCTGAAGGCCCTTGATATCCTGTGGATCATAATGTTATCAACCAAATTCAGTCAGTAAAATTCAATCAAACGAGCAGAAATCGAATGAAAAACTACATCTTAAAGCGACTATAATAGTAATAGTCTAGTAGGTAGTGTGTTGGCTTATTAGAGGTGAGGCCACGGTTCAAAACTCAGGTTAGACAACTCCAACAAAATGAAATATAGAAAAAATATTTCTTTGGCGACTTCCTCTCAACAGATTTCTGGCAAAAATTGAGAGTAAATAAAATTGCCATGAAAAGTGGTGTGAGAGGCTAGGTCGTAATCCTGACTGAAGTCTGGTAATGACCAATTATGTATGTATGTATGTATATGTATGTATGTGCGTATTTAAAATACATTTTGATAACATTTCAGGATATGCTGTAATTCGGACAGAACTGTGCACTTCATTTGTCGAATACATTATTTCAGTTGAAGGGTTGGCTTTCGTGTGTACCGATTAACATTGTGTGCTTAAGGCCTATGTCACTATGACTTTAAGTTCTATTTATTATTTTAAGAAACTTAAATTTAATACCAAAAATTTAAACCAATAAACTATTGGGTTCCTTCTAACATTCAGACCCGTTAAACCGTATGGTGTCTAATATATCACTTTGATAAACGATTCTACCTACTTTAAAAACCTTTGGACGACAAAACATGATTACAATTTGCTATGATAGATACAGAGGTCTTCTACTCAAGCGATTGCAATGTAAAAAAGAGTAATGGGAGGAAATATTACCTAAATCATTTAATTTCTGTTCTATCACAAATCACATTTCCATTCATCTTATAATTTCTTTGCTTTGTTCCAATCAATTGAACCGCCTTCCTAGAATAATAGAGTTGCCATTTGTGGTTGACTAGGTACCCACTGTGAGTATGTAATGGGGTGTTCTATTAGGTGTGCTGATAACTTTAGTTTTTCTCAAAAGGTCACTCGTTGACTAACTAATGATACTTCTCATTAATGTTATCACATGTGGTAGATAAGGGCCGATATTATTATTGGGTCTCTTAATTTTTTAAATTCGAAAACTTTGGTTAATATTTTTTTCGTCATAGGCAAGAATAAATAGTTACTCTAAGTTGACCAAATTGCCGCAGTTTCTGTGTGGGAAATCCACAAAAATTCTTTTTGTATTCAGGTTTATTCCAAGCATTAAATCTTTAATTCATGGCGATTCAAATAATATTTACATGTTGATCGAACTTGGCACTTTTTGCTGTTTAACTTCAGTTTGGGGAAATTTTAACATTAAAATTACCGGAACGAAACCAAAAGTATGAAAATTTTAAACTTTTTCTATTAAATTATAATTTCAATCCATTACAGAACTAAATAAAAATAAGACAAATAAGTTTTTTGTATTTACTTCTTGTCTGAAATGTCCCAAAGAATTGTGTAATTTAGACCAAATCAAGCTTCATTTTCTGATAAACTAAGTAACTTAATTCAATTGTATTATAACCTCTTGGAAGTTGACTCCACTGTATTTAATTTCCAATGTTTTTCTACTGCCTTAGTGTTGTATTAGGTTTTTTGACGAATTAACAACACTTTCCTTTAAAGCTCTGCTTGTGTTTCTAATAAATTATAACAATGACAGGCCTTAGAAAAAGTTAAAAAAAACAAACAATAAATATTAGCCATTAAATTATGAAGTGGGCGAGTGTGAAGATGAGAAACAAAAGCAAAACAGAAACCAAAACCAGACCAAAACCATAAATGAAAAACAAAAAATAATACAAAAAAAAAAATATGAATATTAATGTCTCCCACAAGTTATTTCATATCCTTCCTCCTTTTTCTTTTGCCGCCTTATTACTTCAATCATTCATTTTTGACCATATTTTACGTTACGTTTTCTTTATTTGATACCCTTAATAAGTTACGTGGGCAGCGTTGCCAGAATGATGATTTTATCATATTTTTGATGATTTTTTAACTAAAATATGATTTGATGATTTTTCTCCAAAAAATATGATTTTTTTTTTCCAAAAATATGATTTTTTTGTATATAGATACTTCACGTTATAAACAGTGTAAACAAAATGTTTCAAAGTACAAACTCCCAAATTCAAAAAATGTATTCTGAAATGGAACGTTTATACTTAAAAATATTAGACAATTTTGTAAAGCCACATACATTGGCTACACTGATTTCAATATTGAGGAAAATATTGAAAATAAAGACGTTTTTTTAAACGCCGAAGATGTATATTTAGGAGTATTTGTAAAAAAAAAGATTTCTGAAACTAAATTTACCAATAGTGAATTAACTGAATTCACTAATTACTGCGTTTCATTTTACATTGAGTTTAGTAAACAATTAACCAAACGTTTTAATTTTAAAGAAACTTCCTTAAAAGAAATGTCATCTATTGATCCACATAATATTATTAATAAGAAAGTTTCTTCATTGTCTCCACTAATAGA
Source organism: Sarcophaga caerulescens (assembly GCA_927399465.1). Lineage (NCBI taxonomy): Eukaryota > Metazoa > Arthropoda > Insecta > Diptera > Sarcophagidae > Sarcophaga > Sarcophaga caerulescens. The sequence goes on along the minus strand of OV656872.1, from coordinate 51,748,581 downwards.
AAGATTTCCAAATTTAATTAATGAAAATGATTCTCAAAAGCTAGACGATGAATTTAGAGAGCTTCGTCACATAGATTTCAAACAATATTTTCAAACCTTAGAAAATATTAATTGTGAAGATTTTTGGGCCAGAGTTTCTAAAATAACTCGTGTTGATAACGATTTAGTTTTTTCAACATTGACGAAATTTGTGTCCAGTATACTTTTTCTTCCCAGTTTATCTGCAAACGTTGAACGAATTTCTTGAAAATGCAACATTAGAAGGTATTTTGTTTATACAGGATTATTTACTAGTTAAAAGGTGTTCCTGTTATAATCTTAAAATTGATGAAGAAATTGTAAAAAATATGAAACCTTCCCAGTATTATAATTAAATTATTATAGGAAACTACTAAAAGTTGTACAAAACTCTACTTTTCTATTTAGATCTCATTTTTGTACCTTATAAAATTACTACTTACATATCGTCGGCTGGCCTGCAAAATGGCCTATGTGCCTTTTGGGAAATTTATTTTATTCGCCCATTTTTAAGTCTTATTTGTGGTCCATCTCTATAGCAAAAATTTGTCCAACGTCTGAGCTGGTTCCAAAATTATTGCAAAAATATTTAAGTAGTTTTGTATGACTTTCATATAAAAATTATGTTGTTTTTTAGGTCTTCTGAAACGTTGTTGAAAATTACATAGGCTAATTTGAAGGCCAGACGACAATATGTATGTATGGATTTTTTAAAATTAATTTTAATTAAATTGAATTGTCTCTTATGTATAATATACATATTTATTTTTTGTTTTGTTTGTATATAATATTTTTGGTAAAACATGTAATTAATTTAAAATTGTTTGATTATCGGGTTATATCATATCCTCAAGAATAAAGTTAGTACATATATGATAACAAAACCCGATAACCAATCAATGTAATACATTTTGAATTGTTATTTATTTTTTAATGTTTTACAAATAAATGTTAAAAAGTGATGATTTTTTCCCCCAAAATATGATTTTTTTTCCTTAAAATGATGATTTTTCACCAGAATCTTCTGGCAACACTGTACGTGGGCCTAAATGTAACTGTATTCATTCCATCTGTCTGTTTATACCATAGTATAGCTGCTACTGGTCTTGTAGGTCCTTTAGTTTAGTATCGACATTTAATTGTACTTACGTTGTATGGGTATGTGTATACATTTTTTGATTTGTTGTTGATTTACCGGCTTATAGCCATATTATGACCAAAATGATTATAATTATTTATTACTGGCCATAATCTTGATTTATCATAATAATCAATTTTATTACAATGAAATATTAAATTCAATTTTCTATGGGGCTATTTAATTAAGACACAAATAGGCACTTTAGAAATTAATTGAAATATTCAAACAATTATTGTTTTTTGGTAAATGAATTTAAGAAAAATTGATTTAATTTGATTATTAAACATTTTAAGCCCAATCAAATTATTTGTTGCCTCTATTAAACTCATAGTCACAATGCCCCTTTCAATAGAAAGTGGTGAGTTTTTAATTTAAAGGTCTGCGATCATCATTTGGTAATTGCAGGCTTTTCTACTTTTATCTTAAAAAATATTTGATTAATCTTTTGATACATGTTTATCATGAGGCCTGAGAATAAATAAAATTACCAAGAAAAAGTTTCTCAAAAATTTGTCGTTCGGAGTCGACTTTAAACTATACGTTCCGCCACTCATGTATGAAATTAACACACATAACGTAAGTGAGAAACTATCACTATCCGGACTGAAGGGTTGTAATGATCAATTATGTATGAATGTGTTTGAGATATATGTAAGTAAACTTTTTTATTCGTTTGAACGACCTACTGATGCCAATATGTATGAATATAACTGAGTTCAAATGTTCACCACAGCTGTTCTGGGTGGAGTGTATCAAAAATGTCCAAATTTCCCTGACTCTAGCGAATAAATCAGATAAAATCAAGTCAATCGTCAAACGGCGTCAATTCGCACGATCTCGGTGGCCAGTTCACATCACCTCCCCCTTACCAACGTTTGGTATAAGCTGTGTGGAATTTAGCGCCATACTGTTAAAACCACATGTCTTTCACGTCCATATCACGCAATTCAAACCAAAAGAAATTGGTTACTATCGTCCAATAGTGCTCGCCATTTAAAATCAAACCAATATGAAGCGATAATGCCTCCAGCTTAAAATCCACACCAAGCAGAGACTTTTTCAGCATGCATTGGGCACTCTTGGATCTCATGTAGATTAGTATCGTCCAAATTCGACAATTTTTTTGTGTTCATCTACCCAGTCATCCAGTAATGGGCGCCACTTTTGAAGATGATTTTTCAATGAAAATTAGGGTCAGTTTCCTACATTTAGCGAACACATGTCATTTTCTATTGTCTTTTACCTTAATTTCCTGACTCAGCCACAATGCAACAATCGTTATTTATAGCCTCTGGAAGGTGGAGTTCTTGTGTGGGTTGCGAAATTGGAATTTCTATGTTAATTCAAGTTTTGTGTTCAACAGAGGTTTTTGAAAGAATTGTTTACTATCGCCACAACTTATCCTGTTAGAACATGGTTGTATTTGAAAATGTTTCATACAAAGACGGAATTCAGTAATAACTGCCACCACTATTTTGATTATGTTGTCCTATGGGGCATATAGAGGTTGCATAAAACATCGTAACGAAGCTACAAATCATTGTAAATAAACGCTTACATATGTCTCTGGCCAGAGATCAACCAAAGCAGTTTTATTGTTCAAGTGCAACACTAAAGAAATAACCACTTATGTCACATAAAATGGTCTTGAATACAGCACATACTTCTAAAGAAATGTAGTGGACATCGTCTTGACATCATTTAAAAGGAATATTCAGGTTGTTATAAGTAGAGGCTAACCATAGTTATAGTGGCGCAGTTATCTAGATTATGTACATACCCTGATGAGAGTGGCTCGGCCACAGCAAAATGACATGGTGTAGGGTGATTTTTATTTATTTTCATTTTCCAATTTAATGAGTTTTCTGTGTCAAATCAGATATTTTATTAAAATTAAATTTAGACAAGCAGATGCCCTCTTTATTATCTGAAATGTAATGTCTGGAAACAATGCAAACATTTCGAAATGTTTTTTGATCCTGACAGCCATCGTAATTGGTTACAATTTATTGTAGAAAAGAAACTCAACAATTCTATCCTTATTTATTTTTTAACGTCACATTCATGTCTAAAAATATATATTTTTAGGTTATAATTGAATCAGTCTTTTACTTTTTTCAATTTTATTTTCTGTGGTTAATTTGTTCACGGTAACTGTCATTCTCTTTTTTAAATCCGTTACTTTGCTTCACCATTTTTCCTTCTTTTTTAAAATAATTGTCTTCCATAATCCCTTTAGTTAGTGTTGAAGAATCTATGAAAATTAAAATGAAACGACAAGCTTGCAACGAAGAACGTTAAAAAAAAGTCTCCTATTATCCCTTTAGATTGCTCTTTTTGTAGGGATTAAACAAATACTCTTCAGAAAGAAAACACAAAAAAAAGAAAGAAAAAAACATATTCAACAAATTGTTCCTATTTGTCATGCCATCGCTTTTTTGCAAATCATTCTTTCGTAACCCTTTGAATTTTATAGCCTGACTACTGACAAACATACCTTCGCACAACCCCTTTTAAGTTTGAATATACCTTTCCGTTGAAGTGCTTAACTGTTGCGAGAGAAGAGCATCATCACGAAAGTAAAAAAAAAATAAACAGAAAATTTCTATAATTTGCCGTGTTCAATTTTAATAACTCGCGAACAAAAAGTGTTTTTTTTCCATTTCGTGCGTAATTAAAGGTGCTTAAAAAGTATGTAAAATTGAGTGAATTGACTTGAAAGTGAACACCATTTCCATTTGGTTTATGAAAATTGTTCAATGTAAACATTATGGAAAATTATTTTTAAGGATTTGCATTGTGTGTTTTATTTAAAATAGTCAGTCCATTTACTGAAAGATTTTTATGCATAAAATAAAGAATTTCAAGACTCCAATCAATGTACATTAAAATTTGCATAATTATACAACAAATTTCCACCCGAAAATCAAAAACAGTTTGGTAGTTTTGACCAAATAATTTTGATGTTAAGAATGCAACCCGCTGAGGTCGACAAAATCGATGAAATTGTTATGGAAAAAATTGAGAAAATTTAAGGAATTCAAGCATTCACCATCAAACCATTGGAAGACAGCTTGGTACACAAAAAAAGCTCAAAAATTGTGCCACAAAAATTAACAGGAACATTTTTTCAGAATATTGTTATTTTGGATCGAATGATTTCAAGCAGTGCGATATAGAACATGTAAGACAGTAAAGTCTGAAAAACGTCTTGAACGAAGCATGGTTGCGAGACTTCGCGGTGACAAACCAGGGTTAAAATTAATACAGATAATTCTGTATATTGAAGTCGCCGTAGTCTAGTAGATAGTGTGTTGGCTTATTAGAACTAAGGCCACGGTGCAAGCCACAGGTCACATATCAAAACGAAAATATGTAGAAACATTTCTTCGACAACTTCCTCTCAGCAGATTTCTGCCAAAAACTCTGACAGTAAATAAAATTGCCATGAAAAGTTTCTCAAAAAAATGTCGTTCAAAGTCGAGTTTATACTGTTAATCCCTCCACTCATGTATAAAATTAACACACACAACATAAGTGGTGTGAGAAGTTAGGTCGTAATTCTGACTGAAGGGTTGTAAGTAATGTAGTGTAATCCAGTATATCTGGTAGAAATGTAAAGCAATTGTTCATTATAGATTTCTGCAATCAGGTAAAACAATTGATTCTCATCTCTACTCTCAATTACGAATGATTAACTAGAGCAGAAGCTAGCAAACAGCCAATTTGTTAAAATTGTTAAACAGTGTTGTTAGGAAGAATTAAGAAAAACAACTGAAAGCAATGCAGTTAAAATAACCAGAATTGTTTAACAAATTCGGCGCTGCACCAGTTTATACCCAGTTTTGATGACCAGGCATAAACGGAGACAGCTTGTCTACTAAGGTTATTATTATGTAGGTTTGATGCATGCAAAACTTGTATTTTCCATCTTCAGATTATCATTTGTTTCGAATCCTGCAAAACTCTGTTAATCGTGTCAATTAGAATTTCGTAGACCCCTGCATAATTGAATTTGATCTGTCTTTCGCTTAGAAAACCTAGACATTCTGCACTGATGCCAATAATAGAAAATATTATCGATAAATATTAATAAACTTCGTTCTAAATATTAGAAACAGCTGTTACATACTTACTATTTTATTAAAATTACAACGGCCTTTTGGAAATGCCATATTTTATGCTTTTCCTGTCGAAAAAGTTTTTTTTTTAGTTAATACTACTTTCATGTCCCCTACGCACAATATAAAAGTAACCTTCAGTAAGGGATAATACTAGGAGCTTGGGCAAAAGAGCTCAAACACTTCTTATAAATTTTAAGACTTCAAAAATCGATAGAAAAAAGTACTTAAAATAGTGATAATAATTGTTATGACGCTAGACTATTACATCGACCAGAGCAAAAAGAAAGATTATATCCTGAATTCTGATCTTCCACAAGATATAGCAATAGCAGAAGATAATAAAAATAATCTCTTCTTACTCTGTAATATTACAATTTCTTTAACTGTCAATCACTGTCCGACTACTACCAATACTACCAGTCTATCTTACTAATGCAAAGAGTAACATAAGGTTACCTAGGGTTTACGGTAATTTCGAATGCACAGAAAACCTTCAGTCTGAAAGCATTATGGTTGTCGCTGTTTACGTATGAAGCAGGTAATCAGGTAACTGACTTTTCTATCCCTTCAGACAAGCCTAAATTTCTTTTATATATGTGAATATGTTTTAACGACGTCGTCGTAGTCTGGTAGGTAGTAGTAGACTTCAGTCCTCGGTTCAAACTCTAAGTTAGACATCTTCAACTAAACGAAGTATAAAAAAATATTTCTGCGATGACTTCCTCTCAGCAGATTTCTGGTAAAAATAAAATTGCAATGAAATGTTTCTCAAAAACCTTTGGAGTCGACTTTAAAGTGTGTGTTCTGCCCCTCATGCATAAAAATTAACGGATACAACATAAGTGGGGTGAGAAACTAGGTCACAGTCCTGACTAAAGTGTTTTAATGACCAATTATGTATGTATGTGTATGTATCATTTTAAATGATCATTTTAAATTATGATTCTAATTAATGGGTACTATAGTCGTTTGCTAATGTAAAGCACATGCTCTTGTTCGATCCTCTGAACAACCCTCAACTTTTACTTTATATCTGATGCCATCCGTATAGAAGTCCATACAGGATCATAGAATCTACAAAAGACAAAGCATTAATTTTTATAGCCTCGATCTGCTAGCTTTAACGGCTAATTTAAAAGCAGGATCTTTAGTTATACACACTGAAAACATTATCTCTTGTGCAGTTGGTAGGTAGTTATTGAAGGACACAAAACATGGCTCATTTTTTTCGCCAATACGTGAATAATTGGTAATTTTAAGACGCTGTAAATATCTCAATAAGAGTTTCTTCCTTAAAAGGTTTAATGTTTTTTAAATATTTATCCTATCTCTTTTACAATTTTTACCAAAACTTGTATTCCGCATTCTCTCGCGGAGAAACACTGTTCAAAATAAATTCTTTTATTTCACTCTGCTTTTAATTTTATACTAAAGTATCGCTAATATTTCCACATGAAGTATTCAACGAAAGCAAAACCTCTTTTTAACGTGGCTTTCTATAAAAATACTTTTTTTTTTTATTAAGTGACGTTTTCCTTTTTCAAACTTTTAATACCGACTGACTGTCTAAATAGATTTTCAAGGTTGTTTTTAATCACATGCTAAAGCAATGAACATTTTTTTGTAATTAAAATTTCCTCTAAAATATTGTGTTGATACTTTGACAGCAAAAGGATGTCAATTAAATTGTTGTTCTCTTATTTGTGTGTGTGTGTGTGGCAGGCTTTAATAATTCTGTTGCACCATATTCGTAGAATATGAAAATAAAATTTCAAAATTTATTTGCTAAAATGTCCAGATTTAAAGTTAATTAAGTGTTAAACAAGAAAAAGTCAAAGGAAATCTTTGTGAATAAATTGTAGATTTTTTTTTTAAATATTTAATCCTTGTTAAACTTTTCATATTCAAATTTAAACCCTTGTCAAGTTTATTGATTTGATTTTTTAATAGACAGCTTATAAGTCTTATGCAATAAATATGAATTAAAATGAGAAAAAAAGGATTTCCTTGTCTTTTTTGTAGGTTTTAGTTGATTAAAAATTTAATTTTTTCTTATTATTACGTGTCTTTGAGGACAACGTAGTATGTGTAGTAAGTGAATATAGCTTGAAAACCTATTTCTTTAAAGAGCAATCTAGTTGACTGTCAATTTTGACAACCATTAGCTATAGATAGAACGTAAATACTCCAGAGATCTACTGTAACAGATGCAAAAAAAATTATTTTAAAGGTCTTTTGATTTATGAGAATATTGAGCAGGTATCCATGGGTGAAGTTAGTGCAATCCGAAAAAGAAACTGGATTGGACATACACAAAGGATGATTTGGCAAGAATCTTTATTTTACTAAAGTCGTTCCGCAGACAGAGAGAGAGCAACTCTCTGTCATTCTTATCTGCCTCAACACATTCTTAGCGAAGACACACACTTATTTCCAATTGACCTTAACATCAGGATAACCATGTCATCGGTTGTTACTTGCAATCTGATTGTCTCGTCCAGGTAACGTCGCTAGTTTTCGTACCGCGGGGAAGTAAAGAAAACATGCTTTAAGTTTTTGCATTCGGAGCAACTTCATTCATGTCTTATAGAGATATGGTCCGTATATACCCGTGGTCTGTTGACAACGGTGTAAGGTGAAAGTTCACATTTCTTTGGAGACCATTCAACTATACCCGGTTTAAGTCTGAGGCTGCACCTTCACTTTATGGAAGTGGAGCAGATATGCTGTCATCTATCGACAGGATCATCAATCAATTGACGACTCGTTTCCTTCCTTGCAGTATGTTTCCTACGTTTGAAAGACTTAATGCCATTATGTGTAGAATATAACATCGTTCATATGTCAGTAGCGGCTGTTCAGGGTGAACAGTATCCGAAATATTCGACTCTGACGCCTACTCAGGCTTACCGACGTCATGTTTTGTGTTAGGTTTGAGGACCGCTCTAGTTTTTTGCTTATTCGCATACACTTGCATCTTAAGAAAACTCTATAAGAAAAAGCCTAACGTGGTCAAAACAAACAATCTTGGTGACCAGTTAACATCACCTCCACGTGCCCTCAAATCGCTCGTGTAGAATAAACAAAATGTCAAAAGCTATGTAACACGTAATGCCTTGCTGTTAAAAACAAATGTCGTTGGTACTCAGGCCATCCAAATCAGACCAAAAGAATTCGGTAGACATCGGACAACGTCAGTCTTAAGGTTCTAACATACTCAATTTCAAATTGGATATGCTCCTCTTGAAGTATTCAAAGTCAACAAAGTGTATTACGATCGAATTGAATGAGAAATATCATGCATACATAACATCTATTTGCCAAGGCCTACCAAAAACCCCTTTAACACTGTCACGACAGACCTATTCCAATTATAGTCGTCCGACAGAAATGCGTAGCAAATTATCATATCTAAAATTTAGTAACCTATGCTTCGCCCAGTTGCCTTTGACCTTTATAAAATATTTCAGAATATATTTTCACAAATTTTTGTACACAACCTGCGTTGGTTTTAGATTTTCTCCAATTATTACATTTTCTTTTGGTCTATTTCACTGCAATACTTCGATATTCATCCCTTTTTCTTCTTTTTTAAGATTTTTTTTTATTAAAAAAAAAAAAAATTAAATCCTTTATTGAGTTAAAATCTCTACAATTGCTTACAAATTGAGCCCGAATGAAATTTGCATTTTTAAGCCTTGAAAGGAAAATTTACTGAAAATCGAAATCGTTTCAGCTTCATTCATTTGCTATGCAAATACTTCGTATATTGAAATCTTTTGTTCTAGTTTTACTTGGAAATTATCAGTTTGACAAAATGATTTGAGCAAAAACAAATTGCACATGTAAAGAATGAAAGAGTTTTAGAGTTTTAAATCAAGTGATGCCCCTGGGGAAGAAGAAATATTGGATTATAAAAGAAAAAGCACAACAAATGAATTGGAAGAAAAACGTCTAGATTTTTATATTCGTTGTTATTTTACAGGTGATTCCTACTGGATATTATAAAAACTAGTTGACATATGATATAGTAAGTCAATGTGAAAATAGTCTCTAAAAGTTTTTTCAATTCCAGGAGCGAAGGGTCATTATGCCATTATGCCCATTATATTCCCATTAAGATAGAGTAGCACTGCTTACTTAATTTGGTTCCAGCCTATTTGTAATTTAATGGTGCAGGTTTAATTTAGTGTTTCCATGCGTTTAAATGAAAAGGTCGTCTTTTGCACATAAGGCATCGTGTGTTCCAATCCATTACTTATCTGCTCATATCATTTGACGATTTTTTTTCAGAGTTTGGCGTAGATACTTCCATTTAAGACTTTGCATTTCTTCGCAAACAGTTGATAATTATGCATACAACCATCTCCATCGTCAGAAGACTCGGAAATTTATTTTGCTATGCACATAGCTAAGTTGACTGGGACAAAGAATCTGTGCGTTTTCAATTTTAACAATCAATCCATTGCAGGTGTACCTCTTTTTACAGATTCGAAGACAATGTCTTCCTTAGTTTCACGTTCATTAGGGCATTGTCACGTCTACCATGTCAAGTTAGGAATTGGATTTAATTACAGTACATCGCTCTTTAACTTGTGTTTATCCATTTACACATTTACATTTGCTCTTTGGACCTTTCATTTTCATTTTACCGTGTGCTGGAACAGTTCCCATATCCCTATTTCTCTGTTGATAGTTTCCGATTCTACCTCTAATATTAATAAAGTGCTCGTCTTACTAGTGTTTTACACGGCTTTCAGGGTCGTGGGCCATAGTATGTAAAAAATCTTATGCAGATGTTTGTTAATGAATGGCTTTTAAGGATTTCTACCATTCAAATTCATAGAACAATATATGATTGAAAGGACTTACTTATGTTCTCATGATAAAATTAAAGGTTCATACACAGTATTTATTTTACGTTCCAAATGGAGCGATTATGGTTTATGCCGTTAACCCAAAAATTCTAGACAATGTAGGATATGGAGTATATATTTGTATTAAGAACTTTGACTTTAAACTGTCGTATTGCATGTCTACAGGTGAAAGCACCACAATACATGTTGAGTGGTAGGATTTTCCCTGAAATTCTTCTAATTTACTTGGCCAACCAGGCTACGATCAAGGCCCTTACGAAAGTCTGATATGGATTTCAGTATATTGGAATATTATTGGAAATTGTATTGCTAGTGATGAGCCCAGGGTGTTTACATAGATCATGATCCCCAATATGTTACAGGGCATAGGAATTAAAATTCCCTCAGTTAAGGTCGGTATTCTGTAGTCGTTTTAAAAGTTGGCAGCAGAAATATATGTACAATTTTTCTAGACTCTGCTGAACTAGACTCTGCTGAACTGAATAAGAAGAGGAGTGATTAGATCGGGCATACATTGCACAATTGCTATAGTCACAGGCCACTTTTCTATTCGACGATTGTTATTCCCTCAAATAACTAATAAAGACGTTGTGGGTCTCAGGAGGAGGAAGAGACTAGTTTAAGTCTCGGGTGAATCTGTCAACTATTGCCATTAATAGGTGTTGGTTGCTATGTTCTTTCAAATTTAACTGAAATCTCAAAATAAAGACTGCTCCTGCTAAAAGGTATATATTGCATTCGAATTAGTCTCCTATAAGGAATGTTTGACCGTCAAATTGTATATTAATTATGGTATCACAATGGTTCTAAGCTCTGATCTAAGAGGACCCTTGCGTTTAAACGAGGGTTTGCCACTTAAAAACGTCATTCTAAACAAAAAATAGAATTAAATTATTTTAATTCTTAAAATAGAAAAAGAAACACATCAACTCAACTGATGTACTTATTGTTTACATGATCGAAAACGAGATACAACACTCCTGTACTGACACTCCTTTCCAAGAATTTCGAGGAAAAGTATATTAAAAGTCTGATATTTATGTCCCTTTGTGTAGGACTAACTACATGATTGCATTATTCAAACGATTTACGCCAGCAGAGGTTTTTTCAGTTGCTCAGAATGTAATCAGGTTCTAATCTAATGTGCATAAATTCTACTTCCGCCTTCTTTCCACATACAATACAATCTAACACAATGCGCACCATGGGTAGAGTGCTCATGTCCTGGTTGTTGGCGTTACAAAAATAAGTCCAATTGTTTTTGCCATTAAAAAATCAAAGCAATAACCCAGCTAATGTTCAATATTGTAAAGCTTTTTCACTGCAACATTAAACAACATGCTTTCGTATGCTTGTATGTACGGTATTCTTCCCTGAATATATTTTATCAAGATTTCGACCCTCTTTTCCTCAATCCAAATCGAATCGCTTTTTAGATTGTATTGCTTGCAAAACATTTCAAAATCTTTATAGTATCCTTTTGGTCATAAACAAAAAAAAAAAAAAATGAACTTTATATCGGCTCTAACAATTTTATTTTTCTGTATGTCTCTCTTTTCCTCCTGTTCGTTTTGTTTATTATACTCTTAATAATAATTTTATGTGAACTCCTGGCAGCTTTTTTTCTTCATATTTCAGAAAAATATTCCACAAGAAATTCAGTGGCACACGGTGCTGCCTGCCACCTGATTTCCTGTTTTAAAAATTTATTGCGCTGTATAAACATTTGCAACTGCCGGTTAGAGTTTATGTAAATATTTCCTTCTTTTTTGCTTTTTTTCTGTTCGATACTTTTTTTTTATTTGTTTTTAAATTATTTGTTTTGTTTTTTTATTTCCAATAAAATATTTATTTATGGTACTGTATTGGATGCCCTCCAAACACGATTGTATGTCAGTTCCATATATTTATTGGATTTGAAATATTTTAAGGGGAACCTAAAGGCTTTCATATAAATATGTACATATGTACGTACGTATGTCTGTTGGGCATAATAAAATATTATATTTTATGATGAACTTTGCTGTAGCATGGCGTTAATAAAAAATTGATTTTTCATCAGTTTGAGAAGAAACAAAAACAACAATAATAATAATAATAAAATAAATACCCTTAAATATTGTATTTGTAGCTTAAAACAATGATGAATTATGAATTTTATTTCGATCTTAAATCATAAATAAATTTTATTGTTATTTATTCAAATTGTGTAACTTTTTTGTATTTAATTTCATGTGTTTCAATTTTATCAAAATCTTCTGTTTATTAATCCTCCATAAATGTAACAAGTTTAATCCACAATCCTAGAAAAACGTCAAACGAGCAATTATTAGACTAGAAGGTATTTGAGTAGATCGAACTCTTTATAAAAATATAGGGTGGGGAATTTAAAATTTAGTCTTAAAAGTGCAATAAAATAAAAGCGGTTTGAAATTTTGCCAAATTAGTTTTTTTTGTTGTGAAATACAATTGTTCCTGTTAGAAATGGAATATTATTTGATTCATATGGCTGCCGCGGCTGCCCCCACAGTACCTCATTCAATCGGACCAATTTTCGGGCACTTTTTTACAAATGGGGCGTATCTCGACAATTGTATCACGAATGTTGGCATTCAAATACTCAATTGTCTCTGGGTTTTCGACATAACACTTTTCAAAACGCAGCTTCTTGGCGGCCAATTAACATTATCATTTTGGCTACTTAAACGGCCATTAAACGTTTGACGCAATAAATCAATTGTGGCATGAGATGTGTGGCAAGTTGCACCATCCTGTTGACACCAAACATCGTTTACATCAATACCATGAAGATGGAGTAAAAAAACTCGATTATCATATAGGTGTCTCCATTGTTCACAATGGTTGCGTCGTCCTCATTTTCAAAGAAATATGGGCCAATGATGCTTCCGTTTTACAAGCCACACCAAACAGTCACTCGTAATGGGTGCATTGGCTCCTGTAAGACCTCGTGTGGATTTTCTGAGCCTCAAATACGGCAATTTTGTTTATTAATGTACCCACTAAGATAAAAATGAGCTTCATCCGAAAAGTTGATTTTTTTGTGGCAATATTTTTTGGTTGGCGCAATAAATCAACGTTGCTCAAGCGTAAATCAATTCATTACGTTCAGTGGTGATAATATACTGAATTTTGTGACAGAATAGAATGACACAAGTATTGCCAGATTCGAAAGAACCGATCGCTCAAATTTAAACCGATAGATAGCCCACCCGATATAAGCTACAAGAGCATCAAATTCCGTTTTGCTATGTTATATAGTCAATCTCTTCGTCACCCTTTCTCACATTAGCTGTATTACCATTATAGGCTTGCAAATTTCTTCTGTTTTTCCCAGATGACGATGAAGCCGTGAACCATCTTCTAGTTTTTCTCAGAAAATACCAGCATCACATTAGATTTTATACAATTAGGATTCTTATTTCAGTATTGGAACACAATCTATTCCGCAGTTTCGAATTCATCAAGGCAGTGAATTTATATTTGAAAGCTATCATATCCTCTGTCTTATAGGTAACTCCAATAACCTCCATGTTCCTACAGGAATTGAGTTAGTCTTGGGTGACCGCTCCCTAATTTTTATTTATCCTTTTATATCTTGAAATAGTTTGTAGTGCATTGCTATTTCCTTTTTCTTATTCCATTTTAGGTGGTTTTGTTTTTCTTTAACTGGTGATAGGTCTAGCCTAATTTAACCTGAACTCATCTCTGCTATATTTAACGTTTAAGCTTCTAATGGCTAAAAGAAATTGACTAAAGAAATACTACCAAATACTCTACATATCGACTGCTTGAACACTCTGTACATATACATTATTTAAGCAAAAAAAAAAAAAAACAAATAAAAATGATTTTTATTCACATTTTATGTGATGCGCTATAAAAATTCATATGAAAAGCCTACACTCTACATCATTTTAATAAGATAATAATTCTTATTATTTTATGAGTCCTTAAAGCCAAAATAATCGTATTGATGATTTGTTGATTTATCTAAGAGAAAAAAAAAGAAAAAATATTATAAATTTAATATTTAAAAATCCATGACAATGAAAAAACTGGAAACAAGTTAGATACAACACAGTCGATCTGGATACTTAATGGAAATAGAGTCTCCTTGCTGCTTGATCTCTTAAGAAAATGCAAAACAAAATTAAAGGGATCTGGGGAGTGGTTAGTTGCTTTTTGGTACATAAGAATTGTTTGCAAACAAGGCAGCCAACACATTAACCCTACCAAACATCCTAGTGACTGCGCGATCATTATTTCTTTATCGAGAAAGAAAAAAGGCAGATCTTAAGGATGGTAGTATAGTTTTTTCGCAACTTAATGCCATTGCCGAAAAAGTTATCGTCGGAGTAAAACAATTGTTGTAGATTTGTTATCACGATAAATTTGTACATTGGATTAAAAGTATAGTCGAAACGTTACTCCTTGTTCATCCTCAGCTAAATTATTCCTTCGATTTTTTCGTATAAGGCATCATCATTTTGATCATGGAAACAAAATATCCAGTCGAAATGTATTTCCGTAGACAAATAGATCATGTTTCATAGGTGATAGCGATATGAATTATAGAGCTTTGAACAAACTTGTATTTCATTAAAAATTAAACTTAAATAATGTTTTTAATATTTATGTGCTCATCAGCACTGAGTAAACTTGTTGATTGACATGCTTAACGTAGATTGGAATACTGGTGAACACAAGTCTTGTGTCATATGTTTAGTAAACAGCCGAATTTTGTGTTAAACATTTGCCTTGAAAATGCAGTAAAAATAGTTAAGGTGGTATTAAGGTGAAAATTGGACCGATACTGTCACAGGTAATATCAATAAAAAAGTATGATAAGCCAATGCCATCTCTTGAAACAGATTTAATCAATGAGCAGCCAGGGTTCGAGTCCCAGGCCAGACATCAAAAAATAAAAAAAAAAAAATACAAAAAGTATTTTTTCGGCGATTTCTTCTCAGTTTCTCAAAAAATCTGTCGTTCGGAGTCGACGTTAAACTGTAGATCCCGCCAATTATGTATAAAATTAACACACACAACATAAGTGGTGTGAGAAACTGCGGGCTTCTTGGGGACGATTGCCTGTAGACTGTCTAATGGTGAAGGTATAGCACTGGCCATTTTATAGTCACCTAGCAGCAACTCGTTTCCTTGCCGTTCGCATCTTCCCCCTTTCCACCTTTCCTAAAAAACCTGCACAATGCACTGAATGAGTAGAAGCCATCCCCTGAGTGCTGGTTTCATAAAAAAAAAAGAAAAAAAAAAAAACACTCCATCAAAAATTCCATTTTCACAGCGGATGTTGATTTTGCTCGACAAATGGTGAATCTCTTTTTTCTAGGATAATAAATAATAATTTTCCTTTCCATTTCAAGAAAGCATATTTTCGTTGTTTTCTGTGCATTAAATTGCTTATTCCAAGCTTATTGTTTCAAGTCCATATAATTTTTTTACTTTCCACGGCCAGAATATTCGTATTATCCTTACATCTGTTTTTGTTTCGGTAATTTTGAACAATAACCTCAAAGCTAGACAGTGTTTATCTCGTTCTCATAGTCTGCCGTGTTAATGCAGGGGTTCAAAAGATAAAATCTTCTTATATTTAATGAAATAAAAACAATTTAATTTATTTATGTTTTGTTTAAACATAAGCAAGAGTTATTCAGTTAGATGTGTATTGCCATGCCACTGGTATTCTCTTCTTAAATTCCTTACATATAAGGCATATTCATTTAGTGCGAGTGCATAAGCTCCAGTGATGCATATTGCATTGCCATCCCGAATAGTTGTAGTGTTTTATGCAACACCCTGAGCCTGAGCTTATTCACAGGATGTTATTTCTCCATTTTTTTCTCTTTTTTTTAAATTATTGTCTGTTTACTTTTGTTGTTTTATTTTCGCATTTCAAGGATTGTTGGTTGAATATTTTTATTTGCATTTGATTTGCAAATAAAATCAACGGGAAATTTATTTTTATTCTCTAGGATCGTTATCATAAATAATATTTAAATATTCTCGAAAGCAAGTTTATGTTTTTATTGCTGTGGTACTATTGTTATAAAGTCATATCGTAACGCACAAGATAACAAACTGTTTGCATATTATTAATATTTTAAATGAAACAGTATGATGATTATAATAATAATAATAATAATAATAAAAACTACTAATTAAGCAAAAGCAGCAAATTGCAGTATTCACTTGTACTTTCGTTTTTAATTGGCAAAACGAGTATAATCAGAATATAGAGTTTGCCTCCACCATTGTTTGCAATAATAAAAACAGAGAAAATATATGCAGAGTTATTAGTGGAAGAATTATTCTTCTAAATATTCAAATACTGCATTCGATTGAGTTGAAAATGATAAATATTTCATGATTAGAAACTGTGAAAAGTTACTCATTAGCAGTCTCTCTCCTTATGGTTCTACATTTCTTCAAGGAGAGACAGCGGCATAGGAAATTAGAGTATCTTGTTATGAGAAATTCGCATGAAAAGACTTTTGAGTACGAAATGACTTTGTTAGATGGCTCTTGCCCCTTCACAGGTGATTACAAATATTACTTTTCTTTTTATCATTCCTCTCTCGACCATCATGGTGGAATGTTCGACATGAAATTGAGCATGCATACTGGCCAAAATTACGATAAAACCTGCACCTTGCTTGGATTTCAACAATCAAGCTTTCATCTTTTATACGAGTAATAAAGTATATATTCCTACAGGTGAAAGAAATTTAATCCAAGACTTCTTGTGTGTATTTGGTAAATACAAATTGCTTTTCTAGATTAACCTTGGTTAGGGTGGGTATGGTAGCGATTGTTTTAAATGAGGCCGTCCCACTTAGACCAACATTTAGACCCATTGTAATAACAAATGGGAATGTTTGATAATCCCAAGAGGAAACCAACCCAATTCCAAAATAAATCTTGCTGTTGCAGCAATCTTTATATTAGAGGGCTCGGTAAAGGGTGTCAGAAAATGAGAGGTCATAAATCTCCGCCTTTTTATGACAAGATTAGGGCACTGACACATGAGACGACAGACAGTCTCTTCCACCAGTCAGACACACAACTCCTGTAGAAATCATTCGCCGGGATGCCAAAGCTGTGAGAATTGTTATTGTGCCATAAATGGCCATGCGATTTATGAATATTAGTGAGTAGATACTCGTCGTATTTATATGTTCAGACTCTAGCAAATTTCGTATGTACCATCTTGTTGACAGCGAGATTGGCCTTCCCCATAAAATGAAAGGAAAATTTCCATGATGAGGCAATCGGAATACCTGTAGTCGCCTTAGTCTAGTAGGTAAGATGGTGGCTTATTATACAAGAGGCCGTGGTTTAAACCTCAGCCCACACATCTCAAAACGAAACATGAAAAATATAACTTCGGCAACTTCCTCTTAGCACTCTCCTGGAAAAACTCTGAGAGTAATTATAATTGCCATAAAATGTTTCTCTAAAACCAGTAGTTCGGATTCGACTTATGAATAAAATTAACACACCAACTATGTCGGTGAGAGAAGCTAGGCCATAATACTGATCAAAGGGCGGTAATGACCGTAAGTAAGTAAGTAAGTAAGTAAGTAACCGAAATACCTAACATAAAGCAGATTGCGAGCTCCGTACCGGCCAACAGATGATTTAGTGTTGTAGAGTTTCAAATAAAAACATCGTTCTTAAGGATTTACTTTTTACTTGTTTTTTTATTTTTATTTTTACAAGTCGACCTTTCCAAGTTTATTGTGTAATAACCCCTCTGATGACTTTCTTCTTCTATTTCTGAATATTTCGGTTTCTTTAAAACTATTTAGAGGGTAAAAAAGGAACAGAGTAGCTTAAAGTACTGGACCCATTTTTTCCCTTTTAAACTAGAAAATATTTACAGCAATGATAAGCAACATTTTGTTTGGAAATAAAAGAAAAACTGATATGTTCCCAGCAGTTTTCTTTTTCATAATTTATTTCTTATTTTAATCAGTTTCGTGGGATCTTTATTTTTATTTTTTTTTTTTTTTGTTTCTTTTTTAGCAAATAAATGAATAATTTTTTTTAATAGTTTTCGAAACTCATTATGAATATCATTTGCATTCGTTTGATTGTAAAAAGAATTTTTCAACAGATGTTCTGTGCAACTCATTAAAATTGTAAATCTTTTGGCAGAGGCATTAATAAAAGCCTTTACCAATATTTCCTTGTGACTTGTGTTCTATGTTGTGCAAAATGAATTGAAAATTCAATTTTATTATTTGCCATTTGTTTATTTATTTATTTGTTTGTTTGTTTGTTTATTTGTTCAAATTTTACAAAATGGAATTTTGCTAATAATTTGTTTCCATTGAATAATTTGATTCGTTTTAGAAATATTCTTCTTCCCTAGAAAACGATAAATATTTTATATTTCAATTCTTTATTGTTTATATACACGATATATGTCTGTGGTTATACTTTGTGGATATCATGAATTAGTTTTCGAATAATTTTAAATTTATTCTTTTCTTTAAAATTTTTTTTTCTATTTAGCATTTGTGTGTTTTTCAATTACATATTCCAGAAATGTGGACATAGAGATTATATTACAAAGCTTGTGTGGCCCATTTTCTCATTTAGTCTGAATTGAATTTTGTTGCTTCTTTAGTAGTTTTTGTCAGTTTGTGGTTTCTACGGTATGTGGAAACTTAAATAAATTCATTAAAATTTTTACTGTCTGTTGTAATGTTTTTAATTTGTAGTGGTAATCGATTTAGTATTTATTCGGTTTTTTTCGAATATATTTACTGCTTTATGAATTGTAATTTAAAATTATTGGTATTAAATTTTTTGTTGTTTTTGTTTTATTTAATTTTAATATCACTTCCGAATTAAACAACTTATAAAACTTTGTGGTTTTCATAAAATAGCCTTAAAGTAAGTGACACTTTAATGAATACTTTTTAAAATTTAAATTTTTAATTAAAAGTTCAAATGTAATTAATTTATATAATTTATAATATACAACAAACGAATAAAAAAATTAAAATGATTTTTTTTCTGCCAACACTCAGCAGATGCCTCCTTTTCATGCTGTGCTCTGTGTTGGAATACAGGAAAGATAGTTTATAGGAGAAAGGAAAGAGCGGTAGTGTGCAACACTTTTTTTTATTAATGACCAGTGTAATGACCTTCGTGATTTTTTTCTCGAGAATAACATTGTAGTAATTCTTACTTTCTTATTACTATTGTTGTCAATCATATATAATGTCATACAAACAATCAGACAATCACAAACACCCAGAGTCTAGTGGAAATCGTACCCAGGGCCTCCGTAACTGGAGTTCTACACACTATCAACTAGACCATCTATGGCACCTAAATCATTAAATCATTTATGTAAACATTAAAATTGCACAATTGGTTTCGAAAAATTTCTTTTATGAATTTGAACAATATTTCTGAAAAATATGAACAGTTTCGTTGTCCAGAGATTAGAACGAAAGACAATCTTAAGTTGTAAAGCTGGTAAAATCTTCCCAGCCAAGGTCTCTCTCTGTCTCTCACTGAGCCACGTAATAATGTTAGTCATCTAGCTGTTTTAATTGCATTGTTTGTTACTATCCTTCTTAATATTTACAGCGGAGTTCAGAGTCAGTCTTTCGATCAGATTATACTTACTTATTTGGTCATTACTTTTGGTCAGCACTTTAGTACGGATTACAACCCAGTTTCTCACACCACGTTTGTTGTGTGTGAAATTTTTGTCATGAATGGCAGAAACTACAGTTTAAAGTCCACTCCGAGCGACAGATTTTTGAAAAAATTTTCATCGAAAAATTATTTACTCTCGTAGTTTTTGCCAGAAGACTGCTGGGAGCAAGTCGCCAAAGAAATATTTGTTGATATTTTGTTTTGTTCGAGATGCCTAGGCTGGGGTTTGAACCATTACCTCACAGTTAATAAGCCAACACATTACCTACTAGACTATGGCGACTTTTTTCCAGTACTTCTTTTGTGAGCACATGGCTTCCACAAAGTATTTCTGACTTGTTTCCCTTTGTTTAATCTATTTTTGGTGTTCTAGCTAAGCAAGTTTTTGGTCC
Organism: Sarcophaga caerulescens; assembly: GCA_927399465.1. Lineage (NCBI taxonomy): Eukaryota > Metazoa > Arthropoda > Insecta > Diptera > Sarcophagidae > Sarcophaga > Sarcophaga caerulescens. The sequence goes on along the minus strand of OV656872.1, from coordinate 51,728,309 downwards.
TGCTCAATGTAGTATATGCAAAAATAAAAATGACAACCAACTAAGTAGGATGGTGAAAGTTGGAATAGGTGTTAGGCTGGCCTGTATTCTGTCATCACTACTATTTAATACAGTTTTGGCCTTTAAGAACCATGAGGATGTAATGTGTTTCTTGCAGAGTAATCTTAAAGATCTTGACTATGCAGACGACATATGTCGATATAAAATCGTTGGCAGCAAAAGCAGCAAATGCGGTAACTTATTACGACTTCCCAGTAGTGATTTGTAATTAGTTACAAACGAAATATATAATGTTTTGTTATTATTGTAATTCTATATTTTATTTCTTAATATATATTCAAGTTCAAGTAAAAAAGTAAGAAGAAGCATAAACTAATACAAAAAAAAGATGATAACATAAAATATGACAATTAAGTAATGAACGTGGTTGCCATCCAACATCTCCCCTTTTTGGAATCTAACCCGGAATAAATCTTTCGACCGGTTTGCGTTCTCGCTGAGACCGTCTAAGTTGTGGTGTATTAAGTTGATCGTTGTCAGGTTTTCGGGATGTTTGATAGTTACCTGGTTCATCTAATATTCCATAGGCGTCACAACAATTTCTATTAAAACCTTCGTTACTATTCTTGTCGTAGTTTTTTCTTATCTGATTTGTATGAACTCGTATCAATTTTCCACTTGTAAGTAAAACGTTATACATGACATTCCCTATTCGTTCAATTATCTTTCCAGGTAGCCAATAAGAATCTTTGTTGTTTTTATAAACTCGAGCATACACACTCTCTCGAACAGAAAAATAGGTTTCCTTAGCGCCTTGTTTCCTATTAAATTGAGTTTCCATGGCAGTATTTCTAACAACATCTTTTTTTGGACATGGTTTGATTAGATCCAAGGTTAGACGAATCTTTCTGCCAAATAATACTTCAGCCGGCGATAGATTTTTAGGCGAATTTGGGTTTGGAGTCGATCTGTAGTTTTGTAGAAATGTCTGAAGATTTTGGCTTGTAGTCCCCTCTCCATCCAATTTCTGAAGTGAACGTTTCAAAGTGTCAACAAATCGTTCGGCTTGTCCATTGGACATCGGATAGTATGGGCTGGATTTTAAATGCTCTATACCGTTTCGAATCATAAAATCTCTAAAGTAAGAGCTGGTAAATTGTGTACCATTATCCGATACCAATGTTTTAGGTAAACCAAAACGAGAAAAAATTTCTTCCAAAATTTTGACTGTTTGTTCTGCAGTAATAGATTTTGTCATTACTATTTCTGGCCATTTGGATAGTGCATCGACTAATACCAAGAAATAATGTCCATCAATAGGACCAGCGTAATCGATGTGTAATCGTTCCCATGGTTCCGAAGGTATAGGCCACGGTTTTAAAGTTGTTTTGGTAGGCATTTTTAGAGCTGCTGCGCATTTACTACAATTTTGTACCATACTCTTAATATGTTCGTCAATATTTGGCCAATAGACATAACTTCTTGCTATAGCTTTCGAACGCTCAATACCTGGATGTCCACGATGTACCAATTTTAATATTCGTTTTCGAAAAATGTTCGGAATCACCACTCTTTCACCGAACATAATTACATCATCAACTATGGATAAGTTATCTTTACGATTATAATAAGCTTTCATTTCAGGATCTTTTATTTCTGTGGGCCAACCATTTTCTAAATAGCTCAACAACAAACGTAATATTTTATCTCGTGATGACTCGTATTTTATCATAGTGTTGGTCAAAGGCAAGTTTTCAAGGCTATTTCGTACGATCGATTTAATTTCATTCTCGAACTTTATTGCTGCTATGACATAATCTTCGGCTTCATTGTTGTTATTGCTTATAAGTCGTGAAAGCACGTCTGCATAACCAAAGCTTGTCGTTGACACAAAACTTATATCAAAGTCATATGCCAGAAGCTTCACTGCCCAGCGCTGTAAACGATTAGCCTGATGAACTGCTATTCCAGACTTTTTCCCAAAAATAGCTAACAGCGGTTTATGGTCCGTGTGAAGTGTGAATTTTCTGCCATAAATCATCTTGTGAAATTTTGTCACAGCGAATACTAGTGCTAGCCCTTCTTTTTCAATCTGACTATATGACTTTTCTGAAGGTGTTAGAGCTCTCGAGGCATGGCATATGGCTTTAACTGAATTATCTGGATATTTATGAAATATGCATGCGCCTAAGCCGTACTGAGAGGCATCAGCGGCAACTATTATGTCCTTTTTGGGATCATAATGTGTAAGTAAAAGCTTCGATGTTAAAACCTCTTTTATTTTCGTAAAGCAATTATCATGTTCTTTAGTCCAACGCCATTTTATATTTGATTTTAACAAATTATCAAGTGGACCTCGCAATTGTCTCATATTGTTGACAAATTTTCCATAAAAGTTAACTGCTCCAAGAAAAGATCGGAGTTCTGATATATTAGATGGTTTTGGCATTTGGGTAATTGCAGATATACGTTGTGGGTCTGGTTGAAGTCCATCTTGATTAATAACATAACCCAAGTACTTTACTTGTTCAACAAAAAACTTGCATTTTGAAAACTTCACTTTAAGGCCATAATCTTGAATGCGACGTAAAACTTCTTGAAGATTTTTGTGATGTTCCTTTTCATCTTTACCGGACACAAAAATATCGTCAATATATACTGCGACATTTTCCAGACCTGCGAGCATTTTATCCATTATTTGTTGAAAAATGGCTGGAAAAGTTTTTACGCCAAAAACCATTCTGTTGTAGCGATATAACCCCATATGCGTTGTAATGGTTAAAAGATGTTTTGATTCGTCGTCGACCTCGACCTGCAAAAAAGCGTCCGACAGGTCTATGTGGCTAAAATATTTTGCATTTGCCAGTTTTGAAAAAATATCCTCAGGGAGAGGTAAGGGGTACTGATGGTTTTCTAAAGCTTCATTTAGACCCGTAGAAAAATCAGCGCAAATCCTTACAGAGCCATTAGCCTTTTTAATTACAACTATTGGAGCTGCCCAATCCGAATAGTTGACAGGGGAAATGATACCGATGTCTTGTAACCGTTTTAGTTCTTCTTCTACAAGATGTTTCACCGCATAAGCTACCGGGCGTTTAGAACGAAAAACTGGTTGTATATTCGGTTTTATTGCTAAATGAGCTTTTGTTTTCGTGCAGAGACCGAATTTTCCATCAAAAACATCTGGAAAACAAGACTTTAAATGGTTAATGGTTTTATCAATTGTTAATGGAGAACTTCCCTGATTTTCAATAATAATGTTGTTGCAAATAGCATTAATAGACATGTCATCCAATTGAAGAGCTTTAATCCAATCTAGACCCAACAAATTTAAATTTTGTATTTTCGTAACGTAACAAGTAACATATGCATGTCTGTTTCTGAATTTAACGTTACAATCAAACTGTAGTAAAAGTGGAAGTTTTCCTGTAGCACTTCTGGCTGCTTGTTTAACTTGTATTGCGTTTGTAACTTGAAGCATTTGAAAGGTTTCTTCGGATATAAGGGTTATATCAGATGCAGTGTCAAACTGCAACTCCACAAATTTATTATTAATTTCTACGGTTACGTATTTACGGTCAGCATTTATTTTGTTAACAAACGAAATACTTTTTGTTTCCACTTTAGTTTTGTTGGTTTTGTTATATTTTGATTTTGTTTTTGCGTTTTTAGAGTTTTTCTTGACCACACTACAATAACCTGCCTTGTGGCCAACTACATTGCAGAGTTCACACTTATGTTTCTTGTATGAACATTCACGAGCGAAGTGCATTCCGCCACAATACCAACAAGGGTACTTTGGAGTTTTTTTATTCTTTTTGTCTGTTTGCAATTGGTTAACATGTGATTCCATTTTTGAACTCTCAATAAGTACAGTGTCTGTCTTTAGATTGAGTAGACGTTGACATTCTCTTGTCAGAGAATCTAATGTAACAGTACTACCTTCGTGATCTATTTTATTTAATAGTTTTGTTCGGATATCAAAATCTGCTGATGATTTCAAACCCATGACGAAGATTAAGCACTTGAACTGGTCTAGAGACAATTCCCTCAATTTAAATTGTTCGCACTGCTTGTTTACGATTCCGGCATATGTAACAAAATCGGTTTGGGAATCTTTTGTTGTTTGTAAGCAGTTATACCTTATGTTAAACTGAGAGGTTTGGGTACCGAACAACTCTGTGAGTTTGGTTACAGTTTCCTTAAAACTCAAGTCTCTTGCGTGCTTTGGTAAAATAAAATTGGTGTATTTGTTGTGGACAACGGTGTTAAGTTTTCTTAACAATAGGCGCACTTTTGCTGCATCATCTAACTTAGCCGCATCGACTTCAAACAGATCTTCGTATCTTGCAAACCACATTTCAAAAGTGAGGTTATGTTCGTCGAAATTGAATTCGGTGATATTCGATGCGAGAGCTTCGATAAGAAATTCAAAATTATCGCCTTTGCCAATGGATTTTTCTGATGATTTAGCTGTAGCTAGATTTTTCATCAGTTCGTGCAAAGCCATATTGTGCTGTTGCTGCTCCTGTTGCATTTTTACTATTTGCTTTAGCACTTCTTCCATTTTTGGAAATTTTAATTTATGCGCTAAGCCAAGGTTTTCCTTGTAAAATAAATGCAATTTTTTTTTCTTTTTAATACAATTTCTTTGTGTTTACACAGAAGAAATAAACGAAATTTTAAATTTTTTTTTTGTCCTCGTCGCCACTATTGTAATTCTATATTTTATTTCTTAATATATATTCAAGTTCAAGTAAAAAAGTAAGAAGAAGCATAAACTAATACAAAAAAAAGATGATAACATAAAATATGACAATTAAGTAATGAACGTGGTTGCCATCCAACAGTTATCTTAAGAGCATTATACGCACAAATGTAGAACCTGGCGAGTATATTACGAATGGTTAACAACTTCTATCCTTAAATCGTATGGCCATCCATCGCCCAATGCCGATCTTTACGGGCAATTGTCTTTTTGATAGGAATGCCTAACTAACTAACTAACTAATCACTTCTTCAGTAGTTGTGGTCTGAGGAGGAGGAAGACTGTATTTCACCGCATGTGTCAGTTTCCTGAGATTGAGGTTTTTGACCTCTAATTTTCTAACATCGTTGACCGAGCTCTCTAATATAAAGAATACTGCAATAGCAAGATTTATTTTGAACTCGCGATGGTTTTCTCTAGGGGATGATTGACCCACGGGTAGAATTAATTGTTATATCACAATGGCCTAAGTGGGACCTCTTCCTTCGAGTGGGTGCGCCACCTAACCTAAGCTAACAAAACGCCTGTCAAATATTTGGCTATTTCCATTTCTATGTAAGACAATTGCAATATTCAATGCAAATATAAAATTCACATTCTTATACTCCAAATGTACAAGTGTTTGTGAACCGTAGTCTTCACGAAACCGTTCGTACATTGTGACGTAATAACATTTCCAATCAAAGGCACTAGCAAAATATAAAACCAGTTGGATAGGCCATCGCCTTAGATGGCAAATGTTATTATCAGAATTGCCACACAATGGAATACGCAAGGGCAACGTCCTGCTCACATGTGGAGGAATAAATTGAAGCCGAGGTAAATAGCACTGCAACAGGTTGTGGTGAAGTGAAGGCCCTATGCACCTTGTATATAATTTAGGAATGTTTTAATTTTAGTGGCTGTTGAAAAATTAAAAATACTCTGGAGACTTCCGAACTACCCCTTCTAAACATTTTTTTAGTATTTTTTATGACGCACATAAATAAATATTAAATTAAAGACAATACCAGTAGACCAGTTGTTTTTGTATGTATATATATCATGTTTCTTTATTTACTTGAATTTTTAATTAATTTATTTATAATATTTATTCATTTATTTATTTATTAATTTTGTATTTACTTATACAATTAATTGTATAAATGTGTGTTGTTTGCTTTTCTATGTAATATTATATGTTTTAAACAGTAACAGATGGATTTCATTTCTTATTTCTTATATTTGTTCACAGGAAAATATATTCAGTTTTTTTTTAATTTTTTTTTTGTTTTCTTTATTTTTGTTTTCTTAAACATTAATTATAATTTCTAGAGTTATACATAATTTATTATATTTTTTTTGTTTCCTTTAGAGTTTGCATTATTTTTTTTTATTTAATTTTAGTTTGTATAGAGTTTTTAAGGTTTTTTTTCTTCTATAATTAAAAAAGGTGGAAGTCATTTTCAGTTTTCATTAAAATTTTTTTAATTTTTACTTTTACTTTTAATTTTGGCATAATTACGATCTATTTTATAAAGTTTTTCTTGAGTTTCATTTTAGGTTTTTTTTTATTATTTATTTATTTTTTTTTTGTTCTTTTTCTTTAAAAGGAAATGCTTGTAATTGTTGAAAATTATTTCAATTTTTCTTTTCGTTTTCTTATTATGTGGGTGTGTGTATTACATAAAATGATTATCAAAATTTTCACAAGGGTGGTACAGATAACATTTGTTAAAAATATAAACGGATATTTCATTATTTTTAAAACTTTGTGTATAATATTGTGTTTTTTGTAAAAAAATTAATATTGAATTATACTAACAAACTTATAATGCCAGCAAATCACTGCAATAATCAAGACATACTTACGTATGTATGCCTGCATATTTATACAAACGTGCTTTGGTTTTTATGGTGGAATTGAAACACTTTCTTGGTTTCTAAGCATCTTTTACTGACATGTTTACATAACTTTTTTAATAACTACTAAACAATTTATAAAGTTATTAAAAATATGCGACATCCTACCATGCAACAGCATAATAGTAAATCCTAAGTCCAGGCCCACTAGCATTTTACTGATTATAAAGTTGGCTTAAGGCGCTAGGAAACCAGTCTGAACTGATGGAAGGCTTAGCCAAAGAAGCGCCAATTACTGCCTAATCAATCAGAATATGCTACATATTCAAAATAAGCAGACGACTTTTTGTCAAGATCTTACATCATCAAAATTGTTGCGAAAACGACGATCTCATCACCTAAAATAAATTTGGAATATGTGGTCATAAATGATGACTGCAACATTTCTCATACAAAACTTTCTGAAACCTTACAGAGTCCAGGACAAAGAGTTTCGCAGTTGTAGAGCCCAAAGCCTCACCCACGTAATGATTCAACAATCAATTATAGCAGACATCGCCTCTTTAGCCATCGGTTTCCAAAGAACTTGCAAGACTCTTACTTATGAAATTAGTAGAGATCGTATAGGAATTATGGAGAAAGTTTTCGCCAAGTTTTCGACTAAACTGTGTTTTGACAAGGTTTCAATTTAACATAACATGAAACTAGAAGATCATCTGGCCGAATATGACTTGGTGATTTTGGTCTATATATCGGGCAATACTAATTTGATTGCGTCAAATGAACACGTGTTTGAAAGGTGGCATTTCAGATTACATTTTTGATGAACAGTATGATGACAGTTCTTTAATGCCTAGCTTGTTAAAAAGTCATATGGATTTGAACAGAAAAAAAATATTAGAAGAATATTCAATGAGATGTTGTTTTACTTCAAAGGATAATTCCGAAAAATTTACTAGGTTAGCTGCTTTGTTCCGTGTCAGAATTTTCAATGTCAAGAATACTTTTCGTTTTGGCATGTAATTTATCAGTTTAGGACAAGTAAGTTCAAGAGCATTTACTCTGCGCAAATCTTTACGTTTTATAGTGTAGCTTCCATTCTGAATGTAGCTGTTGGTGCAGATTTCTCTTCGACGGCGGAGCTAAAGCTTCTGATAGACGATATAATCCTCATGGAATATGGCAAATACACAAAATATCAAACGATAGTGGAGTTGCTTAGTATGAGCGACTTGACAGTTTGACATTATTTGAAAAAGTAGGAGACTAACTTAAATCAAAAGAAGTTTAAGGAATTTATGAATTGATGCCAAATAATAAGATGATCCTCTACAAACAGCTGTTGAAACACAAACAAGTGAATCACTTTTGCATTACTGCAAGAGACGATAAATTGCTTGAAAAGGAAAAAATAATTATTTTCAAAAGACTAAAAATCCACTTCATAAACATTGATGGCAAATAACTTTTCTTGTTGAGTGTTTGATAGGATTGGCAAGGAAATATTAGCTGCTATAATCAAGCTATATAAGAAGTTTTGTTCCCTGCTGCTTGCGTGTCGATAGTTTGCACAAAACTTTCAAATTACAGAATTAGTAACTGAAATGGTGTTGGATTTCAGCCAGACTACCCAAATCCCTGGCCATTAAGGCCAAAAAACTCTGTTTGAAGACAAAGTTTTGATATGCCCATGTTATAGACCAGAACTAGCAAATTCTGAATGTCATTTGTTTGGGTGACAGCAAAACTGTCATGGTGGTAAGCCCACTGAAAATCAGCTTGACCAAGATTTTTGTGACTAAATTAATTGAGAACTTCTAAACGTCATGACGAAAGTTTTCTTGATTAAAATATAATTTCTAAACAGCATTTTGAATTAAAAAAATTACCAAAAATTTATTTTAGCCTGAGCCCACAACCTTATCGTTTAAGAAGAAAAATAATATTGTTTACATTGGAAAATTTCTATAGTTCAGGTTTCGTCTTTCTTAAGCTTTTGATTACTTTTGATTCCTACTTGGCTCAATTTTTTTGCCGGCTTAGTTAGAAAATTAAGAATTAAAAATAATTTAATTATTTATTAACAAAATAGTAATAACAATAATAGACTAAAACTGTCTTTAAATATATATTTTTTTTTATATTTTCTGTTTATACTGTTTTTTATAGCTGTTGTTTCAAATATTCCTTTGAATTTTTTTTTTTTGCTTTGAAATTCTACTATAAAACCCGTATTAATATTTTCTTTTATTTAGTTTTACTTTGTTTTCTTAAATATATTATTTTATTAATTTTTTTTATTTATTTTCTTTTCTTCTCTAAATTTAATTCTCTATTAATTTGTTTTATTTTTATTTTTATTTTCAATCAATAGAATGATTTTGAAAATTTGTTGTAATTCGTATTGTATTTCTTTCTTTATGTTGGTTTATTACAATTTATTTCCTTTGTTTTATTTTTTTTTTTTCATTTCATTTTCGTTTGCTTTTTATTTATTTATTTTTCTTGCGTTTTTATGATGTGTAAATTGTTTTGTTATCCCTCGTTAAAATGGCGAAGAAAATATGGTAAAAGAAAGAGAAAAGAAACAATCAATTGCGTCTAGAAAATTAATATCGATTTTGTTTCCTTTCTCTGTAAATAAAATCAAATTAAAATGAAATTACAAAAAGAAAAAAAATCTTACTTTATGATATGATATCAAATGGTAACTGTTTGTTTGGTAACCCCTAAGGCAAGGTTAAATACAGTTCTACAAAGTGATAATTTTTTTAAATTAATTTAATTGAAAATGCAGCCTGTAACAGTTGCTAACAAATACGAAAATTCGTTAATTTTACTGTTTTCTTTTTAATAAATTTTAATAAAACAATCGTTTATTATAGAAATGAATATTTGCCCAAAACCGTTGAATAATTCTTAGCCATAACGTTCACACTAAATTTATTCGAAAGGCAAACCGTAAAACACTTGTTTTCCTTAAGAGGAATTATATTTATCAACAAATAAAATTGGCATTTAATTTTTGAAGATTTATCTGTTCTTACAAAACTTTTCTCAAAGTAAATAAAAATTATTATTTTACATAAAACGAATCCCTTTTAATAGAACACCTTATAATTTTGAAAAAAAATTACCAAATTTAACACAGATGACAACATTGCGTCTGCTTATGAATTCTACAGTTTTAGGGTAAAGAAACCTTGGGTTTACTTCCTGTAGTGATTTTTAATGTGTGGAATTAAAAATAAAACCTTTATCTGCTAAGAATATAGGTTTTTATTGAAAAGTTTAATATTTTCTATAGGATTCTATACGATTACGTATACAAGATTTTTAAATAAACCTTGGTACTGCTTTCTGTGAAATCTTTTCCTACGTTCTGAAAAGATTTCAACGGATCTTGTGTTCGTGTATCCATCCGCTGAAATATATTTTCATATCATGTGTACACTAACCAAGCACCATCATTTTGCTAAATCATGTATTTCATACATACTATAACATGCATAATTGGTCATTATAACCCTTTAGTCAGGATTATGATCTAGAGTCTCACACCACTTACGTTGTGTGTGCTAATTTTATACATGATTTGTGGGGCCTACAGTTTAAAGTTGACTCCGAATGGCAGATTTTTTGAGAAAGTTTTTATGACAATTTTATTCACCCTCAGAGTTTAAGGAAGAAATCTGCTGAGAGAAAGTCGCAGAAGAAATAATTTTTCATATTTCGTTTTTTTGGATATATTTGACCTGGACTTTGAACCGAGGCCTCACGTCTATTAAGCCAACACACTACCTACTAGGCTACGGAGACTAGGCCAAGCCATGTATTTTTTGTATTTAATTTTTATACACTTGAATTGAAACACAAATAGAGAGGGGATTTTAAATTCCTTATAAGAAACAGGCGAATTGCAATAACACATCAAACAGCGTTTCACTTTTTGGTATGGTACTGTACATTTACATATTAATAGTCGGATGGTTGAACACCACAGATTATGTCGCGTTCAGAAAAATTTTGAAAATGTTTATCATGAGAACGCTGTGATTAAATCTAAAAACAAAAGTGATTTGTTTGACTAACTTCAGGTTTAACTTGGTCAGTGACTTAACCCTCTCATGCCCGAATTAAAATGGGCGTGGCTAAATTTTTTTTGAGTAGACATATAAGATAAAGTTGACCTCAATATCAACTGACAAAAATTTCAATGTCCTAGGTGGCCTGGTTCAAGAGCTACAGGATGTTGCGTATATACAACATTGGGCAATGGTGTTATAAATTTAAATACAAGTTGATTTTTTTTTTTCAAATGTCGTTTATTTCAATTTATGTATGCAAGGATACAAAACAATTTTTTTGAGGATTGGAGCACAAGTGCACATTGCATCTGCTGCATTTACAGCTTAGAAACCCACATATATCTGCCCCTTATTCCCCATTCCGACCAATGATTACCATCAAATCGAAGGGATTTTGCAGGCTGTGCAACATATGTATGCTCTTTTGTAGGGCATTGATTTAGAACCCGTAGAAGGAGCTAGTGATGATGAAACTGGTGATGAAGGGGTCGATGGAGAAGGAGATGATGTTCCTGAATTCATTGTCAAATTGTCAAAAGGAGTGATGATGGACGACCTCTCTTTTTTGTGACAACTATAGTTTGACTTGTACAATTCAAGTATCGTATCCGCAAAATCAACTCATCCCATGTGCTTGTTATAGCATTCTACTATACATATATACATTGCTGCACCATCTCTTGCATTCACTCATAGGGTTCTTACCTGCATAGTTTGAAACTAGTTGTACACTCTTATTATCATCTTCTTCTTATTCATTTTCCTCGTCAGCCGAATCATCCCAATCAAAGTTGACAAATTTTTCAATTTCAGCCTGATTCAGACCTTTTGGGCGCATCTTAGAATGTGAATACAAAAATAAGTTTTTATTTTTCGAAACCTACCATAATAGACCAATGTTGCATATACGCAACACTACATTTACAAAATTATTGCAGACAAACTAAATAATATTTTCATGCCGGATTTTTTTTAAATTACTCACCTACCTTTTATTATTTAGTTATTGAACTTGGTTTTAGGATGACTTCATTATATTAATGTTTTTTAACACTTTTTAAAACAAGGTTTTTTGGAAAATGAATTTGTCAACTTCGCTTTCGGAAGAATAGCTACTAACTGAACACTTGCGCAGTTGGCTACCAACCAATTAGCTGTAAGCTTAAACAACGCATGAGGCTACATTTTTGCGAAAGAATAAAAAAAAATATTTAAAATAGCGGTAGTTAGACGCTCATAAACACAATGTTGCATATACGCAACATCGGGCATGAGAGGGTTAATAAACTTGGGATGCATCAAAAATAGTACCTAAGCTATCAAGAAATAGCAAAAGTACACTCACAAATCAGTGGAATTTCTATTTGTAGGCCTCTTGAATTAACACAAAAAGTTTGATTAGTGGAACACATCGAATACAATTCATTTTTGAATATTATTGTGGTTGATGAACAGTCATTTACCTTGGTTTGACAGCAAACATGTTTATGTTAAATATTTGTTATGATTAGAAGAGACTTATCCGTTGTTAACTGTTGCAAACATCCAAATCTAATCTCTGCTTTTAAAAGCTCAGCCAGTTGAATAATTTAAACAAAAAATTATGGCTGGAATTGTATTTTGTTGTTATAGTTGTATAATTGTTGTATTTATCAAATTAATGCCAAACTACACACATTTTCAATGACCAGACAAACATTTAATGCACATAGTTGAGCAAGTTTTGAAGCACTTATCGTATTGCAAAAAATTGACCACCATTTGACTCTCATTTGTCTTAAAACTTGTTTGCTCGTATAAAGTTTGCAGTCAAGTAAGTTGAAGGTTTATAAAGAACTTGTGGACTTGATGCCAAGACATTAAGTTTTTTGTTGGTTTTATAAAGACTTATAGGAGAAACAATGAATACTTGTGGAACTAAAATTCATACACAAAATTTTGCAAGCAGGACAATGAATTTAATTTTGTGACATAATTTTTTTTTAGTTTTTTTGAACTGTGTTTATGGCTTTGCAATGAAACTGAATGCAAGGAAATAGGAGTTTCTTGTGATAGTTTTGAACATTATTTTTGATTTGAAAACTTTGTTGTCTCCATACGTTGTTTATGCTATGATTTCGAACAACATTCATATACATTTCGTTAAAGAATTTACTACCGAATCAACAGTTTTTTTAATTCATACAGTGGGCGTCAAAAGGAACTATACATTACAAAATATACATTAATAAATTTCCGTTATTTTTATTTTAAAATTGTTTCATTGCCAGTTTTTAAAATTGAAACAAAAAAAAAAATAAAATAAAAAAATTCCAAATATTGTCAAATTTTTTCATACACTCTCCTTACGTTGTAAAACTTAAGTTTGGTGACTTTTGGAATTTTATCCTTAGTGTACAGTTTCTTTTTATGCTCACTGTATTCTTTAAAACAACTGTAGAATTCGCACGGCATAGTGGTAGACACATGTCCTTGGTCTCAGCGCACCTGTAAAATCCATCAAAATAATTTTAATAAATTTTCGAAATCTGTTTTTAATTTTTCCAGACTTTTCGAAATTTTTTTTGTATTCAAATCCTTGCCAATATACAATACAACAATACACAGTCACCATAAAAATAAAAAAATTAATTTTTTTTTGATAAATTTTAACACAAATTTTCTTCGTACACAATAGTATACGCCAACCAGAGCCATTAAAACGAGATTTCGTTAATCACATTCGTAACAAATAAATTTTTTTTTTTTTTGTATTCTGTTACCTTCTTTCTAATTCAATAACCATTAAATTCTTTTGAATATTTTTTCTCTTCATGTTTTTCTCTCTTCAGATACAAATTCTGTGTGTTTTTTCTTAATTCTTCTTTAGTTTTTAGTTCTCTTTTATGACCCACTCATTGTATAAATACTTTTATTATTATTATTGTATTTAAAGGACTTTATTTCAGTTTTATTTCAAATATTCTCTTGCTTTTTTCTTTAAAATATTATTCTCTGTCAGCTATGTTGTGTCTGTGGAAAAGGGTTTTTTTCTTAAATTTTCTTTTAGTTTTTCTCATTTAATTTTTTTTTTTGCTAATTTAAGTTGCATATAAAAATTTATAAGATTTTCATATCCAAATAATTTATTTAAGTTTCTTCTGCAGTTTATTAAAGAAATATTCGTTATTTTTTTTTTTAAGTTTTTGAATACATTTTTGAATATTTTTCTTTATGCAGTTTTTAGTTTCCTTTCCCAGGACATTTAAATTTATTAACAAGATTTGGAAGAAGATTTAGAAAACTTTTTGAAGTTTCATAAAATTCGTTGAATACACGAGAGTTATTTCTTCACTATAATGAAAACAGAATATGGTTTAAAAGAATTTCCTTGCAAATCTCCAGAATATAAAAAGAATTTCAAAATTTTTTTTTTGCAATTCACAGTAAACGTTTAAACTTAAAACTTAAGATAACATTTAGGAGAAATAAACTTTTGAGAGAAAAATTTGTTTCGTTTTTTTTTTTCGAAATAAACCTACTAACGTGAAACAGAAACGTAATTAGTTGAAGCATAAACTTGACCTTCAAGACTAATTTCTAATGAGAACAATAATACAGTACTGAGGACGACTAGCAGACCACAATAGTTAATATGAACTGCAGACTTCATTTGATGTTATTATTAGCTCGCTTTCAAAAATTTAAGACTGTTTTGTTGTATGCTTCTTTATAAAAGACTTATTCAAATGGCCAAAAGTAGCCAAAGCTATTGCTTAGGCTTTGAACACTACAAGTGATTGTTCGATGTCAAGCTACATGTAATACAAGTGATGGTGCCATACCTAAAAGCATTTAGCCGCCTTATAATAGTCACCCATTAATTGTTTGCTTAATATTGCTCGAATTTGATTTCGATTGCCGTTATTCTTATTGCTGATATGCCTTTAAATTCTGTTCTCAATTTTCTATGTACTTATGAAAAATCCTCTAATTATTCTTGCAGCAAGAGAAGAAAACAGAAAGAAGAGAATCAAGTTTTAATTCTGGCAACGGCTGCTTCTACTGTGCCTCATGTGTCCACTTATAGTTTTAGTAGCGGGTATTATCCAAGTTAAATTTGAAAATCGTAATGGAATTATAATTTAGAAAATCACAAAAAAATCAACTTACTAACGATGTAGTCATTAGAACAACTGTTCCACAGACGTATGAGCAATATTGATTTATAATTTAATGTTAAGTATACGCCACATAGACTAGAATTATTGATGACATGAGGTTTTTCCTTATTATATACGTGTTATCCATTTAGGGGTATCAAAATCAACGAACTTACTAAGCTGTCAGTTTTTAAATGTTTTTCATATGATGTGTCATTTGTTTAGTGAAAAGTTTGCCATTTACGAGTGTGTATAGTTTCACAACTCCAGAATCCATAAAAATAGTTAAAACTGGCTACAAAAGTAAAATCATTATCAAACCAAGCTTCGCAAGTCTATGCATACCAGAAACGAAGGAAATTTTATCACAGTAGCAGATCTAAGCGGTAATTTAGATCCAAACAGGTACACGTAATCATATGGCACGAGTGCAACACACTAAGCTCAGGCAGCTATTTTGACACGGTACTCTTTAGATGCGTTTACCAGACAATATATATTTTTTTTTTATAAAATAGAAGGATAATAATACACTCTTTTCTAATTGTCAAGACAATGGAACTACTTTTTCTACATGTGCACTACTACATAAAAGTAATAACAGATAACACGATGTGGCAATGAATCAGTTTATTGGCATAAATTATGAAAACAACCTGAATCTCTATTCCAAATTGGTGACAACAAGCTTCCGAAATTGGACAGTATTCTCAGCAATGTGCAAAATTTTTTACTGAGGTTTTCACCGAAAGTATATCGCAACCTTTTTACCAACAACCTATTTTACGACAGAAAGTTTGTGAGAAAAAGTTTAAAACATAGTCATTCTAATTGTGAAGTCTGGTAAAAATTAAAATCGTAGAACCCTTAATGGTACAGATAAGTGTCTTGAGAAAGGTACGCATATCATATTTTATGAAATCGAACAGAAATTCTACAAGAACTTAAATGAAACAGTCCCATTTGTATCTTTGATTCCCTAGGTACGTGTCTTGAGAACACAATATATACTAGTAGCTTTAGAGAGAATCCTTCTCAATCATTAAACCAAAATGATGATGCACTTTAGATTCTTACAAATATAGTCATGAAGGCCTCTAAAGGAAAATTTAGTGTCGAAATATACAACCCTGTTCGCAGTCTATGCGTCTACATGTAATAGATAAAATGACGAATACAGGAGAGAGAAACGCTAAAGGTTTGAATTGGTGGAGGAGATATAATTTCTTCTAAGTTCATTATAGTAAGTATATGCTTACAAAAATTTAAAAAAAATTGCAAATCTGTTATCTAGCGTTTTTCCAAAATCTAATCCCCTTAGAATGAATATAACTTTGTCCTTAACAAAAATTCTGTGTAACTACAAAGACGACATTGAAGAGTACATTCACTGATATGTAAAGAATACCGCCGATGTCTGTTAGAGCCGCTTTAACCAATAGTTAAAACAACAAAATAATGTAAGTTCTCTAAGGACCTCATAGTTGTCGTATGAAAAAAAAGAAAATTGGATCTTTAAGATCGTGAATTTTGTGAATTATTTCTTTGGAAATAAATAATATTTTGCTCGTAATTATGTTCTATAGACATTCAATATGACTATCTTTTTAATTCAATTTAAACCCATTCAAATAAATCGACCTGTCTTTTGTATTGAAGTGAAACAATTGATTTCTGCCTGCCTACCTGAAAAATTGTATGTTCGTGTTTACTACTCGTATTGTGCTATTCAGGTGTACCACATAAAATAAAACGAATTATCACAGTTTAAAAAAAAAAAAATAAACTCCCAGCTCTTGAGAACTGAAGCATGAGTCAACCATTTTGAACCTACACTGGACTAAAACAACAATACAGCCTAGCACTTCAACTATTTGCCTAGGTTAATGTCAAGAGCAAAATCTAGTCAGGAGAGGAATTACATGGACTCGCTTATGTTAGCACAAAGACTCGTATTATACGGATGATATTTGTCTACCGTTGTACAACATTTATTACATGGAAGCAAACCTTGAAGATCTGAAATAATTCGGGCATACTTTTGAATATGAGATAAATACATAGAAAGACAAAGTCATGAAAATAAAAAACTTTAGTACGTAAAACATAAAACTATCATCCCAGTTGAAAGTAATCGGTGTAATCACTACTAATGCCCTTACGGTAACAGACTCATAGAGCAGGCTTAACAAGACGAAAGCGGCATTCGTAAAATTTCAATCAGTATGAGGGGAAGGTCGCAAAAATAGATCCAACCCAATCTTAGAATATTTAATACATGCGTAATATTTAATCTATTACACAAAAGTGAAGCTGGCCCAAAACAATACACACCTAAACTATGGGAACTCATCGATAATTTTCTAAGTGATAAACTATGTATATCCAGTATAAGCCGATCGCCACCAAACAACACTTAGAGTTCTCTACAAGAACTAGCGTGGTGAAACATTTTCGGAAAGGTGCAATAATTACAGCAGCAAATCGTGTAACGTGGAGACGGAAACGATGGATGAATAATATTCAAGGAAAACAACTTAGGCAGAAATATTTTTCTGCATGGAATTTCTAAATTCAAAAAAATTTAAATTTGAAAGAAAGAGAGGAAATGTTAAATTTTATAGAATGGAAAGGACGCCAGCATTGTTTCTTAACCTCTATTTGTTAATCAGCATTTAATTGCAGAAAAAATCCAAGCCTTGTTAAACGTTATGAATTAGATGCGATGCTTCAACGTATCTTTTAAATTTGCATAAATTTTGGAAAGCAATTTTAATAATAATATATTTAACTTTCAAGTTTCAAAATTATTTAAATCATTATTATATTTTAAAATTAAATTTTAAATTTAAAATTTTATTTTTTTAGTATACTTATGTATACCATCGTACCTTTCTTCAGCATTTACTAAATCTTCTTTTACCTTTTAATAAACTTTGTTTACAGCTCGAGAGTTGTCTCATTTCACATATTTTGGGGTTTTTGCTAAAATTTTACATGAAGTAAAACAATTGTTTCTAGTCTAAAGGTAAAACCAAAAAATTGCTTTTTATTTTGGCTCACCGGTTATTTTTCTTCTCCTACAAAAAACATAAACGGAAAAAAGGACTTACTTGCTACCAAATATTCAGCCGACAATTTAATCTCTTACGAAAACAAATTCATTATAATGATTCCATCGATTCTCTTCGGTATCTACGCCCGGTTTGGGCTCAGCCGCTGAACCAGCGGTACCGGAACCACAACTGCCAGCCATGCGAAAACCTTGTTCATGCAGCATATCAAAAGCCTGTTCAATGAAACAGTGCTTCAGGAAGAAACGTGAAGTATAACGATCGGGACCACCATGATCGGGATCACGGGATTCGTTGAGTGTATCACCGAAAACTTCACGACACAAGGCAACACGGCCGCATACCAGGATACGAGACAGTTTACGGAATTTGACATCAGCCAAACCGTCTTTACCAAACTGGAAACTGCCACGATATCCGATGGTAATGCAGCCTGGCGAACGAGAATCACGATCTTTACGCAAACACTCCAGCATGCCGTGAAGTTTAAAATATTCGGCTTCTTTCTGAAGACGCTGCTTTTCACGGAAACCCTCTGGCAACTGCAGTGCCTTATCGCGTAGATAATCTAAAATATAGCGAAACAGAACACCATCACGATCGAGAAAATAACGGCCTTTGCTGTCCTTAAGCAGATCATCCTTGTTGTTAAACATTTCACGGAGCAGAGAGGATTTCTCCTGAAGCAATGAATCCAAGGTGGTGGTATAGTGTACGCCACCAACATTTAATTCCACAATTTCGGACATAGCGGCTGTTGTTTGTATTTAAATTGTTGTTGTAAAATAGTTGTTTCTTTCTCTCACTAATACACAGTAATTGTTTTTCTTTCCGGTTCAACTCTTTCTTAATATCTTAAGTTCTTTTGCTTTAATTTTTTGTTATCATTAAAGTCTATTTCGGTGTTATAATATACTTGTATGTGTGAGCGAGTGAGTTCGTGAGTGTGTGTGTGTACACAACAATCAATCTTTTAATTTATATGTGTTATATTATTACACCTATCACTCTCTCTTTCTCTCTTTTCTTATTTTATTTGTTTGTATACGTGAAATACACTAATCACTGTCTAATAAGTCTCACGTGTAACACGTTTCTATCACCACCACGTCTCAGCGACAATATTCACAACAAACACAAGTTCTTGTAAATCACCAAAGAGAAACACTGATAAACTCAAGCACTTGTATGCTAAGGAGAGAACACTCACAAGGAAACTTTAAATGACACAAGAAAATATTTCTTAAATTTTGCTTTTTTTCTTCTTTTTTTTGTTGTTTAAAGAAATTTAACAGGTTTCAAGACGAGTTTTATTCAATAAATTCTACAAACATATGGTTTTTGATTAAACAAGGGTTTTTGCGTTTTCTTTTCCCTTTTTTCTTATACTTCCTTCAAACAATTGTAATGCAAGAGTGTTGATATACTTTTAGGCTGTTAAACCTTTTCCTTTTTATATTTTATTTGTGTACATATGTATACAATTTATCCGTGTTAATGTGTATATAAAATAAGGGATATACACTTATATTTGTTTATGTACCATATATATATATATTTATGTATGTGTGTACGTATTTTTATTATGTATTAGAATAGCGTTTGGTATTTCGCTTTAAAATATTATTTTTCTTTAATTTTCTCTCAACAATATTCGTATTTATCCGCTTTGAGTCAACCGTTCTTGTTGGATTTTTCAAATGAACTGAAGTCCATGCTGCTTTCTTTTCTTATCAGTACCAGCATTGAAGTTTGTTTAAACATACACTCTTGTATTCGTGTATTGGTGTGTATGAGGGACAAATAGCGAGAGATAGAGAGAAAAAGCATAAAACCGGAGAGTAGTATTTTATTGTGTATATTTTTTGTTGTGTTTCTTTGAAAACTGTTTGTTGCTGTATTTTATTTGCCAGTTTCATTGAGGAAATGTATACCACCATGCCATCAGTGCGCGCTTAAATGTGGGTGAGCAAGAATAAAAGAGAAAGAGACATTGAATTTGTTATAAACAGGAGAGTAAACTATTGTTTTTGTATCATTACCTTTACATCAGTCAAGTTTTCTAGCAATTTTCAATGAAATTCCATAAGATTTTACTATGCTTGTCTAATTTTGGCCACTAAAGTGTACGTATACTAATGAATTGATATCCAATATTAATAAAAATAAATTTCTGACACTTGAAATCGCTACAAAGTTTGGAAATTTAAATCTTTTACATCAATTCATACAAATATTGCTTCATGTATACAATAAAATTTCTTCTCTTTCCATTTGTGACTCTATACTCAGTAACAAGTGTTTGTTTTGTATTGAAAATTACTTTGAAAAGATGAAAATAATAACAAATACACACTGCTTTTCAAGATACAACCGTTTTTTTTTTTCACTGAGAAAGTTGTTGTGTTTTAGAGAAAAAAGAGAGCATAATATGGCATTACACAAGGAGAGCATATTGTGTTTGATGCGAGTATACATAATGGGTATTGAGATATATTCTGAAATCATTGTACAAGATATTTGAAAGCAACTTCAGATACATTCAATTCTCAAGGTATGATCTTTACACATACAATGTATCGTGGTCGAGTTAGTGAAGTAAATCGTAGAATACCGGGAAGAGGGAGTAGTAATTATGAATGTTAGATTAGAATTACTTACATTTTAATTTACTGGAGAGGTCTATTGGTAATGTAAAAGGGCAAATCGAACACGATGGAGTGTGTTGTGTGAAAAAGACGAGTCAGTTCCTTTATTTTCTTGGAGTATAATCCTTTATAACATCATCTAGTTCCTTCAAATTTCGCATTTTCTTTGCTTTGTCAAATAACTCTTTCCAGCTAAAAAGTGTTTGGTCTACCGTAGGTGGACCTGACTTGTAAGCAGGCCCATTTGTCGTTGCCATTTTTACATTGTCAGGAAATATTTAATGATTCCCTCCTTTTTCCCAAGACCTGGGACTTTGATATCTTCTCTGGGTGGTAAGGTTTAGGGAGTTTCATTTGGTGGGAATTAAAGAACTTAAATTTCATGAATTCGGAAACCGTTCGAAAACTTTTCCGAGAACAGTTAAACACAGCAACACTGTGTCAGTGGTCCAACTAAAATTTCATGGAATTTTGTTGTCCACAAATAGTTCCTAACTTTACAGACGGTGTACGAGTAAGTAGCAGTAGTCGCCGTAGTTTAGTAAGTAGTGTGTTGGCTTCTTAGATGTGAAGCCACGGTCAAAATACAGGTCAGACATCTCCAAAAAACGAAATATAAAACAATATTTATTCGCTGACTTCCTCTCAGTAGATTTCTGGAAAAAATTCGGAGAGGCAATAAAATTGCCATCTTTCTCGCAATCGACTTTAAACTGTCCCGCCACTCATGTATAAAATTAACACACACAACATATGTGGTTGAGAAACTGGGTTGTAATACTGAGTGCAGGGCTGTAATGACCAAATATGTAAGTATGTGTTACAGATGGCTTCCTTCGTATTCGTAAGGACTCATTCGCAGAAGCCTGTAATTGCGAAACTTTTCACCGCAATCCAAATAGTATTGCATTTGAATTGAAGTTTATTGAATGATTGTTCACTGAACTAGACTGAGAGGGCAGAGGATATATTTCATAGTGTCCACATCGGCTACAGGTATAATAACTAAACGATTTTTATGTCCTGCTTACTTTATGGTTGTATGTTTTTCCAAATACTTTTATTATAAAAATTAATTCAATCTTTTCGATAATAAGCAACATTAAAAAAAGAAAAAATTAAAATATAATAACATACATAAATATGTATGTATGTACATTTACGCCGTGTCGTATGTGTTATTTTAAAATAATAATTTAAACAAATATTGCGTTTACGCTCATAGTATACGCTACGCATTCAAACAATTCTACCCTGGCAATGCCATAAATTTTTACTTTATAAACTCTCTTCTTGGCTAAGTAACTATTTCGTGAGAGTTGAGAGTTGTTTTGCCATGAATAAAAATAAATTACCTATACATACATAAATGATGTACTCATGTTTTTACTCACACACACACTGACATACATATGTATATGCAAACACAATACAAAAGTAGAGTCAATGAGAGTAATGAAATATTTCCTGTTGCAAATTATAAACAAATTTAGTTCAGATGTCTAATAATGAAAAGCAACTACAACATCAAACGCAAAAACAATAACAGAAAGAAAAAGCACTGAGAGTAAGAGAAACTTTAAAAACCATTTATGACAACAACAACGTGTAATACATATTCATGCTCGCATAAATGCAGCATCAGCAACAAATGACCGAAAGAAAGCAAAAAAAAAAAACGAAACTGAAATAAAAACAAAAAGTGGTTGAAAACTTGTGTACAGAAAATTAATCTAAAATCTGTAGCAGCAGCAGCAGCAACAACAACAACAACAACAACACCAATAACAATTTGTATGGAGTTTTGGTACAGGCTGTGGAACTGTGTAAAGAGAGATTTCCCTTGATTTTATACAGGCAGGCAGGCCGCTTAAATAAATTTTTATACATACAATTACACTTATGCATATTTAGATACGGAAATACATTCATACACACATACATAGACAGTCATATATTACGATTAACATATGAACATATTTGGATTTGTAAAACTGTTCTACTGACACTGACATATTTCACTTCTTTTTCCTCCATTTTTTTTCTCTTTTGTATGTCAGTAGTACGTATGTTGGTTTTGTTGTTGTTCGGACAACTGTTTGTGTTGGTTATTATTTGTTGTATTTGGTCATATTTATTTGCGTATGTAGCAACAGCATGTACAAGTTAATTAGTATTACTTTTAAAATAATATTTGAAAAATTTGAAATTTACTTCATTTAACAATAATAGACAATGAAGCATTATCACTCATTGCTGACAGCAGCATCTAATAGATTTCTACTTCCAAATTTAGACACCTGCGTTATTTTAAGATATATAACAGTGTGGTCGCTATTTACAACTTTCGTGCAGATGCATGATCATGTTGGAATAATAAAGTGGCTTTTAATTTGGCAAGAAAAATCTTATAATATCTTGTTTATAATTCTCAAGATATACATATGTATACTGAAGGAATTTGCGAGTTATTGTCCTTTCGATAGTATAAATCTACAAATCTGGCTGTCTTAAGTTTTATAATTACAATAAAATTTCATGAACCAGACACGAATAATGTTGTGATTAGCATAAGATTGCGCTTTGATCAGATTTAAGCCCAATGTGCTACCACAAGGCACTATCTAAACTGGTATGAAACAGAAAATATAGAAAGTGAGAATATAGAAAGTAAGAAGCCAAGAATCTCTGTCTATTTATGGCAATATCTCGATACTGAAGCCAAAGAGAATTTTTTCCTCCCCCAAATTCATAAAGTCGTGCGATATAAATCGAAGTATATCGGTGTACTTCCCAATAAGACAGTGGCTTGTGAAGACCCCAATAGTGTGATATATTAACCGAAAGTTACTCATTTTAATTTAGGAAACCGGAACACATATGCTTGGTAACAGTTGAGAAATTGTTAACTCTATACGCGCCCTGGGCATCAGCAACCCAATTTTCGACGATATCCCTGTCCTAAAAACCCATCTAAAAGTAATCTTTCAGTGGATTTTAGAACATTCATGGACGAGAACGAATGTCGAGGTGACACTGGTAAGGGAGTTGATTTCAGTATGTTTTCACTAGCAAACCAGGAAATTCCATCAGACTAGAAGATAGATTCTCCTCCTGAAACACAGTCCAGACAGGCTATGCGAAAATCTAACGACATAACCCTTAAAACTTATAGCACAGCTTACTCTGTTTAGCATTTTTGGAACGGTCGTTATGAGAATCAATGAGATTGCTAGTAGGTTTTCGATTGTAAAACCAAACGTCTTTAAATATATCCTAGAAGTCAAATTATCTTTCGAGCAACTTATAAGGAACCGTGGAGTCGAGATGAAACTGTCTTGGCAGAATTGAAGGAATTTTGAGATAGAACTGGTTGAGCAAAGCTTATTGTAACCAATTTAGTCCCGCATTTTAATAGAAGAAGCATGGTGTATAGAAAATAAGATTCTAGTTTAAGTAGAGCAGAGCGCACTGCTTATCAGGGCAGCTGGCTACCTGTGTACGCTATTAGTATCAGGATTCTCAGAATTTTTACATTTGGAGTGAGAATAATCCACAAAACAGCTTTACATCCACAGAAAATTCCTGTTTGGTGCTTTTTATGTGCTTGCGGAGTTGTTAGTCCGTATGTGTTCAAAAAGAATAATGTTCAGGATGGTACTTTTAATGGCGAACGGTATAGGGACCTTATTACCTTACCTTATGCAACTCTATTACCATACACTACGAGGCTGCATACAGACACTTATCATAACTTCACCTGTGTGTTCGACATAGCCTTGTTTTTTGCTGTTTTTTGCTCTTTGATCTCTGTTCCCTGTCGTTAACATTTCTTTATTACTGAAGTGAACGGATGTACGTTTAGACATTTTTACATGATCCATATATCATGTTTCTTCCTCAGCAGTGGCGCTTCAGCTGGCTACTAAATCAACCAAGACACTCAGATTTATCCAGGACTGAATAATACTGGTTTGTCTTTAGACCATGTGCAGCCCTTGCGCTGACCAACTTCTTCCTTTTCCCTGATTGTGGTGGAACTTGGTCAGTACAGGGACTGCGTTCACCCGTGGCATCACAACGGGCCGCTATGCGTGCTCAAGTGAGCTTTGTGACATCAGAGCTACCACTCCGACCTAACCTAACCTAACCTTTAGACCATATTGCTCACTTTGTTATTAAGAGGCTCTCACCATATTTATCATCAGCATACCTTATATTATTTATTAATAAGCCAATGATTTCTAGTGCATTTTCTGAATGTATATTCAATATAAGTGAATTAAGAATGCAACCTTCTCTTAAGCTTTCTGTACTAGGATATCCTGCATGCTTTCGTCATCGACTGTATTAAGTGCTGTCTGGTGCTAGTACTGATTTGTTTGGATTTCACTTTCGCCCAAATTCAAAGATTTAAGAATTAAGATTAAGATTAAAGAATTTCTCATACCGATTTGACGCGAAAGCTATTTTATAATCTATAAAATCTAAATAAAATCTGTCTGGTCTAAACTAAAGCCTTTCTTGTGCCACTCATCCTTGCATATCAAATCGTGTTTATTAGAGTTGTAGGTCTTAGAAGACGAACAAACCGTGTTCAACAAATTTTAACCCTCAAAAAACTGTTTTCGGTTTTCTATTTTTAGGTACAAAAATGTATTATTTTTGTGGCTCCAAAAGAAGTTGCTATTAATTCGCTGGCTTATTCGATTCACTGATTTATTCGATTTTGTTTTTTTTTTTGTAAAGTGCCAATGAAATAATTGTATACCCACTAAAGTATAAGGGAAGCATATGAGAGTAAAATATATAGTATGTATGTATGTATGTATGTATGTATGTATGTCTGTATGTATGTATAACTTCCTATGATAATCAATGTTAATGTCAACGTATATTGGTTAAGTGACCAGTTGAGTACACATTTTCTATATACTCGCTCACATAACTCTTACACACACATATGCATCCATATAAACATGGTACAATAAATATTGTCTACACATTAACTCAATCAGTCTCTTTCTATACGCATACTTGTATATAGGAAAACCTTTACATCAATATAAACTCATACTCCCCGTACAACCAACAGCATACAACTCAGTTGGTAGTTGTTTATCCTGACAATGTCTTGGTTATTAACTGGTTGTTATAACGTCAATTTTTATTATTAATGATGAATTGAATAAATAGGCTTCGTTAGACGTGTGGTTTGTTTGGACTCCTTGTTTATGGTCCTTGATATAAATATTGGGAAGCTTATTATGTGTGCATATTTAACATCGTGTTGATGGTTGTTAGCAATGTTTGCCAATTTTAGAAAGAAAGAAAAAAATTCATATTTCACTAGAGATTTCTGTGATGAAAATAGAAACATTTATTGACGAATTTTAGAGTGGATATGAAATTGAATATAAAAAATTGTGTGTATGAGAAAATTTAAAACATAATCTTAAGAGTAAATATAAATATAATATAATATAGGGTGACTTTTTTAACGGTTCACATGTTCAAAATATAATACAAAGAAGACACATGATTTTAATATCAATACGAGTAAAATTGCATATATTAGAAAGATAAGCTCATGTCATTAATAATTAGATGTTAAATCATATTGCCATTAGTCGATGTAATCTTCGAAGCTTTTTCGAATCCGTATTCGTATTATTATTTGAAGAACATTTTCATATTTTATTTTTGTTTCATTATTAGAAAAATTTTCTGACGAACCAGTCTATCTGCTACGTATAGCTCTAAAAGAGTACTTTTTTCTTTAATGCTCTTTGTGAAGTAGCAGAAAAGTAATTAAAATGTCCCTGAAGTCACTGGGGGTATCAGATACTGCCCACCTATCATCGAACTGCCAAACGGTCACTTGAGTGGTAAGCCTCCTGGCCTTTGTAACCTACACTTTCCCATATGAGCTTTACCCCTATTAGGAGCTTGCGGTTTGTTGCTCTCAAACTGCAACACACATTTTTTTCATTTATGAACTATCCGATGGCAGATGGCATTAAAAATGTTTTAAAGTTTTATCTTAACTGGTGAACCTGGTTCTCTTGGGAAACTATCATGTACCTTACGTTATACGTAATACCACAATGTCGCCACAATGTATTTAGCCCTTATATACTTCATTGAAAAAGGCAGAATCAGAAGACTATTGTCGTCGGCCTCATCTAAAGTTATGGTCATTAATCATTAAGACATTTCCTCTTAAAATGGATGATATATTACTGTTGTAATGTATTTTGCAGTATTTTTTGTGAGTCGAGTAACTTATAAGACTTTGAGAACACTTTCCGTAATGATATACCACATATTACTCCTGTCGAACTCACAACACAGGACGCTTTTAAAAGATTCTACTGGCAGTTTAGATCAGGCTCGCAGATACAGTCAACCTATATAATTTTGATAATAAATGTCCAGGCGAGTAATGACACTACGTTTGGCAAACTATCACCTTTTTATCCTTGTTTTAAACACGTTAGATTATTTTTTGGATCTAATCTGGTTGCGTCAGGATTTCTGGGACTCTTAGTAATCTCGTGTATGTGAAACTCAAGAAGCTAACCCATAGTTTCGTTTAGTTTACTATAGTTTTAAGCAGACCTACGTTCAATAGAGATTATTGCAGTGCTTTACTTACTGTGAGAACTAGTTTAACTTTATATTATTCATTCATTCCAATTCATAGGATGTATTTTAACATTCTATTTAAGGCAGTTGATGAAAACATTGTCGTAAAATTCGTATTTTTACCTTGAACGCAAGTTTCATCCAATTCTAAGTAGTTTTTATTCGCCATATTTTTCATGCCTTTGGTTACTCACTTATAAGTTTGATTTTACATAAGAAAAGTAGTCTTAAAATCCCTCGTTAAAGTTTTCCTTCTTTTATTATAGCGTAGTCCGTTGTCAATTAGAGGCAAAGTTAGATTTGGAGATTATCATCTTGCCTAGATTTTTTCTTACACTTTCTTGTATGCCTCCATAAGTTTGGGTACGTTATTGTATTGACATCTTGTACAATGGGTCAGTTCGACCTCCGGGTACTGTACTTGTCACAGTTGACAAGTACACGTCCTCTAACCTATTGTATTGATAGTAACCCCCACTTGGAAATGGAATGTCTTTCTTGGAATTGGATATAAACGTGATGGTGAGAGAGAATGTGTGTTTTTTGTGTGCCTAAAGGACCTTTAACTACAAACGTAGTTGAATTATTGTAAATACGCAGGTATTATGCTCTGAGCACTTTACTTTTAATATGCTCACGAAAACTATGAAGAATTGTAGGCACTGCTATCATGATCAAATCTGTCGTAAAATCTGAGTTGAGTTCCAGCGCTCAGTATTCAAACTGTATGCTTGGCATTATTTATTTGATAAGCAACGCCAGTGCTTGATATCCTATCATGCCGAACCCCCCAAAAGAACTTTGTCAATGATGATCGAGATCTTTGCTCTTTTCATACCTCGGCTTCAAACAAAATTTCTCCTCTACTGTCTTAATTTTTTACTTCGTTTTAGTTTCATTGCTTAAGATTTTTTCCACAGAGCAGTAATTAGTCTGCTGTAGCTGCTTCTAGCATGATAGGGTGCCATCTGCCATCATTACCAATTACCAAGAAGTGTCATCTATAAACATATGTTAGGTTGAAAAAGATTAGTTAGTTAGATGTGATGATGATAAGCACAGGAGTCGAGTGCCTAAAGTTGGTTGCGTTGAACCGTTGGGGAATCCCAAGTTATCACTATAACATTTGACTCTAAACATTCAAAAGATGGTGGTCAGCTATATTTTTTTATTACATCTTCATGAGTTTAAACTCTACTTTATTGTTAAAATCAATAACCACTTAAGATCTGCACATGAACCCATTATTTTTGCATATTTTTTATATAATTTTTATATCCTCTGGTGTATAAATAAAAGGGGGCCCAAGAGAATTAATATCGATTATATGCAACGTGTTGTACCGTAATCAATGTAATTAGAAATGTCTGGATCCATAACCTTACTCTCGCTAAATCGATGGATGATTTAATCTTTTTAGAGACCTGTAACCAGCCGTTACAAAAAGTGTATTGCTCGTCTATGGATTGTTTAACTGCAAAAATATGGTGGATACGTTCTATAATTTTGTAAAGCTGCTTACTACTGCCATATTTAACGATTTGATTTTTTTTTGTTTCTGATCACTGTCAAATAATTTTTAAAATTAAATTAATTAAGAATTCTTTATCAATATTTGTATATCCATACATATGTATGTATGTGTTAATTTTTGTTTTTTCTTCATTTACAGATTGAAATCATTACTATTTGAGATCAATTTAAACATTTTGGAGGTCTGAAAAGTAAGTCGTTTTTCAAGTTATTTAAATTTATAATATCTGAATATGTTAGTTGTTGTGTTTAGACCAGGGATGCCCAAAGCTAAAACTGTAGTAGTATTGGTGAGCGAGAGACAACTGCACTGAAAGAAAAGTTGTGTAAACATTTTACAATTACAATTACAATTACAATTTTACAATTTTACAATTTACAATAAAATTTGGAATATAAATTTGTCTACAATGGCGGCTTCTAAAGATGCCCCCAATTGATCAGTGCGCCGAATAACACTACTACGTGACAATGGAAGGTTTTCGATAAGCTTAAAATTAAGTTTTTGAAAACATTTATTTAAAATTTTTTAATGAACTTCCTATCAGAAAATGGTCTACCATGACTAACAATATCCAAGCTTATTAAGCTTGATAACTCCATTTTTAAAATTTTATTTTCTGAATTTTTTTCATTGTTTTCTTCTTCAAGTAACCACTCATTCAATTTTTCGAAATACATTTTTTTATTTTTACAAAATAAATCATTAAAATCATTCATATCACTATGATAAGAACAATAGTGCCTTCTAAAAGCATATTCTCTACATTCCTTCAATATTTTATAACATAAAATGCATTGAACATCACCAAACGCATTTTATCATAAAATATTTCGTAAGTCATAGTAAATTTTTTTCATCATAAAATGTTTCGTAAGTCATAGTAAATTTTTTTCAGTGCTTTAAGCAAAAAATATTACAAAAACTCGTACATCCGCTACGCATGTGCATTCGTCGCTGTCGGAGTGACGACTAACCAAAGAGAATAAGAATATGTGTGTTTTTAGTTTGCGCAAAAGCACTATGAAATGGGCATCTATGGTTTAGACATAAAAATTTAGGGAGTTCAGTTATTTGTTTTTAGTATGTTTTTTTAAAGCCTTTCAAATTGCCGATTTTTGCCGTATATGGGGTCCCATAGCGTTTAACCTTGCCCAGCGAATATTCAATTTTTCATATTTCCAAAGACATTGGAAAAAAAGCCTGGAAGACATAAGTTCCTAGTCGCCGTAGTTTAGTAGGTATTAGATGTGATGCCACCGTACAAACCCCTGGTCAGACATCTCCTGAAAAATGAAATATAAACAAATATTTCGTCGGCCACTTTCCCCCGCAGATTTTTGAAAAAACTCTGAGAGTAAATAGAAAATTGCCATGAAAAGTTACTCAAAAATCTCTCATTCGGAGTTGACTTTAATCTGTAGGTCCCGCCACTGATGTATAAAATTAACACAAACAACATAAGTGGTGTAAGAAACTAGGTTGTAATCCTTACTAAAGGGTTGTAATGAGCAATTATGTACGTACGTATGGACGCAAGTCCTACAAAGTCGTTATTTCTAGGACAAACAATAAGTTTTTGCTGAGAAGTTTTGACGTCAATAAGGTACATCTAATTAATTAGAAACATAACAAAAAATAGGCTAAGAGTTTAGTAGTGGTGATGGTGATGCATTTTGGTAATGTCCCTGCTCAATTATTGACATCAACTGGCTCAGAACTATTCCAAGCGCTATGTGTCAGAAACTTTTTATCAGTTCTGCATCTACTTATGAGAGTATCAAAGGCTTTTAGGAAACATTTGTTTAAAACAGACTTTATAAATCAAATTTTAAATAAAATTTTCTATTAAAGTTTATGAATTTAAAATTGTTATGCCATGACTCTTTAAACATATAAATTTCAATGTCAACTTCAAAACAAAAACATTTCATGTCATGTGACAAAATCACTTGCACTTTAAATCATTTCAGATAAAACTCTTGATGTCATTATAAATATTTCAAACATAAAAAGTTTGTATTTTTTTTTAAAGTTTCATAAAAAAATAAAATAAAAATTCAGTGAAAACAAATTTTGCATATTTTATTATACGAACAAAAAGTGCATGGAGGTGTTAAGTCGTCATCATAAATGTTTTGTTAACACCACACCACTATACACAATACATACATATATATTTTTTTTCTTATTTTGTAAACACAGTTTTAAAATCAACTTTTAACAGCCACTCACATAAGTGAATGGACAGGCCATATTTTGTATATAAAATTTATTGTTAGAAAAGTTATGCCAACCTTGAGAAATTTACAACGAACACTCACGAACACACAGCAGGAGGCTTAAAACCTTGATATAAATTTCAAATTAATGGTTAAAATTACTTGTTGTTATAGCTGCTGTTGTTGTTGCTGTTTTCTGTTTTTTTTTCATAAAAATTTAATAACATTCTGACTCTTCTATTAACCTTGAATTACTTCAGTGTAACGAGTATATGAAATCTGGGTAATAAGTAAACAACAACAACAACAGCAACATGAAAAATGCATAAATTTCCAGAGACTTGTTGCATGAAACATAATGTCAATACGTATACGTATAACGAGAGAACCAAATTGTAGTTGAAAAAAATTTATGAAGTTCTGTGAACGTTGTTGCACATTTAGTTATAAGAGGTAAGAGACATGCAACACTATGTCACTCTCTTCAACATACTCACATGCATACATACATACATGCACAAATAAGCAAATAAATAAATTATCAGGATCATCATCATCATGACTGTTGTCCTTGTTATTGTCCTAATCTTTGTGCAACCTGTTCTCTTTAGTAAATAATACCTGAGAGTGTATAAATCTATGACAACGTGTTGGTGTGTGCGAATAAATGTAGTGAAAGTTCAAGATTGCCTGCAACCAAGGAGATGTTTCAATGACATTGCATATGTACCACTATGTCAGACACACTCTTAAAATCAAGTCAAACATGAAATGTGTTTGTGTAGCCTACAAGTCTGCACTTAAAAGTTTCATAAGACTTTAAAAAAGTTTAGAAAAGAGGGAAATTTTTGATTAAACTGAAAACAGTTAGAATTCAATGCAACTTTACCTAAGTCTACAGCAAATGAAATCTGAAAAGTTTTTCTCACTTCATTGAAAGTTTCAAGAAATGTATGTATTTTTATTTATTTATTTAATTTTGAAAATAAAAAGAAAGTCTTTTATGAAGTCGCCGTTGTCCAGTAGGTAGCGTGTTGGCGTAGTAGACGTGAGGCTGTAGTTCAAACCCCAGTCTAGATATCTCAAACAAAACGAAATATCGAAAAAATATTTCTTCCGCGACTGCCTCTCAGCAGATTTCTGACAAAAACTAAGAGAGTAAATAAAAAAATTGGCTTGAAATGTTTCTCTAGAATCTGTAGTTCGGAGTTTAAATTGTAAGTAGCTGCATTCATGTACTAGTATATAATTAAAACAGGGGTGCCCAAAAGTTCCTTATGGAAGTGCAAACACCAATACATTTAAAGAAAAACAAATTTTTATTTAATATTTTTTGTTGTGAAAACTAACACATACAAAGAAAAAACAAAACACACTTTTTTAAATGATGTACGAAAAACAAAAACAAAATCTACATTGGTGCTCGCTGTTGTCAATGTTTACCAGCAAAGTATACGAAAGTGTTGTTGCTTTGTATACTCTTCATTGTATACGAAAGAAACGAAACGACGAAAAAAGCAAAGTTGTTTGTGTATTTTGGCTTACTAATACTGAGTGTGTTCTATGCGTATATAAAATACACAGCCTATAGCTAAGCGCTTTTACAAAAACAAATGTGCATGAAGTGTATAGGGCTTGGGCACTACTGAATTAAAACATACAACATAAGAAGCTAGGTCGTAATCCTACCTGAAGAGTTGTAATGACCAATTATGTATGTATGTATGTAAAGAATTATTTATAATTTAATTTTCTTATTATTAGAATTTCGAGCAAGCCTCTGCTAAATATTGGTAAATTTTTTTATTAGGAATAAGGTTGCCTTACATTGGTATAATGCCTAAGGACTCGAAATTTTTGGAGTCAATCTACGAAGAGTATCTAAGACAGTGAATTGCCTTTAGACTCAATAAAATGGTATAACTATCTGAATAGACTTGTAACGAACTACACGATACCAGAACCCCCTTCAATTTTAGTTTTACAACAAATATACCGGATAAATCATTTTATGACATTGGTTTACACCTCCCTGAGAATTGCATTGAAATATTCCATGATGGATCCAGGGCGCACAACAAAGTTGAATACGGATTTGTTTCAGAACAACTGAATCTTAGATTGTGGTTTGCTGTACCCGATTACTGTAGTACTATTCAGGCTGAAATAATAGTTATAAAGATTGCTCTCTGTGGCTCTTATAGGGTCCAAGTTAACTATGTTTACTGAGGCGTCCGTCAACTTACAGTATAGATTAAACACACGTAAAAATAATCATAAAGCAATATTCCCAACGGTTCTGGACGTGATTCTGTACTTTACGTTTGCAATTTCATTATCAGTTCTGAAATAATGGGCGATCTAGCAAAGGACGATTTTGCTTGCCGCCAGAGTCACACAAAGTACTTGGCAACCAACCATGAATTCATTAAACTCATTACTATACATTCGTTGAAAAGCTCTTGTATTACTATGTCTAATTAGATCAATAATAGACTGACCTGAAACCCTTTATCCCTAAGAAATTCTAACTTTTTTAAAGTTAGTCATGAATGGCAAATGGAGTAATTGAGCTTTACTGTACACAGCGTTGCCATCTGCCAAGTTTTCCCTTTTTTTTCCAAGTTTTTTTGAGATGCAAAAAAGTTTTCAATAAATTTGCTTTCTAACAAAACAAGTTTTTTCAATAGACTTCGAACTCCGGTATTTTCTTTTAAAAGTTCGGTACTTTCGCAGAAAACAAGTTTTTTTTGTAAAAACAAGGTTTTTTTCCAAAAATAAAAAGTTTTTTAAAAAAAATTTCTGGCAACGCTGACCGTACACCTAATGACTATTATCCCCTTAACTGAGAGACGATCAATAGCGAAAGAGTACATTTTATTTTGTGGCTTCAGTTATTGTTATCTTGTAAATTCTCCGTCGCCCTAATGGAGATTATTGTAGAAGTTTCAAGTAATAGTTTAATAGCCCATTATGTTAGGTGTCAGTATAACATTACATATAATATTCCAGGTCCTAATTTAAGTTTTTAATTTATTCCAATATGCTAGGATGTTCTTGTAGTCTATTGTAAATATGTTTCGATCCTCTATTTCGCTACATTACACCGTATTAACTATTGTTAAGTGTCACGTATTTTTGCTATGTATTTTTACTCCGGTACTTCGTCTTATTTCTTATTTAAATTTTTTTTTTATAATTATGAAAAATAAATAGTTTTTTCAAAAGTTTCCACTTATTGTTTTATTTTTTTGGAAATTTTAGACAAAAAAATTTGACACAATTAAAAGATTTACGCACTGAAATCGGAAAAAATATTATAATTGCATATTGAATTTCAAAAATTTTACCTAAGCTTCGTAATTAGCATCCTCCAAAGCCCCCTTACACTAATTTCCAAATTTTGATATTTAGGTCGCATATTGGATACGCTATTGTGAATTTGAAAAATTTTTCTTCAGATTTGAAATTAGCAACCTCAAAACCCCCCTACATTGATTTCCATGCAACTCTGTAGAGGATCCATAGAGATCTGTAGAGGCGCCATATTGAATCCGCCCGACTTTCATCCTTATTCAGTAATTCCTTATAATTTCGGCCAGAAATAGTGCGATCTATAGTTCAACGGGAAAATTATTTGTCTACTTTTTTTAACTTTTGTTCCTTTATTTTAAAATTCTAGAATTTTTAAATAATCCCACTCTTTAATTTTTTTAATTAATTCTGACAATCCTTTAAAATCAATAGTTTTCTTAATACAGTATAAAAATGCATACGTATGCATGGATTAATAATTCCCAGGGTGAAAAATAATTATTTTTATTTCAATTGTTATGTTGTGTGGTTGAATTCCTTTTTGCTGTGATTGCTGCCTTAGCCAAGAGTCAGTATACCCCCAGCAGCTGCTTTTATTCACAATTTCGCAATAATAAATCAAGTGAAAGCGACAGAATGGTAGTGTGAGAAGATGTAGGCGAGAAAATTACATTTTCTTTTATCTCACATTGTCTGAGAAAAACAATCAATGTTTGATGGACATGTTGTAAATTTGCATACAAATAATGTATGACATGAAGCAGTTTGCAAAACTAGGATAGAATAATAAGAAAAGAAAAATATTTTACGTATTTCATGTATTATTCGTACAATACTCGTTTAAGTAGTGGGGGAGGAAAGGAAAAGGCGAAGGATACGGAAATCAGAGTGGTTGTAGAAGAGTAAATAAAGGCGGTTCAAAAATATCGAAAGGAATACGAAAGTAACAGTCGGTGAAATTCTATCATCGAATGCTGCATCTTTAAAAGCTTCAATACAGAGTGTGTGCTCTTTTAGTGTGTGTCTTAGTTGCAAGATGGAGTATCTTAACGCTGTACATAGATTATCCAACAAAGATCTTGCTGAATAAAAAAGATTTAATATTTTAGATAGGCAAGTGTTAATAAACATGTGAAGAGTTGTGAGATCTTTCGTAGCAACTTACACATCCATACAACATGTTTGATTTTACTTTGATGTTCAAAATTACGATCTTGAACAATCGTGAAATTTGAGATCAGTTGCACACAGGACTCAGTGTTCCAAGTATATTTGCTTGACATTTTTTATTTGGTAAGCAGCACCAATGATTGATATCCTATCATGCCATCGATAATGCTACGAAGCTGCTGATGTTGAGGTGCTTTTGCACTCTCATAACACATCCCTAAACGAGTTTAAAATTTTCGTATGGTTTTTAAGTGATAGGCCAGCCAAAAGACTTTTGACATTGGCTCGCATATTTCTTTGTATTGGAAAAATATTAAGCAACTTTGGATTTTTAAAGCAGTGCTAGATAAGCTTATCCTGTCGATTATCCCTACTATTTACACCCTCTACATTCGATGGGAAAAAGATTATTGGTGCCATGTCTAGGCAGGTGGCCATCCCTTTCAATAAAATGCGAAAATACTAATTAAATGACAATAAAGTGACCACCTGTATTGATTTATAGAGCACTGTTGCAATATGACATGTCCTAGATAGATTAAAAGAGCGGTGTACTACTTGACTGTCTTCCAGATAACATACATACGTTCATAGTGGATTGCTCTAATAATTGCACAAATGCATTACACTACAGAGAGAATTATATGCCCTTTGCATATGCGCTGAAAGATGAAGAATAATTTCTCCGTTTCTTTGTTTCTGCAACACTGCGCATAAGTCATTGCTCATACGATCGAGACCGATGCTTCTTGCATGCGTATACAGAATACAATGTCCAGTATGAACAGATTTTCTGAGCAACTGAAAGTATGATGGTGTGACTACATGTGGCCAATATATTAGCGAATACCAGTTTGTTCCGGTATGATCTGAATGTTGTACTGCTCTGCCACTTTTGAGAGTCTCGGGGCAGCCGAAAATCGCACTAGAAGTCGTGAAGTTATAACTCAATGCCCTGGCATTCGACTGACAAGTATTTCTTTAATTTAGTGTGTCATTGTTAATTTTGTAGGGGCTTTGGTGCACTTACTCACTCTGTAAATAATGACGTGATGCAAGTCTTTTCTCTAAAATGAAAAGTAAAATTCGTAGAATCTTTAAAACTACGTTCATACATATGTTTAAGTTGACAATGTTTGTGTCCCACAATTCAAGCACTCATCCTTCTTGAATACCAACGTACCCTATGATCCTCGAATCGGTATTTTCAATGACCTGATTGATAAACGGTAAAACCGTTGCTGATTTTTTTTTATAAATTTATTTAAATTTTTGCTTCTGTGTATCTTTTTAGTCCGGTTTCCTTTTTGTCTTTTTAAAAACAACATCCTTTGGATATAAAAACTATATCGACTTACATGTGGTTTTGGGAGGTGTTGCTTACTTTCACTCCTTCACCACTAAACATAACTGTGAAGAGTTGGGTAAATATTGTATTTGTGCCTCCTTAACTGTCCTTTTATATATAAAAAAATCTTTTTTTTGGTTTTTTTTTACTTTCTTTTTTAAATGCATTTGTAAAGAGTTCATTTATGCATGCATGTATCTACTCTGCATACATAGTTACTTAAACGAGTGTAGCTACAAAAGTTTTCAATATCACTTTTTTAAATTCCATTTTGTTCGTTACCTCCACAGCAAGTCCAAGACACCTCATGACAAAGCGTTTGATGTGATGAAACTGAGTGTTATAGATGTGCACAATCGATTGATTAATTTTTGAAAATAGTTGTGTTCCTAATCAACAAACACTTTTTGGTCTACCTTCGTATAGTATATGGTGTACATTTAGAAACTTTATACAAAAATAAAGTTAAAATGTTGATTTTTCTTTTATTGTTTTTATTTTCCGTAGTTTTTTTTATAATTTTTTATTGCTTTGGATTTTAGTTTTCAATGTAAATCTTTCCCCTTTTATTTTATAAAGGCATTGTTTCGGGGTTTTTGTTTTTTTTTTTGTTGATTTTACGTAAATACTTGCAGCATAATATCTTGTAGAAAAAAAAGTACCAAATAAAATTTAAAAACATGCACTATATACTTAAAATATTTACTAAAGAAACACACAATTTGTATCCTAAAGTAATAACTCCTATGCTCACTGGTGCACTATTACTAAGAGGAAATTTTATATTGTAACAGAACGTTAACCCTGTTCATATATGGTACCAAACAATTACAACGATTTAGGATACGTAAATTGCAGCACAGAACATACTAACACACATAATTGGTCATTACAACGCTTCAGCCAGGATTACGACCACTTATATTTTGTATGTTGCCGTAGTGTAGTAGGTAGTGTGTTGGCTTATTAGACTGAAGGCCCGAGTTCAAACCCCAGGCCAGACATCAAAACGAAAATATGAAAATATTTCTTCGGCGACTTCCTCTCAGCAGATTTCTGGCAAAAAATCTGAGAGTAAATAAAATTACCATGAAAAGCTTCTCAAAAATCTGTTATTCGGAGTCGACTTTAAACTGTAGGTCCTGCCACTCATGTGTAAAATTAACGCACACAACATAAGTGGTGTGAGAAGCTAGGTCATAATCCTGACTGAAGGGTTGTTATGTATGACAAATTTTTTTGAGAAACTTTTTATGGCAAATTTTTTATTTATTCTCAGCTAGAAGACTGCTGAGAGGTTAGATTAGGTTAGCTTGATGTGGTAGCTTTGATATCAAAGCTCACTTGAACGCGCATTGCGGCCCGTTGTGAAGCCACGGATAAGCACAGTCTAAATGCTAACCAAATTCCACCGATTTCATTAAAGAAATTGGTCAGCTCAGGGGTGCTGGAAGGATGTTGTCGTAGAAATATTTCTTTTTGTTGGAGATGTCTGACCTGGGGTCTTATGACTAATAAGCCAACACACTGTGGTGGATTACAGGTGAATACTTTCTATAAGTAAACATCCTCAATCATACTCAGCAGTATTATGCCTTTTTATATCTTCTGTACGAACACCTACAGTCGTGACGTATTAAAATATTGTGTGAAAAAACTTTTGTGAGAAGCTAGATCGTAATCCTGATTGAAGGGTTGTAATGACAAATTATGTATGTATGTATGTGTATGAAAAAAGTTTTCTTTCCATTGGAGTTGTTTTCTATGTTAGTACATTTTAAATTCACTGCATTTTTCTTTTTTACAAAATTTTATATTCTTTCAGAAAGTGCATGGCAAATCTAACTTGAGGAAATATGGTAAATTCTTAATTTACATGTATCTCGGCAAATATTTTCATTCATACATTATATGCAAAATAATGCTCTTTTCAATTATTCCTGCAACATTTCAATGACATTTTTAGTTTTTATTTAACGTAGTAAATCTTCTTCCTGTATGTACTACGTTTCTTTTTTAAGGGACACCCTATATTTAATGGAAAATCCTTTATGTTTACATACATACGAGTACATTGTTTAAATCCACGTTATTATTGCAAAAGTTCTAAATTTATCATGTTTCCTGCAATACGTGTATGTAACTTTTTTTTATCTTTTCAAATACAATTTTTTTCTTGCAGAAACGCACACATATACAGTCACTTTCTGATACAAGTGAATAAGAAATGAATGTGCATATGGTAAGTATACATATAACCATATGTGCAGGTGTGTGTGTGTGTGTAGTTATGAAAAAAATCCAAAATCCTTCAGGCAGGAAGTAATTGTTGCAGTTGTTTTATTGAAAAAGAAAATGGAATAGATAGAAAAGAAGTCGCTGTTAATATAAGACTAAGAGAAGAACATAAAGTGGCAAGAAGGTACAATCATATGGTACAGTGTATAATAAACTTTGTTGAAATACAAGTGTATGTATGCAGCTACCAAGAGCATCTCGTAATTGAGAACCAAGTCTTTAAAACTTATGGAAGAATTTAACATTTTACCGAATTACACTTAAATAAACAACGATTTCAATATTTCACATTCAATTCCATTATAAAAGAACTTACAATTGTTGCCACACACTGTATTATTAATCGTCGGACTAAATATATATGCAGTTGCTATAGTAAAATCTACATGTTCAGTAAAATTGCATGGCTAACATATACACATACTTACGTACATACAAAATAATGAAAATCAAAAGAAATTTTTCAGATATTTAAACCATAAATAAATTTTATTGAAATTCTTCTCAATGGAAAATAGAATTGTATTCATAAGAGCCATACTATATATCTGTTCATCCAATTTTCCATTATCCTTACATTACATCCTCTTTAAAGATGCAAATTTCCTATGATCAATTGTCAAAATTATTTTCACATTATATGTTATAACGAAATTCAATTAAAGAATTTTATAAATGAATATTAAAGGATTAACAATGCAAACTTAAGATATTTTGAGGAAGCAATATTCTGCCAAGAGAGTAATTAGTTTAACAAAAGGATTGTAAGGATCCTAATGATGATTAATTTAAAATGAAAAGTGTCTCAAAAAAAAATCTGTCGTTCGGAGTCGACTTTAAACTGTAGGTCCCTTCACTTATGAATAAAATTAACACACACAATATAAGTGGTGTGAGAACCTAGGTCGTAATCCTGGCTAAAGGATTGTAGTGACCAATTCTGTATGTATGTCAACACAAAAGTTTAGACACATAGGCCAGTGTGTCCGTTGTCGTAGGATAATAAACATTAAATTTTAAAGCCTGAGTCCAACAAATTATCAAATCCATGGGAGAAGTCTAAGCGCTTTTATCTTCTGTGACACCATGCTCGACATGTAGTCAGCTGTTGAAGAACAGATTTTATCTATTCCGAGTCTTTGTTATTTTCTGACATTTTTTTTATCAAGTAATGGCTTCAACAAGAATGCAGAGCTCCCTTCTTCGGTGGTTAAGCAGACTTTCAATGGGTTCCTTATCTGAATTCCACCAGGATTGCAGTAATGTTGTGTCTGTATCTGAAATTGCTCATGAGGTATTAAGGGAATCAACCTTAAGCTGTAAGTCAAGGTAAGACCTCTGTTTTACAGTTTGTACCATATAAAAGCTTTTTAACCCTGTTAAATTTGATTTTGCATTTCAAAAGCTAAGAGTGCCCTAACATATCGCTTCAGAAATGCTTCAAATTCGTTTCTTTTTGCTAGCAATTATGTTTAGGGCCTTCTACCAAAAATTTGTAACAGAACTTTCTGAGAACTTAATGTAATCTCTCTACAAACAAAATGCAACTACAGCCTCAGTCAATGCGGACATGTTGCATTAATCTGAAACAATTCCGTTACTCAACATATCATACAATGTCCATTCTCCGTGACGGACACGTCTCCTTTGTAAACATTTCACAAAAAGTAATTTTTTTATGTGACCACTATATAGGAAATAGCGCTCTGAATTAAGGATAAGGAGTGAATTTCGCCAGACCATAATGAAATTGTTGACAATCTAAAATTTGTGGAATTGTAAATATCGTATCCTCCTTTACAACTTGTCTAGCAACAGCAATATTGGCTGCATAATGCACAATCCTAACCACTTCTGTAACTCTTCCAGTATCTTGCCAAATCCTAGCGCTGTGGGCTAAGTATGACAACCATAATCACTTTTTAATGCTTGAATATTTGTAGTGAGTTTGAACTACATATTTTTCCGTAGTTGCCGTAGTCTTGTAGGTAGTGCGTTGGCTTATTAGACGTAAGGCCACGGTTCAAACCCCAGGTCAAACATCAAAACGACAATATGAAGAAAATATTTCTTCGGTGACTTCCTCTCATCATATTTCTGGCAAAACCTCTGAGAGCAAATAAAATTGCCATGAAATGTTTCTCAAAAAATCTGTCGTTCGGAGTCGACTTTAAACTGTAGGTCCCGCCAGGCATGTGTAAAATTAACACACACAACATAAGTGGTGTGAGAAACTTGGTCCATAATCCTGACTGCAGGGTTGTAATGACCAGTTATGTATGTTGAACTAGTTTTCAGTGCCCTTCAAATGCAAAATCTTTTACTAAAGATGTTGCACTTCAGATGAGAGATATTTAATAGATAAACCATAAACTGGATATCCTAGTATTTGACGATTTTAAGTACTCGTAAAACAACTTTGTTTTTGTCGAGCCATAAAAATTTAAAATTTTATTTATTTCCAAAATCAAAAATTATATCATGAGCCGAGTAACTTCAACCTTATACTCGATGGAGTGTAAAACCGCAGAGTCTCTGGTGTGAATGGAACCCACGACCCTTGTTCGCTAATAGTCAAGCACACTACCCACTAGCTAGACTAGCAGGACGCCACAAAAGTGAAGTTTTCTTTGCTTAAATAAGGTATCACTACATTACTTCAATGCTCTGCCATTAAAATCGTTCAAGTCGTGTGATTATAGTCTTTAGAAAATGTTAAAAAGAGAAAAAAGGTCTGCTACTCTAAAGAATGTGATTTGTTGTCGACTGCGTTTGTTCAGAATAAAAGAATATTCAGACGCATACTTTTACCCATTTTTTCTTTCTACTTTTTTCATACAACATAATGTGGAAAACAAAAATATTGTATCACTTGCAGCCATATGTTGCAACACGTTTCACTTTAACTCTAATGTACGTATGTATGTACAATGTATAGTTATGTACCACATGTTAAGGGTTTACAAATATGAATGTGTCATACAACAACATTCCCATAATAAAGGCACTGCAAAGATTTTAAATTATTCATGAACAGTTTAAGAGACTTTAAAAGACATTTTTAACATTTTAACTTTAAAAGTGCATTTTTTGGTGAAATGAAAATAAAAATGAGATGAATCCTAGTGGATGTTAAAATGATAACATTGATCAAGCGAATAAGGAATAATCATACAGATACCAAAGAATTTTTCTTTGAAATAGCCTGTTTGTGAAACCAAAAAGACTTTTCTTATATAAAAGTTTTATAAACTGATGACAGTGCTATTGTTATACGTCTAGGTATAGATCAAGTGAAGATTAAACCGATAATCATCAATAGGATATATAAAGCCCTTAGGCTCAAAGGGATGCAAACTCATTTGATTGCTGAGTATTTAAGGATAATTGTACGCTTTTCCGTTTAAAAGTTTAAATTTCAAAATGCAATAAAACAAAGACGGTTTCAAAATTTGCCAAATTTATTTTTTTGTTGTGATGTACAGTTGTTCCTGTCCGAAATGGAATATTATTTCATTCACATAGCTGCCGTCGCTGGGCTCACAGTACCCCATTCTCTCGTACCAATTTTCGTGCACTTTTTCGAGTGTATGGGGTCGTATCTCTGCAATGGCATCACGAATGTTGGCCTTGAAATGCTCAATTGTCTCTGTGTTGTCGGCATGACACTTTTCTTTAACGGAGCCCCACAGAAAATATTCCAACGATGGTAAACCGCAGCTTCTTGACTGCCAATTGACATCAGCATTTCGGCTAATTAAAAGGCCATCAAACGTTTGACGCAATAAATCGATTCTGCCATGAGATGTGTGGCAAATTGAGCGCGTACGAAAAATGCGGTTATCATGGTGCGAGTGGTGCCTCCATTGACCGTAATGGATGCGTCGTCCTCATTTTCAAAGAAATACGGGCAATGATGCCTTCGCTCCACAAGCCGCACGAAACAGTCACTCGTAATGGTTGCATTCGCTTCTGTAAGACGTCGTGTATGTTTTCTGAGCTCCAAATCCGGCAATATTGCTTATTAATGAACCCACCAAGAAAAAAGTGAGCTTTATCCAAAAAGATGATTTTTTTCGCAAAATCGACATCATCGTGCAGGTTCTCGTTGACCCAAGCGTAAATCGATTCATTACATTCAGTGAAGATGATATACTGAATATCTGAATACGTATTGGCACATTCGAAATAACCGATGGTTCCAATTTAAACCGATAGATGGCACACCTTATATCAGGTCCGCCATATAAGGTGTTTTTTTCAACTAGTGCTTATTTCGTGAATGG
This sequence comes from Sarcophaga caerulescens, assembly GCA_927399465.1. Classification (NCBI taxonomy): domain Eukaryota; kingdom Metazoa; phylum Arthropoda; class Insecta; order Diptera; family Sarcophagidae; genus Sarcophaga; species Sarcophaga caerulescens. The sequence continues at coordinate 51,684,926 of OV656872.1, read as the reverse complement.
TAACACTTAGCTCATGTCTGATTTGACAGATAATTAGTTTTATCCTTCCGCTGAACGAATAGGGTTGTGTATACTCTTGAACAACGCTGGGAAATAGTGCGACATTACTTTGAAAATCATGGTAATGTTGCAGAATGTGTGCGAAAATTGCGTACCGATTTTGGCGGGTATGTAAACAAGCAAAATTGTTGCATTTGGGGCACAGAAAACCCGCACACATACGTGCGGATTTTGGTCCAGAGGCATAATTGGGCCATTTTCTTTGAAAACGAGCAAGGAGTGGCCGTTACAGTCAATGGAGATCGTTATCGGGCCATGTTGAACGAATTTTTGTTCACAAAAATTGAAGAGGAGGATATTGGCAACATTTGGTTTCAACAGGACGGCGCTACGTGCCACACAGCCGAAGCTACCCTCGATGTTTTCCGCCCTGTTTTTGAAGATCGCATTATCAGCCGCAGAGCTGATGTCGTTTGGCCACCTCGGAGCTGCGATTTGACACCGTTGGACTATTATTTGTGGGGTACCGTCAAAGATAAGTGTTACACCGACAAGCCAGAGACAATTGACGCTTTAAAGGACAATATTCGTGAAGCCATTGGTGAAATACAGCTGCACACAATCGATAATGTCCTTAAAAATTCGACCGATCGTGTAGGCTACTGCATGGCCAGCCGAGGCAGCCATTTGAATGAAATTTTTTTCCATTATTAACCGGAAGGATTGTACTTTCAAATAAAAAAAGAAATTTGAGAAAATATTCAGTATTTTTTTAAAGCTTTTCAAAAAAAAAGTTGTTTGTCGGACCCTTTATATATGTATACTTTTATAAATTTGTACATCATCAGCATACATATGCATGCCACAGTCGTCTATCGTGTAAATCATTGATGAATAGACAGAATAACGGACAGAATAAGAGAGGCAGGATAATAGATCCCTGTGGCACACCTCTGTCAAAAGCACGTACCTACTGTCAAAAGCATGTATGGGTCAATTTCGACCTCCGGGTATTGTACTTGTCTTAACGGACAAGTACACGTCCTCTAACTTAACTGTCAAAAGCAGAGCTCAAATTTTCAATAATATCTGCAATCTCTGTGATACAGTTTTTCCTATTTGCAAAGTCCGAGTACCTTAGTTCACAATATCCTAGTAAAATTTTATTATTTTGATTCCTCTTTTAAGATCCGACAATCGTATTGATTTCTACGTAATTACGATATGATTACTTTAGTGTACTACTGTATATATGACAGAGCAATTGAACGGTGGATACTCGGGAAATGCAACCATCATTGGCTGAGCTTATAATATGTATTATTTGGATTATGTTTTGATCGTATCCTTATGCCATTGAAACTATCAATTTTCTATTAGCAGATATACTAAAATCTGCAAAGGACCTTTTAAAAATATTCCACAGTTCTGTGTAATATTTCCATTTTTGTTTTGCTTTAAAATTGTTTAAATTCTCTCGTTTTAAATTTAAATTTTATACAACCATTTGATGTACGAGTGTTTCAGTTTATATACGTACGTACAGATGTAGTAAGTATGTATGAGAGTGTATATTACAGAAATGAACTAATTTTAATATACTCCATTTACAAAGAGTCCCCCATATCGCCCCCTCCCACCTCATCAACAGTGCGCATGAGGAACATGAGTAATTGTGTCAAAATCGAATTTCCTTTTTGTTATGCTTTGACTAAAAGGGAATATGGAAATTTATTTAAATTTGAATTAAACCATCCCCTCGTGAACAGCACAGAGTTAAATTGGCATGGCAAACACTCTTAATTGACAGCACAATTCAATTGTAAATTTTTTTCGTTTCCTTTTTTTGTTCTCTCAGCTTCAGTTTTGCTGTAACAACTAAAAATTCGTTGAAAAACTAAAAAATGGTATGTTTTAACAAGCACTCTCACACACATAGTTGTATATACGTACTTACAAATATACACAAATATACATGCATACATACATACATATATAGTGAAAACAACTGAATTCGAGTGATTGAGTGTGTTAAATTCAACTTGGCAACCAAATACAATGACAGTGATTCTTCAATTCAATTCTTTTTGCTTATTTTTCTATCTAACAATGCCTCTAAAAATTCTAACAATCGATGACAGTGTTAGAATAACACGAAAATTTTATTTTCAATTTCTAAAACCGGCAAAACCATTCATACAATATTTCCTAAATTGAAGAGATAAATCTAATAAAGGACACTTAAAAATGTACTTCGTAGCAAGTTAGTTTGTAGAGAACTTCATAAGTCTGCTTAAAGTGTTTTTCACCCTCTTTTTTAACGAAACTCTTTTCCAAGCATGTTTTACAAGACAAGACTGCTTGTCATACCAACTGTCAATCTAAAATAGACCAACACTTTTATTTTTTCCCTCTTAACAGAAATTGTAGGAATTTTGTTAAGGGTTTTTAAATGTTTTTTTTTTAGGGGAATACATACATTTAATGCATCAGGTCGTTTAAGCCTTTTTATGTTTATTTGTAAAATATACAGATTAAAAAAAATAATCAAGTTTGATAAGTTAAATAATAAGTTTTATTTTTATTTTCCAAACAAAACAAAATTGTTTAGGGTTGATCATCACCAGCGCCAAATTCCTGTGTGCACTAACTTTATTGGTTATTACAACCCTATAGTGAATATTATGACCTGCGTTTCCCACCACTCATGTTATGCGTATATTTGTACACATTAGTGGGGCAACCAGTCAATTTAATGCCGCATCCGAGTGACGGATTTGCCAGAAGACTACTGACAGTAGGTCTTCAAGGAAATTCTGCTTTCATATTTCTTTTTTAAACATGTCCTATCTGAGGTTTGATCTCACTAGCCTTCGAATAGAAAGCCTACACACCCTATTCACTAAACTATGACGACCACCATTTGAAAGCATTCATGCGATATATTTTCTATGATGAAATCTGCAATTTCGCTCTTTTTAAGATGCTACGATTCAAAGGATATTGATGGAATTGTTTTAGTATTGCTTTAAATATTTTTCAACCTCCTTTTTGATCGAGGACACGTTAGAATCTCATGTGTAAGATTTTATTTGAGGTCTTCAGAACTGCTCAGAAGAGAATACATCAACATCATATTGGGCTTAGGACTAAATTGTGTAGTTGTAGTAGTTGTGTAGTAGTAGTAGTAGTTGTGTAGTAGTAGTAGTAGTTGTGTAGTAGTAGTAGTAGTTGTGTAGTTTTAGGCATAAATTTTTACAAATGTGAGAATATTTTTCCATGCGTAATTTCCATGTGGAATGCCACAACATTTCATGTGCATGGACTGTATTTGTTTGTTCTTTTGGCTCACGTTACATTCATAACTTGGAATACTTTTATTATCTACAGATTTAACCCTAGCTAGAAAATGTATCGATACGCCATAGTACATATAATAGGTAGTGTGTAGTAGAGATGAGCGATATTTTCAAAACTGTGATTTAATCACCGCGATTGATAATTCACTGGTAACTACAGTGATTGAAATTGCCAAATAACAGTTACTAATAATGTCGTTCTTTCAAAATTGTTACATACTCAAATTTATTTTCTTTTATTTTGAGAGAGGCAGAATTACTATTAGATGATGCTGATTATTTACTTTTGTCTTTTATACATGAACTTTCTGTGAAACTTAATTGTCAAACTTCATATAAAAATAAATTACATTGAAAATAATAACATTGATGACACCACTTTGATTTTGTTTAGTAGTCTTTTCGTAGTATGTATCTATTTTAAAATACGTTATTGTCATTATTGGAATACGTTATTGTATTATTGGAATACTGTGATCACAATTACTATTTTAAAGAACAGTGATTAACAAATCACGTTCACTGAGAACAACGCTCTTCAAAAATCACTGGATCGCTCATCTCTAGTGTGTAGTCTTATTACATACAAGCTGATGAGTTCAAAACCTCAGTTCAGGGTTCTCAAATAAAGGTAGGTAGGTAGGTAGAAGTGGCTGTCCACCCGATGAGCGGACACACTTAGGCCTCATACAGGGCCCATTGTGATACAACAGTTTCATCTTTCCCCTATTCCAGGAACCACTCGGAGCTTCCGATGAAGCGACTTAGACTGCCAATATGACAGTTCATCTACGTCCTCCATGTAGTAGGCACCCAGGTGTTTCTTTCTCCTTCGACCAAGTGCCGGACATGTGCAAAGTAGGTGAAGAATAGTTTCATCCTCCTCTTCATCTCCACAGCTTCTGCAGAAATCATTCGCAAGGTGTCCAAGACCAATACGCCTCGCATGTGTTCCTATAATACAATGCCCCGTAATAACCCCGATAACAGCTTTGAGCCTGCTTCTTTGGAGCTTAAGCAGAGTCGTCGTGCGCCTTCTATCCAGCTTTGGCCAGATTTTTTGCGCCACTCTGCCCTTATCCGAAGCTGCCCATCTACTGTTGGCAAGGTCCACGATTGCATTGTTAATCATAAGCCCACTGGTACTTAAAGGGATCCCCAATGTAGAGAATTCATCAGAGAGCTCGACGGTCGTGCCCCTTCTGGCCAATTCATCCGCTCTGCAGTTGCCGGGAATGTCCTTATGTCCCGGTACCCATGTGATACAAACATCGCATCGGTTCGCCATCTCATTGAGACATCTGCGACAGTCGTATACTGTCTTGGAGTTTATCACACTAGAATCCAGCGCCTTGATGGCCGCTTGGCTATCGGAAAGTATAATGATCCTTCGCTTGCGAACATTTTTGTCCGCAACAATTTTCACCGCAGCTTGAATAGCCGACACTTCCGCCTGAAAGACACTGCAGTGATCTGGTAGTCTCATAGACGTGGATATTCCGATTGATCTCGAATAGATGCCAATACCAACGGCTCCTTCTAATTTGGAGCCATCGGTGTAGATTTGTGCGGCATTTCTCGTTAGGTGCGCCACACCCTTTCCCCAGTCCTCCCTTTTCGGGATGGATGTCCTAAAATTCATTGAGAAGTCATATTGCGGTGTCATATAGTCTATGCTTCCGACAATATCAGCTCCCTCAAGTATCCTTGTATGACCAATGCTCGATGCATGCCATTGTCCAGTCGCCCAGAGACGCCTACTGATCCTAGCCGCCACACCCCTGCAGTATAGGTCGAGCGGTAGAAGGTATAAGATCATCTCCAGAGCGATCGTAGGAGTAGTGCGCAGGGCACCACTAATAATTATGCAAGCAGATCGTTGTAGCTTGCGTAACAAGTTCAGGTTCGTTGTCCTATTCAGGGATTCCCACCACACCAGGCATCCGTAGGTCAGGATAGGTCTGACCACCGCTGTGTAGATCCAGTGAGTCATCCTAGGTTTCAGGCCCCATTTCTTCTCCAATACCTTGTTACAGGCGTAGAGGGCGATGGAGGCTTTTCTTAGTCTGTTAGTGATGTTAGGTTTCCACGATAGTTTCCTATCCAGGATAAGGCCCAAGAAGCGCGCCTCCTCCTTGAGTTCCAGTTCCGCCCCGTACAATCTCCGTTTACCGGGATTAACACCCAAACCACGACCAGATGCCCACTCCCTAACCTTCCCTAGGGCAAGTTGCATCCTGTCTCTTATAGTGTCAACAAATCTACCCGAAATAGTGAGAACAACGTCATCCGCATAGGCAATCGCTCGGCATCCCACGTTTTCCAACATCACTAGCAGCTCATTCATCACAAGATTCCATAGGAGAGGGGACAGTACTCCACCCTGTGGAGTTCCCCTTCCTACTTCTCTGGAGATGAGCGAGCACCCCAGTGTCGGGTAGATTGTTCTTCCACGTAGTAGTCTGGATATCCAGTTCACCAGAGTATTGGGTACATTCAGTCTCGTTAGAGCGCCGGAAATAGCACCCAGTTCCACGTTATTGAAGGCTCCTTCTATATCCAGAAAAACCGCCAAGGTATACTCTTTTCGTGCCAGCGATCTCTCTATCGTACACGTTAGGTTATGTAAGGCAGTGTCAACAGATCTACCCTTATTGTACGCATGCTGTTGCCCAGATAGCATATTGCTATCTAAGGTCTGGCGTAGTTCAACATCGATGAGTCTCTCCATGGTCTTTAACAGGAATGAAGAGAGACTTATAGGTCTAAAATCTTTAGGTGTGGTGTGAGAGTTTCTTCCTGCCTTTGGTATGAAGACCATATTCCGTCTGGACCCGGAGATTTGAACGGTTTAAAACCATTTATTACCCATTTGATTGCCTCTACCGACAAGATTGAGTAGTAGTCTTCATGTGAATCGCTTTCCAAGACTCTCACCTGCATATCCAAGTTTTGTCCCAGTGGAAAGTGCGTATTCACGAGAAGCTCTAAAGTTTCCTTCTCTGAGTTGGTCCATGAACCATCCGTCCTCTGTAGTACACTCGGCACGAAGGCCGTATTCGCAAGAATCTTTCTTAGCCTAGAGGTTTCGTTGATAGTCTCCATATTGCTACAGAAACTTCTCCACGAATCTCTCTTGGCTCGTCTCAAGTTCTTCTTGTAGTCGCCCAGGGACACTTTATATTGTTCCCAATGCTCCGCCTTTCCGGATTTTTTCGCCGCGTTAAAAAGTCTACGCGACTCTTTCCTGAGCCTGTCCAGATCCCGGTTCCACCAGGGAGGTTTGTGTCCCCCTCTGCTGATTCTCTTCGGACAAGCTTTTTCAAAGGCCCCTAATATGGCCTTCGTAAAAACAGCCACAGTAGCTTCCAGTTGCAAAACACTATCAATTCTACTGTGCGTAAGTGGACCCATGCCCAGATTGACAAGACGATCATAAGTATCCCAATTCGTGTTCCTGGGATTCCTAACCTTTTTCACACTTTGGATCTCCCTATCTAGAGAGAATTCAATGTATCTATGGTCAGAGAAGGAGTGTTCCTCAGAAACTTTCCAATCTCTGACCTCATCAGAACTACTTCTCGAGGCAATGGTTATATCCAGTACCTCTTTTCTACTCTTAGTTACAAAAGTGGGCATGCTACCCACGTTGCATACTGTTAAATCATTAGAGATTATAAAATCAAAAAGTGACTCACCCCGTTCATTAACGTCCGTGCTACCCCATATGGTATGGTGAGAGTTGGCGTTGCATCCAATGAGCAGGCCAACTTCTGCGCGCTTGGCTTCGGTGACCAATCTTCTTACTGCGTCTGGTGGAGGATCTTCGGCTGGATGTGGCATATAACTGGATGAAATCCAATACTGCCTTCCATTTATCTCCGTCGCAACCGTAGTTAGGTTTTCGTTACTGTAAGAAGGGAGCAAATATGCTATTAAGTTTTTCTTAATTAGTATACAGGATCTGGGCCTACCCAAATAAAACGAAATACAAAAAAAAAAAAACGTCTTCTCCCAGTAGTCTTCTGTGAAAACTCTGAAAAAAATAATAAATAAAATCACTATGACAAAACCTTCCCTTATAACTACTATGAGATTCCTTTTTATCAGTCTCTGTTCCTTAGAACAACTAAAGGAATAATAATAGAAGCCATGATACTATAGTCTTTTGAAAGCTAGTTCGATGTCAAGAAAACCACAGCGTAATAAAATTTATTTCCAAGGCTATGATATCTAGCTCACGCTTTAAAATTGATAAGTTTAGGCGTCTCTCAAATTGAATAAGTATTTTTTTTTTTTTTTTTGTGTTTATTTTTTTTAAATATTTATTTATACATAATTATTAATACAAAGGAAAAATAAACAAAAAGTATTACAATATAATAATTAATTGATACATAGCTCGTAATTTGAGAACTCAAGTACATTTAATAATAAAATTATGTCTACCTTAAAATTATTTATTTGAATGTATATATTTACTGCATAAAAAATATTTTTTATATGCTTAAAAAATAATTTTAATATTGTAATGAAAAAAATTACAAAAAAACATTACTTGTATATATATAAAGATAAAATGAGTTAAAAAAGGAGGAGAAACAGGTCAGTTAAGTAAAAAAGGAAATTTGGACTATCCCATAATCTTGAATAAGTAAAACATAATTTCCCGCACTTCACAGCAAAAAAAAATTGAAATCATTCTTATAAGACCTCATATTCTAAACAGTACACTACGACATAGGGTATCACATTATTGAAGTTGACGGTCAGCAAATTTCTTGCCTTTAAAATCATGAATATTTTCATAAAACTTACTTCAAAAATGTTATGTCAGGAAGTGTATGTGTTGTGATGTATTTTGGATGAAAAATAAAAAAAAAAACTTTCCATTTCCAACAAAGGCTTGCTTTCCCAGCTGGTGTGCGGAACAAACAATTGGCAGAACAATCAACTTGAAAACTGCATGCAGAGAAACTATTGAATTAAACAATAAATGGTGGCTTCTCGTTGCAGGCGTAATTCAAAGAAACAAAAATACAGTAAACTTTAAATCAGTTTCGCATTTAATATTTAATACTGCTTCGATCTTCTCAAACACACGATGAATACATCGAAAAATAACAACTTTTCCTTAAATGAAGAAACTTACTTATTTGAAATCAACATACATAACTTAAGTTTAACATATTTTGCAATACATATACGAGTATATAGTAATGTTCCATGATAATTCTCATTGTCTTTTAATTCTCGTTGTTCTATATTTTACTGGAGTCAACAAATATGATCGCTTATATTTGAATAAATAACGAATAAATTTATTACTTTCATTTGATAGATCTTAGTCGAATCAATATTCAAGCCGTGCTAGATTCTATTCTGGGGAAGCTGCTTTTTTCCAATAGAAATGTTGGGAACAGAATTTTAAGCGAAGCTATAAGAGTTGCAAATACAATAACCGTTGAAGTCAATCAATTCAGCTGTCAGTGTCAAGTAGGTTTAAGAAAATTCGTAAAGTGGAACTAAAATAAATGATATATGTATATAAGCAGCTTTGGATACAAATGGACGCAGCTATGACAGTGCGCCGGCCTGTTGCGACCAATGTTAGATACCAATTAGGTACAATTCATACTAAATTCGTTTCGTGAATGTATTTTTTCTATTCCAAACCACAACTCTCAGATCAGCAATGTCGGTTAAATGTCTCATGAGTCCAAGAGCTGGAGCCCACCTAGAGTGTGGTCCATCATATCGATTGTCTTTCTATATGTTATGCATTTGCTGTGTGCTTTACATAAGGACATCTGTTTTCTTGATGTAGTTACTCTTCTTCAGACCAAACAAATTCATGGTTTTCTTCATATCCGGCTTCTCACAGATATTCTTTCTGTGTTACTGTTTCCATTATGCGCTATTGTAATTTTGCCTTTTTAACTGGCTTTTCAGAGCCCACAGAAAATTGTCCAGCGGTGTCAAATCTCACTTTCTTAGCGCCAATTGACATTGCCATTTCGGCTAATTAAACGGCCTTCAAACGTTTGACGCATTAAATCGATTGCGGCACCATCCTGTTGAAACCAAACATCGTTCACATTAATACCATGAAGAGCGAGTACAAAAAAATTCATTATTATGGTGCGATAGGTGTCTCCATTGACCGTAATGGTTGCGCCGTCCTCATTTTTAAACAAATATGGGCCAATGATTCCTCCGCTCCACAAGCCGCACCAAACAGTCATTGGGTGCATTAACCTCTGTGTGGATTTTCTGAGCCCCAAATACGGCAATTTTGATTATTAACGTACTCACCAAGAGAAAAAGAAGCTTCATCCGAAAAGATGATTTTTTTTTTTTGACATCATCGTGCAGTTTCTCGTTGGTCCAATAATACTAACGTTGCTCAAACGTAAACCGATTCATTACGTTCAGTGGTGATAAAATACTGAATGTTTGTCACAGAATGGAATGACATAAGTATTGCCAGATTCTAAATAATCAACGGTAAAAATATAAACCGATAGACGACCCAACCGATATCTTAGATCACCTTCCTTATCCACACTATCTCCCTTATTTTTTTTTTTAAGTTATTAAAATGGGTCCTTTTGACCACTGGGTATTGTAAGTGTCCTTATGGCAAGTACGCATCCTCAAACTTAGGTTAGGTTTGACGGGCAAAGTAATGAATTTATTCAAAAATAGCAACAACTCAAGCATTTACCAAAAATTTTGTTTGTAAATTTTTAATTTTTTTTTAATGTTTTTACTACATCGAGCCATAACCGACAAAATATCTCAAGCGACAAAAACGAAATTTTACAGGGGAAGGTTTTTATTATTTATTTCTTGTGCAAATTAAGTTAGAATGTTAAACTTTTTTTTGTTAGAAATTCATAACGGTACAGAGTGTGACCCTGAAATTTTTATAGATGATGCAAATGATGTCAATGAATTTATTTATTACAAAAAACGATATATGCGGTTATGGCGCGACATGTTGAAGCTTTAAATAAAAAAAAAAACAAATACAAATTTTCAATTGACAACACTTTTAGCACCGATCCCTGTACTTCTCAAACTCATCATTGTTTCTGCCCTAAACAATGAACATTTTTCAGTACAAACAAAATATTCGCAAAACAAATTTGATTTCATCAGGTAGCTAGCTGCTGATGATGGTACTCTTTTTGCTTTTACCAAACCAAGCCAAGCCAAGTCAAATGAAATTGAATTTTTAATGAAATTTCTCTTTAATTTCTTTGTGCAGAATTCTCATTAGCATTGCTAGCTAATGGAATTTGCGAAAAAATTTTGTTACACAAAAAGAAAACCATTTCAGTTGACTGAAATAAATGAAAGCGAGCGCCATAAAAACGAGTCTATAAAATTTAAAAAATATTTAAAAAAAGGCAAAAATGTGCATAAAAACTAAAGCATAAAATATAAGAATTTTGTGCATTAAATAATTTATTATTTGTGGAAATTGTTTTGTGAATATAAAGAATTTTTAAAATTATTTGTTGCAATATAAAATTCAATAACGAAAGCAACAATAAAAAAAACAAAAGAACAATTATGAAAATAAATAACTTCAGCAATTGGGAAACTTTATTTGTAACACTCTGTGTGATATTTGCAAATCTGATTCCACAAATACATACAGAGAGAACAACAAATATTGGTATGTTGTTGCATACAGCAATTAAAGCATAAAAATTTGAAGAAAAAAATCATATAAAACATGATTTGTTTCTAAACAAATAGAAACATTTTTTAAAAGAAAAATAAAAAATAAAATATTAAAAAATTTATAGTTTTTCGGTTACGTAAAATAGGCTGCACATTTACTTTATAGCCATTGTATGCTTTATTATTTTCTTTGTTTTTTCATTTTTATTTCGTTTTTGTTATCATAAATTTATTTGAAATTCCTATTTATGGTTCCAAAACGAATATGACTTTCGAATATAATTTATGCGTACATATTTGCATGTCGATACAATTTTTTGTACGTAACTAGGTACGCTTAAATTGTTTTCTATCTACGTATACATACATACATATGTATATGCATGTATGAATGTGCCACATTTTGCATGCAAATGCATTGGTTTTTGCAACAAAACAGAATAGAGAAACAAAAAATGTTTGTTGATGTGTACATTCTAATAAATCGTACAAGTGCAAGTGCATTCAGATGTTGCATTCAGAAACAGAAAATGGGTCAGATTTACTTTAGACGTGAGCAACACATTAATGCACATGTAAAATAACTCGATGCTATTGCTTGCTAAACAGATGCTTAAAACGATGAAATGTGTAAAACAGAATCCTTTAGTCAGGTTTACGACCTTCACCCACACATAGCATAGTGTGTGTGTTAATGTTTAATGTCGGCACTGAACGACAGATTTCATAAATTTTTCATCATTCTCAGAGTTTTTGCCAGAAGACCATTTTGTTCAAGATTGGACAGCCAGACATTTTACCAAGACCTTTCGTCTAATAAGTCAACACAGTAGCTAGTAGACTACAATGAATTCACAGAATTAATCCATATTTTAAAGCTTCTTCTCCCCAAATTGTAATACAGTGAAGTTCTAGATTTAAAATAGACATGAGAACTAGGCTTCTAGTCCCGAACGTTCTCTGTGAATGTTTGACATGAGGGATATAACCCGTAGGTTTGAAACCACATAGTGAATGTCGATAGAAAAAATTCGTTGTTTTATACTTCCTAGGTAAGCTCAATCTAGCCGAAGAATAGGTCCTCCAGCAAGCTTTAATCAAGAATTAAAATTTTTTCTGTAATTTCCAATGTTTTAAAGAGGATACCCACCGCGTATCAAACTTTAATTTAAGCTACAAATACATTCCTTTTAAAAATATATCATAGTGCATGCGTTTTGTTTTCCTTTTCCTCGTTTCTTATCATTCGAAAAAAAAAATTTTTTTTTTGTTTTTTTTTGTTGTCATCTAAATTTTCTTTCACATTCTTTTAGTCTCGTTTTCTTTGTTTTCTGTCGCAATTTTAATGAGCACATGAGTGCATTATTTGTACGTGGGAGTGAGTTTGTGTGTGCAAATGAGCGTAAACAAATTATTTACGAAGAAAAATAAAAACAAAAAGAAAAAAATGAAAAACAAAGAACAAAAATAATGACTCTCTGGGTTTTTATCAACGTAAACAAATGTGACAATAAATTAAAAACAAACTACACGATGTTTATCTCTCGTCTTCATTTTCATTTGCCCTTTTCCCAAACGTCATTTTGATTTGAGAATTTCCCCGTTTGTTTTTGTTTGCAGAGAAAATGCCTTTAATTGATGGCATTTTTCTTTTTAATTCCTAATGAAAAACAAATAAATAAAACAGGTATCGTAGAAATGTAGAATGTACATACATACAGATTTCTTAGAAATTATTTATTAAGTACATACGTATGTAATGTTTTATTTATTTTTATAGGAATAGAAGGAATATTCCATTAGTCATCAGTCAACAGTGGGTATTGGCAGTAGTTGGGTATAGAAATGTCGGTAGGTGGTTCTAAAATGTACTAAATCAAGCAGCATTCTAGGTTTTTTTGAACAATTACATATATTTAAAGCTTTATTTTATTAGAGGACATTATTAACATCACAATTTACTTACTTAATTGGTCATTAAAATACTTCAGTCAGGATTACGACCTAGCTTCTCATACCACCCATGTTATGTTTGTTAATTTTATTTATGAGAGGCGGAACCTACGGTGTAAACTCGACTGCGAACAACAGATTTTTGAGAAGGTTTTCATGTCAATTTTATTTATTCTCACAGTTTCTGCCAGAAACGGCGAGACGGTTTCTCGCCTAATAAGACAAAATACTAGCTATCAGACTACGGCTACTTTTCCACTACATTTTAAAATATTCTTAGCTCTTCAGCTAAACAAATTTTTGAGACTTACGGAGACGAAACTGTTATTAGAAAAACAGCAGTAAAATGGTCTAAATCGTTAAAGAATACGACGAAAAAATTTATAATTGACGGCATATAAGCATAGGTAGCATGAATACCTCACCAAATAATTATCACCCATTTGAAGAGAGATGCTGGATGTTTGGGCGCCAGTGAATAATTTAATGAACCATATTTTCATTTCCGATTCACTGCTAAAACGTCAAAGCAAATTCCGTAGAGAACTAAAAAAAGCAACTGAATTAAGTTTTTCACACATAAAAACCCAGAAATTCCATAAAAACGTTACATATTTGGTGCAACAAAGCTCATTCCAAATATATTTGCTTCGGTTACGTTGCTTTAAAGAACATACGGTTCCCACAAGCAATATAAATTCGTCATAGTTTATCTCTCGTACTCGAAGACCGTTTCGTAATCGACTACATTACCTATCGTTAGTCTCATTCGCAAAGGTGTTAAGTCCCTTTTTTCAAATTTTACAGGAGACACAAAAAACATTGTAGCTTTTTCAGTTTTTAAAATTTCTAAACTGTTTAAACGCAATTATTTTTACAAAATAATAATAATATTAATATTAATAACTAATAATGTTAATTATTATTAATTAATTAATAATATTAATATTAATATTTTTCGTAGTTTTGTGGACTCAGCGTTTTTGCAAACCACAAAATTACAATAACTTTGAACTATATAATGACATGTTTTTTTGTTGTAAAATATGTATTACGTATAATGTTACCGTTTTGCATTAAAATCTCAATTTTGGAAAAAAGTGGACTTAACACCTTTGCGAATGAGACTAACGATATGTACATACATAATCGGTCATTACAACCTTTCAGTTAGGATTACGACCTATCTTCTCACACCTCTTGTGTTGTGTTAATTTTATACATTAGTGACGGGGCCTACAGTTCGAAGTGGACTCCGAACGACAGATTTTTGAGAAACTTCATGGCAATTTTCATTTATACTCAGAGTTTTTGCCAGAAATCTGCTGAGAGGAAGTCGCCGTAGAAATATTTTTCAAAAGTCAGTTTGTTCGAGATATCTGGGTTTGAATGTTGGCCTCACATGTAATAAGCCAACAGACTACTCACTAGACTAAGGCGATCGAGTACATTAATTACATTAAATTCTAATCCGCAATCGTTGGGCCATATTTTACAAACAAAGACAGGCAAACAAAACCTGCCTTTATCGTGAAAATTCGACATCGATTGAATATTAAAAATAGTATTATTGTCTGTGTTTTTATTATTAAACAATAAATAATTGCAAACAATTGCTTTAACTTCACTTGCTTTAAATGTTTTTATTTATTCTTCTCTATTTACAGCTCTTATCTACGAAAATGACAATACCGATATGGAGAAAATCTTTAATATTGCCATTGATAAGGCAAACGAAGATAATGGGGATTTAAATTTAAAAGGCATAGCCATACCCATTGCACCCAACAATGCATTCGAGACATCGAAGAAACTATGCCGAGCATTAAGGGTAAGCAGCAGTGAAACTGTTTTATGTAATAACTCCCACTATTCCTTTTGTTTTTGTACTGCGTCATTTGTAGCAAAATCTTGTAGCTGTGTTTGGTCCCACCACCAGCATGGCTGCTAAACATGCAATGAGTCTTTGTGATGCCAAAGAGTTGCCATTCATAGATACACGTTTGGATGTCAATGTACAATTGCCAACGATTAATTTGCATCCACATCCTTCACAGTTGGCGGTGGTCTTAAAAGATTTGGTAACAACTTTGGGTTGGGAGACATTTACCATAATTTATGAAACAGGTAAATAAATGGTTGCAATGCGTTCGTTTTATAAGTCAAAGTCTTATTTTTGTTGTTGTATTTTGTTGCTCTACACAACAGGTGAATATCTTCCCCTAGTTACTGAACTCATACAAATGTATGACACTTCTGGTCCCACTATCGTCTTAAGACGCTATGAATTGGATGTGAACGGTAATTATCGAAATGTTTTGCGTCGCATTAAAAATTCTGGTGACACTTCATTTGTTGTGGTCGGTTCATTAGCCACAATGCCGGACCTTTTTCAGCAGGTAACGAAAGTTGATTTGGCTTTGTAAAGGTTTTTTCAATTTTTCTTTTATTAAATTTTTTTTAAGGCCCAACAAGTTGGCTTAATGACTGGATCTTATCGTTACATTATAGCGAATTTGGATTTGCAAACAATCGATTTAGAACCTTATCGACATGGCGATACTAATATAACGGGTCTACGTTTGGTATCGCCAGATAATGAGAATGTACAAGCAGTTGCTAAACTGTTATCCGAATCAGAAGATCCTTTTCAAAATGGTGAGTTTAACAAACAACAAAAATTCTATGAAATGCTATTCAATAATTACAAAACAAATGATTACACTGGTCATCAAAAAATAAAAATCCTTCTCATCTAACAAATTTACTGCTGCACCAAATCTGTTAGCGAGCTATTATCACAAAAGAAATTTTGAGTTATGATATATGGGATTGTGTATTCATTTTAATCCAATTTTTTGAATTTCATTTTAAAAATTATTTGATATTTAAACTTTAAAACGGCATATTTTTTTTCACGAAAATTATTTCTTCAGAAACTGAATACATTTTTGATAAGATTACAATGTTAAAAGAAAATTAAAATTATATTGCCATTCATCACTTCCAGGACGTAAAAAATATTCAATTTATTTTTAAAACATTTGGAAACTTGTGATTTATTTGATTCATTCATTTCTCATCATCATTTATTTTTTCCTTTTCTCAACATTACCAGTCTGCCATTTCAGATTACATCTGAAAAGACTACATAGGTGCAGTATTCCAACAGCAACCCACACACTAAATCATTTTGATTTTATTTTTTTCTTCTTTCTACCCTAAAATGCAATCTCCTTTAACAGTTTCTCACAGCAACATTTAAAACGTAAAGAATGAATATTTAACTCCATTTTCTTTTTCTTTATCTTTTTCTTTTAACATCCTCTTCCATTTTTTGCTGATTTACTGTAAAACTCAGTGTCATGTCCTCTGACCGTTAATATGGCTTTAGTTTATGATGGCGTACAACTTTTGGCTGAAACATACAAGCATGTCACCTTTAAGGCAGTTCCGTTAAACTGTAACGATATTAACTCCTGGGATAAAGGATTCACTCTAGTCAATTACATGAAATCGGTAAGACGGAGAGAGCAAAAGAAAATAAAAAGAAATACATTTTTAAACTATTCCCTGAGCAATTTTAAAATTTGTACGTTATTTTGGACATTTTTTTTATCTTTTTATTACAGTTAAATATGGAGGGTCTATCGGGTGAAATTAAATTTGATTATCAGGGCCTAAGAACAGAATTCACATTGGAAATTGTAGAGTTAAGCGTGTCTGGCGTTCAAAAAATTGGTACTTGGAAGACTGATGAAGGCGTGAGCATTGATCGTCCAGCACCTGTGGCGTCACTCGATCTAGATCAACGTTCCCTGGTCAATAAGAGTTTTGTGGTCATAACAGCTATTGTAAGTAAAAAATTAATTTAATTCCCTTTTATATTATCGCACAGGGTGGGTGATTTCAAGGTTTAAATTTTAATAAAAAATTTATTGCGAAGTACAATTGTACAATTAGATATGGAATATTATTTCATTTGTATGACTGCCGCGGCTGGCCTCATATTACCTCATTCGATCGGACCAATTTTCGTGCATGGGGTCGTATCTCAGCAATGTCATCACGAACGTTGGCCTTCAAATTCTCAATTGTCTCTTGTTTGTCGGCATAATGCTTTTCTTTAGAGGCGCCTGACTAAAAATAGTCCAACGGTATCCAATGGCAGCTTCTTAGCAGCCAATTGACATCACTATTTCGGCGATTGTGGCATGAGATGTGTGGCAAAATGCAACATTCTGTTGAAACCAAACGTTGTTCATATCAATACCATGAAGAGCGTGTAAAAAAATTCGGTAGTCATGGAGTCTCCGTTGACCGTAATGGTTGTGTCGTCCTCATATTCATAGAAATATGGGCCAATGATGATTGCGGTTCAAAAGCCGCCCCAAACGATCACTCGTAATGGGTGCATAGGCTTCTGTAAGACCATGTGTGGGTTTTCTGTGCCCAAAATACGTCAATTTTGCTTATTACCGTACCCACCAAGATGAAAATGAGCTTCATTCGAAAAGATGATTTTTTTTTGGCAAAATCGACATCATCATGCAGTTTCTCGTTGGCACAATAAACCCCAACGGCGCTCAAGCGTAAATCGATTCATTACGTTCAGTGGAGATAATATACTGAACTTCGTGATACAATAGATGGCCCACCCTATACTTACATTATTAGTCATTGTAATTCCATGAGCCTCCTCGGTTTTAGTATAGGAACTAAAGGCAACAATGAATGAGAAAGTACCCTATAATGATAGACAATCCATTACTTTTCTTAAAAATCGTTTTCACCACACATGGATGTGTTCCAATATGCTGACACACATCGAACTTTCAAATATTTTCTTTTCTTTCTGACTTTACTCATACGCAAAAGGCTATGACAAATCTTACTCTTTAGAGCTGAACTTAACCTCATTGCAGCCATACTTACATACATACATAGTTGGGCATTAGAATCCTTCTATCAGGAATACGACCAAGTTTCTCACATCACTTATGTTGTGTGTGCTAATTTTATACATGAGTGGCGGGAGCTACAGTTCAAAGTCGACCCCGAACTACAGATTTTTGAGAAGCCTTTTATGGTAATTTCATGTACAAATAAAATTTTGGACTTCGTTATGTTCGAAACCTTGACCTTACGTCTAATAAGCCAACACATTACCTACTACACTACGGCAACTTCTAATTTCCAAATTTAATCAAATCAGACTGCCCCGCTCTTGTAAAACAAAATATTTGCATTTGCTGATGTTCTTGGCAGCAGTATTTATGTGTGTTCATAAGAGCTCATTAGAACAATTCTTAACCTCTATTAAGAGGTTAAGGTTAAATTATTTTTATTGTTTTTTAACATTGCATAACATTTCTCTCCCTTTTCAGAGCGAACCATACGGCATGTTAAAAGATGTTCCCAACAAACTCGAAGGCAATGATCAATATGAAGGTTTTGGCATCGAACTCATTGAAGAATTGGGTAAAAAGTTGGGTTTCTCGTATACATTTCGTCTTCAAGAGGATGGCAAATATGGTAACTTAGATCAAAAAACAAAAACTTGGAATGGCATGATATTGGAAATTATGGAAGGCGTAAGTAAGAAAGCAATGTTACAGTATATGTGGTAGAGGTTTATAGTAAATCCGTATGTAAGAAGCCTTTGATGAACGAAACATACTTTATACGTAATTAATATGTATTTAACAAAGTACAAAGATTCTTAAATACCTACTTTAAAGAAATCCTAGAACCAAACTTTTAGACAATTCTACATTCAAGTTCGACATTAAAGCATAATTGATAGAATATTGTGGTGATAAATGAACGTTATAAACTATATTCTCCCCAAAGGGTTACGGGAAAATAATTTTTTTGATAAACAATAAATATAAACACAGCTTTTTCTTCTCGTATTTTGAATTCTTGTTTAGCATATTCCTCTTTTAATGCTTTTGTAATCTCGCTTAAACTTATTGTAAAACTTTAACCCATAATTCTTGGCAGATATGATTTATGGCCCATTATACATACACAACAACAAAAGAGAACACATAAAATTAGAATAAATACAATAATAAACCATTGCATTTGGCTCTTGCATTTCAAGTACACAATATTGTATTGTGGTTTTATTATTCCTGCCTTTCAAAATTTTTGCTACTCATTGGAATAATTTTTGTTAGTATGTTACATCCGTTTCCTGGTCTTAGCAAAACGGAATAATGCAGTGGCTACTAAAACGGTATTATGAAGCTGCTAATTATAGCAGCAGCAAGTGTTATCATTTTTTAGAAATGGCTGTTATGGTCACACATTTTTTATTTGAATTAAGTACCAAAATCGTGGAAATTAATTTAAAATTTTTCCATCCGTGTGTATAATTCACTGAAACATGCAAGAACGTTTAATGCATTGGTTGGTTGATTGCGATGCTATTTTTATCACATCAACTGTATTTAATTTTAATGCGATTGTTCTCATTTATTTTCATTCCTTTTTCAAATTTGTACAATTTATCTGGACTTATAAATATATTATGCAAATGAAATTTTTGGTTTTTTTTTTTTGGTATTGCTAGTATTTTTGTTTGTGTTTTATGTCCTCCAATTTGTTCATCATAGTGCATATTAAAGAGGATTTTGTCTTCAGATAGACAAGCATAATAAACTCATAAATACCTATGTATGTATATGATTTTAAGTATGTAGATTGTTTTTAAGTGCTCTTTGGATGCCCTATATTATGGAAATTGTTTTAAATTGTTACACTGCATAAATAACAATTAAATAAAGCTAGATCAACTTTGAAATGTGGGAATTCAAATCCCAAGTTCGAATAGGTGAATATCGTTCAATTGGCAGAGGGTAAAGAGAATCGACCTGAATTTAACAAAACCAATCTATTGCAGATTTTGAATAACGACTGGAGGCAGTGACATTTAATTTAAGCCAACAAATGTTTTTGCAGACATTTTTTATGAGAATATTTTAATTGATTATTGAAGATGTAATAAAAGATCCGTTCTATATGTTACAACTTAAAATTATTTTTATTATTAAGCCTTAATATTTTAATTACTTAATTGGTCTTTATAACCCTTTTAGTCAAGATTACGTCTTAGTTTCTCACACCATCATGAGTGGCGAGACCTACAGTTTAAAGTCGACGCTGATGCCAGATTTATTAGAAACCTTTCATGAGAATGTTATTTACTCTCAGAGTCCTCAGGCTGAGAGTAAGTCACCGAAGAAATATTTTTCATATTTCAGTTTGTTGCAGATGTCTGACCTGGTGTTTGAACCGAGGCCTCATGTCTAAGAAGCCATCACGCTACCTACTAGACTACGGTTCCATTATTTCCAATAATTTCCGTATTTTATCTGTGCTGAAAGTTTGTTTATCGCTATAAAATATCGTCTGCTGTGATGTTTGAAGTCTGCAGTATTTTTTTGAAATCATTGAACTTTACTATCTCGCACTCAATAAATCAACAAATATTTCCTTTTTTTTTTCTTTTTTGATTGGATATTTCATATCAAATCGGCTAAAATGTTTATACCAAATAAAGGTAATTAAGCCCTGTGTAGAAGCTAAGTTTTCTTCATGTACTTTTGACGAGTGTCCGGATTTTATGTTAACAATAACCTATTTAATCGAACAAAAAAATGTCTGTCGTTTTGTTATTACTTAGGACCACAGATATAGTCATTCCAATATAACGATCCAAGTAATTCAGTGCAATGGACGAAATCACCCTATATTTGCTGTCATAGTTTTCAATTTTTATTCACTTTTTTTACTCATTTCATCAATTTTCAACAAAATATTTTCACGGAAGGAAAAAGAACAAGAAAGAGAAGGAGATAATGTTAAAAAGTGGGAGTGTTAGAGCGAAGGAATATAATGGCATTTGCATTTATTTTGTTTCCATTTCAGTCCATAAATTTCCATACAAAATTCATGCAGAAGCGAATTTAACTGCATTTCAGCTGTGATTTATTGTGTTTTGAGTGGAGCATAAGAATAAACCGAAAAAATAATGTGAAATGAAATATACATACAATATACGATATACCATCATATACTCCAATGTAAATGTATTTTTGTTTTTTAATACGATTTTACATAATAAACTATTTTAATATTGTTTTTTTTTTTGCAAAAAAGCAAAAATATAATTTAAAAAAAAGGAATTCAAAAAAATTGTTGCCAGATATTTAAGGACATTGTGCAAAAAAAAAATTTTTCGGTTTTTTTTGTTTATTTAAGGATTTAAGAACGGCAGGCAGTGTTTGGTTTGATTTGGTTTATAATGCAGCTGAAAATGTTTACTTATGCTATGGCAGCATTAAAGAAAGAAATAACATTTAAAATATTTTTTTTTGTTTCCTTTTTTTTTTTTTTTCTTAATTTCATTTATTTTGTATAACTTTCAGCGCGCAGACTTGGGTATAACGGATTTAACCATGACATCAGATAGAGAAAGTGCTGTAGACTTTACCATACCCTTCATGAATCTAGGTAAGCAAGATAATGTTGAAATCATATTATTTTAAAGCTTATTATAGAAGCGATCTGTAGAAACCAATCAGATCTTTTTTCTTATACAATATACATATCAGATCTTTCATTAAACGCTTTCGTTTTTTATTTATTTATAAGCACATCTTTATTTACATATTATATTTACATATATACAATTCACTTGTTTCGAGATTTTATCTATAGATATTACAACGAATTATACTTATACACAAAAGCATTATATATTTAATTTTATTAAGAATATAATTTCATTTAAAGGGAAAAAAGGAAAAACCTTTATGTGATATGAAAAAAAAAAAAAAATCAAATTTGAAAATTTAATAAGTATACATTTGTATTATTTGTTTATAATACAAGTATACATATATTTTCAACAGGTGATTTTGTCTCGATGGTGCAATTAAGCCAATTCTCTACATTCCCTTATCAAGTGATAAGAGGAATTTTCCACATTTTCAAAATATTTGCTGTTAAGTCTTTTTATATATTCGATAATATACTCATATTTAGTTTCCATATGAAGAAGTTGCGTCGAGTATCTCCAATGTTTTCCATTAATAATTTTAAGGCATTTATTTTGAATAATTTGCAATTTTTTTAAATGTGTTTTTGCAGCTTTATACCAAATCGGGCACGCATATGTCAAAGTTGGTCTAATAACACTTTTAAACAACAGATTTTTATTTTTTAAGTTTAGATATGAACGTTTGTTAAGCAATGGCCACAATGCCCTTGTAGTTTTGAGAGATTTTTTACAGATTTCCTCAATTTGTTTGGAAAAGTTTAGTTTTCTATCTAAATACACTCCTAGATACTTAACATTGTTTTGAACAGAAATAGATTCATTATTGATAATTAACTGTCGGTTTGGTAAACGTTTTGGAGACTTGTTATATGGAAATATAATAGCTTGCGTTTTGTTGGGGTTAATTTTTATCTTCCATTTATAGAAATATTTAACGCAGACTGCAAAGGCTTTTTCCATTTTCTTTAATAGTGCATTTGTAAGTTTGCTAGACGTTATAAGGGCGGTATCATCTGCATAATATGCTACCTTAATGGACGTGGGTTGTTTAAAATCGGAGGTATAGATTGAGTATAGTAAAGGTGATAATATTGAACCTTGTGGAAGACCAGCTGATATCGATTTTGGAGATGATAATGAATTATTAACTGCAACAATAAATGTCCTATTACTAAGAAAGTCAGCAATTATTTTGCATAAGTACTTGGGAATATTTGTCTGTAGTAATTTGTATATAAGACCGTTGTGCCAAACTGTATCAAAAGCTTTTTCTACATCTAAAATTATTAAGCCAGTCGATTTCTTAATTCGCTTATTTGCTTTAATCATGTTTGTGATTCGATTAATTTGGTGTACTGCACTATGTTGTTTTTTAAAGCCAAATTGTTCGCTGGCTATTACAGATGTGTTTTCAATAACCTCACACATTCGAATTTGAATTATTTTTTCATACAGTTTTCCCAAGTTACTCAATAAGCTTATTGGCCTATAGTTACTGGGATTAGCTTTATTTTTGTTTGTTTTGGGAATTCCAATCACTTTTGCTGTTTTAAAATGGATGGGAAAATAGTTCAATTTTAAACAGCTTTGTAAAGATTCATTAATAATCGCACAGCTTTAGAAGGCAAATTTTTAATTAAAATATTGGGTACATCATCTAGCCCGGGTGACTTTGATGGGTTTAGGGATGCGATTAAAGAATACATATCATTTAATGAAACTAATGGCAGATTTTCAGCAAAGGCATCTAACGACTTAAATTTATTGGCTTTTGAGTTAACTTTCTTGTCAATAGAATGCTTATAAGAAGATGTTAGTTCATTAGATAGCGAGAACATATCGGAAAGTATCCTTGACTTTTCTGAATCGGTTATAATTTTCATACTTCCCTCCATAAAGTACGGAATTTTACTATTTTGATTTCCTCGTAGGCATCTGCTTATTTTCCAGAAAGATTTGTCGCCTGGTTTTAACTTTGATAATAATTTATTCCATTTTGCATTACGAAATGAATTAATTTGTTTGTTAATCATGTTGGAAAGAAGTTTTACAGATTGGTCGTAAAACTTTTGCTCCATTGTGTTTGATGATCGCTGACTTCTTCTTTTAAATGTTCTTCTTGTTCTTATTAGATTTAAAATACTCAGTGGTAAGTAGTTTTTTCCGTTAGAACGAAATACAGGTGTGCAAAGATTTCGAGTTTGTAAAATAATTTCAGTAAATTTACTTATTTCTGCATCAATTACAGTTTTGGAGGAATAGCTATCATGATTTATGGTTATCCTGTTGTTAATAATGTTTCGAAAACTTGTCCAATTTGTTAGTTTGTAGTTAAATCTTCCCACATCTGTTTCGTACAGCCTCACATTTCCAATTTTACATACAATCGGCCTATGGTCTGATGGAATCTCGTATTGAAGAACCTCCAAATTAATATTAAAAGTGGAATTGCTTAAAACCAAGTCAATAGTTGATGCGTTTCTACTTCTTTGAGATGGATAAAATGTTGGGCTGTTAGGATGGTAAATAAAAAAGTCATTTGACTGTTCAAGTCTAAATAAAACGTTCCCAGCGGAGTTCGGTGAGTTACAATGCCAGGCAGAATGTTTAGCATTTAAATCACCTAACAAAATAAAATCTTTACGGAGTGAAATTAATTTCATAATATCATTATGAAAACTTTTTCTATATTTCGGAGAATATGCTGTAATAATAATAACGTCTTTGTTGTTTATTTTTATTTCGATTGCAAGGTTTTCTATACCTAGTGTATTTACAATTGGGAGTACTTTATGTTGGACAGTTCTGCAAACTATTAAAGCTACTCCTCCTCCTCTTGCACCTTGTCTATCGTTACGATAAATAAAATAATTCTTAAAATATGTTTTATGGTTCTCTTTCAAATGAGTTTCGTTTAAAGAGGCAATTAAAATATTCTCTCTCTCTAGTAAGGTTTCCAATTGTAGTAAATGAGAAAAGGAAGTAATGCCATTCGCATTCCAATGAAGAATTTTTTACACCATTAAAGTTATTGAAGATCATAGGCATACTTAACCATTGACATAACAACTTGGATCTGTTGAATTTTTGTTGTACATTTTTGAAGATCATTCAATGCTGTAGTGAAAATATTAAATAGCTCATCTATGTTAAATAGATCATTTCTTCCTCTTACACAATCAGCATATGACATCGAGTTTTGATATGCATTGTTGTTATTATTGAAATTTGTCGCTGGTAAACCGGTTTTCAAGTCGTACGGAGAATTTTGCTTGTTGCTGTTGTTGCGAATTTGTGAGTGTTTTTTCGTAGCTTTTGCTCTAGTTTCAAGATAAAGAGAACGTAAAGGGCAAGTAATGTCGTTTGCAGAGTGATTAGTTTTTTCTTTACCATGCTTTTTACAATTAAAACATGAAAACACTGCTGGAATTTTGTCTTGATTCCGTAGTGGGCAATCGTTTGTGTGATGCTGACCAGCACATAACATACAAGCAGGAAGTCGATTGCAATGCTCGCCTCCGTGACCATACATCAGGCAGTTCCAACATTGTGTCGGATTGTATCCCTTTTTCGGTTTATATTTTTTCCAGGTAACAATTATGTTGCATATTGAGGTTATATTATTGAGAGATTTTGGGTTGAAATTTTTTCTAACAAATTGTACCTTATACACCGCATTATTGACTGAGCTAAATTTTGTATTAATCTCAGTAACAGTTTCTGGTATTAAATTATATCCCTGTATATCTTTCATAATATCCTCGGTGCTCAATTTGGGTAGACCATGTAGAAACACAGTGTATAATCGATTTTCTTTGGAATTAAAGGAATGAAACTCAACACCCTTTTCCAATAAAATCTCCTTACATTTATTATAATTTTCCGTGCTTTGAGGAAAAATCTTTGTTCCGATGGATGTACGTTTGAATAAGTGATCCTTTCCCAGCCAAAGTCGTAAATTTTGGAGTGGAACTTTATCATCAACCACCAAAGGCGGAGGTTTCACTGTTTTCTTTTCAATTAGATTCGATTCAGATTCTAATTCCATATCATCTAAATTAGCAAGAGCACTAAACCGATTTTTAGAAGATGAAGGTAAGTTAGCAAAAACACCTAATGGAATTGAATTAGATTTTTTCTGTCTTTTCATGTTTGACTTTTTCAAGTCTAAAATGTCAGATTTGGCCCCCGGGGCCATAGCAGGTATGTCAACTCTGCAGGTACGTTGCAATTTGTTCCGAAACACGAGAGTCCAATAAGAACACCAAAGGCAAATTGCAACAACACAACTAATTAAATAAATTTTTAAATTTTTTACTAGAATTAATCCGTAACTTTCTCAGAGACGAGTGTATGCTTCGAAATAAAGTGACGAACTGAAACGCTTTCGTTATTTAAATTTGAATAAAACAAAGTGATTGTATCTTACATTTTGAACTCGTTTGTAAGACCGATTCATGTCATTGCGTGTGGAATATAACATCATTCAAATGTCCGCCATGTTATGTTTTCCATGACTCAGGTGTATGAGTCAGGTTGAATTTGGCCGTTAACATCGGTTATGTTGACGTAGGAATCGCACGAACTCGGTGATCAGTTCATATCGGTCGTACAGAATATCCAATATGACACGAACCCCATCCTGTTATAACCAGATGTCGTTAGATCCCTGATCATCTAATTTAGGCCAAGAGAAGTTGATAATTATTGATCTACAGTGCTCGCCGTTACATTAATGACCAGACCAAGGAAATATGAACCAATGACACCGTCCACAACAAACAGTGTTTTATTTCGGAATACTTTATGCGTACTTGGATCTCATGTGTTGTATTAATGTAGTCCCAAATTCTATAATTTTCACATGCTTATTCATCCAAAAATGGACCTCATCGCTGAAGATAACTTTTCGATGAAAATTAAGGTCAGTCGTTAACTGCTCCAGAGTGCATACAGTTTCTCGGTCAGTTGAATTATGTATAGGTGCAGGACTAAATCCCAAAGCAAAATTCACCAAGTGGTGGTCTGTGCAAAGCTCCAGTTTTTGTAAGCGTCGCGAAAGCGACTTTTACTTTTACTTCTTATTTTTAGACGACGCGATGTACGGGCGTATTGGTTGGTTATTCATTGGAATTTTGAATTTTGTCTCAAAGCGACAAAATATAGTTACAACAAGGTGGCCGTTATCAACTGTTAAAAATATGGAAGTCCCTGTTGGAAGACCCGATATACGTACATAATCGATCATTATAACCCTTTAGCCAGGATTATGACCTAGCTTCTCACACCACTTATGTTGTGTGTGTTATTTTTATACAAGCGTGGCGGGACCTACCGTTTGAGAAACTTCTCATGGCAATTTTATTTACTTTCAGAGTTTTTACCAGAAATCTGCTGAGAGATAGTCGCCGCAAAAATATTTTTTCATATTTTCGTTTTGACGTCTAATCTTGGACTCCTCAGTGCCAGAAAATGACAGAGAATATGTTTGATTGTATTCTCTTCTCTCTAGCCTTTAAAGTAGTAGTTATGAAATATTCCCAGGACTTGTGTACGCAGGTCGCGTTACGACAGCTATTAGTTTCTTAAGTTCTGGATAAAATTTACCACAAATCTTGTTCTCTACCGGTGGGATTATTTCCCCATATTTCCTTTACAAATGAGTAAAATCTGTACGCCATAGCCCCTATGCCATATGAATTCGTTTAAGCCAGTTGTATCAGTTTATTACCTTCAATGTCCCCGCGTTCAGGAATCTAAATTAGGACACCCGTCATATGTTTCCCTGTATTTGTCAGAGTCACCCGGCATTCTCCCGTTGTTTAACCCTTATCTTATACCATCCGACTACCATTTGTTTACCTATCGGCAGAATTCTTTGGAGGTGTTATTGAAATCTGATGACTTTTAAAGATGATTTAATCTGTTATTTACTGGCATAATGTGCTATTTGTCTTAAACACGTATTTTCTCAGTTTATAATACTAACTGAACGAAATTTAAATCTTGAAACGCTTAAAACATACCCACGCATGTGATTTTGAATTTGTGTCACTGTAAGTATAAGTAACGTTGTTACGGCAACTCAATAATGACTTTGCCATGGCGATGTCGATGATGATGATGTTACTAAAAAATGCAAAACTCATATGCCATACGCTTCGTTTGCATACATTAAGGCTAAAAAATCTGACAATCACAATGACATCGATGTCTTTCATAATAAAAATTTAAGAGCATTTACCAACAGAAGCTGTTGATGATGACAACGTCGTCTGTTTAATAATTTCTCTCTTTTAATTTCTAGGCATTGCAATTTTATTTCGTAAACCCATGAAGGAACCACCAAAGCTCTTCTCTTTCATGTCACCATTTTCTGGTGAGGTATGGCTATGGTTGGGCTTGGCATACGTGGCCGTTTCGTTGAGTATGTTTGTCTTGGGTCGTATATCACCGCCTGAATGGGATAATCCGTATCCTTGCATAGAAGAGCCAACTGAACTTGAGAACCAATTTACTTTCATTAATTGCTTTTGGTATGCCATTGGCACGCTTCTGCAACAAGGCTCCGAATTAGCACCAAAGTAAGTTGCAGCTGCAGTAGTAGTGTAGTGTCACAACAGTAGTGGTATTAAAAAAATTCTGTTGTTATATACTGCCTGTTATAATAATATTTTAATTCCGTTTTTATGTTTCTTTTATTTATTTTTTCTTTTTATAGAGGCTTCTCAACACGTGCCGCTGCATCATTTTGGTCTTTTTTCACTTTGATTCTGGTGTCTTCATATACAGCCAACTTGGCTGCATTTCTAACAGTCGAGTCGTTAAGCACTCCCATTGAAAATGTCGAGGACTTGGCTGCTAATAAAGGTGGCGTTAACTATGGTGCCAAAGTTGGCGGCAGTACGTTTACATTTTTTCAGGTAAACTGTCTTACATAATGTGCATATACATACAAGTTGTTTTAAAGGGAAGTATGCCTAAGCAAAAATAGATAGAAAATCAAAGAATTTCAAATGAAAAGAATATGATATCAAGAAAATGATGTCCTGCACTAGAAAGGTGAAAGCTTGGTAAAATTGTTGGGGAATTACTTTATTTAACACCATCTACAAGATACTACCAATCATAATACGGGGAAGACTTCAAAATGAAATTGAAAACAATTTGCGAGATGGCTTACTTAATTGGTCCTTTCAACCCTTTAGTAATGATAGCGACTTAGCTTCACACACTACTAATATTGTGTGTGTTAATTTTCTATATGAGTGGTGGGACTAACAGTTTTGAAGTCGACTGCGAACGATAGATTTTTGAAAAAAAAAATTTCATGGCAATTTCATTTAGTCTCAGTGATTTTGCTGAAGGAAGTCGCCGATAGAAATATTTTTTGAATATTTCCTTTTGTTCGAGATTGTCGGTTCTCGTCTAAAAAACCAATACACTACCTACTAGACTTTTGCGAATTCAATTCGTGATATAAATTCATAGCTTTTCGGGCAAATAGAAGCTTCGTGGGTCAGTATCTACAGTGGTTGGTATATTGTACCCCTTCGAGTCGATCAGACGGATTATCATTTTGAAAGAAATGCAACAAAAAAAAAATGCAATAAAAAAAATGCTGGAAGATAAACTCAACCAGTCCGTGATGCAGACACAAACTAAAACAGCAGGCTCAACAATGTGAGAACGGAATTCAGATGGAATTACAATAACTATGGACTTAAAATCATTCGCAGGATATTTGCAACACCAAAGCAGCACGGATCTTTGGAACAAAAACTACAAGGCACTCACACTGAATTTCAGGGCTCAAGAAGCCGAGGTCGCTTTAATAAGTAAGAAATGCGCAAAAATTAACAGAAACAAATCATGTCGTTAGGGAAAGTTTTATGCTAAATTTTTAACAACGAACCTTGGCGCAGGCCAGATGGATTACAGAAACCAATTGTGTTAAAGCGCAGCAGACCTGACCACTATATGATCATAATAAATCTTCGAGTTAAACAGCGTTTATATGCGCATATTCTCTCTACGTAAATGGCATTACTGTCTTATCGTTGCTCATACAACTCATGACGTTTAATTCTAAATCAATATGTACTTTCGTAGAACTGCAATGATGCAGAGAAGGATGAGATTATTATTAGTTTTCGCTGTCATAGTCTACTGATGTCTGTAAACTTGGAAAGATTCATCAGTAGATACTCTCCCGACTGCGAAGCTGACACGGCATCGGTGAGCGTTAAAAATGTTTAAAATTACTTGAACGTGGTTAGATTTTGTTGTGTATTCAGTTCAGACCTTTTTCAGAAGATTTTTCTGGAAAGCTATTTCTTCAGAGTTGTAGATTTTCGTACAGTAACGCTAAATGCTACAAACCACTGGTTTAGCCAACGAATATTCTGTTATCTTGTCTTTGGACTCAATTAGTTTTCATTTGCATGCCTTTCTGACGGTAATTGCTTACCCACCTAAACTACATGTTGACGTAAACTTCTTCTGGAAACAGAGTCTTATTTTGACAATTTTAATGAATTCTATTGTTGTGCCACAATGTATGTATGTTAGTAGAATTATTTCAACCTCTGCGGTCTCCCGACTGCGAAGCTGACACGGCATCGGTGAGCGTTAAAAATGTTTAAAATTACTTGAACGTGGTTAGATTTTGTTGTGTATTCAGTTCAGACCTTCTTTCAGAAGATTTTTCTGGAAAGCTATTTCTTCAGAGTTGTAAATTTTCGTACAGTAACGCTAAATTCCACAAACCACTGGTTTAGCCAACGAATATTCTGTTATCTTGTCTTTGGACTCAATTAGTTTTCATTTGCATGCCTTTCTGACGGTAATTGCTTACCCACCTAAACTACATGTTGACGTAAACTTCTTCTGGAAACAGAGTCTTATTTTGACAATTCTAATGAATTCTATTGTTGTGCCACAATGTATGTATGTTTAGTAGAATTATTTCAACCAAATAAATACCAAAAATTTCCATAATTTTGCTCAGGAACAAAATTTGATATTCCTTAATTAGCATACTTCCCCAAGCAACCTCAATTTGCCGCCTTAATTAAAACGCAAATGTTCAGCCTAAATCTCTTTATCTGTTTGCATCTTTCGTTTCTAGGATGCTAAATTTCCCACATATCAGAAAATGTATGAGTATATGTCAAGTCATCCGGAATACATGACATCTTCGAATATAGAAGGTGTGCAACGTGTTGAAAATGAAAATTATGCCTTCTTAATGGAATCCACAACCATTGAATACATAACGGAGCGACGTTGCACTCTAGCACAGGTTGGCTCGTTATTGGATGAAAAAGGATACGGTATTGCAATGCGTAAAAGTAAGTGCCTTAAATTAACATTACCAGCTACCAGCCCTCACCTTTACATAGAACATGTTGTCGTCATTGACATGGGGCGTTGGTTGGTGTCTAGTAACACTATTAAAAATTTTAATTTTAAAAATATTCTACTAAATGCCACAAGGTTTGACCATGTACATAGAGACATGTGGGCTCACAACATAGTGGTGTGTGGGTGTAAAACTTTATTTGTGTAACTTTTCATATTTGCAGGATTTTTTTTTTTAATTTTGTTTTTCTTTTTATATGTGTCAGCAACACAACGAATGTGTGGCAGACATCATTTTATTTACTGTTGCCACATATTCGCATAAATATTTATAAAAAGTTTTATTTTAATGACATTCACTTCTCTCTGTTTTATAATAATCGTGGTTGTCAGTAATTATTATGGAATGAAAAATAGTGAGCGAACGAATGCTTTTAATTTTTATTTATAAAGCCAAGCATAAATACCACTTGAATAATTAAGAGATCCTTGAATTTGAGGGTTCTTAAATGAATAGTGCTTTAAAAGGAAAAGTAAAATATATTGTAATTGTAAAGGCTTTAGTTTTGGATTGAATAGGAAGCCTAATTACCGTGTTACTAATATTCTATGCAAACGAAAATAACTCTGTTTTCTATTTTGCAACATTGTTGTTACAGTATAGTATTGAAACTTTAGATCTTTAAATGTAGGGCTATTTATAAAATTCAATACAAAAGTATTTTGTACTTGCACAAGCATGTACCGTGTATCTAGTATTTTTACGTAAACTACACTTGTGGACACACAATTAAGTCACTTAAGCAAATTTTTCATTTTTGTAAAAATTAAAAAGATTTAAGAAGAATGGAAACAAAAACAACTAATATTTATTAATTTCATATGCTTAATAATTAATTAACAACAAAAACTTAAATACTTATTAATAATAAAAAATGTTTTGGTACGAAGTTGATATCAGACTTAAAATTTAAGTGGACACACAATTAAGTTATCTGAAAAAATTTATTGAAAATTTAATTTAATTGCTTTATTTTTCACCCAAACTATTTTGAACCTTTAATATTTTGTGGGGTATCGTTTTTGACGTATTATTTCAGTACATCTTTGTGGCATTGAGTTGATTAAATTGCGACACTGCTCAGGACTAATGTTATTCCATTCTGCCTGGATAAGCTGACAAAGTGCCTTTTTGCTGCTAGGTTTTTTGGCTCCAACTGCTCGTTTTACGACCCCCCAAAGATTTTCAATAGGGTTCAGATCGGCAAACCTCAGCAAACCAAGCTTTAACTACCCGAGATTTATGCTTCGGGTTGTTATCGTGCTGAAATATCCACGCTAGTGGTAATTCGTCCTCATAATCTTTATTCAAATTGTTCTGTAGGATGTTTTTATACATTTCCCCAGTCATTTTCCCCATCGATTCTTACCAGTGGACCAACGCCGGATGAGGTAAAAGAACCCCAAACCATTACTGACGAACCTCCATGCTTTACGGTTTTCTCGGTGCACTTTGGGTCTAATTGTGTATTGACAGGACGTCTTACATAGGGTCTGCCATCGTTTCCAATGATATTAAGCTTGGACTCATCACTCCATACGACTAATTTCCAAAATTTTTCGTCTTTATGGAGGTGGGTTTCGGCAAACCGAAAGTGTTGCTGATTATTTTTTTTTTGACACATTAGGTTTTCTTCTCGCAATACGTCCATGGAGATTATTTTCAGTCAAGCGTCTTCTTACGGCCCTTGCCGATATTTAACAGCGTATTCCAACTCAATGCACGATCTAATCTGAGTAGATGTGAGGAATGGGTCAGCTTCACTCATCCTGGCTATGATTTTATCTTCAGCAACGGTCGTTTTAGTGAGGAAAAAATACGGTTTCTTGATTGGCCAGCTCAAAGTCTCGATCTGAACCCAATTGAAAATCTTTGGGGGATCGTAATACGAGCAGTGCAGCCAAAAAACCTAGCAGCAAAAAAGCACTTTGCAGGTTATCCTGGCAGGATGGAATAACATTAGTCCTGAGCAGTGTCGCAATTTAATCAACTCAATGCCACAAAGATGTAGTGAAATAATATGCCAAAAAAGGTACCCCACAAAATATTAAAGGTTCAAAATAGTTTGGGTGAAAAATAAAGCAATTAAATTAAATTTTCAATAAATTTTTTCAGATGCCTTAATTGTGTGTCCATTTAAATTTTAAGTCTGATATCAACTTCGTACCAAAACATTTTTTATAATGAATAAGTATTTAAGTTTTTGTTGTTAATTAATTATTAAGCATATGAAATTAATAAATATTAGTTGTTTTTGTTTCCATTCTTCTTAAATCTTTTTAATTTTTACAAAAATGAAAAATTTGCTTAAGTGACTTAATTGTGTGTCCACGACTGTATGTGATACCAGTGTAACCAACATAATTTTCAGTAATTTTCGATTGTTAAGAGGATCTAAACTTAAGAACCATGATGAACTTGATATTGGGGTTACTAGTAATCAAACATAATCAAATGTTGATTTCCAAGCTGTGAGGAAAAGTAAAAAATAAATGTTCTTTAATTTGTATTTTTTATAGTGTCTTCTAACATTGTTTTCTAAGGTTTGGCTGTTAATAGCGGCCATCCTGTTGAAGCTAAATTTGTCAAATTAGTCGCCATTAATTCTGTCTGTTTTACCAAATCACCATGGCTAGATATAGCATTCAAAAACACGTGCAAATGACAGAAAATTTTTTTATCAAAATGTGGGTCCTATCTGATACTAATTTTCATCGGTAAATCATTGCCAGTGATGAAATATGTGAATAAATATAACTTTCAAATTTGTCCAAGAGCAGCCATTACATACATACATAATTGGTCATCACAGCCCTTCAGTCAGGATTACGAACTAGCCAGCTAGACACCACTATTGCTGTGCGTGTTAATTTTCAAATTGAGTGGCAGGACCTACAGTTTAAAGTCGATTTTTGAAAAACTTTTCAAAACAATTTTATTTACACTCACAGTTTTTGCCTGAAATCTGCTGAGAGGAAGTCGCAGCACAAAAAATATTTTTTCTTATTTCGTTTCGTTTGTAGATGTCTAACCTACACCTCACGTCTAATATAAGCCTACACACAACCTACTAGACTACGGCGACTTCAGAACAGCCAATGCATCCCGAAGAGTTAGAAGAGTTATGAAGTGAATTTTGGGCTGGCCATCCAAGGTCTTTGAACCGAGGCCTCACGTCTAATAAGCCAACACTATGGAATGATTATTACCAACTCCTTTAGGCATGAATTGGTTGATTTAGGCACCAACGACATGTAGGCTTAACAGTACTGCGCTACATGTCACACAAATCATATCATATTGGATACTCTGTACAAGCAATATGAGGTCATTGCCATCTCACGTGGATGTAATGTGAACTGACCTCCGAGATCAGACGATTTGATCTTGTTGGGTATTCTTAAGTCGCAGATGAATGCGAAACCTTAGCATTCCTCAAAGCCAACATAATCAATGGCATTGGTCAAATTCAGTCTGATTTATAGGCCAGAGTCAAGGAAAATTTTACATTTCGGATACTCTCCATTCAAAAAAGTCGTGTCAGACAAATGAATGACATTATAAGTATTCTACACGTAATTGCATCAATAGGTCTTTCCAACGAAAGACCCTAGTCTAGCATGATTTTTATGATCCCCTATATTCTGCAATTAGCCTGTGTAATAAGTAAAGTTTAAACGTTTTTTTAAATTATGAATTGAAGTGCCTCATGTTTTCATTATCCAACGTTAAATTCCTTTCTTTAAAATGTCTTAACATTCATTAAATAACGAAAGCATTCATTTCCAAACAATACCATTTCAGATTTCTAAAGACCAAATGTGGTCTTTAATTTATTTTTAAAAGAAACTCGTAACTTTTTATGTTTGAAAACCAATGCCACATTCACACACACACACTCAAATTTGAAAAGTTTATCCTTAAAAAGAAATGAAAAAAATCTGCTTTAACATCACCGAATATAAAAATTTTCCTCTCTTCTATTTTTATGGGTAACCTGAACAGATTGGGAATATCGTGACGTTCTCAGTCAGGCAGTATTGGAATTGCAGGAACAGGGTGTTTTAACCAAAATGAAGACCAAATGGTGGCAAGAAAAACGTGGCGGTGGTGCTTGTGCGGTAAGTGCTTTAACAATATTTTTTTTTTTTCTTATCAATTTCAAGCAATTTTAATAAGCCATTTGACTTATGTATGAAACACTTAGGACTTGTTTGACGGCAAAAAAAACATTAAAAAACAAACCCAATAAATCACGTAAATTGAAGTTTTCAAGCTACAAAGATAATTGCAATGATTATAGATTATCTAGCTGTCTTTCTTAACACTTCGCGTGATGGGGTACATGACACGAAAGATATGTGAGTTCCAATTAGAAAATAAAAATCAAGTTTTAGTTCAAGTTCCGTATTGGTTTTGGTATCAAAAACTCTTCTATAGATACCGGATCTTATTACCAAAGGCTTGTAAACCTAATTTTTGAAATATAATACAGGGTCTTTATCGTTTGATTATCTACTCTAAATGAAAATTAAACACACATATTAAATTTAACATGTTTATTGATATTCCTAGATGGTCTATTATTATTAAATAATACAATCTGGGGACTATACTAGGCATAATCGTGGATCTAAACGACTAAATGCTAAATACTATACTCGTAGGCTCCATTGATTTCAGAGTTTTTAAAGAAACTCCACTAAAATTGGCACATAGTTTTAAAATATGGTGGACAAATTTTTTCAGACGTTCTTGAAATTTTTCTTTCCCGATATTTCATTTTCAGTAGGTTATCTAAGGTTAGATAAGAGTGGCAGCCTGCTTAAATCAAGACACTTAGCCTACAAGGTCCATAATGCATCATTCTATGAACACTATTCCTCATCGCTGTCTTCACTAAGGCAATACACCGTACTAATATGCCGTATAGCAGTATTGACCGAACTACAGTGTATTTAGTATCTAGAGTTTTTTCCAATGTTGTTTTTCAGGGTAAGGCACAACCGTCGCCCTCATTACACTCTCCACAATGTTTTGCTTGAAATTACTTGCTATCCAAAAGAATGCTGAGGCATTTAGCTCTTCCAGTAAGCCTAATTAGCAATAATCAGAATCCCTTGTTGGTAAGGGAATCACACTTTGACACTAGGCAAGTGTAACACTGCTGACTTTCATCAATAAATTGTTCGTATATGTGAACATAAAACAGATCGTCAAGCGGATTTTAAGTCGAATTTATATATATTTATATACACATACCAAGTCAAGACATTTGACTTGCTGCCTAAGCAACCGATTTATGAACGCTTGTTAATTTAAAAGCTGCAGCCATATTAGAGTTTCGCATCAGAGCTCAATAAGTCGAATACTAAATACAATGGTACGCCAGATGTACACGCTAAATTGTGATTAACTACAACTTTTAAGGAATTAGAAGACGAGAAAGATAAGCCTGTACTTGAAGAAAGTTATTTGAAGTTGAGATAAGGGGACCACTTGTTCAGAGTAGCATAATATGCGTAGAACACATATTTGAAAGCCGCACGTTAATGCATTTCAGAAGGAAACACTCGGGTGCTTATCTAGTACGTAGTAACCAGAGAGTTATTCTTATTGACATCATATACATTTTGAGATTCTTAGGACAACAGGGTAGACGTTGTATATGTTGAATGCAGTACAATACATTGTTTGGTTAAGTACCTACATACCTCTACTTGGTTTGACCGCAAGACAAATCTAAATGAAAGGCCAATTTGAGAAATATTTTATTTTATAACTGATCTCCTTATTCTTTTTGAGTCATCCTACAGAACAAAATGAAGTTGTCGCTTCAAACTTTAGGTCAGACATCTCCAAGAAATGAAATATGGAAACATGTTTTTTTCGGCAGATTTCTGATCAAAACTCTCAGTGTAAATAAAATTCCCAAAAAAATGTGATGTCCGGAGTCTACTTTAAACCTGCAGTTTAAAGTCCCGCCACTCATGTATAAAATTAACACACACAACATAAGTGGTGTGAGATAAATAAAATAAAACAAAACATAAAAAAAAAATATTTATAAACTAGCAGATTGTACCCGGCGTTGCGCGGGTTATGTAGTTTGGATTAGATTAAAAAATTAAAAAAAATTATTATTGGGTCATTTTTTCATTAAAAATAACAATAAATAAAAAACCGGTTTATCGATTTCGAAACCGGTTTTGAAACCGGTTTCTGAAAAAATGCAATTTTTCAAATTATTCGGAAACCGGTTTAACACACAACCCAGTTTTTTGAATACTCTAAGTCCTAAATATAAATACACTCAATTTGCCCGTTTTTCGCCCCTTTCCCCCTTTTTGTACCCCTTTTGGTCCAACTTTATAAACGGAACACCTCCAATAGCTATTTGGGAAACTTAACCAAGCTAAATCGTAAAAAAATACCTTTAAAACAGATAAAATACAGCATTTATGCATAAAGTACTAATTTTTGCCCATTTTTTCTCCCCTTTGACCCATTTTTTCCCCCTTTGGGTCAAAATTTTGAAAAGATTTACTGCCTATAACCTGCACCGACAAAAGTTCGATCAATATCCCAAATTTCAAGAAAATCGGTCCAGGCGTTCAGGCGTGATTGGCTATACACTCAAATTGCCCGTTTTTGGCCCCTTTCCCCTTTTTGGACCCCTTTTGGTTCAACTTTTGAAACGGAACACCTCCAATAGCTATTTGGGAAACTTAACCAAGCTAAATCGTAAAAAATTACCTACAAAACAGATAAAATACAGATTTTATGCATAAAAGTACTAATTTTTGCCCATTTTTTCTCCCTTTGTCCCATTTTTTTCCCCTTTTGGTCAAAATATTGAAAAAATTTATAGCCTATAACCTGCCCCGGCAATGGCTCGATCTATATCCCAAATTTCAAGAAAATCGGTCCAGGCGTTCAGACGTGATTGGCTAACAAACAAACCAACAAACAAACAAACAAAAAAACAGACTTACAGAAAGATTTATAATATATATTAGGATTAAAATCTAAGCCGTCAAACAAGAATCACAAGTGTTTTATGACTTTTTATTTTTTACTTAAAAATTTCCAAACTCAGACTGTAAATTCCCAAAAAATTTTAATATTTCTTAAAAAAAAAAACTGTGTTACTAAAACAAATTCTATTTTCTTTCAAACTGAATTCAATAAATTCAATGCCAACCAAATTTTTTAAATCTAAGGCAACTACTTCGGAAAGTGGAGCATTGGCCTTAGAAATTAGCAATTTGGGTGGTGTATTCTTGGTACTAATTGGGGGTTGTATATTCGGTATATTCGTTTCAATATCGGAAATGTTAATTGGTGTCAAGGAACGTTGCGACGAAAATAAGGTATTACTGCCAATAGGCATTAAATCAAATTTATTGTTCATTTATTGTTTGATTTAATTATTAAAATATTTGAACAAAACAAAAAAAAAAAAATAAACCGAAAATTAATAACAAAATAAATTGTACAACAACAAGCTGTCAAGAGAATAATTTATACTCTCGTACAATAATAACTTCCTCAAACATTTCCAGGCTTTCGTTTATTATTGAATTTTTCTTTTCTTTCGTTTTATTGGTTAGAATTTCCATTTCTTTTTAATGCTCCTTCCTTAGCCTTTCTATAAGAGAATTTACATTTGTAATCTATTCAGTCAAGCATTATAAAATTCCATTTTTTTTTTTTTTTTGTTTATTTTATTTATTGTTTCTTTTTATTAAATTATGGCTTTAAATACATACAAACAAACAAATAAACGCACAATAAATATATCCTGACTGACCATCACATCACAACCATGTTGTTATGGAATGCCTTGCTAAACATTGATTACCCATATGCCTGCCTGCCTAAACTATCGACTACCGACTGCTGACTACCGTCTGGTTGCGGTTTTGTCGTGGGTTCTCCTCAACGTATACAAAAAAATCTCCGCATTGAAATACACTCATACACCTGAGGCACTTGAACATTTGTTTCTCTTGCAATTGCGTTCCTTGCTCAATAATCTGAACACAAAAAAATGTTGTTTTGAAAAAATCAAAATGAAATGAAATGCGCACATAAATACTATTTGCTGTCAACACACCCCATCCAACACTTTCTAAATTTGAGGCTTATGCCCTTTATATAAAATGAATGAAAACGTTTTTAAAACCTCCCCCCCCAATTCGTTTTACCCAACTTGAAATGAACACAGGATGAAAAAGCTGATGGTGCAGAAGAGCTAGGCATGGCCAATGTAGGTGGCATATATTTTGTATTACTTTTGGGATGTGTGACTGCCACTTGTTTTGGCATATTGGAATGGATTTTACACATTTATGCTACTGCCCGACATCACAAGGTATTCAAAGAATAAAAAAAAAAAAAAAAATTAACAAGACTACAGCAAAATCGAATGTTTTCAACACATTCACATTGTAACCTTCATGTTGACAATACTTAGTATGTGTCCTTAGTTGTAACACCAGTGTTGTCTCTTTTTTTGCTTCCCTCGTTAATCGCTTTTAAATCTTTTTTTGTGGCAAATAATCCATAAAACATTTTTGCAAAAGTCATAAAACACATTTCATTTCAGTTTTGTAACATTTTTTTTTTTTTTTTTTACCCGTGTAAATCCCGTAAAGTATGCTTTAAAGTTTTGATCACATTTTATTCTATAGCTGAACCTTAAAATAGGCCATCATTATTAATACTTTTTGTTTGAATGTATAAATGTTGTTTTTGTTTTCGTTTGCCTAATATTATCCACATTTCTTCTGTGATAACACTACTTCTGCATGTTCGTCTGCCCTAATCAGCCAGCTTTTTGTTTAACACTACAAAACATCTTGGAAAGACATGAAATTTCTCCATTTTCTATTTAATGTAAAAAGTTAAGTTTTCTAAACTATTAACCCATTAAAGAGTGATGCTATGTTAAAAGATTTTTTAAGAACAACAAAATTAACGCATGCCTCTTCCTCTAATTCACATGTTTGTATAAAAATTGTATAATGCTGCATGTTTTTATATCCTTTCCCTGCCTGGCAATGATTGTACATACAACGTTTTATCTGTTTTCCTCGTTCTTTTAGAATTATTAAATAAAAACCAATTTATTTACTTTTCAAACACTTTGTCAACTGTTTTTAAAAAATATAATAATTAGGTGCCCTTCAAAACTGAACTAATGGAAGAGTTACGTTTCGTTCTAAAATTCTCTGGCAATACAAAACCTGTTAAATATCCGAAACGCTCAAGTTCCAAGTCTACAGCATCTTCGAAAGGTGACTCGACTTCATCAATTTCGGTGGAATCTTTGGCAAACGATGACCAGCAATTGCAAAAGCGTAAATCGATAAAGTAAACACGAAAATTGTTTATAATGTTGTAATGTGCCATACTAACTAAAAAAAAAACAATTTAAATCCAAAATGTTTATAACGAATATAAATAAATTCTGATGGTTTTTGAGCACAATATATAAAAATATTTTTGTGTTTGTTGTTTTTATCTCGTTCTACAACCTTATAGATGGAAAGCCATGGCAAGGAAAATTAAATTATTGCTGCACTATGGGTTGTTGTATTGTAAATACGACGCGTTACTTCATTTATTTCATTTATTTAAAATATAATTTCAATTTTATATTTATTCTGTATTTTACACAATATTTTTTTAATTTAAATTGTTTAGAATTTTAAATACAATTTACTGACACCATATGACAACACCTTGCGTTCGTTAAGTGTACTTCCTTTATTTAGCGTTTCACTATGGGGATTAATATCCTTAATCCAAACTTAATTGCCGTAGTCTAGTAGGTAATGTGTAGGCTTATAAGACATATAGCCTCGGTTCAAAGCCTAGGTCAGTCTTCTCGAACATAATAAAATAACACAGTCGGTATCGACTATAAACTGTAGGTGGTCTCTCACCACTCTGGAATAAAATTATTACTCACAACATAAGTGGTGTGAGAAACTAGGTCATAATCCTGACTAAATGGTTGTTATAACCAATTATGTATGTATGTAGTTCAAACACAAACCACACAGTTGGTAATGAATGGTAGAACCGACATATCGGTA
Organism: Sarcophaga caerulescens; assembly: GCA_927399465.1. NCBI lineage: Eukaryota > Metazoa > Arthropoda > Insecta > Diptera > Sarcophagidae > Sarcophaga > Sarcophaga caerulescens. The sequence goes on along the minus strand of OV656872.1, from coordinate 51,643,817 downwards.
ATCCAATAGCTTCACTAATGGAGGTGAAAATTATTTACTCTAGACAAAAACCGGTTAATTCACCACTGTCAATGAAGTGGTATTTTCTATAGTAATACAACATTTAGTTTGAATAATGGCATTTTCGTGAATTTCATTTTTCATTATCACACCTTTCACACTTTGCAAAAAGTCACCACGGTGGAAACTAACCACAACAAATAAATTTACCACACTTCCGAAAAATTCACCACGTTAGAAACATATTACACTAAAAATTAATTTTTTGAGTGGGGTAATTTTCCAACAACAACAACACACAAACATCAATGCCAAAAATCCCCATTCTCATGCGACCGCCCACCACTATATTGATACTCAGATAGAAACACCATATCATACAAAAACAAAAACATGCCACTATAATACTTCTGAAACAACAAGTGGGTTTAACTTTCAACATACAAATGGGACACGAAAACGGAATGTGCGCATTAATTTACAAACGTGTATGTTTTTGAACGAACAAAACAAATTTTTCCAATCTCCCGGAAGGAAAAATTTGTATTATCCTTGGAGTTTATTAAGTAGAGAATACAAAACATCAATATGTTAGTCAAGTCGTGAACCATTTTGGGTGGGAACAGTAAAAAGAGAACTATTGTGTTTTTTCATTTATTTTAATTTTGCAATTTATTTAATTTCATTTATTTTATTATTATTATTTTTATTTATTTTTTCTTTAATTTATTATTTTATTTATTATTGTATTTTATTATATTCAATCAATTAAAATACAATACAATACAAATTGTTACATACATTCTTTTTAGACATCTAGAGAGATAGTTGAAAATGTTTTTCATTTTGTTTTTGTTTTTCATTATCTATATATAATATAGCATGTATGATAGGTATTTAATAGGTATATGTGGTATGTATAAATTATATATTTTGTTTCACATTAGTATATTCGTATGTCTGTATGTATGTATGTAATAAGTACATATAGGTTTTCTTCATATATCCTTTGTTGTTTATTATTCTTTTATATCAGTTGTATAATAATTTTCTTCTTTTTTTTGTAATAATTCCTGAATTATATATTTAAAATTTTTTTTCTTTGTTTTATAAGTATATTGTTGTAAATGTTTAGCAAAGTTGTTTGTTTGTTTATTTATTTATTTGTTTGTTTGTAGTTTAAATTTCTATAATTATCGGTGTATATTTTTTATTATTCTTTAGTTGTTTACGGGTGGTTTAAGTTTTAGTTTGTTTTGTTTAGAATTTTCTAAGATTTCTTATTAATTTTTTTTATTGTGTTTTAAATTTGTTGTTTTTGTTGTTTGTTTGGTGGTTATTTGTATCAGTTGTAGTAAGTAAAATAGTGGTAGCAAGTGTACAATGTCGGTGGGTGTTAGGGCCAAGTTTCATAATCTCTTCTTTTTTGTGGTTGTTTTAGTTTTTAAGACAATTTTTCTTTTATATAGAAATTGGTTTTTATAAAATATTTGAAGTTTACAGCAATTTATCGTAAATTTGTATGTATGTTTCTGTTATATTTTACATTTTTGTTTAATATTTTTTTGTTTTATTATATTTTATAATAATTTAATAATTTTTTTAAGCAACATGTTTTTGTTTTTTGTTTTTTATCTTCATGGTTAATATCTATAATATTAAAAAGCCATTTAGTTTTTTTTTTATTAATTTGTTTATCTAATACATAATATTGTTTGTATGTATTCATTTTGAATATGTTTAATTTTTATTATTTTATTGATTGATTAAGTTTTTATTTGAATGCTTTATTTTTTTTTAATTATTCATTTTAATATATATGTATATATATAAGTATTATATGTATGTATGTATGTATTATGTATATATTTTGTATTTTATTTATTATACTTTCTTCATATATAGAAAAACATTTATATCAAAATTTTTTTATTGTTTTTATATTTTTTTTATATATGTATATTTATAAATTTATTTATGTTTTATTTAAATTATTAATTTTTTATTTGAATTTTTTTTTAAATTTATTTTTAAGCGTATTGTAATTACAAAGTCATTTAGAATTTGTTGTGTGTCTTTAGTATATACATATGTATAGTACAACATGTTTGATAGTGTTTTTGTTTTTTAAAGATATTTTAAATATTTTTTTAATGTTTTATTTTTTAATAACAAAAAAAGCTTTTATTATAGTAAGTATCCTGTAGTTTGTTAGTGTACAAGCTCATGTATATATTCCTTTAAATGGATTTTTATTTTAAGCCAAACTTATAATAACAATGAAAACACAATGGCCTAGGAACTCATTTGTCAGGTTATTTGTTCAGCAAACGAATAAAGCTACTGACAACTTGAATTATGTAATGCAAAGACATACATGCCTACATAATTGGTCATTACAAGCCTTCAGTCAGGATTACGGCCTAGCTTCTCACTCCACTTATATTGTATGTGTTAATTTTATACATGAGAAGCGGGATCTACAGTTTAAAGTCGATTCCGAACGACAGATTTTTGAGAAACTTTTCATGCCTTTTTTTTATTGTTCCCCGCAGATTTGCCAAAAATCTGCTGAGAGGAAGTCACCGAAGAAATATTTTTTATATTTTCGTTTTGATGTCTGACCTGGGGTTTGAAACGTGGCTTTATATCTCATAAGCCAATACACTACGTACTAGACTTCGGCGACTTCAATTAACTTGTAATACAAATAAATTAAAAAACATTTCAGTTACTTCATTTCGAGATAGTTGCACTCTATAGTGGTCAGTCGCTCCAAAGCAAATAGCCCAATAGAACTATAACAGAAAATACCTTCATTCTACCAAATGAAGTGAAATGGTTTCCATGCAATAAAATTTAGGAAACCACGTTTAATAGAAAGACAAGGCTCTTAATCTATGTATATGGAGAATTGAATAAAAAATTCACTATGTTGGTTATAGAAATTACAATAACAAAATTATATAGAGATACTACCTCGAAAGACAGAAAAGAAAAGAAAAAATTACATTGGGGTTCTAGAACTTGCCATATCGAAAATGGTTATGGTGTAAATAGAGCGAAAACGTATTTGGGGTTCTAGAAGTTGCCATATCGAAAATTGTTGTGGTATAAATAGAACGATAAAGTATTTTGCCACTCAGTAGTAGTGAAAACTCCGTTAAGTATACCATGTGGTATGACATAAGTATATTGTACTGGTTCCCAAACCCACAGAAAATACTCGTTTCAAAACTGTAAAAATCTAGCAATATGTTAAAATTGATTTCTAAAATCTACCGTGATAAAAAATGTACCCTACATTGAAGCAAAATGATACCCGTCTGCAGTACAAAAACTACAAAATGTTAAATTCCTAAAAACGGTAATGATTTTACAAGTAATTTGTAAATGTACTGTTAAAACCGCGTCTTTTATTGCGTCTTCGAATATTTTTGTAAAAGAATAAATTTTTATTTAAGAATCAATCATTCTAAGCTAACAAATTAGTTAGCATTCTTCTGCATTTCATTTCATTGTAATGGAAATGATTTTAAAAATTATACAAAAGAAATTCCTAACCCATTGTGCAATATAATAAATGCTTGGATAATAATAACAGAATTAGATAAACAATAATACGCAATCAATAAATGTTAATTTATACTATTAAATTAATTAAATAATAACTTTTGTTATTGTGTTTGTTAGTTTTTTGTGTACTTTTAGTTTTTTTTTTCTTTTGTTTTAAGGGATTTTAAATTCCCTGATATTGTCTAACTACAAATATATTTTCTATAATTTAAATCATTTTTATAAATTCAATTTAATACAATACAAATATTTTTTTTTTTCTCATATTTTGAAAATATTGTTAACACTAGAACTTAATTATTTATAATGTTAATAATAAAACACTTAATTAATCAATGTATTGATGTTTAAACTTAATTGTATCTCCGGTGTATATATGTATATGTGTGATGTTAAGGGTATTCAATTTCTCAAAGCATATCGAATTACATTTTTCTATTAATATAAAGTATTTTTCAATTTAATTTTGAAGCAATTAAGTGCATGGGTGTAGCAAGTATTACCGAGTTTTTTACGCTCACCATAGGTTAACTTCTTTTGATGACACTAAGAATTATACTCTAAGAACTTAATTCAAAGCAATTAATTTTTTACCAGACCTGTTCAAAAAGTAAAATGAATTCTTTGTTCTTATTTTTAAATGTTCAATGTAGTTTATGTTAAATGTAGTTTACATATGACAAGTGAAATTTATAAGTCATATGTGTATGCACATCTGACATATCAGACATGTTTCTATTCATAATATGATTTTTATGTTTTTATTTTCAGATGTTCAATACATATGACATGTAGTTTACATATGACACGTGAATTTTGCATGCATATATAACATATTTGACATGTTCTGTTCATATCAAATCAAATCAAATGTTCAATACATACGATATGTCATATGTGGATACATCTGAAATAACATCTGTTAGTGTACAGCAAACAGGCGATTCGAGTATAACAAAATTATGTACAGAATTTGATGGTCTTTAACTAAAAAAATGTAAAAAGTTATTATTTCTGCCATGTAATCTAATAGTTTAGTAGATTGTTTATCATTTAACTGTTTAAAATATCTGTTTCATGTCAACGCCAATAGTTTTCAAATTATTTGCCAACAAGACGGCGATAATAAAAATATGCGTTGTCAGTTAGATAAACACTAAGAAGCCTTTTTTAATTTAATTTTAACACACTGTTCTGATTTAAAATACATGAAGCGTAAGAGGAGAGACTTATAAAGATAACTACATGCTTATAAGGCCCAGTACTTTAACAGGTCATATGCCATTGTCCAAAAAATGGCATAAAAAATTGTATTACATTTGTATATAAAAAATAGAAAAGTTTGGTCAAGTTCAATGATATATGTGAGACAGGAAAAGATATCGCAAAAATTTAAAAAAATTTTTTGAATGGTAAGATTAGCAATTTCAGAGGCTGTACTGAACTTTCAGTAAAAAAAAATGACTGCATGATGTACTATCCTCTCGAATGTAGTCAAAAATTGTGTTTTTGCACTTTTATTATTGGGATATCTCAAACACCTGGAGTGAAAGCTCTATCCTGAGTTTGGATTCGAATTCAGTGCATCAAAATCCTTTAGGAAAGCAATGTAATAAGTAAATTTTGTCGATCTGGATAATTATTTACTCGAAAGCATTATAATTTGCTTACGTTTTTCTCTTTTCTTATTTAAATCAAATAATTATTTATTCGATTAATCAATTATTTAACTGTGTGATAAATTTTTAATATCGATTATTTAATCTCTTTATCGATTACTTAAACCTTTATCCGATTAATTGAATACCCCCTTGTTGATATGTTATCAATGATTATGTATGAATTATAGTGTACCTACAGTTTTATTTATATCTACTATAGTTGTTGATATATTTTTAGGGTATTTTAGGTATTTTATAAGTACAAATGTTTGTTTGTATGTATATTATTTGTAAAGAGGCTTATTTTTTTTGTTACTATTTTTAATATATTTACTCGTCCTGTGGTTATTTAATAATAATACTTTTTGTTTTTTGTTTATTTTTTCATACAAAACTATTGATGCATGTATTTACATGCACAGGATGTATGTATCTTGTTGTGAAACACACAATTTTATTTACTTTTATCGTATTTAACTAAAAAGTTTATTTTATTGGCAATGCATGCAGGTTTACTGTTTAAATTTATGCTTTGTTTTGTATGCCCTTCAGTATTTAAGAGATGTTTGTGTGTATTGTATCAAACGAAAGCAAAAGTATGTTATTTTTTTTAACTTTTGAAATCTTTAATCGGAATGTGATAGAGTTCAGATTCTGGCCAAGAAGAGGAGGGAGCCCATAAAATCTTTTATAGAAACTAAAAATTTTCCAAAATAAAAAACAAAAATAATAGAATAATTACGTCTGAAATAACTTTTTAATGTTTTTTGCATTACTTTTTTATCTACACATGACGTTACATGCGTACATAATTGATCATTACAACCCTTTAGTCCGGATTGGGACCTAGTTTTTAGTTTCACTTATTTGTGAGTGTTAATTTTATACATCAGTGGTGGGGCTTACAGTTTAAAGTCGACTCCGAGCAACAGGACAGGTTTAATGGCAATTTTTATTTTACTCTCAGAGTTTCTGGCAGAAATCTGCTGAGACATAGACATTGGATTCTGGAAATGAATCCATGTGGAATTGCTGAAAGCAAAGTGTTTCACATACAAGTGTAGCTAAAAAATCAATTCTCTCTGTAATGCATTTTCGATTCTCCTTAATTTCCTAGAGAACATCACTCTGTAGTATTAATAAAATTATAGAGTACCGTCTACTCTAATGCATTTATTGCGTTCAAAATTCCATTGTCATTAAAGAGCAACTCTTAAAAGGAAAATTCCATGAAACGCTATAAAATAGAATTCAAAGATCCCTTCCACACATGCGAGTTATATTTTGTTTTTGATCAAATATATGTATGTATGTAGGATAGTAAAGAAGTAAACTCAAAACAATTCTGATTCTTTAAATATCCTCTATACACTGTCTAACGTTCCTAATAATAATGTTATTATTGTCCTATTTACAAGCTCATTAACATTATTGCCTCATGCATGCATTATAATCGACCTTATTTAGAGATTGTCTGTTGAAAAGATATTTGTAAGTCCTTCACATAAATTCTTTTCACTTCAACCTTCCTAGGGTTTGTCGTCTGGATGAATGAATATGCCAAATATTGCCATCAGCTATCAAATAAGATATCGGGAACTTAAATACAGAATTTCATAGAGAAAGATAGGTATTACAACTGTAGACTGTTCTTTATTAAAAGGACTGATCCCAAAGAAGGAAAGAGAAACATTTTAAACGATATACCTAAGCAAAATGGTCTTTGATGTAGAAACTTTCGCAGAACGTTTGCTGCGTAGAAAAAGGTGAACATCTTAGATAATAGGATAATAGAAGAACAATATACTGAAGCATTGAGCTAACATACATACACAGTATATGTAATTGAACATTACAAAAATTTAGTCAGGATTACGACCCAGGTTCTCACACCGCATATGTTGTGTGTGTTAATTTTTTACATGAATGGCGTGACTTACAGTTTAAAATCGACTCTTAACGACAGATTTTTGTCTCACCTGGGATTTGAACCGAGGTCTCACGTCTAATAAGCCAATACACTATCTACTAGACTACAGCGAGTAGTTATCAGTTCACCTGAGGTAACAGCCTTAGGAAATATGCATTACGAGTCATTTTTTGAGTGGGCGCAAGGTCTGGATTTGTGCTGTGATGATCCTAACGATGCTTGAGAGATTTTTTAATTCTCTTGAAATAAAGAGTAAGCAATTGATAATTCATACCTCAAGAAGGAGGACCAATCCGCTTAAACACGTAGGTTACCACTTCAAACAAACTAAATAAGACGTGTAGAAGTAATACGAGCAATAAATTAAAATTTTTAACACTGAGTTGAAGTGATTGATTGTTGATTGTTGTGCCTTTAGTGTTGACCTATGAACTATGATGATAATTAAAATAATGATAGGTATTCTTAGTTATTGGTCAGGTTTTTTTTTGTTTAAGTAATCGCCAAACATTTTCATTTCACTTTTAAATTTTTAAAAATTTTTAATATTTTCCAAAAAAATTTTTTTTTAGTTTTTAATGTTCTCATATTACTAAAGGGCATCCAAAAATCGTCATAGAATTCCACATATACATACATACATACTGTGAGCGTCAAAAGAAAGTGTACAATTCAAAAAAATATACATTAATAAATTACCGTTAATTATTTTTTCAAATTATTTTATTGCCAGTTTTTAAAATTGAAACAAGAAGAAAAGAATTGGAAAATTTTGGAAATATTGTAAAATTTTTCGGGCACTCTCCTTAAGTGGAAAACTTGAGTTGAGATTGTTAGAATTTTATCCATAGTGTACAGTTTCTTTTGACGCTCACTGTATGTATGCATATCGTTTAATGCTTTAGCTTCCAATATTTAATATTCTCAAGTATGTTTCATTTAAATTTATTACATTTCGGTACTTGTAAGTATGTATGCAATAATACAATATGTATTGTACATAATAACACTTATGTACATAAGAAGCAATACTTACATTATATGTATATTAAGAGATACTCTCTTTTACTCTCTTATTATAGATGCTTTGCATTCATAAATTTTTAGGTAAATGAAATGAATATTCATTAAGTCAGAAGAAAGCAGAAGACAATCAATAGAAATTTAATTAAAAACAGTTTCAATTAACAATTAAAGCATTAGCTTATGCTTTAAAGCCATTAATAAGATGGCAATAAAAAAAAAGATTGTGCGTTATTACAAATATTTTCTTTCTGTAATTTCTATCAATTGCCTTTTAAAATAATATTTCAATGATGAATGAAAGCCTCTTAAAATAAATTATGTTTGCCCAATTAAATGTCTTGTAATAATACTTAGTAGTAGAGTCTTAATTGTTTAGTTAGTTGTTTAAATACTTTTTTAATTGTTTATGTAGAATATATATTATTTGTTCTATTTTTTTTCTTGTATTTCTACAAAATTTTTATACAATATTCCCAGATTCTATGATAAAAGCTCGTTGATTGTAAAAGTCTTTTGCTAACCAATTAATTAAAATTTTAAAATAAAAAAAATAAGCTTACACAGGTCCTTGTAATGATTTTAAATTAAAAAGTTTATAAAAGTTGTGTTTAATTTTTTTTTTGTAGCGTCATTACCGCCAAATGAAAGTAGGGTCTTGCAAAAAAATGTTCGTTTTTTTTTTTTATAAATTTAGGAGGACGTTGATGATGTGTTCAATACCAATGGAATTCTTATCTGGAAAAAAATAATAAAATTTTTAATTTAGTCAAGGCCATAATTTGGATTATTTTTTACACATAGAGTCTCAGTTAAGTAACATCAAATTTGTTGAAACAAAATAATTGAAAAGAAACATTTATTACAACACATACAAAGTAAAATCAGAAAAAGTTTTTAAATAGAAACTAAAAGACCATAAAATTGTATAGAATCTGAGAAATTTGTTAGAAATTTTGTTTTAAATGAAAGTGTAATTTTTGATAAACTTTAGGAGTCAGAAATCTGTAATCTGTTGTCTTTTGAAAAGTTATGTATGAATATTATTGATAATTAATATTAAAAAAAAAACTTAACCTTAAAAGCCAATATCTGTTTCATAGTATGTTAGTTTTCCAGCTACATATAGTTTCATTTTTCGATCCTATACAATAATTTTTTGTTGTTTTCACAATATATTGAAGGGAAGAATAGCCTTTTTTTAATTCCATTAAATTCAAAGTAGTCATGGGTTATTGAATTTTATTTCAACTTTCAAATGAGCATTAAAATTGTAAAACAAAAGTGAGAAATAGAGTTTCAACAAAAGTATATTAGCGACAATGTTTAAATTCATGTTTAATTTGGTGTTTACTCTCAGAGCTAGGATCTTCAAAATTAGTCAGTTAAGTCAGCAAATTAGGATTTTTTAACGGTGATCGAATAGAAATACTTTGCAATTTCTTCCACGTTGGTACATATATGTTTCATAGTCATTTATATTTTCTTACTTTCGACAGTTGTCTGGTAGAAAGTGTATAATTTTCTAAAATCAGAGCACTTGGAAACTATATAATTCTATTCCAAGCAGTGAAAATTAAATTTTGAGAAATTGCCGTGTTTTTAGTTAATATCACCGGCCAAACGACTTTGAAAGTTTATCAAAAATTTCAGTTGACCAATTCAATACTACACGTTAAAACATTAAAGCATATTCGCTTCAGTCGTACAAGATTGGCACAGAGTTTACAGAAATTGGTTTTCTAAGCAACCAATAAAAATCTGTCTCTAAAGCTTTAGAAATAATATAAATTGATGTTAAATAACCATCAACGACTTCGGTTTTATAGGATAGAATAATTTCATTTTCTTAAATTAAATTAATTTCCATTGGAATGGTTAGTTTGGATCCAATGAATGGTTGGCACATCCCATACTCAGAGGAGGGGTCATACTCGTGCAATATATTCCACTCGAAATTGTGATTTATACGGTAGGAGAAATGGGTTTAAGAACAGTGTTTTTAGAGACATTCAACTTTCCTATTTTGAGACATACGAACATTCACTATGCCATTGAAGTCGGATTCGATCGCCGTAGCTACTCATGCTCAAATTACGATATGATACTGTGCAGGTTGGTAAGAAAGTGAGTCCCTAAGAGTGACTACCAGATTGTCGCATCCATCTTGACGATGGATATACTGAGCATGGGCTACGCAGCTTTATTTTATCTGCTATTATCAGCGCATTATTGTCTAAGATGAGACCGTAAAACAAAATCAACATCACTTTCTTGCTCTCGGCAGTAGATTACTGGCGCAAATGGCAAATACTTCTTTTAAATTCCTCCGATCTCTCCACTGGAACGATGGCTTGAGTATTAAACAGCAATTAATTCTATTCGCTTTGTGCGACCTCGTTACATTTTTTTGCGAAGAATATTGGAAATCTTTTAACTTGCTCGTTAATGGATTGTTATGGAACCAACTATTTTGAAAGTCGAAGTCTGAATACCTTCAATAACACACATCCTATGAAAACCACCAAGTATAAGGCATGTAGGGAGACGCATGCATATATTAGGAGAAGGAGTTATATCAACTGCACGCTGGCTTTAATTCAAACAAATGGATGGAATAGAATCGATTGTAAACTTTTTTAATATACCCTTATATTCGTTATAAGAATTTTAGGAGAAAATATACATTTTATTTTGCCCTCGCATTACGATGTGAACTACAGAGTCTTGTAAGAAGAGAAATACTTCTCAATAATTTAACTGCAAACTTTTATATTGTACAATAATACAACTTAAAAGATTATAATATTGCAGTGTATTTGAAAAGTAGTAGATGAGTTTTTATAAAATTTGAAAATTCTTGCCTCTTGTACCTTATCTTCTTCCCCCTTCCATGTAAATCTTGTAATTTCCTCAACAATATCCTGGAAGGCATAAATGCCAATATGCGGCTGATTTCATTTTTTTAGTTTTTTTTTTCATTTGTTTTCAATTTTGTTTTGGTGTTTGTGTTGTCTTTGTTATTTTTTTTTTTTTTTTTGTTATTTCTCGTATAATATACTAAAGTGTTAAAGATATGATGCAAATGTTGCATAAACTTATGAATGTCGCATATGTATGTATGTTGTATGTTGTTTTGTGATGCTGGTTTTGTATATGTACTGATATGTCTGTATAAATATGTATGTTGTTGTATGTTCCTGCTAAGATTTCTGACTTTTATGTTTCCATGTTTTGTGCTTTTCTTTATACAAATAATTTTTGTGTACATTTTTAATATCCTTTTTAACACAACAGACATAACTATGCTCATATTATATAACATATAAAATATGATTTTTTCTATTTTGTTTTCTCTAAAGTTTAGCTTAAGCAACAAATCTTTAATATACACTTTAGTATTTTAGATTTCAATTGTTTATTTCATGACATACTTCCATATAATCAGGATCATGCATAATGCCTTTAATCATATCCTTGAGCATTGTGTAACGCGGAAATATCGGATATAACTTTGAACTGCCATACTCTTCCTGCAATTGGAGTGCAAAACAAACGCGATTAGCCAAGTGAAAGAAGTTTTTGATTTACGTGGTAAGAATAATTTCTATTCACTTACCTTTAAGACTCTTATCAGATGCCGTAGACCCAAATATTTCTTAAGCAGTCGATATAAATCATTTATAAGTTGGGTATTTTCTAATTCGATTTGTGCCGTTGTCAGATCTACAAAAAAGAGATAAAAAGATTGAAATGTAATAATGGAAGCTTAGCAGTTGTGATCGCAATGGTCCACTATTAAATTATTCCAGTTGTCTTTGAAACTAAAGGGTGGACCATGTAAAAGTTTAAATTTAAAATTGCAATAAAACAAAAACGATTTGAAATTTGACAAAATTTTTTTTTTTTGTTACAATTGTTTCGGTTAGAAATGGAATATTATATCATTCATATGGCTGACGCGATTGGCCTCACAGTAACTCATTCGATCGAACCAATTTTCATACACTTTTTCGAGTGTTTTGGGTAGAATCTCAGCAATGGCACCACAAATGTTTGCCTTCAAATACTCAATTGTTTCTGGTTTGCCGACATAACGCTTTTCTTTAACGGCGCCCCCCAGAAATTAGTCCAAAAGTGTAAAATGCCATTTCGACTAATTAAACGGCCATCACAAATTTTACACAATAAATCGATTGTGGCATGAAATGTGTGGCAAATCGCACCATCCTGTTGAAACCAAACCTCGTTCACATCAATACCAAAAAAATTGGTTATCCTGGTGCGATAGGTGTCTCCATTGCGCCGTCCCCAATTTTAAAGAAATATTTCGTGTTGGCTCATCTAGAGAAACGAAAACGAAGCGGATGGTCATGCGGCTTCAACTCAATTGAACTTTGTAAGACGTTTTTTCGAGATTTTTTCGCAAAATTCGAAGTAAACTGGTGCGTTAAATGTTCGATTCTTGAGAACGACAACACTCACAGCCACAGCTTCGATATTTTCTGCTACGAGCACGCTCACGTCTTGGAGCATCAACAATGAAACCAGTTGCACTGGTTTATACTGGGCACTGTTGATCCTTTTCTGCGACCAAATTTTATACGACATTTTCGTTCAATTTCCGACAAATTGTCTTTGTTTTGAAAATAAATTTCTAATAAATCCCAACGTTGCTCAAGCGTAAATCGATTCATTACGTTCAGTGGGAATAATATACTAAATTTTGTGTAAGGATGGAATGACATAAGATTTGTCAGATTCGAAATAACCGATGGTTCAAATTTAAACCGATAGATGGCTCACGCGATAGAACCGAACTTGCATTTCTTGTGGTATATAATAGTACAAGCACTTACGTTCTAATCTTTCCATGCGTTCTCGCTTTTCGGCCGCTTCTTCAGCTAATTTCGCTGATGTCTTAACACCTTCGCCTGACTTTTGAGTCTTCTCCATAATGGCACAAGCACGCATGACATAGGAGGGTACGGTTTCTTGTTTTTCCTGACGCGGTATATCGATTAAAGCCCAATATTGTGTTTCCAAGCGTATTACATCCTACAAAAAAAGATTAGAACTGAACTAGATATCAACAAAGCTTTTGTAAAATGTATTAAGTATACCTTTATCATTAACTTGAGCATGGGATAACGCTGAAAAACATTGCGTTGACTTTTTGAATCGCCATATTTATTCATGAGATTAATTAGAGCCTGCTTAGCGGTATCGTATGATTCTTCTAAACGTATACGTAAGTTTCTCAGTCTCTCATTGGTCTCAATTACCTCTTCACGACTCATGCCGCCTAAGGAAGTAAAAACAAATTGCAAAGCATTGAAGTGAATTGAAAATAGCGAGAATTTAAAAACTTACTTGGCGCTCCTTCATCCTTGACATCCTGCACAATGCGACGAACACTTTGGGTGAATTTGCCCACAAAATTTGTTGTTGCTGGAATAAGAAAATAAAAGAAAAATTAAGAAATCGTTTTTTAAATTGACATCAATAAAGTGTTAGTCTACCATTGAACGCTTACGTTTCGTATTTTTGTTTTGCAAAAGAAGATATTTTTATAGGAAATCGCTTCCAACACTATCATTTATTGAACAAACATAGCAATTTTGAAGCAATAACCAGAAATTTTAATCTGCGATTTATTTGGAAATGATTCTGTCTATTGTTTATTGCTCCGAATGGAAGCCAAGTCAGAACATTATGCCATTGAAAATCGCATTCCACAACAAATATTATTTCTACCGCGCCATTGAAAATAATTTCTCCTCAAAACATTTTTTCTTATGTTGTTTTTTACCCAACTTGGGTGTTGAACCCGTGAACAACCCAAAACAAAACACCATGAAACGAAACGCAACCGCTTAGCTAACTCAACCAGTGTAGGCATCGTTATCAGCAAACACTACTCTATGCTCTTCATTTTTCTCTTTCTCTCTCTCACTTCATATGCTTAATTTTTTATTATCAGAAAACAAGCGGCAACGACAATCATTGTGTTACGTACCATAGATATTTGTAGTGAAACCGCATGTTTGTTTACTTGTTTGTACATGACAATTTAAGTACCACCTCATGGTTAATGGCTCTTTAGCGCAAAGTGTTGCCAACATCAAAATAAATAAAAAAATATTGATATTTTAACATTAAAAGCGTTGAGTTTGAATTTTTTTTTATTTAATTTACTGTATAATGTAAATTTAAAAGTCGTCGTGCAATACTTTCGGTACTAAAAAAGTAAAGTAATGTGTAAAGTACATAGAAATCCTCCTTCAATTAAATTTGTTTCTTTGTGAGGATTAATTCGGAATGTTTTTTCAAGAAAGAAAAAAAAAATGTGGTAAAGATCTACAATAACAAAACTACTTAGAAAGTATAACAATAACAAATTAACAGTAGATTCTAGAAGTTGACAGGCTGAAAATAAATTAAGGTTAAATAGTGCAAAATATACGTTTTGAATTTTACATTTATGTAATGTACATATGTATGACTTTAAAGCTCTACAACAGTACAAAAAACCTTATTGACTAAAGCATGGTACACAACAAGTTACTCGTAAGTGCAGTTAATGGAATTTTGATTTCCTTTAAGGGGATAATCCATTAGATTTACATATCAAGATAGGAGTAGTGGGAAACGAAAACACATTACCATACTTTAAAACCAAAGCATTTGTAAAATTATGAATTCAACTTTTTTCATTCCAACATAATTAATATTAAAGAGGGGCACTCCTGATAAGCATTTGACAATGTCTTAAAAAATTTTCAGTGAAATGGAATTGAATGCGTGGTACTCAATTCATGCGATAAGAGCACTCAAATTGTGTTTACTTTGATAACATGATGCTGATTAAGAGTATTCCTCCTTCTTCTTTGTCTAGTGTGAATATGAGTTATGAGTTAAAAAAAAATTGGGGGACTTTTGCATTTGAATAATTGCGCTTTGCTTATATGTGATTTAATGTGTAATTAAAAGTATTGATAAAAAAAAAAAATTACCGTCTCTAAAAATGTATTTTAAATTGCTTGCAAATATAAATTCCCGAGTTTAAATTCATGTATCGACGTCTCTCGACCGATCTTATCAAAAACTTAAAAAATGTCAATGGAAAAGGTAGAGCAATGTTTTCTATTCTTAAATGTTTTTCCCACGACGTTTACGTAATGTATTATATGTGCAAGAGAAACGTATGGTAGTAGTGACAATTTAGATTCAGATTGGCAAAATGGGTAGAAGAAGTATAAGAGACAGTAGCATCTCTACTTATGTGGTACTAATTATCCCACTGTATTAACAAATCCCACCCTCCGTACAATGCGGTATAGGGTTGTTAAAATATTTACGACTATCTAATTCAAAATGAGTGCTCCAAAGAACGTATTTTTGGCCTTTAACACCCTCATGCCACCTAAATAATTCTGATTGGATTCAAATAACATCAAAATATATATAAATCCATAAAGAATACGTAAGTCCATCGATTGTGGTAAAGATATTTTTCCCTACTTATTGCTGGCACAAAGCCATTGCAGAGAAAGTTTGTGGTACTTTCATTCCCTTATATTTTGTTCCCATTTCTGCAAAAATCGGAGAACATGAAAGCGATTGCAATCTCAACCGCCATGTGTTGTGCAGCTGGTCAATGCTAATGACCTTTTGTAAATGCAAAGATGCATACTGTTTGTTTAAAAAGATGTAGCCTTAATGTAGTCTTAAGGATTTCTTCATTTCAATAGAAACAACATTATTGTCGCTTGTAGTAGAGTTCCCCGCTATCCAGCATAGAAGACAAGCGCAATTTACTCCATAACAATACATATTAGTTTCGTCGGACGATTATATAGACATCAAGCGACAATCCCTGCAAGGGGTAGCTTATGTCTTTGAGAACATTGAAAAGGAATTAAGTAAAATGCAACTGGCAGTTAACAAATTCAGAACTTAATTAATGGTTGCTACCAACCAGAATCTACAAGATTTGGACAACAGGTGAAGGGTGATATTGCCAACAGATGTTATTTCGGGAGAAGCAAATCTTCTCTCCATAAACAAGTCTAAGAGATTTAGATTGCCTGTGCTATTGTTTGCATGGAGCTGACACGTAAGTGCTTGCACAAGCTATTGAAGCAATCCTTGCAAGAAAGATTTCACTTTTCAGTTATGGCCCACACTGTGCTGATAAAAATATCAGTATCGCACGAAGGCATCATTAAAATGTGTAAATTGTATGGCAGCATTAATAAATTAAAAAGTATGAAACAGCAGAGCCTGCTTTCGTCCGAATAAGCAAAGATATACCAGCAGGCATAGTGTTCGCGAATGACCTTCAGGAAATTCACAGAATAGGTCACTCTAATCTCAAATGAAAAATGAACAAATTGAAGAAAATGTGCATAAGCCAAAGCTTATGGAATTGGAATATGTTATGTTTAATCTACGACCCAATGGGGTTGTTTCAAATAACAATATAGGTCTGAGGTTAAGTAAAAAATAGATAGCTTTCATAGAATATGTTTATTTATTTGACCACTATTTGACCACTATTTAATCGAACGTCCCCGGCCACACACTAACCCACCCTCACCCGACCGCGGAGGGCTCGTCCCCATTACGTAGGGACACGTACACACTACAGTCCGGACTGTAGCGGGTAAAGGAAAAGTAATGGCAATGGGAACATAAAACATCTACAGAACTTAATCACAGGCTGAATAAAGTAACAATAAACTACGTAAGACAAAAACGAAAATACATTTTTATATAATAATTTACAAATTAATGCTAGCATATAAGCTACGTTTAATATTACAAACAGTACAATTAAAATCAATAAAATCATAATATAAATTAAAATCATTACATAATCTACGAAAAAGAAAATTAGCTCCATAGTTCGTTCTATAGAAATCTAAAGAAAGAGGACGATAGTGCCGTGAAAATCTTGCTGGAATACTGAATTTCAGGTTAGAAAGCAAAAACTCAGAATCGATATCACCTTTAACCAGATTAAAAACAAAACAAACCCCTAAGACAGACCTTCTACGTTCCAAAGTTGGAAGTTTCACCAAATCTAATCTAGCCTCATATGATGGAAACCCATTGGCATAATCCCATCCTAGGCCACGTAAACAGAATAATAAAAACTGCCTCTGCACAGACTCTATTGAATCACTATGACAACGATAGTATGGATTCCAAATAATAGACGCATACTCCAAAATAGGTCTAACAAGTGAAATGTACAATAGTCTTGTTATATAAGGATCAATGAATTCCCTAGCCCATCTCTTCACAAAACCAAGAACAGCCCGAGCCTTGCCAATCATCATACTAATATGATCAATAAAAGACAGTTTCATATCTAATAATACTCCCAAATCAAGAAATGTAGTCACAGTTTCTAAAGGGCAAGAATTAATCGCATAAGTGGACGAAATTACGTCTCCGCGAGAGAAAACCATGCATTTACATTTTCTTAAGTTAAGATCCATTAAATTAATTCTGCACCAAGTTACAAACAAATCAATATTTCGCTGAAGAACAGCATGACCATGATCATCATCAAAAGTATAAAATAATTTAACGTCGTCAGCATACATCAGAATATTACAATCAGAAATAGCACAAGGAACATCATTAAGAAACAGTAAAAACAGTAAAGGACCCAAATGGCTACCTTGTGGAACATCAGAAGTAACATATACAGTCTTAGACAATACATTCCTAAACAATACCCTCTGAGTCCTAAGGGAGAGGTAGGAGTCAAGCCAACGATGAATAATATCAGGAATACCGATTAATGAAAGTTTAAGAAGCAAAAGTCTATGATCAACCCTATCAAAAGCTTTACTGAAATCAGTATAAATTACATCAGTCCGAGCTCTGGCAAGAAAACCCCTGAAAACATGTGTAGTAAATTCAAGAAGAAGAAGTAGTAAATTCAAGAAGATTAGTGAGCAAACTATACTCACATATACTGAGTGTAGAACATTATATTCACATACTCTATCAAGATCTACCGGAGACCTTATCTTTTGTTCTGATAAGAGCATCAAACGCTAATGATGATCTATGAAATAATTAATTAAAAATATATTTTTTTTTTCATAATTTGGAAAAACCTTCAACCATCATTGAATGTAATTGCGGAAGGCCAATTAATTTTTAATTAGATTTTATTCTGATCTGATAATAACCAGATGGTTAGACTGTAAAGAAATGATTGTTTTAATTATTCTAAATCAATATAAACAATTGTAAACTATTAAACAATTCATATCAGAAAAGAGTTCAAAGTTCTATGGGATTTCCGATACAATATTGAAATTTCTAAAGAAATAAAAAATACTTTCTTAACGAATCAAAGATTTTCATTTTCTTTTTCGTTTTTTTGAATTGCCGCTGCCTTAGTGAAAGTTATTTAAAGAATTGTTTTTATTTTTCAAGAGAATTTCCAATTTTCCAATTGCCTCATGCGAAATGATGCAAATAATACACTAAGATGCAAATAATTCTGTAAAATCTTATTCCCATTTTCATAAAAATAATTTTTAATTTAAATTGAGTTTATAAAACACAGCTTGTATGAAAATTTTTTTCATTATCTCTTTATAAATCAAACATTATTTTTATAAATTTAATTCGTTGGCATTTTTCTTAGTGTTTCTGAGAAACATTCTCAGACAAAGTCTACTTACTGTCTCTTGGTTTTTTTTTTGTAATTTTTTAATTGATAAACCAGAGTCATATAATGAATGTATTTTATTTATAAATTAATTGTAATTGTGATAAATACATTAAAGACAACATGCATATGCTAAAATTAAATAAAATGGAAAAACACACCCCTTTTTAGAATGATGAATTGAACTCTGGGACCTACAAATTAATTACATTGTCTAGTATAGATTTCTTATAATATTTTTATACATAATTATACTGGTAGACTTGGATGGCCTCGCTATAAATCAGCTTTTTATTATTTCGACCGAGTGAAGATCATTTTTGAAACCCATATTTCGTTTGTGTCTGCCGATCTGGGTGCAAAATTTAAATTTATTTGACATATATTAGAGAAGAACCCATATTCAATTTATAGAATAGTCGCCTTAGGTTAGTAGATAATGTGTGGCTTATTAGAGGTAAGGCCACGCTTCAAATCCCGGGTCAGACATCTCCAAAAAAAACGAAATATGAAAAAAAATTTCTTCGGTAACTTCCTCTCAACAGATTTCTGGCAAAAACTCTGGAGGTAAATAAAATTTCCACAAAAAGTCGACTTTAAATTGTACTCATGTATAAAATTAACACACACATTATGGGTGGTGTGAGAAGCTAGGTTGTAATCCTGACTGAAAAGTTGTAATGACCAAATTATGTATGTATGACTCATAAGCACTCATGCAATTTTGAGTATGAGTGAATCAACAGAATTGAAATTCAACTACTCTGATTCATTCGTACTCGCTACAGCATTGATTTATAAGTATAGGTTACAATGAGTATGAGTACAACGTTGACATCAAACTCACAACATTCGAAATGTGTTTGATTCATACGCCTACTCATTCTGATTCATAAATTTAGAAAAATACTTATAATACTTATAAGTGATTCGAGTGGCTCGAATCATTCATCAAAATGTACAGCCTTTGTTATTGTTGCATATACAAACAAAGAAGAAAGGAAATACAAAGACAACAAGCAAAGCATACACACAATCTTCTTGTGAGTATAGTAGTGTTCGTACGCGAATCATACTTATTTTGTGCTTCGTGTAAATGTTAAGTAGAGACGAGTCGAAGTCAATAACATCATGCGTATTGTTAAGTATGAATACGACGAGTACTTCCAACTTTGAGTATGAGTAGTATGAGTATCATATTAAAATAAGTATGAATGCGTATAAGTATCGGAAATAATAAGTATGACTCGAATCTACTCATCGTTTTGAATACTCGTTGTTGATCTCTGGTCCGTACTGGCTCGAACTCACCAGGTGTCCCATTTATAATATTTTGTGTTCATAATAAATACGGTCGAGATACAAAAAAAAAATACTTGTATAGGCCATACACATCCTAAGTGCGAGTTCAAACCAACAAGCAATCTCCTTATGTGGAGATATCGTATGATATATTATCTGTAAAGCTATAAACACATTCAAGGCTCAGGCTACCAACTACACGACTGCAAAAGAATAGCTGATTACTTTCGGTGGTGTCACTATTTTGCGTTTTTAAACCTTTTTTTTTTCATCCATCTTTAACACCACTAGTCTCTTCACTGCCGCCAAGAAAAATTCAAATACCAGAATTCAATGGCCAGACATCAAGACGAAATGTGGAAACATATTTCTGCAGCGACTTCCTATTAGCAGACTTCTGACAAAATAAAATTAACACACACAACATAAGTGGTGTGAGAATCTAGATCTTAAGCCTGACTAAAGGGTTGTAACGACCAATTATAAATAATTTGCAACAGCGCATCTTTCAGCTGTCGAAAGAAATACTCTAGTCTTCTGGCTTTTTAAACGATGAGGGAATACTTTTCCTCCTACATCGCTTATTGAAATTTATTAAATTTTATTTTACAAGTACATTTATTAGTTTTCTTATTTAATTTTATTAATTAATAAAAGTGTAAATGTTTCATACAATAAATAATTTCCATTGTCGCACTTCACATGTGAATGAATGAAACAAATACATAAGTCTGCGTCATACATTTACTACCGAGCGCATGGTGGTGGGAATTCTACAAGTCAGTATTGTATGAGCCATTGGATCTAAGTACAAAGGTTTTTGTATTCCAAATGTAAAGTGACGTTATCAAATGTGAATAGAAATGTCTTGGCTCCAACGATCACTGATCACAATCGTAATAAATTTAAAATCATTTACATACAAATGACTTCGGCACAGTGGTAGTGCAGTAACAAAATAGCAAATTCAATATTATTAACTTGTGGCTAATTTCACACAAAAAAAAAAATTAGTCTGGCAATTTTGTTAAAAAAGATACAACATATAAAGAGAGACTAGTAAACAAAACAAAAATGATGAGCACAAGAGAGAATAACATAAAATAGAGATTGTGAAAGAGAATATCAGAGAAATAATACAAGGCATGATCGTAATACGCTCAACCAGTATTTAGTTTTTTTTAAAGCAATAGTTTTGTTGTATTTTGTTTTTATACATGCGCAAAAATACAACGAATGCGACAGGCGTTTAATGCTATGCTCACGTTGCTCAAGTTAATCAATTTTAATTTTTTTTTTAAAGAAACAAAGTTAAAATACTTTTAAAAGATATTGTCCAATAATAAAGACTCGTTTAGCCAAACGTGCACGGAACGTAACTGAATGTATGTTTGTGTTTAGCATATGAACAGCAGTAAATGCGTTATAGCTCTCACTGCGTATGTTCCGTGGACGTTTGGCTAACCGGGGCTTAAGAAATATAGTAGTTTATTGAACAAAAGAAGATTTGAAGCTTAAATTTTTGATGGCAAAGCAATTCTTGGAAATTAGGCTATGAAAGAAGGCTATAAAAAAAGCGGTAACACAGCTTTTTTGGTTTTGATTAAAATTTGTTTCTTCTAAACCATATATGCTCAGATATATGACTATTTGCGACTAACCTGTTAAGAAGAAGAGTTTTGAAAGCTTAAAGTTTGTTTTTAACTTCTCTCGACTTCAACCCGTACTTATTTTTGGATGAATACTGTTTAAATAAATTGATGGAAACGAGCTTCTAAAGATTTTTGACTATCTGCGACAATCTCTACGGAGTAATGCATCCAATTTTTTCAACCCGACTTAGGCTGTATGTGTCTTGGTTGTCAAAATCCATTTTTGGCACATTGTAATCGATGCAGCAGATTCGAAATAAGTTTTTTTGGTAAGAAATTGTTATGCTTTAACAGTACATTTAATCAAATTATATAAATAATCATACGTACATACATAATTGGCCATTACAATTCTTCATTCAGGATTACGACTAGATTCTCAAACCACTTATGTTGTGTGCGTTAATTCTATACATGAGTGACGGGACCTACAGTTTAAAGTGGACTCCGAACGACAGATTTTTGATAAGCTTTTCATGGCAATTTTATAAATAATCATACGTACATACATAATTGGCCATTACAACCCTTCAGTCAGGATTACGACCTAGCTTCTCACACCACTTATGTTGTGTGCGTTAATTCTATACATGAGTGACGGGACCTACAGTTTAAAGTGGACTCCGAACGACAGATTTTTGATAAGCTTTTCCTGGCAATTTTATTTACTCTCAGAGTTTTTGCCAGAAATCTGCTGAGAGGAAGTAGCCGAAGGAATATTTTCATATTTCAATTTATTCAATCTTTAAGTGAGAGGTCCCCAGTAAGATAATAAAGACATACGCCACAGAGAAAAGTTATATCTTCTAATGTGAATTCTGTGTCAAACGTGAACTTTTTCAAAATTGTTTCTGTAAAAATTTTCTATTTGTTTTTTAGAACACAGCTTTTCAAATTTTTAAAAAGAAAAAACAATACGCTTAACGCTTTCATTGTGTTTCTTATGCTGTTTATAGGCAAACACTGAAACAGAAGATATTGTTTTTGTATAAGAAATATCATATTAAAATCATTTGCAATTTACTCAACATTAATTCAGTACGATTTTATTGTTTATAAAGTCAATATCTATTGAAAGTGGCGGCGGTGTGAGCCCGCTTGAGATTTTTTAAAAAGTCGACCCTTTTAGTTTCGGTATTCTTTCTTTTATTTTATTTTTTTTTTCTAAAATTTTGTCTTCTTTTTTTAAATACAATTCTTTTTATTTTGTGTGTGGGTAAACAAAATGCCAGATAAATAAAAAAAACAATTAAAATAAAATTGCTTAAAGAACTAAAAGATTGAAAAAAATTCAACCAAAAATAACTACTTGTTGTTGAAGTGAGCTACATACATATGTATGAATTTATAATTAATTTTGGTTATTAATTGATTTTAATTATTAATTTGCTAAAGTAATATTGCTTTTCGAGTGTTTACAAATTAAGTTTCCACAAAATAAATACAACAACAAGATCTACAACAACAATTTTAAAAAAATATCACAAGTAATTAAAGAAAATAAAAGAAAAAAACGTGAGGAATTTTCAATTATAAATCAAATTTAATTATTGATTATAAATCTACATACTGTATAACAACAACAAAAACAATTTAAAAAATAACTACATATTCGAATTTGTTTTGTTTATATTTTTATTTTGTTTAGTTTTTACCAGCAACAAAAAGAAAAACATAAAAAAGTAGTGAAACGTGCTTCGAAATATTTATAAATTTTTAAGTGATTTTAATAAAATATTTATGCAACCCACTATACTCACTCATACACGGTTATTTTACAATTGAATTGAATTGAAGGTAAGCCAGAAAAGATAAGAAACGATATTGAAATGCATGTTTAAAGTACTTTGTTGTGGAACTTGAGATTTTTCTAAAAAAAATTAATTTATTTTATTTTTTTTTCTAAAACGACTTTGCATCGTATTATTTTATGGCTTTTCAACAAATTTTAATTACCTGTTACTTCTAACATTAAGTATTTGTTGGGGTTTAAAGTTAATTAAAAAAAAGAGTATTAAGAGTATTTTTAAAAAGTATTTTTTATGAATAGAAAACATTGTGCAATTTTGCATTGCAATTATTAAGCATACGATTTATGGCTTAAAAATCATAAAATTTATATATTTTCCAATTTGGATGGTACTTTTTTATGTATAATATCTAAATGTAACCACAAAAAGTACTTTTCCAATTGTACATACATACATACATATTTGGAGACTTCTGTATACGTGTGTGATATCTTCGATATTTTTTGTTGATTTTAAAAATCATATCGTTCATATGCCCGCCACGGTTTCTCTGGAAGCTAATACGAAATATCCAATTGTGCATAACACTGACGCATAAGTCAGGTAGAATTTGACCGATAGCATGAGTTACGTTGGCTAAGGGGGACGCTGTGTTTTGTTACACCTTACGCCTACATTTGCGCAATTTTAACAGGGTCAAATCGCGCGATCTCTGGTGGCCAAGTTCAGAAAATTGAGGACATTTGCATGTAATGCATCAATAGCTATTTATAACGAAAATTTCAATATTCCACAACTATTTTGTTTTATTTATATTTCAAGATTGGAAATGCTCAAGTTTTTAATTCAATTCAATTCTTTAAGTTTTAAAACTAATATGAAAATTGTTCTTCTCATGGATTCGAACTGTACAGCACGGATTTGTAGTCAACCACTTTAGGCACTCCATTTCTACTCTGGCATTTGATTTATTTCCTTTTGAATTTCTTTCCTTTAATTTTCTTTCCTTTAATTTCCCAGCTCTCTTTATACAAAATTATTTAAGCCTAGGGGAGACAAGGAATAATATGATAAACATACTTATATGTGTATCTGATAACAAATTTTCTGGTAGGATCGAGCTTGTGAAGCACGATTTTAAAAGTGTATAATATTCAGTGTAAATTGCTCATGATGAAAATATGAAGAAAACAGCTTTGTTCCTGATAAACTGCAGTTAGCTGGAAGTTTCGACTGTAGTATCCTTGCTTTTTCTTATTACTCTATTTATATCGAATGATACATACATACATACATACATAATTGGCATTGAATTATAATTAGATATAGCCATAGTCTTGTAGGTAATGCGTTGGCTTGTTAGACGTGAGGCCTCGTTTCAAACCCCTGGTCAAACACCTCCAATAAAATGAAATGTGAAAAAATATTTCTTCGGCGCCTTCCTCTTAGCAGATTTCTGGCAAAAAATCTGAAAGTAAATAAAACTGCCATGCTAAATTTTTCAAAAATCTGGCGTTCGGAGTCGACTTCAAACTGTAGGTGTCACTACTCACGTATAAAATTAACACACACAACATAAGTGGTGTGTAAGAAGCTAGGTCGTAATCCTGACTGAAGGATTATAATGACATATTATGTACAAAATTAACTCTTTCTTTTCTGTAAGAAAAGCAATTTACAAAAATTTGTCATCAACTGATTTTCGATATTGCAGAAATAAGGGTTAAATCGCAAAAATGATATTTTCTTAAAATACCTACCATTTCATCTCATTTTATGTGTTACCTTATTAGTTTGAACGTAATGACAGGCTATGAAAAAACTTTCTTTTTCTGTAGCAAAAAAAAAACCCGAAAGACATTCATTTCAATTGTCTGAACGAAACGAACAAGTTTTGTTGACCCTTGATGTCGTTTTGGAATTTCTTTCTTCATCATCCTTTTCATTGTTAGTATTTTCTTTCTTATGTTTGTGTCTGCCATCTTTTGTTTAAAATGATCAAATTATTCAACCATTAAGGAAGAAGTTTCCATTCCAACTTTTTAACCTTTGATCTCTTAAATCGTATTTTTATTTGTATTTTTGTTTGTGTTAAAAATTTTTACAATTATTTTTCTGTGTCTCTTTATTTAAATTTAAACCCGATGTTAAATTTTTCCCATAAAGTATAAGCGAAATAATTTTAAATTGCACGAATATGTTTTAAATTAAGAAAAGTTTTTGCGAATATTTAAATTCGCTCATCAGAATGGTATAATTTATTGCATTTTGCTGTTTTTGTATATCAAATTTTTGCTTTTTGATTGTGTTTACCCATATGTTTCTTGCTGCAAAACAGTGGGGCTGCAGCAGAGTATAGAGTGGTAGAAATAAGATTAATAGTTTATGAATATATAAACTATACTATAGGCTTGGTGATTTAAAAGTTAAAATTTAAAAATGCAATACAACAAAAACTGTTTGAAATTTTGCAAATTTTATTTTTTTTTGTTCCGTTTAGAAATGGAATATTATTTCATTCATACGGCTGCCGCGGCTGATCACAGAGTACCTCAATAGATTGGACCAAATTGCGTGCACTTTTTTGAGTGTATTTGGCCGTATCTCGGCAATGGCATCACATATGTTGGCCTTCAAATGCTCAATTGTCTCCGGTTTGTCGGCATACCACTTTTCTTTAATGGCGTCCTACAGAAAATAGTCTGAGGGTGTCAAATCGCAGCTTCTTGGCAGCCAATGGACATCACTATTTCGACTAATTAAACGGCCCTCCAACGTTTGATACAATAACTCGATTGTGGTATAAGATGTGTGGCAAGTTGCACCATCCTGTTGAAACCAAACATCGTTCACATTAATACCATGCAGAGCAGAAAAAAAAATCTGTTATCATGATGCGATGGGTGTCTCCATTGACAGTAATGATTGCGCCGTCGTCATTTTTAAACAAATATGGGTCAATGGCCGCACCAAACAGTCACTCGTAATGGGTGCTTTGACTTCTGGATTCTTCAATATCGTTTCCCGTTGGCCCGTCTATCGAAGCGAAAACGAAGCGCATGATCAAGCCGCTTCAACTCTTGAATTGATTGAACTTTGTAAGGCGTTATACCGAAATCTTTTCGCCAAATTCAATGTAAACTGGTGCGTGAAATGTTCAATCCTTGAGAAAAAGGACGAGTTGTTGTTGAGGTATTCTCACGCACGCTCTCAGCCACAGCTTCAATATATTCCGGTGTTCGCAATGTACGAGCACGCTCACGTCTTGACGCATCAACAATGAAACCAGTTTCACGAATTTTAGCAATAAACTTGCGTATACCGGACACTGTTTGCCCTCCTCTGCTACCAAATTTTGTATGACATTTTCGTGCAATTTTCGACCAATTGTCTTTGTTTTGGAAATAAATTTTCAATAAATCCCAACGTTGGTCAAGCGTAAATCGATTCATTAGGTTCAGTGGTAATAACATACTGAATTTTGTGACAGGATAGAATGATATAATTTTTGCCAGATTCAAATTTAAACCGATAGATAGACCAACTGGTATATGCTATATTATTATATAGCTTAAGAGTTAAATTTATTAAAGTTAGATCTCTCTTTGAACAAAAACTGTTTCCAATTCTTGAAACACGTCTTTCTGTCATTTTAAGTAGACTTTTAGGCCAATATGAGTTATGAATGTTATCATATTCTGCTAACAAAACTTTATATTTATGTACATACATACATAATTGGTCATTACAACCCTTCAGTTAGAATTACGACCTAGCTTCTCACACCACTCATGTTGTGTGTGTTAATTTTATACACGAGTGGCGGGACCTACAGTTTAAAGTCGACTCCGAACGACAGTTTTTGAGAAGCTTTTCATGGCAATTTTATTTACTCTCAGAGTTTTTGCCAGAAATCTGCTGAGAGGAAGTCGCCGAAGAAATATTTTCATATTTTCGTTTTGATGTCTGACCTGGGAATAGAACTCGGGCCTTCAGTCTAATAAGCCAACACACTACCTACTAGACTACGGCGACTTCTATGTGACATCCCCATTTCTATAACAATGTCTTGTTGACCTAAAACGCAATGAAGCCCCCTTACATTAAGAACATAACAAATGAGACTTTCATTATCATTGTTTGATCTTACGCTTGCCCATATAAGTATCTTTAATTTTGCTATACGAGTATCTCAACTATATTTTATTTAATTTTTCTTTCTTAACTAACTGCTGCCACTGTAACATTTTCGTTTCGCTAACTTTTTGATGTATTTCATTAATTGTTATTTCTTTCTTTCCTTCTCAAAAACAAAAAACAAACAAAAAATCGAAAAGAAAAAAGAAAAAGCCAGCAGAAACTGAATTTGGCACATGTCTGGTAGAGTGTAGTGCCATTGACTGTGCCAGTAAGTGAGTCTTCTTCCAACATAAAAAACCCAAGGAAATAATAACAAAAAAACACAGAAAAACAAAATAAAATTTAGCCAAATATAACCAAGCCAGCGCAAACAGAATTCGTCATCATTTTTTTTTTTTGGGTGTTCAAATATACAAACATAATTTACTGTACATATATCCAAACAACTCTAGATACATATATTCATTTATTTATGGATGTGTGTCTGTATTATTTATTATATATGTATGTACATACATTTGCATATACATACATATTTACATACATACATACATACATTAGTATATCAAGAAGTATCAGTCTATAAACAATATATTCATACTTAACGTCTCTGCCATCATTTGTTGGAATTGTTTGGCTTATTTTTTAAGCATTTTATATGATTTTCGTTTTTTTTATTGTCTTCAATATCATTATTATTTAATATTTAACAAACATATTTTATGTATTAACCCCTTGAGATAATTACGTGAGATTATTTTGTTTTAAAAATTTTTTTTAATAAAATTTTTATGTATTTTTATGTTGATACGCAGTAAGTGATTAAGTAATCACTTTTTTTTTTGAAGATTTTTAAAATAATTCGATAATCTATTATATGGGATCCACATTTTCTCATTTATGTTAACTTAATTGAATCTGTACAGAAGCGCTTTTTGTTATTTTGCTTGAGAGGACTTGGATGGAACTCGTTTGTTCTCCCTTCGTATGAAAGTAGACTCGCTCTTATAAAGCTTCCTACACTGAAAAGTCGAAGAATAATGCTAAGTGTCTCTTTTCTTCTGGGTTTAATACGTGGAGATGTCTATTCTGATTATTTGTTACGTAAAATTAATTTTAATGTTCCGATTAGACCTTCTCGTAATTTTAATTTTTACAATATCATCGCTCAGTCTATGCCAACAACGACTCTTTTCGTCAAAAATGTCTAAAGTTTAATAATCTTTATCATTTAATTGATCTTTCTGAAAACAACTATTCTTTAAAGAGAAAAATTATATTGTACTTAAATCATTAAATGTTAAAGCTTCTCAATAAAATTTGTCGTCCGGAGTCGATTTTAAACTGTAGGTCCCGCCACTCATGTATAAAATTAACACACACAACATGAGTGGTGTGAGAAGCTAGGACTGAAGGGTGCGGACTTCTTGGGGACGATTGCTGTAGACTGTCTAATGGTGAAGGTATAGCACTGGCCATTTTATAGTCACCTAGCAGCAACTCGTTTCCTTGCCGTTCGCATCTTGAGATGTCCACAAACACTACTTCTACCTACTACTACTCTTCTACCTTCCTATAACCCATTTTCATATAAACCTGCACAATGCACTGCATGAATAGGGGCCATCCCCTGAGTGCTGGTTTCACCAAAAAAAAAATTATATATATTGTTTCTAAATTTAATTTTAGTCTGTAAGGAACTATTATCCATAGACAAGAAAATAAAATAAAATAAAATGTGACTTCTAATTCACATATGCAGTATGATAGATAATAATATTTACGAAAAATATAAAATATATCCGGGGGCCGGTCCGAATAAACTTCTCTTTTCTTCGACAAACTTCAACATAAAGGAATAGTGTCTTCGATATTCAGTGTCTACTTTTGTAGTAACGACATACATGATACGCTATTCCCTCGATATACTATAACTACGTTCGTGTTAACGACAATCTATATTCTTCGAATAGTTATCAATCAGAGACCCTATTTTTTCGTTATTGGCATATCTTTACAACACAGACGTTTGTTTAAGATTAATATTAGAAAATTATCTGAAGATTTATGAAGTAATTCTACAGTTTAACTTCGATTCCAAGTCACAGAAGTCGCTGTAGTCTAGAAGGTAGTGTGTTAGCTTATTAGGTTCAACCCCTGGCTCGTTACTTTCGCCAATTTTTGTTTTCTGGCAAAAATTCACTGAGTAAAATATTGTTTTATAATGGCTTATTAGAAGTGAGGTCACGGTCCTCTCAGCAGATTTCTGGCAAAAACTCTGAGAAGTTTCTCAAAAATCTATCTCTCGGAGTCGACAATAAACTGTAGATCCCGCTACTCATAGTTAAAACTAACACAATCAATATGAGTGATATAAGAAGGTTAGGTTAGGTTAGGTTAGAGGACGTGTACTTGTCAACTGTGACAAGTACAGTACCCGGAGGTCAAATTGACCCATTGTACAACGTCCTAGCTTCTCACACCACTCGCGTTGTGTGCGTTAATTTTATACATGAGTGGCGGGACCTACAGTTTAAAGTCGACTCCGAACGACAGATTTTTGAGAAGCTTTTCATGGCAATTTTTACTCTCAAGAGTTTTTGCCAGAAATCTGCTGAGAGGAAGTCGCCGAAGAAATATTTTCATACTTTCGTTTTGATATCTGACCTGGGATTTGAACTCTGAACTTTGATATAAGAAGCTAGATTGTAATCCTGACTAAAGGATTGTAATGATCAAATAAGTAACTATTTCTTGGCATTTATTTGCTATTAAGGCCTTTGCTAGAAGAAGAGATATTGTCGAAAGAAATATTTTCTTTCTGAATATTTCTATATTTTAAAATTCTAGAGGTTAGAAGTTGAACGCTAAGCTCTCACCTAGTAAAACAGCACATTATCATCAAGAGAAAGGCGTCTGTTTTATCATATACTTAAAGGTTTAAATAAGTTAAGATAGCACGCATCGATGATTGTGTTTTGTTTTGTACAAAAACAAGAATAATTATCCCACGCCAAAAAAAGAAAACACAGTGCAATGAACTTGCCCGTAAATGGAACTGACTTTTACTTCTTTAGTCATGATTGTCTTTATCCAGTTCACCGCTTTAATTGTTTAACACAGACCAACGCGCGGGTATTGGTGTTTCACTTTTTGGCGCGGGTATAGGAAGGTTAACTATGATGAGGTCAGCCCATATCTAATTCATGGCTACGAAGCTATCCTAAGTTTGATTTATTTGTATTTGTTTAATTGTTCATGCGTACAATTCTCTTATCTTCAAATTTTTTTTTTATCAATATGCGAACTCTGGTAGCTTACGCATCATCAGATGACGCCACTTTTCACCTACAACTTTGCTCCCTGGTGCATAGATCAGATCGGATATTTTCCTGATTTTCCTTTTAAAACCTAATATTTCAGTTCTGTCCCGCGATTAGATAAAGTATGGCTTAAACTTAATTAAACACGGAAAATATTAGATCTGTTCGAGTAGCAAATTTACAAAATTTAATTGATTCACACATATTTTTTATTAAAAGTGTGAAAAAGTTATTTTGGGCAGCATTATTGCTACCAAGGAACAGGGAGTACCTGTTGCCGAATTAATAAAAAGTGTACAGTTTTCGGCTCTGTTGAGAAGTTAGCAGGTCCAACTTCAATAAAACATATTCTAAGGAAAATAAAATCCATTGTCCTTTACGGTCGAAAAACATGGAACGCAGTCAAGAAAGAATTGCTAACCTTGCATACATACATAATTGGCCAGTTCAATCTTCCAGTCCGCATTACAATCTAGCTTCTTACACCATTTATGTTGAGTGTGCTGATTTTATACAGGAGTGGCAGGACCTACAGTTTAAAGTCGACTGAGAAACTTTTCATGGTAATTTTCTATTTGCTCTCAGAGTTTTTGTTAGAAATCTGCTGAGAGGAAGTCATGGAAGGAATATTTTTCATATTTCGTTTTGTTGGAGATGTCTGATCTGGGATTTTAACCGTGGCCTCATGTCTAATAAGCCAACACAATGCCTTCTAGACTACGGTGATTTCAAGCTGTTATTAAGTGTTGTGTGTGAAAAATCGCCCTCATCTTCGGCCGAATAAATTCACTTCGGCCAAGTACCAAGAGAAATCGTACGTTGCAAATGGATGTGAATTGAACGTTCAGTTCTAGACGCGATGCCATAGGGAAGAACGACAGATTGGAGATCACTGGTACACGCAGAAGTGCTAGATGCATGGCGAAAAATAAAAACTAAAATCCTTCTAAGGACTTTAGGAAAATATATACAAAGTGTATACGAGCGGATTGCAATAATAACTAAAGTTTTTTCTGATTAACAAAAAAAACCGGTTTAATTTTTGATTTTGTTGAAGCGATTACAGAAAATTTGGCTTAAGTTCGAATTAATCCTTGAGAAGTAAACATATTTCGAAATTCTATTTATGTTTCAATCCAATTTATCATTTTCTTTAAAAACCTTTAAATGAAACTTGCTGTTGCCTCTTATGACATACACTTTAAGATTATAATTTAAACGATCTATCATAGCAATGAGTTGATACTCCCCTATTATTATTGTAATGAAATATTATTTATTATATCGCGATATAGTTTCAAATTAAACTGAGAACTAGAATTTATAAAAAAAATTCTAGTTTTTTATTTTAAAAATACAAAACATTAACGAAAAGTATACATACTATGCACATAAAAACTGAATAAAACAAAAAATTAAATTCTTGTTCTTTTGACGCACATGGAACAAGATTTGTTTTTTATTTGTTATTTATTTTTTTTTTTTAACTTGAATTTTATTTTAATTTTTTGTTATAAATTATAAAATTTATAACCATTTAGTTGTTAGTGTTGGTTGGTTGGTGCCGTCATTGTTGCTATTGGTGCTGATTGTTTTTGTTTATTATTTTTTTGTTGTTATTTTTGTTTTATTCTTTTATCATTAATTAAACAAGATAAATTGTATTCTGGTCGAGAGTTGTGGATATTGTTGTTCTTATTGTTCTCCTCCTTTAATTAAAGTAGTATTTTATGAATATTAATAATTATTTTTTTGTTTTTGTTTAACATACACCTTCAACAGCAATGTGAGTTATGTGGCTCCAAATGAGCGCTCTAAAATATACAATTGGAACACCATTTGATTGTTTAACAGACAGTTAAAATTAAGTAACGATTGAACCTTGACCATTATGACCCCACAATAGAATTTTTATAATTGCCAACAAATATGTTAAAAATAATAAATTTCCATTAATGTTCAGAGAGCTTAAATAAGTTCGCTTTTTATAATTGGATAGAATCTAATGGAATCCAGCAAAATTATTAGATTGAGTGGATTGGAGTTTATGACATAACGTCCCTATGACGTTAGTTGTTGATTTAAGTAGTATTTTTTATAAGCGGAATGGCACAACCCGTGGTGAAAAATTGTTTGTCTTCTGCTGTATTTGACCCTAGGAACACCATGCTAGCTCTAATACACTTTCACAGAATATTCAAAAACATGTCCTTTAGTCTGGACAACGCTTGCAATATCCCATCATTCTATATCCAATATCATCAACAATGCAACCAGTTTCACGAACTTTAGCAACAGACTAGGGTATAAGGGCATTGTTGGTCCTTCTCTACGACCAAATTTTGTACGACATTTTCGTGCAATTTCCGACCAATTTTCTTTATTTTGGAAATAAATTTCCAATAAATCCCAACGTTGCTCAAGCGTAAATCGATTCATTACGTTCAGTGACGATAATATACTGAAATTTGTGCAAGAATAGAATGACATAAGTATTGCCAGATTCGAAATAAGAGATGGTTCAAATTTAAACCGATGGTGAGCCATCTAGAGAAGTCATATACGCTTGATTGTAAAGGCAGTTTCTCGTTATTGTCTAGTTGCGACTCAAGCGATTTGGAGGGATGGTTAATATAAAAATTAAGTGTAGAAATGGTTACCATGTAAAGGAGTAACTGATTAATGCTCAATATCTTTGTTATTGTTAAACATTACGATAATATTTCAGGAAACCACCACCAACTTCATTTTAAATATAGAGTTTTCTTAGGTTTCTCATTTTACTAAACTTTGCAAGAATCCTGTGGAGTCTTTAGTCGTATGACATAGTGACGGGTTATTATGACAACATAATCTCCTAGTTGTCGTAGCCTAGTAGGTAGTGTGTTGGCTTATTGAATATGAGGCCACTGTTCAAACCTCAGGTCAGACATCTCCAACAAAACGAAATATGAATAAATATTTCTTCGGCGACTTCCTCTCAGCAGATTTCTGGCAAACTCTCACAGTAAATAAAAAATTGCTGTGAAAAATTTCTCAAAAACCTGTCGTTCGGAGTCAACTTTAAATTGTGGGCCCCGTCAGTCATGTGTAAAATTAAACAGACACAACATAAGTGGTGTGAGAAGCTAGGTTGTAATCCTGACTAAAGATTTTAATGACTAATTATGTATGTATGTATCGCTCTCCTTGATTTCTCCTGCATTTCTCCTAATTTGTCATACTTCTTCTATAACTTTCCAGTAATTTTTTTTGTATAATTATTTCTCTTTTTTCTTCCTCTGCTAAACTAGGAAGGACATATGAATTGTTGTGTATTTAGAGAAACTGCAATTTAATTTCCACAGAAAACCACTGCATTTATAATAAAACCACATGATTAATATTTTCTAGGTAAAGCCTTCAGGTCCTTAATTCTATAAAACGTTAAACATACAAATTTCGTAGTAATTTGTCTTTGTCAAAGTAAATGTTAAAAAGAATAAAAAAATAATTTATTTTTAAGAAATGTAATGAATAAAGCAAATGAACATACGTTCTTTTTAATTAAAGAATATATTTTCCTTTTAATTTCCTCCATACTTTTTATTTTTAATGGAAAGTATTAAATTTCCACAGTAACATTCAATTCCCAATTGTTTTCGTTTTTTTCTGCATTGTTTTTAATTAAAAAAAATTAATTTTTTTAGTGCTTCTGACAGTGTTTGTCAAAGTTGATTATTAAATCTGTCATTCATATTGACACTTGCAAAGAATGGAAGCGCATTTATATTGTTCCTACTAATTCATAAACAGCTACTGGGCGATTCATTTTGTTTCTCTAATAAAATGAATCCAAAAAGAGATTTTTTACTTTTTCGAAATTGATGATAGTACTCGTTCAGCTGAAAGCTTAATAGAATAATAAATTAAAAAAAAACAAGGTTAGGAATATACACGCATACATAAATGAATCTAGATAAACTTATTTATCAAAATTTGTCATAATAATTTTCATCAACAATTTGTTTGAAAAATTATTATTTTTTGTACATTTACATATGAGAGTGAGAAATTAAAAAAAAAATTCAAATTAAAATCGAAATTAAATTTAAATCAACATATTCGGTAAGAGTAAAATTAGTTTCCATGGGTATAATTGTTTTCATAACTATTATTTAAAATAATTTCGAGCACGGTGGCAAAAATAGCTTCCTTGACCTAAATGCTATAAGAGGAAAGTGTATAAGCGATCGTGTGAAAGTTAACTTTCTTTTGCCAAATTATAGGTTCTAGCATACATGTGTCTTCAAGTAATTTAAAAGTAGTACTTACTGTAGAAGCTATTATCATATTCCTTTAGGTTTTAAGTAAAAAATATTCTATTTATAGCTTAAAATTTGTAGCAGAATTCCTTGTCTAAACAAGATTTGAAAAAAATAATCATTTCATATACCCAACCTAAATGTTTTCTTTAATATTTCCAGTTTAGTTTAGTTGATGTTTTGAACAATCACTGCATCGATTAGCTTATGAATTCTGTTCTAAGCCTGACTTCTTCAAGTCTTTCTTTTGCTTTTCTAATAAATTAATTGCAATAATTTAATTGCCTTACTTCTACTAAGAAGTTGGATATCACACGCAAAAAAAAATTAATTTTTTGATACAGCTTTTTTCATGCCGCCATCCATCGCTATTATTCAAATTTTAACCTTCCGCGTTGATATTAATTTATAATACAATAATAATACAACCCTTCAGTCAGGATTACGTCCTAGCTTCTCACACCACTTCTGTTTTTATAAATGAGTGGACGTACTATTTAAACTTTAAAGTCGATTCCGAACGACAGATTTTTTTGAGGAACTTCACACGGCAATTTTATTTTCTCTTCGCGTTTTTGCCAGAAATCTGCTGAGAGAAGGGTGCCGAAGAAATATTTCTTTTTTTTGGAGATGTTTGACCTGGGGTTTGAACAGTGGCCTCACGTTTAATAAGCCAACATACTACCTACTCGAATACGGCGACTAGCACTTACTTACTTTATGACAAACTCTTGTCCTTGTTAGTCTGTACCGTAAGTAAATTCTAAACATATTATTCTTCTCCAATTCCTCACATAAATTTTTTCATCATCTTCAATCTGGTCCATCCTGATTTGTCTTCCGCACCGTTCTTCAAGCACTTTCCCCAATGAAGTGTTTTTACGCCACTTCTTGACTTGGCCAGGTCACTTAATACGTTTAATTTTATCTATGCTGCCATAAAGCCCATATCGCCCAATACAGATGGCCAAATATACTCAACAATGTATCTTCCTTTCGAAAATACGAACAACAGTTGTTGTATTTCTACCAACGAGTAGTGTAATTTTTGTTTTCTTGAAAAGATCTTGCATTTATACTGCTTGTTGCAAGTCAAATAAACCCAGTTAGCAGGTTCGATACTTCGTCTTATATTCCAACTTATATTAAAATATTTATCTATTGCGGGCCCAAGGTCTCTTGTACAAGTTGTAGTTACAAACGTTTACATTATGTGTCAGTCACATAAATTTGTTGTTATTTGAAACCAACAACCTACAGACATCCCCATTTATTTTCAGGCGCACTTTTATTTATTTTATTTATTTATTTATTTATTATAATTAATAATTTATTTTAATGTGTCCTAACTAGACATCGTCCAAACAGTAGGGTTTCGATATTTTTATTAAAGTGTGTTTGTCATTTGATGACAAAGCAATGAGAAATTTTAAAATATTGAAAATGAGTTCACCTTCACGCTTTTTCGCCCACCTAATTCAACAAATAAACAGAAAAAAGAAGAAATTCAGTAATTACATGTATTCCTCATATACAAACAACCCTAACGTCAGTCATTTGAGAAATATTTGTCACATTATAAAGGGGGAAAAAAACAACAAATAAATATCATTGAAAAGGTGAAAAAATTATTTCAATTTCCAATTGAATGAATTCTCTTCTCCGTAAAACAAAACAAAGAATTGAAAAAAAAGTCTCGAAAATAAAACAACACGTCTTATTGTTATTGTAGTTGTTAGTGTTTACATGACAATTTTTATACAAAATATTACAACAACAGACAGTTAAATTGAAAATTAAAAAAGGGAAATGCATGACAAAGAGAAAAAACAAAAAAGCTTCATAAATCATGATGAAACAAATTATTGTTCTAGTAAATACAGACTCTGGTGTTGATTAATAGGTAGACTCTACCTATGTATGTATTTTAATTTGTCTAAAAGGTGACAACTTTATACAAAAGATCCAAATTTAGAAAACAAAAGTAATTAAAACAAAAAAAAAAATTATTGAAATTATTGAAAAAATAATTTAAATTTCAGTAATTGCTGTTAAAAAAATTTTGCTTATGAAGGTTATTTTTAAAACAATTTTTAAATTTGGGTTATAATAATTACACTATGCGACAAAATAAAAAAATTATATACACCCGGCTAATGACATAGTGTAGGCTGTGAGTTTTGTTGAGTAGATCTCAAAAATATGTTTTTTATATTTCTCGAACCCTCCAAACTTTTTTATTTGACAAAAACTGTTTTTTATTACCTTACGCAAAAATTTCTACGGTAATACGGTAATACTACGGTAATTTTTGTCCGTTTGAGAACAGACTTTAAGAATATTATCACTTATCTTATATTTTTTTATTAAAGTTTGCTACTTTGAATGGACAAACTTGAACAAATATGAAAAAAATTTGAATTTTTCAAGTTTACCTTATCAAATCTCATAGCATATTAAGTCGAATAATAGATATGTGTACACCGTTTTAAAGGTCCATCTCTCCCCTTTCTAACAAGATTTAAATTTTAGAAATCAGGTCGGAAATGTTTGAGTAATCCAGAAATTTGTGCGTAAGGTAAAAAAACAACAGTTTTTGTCAAATAAAAAAAGTTTGGCGGGTTCGAGAAATATAAAAAAAATATTTTTGAGATCTACTCAACAAAACTCACAACCTACACTATGTCATTAGCCGGGTGTATTTAATTTTTTTATTTTGTCGCATAGTGTAATTATTATAACCCAAATTTAAAAATTGTTTTAAAAATAACCTTCATAAGCAAGATTTTTTAACAGCAATTACTGAAATTTAAATTATTTTTTCAATAATTTTAATATTTTTTTTTTTTGTTTTAATTACTTTTGTTTTCTAAATTTGGATCTTTTGTATAGAGTTGTCACCTTTTAGACAAATTAAAATATTAAGTCAAATAATAGATATGTGTACACCGTTTTAAAGGTCCATCTCTCCCCTTTCTAACAATATTTAAATTTTAGAAATCGGGTCGGAAATGTTTGTGTAATCCAGAAATTTGTACGTAAAGTAAAAAAAAAAAAACAGTTTTTGTCAGATGAACCAAGTTTGGAGGGTTCGAGAAATATAAAAAAGGTATTTTTGAGTTCTACTCAACTAACTGAACAACGTAGACTATGTAGTTACTCGGGTGTATTTTCACTGTCGCACCGTGTTATTATTTAAACTGAGTTGTTTTTTGTTTCTATTTCTGGAAATTTAATGAAATTTAAATAATTTCTTACTGCTACAATCATTATATTTTGAGATAATACAAAAAAGTCTTATAAAACAATATAAAATTGAATGTCATGAACGCCGCACCCATTGTATAAAAGTGATCATGCCTGATTCGATAAACACACAGTTTGTTGTTGTTATTTTTGTATACAATTTATAAAAATAAATTTTATTTTTTTGTTAAGCAATTGAAACATCTGTCTGAGAATAACTTTTACTTAAGACATGAGCTTTTCAACAGCCCATGATCAATTAAGATCGATTATTATTGAAAGTGATTCATGCTTTCAGGTATGACTTATTTGAATTCTTTGGCTTTAAGGTGGAGTTAGTAAGTCTAAAGAAAACTTTTAAAATTAATAATATATTCTGAATTTAATTAACCTTATGCATACAGTGATATAAGTACTTGCATTTAAGATGTAAGCCTTAACGTTGAACAAAATTTTTAAAATTATCGAAATAGTAAATTAAATTTCATTTAAAAATATCAAATTATTATAAATATAATGAATTATTATAAATATAATTAAAAATAAAAAATTCAGTGTTAAGAACATTAACTGCCCTCTTCTAAAGCAATTAAAATTATTAAATAAGACTTTCTGTCATTTTTGATTGCGGATTGGATGCCAGCTATTCTTCAAATGCTCAATTGTCTCTGGTTTGTCGGCATAACAATTTTCTTTAACGGCACCCCACGGAAAAAAGTCCAACGGTGTCAAATTACAGGTTCTTCTTCCAATTAACATCACCATTTCGGCTAATTAAATGGCCATCAATTTTGTGGCAATGGCGGCAATTTTGCTTATTAACGTACCCACCAAAATGAAAATGAGCTTCAATGAGCAGATGATTTTTTTTGCAAAAAAAATTTCCTACCAATTCTTTTGGAAATAAATTTCCAATAAATCCCAACGTTGCTCAAGCGTAAATCGATTCATTACGTTCAGTGGAGATAATATACTGACTTTTGTGACAGAGTAAAATGAGAATAAGTATTGCCAGATTGGAAATAACCGATGGCACACCCTATATTTATATAATCTACATATATATTTGGTTGCCCTATGACTATGATGGTTGTATAAATTCTCTCTTTTCATTAAGATTTCGATTGAATGGTTTTTAATTGGAAAATACATTTTTCTTAACAATTAAAATGTTATTCTTTTATGTGAATATGTCCGCCATTATTTATTTATTCGTTGGCTAATGTAAAAAAAAACTTAATTTATTTATTTTTTATTTTCTTAGCCATAAATAAATTTAATTGTACCTCATGGTAATTATAATACCATTTATTATACAATATCTTGCATTGCATTATTAAGCACTTTATGAACATGATCATGAGATTCTTTAGTTGTTGGCTTAAATAAAAATGCTTGTTTGAAGGTAACAAATGCTATAAAATGAAACTAATTTGTTCTGACTGAACGAGGGGTGGCTCACATCGTGCTGGGATTAGATTAATTTTAAAATCATTGTTTATATTTAATTATAATAATTAAATATTTCAGTATGTACGAGTCTGAGTGTGTTACTAAACAAACAGAATTTTTTTATTTTGGGAATTTAGAAATAAAACGAGAAAATATATACAAACATGACCTTCATTAATATAAACAAAACGAGTGTACATATATAAATGTTACAGTGTTTATTTAATTATTTTTGCAAATTATATTAACTTTCGTAAAGCACTTTTTGGGTAATTTAAATATTATAATAATTTTTTAAGAGGAAAATTATGGCTGATATCATCCCAAAACACCTTTCAGCGTACAGGCTTAAAAATTCTTTTTTTTTTCATTTACCAACTCAATTTGTTGAGTTTTGTATAGTATATGGGAAGTAATTATACGCTCAAATGCCAAAATTATCTCACAATGCCTTAAACGTTTACAGAGAGAGATTTTATAAAAAATTCAATGAGTAAACAGTGCTCCCTAATTTTTAAACATATGTAAATTATGCAGTGGTTTCCATATTAAAAGGGGCACATCTGATTGTCTGTATCTCAGAACAAATAGTTTCTTTTGCAGCCTTTATGAACTCTTTCGATAAATTATTTTCATTTTTCATAAATTAGTGCACAGCCCTAAGAATTGATGTGGCCTGTCACTGAACAAATAAGTTAGTTCTTCTAATACAAAGGAAACAACTGCCGCGATATGTTGAGTTAAAAAAACTCTGCTTCAGGGTCAATGTTCCTATAGCACAAGGATCAAAAGACTTTATTCTTTGGAAATTTAACTTCACCTATCATCTATAGATACCGTACGAGCTTGCGCATCAATGTGCTCTATTAAGCGAGATTACATACTCCTCTTACATCCTCTTCACAGTGTTCAAAACATGGGTTGTCCATCACCATGTTATCGTTTAGCCAGTATGCCAAGAAGTTGGGGCAAGAACTTTAGTTTTGGTTAGCAATTGGATACTTAAACTCTTCAAACCTCAAAGATTACTGCATTTAATTAACTAATCCGAGCTTATGGTCCCCTTGAGATTTGTATATAAACAACAGCCACCACAAAATGGAGTGTCAGGTTATGAAAAAGCTGTAGGGGCATGTGACTCTTAGTCTTCGGTCAGGCTTTAGAGTATAAATACTGTAATCAAATGAGTTCAAAAGTACTACCACACAAACAATATGCGAACATGATGAAATACTGCACAACATGAAAGATCAATCAACATAAAAGTAATTCATTCCTTCCTTCTTTTGACAAGAAAACGATACTCATTCTAACAGGAATTTTACGGGAAACTGTGCTTTTGCTCGGTCTGCCCCATCAGGATTACTGTAGAAGCTGCCATGATGTGGACGAAACAGAATCAGTGCGACACCTTTATGCGAATGCCTTGCGCTTCAGCACAGACGTCGTCGTTTTTTGGGTGACAGAACGTTTAAAGATCTGGTCATGGTGGTGCAAGGTGCTGATAAGAGAACTGGCCTGTTTTATCCGAAGTTCGGTATTATTCAAACCCACCACTAACGGATTATGACAAGAGGGCTTACCTGACACTGGGTAACACAATAGGCCATATGGACACTGAGTGGACTTGCCTATGAACGACAAACTACACGCTAACTTAAGGTTAACAATTCAAATACAGAATGCGTCCGTCACTCTTTATAAAAGTTGAAACGAATTATGAGATTGTTCTCAGAAAAAGTAAAAGTTTTAGTTCGAAATGACTGTTTATAGCCAGATATTCATTTAAAATTCTTTTTTTTTTGGTTTTTGGTTGATTGTATTACATATTTCGCTATCGGATTACTCTCTGGATCTGATTACAACCACGTGAACATGTTATAGAAATGATCGTTGTTAATTATTTTTCTCATAACATCAACCTTCTGGTCTAGAAAATTAAACATCCTGTGGAGAATAGTGAGAATATTTTTTCAATAAATTTACATTAAACTACGTGTCATACAATAAGTTATCACTACTCTGAGACTGTTTTTCTACCACGCCTTTGTATTTATTTTTAAATGAAATTGTATTGAGTAAGCCTTAGAGAAATGTTTCATTCAAATTTGACTGTCATTTTTTTCAACTTTCCCTTCACTTCAATATGTATTTTTCATTCTTCACTGTCACTTCTCTTGTCATCACTATCCACTTGTGCTGCCAGAAATATATCATAAACAAAAAAAAAAAATAAAAAACGAAATACATTTTGTTTATACGTGTACACATACATACATCTTTTGTTCATAGAGCATCATTTATTGTTTAAAACAAAAAAATTTACTGCAAATAATTTTTAATTTCATTTCATTTTTTGTTTTCCTCACAATAAATGTAAATATTTATAAATTTTTCATTTTTAAACAAATTGAATTGAATTGGAATGAGATGAGTTGCATGTGGCAATGAACGCATAAATTCCAAACGCAATTTGTTTTAAATATTTACGCAACACAAATAAATCCTTGAAATGCAAATGGCAAATAGACAGACGGCTTCAAAATGATTTAGAATTTCCTTTTTTTAGACGATTTTAAAAATTTATTTCTCTACTTGAGAGATAAGCAGAAGAAATATTTCTATGTATATACATACGTACGTTAATTTGATTTCGAGCGATGAATGTATGCCTGCTATTTAGGTTTATCGGTGGTGCAATTTTGGCATACTTTTTTCAATATAGACATCAATGGCAGCCTTAATATATTGTCTTCTAGGCTTGAAATTGAAGTCGGCTTGTATCTTTACATGAAAGATATCACAAAAAACAGCCTATTGGAGTCAAATCGAATGATCTTGCTACGTAATGTGAGGTTACACATACATACATAACTGGCCATTACAACTCTTCAGTTAGGATTACGACCTAGCTTCTCGCACCACTTATGTTGTGTGTGTTAATTTATAAATGAGTGGCGGATTTTTGAGAAACCTTTTCATTGCAATTTTATTTACTCTCAGAGTTTCTGCTGAGAGGAAGTCGGCGAAGAAATATTTTATCATATTTCGTTCTGTTCGAGATGTCTGACCTGGAGCCATACGTCCAATAAGCCAACACACTGCCTACTAGACTACGGCAACTTCAAACCTTCGAACTTCAACCTAAGATTCACTGCTTACCAAACTCGTCTCTCAATTACGTGCCTTGTGACATGTAACCTGGTCTTATTCAAAAAGCTTCATTTCCTCTCTTACTTACTACCAAATGTTTACTTACTGACTAAAAATTGTTCATTAGTTGAACTATTATCCTTAGCTGTCATATCATATAGCTGATCACTCCAGGATTACTGTAACTTTTTTAAGTTCATTGTTAAAAACATACTACTTTGTAGTATGAGCAATATGAAATTCGATTTACGTTGTTTCGATTTACGTCGCCTTTTTTTGTAACCAACTGCGACGTAAATCGAGGGATTACTGTATTATTTGTACATATATTCGATCGAAATAAATTCGATTACATGCCCTTTAGTTATGCCCATACATATAAATCCTTGAAATGCAAATGGCAAATAGACAGACGGCTTTAAAATGATTTAGAATTTCGTTTTTTTAGGCGATTTTAAAAATTTTTTTTTCTACTTGAGAGAGATTGTAGGACTATATTGTATTCGTTTCGGATGGGTTTTTTCACATGATGAACTAATTCCGTATTTCAGCCTTGATGGGCTCTACTAATATTAATTCTACTGCCAAACTGTTAAATACCCTTTTGCTGCAAAACAATACACATTTAATAAAATTTAGTATTTGAAAATATTTGTATTTGAATTTTAAAAATTTAAATGAATGTTTGTTTTTAATTTTATTTAAAAAAATTTCCTTCTTTTCTGTTTTTGCAAAGCAAATTCTATTTAATTTTTTTTATTTTGAATAAAGACTGTGTATTAAATGGGGTTACTTAATTAACAAAAGAACTGGAATTTTAACATTTAAAAATCTTTCTTATTTTTTTTTTGTCTTTTTTGTCTCTTCTTCTGTTTCTGTTTCGTGTTCATCAAAGATGCTGTCATATTTCTAAAAATGCTATCGAAAACCTATAGAGGCTCCCACAAATGAAATACGGAGATACAACAGCTAATACTCGATAACAAAACAAAAAACTAAGAACTTCTATAACATAAAACAGCAAAATGTTTTTCAACTTATTTTGAATACATTAAAGACTAGGACAGAAATACGTAAAATACTATAAAAAAAACAACAACAACCAAAAACACAACAAAATTAAAAAAAATT
Source organism: Sarcophaga caerulescens (assembly GCA_927399465.1). Taxonomy (NCBI): domain Eukaryota; kingdom Metazoa; phylum Arthropoda; class Insecta; order Diptera; family Sarcophagidae; genus Sarcophaga; species Sarcophaga caerulescens. The sequence goes on along the minus strand of OV656872.1, from coordinate 51,599,471 downwards.
ATATTTAAAAAAATATTCATAAAATTGTGCTACAAATACTCTCGTTGAGTATTAAAACGAAAATTCTAAAACAAATAATTTCTAAGGGGGAAAAAAAATAAAAAAAAAAAGTTGAATCTAAAAGCCAAGTGAGTTTGCAAAACAAATGAGGCTAAAACGACCTTGTCAACTACGCAAGTTATTTTTTATATTCTTTTTTGTCAAGAAGTTTTGACCAGTTTTTTTTTTAAACTTGATTCAAATTTTTTTAATCGTTTTATTTCCCCGTTTCCCCTTTACTTTCTATATCATACGCTTATTATTTAGGGTAATCACAGTAGTCTGTTATAAAGTTCTAAATGATAAAATAAATATTTACTAGCTAACGTTATGGGAATTTGTGCTACTGCGTAGGTTATTGACATATTGTGTTAAGATTTATACACTTTTTTTTGTTTGTTTGTTTTGTTTAGAAATTATTCTCTTCCGTAAAAATTCAGAGAATTTTGTTTGAATTACGTTTTCGAAATATTTAATTAAATAACTCAACTAAAGACTCATAGTCACCGCAGTCAGGGACATTTATGGTTGGATTTTCTCACTAATCTAGTACAGTCATTAAGGCGGATGTACGTCTAGTTTTAACATTAAATTAATGAGAAAATTTTCAACAGAACTCAATTTCGATTCCATAGATTTGTGGCTACAAACAGTTCTAAATGTAAGACTGATGTAGAATAAATGGCAGTTGCTTGTAGCTTTCGTATGCCAAATCATATTTTCTCTGAACATTATAACGCAGAATTTTTGTGAAATGACCAGCGATGGGTTGCATACGTTATCAGCTGAATTATTAGCACCCTTTCATCAGATGAATTCGAAATTTAAATGAATTTTACATTACCCGCTACTGCATTTAAACCTGTCTCAATGCATTAGAGACTATGTATCTTACGAAGAATGTTTCTTTCAAATGCATATGGCAGTGGCACATGTGACCATTTCATAGTCGATGATATAGGAGATAAAATCACTGATTACTACCAATTTTCTTTGCTATAGGCAGTGAATTTTATTTCTCATACTAAGCCTAAGCTAGAGGCACTACTGTCGGAAAGTCACCATGCGATGTGAACACTTCCCAGCAGTATTCTAACAAAAGCTGAGAGAATAGCTAATTGTTCTAACAAGACTTCTGAAATCCGTCGTTGAATTCGAGTTTAAACATTATAAGCCACCATTAATGGACGAAGTTAACAAATGATGTCAAAAGCTGATGACGAAATATGCATTGATGTCAATAAAGTGGTTGAAGCTATTGTTTTAATTGCAAATTTATAACCAAAGTATTGTAAGTAAGAATAGCTTAGCTTTAGATTAAGTTAGCGGGAAAGTAGTTGTTCACAGGCTAGTTCACTCTGTGGGCATGGGGTCCATTGTCATCATCCGTTAGTTGTGGGTTTGAACCACCACGAGCTCCAGATGTAACCGACCAGTTCCCGTACGCACGTACGCATCCATGCCCAGATTTTCAAACGTTCTGTCGCCCAAATACCGAAGAGGTTTGATTTCGTTTCCTCCATATCATGGCAGCTTCTGCAGTAATCCTGGTGGGGCAGGCCGAGCCTGTCAGCGCAACTGCCAATAGCGTAGTGTCCCGTTAGAATTCCTGTTAGATGCGAACCCTTCTCTTGTCGAACACAAGTTGTTTCCTGGTGGTTCTCCCACAGCTGGACAGTTTTGAAATACGACAACCAGATATATTGGACCACCCACAGTTTGTTGAATTCCATGCTGCTTTTTTTAATTTGGAAAATTATTCTTGCAGGGGCGCATATATCTCCTCTATCGTATCCTCCTCAGACATCTCCGATCCCTTCGTCCGCCTTTTGTAATTGTTAATATTAAAAAAGGTTAACTTGGCCGGAAACCATTTTTTATTTTTTATAAAATAAATAATTTAAGAAGTGTTTTCATTAAATTTTTTTTGTAAATCTCAGAGAAAACAATCAAAAAAGAGAAAAATCACTTAAACGGTAGCAATTGAATGATTGATGGCCATGGCTATGCTAACCTGATTACAAAAACAATGTACAATATTTTATATGTACATATATGGGATATTTTGTTGTTGTTATGGTTGTTGTTTTTTCTTATAAATTATTTTTTTTTGTCTTTTTTATTAGAAGGAAATTTTATGCTGAATTTGTTAGACGTCGCAGTGTCTGCTTTCCTATTTCAGTTGAACTGAACTCATCATTCATCAAAATGTTGGTTGTCATCAATTTTATTTTTAATTTTTCTTTCTACTCTCTGAAGTATTAAAAAATTGAAAAAGAAACAGAACAGAAAATTCACTTGAATACACCCAAGTAGTCCAAATAGAAAAAAACCAAAAAAAAAAAAACAAATTTAATATGTATTAAAGTAAATACACTGGAAATAATACATGAAAGCTCTCAAGTAGATGCGAGTATACATACATAGGTATCATGTTTATATTCCAGAAAAATAAATTTAAAGAATTTAATTTAAATTTTCTACCAACTATGAACATTTAAAAAATAAAAATTATTACAATAAACGCTTCTTAACTTCAAACTTTCCCCATGGTATTGTCATCTAACTAATGATACACAGTATTTTTTTTTTCTGGTTGCAAACATCATTACTGCCACAATAGACAAAACAATTGTAATTTAATGGAATTTTTCAAAATGTTTTTGTTTTTTTTTTTCGCTTCCATTGATAAAAGTGACATCTTTTGGCTGGTGACAAATGTCACTAGATATTGTCAGTTCGGAACGCTAATTGAATTTTTAAACATGATATTTTCTTTGTCTCGCAACCCATCCTTACAAGGCTAACACAATATTGAAATATATACTCATATATGTACGTGAATACGTACATATATATGCATTAATGTATGAGTCATTTCACATTGAAATTTAATTTTTAATTGTTTCAAATTTAAAGAAAAAAAAATGTTTTTTTTATTTTTTTAAACAAAACCAAAGTTAAACCCAAAATATCAAAAAAACGATAAAAACAAAAAAAAATTATGAATTAGTTCATGCTGGAATTTTGCTTCACAATTCAGAGAAATCTCTATTTACGTGACTTATTATATTTCGTGGAATTTTTTATTGTCATTTTTGTTCCTTTGATGAGCTTTATCACAATTTATCTCTCTAATTAATTAATTCTTTGCCTTGTTGTAGTTTCATTAATCAAGCATGTACTAAGGTGATAAGATGTTATCCTAGAAAATTTAATAAGGTGTGGAACTTTGCCTACTATTTTTGTAGACTAAGCGGTTGCCTAACTTTCCTATGATATTTTTTGTTGATGTCATCCTTTGCTCTGTTAAGCCATGTTAAGTATTTACGTTGATTCATCTGTCAAAAACAAATCTTCATGAATTATATTTGGCCATAATGACGTTGTCATTAGATAATGCAGCTCTATATCTGTGGAAATAATAATTTATTTCATACAACATTCACAACATTTCACCCTTCTACCCTATTTCTTTTGCTACTCCAAATAAAGATTTCTTAACGCAATTAATGTTTAATGGTTCCATTTGCATAATGGACATCTTTCAAGTTTCTTTCTTCAATAATTACCGCGATATCAACAACGAATTTCACAATGGCTACTTATTGTGGTTAAACTCATCACGAAATACTTCCCGATTTAACCTTTACCCCACAATCTACTGTGACTGAACTGGTAGATACATCCTATATATTAGAACCAGAAACTAAATTAAGTTTTCACCTCGAAAACTGTAACTGAAAGTTAAGAACGATTTTTTTTCTGAATGATATGATTGGGAGTTGTAGAGAGTGATCCGAAATGGGCAGGCTAGTATAATAGCTAACAAAACTCGAGAGTTACAGGAAATAATTTGGATAATCTAAAGCTTTTTAAGGCACTGAAAAAGTGGGCTAAAATGTCACAGTTGGCTAATTAATAAAAAAAAAAAACTCTAGGAAGTCCCAAATATGTAGAAAAAATGAGTCTGAAAATAAGGACGGCTGTTATAGGGCATTTAAGAGAATACCTCTAGAGAAGACATGACAATTAAAGAAGATATCGAAACGATGGAACACTCTTTATGTCATTGAATTAGATTTGATCGCGTTGGTCGCGATATTCTACGAATGATTTGCAACTAGACGTTTTTCATCTAAGATAATGGATAAGGATAAGAAAAAAATACAGACTATCTGTGATTTAAAATGTTTGGCATCTCTGTACTAGGGAGAACACAATGCGCGTAAGTGATGAAGGCATATAATTCATAAAATTTGATGACTTTATTTTGTATTCAGGCTATAGACATACCTAGCTTTACTTTCTGCCGTAATCTGTACACATTCTGTTCGTTTTGTATCGGCTTACCCATGTATTATTTGCGATAAGTTTGTTTATTAAGGGAATCATTGATCGCAGTACAAAAACAGGCGTCAAAAAGATTCTGACATAAAATCTTTCAAAATGCGATTGTACACTTCCATTCTTTTATTGAAAACTGTGTCTCGAATTCTAACAGTACTGTGGATAATGCGTATTAGGAGCCGTGACATATGGGGAATCAAAATAGATCCTTTAAATGCGATTTACGAACACCATAAGAGTAATAATAATTAACACACTGTCATTAATATTTTCCCCAGCGTTACTGTGACGAGAGCACTTTCGTTTTACATTCGCAAACCAAAATAATCGATTTTCCGCCTTCACGTTCAAAAAAAAAAAATGAGCTCTACATGACAAAAAAAGCAACAGCGTAATGAGCTTCGTTGCAATTTCTTTTTGTGTCATATGACGACGAATGGCGTTACAGAAGAAATGACAATGTCACTGATGATGATGCTAATGCTCAACAACGTCATTAGCTGTAACAACAAACGTGTTGAGTCTCTAAAAGGAAACATGGAAAAACCAAACGAAACAACGCACTTAAAAAACAGAACCAAAAGATGTTATCGAGTAAATATCAATAGCATCTTATTGTTATATACATACATATGTATGTATTATATATTTACAATTGTACACGATGTATGTACACAAGTGCTATAGATACAAAACACATTCATTTTACATTTGTTACCACAACAGCAACATCAATAACAATGTCTCCTAATGTCTGCTGCAAATAATAAAATTGACTTTCCAGAGATATTCCATGACAATGATGATGATAATGATGATGACAATAATGAATGTGATAAGGATGTAGTAGCATGCAAATCACACAGAATTTTAAAAAGACTGTCAATCACAAGTCTGCCTATTTGACTGTCTATACGTTGGGCAAATTAATGTCATGAATGTTAAGAAACTAACAAATAGAAAATAGTGTAATAAGAAAATAAAACAGTTATACATACAGAGCTAGAGAGTAGGTTGACTTATGGACTTGTGACAGTGAAGCACAGACTGAAGTTTGACATAAGGAAAGTGTAACAGAAGTTGACTGTAAAATAATGAATGCTGAAGGCAAACTAAACAGAAATAAAAAAGTAAAATCTTAAACAAATATTTGTTTATATACTTTACACTATAAATAATTTATGGAAATATTTTTATCTTTTGCTGCCTTGTTGTCCATTTAAGAAGCAAAGTGTAGTTACAAAGTATCGCTACTAGTTCTATAGATTTCTTTCAAACTTCATTCATTTTTATGTCTGTTAACTTTGAGGGTCCTTTAGACCGTAGATAGTTATATAAATCAGACAAAAAAAATCGACAAAATATGAAAAGGTGCGGCTTTTGGACCTAGTGGATTAGATATTTATTGGACCCGGGATTACAAAACAGACTTTGTTACGGTCGGGTAACCCGTAGAACACGAGATCTTGCTTACGAACCCAATTGTTTTCTTCAAATGAAATGCTCTAAATCATATATATCAGTTTAAAAATGGACTTTTGGGGGAAATTGACCTAGTGGGCTAGATAGCCATGCCATCAAGGATTCCAAAACAGGTTTCTTTATGGTCGGGCGTTACTTGGGACCGGAGATATATATATATATATGAGCAACAAACAAGTGCACTATATAAATAAAAATGAAGTTGTGGGGAAATGAGCTTAAAAATTTTAATAATTCTCATTGAGTTAATATGTATTTATATGTATGTATATATAAAACAAAATGTCGTATTTTTCGCAAGTTGTGTTTCTTTGGCAGATGACTCATTTTTTGATCGATGACTTGCATTTTTGCCCGATGACTTGAATTTTTATGTCTGATGACTTACATTTTTTTTGGTCGGTGACTTCCATTATCTTGGACGATGACTGGCATTTTTCGTTCGATGACATGGATTGTATTGGCTTATGGTTTGCATTTTTTGTCGATGAGTTGCATTTTTTTGGACGATTACTTGCATTTTTTGGACGATAACTTGCATTTTTTAGTCAATGACTTGCATTTTTATGGTAGATGACTTGTATGTTTTTGGTTGATGACTTACATTTTTTTGGTCGATGACTTGCAATTCTTGGTCGGTTACTTGCATTTTTTTTAATCGATGACTTGCAGTTTTTAGCCGATGGCTTGCATTTTTGGTCGATGACTTGCATTTTCTTGCCGATGACTTGCATTTTTCTGGGCGATGACATCCATTTTTTAAATGAGCACTTTTATTTGAGGAAAATAATTAGCTTCGTCGCCTATATTACCGGTCCCAAGTAACTCCCGACCGCAACGAAACCTGTTTAGAAATGTGCTCGATATATTGGTTATCCAACCCACTAGCACCATTTCTAGTAAATTACAACAAAAATAGTTTCTATTTTTATTATCAGTTTTGGTTTTAAGTTAACAACCATAAAAAACACAATTGGTTCCGCACCCGTGCATATAAAATTTCCTACTATTTAATAGTGCATCTGTAATTGATTCGTTTTTATTAATTTTATTTGTTAAATTTTTCATTTTGTTATGGATGCAAAATCAATAACAATTGAAAGAAGTATAATCGGAATATGTATGACTACGAAACCCTTCGAACTTCATTATTGCCACTGTTACCATGGAATGTAATTCAAAAAAATTTAAATAATCGATAGAGTTTTAAATTGAAATTTATTTCGATGTGTAATTTCAATTTAATTTAATTTATTCTCATTTTATTCCACCTTTTTTTTCAAATTTTGTTTGAGTTTTTCTTTTTTAAATATTTTTTAGTGTGTTTATACGCTCCACCCAGATCACATAATCGACTTTTGACACTCAATATGGAAATATTCTGCTTTTTGTCTTTCTCGTATTACAAAAAAAAAATAAAATTATTTTTATATGATTGTATTTCGTTCGTACCAGCTAAATAAAAAATAAAACGAAAAACAAACCTATTCTGGGTATGCTAAATAAGTTGACATGATTTTAAACTCAAAAATAAAATGTTGGTAAAATATTGGATTGCAAATTAAATAAATTTAATTTTAAAAATAAAAAATAAGAACAGAATACAGAATTTTAAAGATCGTACTATAAGTGTGTGAAATATTTTAATTATTTTGAGCGCTTTTAAAGCTAAAGAGTGCAAAGAAGGTGAGATAAAGTAAAGTAATAAGAGTTGAAGCTTTTTGATTGGTTCAAATAAAAATTTGATGGAAAATTCACGGGATTTTTAATAATTTCTAAAAATGCTTTCTATGTGTGGTGTGTGGTTAATATTAAGTCGATTTAAAGTAATCTTCTCCGATAACATTTACATGTTCAGAATATCATCAACCCACGGTATTTGTTCACTTTTTCAAAGCAAGTCTTCCGGGCAATGTATTAAATTTGATTTGTTTTGAAACACATTGACCGTTTCCTTGTCCTTTTTAGTTACATTTTTAAAGGAATGGTCCTTCGATATATTAAGTTCAATTACAAATATTATGCCGATATGATCGAAAAAGGCGCGTTTAACCAGAAATACTTTCCATTAATAACTTGTTATCGAATCCAATTTAACGCTTTCTCTATTACGTTTGCTAGATCTAGGAAAATTGGGTGCTAAGACAGCTTCAAATTTTTGTATCTCGCAATTATATGTACATATATTTTATTTTAAAATTTTAGATAAATTCCTCTGGCAAAGTAGTGTCTAAATGTGAACATTTTTGGGGAACGAGTAAAACAAAAATATTCTTAATAAGGCAACCCCGTGCATTCTTAAAACTTTGCTTGTGGCAAAGCGGTGCCTGTGGCAGCATAGAAAGTTAGAAACTTTGGTTTAGAATGTTTAAAATTTGATAATGCTTAGTGTTTTTATTTAAATGTTCAATTAAAATAATGAAAAGGGGTTAGTAATATTGATAATATCTCAATCATAAAATTCAATTTATGTCACCACTCATTGACAACACTCTACAACATACACACTTAAAAATTTCTTTTTGTCTATCAAAAATCTCTTATTGTTTTCAAATAACTAGTGGGCCCTTTCATTATTTCATTAATGGATTTTACAATAAAAGTTTTCATCACTAATAGCAGGCCCATGTTTATCCTTGTTTTTTCTTTTTTAAATTTGTATTACAATATCAGCAAGTGTGAGTTTCATTTAATTTTTAATATTTTAATTGAAAAAATACTTAAAATACGAAAAAAGGCTGAAAATTGTTTACATATTTTCTACATATTTATAGTATAGTTAGTGGCAAAAGTGAACATCTAAAATATACTATTTTATAAAGAAATATTATCTGAAAAACAATTTTTATCAGCTACTGTATATATTATGACGTATACAAATTGTAGCCTAATTTTGGAGGCCTGCCTGCAGTTAACGGTGATATGAAACAATCCAGAGGTACACCAGATGGTGTATTGAGTGTTGTAAGACTCCTATATTTTACCGTTCTGCTAACTGTCAACGAGTTCCTGATGTAGTGAATCGCACGTCTTTTCACAGTCCACAAAGTGGATATTGAGAGGAGCTCAACTACTCGTTCGTCGAGAACTTCCACAGAAAAATATTCTTAAATTTTTCGCTTTTTTTTTTCTCATGAAAATGCTTATTCAACTGCAAAACATTGTAGGCACTTAATTACTGAAACTACCCTAGCCATGTAGTAATTCAAATAGCCATCCAGCATGCCAGTCAATCAGTCAATCTCATATTGTGCAAACATATAATGGCAAGAACAATACAAGTATGCAACGATAATAATAACAAAAACAATTATTACAAATTGAAATTGAATAATTGAATTGAAAAAACAAAGAGCAATGCATATAAAAAATACATACAAATGAATACACATACATATAAGCCATACAGGGTCTTTCAGGTTTGGCGTTTGTTTTTCAACAGCAAGTTACGCAGACATTTTAGGTTGAAATTTAACTTGCTTTAGAAGATTTATTTTGAAGAGAGAATATTTGGTAACTGTCGATGCTGTTATTGATTTTTTCGATAACATTCGATAACATAACATATTTCTGGCACTATATCGATAATTTTATCTTAAATGTTATACACTTTCTAACTGAAATCTGTAAAAATAAAATACTAATAAAAAAAAACTTGATTGTGAAAACCCCTTATCATACATACACAAATATTGGCAGAGAGCATTCACTACGTAAGCCTTTTTGAATGCCCTTTTAGGAACACCATAGAAAAGTCTGCCAGCCCAAAAGCTAGGCAGACATACGAGTGTGTCATACTAGTATTACCTAACAGTTGCAGTATATAATATTTGTGGCATATTTATTTTGTGTTCATGAGCCAAAAAATCAATAAATCTTCATTAAATTATAAAATTAATTTAAATATTTTTAAGAAGTTTTATAATATAATTTGGAAAAATGCTGTCGTCATGCCATATGCAATTTTATTGAAGATTTATTATACAAATATTAAAAGGAAATTTTTGAAAATAAATGAATGATTTCTGTCACGTATTTTATTAAGTTTTTTTTAATTATTTACAAAAATTATAGTTAAAAAAAACATTTGTTATAATAGCTTACGCTTTATGAATTTACAACAAATTTTTCATGTTCCTTTCAGTGTTGAAAACATAAAGCGATTGTATCGTTCTCCATCAACTATTTGTAAATGACAGTAAAATATACAACTTTTGATTTGTCTATCGTAATTGAAAAGATTATGCAGCGGAATTCATTGATTTGATGTATTTATATGATCTATGGGCAATTCTGTTATTTCTGTTAGAATCGGAAAAGTACATGAAATTAATACCGGGATAATCCGAATTTGTTATTAGAAGTAAGATGTTTTGGTACAATCATTGGGTCTGTGTTCTTCCAGAAGGTATAACATCAACAAAGTACGTGATAGGATGGTCAGGATAGGAAATCTCTTGAACAATTGTGTAAGCAATTTCATTTATACAATGGATGTTGTTTCTATGTCTGTTACAGTACACATATCACCCGCTTGGCTTACAAAACTTAATTAATGAAACTGAAACAATGAAAAGAGGAAATAAGATGCCAATTAGATGCTTTGCTACAGATATACATTTTTTAAGAAAATGAATATGAATATGATACGATCGACTATAAAGGTATACTTCTTAAAAGAAGAGTACTATTGGATTGGTTATTTCATTCCAATAATGTACATTCTGTAGTCGCCATAGTCTACTAGGTAGTGTTAAGCCTCGGTTCAAACCCCAGGTCAAATATCTGCAATTAAACGAAACATGAAAAAATATTTCTTCTGCGACTTCCTCTCATCAGATTTCATTCTGGTATAGTAATCGTAAAATGCTAAAACAAGGAACATATTAGCAAGGTGTTCTAATGAATCAGTAGTATTCAATAGTCGAATGTCAATAATAATCACTTCTGATGTGATTTAGCTTAACCGTTTGAAGAAACAAAGAGACTTTAATATGTCTCTCAATACTTCTAACAAGCGCCCCATTGTATTGTTATGCCAGAGCAAAAACCCCGTCTGTCTATTGGATTAAAAAACGACTCTATTTGCGTGACTCCTTTCACAACGTGCCTGTAGACAGAATTTATCTGAGTCATTCTCGTAAAGACTTTTAATTTCAGTCTGTAAAGTATTTAACTTCCGTTCTGTTGGTCTTTCTAAAGCATTAGAATTGTAGTTGTTCTCTTTTGGTATACAATTTCAACACTGTTTGTCTTCTTTTTGTATATCTTTCTAAAGATGAAACTTAATTCTTATAACCTACACTTATTACAGAATATCATACACGTGTGTACATACATACATAATTAGTGATTACAATCCTTCAGTCTGGATTGCAACCTAGTTTCGCACACCACTCGTGTTGTGTGTTATAATTTTATACATGAGCGGCGGGACCTACAGTTTAAAGTCGATCCCGAACAACAGATTTTTGAAAAACTTTTCATGGCAATTTTATTTACTCTCCTAGTTTTCGCCAGAATATCGTTAAATCGATTTAATTTAATTTAATATTAATTTATTTATTAATGTTTAATTTTAATTAATTGATAATATTTTTATTAATTTTTAATTTTGTTATTTTTTTTTTTTATTTTCTGTGACAAAGCCGCTAACCAGACAGTTGTCATACATCATTATTTTTATTGTGCTTTTTTTTGTTTTTTCTCATTATAAAAATGGCATAAAATACCATATTCTCTCTCTTCCACTTCAAACCAATAGAGTTGCGATTATATTTTGAGATTTTCAAATGGTTTTTAAAATTTATTCATTCTCAATTTTCATCATCAGATATATTTGTGGTTTCATGGATTCCTCCTGTGTTTTTTCACTGACATTCTTATGAAATACAAAAATAAAAATGAATTTTTAACGAATACGAATATGAGTACAAGGACATTTATGTGGTAATTATCGCCACGATGATAATTATGCCGTCGAGGATGAGCAGCGTTAATAAATATGTATTTTTTGATACCACAATCGTGCCATCCGCTCGCTAGCTGTTCATTCATTATTTCATTCAATAATTAAATTCTTGTTAATGTTGTTATAGCAGCTGCATTTGCAATTGTCTGCCACATCTCAATAGTTTTATAAAAGTTTTGGTTTCGCTTTTAGAACATCGCTGTGGAACGTGAAAGGAAATTATGGTCGGTCTAACCAAAATTTTTTGGTGTCCTACAATACATCATTAGTTTTAAGTATAGTGGGACTTTATTTATGCGTTACATAGTTTAGTTCTGTTGTAACATGTCTTTACTTAGTCCGAACGTTATTAGCAGTATTTATGAAGGTTTTTTCAAAACTGGATTCATTTAGATTTATTTGCAAGATTCAGTTGTATCACAGAGCAGCGACGTATTCTATTCAGTATTTCATGGCGACTAACTTTTTACTCTTTCATTATAATTATTCATTTTGAGATCATTTCACTGTTATCTATCCAAACGGGGTCGCGTAAATACATACTGTTACAAGATCAATTATTGCTTGATGAATCCTTAGATGGCTACTGCCATCACAGACAGTTTAAAGTCAGGAGCATGATGTTCTTTGGAACCAACACTGCAATTGTTCCAAAATCAAATGGAATATTTTTATCTTCCTCGATTCAAACCCTAGGTCAGACATCTTCAACAAAATGAAATACGAAAAAATATTTCTTCGGCGACTTTCTCCCAGCATATTTCTGGTAAAAAACTCTGAGGCTAAATAAAAATTACCATGAAAAAGTTTCTCAAAAATCTGTCTTTCGAAGTCGAATTTAAACTGTTGGTTCCGCCACTCATGTATAAATTTAACACACACAACATGGGTGATGTGAGAAGCTAGGTCGTAATCCCGACTGAAGGGATTGCATGCTCGCAGTCGAGCTAGGAAATGCATAGATTTGATAAGTTTATTAAGATCGTGTTATCTTGCAATTCTAAAGCTTTTTCGAGAGACTTTTCACCCGGAATGTGAAAATCGTCTTCAATCGGTTGTGATTGTTTCTTGCTAAAAAATTTCCTGTAATCGTGCTTTAATCACTATATGTGATATTATTATGTTCATACCAAAATTAAAGAGGCTAATACTATGTTCAGACATGCACTTTTATTAAATCAATATTCGGTTTATTGAGAACAATATTTTTAGCGTTCAGACATATAATATACGAAAATTTATTTGACAGCTGGTAAACAAAACAGCTGATTGCTTCAACAACATTGCTTTTAATTTAATCGCGAAAATTAGTGCCAAAAATTTTTTTAGAAAAAATGGAAAACAATTTAACATTTAAAAAGTTATTGCTAATGATTAACCGAAACGCCGAGCTGTTGCGGTTAATAGGGACTACTTTTGACTCCAAAGTGGCTTTTCTCAGAAGGATGAGAAAGAAAAATTTGATAATATTGGATAGCTTGCAGAAAAGAAAGCTTTTGCTTATGGCACTGTTAGAGGAAAATGAAACTCAAAATAAAATACAAACCTTTCTGCTGACCTTCCATTTTTTGTTTGTCGTTGTATACATTTGAGTTGTTAAATATTAATAGAAAGCGTTCGGAAAAATGTAATCTGCTCACTGAACGTGTTGTATTTGTTGTGTTGTATTTAAAGTTTTTATCAATATTATAACAATTTATGAATTTATTGAGCAATAATTAATTGACATTTTGTATGAAATATTGAGATCAATAATGCCGTTTATTGCGATTTACGCAATAAAGGTGCATGTCTGAACCAAGTATAACAAAATTATGAAGTAAAATATTTTTTTGTATTTGCATTTGTGCTGATATTGTTGTGCACTAGTGTAGGGTCGGGTACAATAGGATATTATTATTGAATGTGTATTGGTTTGATTTTTTTGACAACAAATGATTTCTCGATAATTCAAATGAAAACGTATGATAATGATGTTTTAAAAGGTAGAGAGAAAAGTGAACGAATTTAAAGTGAACTGCAAATGGTTTATTATGTGTGGCGTTATAATTTGCATATTAAACTAAATTTTTTAGATGTTTAACATTTATTTTTCAATTATTTGCTTGCTTGTATAATGGAAACCAAGAAAAAAAATGCTCATTATTTCATTGAATTATGATGAAAGCATTTTTGGTCAAAAATTATTCATTGGAAATGCAAATTATAGAGATTTTAAAAACAAATTCCATGTATTTGAATTCAAGTAAATTTACTTCAAATATTTGTATTGTATTACCATAAGAAAAAAATTAACAAAAAATCAAGGGAAAACGTTTGAAGTTATGTTTTTTGGTATGAAAATTTCAATAATTTCCTTTACATACGTATATATGCTTGTAGCGTTCTATCAACATCTCATTTCTAATAAAATGTTTTATGATTTTTAGTATTTATTAGTTTTTCTTTCTTTATCAATATCAAATATAATAAAAGAATACAATATTCCTCTTATCCTTATTTAAAAAAAAATCTATTAAAAACGCTTATAAAGTAAAAAAATTTAAATGAAAAATAAACAAATAAAATGGAAATTTATTTTAGAGAGCTGGTTTGTGGCTTAAAAACTCGTAAAAGCTCCATTAGATTATAACTTGATTTTACAATTGGTTGAGTTTGCTTTTGAAACCATCGTTATTAATAGATTTTGGCCTCCTTTAGGTCTCTTTTATTATCCTTGAATGGTTTTATTGGCTTCTGTACGGCTTCTGCATACGGTCACGAATGTATGCTTAAATATTCCTGGTGAATTTCAATGCAATAAAATAAGCACTTCAATATTCAAAATGTAATACAAATTTGTATATTGTTATTCGATTTTGATATACGAATTCTAGCGTTAAATGCAACAAACAAAAAAAGAAAATTGATATGAACATTAAATTATCCCTTATAGTTAATAAATTCTTAAGAAGAAACAAAGGAATGTTGGTTTGGCTAAGGTCTAAAGTAAATCTTTCTAGGATTAATTAGGTACTTAGTGAGAGATTTTAGTGCGACTACAATTTTGTTGATACCTAAATTTTGTTGAAACTAAACATGACACGGCTAAAATTTAAATAGATTTCAAACTTTTTATTTGTATTTTACCATAAATTTACTGTAGAACTCGAACCGACAATACAAACTCACCGCCTGAAATTAATTACTGGAAGAGGATATCTACGATATTTTTCTTAATTATTTCGTTCGTTTCGAAATTATATGAAGCTTATTTTTTTTTAATGTGCTGCTTGAACAAAGCTGTGAGCCACTGTGTCTCGTTAAATAATGCGTACGAAAGCTATAATGCCGGGACGATTCTTCTATCTTAGAGATTTCAATTAATGTGATTAGGTTAGGTTGAACTGTCTGCCGTGTCAACGGACATAGCTTCCTCGGATCTATAAGATATCGTTGTATCACCAATAATATCTATTCCGCCAACCAGTTTGAACACTTGGTTTACATCTGTTAGACCGCTCGATGGGCATATACTATAGATGTGTGAATTCCAATCGAATCATTTTTGGCTAGACACGTTCTGGTAATAAATTCTTACGTTCCTAGAGCTTGCGCGGAAGTCATTGAGTGCCATTTACAGCCACCGCGCATATGAACCCAGAGCCCAGTGTCTCGTTATAATTTCAATAAGGTTCCAGAGATAGACTCTGGAAATTTTTTCTGCATAAATCTATATCGGGTCAGATCTGCCTGGCCACTTTACAAGCTGGTTCATTATTCCATCTTTCCGTCTCATATAAGTGTAGTTTATGTGTAACAATTTATTTGCCTCTTTTAGAGAATGCCGATCTTATGTACGAATTCAATTGAATATTCCGTTGTTGCGCTAAACATAGCATTTATTCGGAAATACATAAATTAAAATCTTGAATTAAACTGAAGAAATTAAAATCAAAAAGACTAAATTCTATATCCTAGAATGCTCGTTTAACTTAATTTAATGGACCTTAATGGCAAAACTTTGTTTTTTGGAATACAAATTCGAAAGTCTCTTAATTCGCTTGAAGTCAGCATATATGTATTTTATCATGTCAGTGCGAAACCGTCATCGATGTCAGAGTGAAAAAAAGATACAGTGACCAAAACTTTTCAACCTGTGATAAAGGGGGTAGTTCCTGTATAATGAAACAATGATGAGTATTCCTAGTAGGTCTTGATTTTTACTTTTACCACTGTTCAATGGAGGAGACCCACTTCTGCAGTGCATCATGCCAGATCTAGTAAAAGAGATTGTAGGATAAATTATGGACATTATATTTGGGTCTGTTTTTTATATATGGGAAGGACTTCCGCAATCCGTACAGATTGTTCATGAATTTGTGTAAGAACTTACTGTAATGCATTATACGATTCAATGCCCAAACTACTATGCGTAGATATGTATACTCCACGATACAGACAAATTTAATTTTCGGAAACAAGTCTCTCTATTTCAGTACAATACATTTTTTATAGTATTGATAAAACATAAACACATACGCCACTACTGAACGTGGTCGTGAAACGTTAAAATAACCAACACTGTGCCAGCTTATACATGGGAGTTGTATTCCACTTTTAGTTGAATATGGGTGCTTTAAGTTATTTTTTTTTTATTTATTTATTTATTATAATATACATAGCACAACAAGATATGAATCTTATAAGTGACAGTGCTATGTTTGGAATCATTAAGATATAAAAAATTAATATTGAAACAAAACAAATTAAATAAAAAATACAAAATTAATATAATTAATGTTAAGTTAAAATATAAAGAAAAATATAATATAAAGAAATTTAAAAAACTAACACTACTGTAGAAGTAAATAAGAGAGTTGAAAAATAACAAAAAATGTTACTATTAAGAAGAATCAGTCTAAAAAACTAGGAATAAAAAAATATAACCGATATAAACCTATAAAACAAATCACAAATCGTAAAAAATTTTACTTATGAAAATAATTTGAATAACTCCCTTTTGAACGCATTTGCATTGCCTAGATTCTGGATGTAATTTGGTAGGGAATTCCAAAGACTAGTGGTGTGTAAAAAACTGTCTCTGAAACAAAAGAGTCTTGAATCGTTGCTGAATAATGTTCCTACCCCGGTAGGATCTAGCAAATTTAATTCGACAAAATAAATATTCCGGCCGTTCCGTGTAAATTATTTTATGAAGTAAAATAAGGCATTTAATTTTCAAGAGATTATCAAATTTTACATTAAGAATCCGGCAAGCCAAATGAGAAATGTGATCACGACGACCTTTATGAAAGACATATCTAGCTATGTTATTAAATGCCAAGTTAAGTTTACGGTTGTCATCACAAGCAGGTACGATGTGGTAAAGTATAAAAGTATACCTTGCTCCGTTTTCAGAAGCTATGCTATAAGTATGGCAGTTCCATTTGATATTGTATTATAATATTAACTTTATTTTAAGGTACATTGTACATATATTTTCTAAGGTGAACCTCTTAGAAAATATAATTTTTTTTACTAAACATTGCTTCTTTGCATTTTTATAATGCAAATTAATTTCAATTCTTTACAATTTATGGCGCCATAAGAAGAGCAACACAAAGATAGAAATTTCTGTAAATTTTCCTGACCTTATCTGAGTATCGAAATGGGGAAAAAAATCCAAGAGTATCTTAAAGTAGAAACTTAAGTTTGTAAGAAATGAAAACCAAGTAAATATCGTTTCTTCATTCAATGTCCAACATAACTATGCCATGGTTGTTGTAAAGTTGTTTTAACTTTTATGAGTAAGAAATGACAAGAAATTGAAATGAAACAAATGCAGTTTGACATTAATTACCTGTTGTTCTTTTATTTACTTTTTTTCATTATTATTATTATTATTGTTGTTAATTTGTTGAAAGGTACACAAAGTAAAAACAACAAAAAAAACTGGAAAAAGAAAAACTTTTCATAAGCCAGCCAATTATTATTATTATTATTAAGGGCATAAACTCATTAATTACTTTCTTTCTTTCCTATACTTTTCTGTTGTTTAGTGCTTTAAGATGAACAAGTAACATTGGAAACGTTTCCTTTAATTCTATGATTTCCTTAAATTACTTCAATTAATTTTTTTTTTTTCGTGTTTTTCTATTTTATTTTCAGGTTGACAACTACATTACGCTATTCAAGTTACACTTATTTTTCCTGTTAAATATATCGGAGATTAAAAAGTGAGTATCTTTAATAAGTTTAAATAATTTAATGAATGTAAAAACGAAATGGTTTACATGGTAATTATGTGATCCATACGGAAGAGTATCAAGGTTAAAAACTTGTATGGTTTTTTGTAATTAAATTATTGATAGGGCTGTTTAATTATATTGATTGCAAATATTTCTCGTCATTTACTAAATTTTTATACAAATATAATTTATTCACACATGCTAGAACAATGGATGTGGATGACTCGCAGATGACTCGAAGAGCGTAGCGCACTTGGATACTTAGAGGTCCCTTTGTAACAGCTATGTTGCATACATAATTGGTCATTACAGCACTTTCTCACACCACTTACGTTGTGTGTGTTAATTTGATACATAAGTAGCGGGACCTGCAGTTTAAAGTCGAATTTGAACGACAGATTCCTTGGGTGTTTGCCAGAAATTTGCTGAGAAATATTTTTTAATATTTTGTTTTGTTAGAAATGTTTGACCTGGGGTTTGAACCGCGTCCTCACGTCTAATAAGCCAATGCACTATCTACTAGACTACGGCGACTACAAACAGCTATATTACCTATTGGTATTATAATTTCTGGCTGGCATCTGTATGCGAATCTTTATGAAAGCTCCAACAAATTCAAACAACAAACCCTGTTTCAGATATAATAATAACAGAGAAGATGTTATGTGGTCTTCTCTCCCTTCTAGTCATTAAAGCATCTGTAGTAGCTGCTGTAAGGAATTTCTATTATCCGGACTTGTGTAAACAGAGGCCAGTTATCTGTTATAACTTTAACGAGATTTCAACGGCAGACTCTGCTCAAGTTTAATGCAAATTTTGTTTTGTTTATATTCATGCCCAGTCAGATCTATCTGCTCTCTCTCTGCTAGTATGGTTCATTATACCATTTCTTTTTCAAACGAATGTGTGATACCAATTGTTTGCTCCTCTGAAAAGAAATGCCTATCTCATGTGAGAATTCAGTTTAATTTTCCATTTTGCTAGCCTTTGTTTGGATTTGTTGTTACCTTTAATGATCTTATTTGAAGGAACCTAGATCAGGATATCCCTCGAATACCTTGCTATATTTTTCAGAGACACTCGGCATTCTTGGACAATAATAAGGGTGCAGTAGACATATTTTACAATTGTGTAGCAACAGATTTTTTTTGTTCGGTTTACGAAAGATTTTTGTTCTGGTTAGAAATTAAATATTATTTCATTCTTATGGCTGCTGCGGTTGGCCTCACGTTCCGAACAATTTTCGTGCACTTTTTCGTCGTATCTCGGCAATGGCATCACGAATGTGGGCCCTCAAATGCTCAATTGTCTATGGTTTGTTGACATAACAATTTTATTTAACGGCACCCCACAGAAAATAGTCCAACGGTGTCAAATTGCAGCTTCTTGGCTACCAACTGACTTCACCATTTCGGCTAATTTAACGGCCACAAACGTTTGACGCAATAAATCGATTGCTGCATGAGATGTCTGGCAAGTTACATCATCCTATTGAAACCAAACATCGTTCACATCAATACCATGAAGAACGGGTACAAAAAAAAATCGGTTATCATAGTGCAATAGGTGTCTCAATTGACCGTAATAGTTGCGCCGTCCCCATTTTCAAAGAAATATGGGCCATTGATGCTTCGCTCCACAAGCCGCACCAAACAGTCATTCGTAATGGGTGCATTGGCTTCTGTAAGACCACATATGGGTTTTCTGAGCCCCAAATACTGCAATTTTGTTCATTAACGTACTCACCAAGGGTATCAATGAGTATCATCCGAAAAAATGTTTTTTTTGGGAAAATTGACATCATTGTGTTGTTTCTCGTTGGCCAAAATTTCCAATAAATCCCAACGTTGCTCAAGCGTAAATGGATTCATTACGTTCAGTTGAGATAATACACTGAATTTTGTGACAGAATAGAATGCCATCAGTATTGTCAGATTCGAAATAATCGAATGGTTCAAATTTAAACCGATTTAATACAGGGACCGTAACTGTTATAACTTTTATCGTAAAAGTCAGAAAATAATAATTATGTTTTGATCTTTATTTTTTCGAGCAAAAATAAAAGTTATTTTTTGACTTTTATTTTTCCGAGCAAAAATAACAGTTATTTTTGACTTTTATTTTTTCGAGCGGAAATAAAAGTTATTTTTTGACTTTTATTTTTTCGGGTGAAAATAACAGTTATTTTTGACTTTGATTTTTACGAGCAGAAATAAAACTTATTTTTTGACTTTTATTTTTTCGAGCAGAAATAAAAGTTATTATTGTTTTAATTCATGATGAATTCATAAAATTTATTAAAAAATTCTTTAAAACAATTAAAGTAAATTATGTTAAACAATTATTAGAATTAAGTTTTGCTATAAATATTAATAAATATTATGAATTCATCATGAATTAAAACAATAATAACTTTTATTTCTGCTCGAAAAAATAAAAGTCAAAACATAACTTTTATTTCTGCTCAAAAAAATAAAAGTCAAAAATAACTTTTATTTTTGCTCGAAAAAATAAAAGTCAAAAAATAACTTTTATTCCTGCTCTTAAAAATAAAAGTCAAAAATAACTTTTATTTTTGCTCGAAAAAATAAAAGTCAAAAAATAACTTTTATTCCTGCTCAAAAAAGTAAAAGTCAAAAATAACTGTTATTTTTGCTCGAAAAAATAAAAATCAAAAAATAACTATTATTTTTTTTCTAAAAAATAAAAATCAGATTTTTAAAAAGCATCACATTTTATAAAAATTTTGTTCAAGACAATCAAAATGGTATACTTGGTTTCGTTCTCCAACATTTCCTTGCAGTTGCTTTTTTTAATCAAAAATTCAAAAATAACAGTTATTTGCGGTCCCTGATTTAATATGATCAGAGTGTCTAATTTGGTATAAAAATTTACAAACAAACAAAATATTTTTTGTTTGCTGTTGGTTAAGTGTTAATCTGTGGTATTAGTACCGTTATTTTTAGTATTAAAGAATTGAATGTTTAACTTTTTTATTTGTATTCTACAGTATTGGCTCATTACAAAGAGAAGTAGGTAATAATGAACCCTGTAATGCTTGTACAAAAAAATTTTCTACTGTCAATATTATTTCTAAAGACATTTTCTATCTTTTTTTCTTTTCGAAAAGATAAAGTGATGATAACAATACAATTACTGTGTTGGAAAACACATTTCCACTGTCTCTTTTTTTCTGTCACTTGACTGATGGGTTTCTTTCCATTGTGCTTAAGCCATAACCGTATTCATAATTATTGCGTGCTGGGCTATTATGTCTTTTGTGATGTTTCTTTTTCCCCTGCGAGCCTTCATGGTTTGTGTTAAAAGTATGCGGGATCTTTTTCAGTACATTTATCAGGTATTCTTTACATATTTAATCGCTTTTCATGTACCGTACATATGCGGTACTACAGTGAAAGAAGTATTATTCATGTTTACCGTTTTTCCTTGACAAACTACCACTAGTACTGAATTTTCGTTGTAGTATACGGGTGTGTTACCAGTATAAGTTTGAAATGTTTATGATTCAAAATAACTGTTGCTGCTGTTGATAATACTGATGGTGATGATACTTTTCGATAGCAATTATTGTTAAAAAGGAAAAGAAAGAAAAATACGCGTTAAAATAGTTTGACATTTTGGTTAAATTGTTTTCTTCTACAGTGTCTTCGAACTTTCTGACAAGTATTTCGTAACGCATACTTAATAATAATTGCTTTTGTTAATGGAACATTAAATTTTTCCTTCTCTTCTTCTTTCTTTTCTGTTCTTTCTTCAGTAAATTTTTTTGCTACAATACATTCGTGTTATTACTTAAATTCTTGTTTTTCTTCGACTACAATATTTATGTATTGTTAGTAACATTTTAGAACATACTAATGGTGCCTGCTTTACAGCAAGCAAAATACAAAAAGGAAGAGAAGAACCAAATGTATTTGCTAAAGATAATAAAACACCAAATAAAATGAAAAAGCCATAAATAAAAGTCAGTGTTGATTTTTATGTATTTTTATGTAAATATTTCTATAACAGCTTATGTTTATGTAATGCATACCCAACCATACATTTCGAAGTGGAATTATATGTGGAGAAAATTGTACTCTAAATATTGTAAATTAAATTCGAATTTTATAGTATTTTTAAAGAATATAAAACAATGAATATACAGAGTGTTTTCTTTGTCTTAAATCAAGTTTTACAACGGGATATAAAATATACACATGGCTTAATAACTTATAGGGCATATCATGGAAATATTGAATTTGGTTCAAAAATATTGAATTTGCTGCCAACAAAGCATTATTTGTGCGAAGTTTTGTTTGATTTTCTCATTAAGCAAAAAGAAAAAAGAAAAAAAAGATGCAACATGTACATTGTCGACCAATCGATTGGGTCAGAGATTGTTCCATTGATTTCAACGAACGTGAAAGGATTTGTGTATTTCAGAAGTAAATATTTCAACGCAGTAAACGACTACATACATACATAATTGGTCATTACAAGCATTCAGTCAGGATTTCGACCTAGCTTCTCGCATGAATAATGTTGCGTGTGTTAATTTTATGCATGAGTGAGACCTATAGTTTAAAGTCGACTTCGAACGACAGGTTCTTGAGAAACCTTTCATGGCTATTTTATTTTACTCTCAGAGTTTTTGCCAGCAATCTGCTGAGAGGGAGTTGCCAAAGAATTATTTTTTTTTTTAAATTTTCGTTTTGTTGGAGATGTCTGACTTGTGTTTGAACCGTAGCCTCACGTCTATTAAACCAACACACTAGCTACTTCATTAACCGTTTGACTGCTAAGCGATTCTGGTGAGAACGTTCGAAAACTGTTCGAAAACTGCAATTAATTATTATAATAAAAAAAATCTACAAAATTCTAATAATCTATGTATAAAGATTTATAGGGTCTTCTCGTCTTTTGATTTTTTTACCTTTTTGACTAAATTTTTACACTGAAATTCGCAGCGCAAATGCGTCAAAATGACTACAACCCACTTTAATTAAATCCTCAAAAGGAATGTGTGAAATTAAATTAAAAGTCACCGAGGCCTTAGTTTTAAAACCCTTACAAACAACAGAATTCATCTAAATACACGTGTTGGAAAATGTTAAAAAATCCTATGTATGTTCATATATAGGGTGGGCCATTTAACAGTTTAAATTTAAAAATGCAATAAATCCAAAACGATCTGAAATTTTACCAAATTTATATTTTTGTTGTGGAGTACAATTGTTCCGGTTGGCCTGACACTACCTCATTCGATCAGACCAATTTTCACGCACTTTTTCGAGGGTATGGGGTCGTATCTCAGTAATGGCATCACGAATGTTGGCTTTCAAATGCTCAATTGTCTCTCTGGTTTGTCGGCATAACACTTTTCTTTATGGGCGCCCTACAGAAAATAGTCCAGCGGAGGACCAGCGTCCTCATTTTTAAAGAAACATAGGCCGCACCAAACAATCACTCGTAATGGGTGCATTGGCTTCTGTAAGACCGAGTGTAAGTTTTCTGAGCCCCAAACACGGCAATTTTGCATCTTAACGTACCCACCAAAATGAAAATGGGCTTCAACCGAAAAGCTGATTTTTTTAACAAAATCGACATCATCGTGCAGTTTCTTATAAATCCCAACGTTGTTCAAGCGTAAATATCGATACATTACGTTCAGTGGAGATAATTACTGAATTTTGTGACAGATTGCCAGATTTAAAATAACTGATGGTTCAGATTTAAGCAGATATACCACCTATATAATTTCAATATTACAGTCAACTTTTTAGGATTGAAATTTGGTGTAAATACATCTGCGAAAATTTCTGTTGAAAAAATTCGTAAAATTGAAATACTTCTTAAGAATTTCTGTGGTTTCTACGCGATACAATTTACAATACTTTAAACGCGACAAAATTAAAGACTTCTTAAAAACTCACATTTTGAAGGGATTTTTTTCCTTATTATTCAGAGT
The DNA here is from genome assembly GCA_927399465.1 of Sarcophaga caerulescens. Lineage (NCBI taxonomy): Eukaryota > Metazoa > Arthropoda > Insecta > Diptera > Sarcophagidae > Sarcophaga > Sarcophaga caerulescens. The sequence continues at coordinate 51,575,428 of OV656872.1, read as the reverse complement.
TTTCTGCTTCAAATCCAATTACAAAAGCAATAAGTTACAAACATATTTAAATAAAGTAGCAAGCACTGCTCATAATATCCATTTTTCATTATGATAATTATTCTTCCATGTTCTTTGATTAATGAGCTACAGATTGTATTTAGAGATTTCTGAATTAGCATTTAGACTTTGAACAGACATACATACATACATCTTCATACTCGCGTAGATATGACGAAAGTAATTTATATTATTTGGCAGTTAATTGTACTCATCATCAAATCAGACAACAATCTCATAATAATTTCCTTCTCTCACAATGGCTGGCTTCATGCAATAGACTTCTGACAGATTGTAAATAATAATTATCTTTTTATGATTCTCTTTTCTTTCTTTTGCTCAACTTGTAAAAGTCGATGAGAAAATATATGTAATATTGATTATCGAGTTGCCAAAGTAAGATGTATTCATGTACATACCATACATGCTGTGGTAGTCATTCGTATCTGTATGTACAGTATTATTACCTCATTGTCGGTTCTTTTCTTTTTTTTTGTTATTGCTTACTGCCACAAACATGTTTGTTAAACAAAACCCATATTGATGGCCCATCAATGCGTATGAGCAATCGAACATATACAATTAAAAATATTACTCATACGTTCACAGCATTTCGGTATTCCTTATTAACTTTGTAGATATGTATTTGTGTATCTATTGCTCTTTCTTTTTGTTCATTGACAACAACATCAATCTGTATTGACTTCAATTATTATTTGTTCTTCTTATTATTATTTTACTAACACTCGCTTGTGTATGTTCGTTGGTGTTATCATGTGTATGAAAAATTTCAAGGATACACACAATACTTCAATACTTCACAGCACAACATTATTTTAAATTCAAACAAACGCAGAGAAAGGAAATGCGAGGAAAAGCAAAAAAAAATGGCAGAAGACATGAAACAATAACTGAAAAAAATCTATGTTTCGTGTGGCATATTGACACAATGCAACATGTTGCACACAAAGCTAATTAAGAAAAACAATTGGATTTATCTGACATTGACAGTGTCATCTTTTTTTGATATTCTGACAAGATCTAGAAAAAACAAAAACAATTTAAAAATGTAAAAATTGAGAAAATGATTAAAGTAAAGAATAAAAATTTTGAAAATGGAATTTTTAAAGGAAATAAAATTTCTTTTCCATTTTTAACGGAAATTAACGGTAGTGCGTGTGACGGATAAAAGACTATTTATAATTATTTTAGCCAACTAGACAGATGGTTATACAGATCAGTAGAAATGGGCTAAAATATTTCACTTATTATCAATCTGCTACACTTTCAAAGAACTAACCACACGGAGTACAGACTTTCTCTTAACTACGTTGTAACTATTATTCCTATATTACGCTTCAAGTATTATATAAAGGGTGGAATTGAAACAACCAATGTACTGTGAACACTGTGGCCAAATGCTTGATTTTTTGAATGCCTGATTTATGTGACAAAGGTACAAATATTACTTGTTGTTAAGCTACTCGCTCCTGTGTCAAAATATCCAAAGATATTCAAAAATATTTGACACATCACAATCGAAAAATATATAACAAACGAATCGACTTGTCGGAAGAGACAATAGGTATTCCTGTGTTACAGTATGGTATTGTAAAACTTGTTATACAAAGCCAACATATTTTGAATAACTATTAGGCAGTCAGTACTGTAGCGATCATCAACGTTCTTAGCCTTGATTGTCTTTAAAACATTAGAAAGCATTGAAATCCAAAAGCCATAAGCAATATGTGGTACATCAACTGTGAAGAGACCAGTTACATCAATTCCTCAAATCGAATTTTGCATAAAAACTTGATAAATAAATCCTTTTGAACCAATGCAGTATTCAAACAATTTTGGCTTCTTTCTCCAGACTTTTCACATTGACTTCTTACATGGAGATGCTAGTCAATCTAAGTGAAAAGAAGTGACTTTAATAGATCTATTGATATCCATATATTTGACGACATATGGTTCAAATTCTAAACCGACAAAGGAATATAAAAAATATCATATCAGATGGACTTTTAAGTTTATTTCATTACATACATACACACATAATTGGTCAGTCAGGATTACGACCTAGCTTCTTACACCACTCATGTTGTGTGTGTTAATTTTATACATGAGTATCGGAACCTATAGTTTAAAGTCGACTCCGAACAATAGATTTTTTTTGAGAAACTTTTCATGGCAATTTTTTTGCTCTTAGAGGCTTTGTCAGAAATCGGAAGTCGCCGAAGAAGTATTTGTTTGTATTTTATTTTTTGATTATTTCCTTTAATTTTCTTTTTGTTACACTAATTATCTTATTTTTGAATTGTTTCAATTTGTAGCAACAGTCAGAATAATATTGTGTAAAAACAACAATATCTGAAGAAAGGGTAGTCATATAGGGTGTCGTAGTGAGGTAATTTGGTTATTCCGCTCTTTATTAAGGGGAGGTGTAATCTAACCTTCCAATGATGTTTGTTGTTAATGTTATTCTCTCTGGGAAGTAAGTGTTGAGAAGTTCTACGATTTGATCGATTATTGTGAGAGAGATTAATTCCTTTCGAATTCAAAACTTGGTTTGTCAGCTAAGTCACAAAGTATTTTATCTACACAAAGAAGTAGGAATAAATAGACTTAGACCATATAAGATCCACTATGACTTAACACTTTTTAACTTTCCCCTAATCTCAAAACCATTCGGAACATCTGCTAAATTGACTTAGACTTTCTATTACGTTCAAATCGTCCGCATAGCCTGTGATATGGAACTAGGCACGGCGAAAGTTTTCTCCGTTCCTTCAGCTCTGCACCTAATACAGAAATCAATTGCCACGTTTCCAAAACCAATGTATCTTGCATGATCACCTAAACTACAATGCCTAGTAATAGCTCCTATAACCGCACTGTTCGTATTTTGTTGGTGTTTGACCAGATCCGCTGTGTGCTTTCTAATCAGCTCTTACATACATTGCGTTGACGGAACGTTAATAACAAGTTTAGGTTCAGAGGCTTTTAAGTGATTCAAAAAATAGAGAATTCTATCACAGTATCACAGTTGCCTGGTTGATTCGCTCTACAGTTTCCTGCAATATCACTGTGTCCCAGTAGCCATATAATATCGTTGCGCTATATAATTGAGAATTTCTTACTTTTGGATCCAGGGCCTTAACAGTGGTCTGGCTGTCAAAAAATATGGCAATATTTCTGCCGGAAGTATTTTCATTTCCAATAATTCTCACCTCAGATTATTTTGTCGTGATTTCGCCTTGGAGAGGCTACAGTGAGCCAGTTAAAATAAACATAAACATAGAATAAGTTACATACACACATACATAATTACATACGTTACGACCTAACTTCTCACACCATTTATGTTGTGTGTGTTAATTTTCGACTCCAAACGAAAGATTTTTGAGAAATTTTTCGTGGCAATTTTATTTACTTTCAGAGTTTTTGTCAGAAATCTGCTGAGAGGAGATATCTGATCTGGGGTCTAATAAACCAACACACTCTTAATAGACTAGGGTCGCCGTGGTCTAGTAGGTAGTGTGCTGGCTTATTAGACGTAAAAGCCAGGGTTCGAGTCCCAGGCCAGACATCAAAAAATAAAAAAATACAAAAAGTATTTTTTCGACGATTTCTTCTCAGTTTCTCAAAAAATCTGTCGATCGGAGTCGACTTTAAACTGTAGGTCCCGCCACTTATGTATAAAATTAACACACAAACATAAGTGGTGTGAGAAACTGCGGGCTTCTTGGGGACGATTGCCTGTAGACTGTCTAATGGTGAAGGTATAGCACTGGCCATTTTATAGTCACCTAGCAGCAACTCGTTTCCTTGCCGTTCGCATCTTCCCCCTTTCCACCTTTCCTAAAAAAACCTGCACAATGCACTGCATGAGTAGGGGCCATCCCCTGAGTGCTGGTTTAAAAAAAAAAAAAAAGACTACGGCGCCTTCAGTCAGATATTAAACGTAATTTTCAATTTAAAAAATCCCATAGTAGTTCGCAAATAGAATTGTGTCCAAATGGTACGTTTAAACCTACTGTTACCTGGGAGTTATAATGTCATCACTTGGTCGTTTGAACAAATATTCTCGTTCAATGCAAATGTTATAAAATTAAAAAAAAAATCAAAAAAATCATAAAATTCCTTCAACTGCTATGCGGCAGGAAACCGCTGCCGATGGCAAACAATGAAACACGAACGCTGCAAGTATACGTAATCAATCTTTTGGCCTTACAAAACCTTAAAAGCAGCAGCTTCTCAAGAATACATTTTTAACTGGAAACCAAAAAAAAACAAATGTCCAGGATGAACGATAGAATAAGATGGAATAATTTTATAAAAGCACTTTCTTCTCAAGTGGTGTGGGAAAAAGTGGTACAAAAATGGCATCATATGGTCTATCTTTGCTACATTAATATTTCATTTCAATTCTTTTGAATTCTTGCCAGGTACACTGCGATATCAAGTCTATTAAAAACTATAAAAGGAACTCAATTTAATTGAAAAAAAAAATAATAATAAAAAATTTAACCATCCAGCTAGCCACAGAAAAACATCAGAGTTATTTTATTTTATTTTAATTTCAACAAGAGTAAGAAAATTTATTCGAATTGCTTTACCTCTTTGCATTTTTTGTTTTTTTTTTTTGTTTAATTGAACACTTTTTGTGGTTTTATCTTCTGTTATGTTAACTTTTAAATTTTTCCAAACATTTAATATTCTAAAAACTTTAAAAATTTTGTCACAAAATATTTTATTTTTCAAACTTTTAAAATTTATTAAAAAATTTTTCTCTTTTTATTGCTACAAGAAAATTCTTATTTAAATACTTTTTATTTTTGCTATATGAACTCATGTTTATGCACAAAATATTTTTAATTTAAGGAAATGCTTTAAATTTCGTTCAAAGAATTTTTAAAATTGGATCAGAATAATAACGATAACGATGATGACGTTGACTATACTGATAGTAATGCTGTAGTCTGTTGTTATTTTAGTTGGTATTGTTGACACTTGCCAACTTTTCTGTCGATACAATTCTAACGTATACGGAAATATTTATTAACACATAGTTCAGTTGCAAAAAGGGGGGAGGGAGGTATACGTGCTTAAAAATTTAATTTAAATTTAACAAGATAGCTTGGAATACTACCTGGTCTGTGCTGCCATTTAATCTGTGGCATACTCTTAAACCATATGTATCAATAACCATGGCCCCCTCGAAGCTACGCTACTGTTGGCTTAATAGAATTATAAACATTCTTCTTTACTTTCACATTGAATGTCAACAGTTTGTTAATACACACACACACACACACTTGCATTGCCAGTTGCTGTGATGAAATCTTCAAATTTTCCATCATCATGAAAATTCACATCCTTTGAAAACATTCGATAACCAAAGTGACCAAACGAGTCAACCATAAACCAGACATAAATAATCAATATTAACACTTTACCGCTTAAAAGATTTGGGGCGGGGTACAGCGATAATTTAATAAAAAACTTTCAACTACTGAAGACAGTTTGCTGCATCAAGTGAGTGATTGTTTTATTTCTGTTGCTTAACTTAAAAGAAATTGGTTCTAAATCATTGTCAGTTACCTTCTTATTTTATATTTTGTTGATAGTATTTAACATAAGTAAAACTACACTAGAAAGAAATGTATTTAAAGCTGTTGTAAATTTACTTTTGCAATCGACTGTAATTTAAATACATTCCTGCCTGTGACTACTTTAACAATGAACTCAACTCATGTGTTTATAGGTATATCTGCAGCTATAAAAGTGTTCATATGTTTGTAAATAATACTGAATATACTCGTCGTATATCATTCAGTGTAACCATGACAACAACATCATTATGTTCTTAACAGCATCAAAAAACAATTGCTGTTGCCATAGCTCTCGAAATCATTGCAAGTATCGTGATGACCCCTTCGAACTCTGCTAGAATTCTTGTTGTTTAGTAAACTTTGCCAAGATTGATGGCCTGTTTGCATAGGATAAGTTTGACATGTTGTGGAGCATCCTTTAATAAGGACATGCATGCCTGCACCGCATCCTTATAGCATTGTCTGCCTGTCCAAAAACCTAGTGAAGTATCTAAAGACTGTTAAAATTTCTATAATTGTGTGTCATTTTACTGTTGCATGTTTTACTGTGTCTCTGTTTTACAGTTAATGTTGGCCATCATGACATCAATTGTTCGTTCTTTTTTTTCTACGTTTTTTTAAAACCTATTGCAACAACAACTAAAACCATACATTCTCAAATTTCCTTTAAAGGTTTTTTCGTTGGATTCTTTACAGAGAACTTTCGTTTAGTTTTTCAAAAAAATAAAAACCATTAAAGAGTATGAGTGTGAAACTTTAGCGTTAGAATTTTAAGATGAGAATTTCTACAGATGTTCGAAGTAAAAAGTTTTTGACATAAAATATTAAAAAAGCTTTTGAAGTAACTGTATATTTCATTCAGACAGATTCCTTTTCCTTATTTTAAGTGTTGGAATCACAAGTTAAAATCAATTTTTTGAAATGAAATGAAATAAAAAGTACTAGATGAAGATTTCGCACCGTTAGTTGTCATTTTTGTATCATAAAATGAAAATAATTAATAGAAATTTTATTAAAAGTATAAAAATATTAGAAATCATAATATATCATATGTTTAAATGCTTTTATAATACTTCTTTGAATACAATGTTAGAGGTAATGACATGATCATCGTTAACTTTTTGCCCGTACGAATCCTTAATACAAACAAAAATATCTTTAAATGTACGCACTCGAGAAAAACGTATAACTGCCCAGGTGAAAAGACCGGTTCTGGTAAATACAATTCTACCTTTTGAAGGGTTTGACCTTGTTTTTCTTAAAACCTTTTTAACTGTTAAATATCAACTGACACTATATACATATATGTATATATTAAAAGACACCGTATTACTACACTTCATAAAACAAACAATGCCATGACAATAACGACATTACCAAAATGGCTTTTACAACTTTATATATTATGTGGAATAGCATTACAATTAAGCGACCCTGTTTATCGCACTTGATCTAACAACTACTGCAAAGTATTGCCAAAACAGCTTTTTACAACTTAATAATTTAACTGACTTAGTAATAAACGGCATTATAGTAAATAGCGGTATTGCCAGCATGGATTTTAATACATACTATATTATGTAGAACTGCATTAAGCGACCCTGTATTACCACACTTCAACAAAAACATATAATCATAATGACAACAGTATCATCATGCAGTTCTATATAAAATATAATTTTTATCAATGAAAATATTAATTTTTCAATTTCTAATTATTTTCCGTCATTAGTGTTAGATATAAGCTTTAAAATGAGATATCATTCATTGAATTTGATGCGGTGGTATGGGAGATCTTTGCAACCGACAAAAAAAAGTGCTTTAGAAATAATATATATGATTTTTTTATATTATATGTAATACATTACAAAGAGTTACGAAAATAATTCAAAAATTAACATATTTTCGTACCACCAATGAATAGTTGGAATAGATGTTGCAAATATACTAGCTTCTAATTGCATCAAATTATACTGTTTCGCTGTAAAGTGGACCCCATTGTGGTTTTGTTACAATTCTTAGACTATATTTAATAGGACAAATTCTTTTTCCAATTCAATTTTCAAAATTGTGTATGAAGATTTGTACTGTTTCTTTTTTTTTAATATTGAAGGAACGTTTTAATATTGCAATATGAGAAAAACAATGACAAAAATTTAATAAGATTACGTATATACTTAAAAACCATACATGGATGGCAATTAGCACTAAACCTTCATGTATTCTTATACCTATCAAAGTGGGTTAAGTGATCTATTTTTAAAACTTTACATATACTCGTAGTAATATGTCTACCATTAGGCATATGGAAAATCAATGAATGCATTTAATTTTGCAGGACTATGATTCCATTATGTTCACAATTCTCGAGAGGCGTCTTTTTCTGTAGATTTTCTTACCTTATTCATAACGGGATTGTCAAAAATCAAAGAAACTGACTTGAAATACCTAGATCGTAATACAATGTTAGTTCAATAAACCCGCAAAAAATATTATAAATTTTAGCTTTTCCACGTGTTCAGTCTTGTTCAATTTTTTTTCAAATTGTATGTACCATCAGCTGCAATTTCCGTACATAGATTCTTTTTTCTCGTTTACTTTTTTAAATCGTTAACGTCGTTTTCTCTTTTGTCCTCTTAGTACATTCAAAATGGTCTCGTCTTCATTTTCATTACCTCAGGACTCACATTTGTCCGTAATGTCAAATGAATCCCAATATTGTTTTATGCTGTTCACTTCACTTTCAGATCATTTTTCTTCACTGTATTCCGAACACTGTTCATCTATATTGTTAATAATTTCTAATGATTTCAAATATCTTGAATGTTTCTACATTTTATGGATTTTAGGGATTATTAGTAGAAAAAAAAAAAAGTATTTTTGAACTTCAAAATAGCACTAGAATCGAAATTTTGACTGTAATACACGCTTAGAGTATAGTGAAATTGGTTATTCATACGTCAGTCAACAATAAATACATTACAATACAGCGGAATATACTACGCAATGTCATAAATGTTCAATATATCAGTATTATATTACAAAAGATACAAAATAAGATGCAGAACCTTTGATTGGATCAAAGAACTCCTTGCGATAGTTAGGCCAGATTACATATACATACTTCTCGGTAAAAACAATTTTAAAAAGAGAAGAGTAAATCCTAAAAAATACATTCGATGTAATTTTCAATAAAAGTCGTTAAGGCAAATGGCGATATGATTCGAGTAGCGTTGTATTTTAGAAATTCTGATAAAAAAAAAACTTAAAATGGTTAAAATGGTCATGGTAGATTTAGTGTTAATGATGGCAATTAGGAATGTGAATATTTTCTGTTTGTGAATAGTGAAACAGCAATAATAGCATGTTTTACGGCATAAATATTCAAACAAATTTATTACTCTCTTAAAAGTATGTGAACTTTTAGTTTTGTTTTCTCATATTCAAAATACAATATTTAACAACAGCTTTTCAAAACTTTAATAAGATAAAGTTATTTATTTTCTAAGCAAAGATTTAACGTACGTTTATATCCGTCGCCGCAGCCTAAAAGGTGGTGTATTGGCTTATTAGACGTGGTTCAAAACCCAGCCCAGACTTCTCGAAATAAACGATATATAAAAAAATAGTAATTCTTCGGCAACTTCTTCTCAGCTCTCTTAGAGCCAATAAAATTCCGATGAAAACTTTCTATCGTTCGGATTTAACTTAAAATTATAGGACCATGGGGACCTATGGAGACTTAATTAACACACAAACCATAGGTGGTGTGAGAAACTAGATCGTAATGCTGGCTGAAGGGTTGTTCCGACCAATTAAGAAAGTTAAGTTTTTAATCGATAAATTAAATTTTCTTGCAACAATTTATGAACACGTTTATTTTGTAAAAAACTATACACATTAATTCATTTTTGTTAAGCTTGGGTTGGGAATTAAAAAATATTTACATTATGATTACAGACCAGATCTTTTGGTTTTCTAATTGTAAGAGCTGTTTGCTAATTTCGCAACTTTAGTCAGTCGCCCTATGGCCCTTCGTGAAATCCTTAAAGTTCCAAATCCGTATTCTCCAGTTTTTCATATTTCTTAGACAGTCACATCCCTGAAAACTACCAGCAAAGAGATCCCTTAGTATAGTTTCCTCCTGAAGCCTCCTGAATGAGATAATATTAGACCACCTGTATTCTGTTTATTCTTTTAGAAAAAAGTTGTATGAACATAAACTCGGAAATAACTAACAAAGATGAAAACCTAAAATTTTTACAAAGTCAGTGTTTAAGTTAACAAAGCAAGGTCACAAAAAATTGTCATGGCTTGGGATATGTATCCCACCTCTTAGAAATTATACCTCACACGCACCTGAGTATAGTTTCAGTTGAACTCCTCAAACGGTTTCGGAAATTGAGGAACTTAGACACACAAATTTCCATTTTTTTGGACACTGTCTGAGGAGGATGATCGATATTGTGGGAAAAATTGAGCTTGCTGTTAGTACGACTTAAAAATTATAGACTAAGGGATCCCTAAGAAAACCTCACTCATTAAAGTCAAATTCACTAGAAATGGAAACACGTTACGTATATCAACCAGATAATTAAAATGGGAGCGTGTCACCTACACTTGACGCTGGCAGATCGATGTAATGGCTTCGCGTACAAGGAAGAGCTAGAAAATTAATAACCTAGAGTTAAGAAGAGTACATTGGAACAATATTGTCGTGGACATGGTCCCATTTTAGAATAACAATTCCTCTAAAGTGGGTTTTCAAGAGTTTATTAATTGTCACCAATACGTCATTTATAGAATTAAATTTAGGAAATTAGGAAAATAAATGGTTAGAAAGCGTAAGACCAAAGCGATTAAAATATCTTGTATTCTTCACCACCCCATTGTGCAGTATATGATGGTAAATCCTCGAAACATTAAATAATTTATAGATGTGTCGTGCCAAGCAATTTTTATGAAAATTAACTTTAGATATTAATTCAATATTAATTTTGAACAGAAGAATCGTAAAGTAGTTCCCACAATATAACTGTTGAATGAAATTAAAACAATCATAATACAATCATAATTAATTATTGAGTATTTAAATGTTTTAAGGATAAAGTCGTAGAAGCAGTTTAAATAAATCGCCTCAAGTTGTGCGAAAGTAGTTCAAAACAATAGTTCACTAGTAGGCGCTTGCGATTCTAAACGTATAACAGATTTGTGTTTCAAAAAATATCTTTAAATTTCCAAATGTGTGAAATATTATTTCTAGCTAAGTAGTCACGCCTCTCTAAAGTAGAATATTAAACAAAAAAATATTTCATAATTGCATTAGTTGCAGAATTTTCTCCAAACGGAAACCCTGTTTAGTAGACAATAATTGTTTATAAAGAAAACCCATATGCAGCACGCTTTTCGATAATAAAAAAAATCTCAAACTTAATGACTTTTACTTTAAATTAAAGCCATTAAACAAAAGTTTTCAAATGAATTGAACGTCAATCACTTAGAGAGATTAGAAAGAATTAAACAAATTGCAAAATGTTTACGAAAAGACTTTATTTACTGAAGACTATTAAACATACTGAAAAACCCAACAAAAGTGAATTGAATGAAAAAAAAGTGCCAAATCACTGCGATAGACGACTGTGAGACTAAAAATAATACGAAATTTTTCGATAATTTATTGATTCATCAATAAATGTTTAAAATAAACATACGAATAATTCTTTTACAATTGAAACTGACGTCATTATCACACCAAGAAAAAAATAAGGGGAAATGAATAAAACGTCATTAGATTGCCTTATCGTATGTAGCGAATGAATGGTAATTCATTCATATCGCTTTAAAAAAATTGTTTAGAACAAGTATTCCCTGTAAAAAGAAGACAGACAGACTAGATAATCAATTCAACGAGGCAAACAAAAATGATTCACATGATTTAAGAACTATTCCCATACCAACTTACACTTACACACCCACATAATCGCAGACATACCTACATCTACTAATACATACATATTCACGTGCTCAATACAAATTAAAAGATAAAAAAGAATACGTTGTGGGAATTCCAAAAAATTATACGATACAATAATAAAATGTAATCATTGTATTGTAGTGTATCGTAACGTATCGTATCGCATCGTATCATATCGTATTTCATTTGCTATTTTGGTGATGATTTGAAAGTCATATTTTAAAAATGAAATATTGACACATATTTTTCGTCAAGCAATTCTTTTCAATTATTGAAAAATGGTGCTGATAAGAATAACAGGCTCATTCTTCATTCATTACATTTGTGTTTTTTTTCCTAAATGAGTAACACAATGATTTCTATTGATAATGCTCAAGGGAAGGACAGTGGTATATGCGAGTCAAAAATGTAAACAAATTAATAATTTTGTTTTCTTTCTTTTAAGCACTTAAAGCACTTAAATAAGAAAGCATCAATCATTGTTTTATAAATAAAAAAAATAATAATAATGTGAACTATCGCACTGAACCAAAAACATGAATATTTTTTAACGCTTTTGTAAATATTTTTTTATTTATTTAAACAATTTAAGTGCATATACAAGTTTCTTGTTTTAATTTCATCTTGTAATACAATATTTGATATTGTTTCTAAAGTATTAAGATGTTAAGGATTCCTTGGATTACTTATCGTGTAGAAGTATAATTTGCGGCTTAAGAATTGCGTATATGATAATTCACAAATAGACTGAATTTAATATACAGCGGCAAGGGTCTCAGAGTATTGTTGTTGCAGATAATAGTGAAAAAACTCTGTTAATATTAAAATACACCACATCAGGCAGCTTAGATATGCTAATGATCATAAAATGTTATCCATTACGATACAAAAGTGTAAGAGGAAGAGGAGTAGAACTCTTACTCCCAGTTAAGCACCATCTATCATTCTACAAAAGAAAGAACATAAACTCAATATAATGGTTAATCTTTCCAATATTATTTCGGATATTTTTCTATGGAAGGCATAAAACAACTCCCATAATATGCTTTAGATCAGCTTCTGGAAGACTAAATATTTCCTTTTTCATAAAATCTACTATATATTCTGGAAGTCTACATACTTTCTTTTTCAGGAAGTCTAAAATATGTACCTGCAATGGTTTACCATCTTCTGTAAGGACGTTCATCATATTCTGGCGAATATGATATGCATATGTTCTAAATACATATCCTACAGAACATCCTTCAGAACGTTTATTTATTGATGAGTAACTGCTTGAGTGTGATGCAAATATCCCATGTATTAGAACAGTTAAAAACTATCACTTTTGGATCTTTGTTCCCCATCTAAATAAAAAGTGCAGCAGATCTATGGAAGCTTCAGGTAAAACTAAATTTTCCAATATAGCAGTATTCAATAACAAAGATTCCTGACCACAACGTCATAAACAGTTGCTGTTTCATTATGGTTTTTCGTATTTAAAAAATCATCAGACTCAATTCACTTCTTTTATAATCTAAGCTCGTTGAACTTTAAAGTGAATAATATTGACGAACATCGAAAGGAGGCTAGGGAAACAGTAGAACTGAAAGAGAAAAGTTCCACATTACTATACCCAACATATTTTAACACAATGCGTTGGTTATCCACAACTAAGGATAGTAATCCCATTAAAATACGACCTACTCTGTAAAACAATCACCTGTTAAGCTAAAAAATACTTGGTTAATAGAGAATTATAAATCCAATATTAATAAGAAAATAGAGATACGGGAAACTGCACCCTGTACTCAATTTTAAAAACTGCCAGATTCTTTTCGTATTACGTTAGCACTATCCGCTAGAACTAAGATATTTTGAAAAAGTCAAAAAATAACAAAATGGCGGCATTTTTAAATTTTTTCCCAGTTTTCGCCTATTTTTTCTCACTTTAATTTTTTAATAAAATTATTAATTATTTACGCATTAAAAGATCGGTTCCTAGTTCGTGATAAATCTACTCTTCTTAGGAACACTGTACCAAAATTTCAGCAAAAAAAAAAGCGATTTCGTGTGAAACGCGTTTACGTTGCGGGCCCTTGGATGCGTTGTACTATATTGCCTTTTTCGCCTTGCTTAGTTATTTATTTTTTGGAGGGAAAAGAAAATTTTTACCTTAATTGTGTGGCCCTAAGGCCTTGAAACAAATAGATCTTTGAAAATTAGGAAGTTTACTAACCTCACAATTTAAGAGAATGTAAGTAGGAAATCGTTATCGTCGTTCGTTAATTTGTCTACCATCACGTAGATGGGTCTAAAACAGGGTTTACCAAAAATTTTTTGGTTATGTATTAGTGAGTAAGAGAGAGAAAATAAATTGAGAGAATTGATTTATTTACAGCCATAGAAAAGTGTTTGTAATATACGTTATTTTGATTTTCATTTTATCAACTTACATATGTAAAGCTATCTATCTTTGGCTTAATAATTTTAGATAAATAAAAATAAAATAAAAAAATCCATTTTTTATTAAAAGATCGTAAAGGTATCCAACTTTGGCTTAAAAATTAGACCATGTTTTTAGATAAATAAAAAAAATAATAAACCATTTTTTATTAATAGAGAAAAAGCAAGCATTCTAAAGCATTTAAAAAAAATTATACTATGCGACAAAATATATAAGGCATTGAATATTATCAAAAGCATCTTTTAACATACAATATTTTTTGAGTGTCATTCTGAAAAAAATGGTAAAGCATCCGCCGCACATGTGTTCTTGTCGCAGTCTGATCGACAACTAAATCAAAAAACACAAGAATGCGTGTGAGTTCTCTCAGCACAATTGTGCTATGAAATGGTAAACGATGGTCTAAAACGTTTAAGTCTCTCAAAGTGTTTCGCTTTTAAAGGAAAAAAAATAGGATTTTGTAAAATATTTTAACATGGTTCCGTTGTATTCACTGTGCTGCTTAAAATTATTTTATCTTCTGTTTTGCACAAATTGAAGAAAAAGAGGGAAAAACAAAAATTAGAAAAAAAGAAAATAATACAATTATCTTGTATTCTACGCTGTTTAGATCAAATAATAAATATTATTGAAATTTATGTACACAAGTGCTGAATTAATTTGAAAAATTAAAATTTATTGCTGCTGTTTCCGAATTTAACAACAAAAACAAAAAATTACACAAAACTCAATACAGTTTTTGCCTCATTTCGCCTAACAATTCCAAAGAATTCTAACGAATATTTTTTGTTTGTGCTTCGAAAACGAAAGAAAAAAGTGGTTTTTAAGTAACAATTATTATAACATTATGTGTTCTGTTTTTTTTTTTCTTAAATTATTTTTATTTATTATAACGGTTTGGTTTTTGTTTAAACAATATTAAAGAAAAGATAGCAAGAACAACAATTTAATCATTTTTTATTTGAAAATTTGTTGCGGCTAGTATGCGTCAGTGCCTAAAAACACTCTAAGAAAGCTATTATTGTGCATACATGTTTGCTTTTTTCTTGTATTTATTCTATTGCTTGTTATTGTTGCCGCTGTTTATCTACAATAAGAAAATTTAACTGCAAAAAATCATTAAAAAAAACAACAAAACCAAATACAACAAATCATATTTAACAATTGAAAAACTTGAACTTTTCGCTTAAATAGTATTGAAGCAATCATTAAGACATCAATTGTTGTTTAAATTTCAAATCGTTAACAGTGAAAATCGTAAGGATTATAAATTAAATATTCTGAATTGAAAGTAAATAAACGTTTGCAAAACAGTATGTATATAAATATTCATTTTAAACCCTTAATTAAATGGCTTATTAAAGGCTTGTGACAATAATTAATAAGTAACAGTGTTTTGTGACAACAATTAACGCAAATATAAGTGAAAATACAAGGAACTCATTAATAATTGATGGACGTTAAATTGGTTTATTCTTTAATAATATTAAATGTTATTTAAAAATTATAAGAAAAATTTTATTTTATTTAGCATATAAAAACTGCTAAAGAAAAAAGCTGTTTCTAACTAAAAAGTGCATACTTTTTTGATTTGAATTTGATTAATTAAATTTGATTAATTAAATTAAAAGAAAAATTTAAATCTCATATTCTGTATAAAAAAAAAACTACTCAAGTGCGTATTTATTATCCTATAAACAAATATGCAGACAACTACAATAACTCATTTTGAATTCAATTAGAACGTAGTTATTTTATTGATTTTTATTTTTTTTTATTCTATTCCTTCCTATATCTACAGAGGCTTTTCTCATTTCTCCGTTTTCATAGACATTTTTATTATGTTTTCTTTAAGGACTGTATATAAAAAATTTTAACCTCCATTATCCTTTATATACATTACATAATCGATCACTACAACTCTTCAGTCATGATTACGAACAGGCTTCTCACACCACTTATATTGTGTATGTTAATTTTATACATGAGTGGCAGGGCCTACAGTTTAAAGTCAACTCCAATCGACAGATTCTTGAGAAACTTTTTCATAGCAATTTTATTTACCCTCAGAGTTTTTGCCCAAAATCCCCAGTGGGAGAATAAGAAATATTTTTTCATATTTCATTTTCTTGGAGATGTCGGACCTGGGGTTTGAACTATGGGCTCACGTTTAATAAACCAATACACTACATACTAGACCACGGCGGCTTCAATGTATTTAATAAAATTGTTACAATTCAAGTATTGAGCCTTAAATGGGTTTAATATTTTTTATTTTTGCCGAAATTTCTTTCGTTAATCCGTTTATTTTATTATTTGTCATCATTTTGCTGGCAGATCCCTATATCCTACTAAACATTTTTCGTTTTTTACTGCATTTTATAATGATTATTTAACTGAAGCCCTAGATCTCTAAATAGGGTTGGTTTCAGACAATTTTTTAGATTTAGAATTGTAGCACTCAATTTTTTACTATAATGGCAAGTAACAAGATCTGGATAGAATAATTAGGAGAGTTTTTGGTTATTAAAAAGTGATAAAAGATCTTTTATTGCTGACACTCATTAATGTAAAAATTAGTGTAAATGGAGAAATTGTTTAACGTACCAATATTTTTGTAGATATTTAAATTTTTGTTTTGCAAACGGATTTTTTTTTTCATTTAATACTTATTACAGTCTTCTTATCGAAGAAGTTGTGAAAAATCCCCCAACACATATGTATGTCTCCACATCCAATATACAGCACTAGTATTTTTCGTACACTTTTCTCTGCAACATGTTCTTTATCTTTCAAGAGTTGCTTTAACTTGAAGTAGAAAAATAAGAAATAGAATGTAATGTGTAACGACTTTTTATAAAATACTCGGATAGTTTACATTTTTGGGCAGTAATCATTTCGGAGATGTCAGTATTTTATTTGCTTTGCTGTTTACAAATCCTTTGTATCTTCCCCTTTCATGGTTGTTTTCAATGTCCAAAATATCTTTCCTTGTTTAACTTCTGAGAGAAATGGTTAACAAAAGAAAATTAACCGCAACTATCTTTCTTATCGCAGTGAAATGCATTAGCCTAAATTTTTTTCTTGAGCTCTCCGTACTACATAAATTTCTTAATAAAAATTATAAATTTTTAAAAAATTTAAACGTAATTGTAATTGCTAAAATTGTATATTTCTATATAATTTCCTTATGTTTAAAGTTGAAAATTTTTATTGGTTTTTTAGAAATGAGACGAACGTATCTAAACCACTGATTTAACCAACTATCCTTGGCTTTACCTATCTAATGAAAGGTATATAGTATATAAAGAGCGTACAAACATATTTGTATTACATGTATATATGTAGGTGTTGAGATTATAAAATTTTTTTTATTAGAAAAGCCTTTCCATAGAATTCTCTTTTGGATCGCTTTTATTTAAGGTCAAAGTTTTTTTACTATATTAATAAAGCAATAAGACGTCACGTCAATATTCTCATTTTAAACAATATTTAACTCGTCCGGTAGGTTTATAATAATTTTTGAGTATTTTAAGATTCTGTTATACTGCCAGCATTTTTTAATTTTTTTATGAACTTTCGCTTAAAGTTAAATTCCTGTCTTACTGAATTAATCGGCCATTACTACGCTGTAGTTAGGGTTACGACCTAGCTTCACATACAACCCTAGTTGTGTGTGTTACAATTTATTTATGAGTGGTGAGATCTACTGTCTAATATTGAATCTGAACGATGGCCTTTCATGGCAATTTTATTTACTCTCAGAATTTTTGCCAGACACCTGCTGGCAGAAAGTTACCGAAAGAAATATTTTTTATATTTCGTTTTGTTGGATATGTCTGTGTAATAAGTCAATACATACATAATTGCTCATTACAACCCTTTAGTCAGGATTATCGACCTAGTTTCTCACAATTTAATACACTACCTTAAAATTATAACTGCTCTTTGGCAAATGAATGCAAAATTTGTTTCAGATATCCATTCGATTATATATCGGCCAGTTAGGAAATTTGAGTCTAGAGTTATAATTTAAATGTTACGCCTGCTTCTGTTTTAAAGCTTGCTAAATCTAGTACAATTTAGTCGACTAAAGTAGGCTATACTCCCCAAAATATGGCAGCGCTGTAAAAAAGATTACAAATAATTTATTGAAGCCTCCTAAAAAGTTACAGTTTTGAAAAATATTTCTCTTTATGTAGACCTTGAGTCGAGTTTTTTTTTTTTTTTTTTCTTTTAAGCCTTGTCTACTACATATGGTCAATGTCAATATATTGAGGTGAAAACCTTCTCTGATTTAACTTATGCATTATGCTTTATCAAAAATCCATAAAAAATCTTTTGACATTCCATTAAAATCAAAAATCTTACATGCATTCCCTTACATTCTCTTCTATACGAATGTATACTCACCAAATTTGTTTTTATAAGAACTTCAGGTTGAAAATGAAATTGTTTATATAGCACTCAAAAACAGATTTATAAATCAATTAAATTCTAAAGTTTTGCTTAACTTTTCCATAAATTTTAAAATTTTAATTGCATATACACACATAATGCAATAGAATTTTCATAATTTCCATGACACAACCAACCAATAAAGGTAATGGGAAATATTTTAATGTGTTTTCACTCAACAATTTTAATTTAAAATTATAAATTTGAAAATATTTTAATACTCACTACCGCCATAAATGTTCGTTTGATACAACGGAGCGTATGATTTATTAACAGAAATAAATATTACACATACGCGTCCATCATTATCATCACAAAAATGATTGTATTTTTATTATACAAAAACATTTTTTAATTAAATAATAATTTATTTATGTATTCAACAGTTCTTAATTAGTTGGAAATAGTAACAATAAACACATGTATGTGTAAAATTTATTTTTTTTAAATAATTAATGAAATATTACAACAACATATAGAACGTAGTATGCCTCACTGTAAGAGGCGAATTTTGATGGACCCTAGTTAGTTTGTAATTAAAATTTTCATTAAATTTACATTACAAAAACAAGGAGTAACTATGTATTTTGAAATACATAAATTACACAATTTTAATTAGTAATCTTGTTAGTAAAGAAAAAAAATTATAAATTTAGAATTTGAAAATGTTTTTATTTATTTTCAAAAATAATTGCAAACATTATTGATTTAAAACAAAACTACTATTCTCCAATATTTGTACATTAATTTGGCCAGCGTAAAAGTTAATATTTATTTAAGTAGAGATCCTTTCGATTAAGTTTGAGCGCGTCTAAACATTAATTATTTGCCATACCATACACAAATATACAAGATAAATGAATAAATAATTGAAACAAATAAAAAAACTTTTTTCTTATATCTATACTTAGGCAAGGCAATTAATTTAAAAGAAAAAAAACCAGACATACCAAAATAACAAACAGCAGGATAGTATCGTTAATTGGGTTTCAATAAACAATCTTTAAATTGTTGCTGTAGCCCTTCAATCAACATTGAAAGTCTTAAAGGCTTTATGAAAGGCAACAGAAATCGAAAGATAAATAGCCGTTTAAAGTAAATTTTACAAATGAATTGAATAAAGATATCGCAACAGGCACTTATTAGCTGAAAGAACAAATCATTTAATTGCTTCTGTAACTTAATTTTCGAAACTTAATGCTGAAAGTATGGTCATACATTACCCAGACGTAGAGTAGTAGGTAGTGTGTTGTCTTATAAGATGAAAAATAAATTTCCTGCTCTCAGTAGTCTTATGTCAAAAACACTCTGAGAGCTAATAAAATTGCCATGAAAAGTTTCTTATGTATAAAAAAAACACACACAGCAGAAGTGGTGTGAGAAGTTAGGTAGTAATCCTGACTGAGGGGTTGTAATGACCACTAATGTATGTATAGGGTGGATGATTGAAAACTTTAAATTTAAAACAAAAACGGTTTGAAATTGTGCCAAATCTATTTTATTTTTTATTTGCTGTGAAGTAAAATTTTCGTGGAGTGTATGGGCTCGAATCTGGGCAATGGCATTACGAATATCGGCCTTCAAATGCTCAATTGTCTGTGGTTTGTCGGCATAACACTTTTCTTTAACGGCCATCAAAATTTTGGATGCAATAAATCGATTGTGGCATCAGATGTGTGGCAAGTTGCACCATCCTGTTGAAATCAAACATCGTTTACATCAACACTATGAAAAGCGAATACATAAAAATCATGGTACGATAAATGTCGCCTTTGACCGATATGGTCCTCATTTTCAAAGAAATATGGGCCAATGGTGCCTCCGCTTCACAAGCTCACCAAACAGTCACTCGTGATGATTGCATTGGCTTCTGAGATGACTTTTTGTCAGAATAATTTTCGACCAATTGTCTTTGTTTTGAATATAAATTTGGAATAAATCACAATGTTGCTCAAACGTAAATCGATGCATTACGTTCAGTGGAGATAATATACTGAATTTTGTGACAGAATAGTATGACATAAGTATTGTCAGAATCGAAATAACCGATGATTCAAATTTAAACCGATAGATGGCCCACCCGATATGTATGTATGTTACCCAGACATTAAAATAAAATTTATTAATTATAAGAGAGTTCCATTCAATATTGTTCAAACTCTAGAATTTAAACACAATATTCCGAAACGATATTGCCTACCCATCCATCATACCCCGAGGCATGAGGTCTGAGCTCGTCACCCCGTTATAATTAAATATAATTTGTAGTTTTATTGTAATTAATAAATAAATAAATTAAAATTCAAAAGAAAATAATTGGAAAAATATTTGAAACATAAATTTAAAATATCATCTCTAAACTAACCAAAAGCATTACTTTCAAGGGTTTTTTACATTGAAGGAAGGATTTTAACATGCTCTTACCAATATACCTAGTAAATGGTAGTGTATTGAAACTTTAACAGTTTTTTCTCTTCTGTTTAATTAAGCATTTTACATAATTTTTCTTTTAGTTTAATTTGTGTAAATATTGCTTTTCAATTTCAGGTTCGTTTTAGTTACTCATTCACCAGGCTAAACAGTTTTTATTACGTGTTCTCCAAAAGTCTTCTGCAAAAAACAATAACAAACAGAAGAAAATAAAACAAAAAAAATATTTTAAAAACTTTCTCAAGTTGTTAAGAAAACAAAAAAGAGAGAGGCAATAATAAATAAGAACAACCCACAAAACAGAATTGAAGACCAAAAAGCAAAAGTTTAACCCACAATTTGCTACAAGTTTAAGCATTTACGCTACGTACATATGTACATACTGTTGTAAGGAAAAGAAGAAGAATAGAAAAAAGAAATCCCTTAAAGCAGCCCAAATAAATTATTGCTTAAGAGAGAGAGAGAGAGAGAGAGAGAGAGAAACAACAGCAGAAGCAGGAGTAGCATTAGCAGCTGAACAACAGCAGTTAAAAAGTTAAGAAGACCAAGTAGAAAAAAAAGCCGCCAGCAAATAATAACAAGAACAAGCACATATACTCAGAGAAATACACAAACGCACAGAATAAATGATGAATTTTCAACGAAATTGGAACACAGTCGTTGGTTATTTCCGACCAAACCGGAAATGCTTTTCATTTAACGGAAGTTTACAATTCCTTTTACTCATACTACTTGTGGGCATCGTAGCACAACATCAGGCAGCTGCCAGACCCAGTTCAGATGAGGAATTACCACAGGATTTTAACAATGATGAGGATTTTCGTAATGTCGATAACTTAGAGGTAAGAAACAGATACAAAAACACTGGATAGTGGCTTAAAGAAAAATTAAAAAAGCCACTCAAAGCCCAAGTAATAGTTTCTAAGAAATTTTAAAGGAAATTAAAAAAAAAAATCTTCACACAGCAGCGTTTTTTTTTTTACTTTAATTTCTGTCTTTAACTTGTTAATTTACAACTGGTGTACATCTTTCCAGATACATCGTGTTAAAATGGTTGATGGTATACCGCAAGAGGATCATCCGATTATCATCTACAAAGAGGATTTTGTGAGTGAAGATTATGGTGAGTTTGAAATAAAATAATTAAGAATTTAAATAGAATTGTGGGCGTATGCTATAAACACATTTAACGCGGCACATGCTGCGCAGTAATTTGTTTTATATTTAAAAAAATATTGCTTTTCTTTATTTTACGTTTTAGTGCCTCCCAAAAACGAAACAAAAGCGGGAAAACACAAACGTCGCTACAAGGATATTGGCCATAGACGTCGTCATCGTCCCAACATGACCGATGTTGTGATCGAAGAGAAATCCGATAAAGTTCTTTTTGATATTTTACCTGAAACGCCACTTATTGTACCTGAAGATATGGAAAAGCCTAGAAAATCCCATATGAAACTTGTGCCCCTACTGCCACAAGAAACTAACGAAGACAATGAACCAAACAAAGAGGAACTTAACAAGAGACCAAAGAAATTCCATCGTCGTGTAAGACGTGATGCTAATGGTGGACATATAGTACGCAAACGTAATCCCTACTTTAGGCATTTACCCAAAATATCACCAGATGTGCCTACACAAGTACAATATGTTTATGTGAAGTAAGTGGGAAGGCTGCTTTTTTCTTCGAAAATATCAATTAAAATTTCTTGTTATTTGTAGACACTCAGTACCTGGTAAAAAACATAATGGTCTAGATTTGCCTGTACCCTCACCCACTCGTCAACCAACTACGGAAGGTAATGTGCCTATATCGTTTGATAATCGCGTAGCTGCTGATGAAAATGATCGCGTTATCTTCTCTAGTGGCAGACGTAGTAAGTTTTTCTCAAGCCTTTGCTTTATGGAGTTTTGTTTTGAATTTTTTTGTCTGCTTTTAATTACAGCAACAGCACGCCCTACTAGCAGACCTACAGAGTCCATTTTCCGTGATCCTAGACCAGAGAATTTTGATTTCAGTTTCATGAGTAAGTATCTGTAAAAAAAAAAGATTAGAATTAAATATCGTTTTAAACTACTTCCTATTGTATTAAAAACGATTCGATAAGAAGATAACTTAACTAACTAACTTAAGGCTTCTTATCCAACAAAACTATTTTATAAAGAATTTTCAGAAACTGTTTAGATTTAGAGTTTAGGTTTTAAAGCCTGCTAATGCTAAACGATTGTTTAATGATTTCATATTATTTCGTTAGATCCCCAACGACCAGCTACTGCTGCTACCACTACTAGAACTCCAATTTTTACTAGACGCCCAACAACACCCAGACGACAACAAGAAGAATCGATATTTCGCGATCCCAGGCCAGATAACTTTGATTTCAGTTTTATGAGTAAGTAAAGTGACATATCTTTACCCTTAATTGAACTTTATTAACAAACTCATTCATTGTTGTACAGATAAAGGACAACAGGCTTCAACTCAACAGGTTAACGTTTCTAGAGGGCCTACATCACCACCTGCTCCACCTACTACACAAGCCGGCATCTCTCAATGTGTGTGGGCCATTGTGAATTGTTGTTCAGGTCGCAGCAACGAAATCCGTTATTCCTGTTTCGAACAAAATGGTTGTTATGGTGCTTTCTGGGGCCTAAATCCATGTGCGGACAATGTGCGAGACTCTTTTGTCAATTATGTGGCCGATTATTATAATTAAGCTACGAACGTTAATTAAGTGTAGGAACCCAAAAAAATTTTAAATATTTGTAGCGTAGAAATTTAGTGAGAGAGAATAGAAGTACACATGTGTTTGTTCATTTTAGTATATGTAGATTACTATATAATCAATGTAGTTTGTTTGTTACATGAACACAAGGTACTTAAAAGAGTATACAAATGGCAGCCTAAATAACCCAGCCATACAAGATTGACATTCGAAGAAAATTGTTTGCTGGTTTATTTTGCTAGTGTCTTTTTAATTATAAAGCTTTTTGTCTTTTTATCAACTTCAATTTCAATTTCATTCACTTATTTTCAGTATCTTTCTTTTCTTTAGTTTTTGTTTTCTTCATAGTATTTATTTTGTTTGTAGAAAAGTTGAAATTTACTTCTCGAAATATTATTTATTCTGTACGTTTGTTTATACATTTATTGTATTGTAATAATTTTCTTATTTTTTTTTGTACATGTAGATGTTGTAATTGTAAAGTGCATTTAAGCATTTCTCTTTGTGTCTTTTGTAATTTCATAGCAGAAAAGGAAATGTTAATTTAAGTCACAAATTTTATAAAATTTTACAAAAAACACAAGAAGATGTAAAATAAATTCTTTTTTTTTTCTTTTTTTGAATGAAAGGAAGATTTTTCCCCTTTTTGTAGGAAGTAAAGTCAAGAAGAAGAAAATTAATTAAAAGGCTATTTGATGTCTTTAATAATTAATTGCTGTTATTAAATAAACATTTTAGAAGATAATGAAATGAAATGTTCGAAAGCAAGTATGGAAAAAGAAAATGTGTTTGAGTTACAGTACAAACACAACTGCTGCTTATATGTGCTATTTGCGTGCAACTTGAAAACTATTCTCATTACGTACTTAGCACTTGCAAGTGTGTAGTTTGTTAGCCAATGGCATTGTGTTAAACAGATGGTGAATTGAATTCAATTACCAAATGAGTTAAGAGATGAATTGCGCGAGATTTGATTGTAAAGCGACAAAAAGAATAATATCACGGTGCTTAGCAAGAAGCATACGTTTGATGTTTTCAAGAAATTAATACGGAATATCCTGTAAAAGAAAAACTATCTCAAATATGGTAAGTTCAAGACTCATGTTGACATAATCTTATTACATTCAGTTTTAAATTTAGTTTTTGAAGTTATATTGCCTATCATGAATGAAATGCTAATATCCTAAACACCTATCCAGGCTAACTTCTGCGCGATATAATAAATTCCATTGTTTTTACTCTCTAATGACATTTGGCAAGAACTAGTCAAAAAAATTATTACAATACAGTCGTTATCAATACTGCTTTTAATACATGGGTAAATAGCTTGTCGATCTAAAAACTGTTTAGTGTACCTCGGTTTTTTTTTAACGTGGAACACTGTCTCAATATTATCGCTAGAATTCCCAACATAGAACTCTTGTCCAGAAGGTTGTATAGAACCAATCAACCCATACGTCTTAAAGTTCGTTAAACACTCATATTTTTCAAAGAAACTCGGTCTGTTTTCTGTCTCCAAATTTTTATTTTCATTTCTGTCAGCCACTTCTCTAATTTTGAAGCTTTAACAACAGTTTCCTTTTTTTTCTCACAAAAAACTCTTCACATTTCATTTTTTAGTCACATTCCACCCACAGATGTCAGCGTGTTTTTGTAAAACTATTGTTATTTTGTTGGTTTCTTTTGGCGTCAGCTAAACTTTTTTTCTTCCATTTCCAAATTTTCTTTTATTACTCAAAAGCTCTTTATATTTCGTTTATAATTAGTAAAACAGTTTTTGGGTTAATCCCTGTGATTTATGGTATTTGTGTTAAATAGCAAGGGAATTACCTAGAAGATGATAGACACTTGAATAAATCAAATATGGGTCTTTAAACGCCACAGTGAATTAGTTTCTTAGTATTTAGTTGTAGAATATCCGGGACTCCTCATAAATCCAGACCAAAAACTTTCTTTTCCTACTGCATACGCCTCTATTATCTCTACTCTCTCATCTCTGCCACTCAGACAACCCGAAATGCAATATTCAATAATGTCTTTCATAACGCCGCTAATCGTGATCGGCCTTCTCTCTTATCTGTATCGTAGAGCAGACTTTTCTCTTATCTGTTGCTAAAGCTGCCCAATTAGGAATTCAATCCTAAGCTCGTAGGCTCGCAATGCATTTCCCAATGTAGTGCATTATACCAAAAGTTTGGTAGTTGAGTCGCATCTAACTAATTCATCTGCCTGACAGTTCCCTGGAATATCGTTGTGTGAATTTTGTACCGCTCTGTCTTCTCGTTGAAAGACTTCATGCAACCAAAAACTATCTTTCATTATGGGATAACCAGGCCTGACAGAAACCTGGCCGTCAGAAATTATTCAAATTCTTTTGCAGAGGTAGTTTTATCGCAGCAAATACTTGCGCCTAAAAGAGGCTGCAATGGTTCTGAATCGATATCGTTTCTATTCGTCATTCGTTATAATAATTTTGACCAAATTGAGGTCAGCACAGATTTCATTTTATGAATCTGTTTTCTTGTCAAATTGCTATAGTTTAGAAGTAAACTTCGATAATACAGGTCTCCTATACAAAATAAAAATATACATGCACCGTCTACAACTGCTTTATGATGTCATCCATTATTAACCACTAAATTAATTTAAAATGTTATGTAAATCAAATCCTTTTAAGAAATTCTAAGAATTGTTATAAGAATCGGACAAAGTATATGGTGTCTCTGATTCCTGATATAGGCTACTACAAGAGCTAAAGAAATGTCTTGAGGATATCTAAAGAAAATCAAAAAGTCACCTTAAATTTGTCCACTTATCGTACATTATGTCATGCCATAATAAATGTATACACACATAACATAACATAAAGCTGTACCACCCTAATGGCTTTTAACTTAAAATATACATTTGTTTTCCAATCGAATTTATGTTACTGTAATAACTATTGTAAATGGCTATTGTCGTTTTGGTTTCCTAAACTACAAGTAGATTTACAGGATTATATACACAGGTTAATGTTGTTGTGAGCCCAACTGAGTTCTTAACGTCTGAAACGTATTTAAGAAATAAGTACTTCCATAGCATTTGCAATTATAAGTGTGTATGGAATGGTGATTATAACGGAAAGTTTAGTTCGCTACATGCTGAGACATTTTGTGGCATGTACATGCAACCATGTCTGTCTTGCCGAATTTGTTGACAATGTTTCCAATGTTTATTGTTTGCCTTCACTTTGGTTTACATTTTGTGGCAATGTTGGTTGTTTGTTTGGATATTTTGGCACTACAGGTGGTAGGTTAGAAAAATAACAGACATATTTCTTACTTTCAACTTGATTTCGATTCAATTGTATGTGCTGTCGTATAGAGGGGTCAATAGAAGGTCTTATACAATGGACTACTTGCAGTATGGTAGCAGTAGTAAACAGAGTACAGAGTCGTAATGGAAGAAATCGTTAATGTATGGACCACAGGCTTAATTGAAATTGAGTGTATTTAGTTTTGAACTTAATGGTTAACATCGTTTTTCTCCATTTAAGTTTTAAAGGTACAAATCTCCATACCCCATAGGTCAGCGTCATAGCAATTGTTAAATATGGTTAGGTACGGGAGGTTATTAAAATCTTAAACTTTTGTATTTAAATTTGGCATTTCGTCTTTAATATGTTTAAGGAAGTGTTATATTGAATTTGAGAACAATGTTTTATTTTGTTTTATTTGTTTATATATTTAAGGGATTGTTTATATAGGGGGGGTGGTGAATTAAAAGTTTAAATTTAAAAATTCAATGAAACAGAAACGGTTTGAAATTTTTCCAAATTTAGTTTTTTTGTTGTAAAGTACAATTGTTGCGGTTAGAAATGGAACATTATTTCATTCATATGGCTGCCCTCACAGTGCCAAAGAAATATGAGCCAAAAATGCCTCCGCTCTCGCAATGGGTGCATTGGCTTCTGTAGGACCACAGATATATACTGTGTGTAGGATTTTGCTTATTAACTTGCCTACGAAGATGAAAATGAGCTTCATCTGAAAAGATGATTTTAGTTTTTTTTTTGGCAAAAGCGACATCATCGTAAAGTTTCTCATTGGCCCTCAATTCCAATAAATCTCAACGTTGCTCAAGCGTAAATCGATTCATTATGTTCAGTGAATTTTGTGACAGATTAGAATAAATAAGAATTGCCGGATTCGAAATAACCGATGGTTCAAATTTAAACCGATAGAAGGCCCACCCGATATTGATATGGATTATAGTGCTTTAGTGATTTTTTTCATGTGAAAAATTGTTTTACAAAAATTGCAATTGAAGCCTCAAGTGCTCTAAAAGACATAAAGGACCAGTACGAAATAAACCAGAGACAAATCAATCGCAAATTTATTTATTCAGATAGTAGAGGGCATCAACGGACAATTAGTGAAGAGCCACAAAGCATCACTTCAAAAGAATAAGCCAGAGAATGGAATGACAACCAGAAGTACTAGCATGGAATGTCATCTCCATGTATATTCACTCTTTTCTCGAACATCAACCTGTCCATTATTGACGAATTTAGACGTTCGGAGTTATTTTTTTACGTTTTTTTTCATTTTCTTCCCTTACATTTAAGGGGAATAAATATGTTCTGTTTTAATCCCTGCAATCGCAGAACAGAGAATTTTTGGTGAAATCACCTCAAAAATTATCGAAAATTAATCACGGATTTCACACATTTTCTATTACCCATCAAAAACATGTGGCCATTATTTGACGTAATTTTTTATAATGCATCGACCAATTAAAGCAATAATCACCTTGTTCCTCTAGTCAAAATTAAATCATTAATTATTGCCCTCAAATATGAAATTACAAATTGACTCATTTGTAACTTTATCAGTTTCCTAACGCCTTTAACATGTGAAATAATTCCTTTTAACACAGATACTTAGTTAACCAGGGCAAACAAATGTTCGAAATTGAACAACAAACTTAATATCGTTTACACCTTAAGAGACAACAAAACAAAACAATAGAAAACAAATCAATCACATACAACCTCACAAAACTCCTGTCCCTACGCTGACCATCTCCCATTTATCAATTTATCAACACGCTTTAGCGAGTCATATAATCCTTGAGCCTTAATATATAAACATGTAAGAAGAGCATTTATAGGACGTGACATACATTGATAATATTGTCACTTTATACCGTCACATAATGGAAAACTCATTAAGTGCTTTCAAAATAACGAAACCCTCTTCTTCTTCGAAACTCTATCTCCTCTAAAGGAGGCATTAAATTACATGAAAATTTGCCAAACGACGAAAGTGTGCGGAAACATGGAGCGACAAAGAATAGTTATAAAAACAACAACTACAACAGCAACAACAATAACAACAGCTAACATGTCGTTAATGATAATGGCAAAAAAAACTTAATTATATGCATCAATATTGTCAATGAATATGTGAATGACGACTGAATGATGGTAAAGCTATGCTATGTTATGGTATGGCATGGTCCTTCCCATGGTTGGCAAAAAGGAATCGTAAAATTTCCCCGGCACCAATATTTTATAATCGGCAAAATGTTAACGAACAATAACACAATAACAACAACAACGACAACAACTATGAGAACAAATTCATCCACTTAATGCATGTCAGATAAATCAGGTTCAGCTTGAAAAAGTGATATTCATGCTGTCAGTGTTAATATTAACCCATTGTAAGCAGTATTGTTAATATGAAAGTATATCCCGCAATTCTACTCCACTTGACTCCTCCATCCTGTCCTGAAAAAGAGATATAAGCCTTCTCCCTATCGCATATAAGGTTCTTACGGGCGTATTGTGTGAATGACTAAGGTTACTCGTTACAGTACTGATTGGACCTTGTAAGTGCGGTTTCAGACGTGACAAGTCCACCATCCACCGATCCATACCACATTGGATCGAAATCTGTAGAGAACCCTTGAAAATCAAGTCTACATAAACGACCTTTTCGAGTATCAAGCAGCCAGCCTTTGGTAGCTCTATAAGGAATTATGTTTTTGCGGCAAAATCTAAGATCGATATTTCTGCGAAGCTAATAAGACTGTGCAGAATGACGTTGAGCAATTCCTGCAGCTAAGTTGAGATAGAAAAGGACCTCTCCGAATTTATTGATACCGCTCAATTTTTTAAACAAGGCGATCTCTTATAATGAAACCTCTTTAACTTTGTTATGGTAAGAGTTCTGCAGATAACGGAAGTACATCCCAATGTCACCGTCTTCCTAAAATGTGTACAGTTACTTGCCAATGCTGACGATATTGACATCATTGAGATTACCAATCGAGATGTTACTGCTGCCTACAGTATCTGGGTGTAAATGAGGGCAAAACAAAATACTTATTGCCGACAGTAGGAACATGCGGCAATCGATTCCCAAATTACGGTCGAACACTATACTTCCGATGTCCTCAGTGAATTTATTTATCTTGGCTCCTCCGTTACCAGTAAAAACGAAGCCTCTTTGGAGATCAAGCGTAGGATCCATCTGGCAAAAGATGTTATTGTGGTCTCGATAGGCAACTGAATAACAGAGATGCTCTATAAGTCGTTCATCCTCGCCGTGTTTCTCTATGATGCAGAAGCATGGATCTGTTACGAACCAATGCAGAAGCCTTGAAGTCTTCGAGAAAAAAGTCTTACGTAATATTATCTGTCCAGTGCGGTGATTTCCGCATCCAATTCAGCAATGAACTGTATGAGCTCCTCAACGACATGGTAACTTTTGACATATACTATTACCTTCGACTGTAAAATGGCAATAGCAATGTGTGTTGGTCTCCTAAAGAATCCAAAAAAATTACGCCTCAACTGTAAGATAAATTCATTTGGCGGTTTCATACATACATAATTGGCCATTACAACCCTTTAGGCTGGATTACGACTTAGTTTCTCACACCACTTATGTTGTGTGCGTTAATTTAATACATGAGTGGCAGGACCTACAGTTTAAAGTCGATTTCATGGCAATTTTATTTACTCTCAGAGTTTTTTTCAGGAATCTGCTGGTTTCACCAAAACTAAAATTTAACGTG
Organism: Sarcophaga caerulescens; assembly: GCA_927399465.1. Classification (NCBI taxonomy): domain Eukaryota; kingdom Metazoa; phylum Arthropoda; class Insecta; order Diptera; family Sarcophagidae; genus Sarcophaga; species Sarcophaga caerulescens. The sequence goes on along the minus strand of OV656872.1, from coordinate 51,544,669 downwards.
GTATTCTATACAACACACGCGACTATTACGCAATATCTCCTAATGAAGCAAATTAAGCTTCATTACCATAACATTAACATGGGTTAATTTTGTAATCCAATATAATACATGATTAACAAGTATTGTTGGATGGAAAGAGCGAAAAAAAAGATAATTGAACACGTCACTATCATGAAAATTAACCCATTACCATAGAAAAAAATTTTATTTTGAAAAAAAACCTTTTCAAAGACAATAAAGGAGAATAATTCAATTGAACGAGGAGATTGCACAAACGGCAACCATGAAATTATATACAATTAGGTTAGGTTAGGTTAGAGGACGTGTACTTGTCAACTGTGACAAGTACAGTACCCGGAGGTCGAATTGACCCATTGTACAACGTCCTAGCTTCTCACACTACTCGTGTTGTGTGCATTAATTTTATACATGAGTGGCGGGACCTACAGTTTAAAGTCGACTCCGAACGACAGATTTTTGAGAAGATTTTCATGGCAATTTTTACACTCAGAGTTTTTGCCAGAAATCTGCTGAGAGGAAGTCGCCGAAGAAATATTTTCATATATTTTCGTTTAGATGTCTGACTTGGGATTTGAACTCGGGCCTTTCGTCTAATAAGCCAACACACTACCTACTAGACCACGGCGACTTCAAAAAATTACATATATGTATATAAAATTACAATAACAAAATTTTAATTTTCAAAGGATTGTTTCCATAATATGAAATAATATCTCTTTCGACGACATCCCCTCAGCAGTCTTCTGAAAAAAATCTCTGACCGTGAATAAAATTGACTTGTAAAGTTTTGCAAATCCGTCGTTCGAAGTCAACATTTAGTTCTAGGTCCCACCACACCCTATGCAAACAACATGAGTGGTGTGAGAATCTTGGTTGTAAGCCTGACTAAAGGATTGTAATGACCATTTGCGTATATTTAAAAAAATTTCATCTGGAAAAACTGCTTGATGAGTCTTGTGCCTTGGAGATGTCATTGGACCATATTTTCTTAAAAACACTTTGTCCGTAAGGTAAACAAACTCTTTTAGCCTGCAGTTGAAGATAATGAGCTGGACGACATAATACGATACTACGAGGCTTGCTTTTTGCATGAGAAGTTACTAGAAGGAGTTATTGAATGTTTTGGCGACGTTAATGGCCACCAAGTATATGCGATTCGAAGCCGTTAAACTGTTTTGTGGTGCTGCGTTACCTCCTCGAGTTACCGCCGTGGTACGGATATGGAAGAGAAAGTGATCAAAATCCGATCTTTTAAATGACTTTGTATTGTGTACATAATGGCAAGATCCAAGCATTACAGAGCAGTAATATTCTCTACAAAATCATGGCTTAATGTGGGTTTCGTTTAATTTTTCTTTTAAAACTGATTACCGTTTGTAGGAAAAGCATTGATGAAAAGCTCAATACAATTCTCTATAAGTACTACAAATATGTTAAAAACGCATCTAGAGCGAATACGTCTGCAGAGTTTAAGATAACGTTGAATGACATATTTTGTATAGAATAAGGCCGTTGAAAAAAACCTAGCAATGCTGGTGTACCTTAATCAATTCATACGCTAAATACCGTAGAACCCATACAGTCCATTTAGCACATACACGAACATTTGTTGGAGATACACAGCCCTGAACAAAATGGCGGATAAAGTTGGAAATTTCAATCTATCTGAATTTTGAATAAAAGTCAGGAACATTTTACCTTTTAGTCTCTTCAAAAAGTTTTAAAATAATTCTCACAATTCTATTCAGGCAATTAACCACTTAAAGGTTAAAAGGAACCAATAAAAACGATGCTACTTACACGTATAAAATACTTGCCATATTTCCCCCACAGACACATAGCATTTAAATAGTCTGCATTCAGTTCAACAAAACGGTGAAATAAATAGACAAAATGGAATTGGTTGATAAAAAAAAAAAAAAAAATTGGCCTCCCTTCCCATTGTGAAGCTTACCAACTCTTGATAGTCCTATAATGGAAAACTATCAATCATCATATATTATAGGAGGCGTTTGAACATTCGAACGATATCTGAAAATCTTTACAAATTGTACTTAAAAACGAATTGCCACGTAATGGTAGTGGCCATTCGTAAAGGGAATGGTTGGGGTTATTAGGTACTTACCACTGCCACTATCGTAAGATTTGGTGGTTGAGCCACTAGTGTTTGAGCGTTTAATCTCTCGACGGCCCATGGCAATTGTATGATGAGCAGAAGACTGTTGCTGTAAAAATGGAGTTGGTGGTGACGATATCGAAAGTTGTTGTAGAGGATTTAGCGGAGAAGGTATTGGTGATGGTGTCTTTAAAGTTGCTGTTGTTGTTGGCTGTATAGAATGCAATTTATGTTGCAGCTCTTGTACACGATGATGTTGCTGGTGGTGATGGTGGTGTTGGGGATGATGGTATTGGTGTTGGTGTGTGTGTGATGTATGATGATGTTGATAATAATAAATGCTTTTCGGTGAGTTATTAGCAGATTGACAGCCTGTTGCACCGGCGGCAAATAAAGTGCTAGCACTGGGTGGGCTGGTACTTGAATTTGGCGCGGTGGCAGCTGCTAAAGCTACTGCTGTTGTTGTGGCCAGTGATGGAGCAGATAATGACGTTACAGTTGTTGAATCGTGCAACAGTGACGCTTTCGGTGGAAATTCAAAGTAATTTGTTTGCTGTTGATTAATATGGGAATTCGTTAATGATAAATCTGCTGATGTAACTCCTGCACAGGCTGTTAGAGTTCCTCCTGTTGTTGTTGCTGTAGCGGTGTTAGTGTTAGTGACAGTTGTATTGTAAACACTGTGTGGTGTGGGTGGTGGTGCTGGACAAGTGCTGATGTTACTGCTATTGTTAATGCTTGAAAATGACGGCTTACGTAGTGATGTATGTCTCAACCCTTTGACAGGGTGTAATGGGTACTATCGGCCGGCAATACGAACCCAATCACGATTTTCACTATTATACCAAATACCTGGAAATAACAAGAAAACGAAGGGAAAAATAAATATTCACACACAAATAAATGGAAACGAAAATTAATTGGTTTTGAACCATACAACGATATTCCAACAGCAAATGCTGCCCTAAAAAGATATCAGAGTACATAAAACTAGAAAATAAATCAAAGTTATCGCAGCTATACTTGAGAAAAAAAATGTTTATTTTAATATGTTTGTATAGCAGGCAATTACCAGAGTTATTTGGTTGCTATTAGTTACACAAGTTGAAAATGAAAGCCATGTACTATCTGTCTGACAGTTTTGCAAACATATCTACTCAAATCATGGCAAATATAATGAAAACAAAAATCGATTTTTTTACGTTCTCAACTACAAACAATTTTAATTGTAAATGTTGGCAATTACATCTCTTCCTAAAAGTATATTTTTTACGTACTATTTGATATCATGCCCATAGGCATGCTTTACATTTAGAAACTGTACAAAAGTAAACTTATAGTGAACGTTATAAATAGATTTTGAGCTTAAAATAACAGATTATAAATTGGCTTTAATGTGTGAATTCTAGTTGAACACAATTCTTACAGAAAAGCTGTTCCTGAAAGACATGTGATTTAAATTGTTTTTATTATTTCAAAACGAATAAAAAAATGATAATGAAACAAGGTTTGCGTGTAATTTTTAGTGCATCATTTAGCAAATAGTTTACATTTATATAAAGGGTGGGTCATTTAAAAGTTTAAATTTAAAAATGTGATAAAAAATGGTTTGAAATTTTCCAAAATTTATGTTTTTGCTGTTAAGTACAATTGTTCCGGTTAGAAATGGAATATTATTTCATGTATTGCTGCCGCGTCTGGCCTCACAGTACCTCATTTGATCGGACCAATTTTCGTGCACTATTTTGAGTATATGGGGTCGTATCTCGACAATGGAATCACGAATGTTGGCCTTCAAATGCTCAATTGTCTGCTGTTTGTCGGCATAACACTTTTCTTTAACGGTGCCCCACAGCCCTATTCATTACGACATAATATACTGAATTTTTTGACAGAATAAGTATTGTCAGATTCGAAATAACCGATGGTTTAAATTTATATCGATAGATGGCCCTCCCGATTGTATAGTATAGTAAAGGAGGGAGGAAGAATTATGCTTTCTATTAATAATAAATGGCCGGATGCCTTAGGGAGAACTATACTCTAATTCAAAAGATGGTGGCAATAATTTCAATTTCAATGATCAATGGTCTTACAAAGTAATTGCCGATACAAATGGAAGTAGAGGAGAATTTAAATGCAAAACAATTTAATAGAATTTATGAGAGACCATAATTGCCTCCCAATACTACGATGAAATCCAAACTGTACAGAAATATTTGGTAAACAGAAAACCTTATTATATCTTATTGTAATTAAGAAACAAGAATTTCGAAGGAATGTTCCCAGTGTATCCCTATGTATTCAGTTTAAAAACCTTTCTTTTCTAAATGCAGGATTGAGGTATATTCTCATATTTAACCCCAAATAATATTGAACTACATCGATAACATTCGCAGCTTTCTTGTTTATGTCTCATTCGTTTCCTTTGAAACAAATTTAATAACTTCTTTCCATCGAATCCATTTCACTCAATTTCAAGGATGTCATCAACTGAGAATACCATAAACGAAATTATAAATTAGACGAGAACAAACATTGTGCATGTAAATATACATGCATATATGTATATGTATATGTGTGTGTTACCTTTTCGGCTTATTAGAGTTTCTGTAGACATATTAAATTGAATTTCTTCAATTGAAATAGAAATTGCCTAGTCATAGCTTTTTGAGACGCCTGTCTATCGGGTGTGATAGCAATGATGACGATGGCAATTTTCAAATTGCCATCAGCAATTTTAGCTTAGCTGTTGTTAAAGTTAATTGTTAATATAACGATGATGTAGCATATGTTGATCAATGGAATAACATTTTACTGTGATTTAAACATACATATGTATAAGCCTTCTAAATAAATACATTTTTGGCAAGAGAATTAATTTTAGTTTTAAGATTGCTTTCGGCTGAACCAACATAATACATGTTGTAGAGTTGTTGCAGATAAAAGAAAGAATATTTTCTATTAATATTACTCATACGAGTTGAATGCTTTTAATGTTAATAGAGTGATTTTTGCACTTCATGCAGTAAAATAGATAAATTATATCGTACTTAATTTATTTACATTTTAAAATAATAATTGAATATTTTGTTCTAAGTAATGCTCCAGTAGAGCTGGAATTGTTTGCTGGTTTTGGCATTAGACTCTAATGTACAGTGAGCTTTAGTCTTCTCTACATTTACTCTGTCTCTTGCTATTTGTTAACAATAATTTATTAATGCTTTATTTAAAGCATTTATTTATTTAAAATTTATGTAGTATAGTGGATAGTGTGTTGGCCTTATAAACGTGAGGCCACGTTTCAAACCCCAGGTCAGACAACACCAAAAAACGAAATATTTCTTCGGCGACTACATCTCAGCAAATTTCTGGCAAAAACTCTGACAGTAAATAAATATGTCATGAAAAGTTTCTGAAAAATCTGTCGCTCGTAGTAGACTTTAAACTGTTCCGTAACTTATGTATAAAATTAACACACACAACAGAAGTGGTATGAGAAGCTGGGTCGTACCTGATTCTGATGAAGTTCAGAGCTGCAAATAGAAGAAAGAAGTGCATGTATTGAAAGTAGAAAATAGCATTGGTTTGATGCACGCAGTGAATACTTTTCTCTTTCTATCCTGCATAGGATTCAATATCCAAACAGTCATAACAAAAATGTTAACATTTTCCACAAGCTATCCTGAATACAATTAGTATATTGACATCTTTAAGATAATCTTAGCCATTTCGATAGTGATACTCTGGAAGGCAGATGAGATGAATTGTTAGAAGCGAGAGTGGGGAATCTTCAGGAGCCAATTTCTTCCATCTCACAGATTATAATTTAATTCAATTTATATCCTTGTTTCAGCGATTACCGAGTTATGGGTCTTCTTTTTAAGGAAAATGTCGTCTCATTATTAACGTGTGGTTTTAAGATAGAAATAAAATAAGAATACTTGTGTATTCGATTCATATTATATTACCTGCGGGTTTTCAAATCACCACTTATTGTTCTATTATTATTGCCTTCTAAGTGAAATGCGAAGCTGAAGCATGTTTCCAGATATACATAACATACATACATAATTGGTCATTACAACCATTCAGTTAGGATTACTACCTAGTTTCTCATGCCGCCCATGTTGTGTGTGTTAATGTTATACATGAGTGGCGGATCCTACAGTTTAAAGTCGACTCCGAACGACAGATTTTTGAGAATCCTTTCATGGAAATTTTAATTACTCTTAGAGTTTTTGCCAGAAACGCTGAGCGGAAGTCGCCGAAGAAATATTTCGTTTTGTTGGAGTTGTCTGACCGTGGCCTCACGTCTAATAAGTCAACACACTATCTACTAGATATTATGTACGTCTTGAATTGGACGAAATACAAATTTCAAATTTTTCCCGATAGAAAAAAGAAGATAAAGAAAGGTACGGCCTGAAGATAACCTAAAACTATGTTATTTACAGGAGTACAAGGTATTCAAATGGCTAATACAAGTTCATCGATTTTAGATATTTTCTTTCCTTTATGCCATCATTAAAGGAACATAGAATTTCTATAAAATGTTTCTAAACATTCCAGTTATTCGCAATTGGTTTAGTATCATCCAATGAACAAGAAGAAGGTAAGGTAACGCTATCTTAAGAAGGAGAAAAAATCAATTAATAATCTTCTTCAATACTACGTCCACTACTACAGACGACATTGCCGTCCTACTTAGATGGAGAAGACATGATTAATGAGGGTTAAACAAAGCAAAGGAGGAGAAATTTCATCGAATATGTGTGAATAATTTTATTCAATTTGAACTGCAAATAAAACATTACAATTCCTCAACTTATAGAGTGTGCTATAGTCTAGATCTCTGATGTAAAACATTAACACACATGTGGTAGAAATATTTCCATTTCAATCTCGAACTTTTATTAAATATTTTTTCCATCTTCTTTCAGTAACATTAATGTCTTGTTACATTAGGGTATTCAACTGAAAATGGAAATGTAAGTCCTGTAACTGTTCGTAATATTTAAATGTATTATAGTATGGGTAGATGTAAATACAAATCTATACAAAACACAGCAAAACTAACTATGGAATGCTTTATAGATTTCTAGGTATTTAACAAAAAAAACCTGCTTTTGTATGTACATATAAGCAGGACTCTCTGTCATATCCTGTCTTCCGTTAAAGCTTTATTATGAATATTTTGTAATTAGGAAAGAAGACCTTTTATTGCTTCCTTTTAAATGATATGAAAATAAATATTTAAATAAATTCCCAATATACATTAACAAGAGATTGTCACGATAAACCAAATGAAATATGAGGTCAAGTAATGGAAGCGGTTAAAATACAAAGAATGTTATTTCATGATTTTATCGTTGCAAATTTGCTTATTTTTTATGACCTCATTCACATGGGTTGTTTTCTAATAAAATATTTAATATTTCAACCATACAACCGAAATAAAATTGTAAATTTATTTGGCTTTAAAGAAACCTAGCATTGTTAAGAGAAATTCACTAGAAAAAAAGTAAAATTCAAATCAATAACGATTTGGGGTTTTCATTCGTTTGTATAAATTTATTGTTGTTGTTGCTATTTTCATTATATGTCTGGAATTAATAACAACAAATTTAAGCTGCCTCGACTATTATTCAAATCGATTTTCATTGTTCAAATACTTTCGTCGTTGTTTGAAATCAATTGAGATCTATCGTAACAGCTTTCGTTGAACTTAATAATTTAAGAATTAAAACTAAACAACAATAAGGTCTAAAAGGGTCTATGAACATTAGCCATACATAACCACGTATTGCCACGATTTAGTGGTTGTCTTTAGAGAAAATAAATCATCAAGGCAGGTTTGAGCGTAATATGAGAATGGTTGCGATCACGGTAACAGATGCTCTTAGAACTACATCATCATCTAAGCAGATGTTTACTATCCTTAATGGCTACGACCAGATATGTTAGTCCTACTGGAACAATCAAGTATAGTAACTATCACAAAATCTTGGGTATAGTTAATAGTAATATACCTGTACACTACACGATGCTCGAACCCACTTTCAATTCTGGTTTTAAAACGAAGATATCGAATGTCGGATGTGGAATCTATTCTCTTTCTTTGCCCTTGCACTACCCGATTACTGTAGTAGTTTTCAGACTAAAATCATTTATGGCTAGATCGTCGTTGTGAAAAGCCAGTATCAGAAAATAACGTGCGGTAATATATTCATGTTTACTGACCGCAAAGCGGCTATTAGATCCCTAGAGAAAAGAATAATAGAATCATATGCGTATCAAAATTTGTCTCATAAAAATTAAAAATATACTGAATCTCGGAAATATCATATTGGACTCTAATATCCATAATATGAAGAAAGCCTTTAAACTTTATGGCAATATCAGATTCTCCACTTATGGGTTTCAAAACTGACTCAACTGTCAGCAGTAATATATCGTTTTTTAGTTAAAAGTTTACAATTTACTAGTATGAACCGTTTAACAACGAGCAAAAATTGTTAAAACTTACTCCACAGTGGTGGACCAAACATAGCCACTTTTCGAGCATTACGGCGTGATTATGATTGTCATAATCGGTCTATTGCGTAAGGAATTGGCAACATTATAATTTCCTGTGCATCATCGTAGTTTGAAAAATAACACTTTTGCTAGAGAACGTGTGACGGATAATATTCGTCGATTCAATAGCATTCGCAGCTATCTTGCGGCAATTATGGCGCACTTTGAATTGGGCTCTGTATCACATCCATATAAAGCCGAACTCACGCAACGAATAAAGCCTACTAACTATTTACAATGCGTTGATATGCTAATGCTACAGCAACATGTCTCTTGGAAAAGCTATTAAGCCATACGAATATCTAAACTTTTTATTGCAATTGAAGAGTTTGAAGAAGAGCCAGGAGCCGCAGAATAAGACCGATTTTGGAAGGAAAACTTTTGCTGATCTACGTCAAAAACCTTCACGGCACATTGTACCCTAAAGTTGATGCATTTGAAAAGCATTTTAGTCATTTGAAAATATTATCGAGAATTAAATCAACAGGTCGACTGTAGCAGTCAATGCAAAAACGGTTGGCAAGTTTCGAACATTATGGCGAAATAAAAGTTTCATCGAAATCAGGGTTTTAAGTGTGTTTTATTTAACTTTACTCTTGAAATCGGAAAATGGCGTTTTTTCTTAATTGTTAAGCAAATTAGAAACAATTTAAAACTCTCTCAAATGTCTATTCTAACAATTTGAAATCATAAAGAAATTGCAAAGAAAAATATAATGTGCCCCCTTCAAAACAAATATCGATTCTAATTTGTTATTCAGATTTTGAAAATTCGTTCCAAAATGTAAAAGTAAAGGAAATATTTTAATTAAATTTAAAATTCTTTTAAATTCAAATAATTGTTAAAATCATTTCATTTCATGTCACCATCTGCAGTTGAGTTGACCAGAAATAAATTTACTTTTTTTATGAAAGAAAAATACTTTTTTATTAAAATAAATTCAAATGATTTAATGGCAAAACTAACTGCATGTGCTTTAGAAAAATTTTAAAAAATAAATAAGAATGGAATATGAAATGTTTTAAATTAAATTAAATTTTATCATACACCTTAAGACTCACACATATAACGCATACAAAGTGTACACATATTTTAAAGAGTTGTGCGTCCACACAGGATATCGTCCTTTATTTTGCTTTAAAGTATGAAACCGTATAAAAATAATCATTTTGTTGCTATAGTTGCATTCAGTGTTTCGAAGGCCAGTCCTTTTGACATCTACTATGTTGTTTTGTTGGTCTTCTACTGGTACCATATACAACATATACTATATAGTGTATGCATCATGTGACATGACATAAGAGTGATACATGGTTCACGACAACGTTAAATGTCACTAACATGTGTGTCTACATGTTGGAAATTTTTGCGCGATTATGCCACTTTTTTTCCAAGCATTATTGGTGAAGGAAAGGCCAAAAAAAGAATGAAAACAATTGAGCAGGAAATATGTTTCAGCCATAAATTTGCCATGTTTGTTAGAATTTGTTTTTCGAACATCGACATCCAAAGCAAGCAGTCTCTACAACCAACACACTAATGTTTAAATACCTGTTTGCTCTCTAACACATACATACCCATACATATGTATATATGTATGTATATTTGTGATAAGGTTATGAAAGGACATAAATTTGTCAATGTTTTGTTTTTATAAAATTAAACACATAAATATTGTAAACAAACAACCGAAAAAATATTTTTTGTTTAATATTTCTCATTTGTACTGTGACAGTGGTTCGGTGGAAAGTTTTTGCACAGTCTTAGTGTCCTTCCATTTATTTTTAATTCAAATTATTATTTGCAATATCCTTTGGTTACCACAAAACCTGTGCTCATAACTGATTCTAAGCGTATTTAGTGCTTCAAATATTTTTTTAATCCCTTTCATGGCATAAACTACACAAATTCGCATCAAGTCTTATATAACAGATGGTTATACAGTTGTGGAATATTATGCGTTAAGTCCTGTCGCTAAAAAATAATCAATAAATGTTAAAGAAACACCCATCATGTCAGTTGCGTATCATCTCATGGTAGAATTCTATAGGGTGGGAAATTTCAAAGTTTAAAAAGGCAATAAAATATAAACGACAAGACGTTTTCGCCAAATTTATTTTTTTTTCTGAAGTACAATTGTTCCGTTTGGAATTGGAATATTATTTCATTCATATGGCTGCCGTGGCTGGCCTCACAGTATTTCATTCGTTTGGACCAATTTGCGTCCACTTTTCGAGTATATGGGGTCGTATCTCGTCTATAACACCACGAATGTTGGCCTTCAAATGCTCAATTGTCTCTGGTTTGTCGGCATATTACTTTTCTTTAACGGTGCCCCACTGAAAATAGACCAACAATGTCAAATCACAGCTTCATGGCGTCCAATTGACATCACCATTTCGGCTAATTAAACGGCCATCAAACGTTTGACGCAATAAATCTATATTGGCATGAGATGTGTGGCAAGTTACGCAATCCTGTTGAAACTTAACATCGTTCACATAAATACCATGAAGAGCGGAACAAAACAATCGGTTATCAGTGTGCAATAGGTATCTGCATTGACCGCAGTGGTTGTGTCGTCCTCTTTTTCAAAAGATGCCTCCAATCCACAAGCCACACGAAACAGTCACTCGTACTGGGTGCATTGGCTTCTGTAAGACCACGTGTGGGTTTTCTGACTCCCAAATACGGCAATTTTGCTTATTAATGTACCCACCGTGATGAAAATAACCGAAATGATGAATTTTTTTTGTCAAGATCGACATCATCGTGCAGATTCTCGTTGACCCAATAAATCTCAATGTTGCTCAAGCGTAATCTCATTACGTTCAGTGGAGATAATATACTGAATTTTGTGACAGAATGCAATGACACGAATATGGCCAGATACTAAATAACCAATGGTTCAAATTTGAATCGATAGATGACCCACCCTATATTTCTTGTTTAAATTATTAGGTTGTAGAATAGTCACTGAACAAAAAATTTACATCAAAGAAAAAGAAAAAAAATTCATCACCAAAATGTTTGTGGGGTAAAGAAAATTATTTTATTTCATCATCATTTTATAGTTTCAGGGTCCAAAAAAAAAAGGGCGAGTAAAAATATCATCCTTTTTCGTTGAATATTTCCCTTTTGAAGTTATGATTGCTTTTTCAAAATTGTTTGCCAAAAATGAATGGCGAAATAACTTTAACAAAATTTGAAAAAGAAAAACAAAATTAAACGTTGTCTTTGAAATGTAAATTCCTATCAAAGGCAAACTTGTTTTGGTATTTCTACCGCAATGTTCACTCAGTCTTGTGTGCGAGAAAGTTTGCCACATTAAATCCGTAAAAAGTTTAACATTCACCCACAAGTTACCGAAAAGGAACTAAAGAAACAGAGAAAAAAGGGAAGCAAAACCAAATTATGTGTTTTCTTTCGCTTAACAAAATAAAAGAATTTTATCTTGTTTCTTTTTTTCGTTTTAATTTTAAAGGCATTGAAAACGGTTTAAAAGTATATTTTATTAAGGTTGAGTACAATTTTCAATTCGTTTTTATAAAAAACGAATTAAAAAGTTTTGAACTCTTTCTGGATACATTTCTTCGGAAAAGCATTTTTCCTAGATTTTGCAAAACAGATGGAAATACTTTTAACACCGGATACAATTTCAAACATGCACCTAAAACAGCAAAGTTAGATTTAACATACCTACGAGTACATATCTATCTATATCTAGAAAACCCCGTAGTCTAGCAGCTGATGAACGAATTTCATCTGTAATACACAGTGCCTACCGCTGACCAATCGTCCACAAGCGGATGTGCTCCTCGAGCGGCACAAGTACTACTTAAACTAATGTGATTTTCACGAACAAGTTTCTTTATTTCGCAAGAGCGTATTTGATTGTGTACAATGCAAGACACATTGCAACAGTACTCCAATAAATCAATAGACAATAATGATCACCTTCGTCCTTTCCTTTAGAAGGTCGAACAGACTTCACGGGACCGTTCCATACAAAAGAGATGTACTGCATTTCTTTACGGTAGGCAGTTAAAGACATATGCTGGTTCTAACGAACATCGCATTAAATTTTCCTGTTCACACAAGAACAACAAGAGCTTCTGAATCCCCAATATTTACACTTCTCATAGTGACCGATGACTTAATATTACTGTAGCGCTTATGACTCTATTTGGAGATTGATTGTAGTTCGGATATGAGATATTCGTTAATATACCTTTTTCTTCAATTTCCAAAAAGCTAGTTCTGCAAAATAGTAAATAGAAGCTAAAGAGAGAAAATCGTTAATAAAAGTAACAAAGAGAGTTGGATATTAAACATCGCCATGTGGTACCTCTGAATTGAGTCCGATCTCATCTGCTGGATGTCTACTGATAACAATTCGGAAGAAACGACTAACGATACCAAAAGCCATAGGTTTCACTCCGAAAAACTTTAAAAAAGCTTTTACAAATATTACTAACGAATAATTAAATCAGTGGACGTATTAAAGTCGTTAAAAATAAAACAATTTATTTAAAAAAAATTTCTTCTAATAAAAATTCAACAATTTGAGTTAAAATTCAATAAAAAATTCGATTAGTTTTTGGGAAATCTTTGAAATCTGGTAGTATAAACGAAACCGGCTGGTTTCACAAGCTTAGCTTTTGTCAAACGGGCTGGTACTGCTCTAACGGGTTGGCGTCTTTGAAAAACTAAACGTGCGGCTACCACTTCCCCATTTTCATCAACAGCAACTTCTTCTTCAACTGCTTCGAGATCTGAAGGAACCTCTTCAGCTTCTTCTTCAGTTTCGATGGCATTATCGACTACATCAACAGTTTCTGGTGGGCCGTAGATTTCATCAGGTTGTTGAGCTTCGGCTTCTGGTGGTCCATAGATTTCATCTGGCTGTTGTGATTCAGCTTCCGGTGGTCCGTAGACTTCATCGGGCTGTTGGGCTTCAGCTTCTGGAGGACCGTATACTTCATCGGGTTTTTGAGTTTCAGCTTCTGGTGGTCCGTAAACTTCATCGGGTTGTATGGCTTCAGTTACGGGCTTTTCAGTTTCAGTGGGCAATTCAAATGGTATTTCGGGTGTAACACCTGCTGGAGCATAGCCAGTAGGTCTTGGTGTAGGCAAAGCTTCTTGACGAGCCAATACACGTCTCCTTAAGGGTCTTTGGCGTATAGGTTCAGCTGCTACGCAGAGAGCCATAGCTAGGACAACAATTAAACTGCACTTGAACATTTTTTCAAATTGTTTGAATTTTTTTTTCTTTAGAATTGAAACTTAGTGTTCGTTGTTTGGGCAAATGAATGTTTGTACTGAAGATTTGTGTAAAAATTATGTTTTTATATACAAAAAAATTAGGGAAGTTATTGTGTTGACCCTGTCAATGAGTGTTCCAAGTAGGGCGGTTAAAGCATAATAATTATATTTGTTGTTTTTGTTATTCAACTAAAACTCTATTTTACATTATTTATATGAAAGACAAAACATTTCTGCGTGGTTGTTAATATTTTTGGGCCTCTTTTTTAAGGGTGTTTATGATTTTTGTTCGCTTAAAGCGGCGCTTTAATTCAATTCGTAGTCATACTCATAGATTTCTAAATTTAATTTTCTATTCACCTTTACACGTGATAATTATCGAACGTGATTGGAGTCGTTAATTCGTTTTTTTTTTTAATTTTGGAATAAAATTCACAACACAAGCACTACTATGCCTACAGCATAAACACAGCAGTGAGTACTCGCTACAGGCGTTTGGTGAATTATTAATACATGCACACACACACTCGTATGAAGGTAAGTGTTAACATTTGTAAAATAATTGACAAAATGATAAACGTAGAGTCTTTTTATACAAAACAAATTTTTAGTTTGAATGCCAGTTGTTCTTTAAAGTTCATAAATATAACACCTGGTTTCAAATGTAAATTTGTCAAATCTTTACTAGAGGGTCTGTAATCTATGGGAGATAAAAAAATATTTGAAAAATATTTTCCGCGATTACATTTACAAACGTCAAGTCATCTGGTGAAAGTTTTGATAAGAGAGAGACACAAATGTTTAATTACATACACATAATTGGTCATTACAACCCTTCAGTCAGTATTATGACGTAGTTTCTTCCACCACCTCACACAAATATTAAATTCTTTTTGTTAAAACAATTGTGATCTGTTAGTGATCGACGCATTGTTGACTACATTTCCATTTACAGTGCCAGAATAAAGAGCAATTTGAAGGTTTATTTATAAATTTTCATTTAAATTAAACAAATTCATCTACGCGATTGCCTAGTTATGTGGATGGCAGTTGTGGCAGGTTAGCTCAATTACAGTGAAAGTTACTCAATTAATGGATTTTGATTTTTTTTAATGATTTTTTCCTTACATTGGCTAAATTGTCAAGTAAATGACCAGCATGAATATATATTTTCGTTTTAGTACTGAACCCGTGGACTCAATCTTACTAATTCCAGTTTCTTTTGGCAAATTAAAACGACAATTTTCGAATATAATGGAGCTCCACCAAAACGTTCGACGGTTTTAAGTAGCATAATCACATACATAATTGGTCATTACAACCCTTCAGTCAGGATTATTGACCTAGTTTCTCACACCACTTATGTTGTGTGTGTTAATTTCATACATAAGTGGCTGGACCTACGGTTTAAAGTCGACTCCGAACGATCGATTTTTTTGAGATACTTTTCATGGCAATTTTATTTACTCTCAGAGTTTTTGCCAGAAATCTGCTGAGAGAAAATCGCCGAAGAAATACTTTTTGTATTTTGTTTTGATGTCTGGTCTGGGGCTCGAACCCTGACTTTACGTCTAATAAGCCAACACACTACGTACTAGACTACGGCGACTTCACCGGATCAGGGGTCAATAAAACTAAAGTTGTTGGTGTTGTGTGGTTCGAGATACCGTCTTGTTGAAACTCTATACCGTCCCCATTTACGGTGACGATGTTTCCAAACCTACATACATACATAATTGGTCATCTCTAAGCACTTAGGATTACGACATAGCTTCTCACAGCTCTTATGTTGTGTATGTTAATTTTAAACTTAAATGGCGGGACCTGCATTTTAAACTCAAGTAAATTTTCATGGCGATTTTATTTATTCTCAGAGCTGTTGTTAAAATTCGTCTGATAGGAAGTGGCCGAAGAAATATTTCTCTTTATTGGAGGTCTCACGTCTAATAAACCAACAAACTATCTATTAGTGTACGGCGACTTCACCACGTTTCCGGGGTCCGTTTATTAAAGAATTCGTCCTAATAACACCTCCTCGCTATAATGCGTACCCAAGAGTTTCTTTTTTCAGTCATCTCTGAATACACAAGCCACTTTTAAGTTCATGAGTATTTTATTGATAGAAGGCCTATCTTTCTGTATCACTCAATCAGAATATCTAAGGCATTGTGATAGAGATGCAAATTTAAAATCAAAATACATATGTCATAATGAACAGTATGATACACTCAAATGTTGATCGCCTTGTAATCGACAAACTCGAATTATCCTCCACACAATTTCTTTAACAGTAACGATGTTCTCCACTGAACTCCTTTTCTTTCTCCTACTTTGGCAATCGTACGGTCTCCATGGCCCAGCCTTCCTAACCTAAACTAACGATATGCTCCAACAGAAGCGTACACTGTGATGATGCACAGGTCTGATATCAATTGTAAAACGCTTCCATTATTTTGCACAATAGAACCAATCTGATGGCCATAATCACTCCCTAAAGCTCGTAAATATTCTTACACATTTTTGGGTTGTTAAACGAGCCACATTCCTAAATGGCAAATCTTTCATTAAATAAATTACGATCGATAATAGGGAAGAAATAGTTCTATTGTGCTATCAATACTGCGTTATCTTTGTATTAATTTATATTTAGAAAAACCACCCTATAACTAACTCAGGGAATTTAGAAATCTGTATATAGTATTTCTAGATGATGGAATGGTGGAAAGGGACAGCTACCTATTCGAGCAAAGCACACCGGGGCTATACTTTTGAAACTATTAAACAAATAAAACTTAGGGTCATTATTACAACTTGCCGTTAAACTTGGGTTTAGTTAAAGGTACCTTTAGCTAAAGGCAACTGTAAAGTTACCTTTAACTTCGTTTTTTTTGTTGTATATGCTCATTTTGTTTATATTTAAAGTTGCCATATTGAAAATAATATATAATGTGTCAAGTTCAAGCATAAACTTAACTTTAAAAGTTACCGGTAGGATGATCCTCCCTTTAGCTTAACGTTCTTCTTCTACCATATTGTCTACTTATAATAATGAAAAACAATTTATCTGCCCGTTAAAATCCTTCCTTTAGTTAACGGCATGTTGTAATAATGGACCTTAACGTTTTAATTGTTTGGCATTTTTGTTTTTGCTTTTTCAAATACTTTATTGTATTATTTTTAATAATCTTTATCAATACTTTAATACAATAATAATAAAATATTACCATATTGTTGTTGTTATTTAAGGCAACCTTGTTTTTACCGGGTTTCTATCGTATCAAGTTCATTGCCACACTCACTACCTCACTGGGTTATCACTGGCCATATAAATTGGTTGTATTTTCATTCAATGCGTACATGTACTTCCGAATATAAACCAAAGTGTCACGTACACAGACCACATTTAAGTTCATGAGTATTTTATTGAAAGAAGGCCTATCTTTTTTGTATTTCATTCAATATTTTTTTTTTGTTTTTCAATAAATGGAATGTGACCAGACTCTCTAATGAATCAAATGGTAAATCATATATTTTTATTTCAAAGTATTTCTATTTATAGACGCTTTGGCAGTAAATGACGCCAACCTCTACAAATTTTTTTTTTTTGATGTAGAACGTCTTTATTTCCAGCATATATCCGCCGCGACTGTGAGTTACATAGTCCATAGTTCTCATATAGTTAATTATGATTTGACAGCTGAGGTATTAAACTGTATTGACATTTCTGTTCAGTAAGATTTGGCTTCTGGTAAAGCGTTTAACGCCAGAACAATGCTTCAAAATTGTACAAATTAAGTTAAAAAAACCCCAGGTCAGATATATCCAATGAAATATTAAAAGTATATCTTCACCGATTCCTCTCAGCAGGTTTCTGGCAAAAACTCTGAAAGCAAATAAAATTGCCATGAAAAGTTTCTCTTTAAATTGCCATCTTCAAATTGACATCTGCAACAAAATGAAATACGAAAAAATATTTCTCGGCGACTTCCTCTCAGCAAATTTCTGGTAAAAAATTCTGAGGCTAAATAAAAATTATCATGAAAAAGTTTCTCAAAAATCTGTCTTTCGAAGTCGAATTTAAACTGTTGGTTCCGCCACTCATGTATAAAATTAACACACACAACATAAGTGGTGTGAGAAGATAGGTCGTAATCCTGACTAAATGGTTGTAATGACCAAACCGATCGTTTCCACATTTATTTTATATTTCTCGATGTAAAACCATCGCAAGTCTTAAAAAAACGCTGAAGCATCATTTTGCTATCGTTCTCAACTTGTTGTATATGGTCTTTTAACGGGGACATCCGGACTTTGCCATTGGATAACGATCATCTTGTTGAAGCTACAATTGTAAGTAATAGTCGTTTATTCAATCTGTTGTGGAAATCTCCATAGACAACCATACATAAAGTGTTTATTGAATTGGCTCTGAAGCACTTGGAAATTTAATTGATACAAAGTCTTAGATTACTTGACTTTAATAATTATTTTCAATGACTTTTGTAATACGGTGTACGTGTTTCTTTCTATTACAAGTAAAAGAAATTGTTTATAAAACACACACGCACAAGGATTTCGAAGAATTAGGAGAATAAATTACACTTTTTCATGGCATTTAAAAAAGAAAAGGATTCTATTTCATATTCATCATCAGCATTAAATGGTTTATCGTTTTATTATCTGGTTTCTTTTTAATTACGAAGACAATTTAATAATGAAATAACTGAAGGTGTTAAGGCCGTAGGCGAAAAGCAATTATTTTTATTGAAAATAAAAGAAGAGTCGAAACAAGTAACCTACTTAAGGTGTTTAGGAATTTAAATTCATTTAAAATCTAATCTTCTTAATAGAAATGTACACAAAAAAGTAAACAAAAAAATTTTAATATTAGATATTTAATTTAAAAATGTGGAGCATTTTTTTTTTTTTTAATTTAGTGGCATTTATTTTTTAAATATGAATTCCAACATATGTCTGAGATGGCACGTGCGTGGTCCATTAGATCAGTTCAATTTTAAAATACTTGTAAAGTAAACCACAAGCGTTAATTCGCACTTCTGAAAAGAAAGTCATTAACAAATTGATTGTTAATCGAGCTGTAGGACAAGTTCCGTCATCTTGCTGGAACCAAATGTTGTTGATTGTAATGTTTATTTGACAAATTTTTCAGTATAGTTAGCACTCATCATCATAGCGGTCATCTGCATAACGCTCATCAGCATAGCGTACTTCAGCATAGCGCACATCAGCATCTCTTTGCTCATTTCGAAAGAAATAAGGAGCAATTAAATCACTAAAAACCACATCAAACAATCAATTGATGTAATAGTAACTCATTACTCTTCGTTTCAAATATGACCGCTAATGCGCTTTATTAGGTTCCTTAGATGAAAGCATTCATCTTCGGTCAGAATCAAAAGAGCCAATCAGCAAAAATGTAAAGCGACTTTAAATCTTGCTTGAGAACGCAAGCCAAGTTCCTTACGTATAATGTTCTACCTAGTCGAAGGGGAGAGAGAATGATGACGAATTGACATTTTGACGTCTTTTTCAATACCGCCTGATGCAAAAGCTATGTTCTCTAAGAACATAATAATAAGCGAAATGCTTATTCAGTACTCCGATTATGGAGCCTATAAAATTGGAAAAATTCGTTATCAAACAAAGTTCTTATCAAATAAATTTCCACAAATTGGCAGCATTATTATAGCGTTAAACAATTCACGATGATTTGTCAAGACTATCAACACAGTCTAATAATCATAAAGCCTCGGTTAGTCAAACGGCCACAGAACATAACAGAAAGTACGTTCGTTTTTGGAATACCAAAAGCAATGAGAGCGATTACCGAACCGTAATGTAATTCCGGCATGCATTTACATTGGTCTTCATGTGCTAAAAACGAACGTACATTCCGTTACGTTCCGTAGACATCTGGCTAAACGGGGCTTAAGTCTCATGTAGCAGGATTATTTTTAGGCTTTAACTATTTTTAGCTTTAACTTTTTACAACGTAAAGTTCTTATATTGATGGACGGATGAAAAAAGTATCATAATCTCTCGTCTTTATATGTATGCGCATGCAATTCATTTAATTTATACACCCAATATATATTTCTAAAATAAAATCAATTTTTCCCAACTTTTATAAGTCAGTCCCTGTTTTATTTTAATTGAATTAAAGACGCAAAGAGAGAGAGAGAGCAAGGGAGAGAACATTAAAGTATTTGTATGTAATAAAACAAATTTTATTGTCTTGAATTTCTATAAAATCGTCTTGAATACTACCGCATTAAATACCAATAAACAAATAAACTTGAGATGATGTTCATTAAAATGTAGACAAAGTAAAGCAAATAAATATTGCTTTTAATATAGGCATCGTAATTTAAGAGTTTTAAAGTTTTTATGACTCTTAGACTTTAAAGACACATAAAAGAAAGGATCTGTAATTTTATGTTTTGGCAGAGAACACATACATACACACATAAATATAAAAAAAAAAAAAAATTAAAAAAATATTCTCTGGTTACAGAGTTATTATGTGCTCTTCTTTCCAATTTTCTCATTTTGACATTGTGACGATACCACTGTCATTCACTCACACAGTCAATTGTTAAGGGAACGGTAGTAAATTTTCAACGTCGCAGTCATGCTTGTACGAATACATATGTATATATATGAGTGTGAGGAGTGAAACATTTTCATCAAAGCGAACGTGTTTGTGGCCACAAACGTGACGGCAGGATGTTTATCTCTTAAATAAAGGGAATTAATGTATGTATGAATGTATGTATGCATCCGTATATGCATATGTACATAAATGCGTGTATGTATGTAAGCTTATAAGTTCATGTGTTAATCCATTAGGATTGTATGTATTCAACGAAATTTGCCTGTAACAAGTATTTTCAGATTTTTTTAGTTTAATATACGAGACGTATGCAGAAATAAAAAGTACTTTTAATATTTTCCGGAAAGCTGACAATCGATTTTAACTTTGTATATTTAGTTGTTTTACATGTTAAAAAGTAGGTACACTGTTTTAACTTGTCTTATAGTCAAAGAAGAAGAGAAGAGATTTTTCTACTCATGGATTGATTGATTTCTGAAGGTATAACAAACTTTTTGAGAATAGAATTCCCTGTGTCCTAATTTTAGGCAAAAAATCATTTTCAAAGATGTTCAATTGATGCCAAAGACGGATCAATTTGGTAGCCATAAGAATTTTTTTTTTATTCGTTCAATCTTGCCACTATAGCAATCTGTCTAAACTAAATTTTTAGCATCTACTTTTCCACCAAGTATATCAAACTCTTTTTTCTACTCAATAGAAAGAAAGAGCGTTTGAACTATTTTCCTCGCATGATCATTTGCCTGCTTAATGTTGTAACACATACATACATTGTACATAACCCTTCAGTCAGGATTAGGACCTAACTTCTCACACCACTTATGTTGTATGTGTTAATTTTATACATGAGTGGCACAACCTACAGTTTAACGTCAACTCCGAACGACAGGCTTTTTAAAAAAACTTTTCATGGCAATTTTATTTACTTTCATAGTTTTTGCTAGAAATCTGTTGAGAAGAATTTGTCTACATTTTGTTGCTTTTGTCTGCCCTGCGGTTTGAACCGTGGCCTCAAGTCTAATAAGCCATGACACTACCTGCAAGTCTACGACGACTTCAATGTTTTTAATGTTGTAAGTTCTCTCATAATCCTGAATGCTCCAAAGAGTTGCTTACATAAACAGTCTCAAACTAATCTAGATCCAACCTCATAAAAGTTGCACGATTGAATAGAGGCCGAACTGTCGGCTAGAAGTAGTATGACCCATCTTTTGTATTTTCTGCTCGAGTTAAATTCAGCACATCTTTCGATGGCACCGAACACCCCTGGTCCTATCCCAAGCTGTGTATCTTATCCCCTGCTCTGTTAAATTCGTACTGGCTATGGAAACTATGGCCCCATGGATTACATTTGTTTTGACCATCATAGCATAACCCTTAAGATTTTTCAAATAGTCGTCTGATATCATTATGGCATGCTTGTCTGTCCTTTCCCTAACTTTCCATTAAAATTACT
Organism: Sarcophaga caerulescens; assembly: GCA_927399465.1. Lineage (NCBI taxonomy): Eukaryota > Metazoa > Arthropoda > Insecta > Diptera > Sarcophagidae > Sarcophaga > Sarcophaga caerulescens. Next base: position 51,522,598 of record OV656872.1, on the reverse strand, counting down.
ATATATACGAGTAATTGGTCATTAGCACCTTTCAGTCAGGATTACTAGCTTCTCACACCACTTATGTTGAGTATGTTAATTTTATACATGAGTGGCGAGACCTACAGTTTAATGTTAACTCAGAATGACAGATTTTTGAAACATTTTTTATGGCAAATCTATCGAGAGGAAGTCGGAGATGTCTGTCGTTTTGTTGGAGATATCTGCCCTGGGGTTTGAATTGTGGCCTCACGTCTAATAAGCTAACACACTGCCCACTAGAATACGGCGGGTGTCCAGTATTATTCTCAAATATTTCTGTACATATTACGCGAAATGAACTCCCTCAGAAGTACTCTGGATTATCACTGTAGACCTCGGGTTTTTTGCTCAACACCTCCGATGCAAATACTTTTCTTTCTATGTTAGTAAAATGTAATTGTTCTTAGAAATCATTATATTACTCAGGTCGTACGTCTAACGACGATTTGTTTCAATATGTGTAATGTAGTCCTGTTCTTTTAACAATTTACCATACGAAAAGCCTCGAATTATGTGCCTACTTGGGTGTCCTGGTAGTATAGTATGTAGTGTGATAAATTAATAGTGTAACTGTCGTGTATTCGATTACCTCCAGATAATTTGATCTGTTACACTACACCAAGCATAAGTCCTAATTTTATTATCAGTATATACGTGTATATGTACAGAGATTTTATCAAGAGCACAAGCCTTAAAACAAATTTATTTAAGATTTGAAAGCCAATCCTTTTTAAAGAGATTTTTCTTTTTTATCACACACTTTAGGTTGAATACTTAATTTTATGCAACAGAAAATTGCAAACGGAAGTGAGAAAAAATAATAAAAATTTTACCTCCTTTTTAAATTGTTTGTTTATACACACAAGCATACATTTACATGCCAACATATACATACATTTACACACACATAACAAAACAAATACCCGTGTGGAGCCATAAAGTAAATATAAGAGTGTAACTAAATGTGCTTTAAAAGGGGTATTTGCATATTTAAAATTGTCCAGATTTATAAACACACAAAAAAAAAAAAAGAACGCCATATACACAAGAACACTAATACATTTTCATATCAACACATACACACATACATGTGTACTTTATCCACATAACATACATTTCATATAGACTTACAAATATACCAATGTTACGTACATGAAACATATGTATGTATGCATACAATATAAAGTATACGGTATGCTTGCCTGTAAGTGCAGTTAAATAACAACATTTGCTTACAAAGTGTGTGTACAGAAATACGTTTAAAATTAAATTTCATTTATTTCTCTTATATTAGTCTACATTTCACTCTCTCTGTCTTTCGCCCTCTCTTTACGCTTCCCCTGTATTTGTATTTTGTATTGAAGTATGCTCCTGTGTCTTCAACTCTATGCTATTGGTAGCAGTAATATGAATTCATTTGTAAACATTGTAAATTGTTGTTCCATTTTGTTGTTATTATTGTTGTTGTTGTTGTTATTATTGTTGGCATATTTCTTGCATTAAAACACATAAAGATGTAAATAAACAAGAAAAAAACTAAAAGTTGCCAGATGATTGAAGCTGAGGTAGGCAATAAAAAAAGGACATTATTTTTACGGTCATTTAGATACCCAAACAAAGTAATTTTTTTTCTGTTTCGTATGGCATACAATTTCATCACTACCTGCAGACTTAGAAACATTCAAAGCTGGGCTGAATGAGAACATGACAATGTTTGTTTTCATATGACGCAGTTTCCGACTGGTTATGACATTTTCAAAGAATGTCATTGTAAGTATGGCTATTATATTGTGGTAATTTGTTCAATAACGGATTTGAGGAATAACGGAACAAGATTTAAGTTCGAATCGAAATTTTTACGGATTTTTGTGGAGAAATGGGGAAAACTGCGAATTCAGAAATATTGTTTGAATAATTTTTTTTTATTACAATCTGATTTCCGGCATCAGTAAGCCGAATTACACAGTCCATTCGAAAGGATCACTTTCACTTTTTCCAATAAATCAGGCCGTATGTCGTCGATAAACACTTGAATATTGGCTTCCAATTCTGCAGTTCTATAGAAAGTACTTTGCAAGTATTACAAACTTTCTTTCGAAAACTGATCTTATTAACCGGCTATAGTTCGTGCCATTTGATCCCGATAGATCTTTTCTTAAATAGCAGTTGTAGGTGAATCAGCCACAAACCTCAAAGACAATTTAATTCAGCCTGATTAATAGCATCTATTGGCCTTTCAAGCGAATATAAAATTTCAATGGTATATCATACATATGTACGTACATACATACATAATTGGGCATTACAACCCTTCAGTCAGCATTACGGCCTAGTTTCTCATACTACATGAGTGACAGGACAGTTTAAAGCTACCTCCGAACGACAGTTTCATGGTAAACTTTTCATGCCAATTTTTATTTATTCTCAGAGTTTTTGTCACAAAACTGCTGAGAGGAAGTCACAGAAGAAATATTTTTCATATTTCGTTTCGATGTCTGACCTGTGGTTTGAACCGTGGCATCACGTCTTAAGCCAACACACTAACTACGAGTACTAGACTACGGCGACTTCTCATATGGTATCTCATACATGCTTTGTTTTATTTCAATTTAAAGTTAGGAAGCACTTCAAAAAGGACCCTAAATATAAACAAAAAGTCCAACAGGGTGCTAACGTTAATAATATTAACATGGTTAACATGCTTGGTACTCTTATGCAAATTAATATGCACACTGTTGTTTGTTGTTGTTGATGTTATTGTCTATTGTTGCCATTTTAGTTGTTTCATTTCTAAAAGAGAAAAATAAAATGCAAATAAAATATAAAGTAAAGTAGGGAAAAAAATGAAAATTGTTGCCACACAATAACTACCACTATAACGGCGGGCATAACAATAATCAAAAGGCGGAGAAAAAAGTTAAAAACATTTAATGCTTTGCATGGCATTTGTTTGATTGCTTTACACTACTCTAACCATGTCGACTAAACTGACTGCACGTCATAATGTTAAACGAACAAAAACAGCCACATATTAATTTACTCATATCCATATGTAGTCAGTCACAGCTAAATGAAAACCCATTTGTATGCCTCTTTACAAGTGTTGGTGTCGGTTTTCTCTTAAAAGGCGGCATTTTTATGAAATTAGTTAAACAATGTCCATACGATTGCATGCTCATATGAGTTTATTCCTGCGTTATAACTGTAACTGAATGGATACGAATTAAAATTTTAATTTTTTTTATAATTTTTTTAATTTAAATAAAAAATATTCAACGTGAACTAAACTATTTATAACGGTTAAGATAGACCGTAAAATATGCTTAAAGTGTGATTTTAAATTTAATTTAAATTTTTACGCTAAAGATAACTAATGCACCGCAGTCCATGGGATAATATACGAAGCTCTATTACCCTCCTAAAGTCGCCGTAGTCTGGTAGGTAGTGTGGTGGCTTATTAGACTTGAGCCCACCTTTCAAAACTCTGGTCTGACATCTTAAACAAAACGAAATATTTTTTCGGCAACTTCTTCTCAGCAGATTTCTGGCAAAAACTCTGACAGTTAATAAAATTGCCATGAAAAGCTCATCAAAAATCTGTCGTTCGTAATCGACTTTAAACTGTAGATCCCGCCACTATTGTGTTTATAAAATTAACACACAAAACATAAGTGGCGAAGGAAGCTAGGTCGTTATCCGGACTGAAGAGTTGTAGTAACCAATTGTGTACGTATGTATTACTCAAGTCGCCGCAGACTATTATGTAATAGTGTGTTGGCTTATAATACGCGAGCCCGTTTTTCAAACCTTAGCTCAAGCATCGCCAACAAAACGAAATATGAAAAAAATATTATTATTGCGGGGAAGTCGCCTCTCAGTAAATTTCCGGCAAGAACTTTAGAAACCTACGTGCAATTAATTGATTTTAAATTTAATTCGATTTAATATTATGCTGTCCTTAGAGAGACGGGAACAAATTAAAAATAATTTAACTTTAAATAAAAAGAGATTTATCTAAAATATTGTGTGGTCTAAAAGAGATAAAAATTTAAATATTTTTTATTATTATTTATGAAGAGTAGATTAAGCACACCTATTCAAAGAATTCCGTATTCATTTAAAATAAATTTTGCCTCTAACTAAAGTAGTAAAGTTTTCTTTGTGGCCAGTCTTTAACAATCATCCTCCATGTCATACATTTTAACTGCACACAGCAGCACTTGTTTTATGCATCAACACTTAAGTTTCCTGTTTTGCAATTTCCGTTAAGTTTTCTTGTTCTCCCCAGCACTCTCTTCCAACTATTCTCTTCCTTTACCTTCCTGAGTTTTCTTTGTACATATAATTAACTCATGTTTAAATATTTAAACATGAAATATAAAATTCTATATAAACGAGGATGATGGTTGGGATGGAGAGAGAGAGAGAGAGAGGAAAAGTAAAACATGGACATGCATATGTCTCGTATGTATACATATAAATGTTTAAATATGAGTATTTTTATTAAAGCAATAAAAACAACCACATTGAAACAGAGTGCTAACAAATGCAATTTTTTATTTAATTCTTCTTCTGCTGAGATTTTATTTTTTAAAGCAATTTTTTATTTCTCTTATGTAGTATAGTGGTTAGCAGTTGTTGCATTTGATTTTATTTTCCTTTTGCAATGCAGGCAAAGGAATGTTTATGCCCGAACGGGTGTAATTTTATACTCATGCTCTAGAGTAACATATACAACAAACAATAATAATGTTTTTCTACATGTTCTTTTCATTCATTCTCACTCTTTCTCTCTCTCTCTCTCCCTATCTCTATCTCTCTCTTTAGCTTTTATTTTTTCAATGTATTAAACACTTTACTCCCCCTATTTTATTTAATAAAACTTTATTTAATTGCTGTATGGTTGTGTTGCTTTTCCTTGTATTTGTATTAATTCTTCAAAGTAAAAGTGCTTATGAAGTGCTTATGAAAACAAAAGTATTTTTGTTGCATAGGGTATCTTTTTTAAGCACTTTCTGTCTTCAAATTTAAATGAAAAAAGTGTGTTGAGATATCACTGAAATTTTTTATTTCCCATTGATGCCGTTATGTATGGAATACAACACTGTTCAAATGTCCTCTACGGTTTCTCTGGGTGTAGTGCATTCGAAATGTTTAATTTTCTATGAGGCGCATAAATTAGACTGAATATGATCGATAGCATTGGATGTTCTTAACTCTTGTGTGGATTGGTATTGTTCCACATGCGAAAATTGTGTTTGTACACGTCCAGAACTGAGCCTCAGAGCTGAAGAGGATTTTACAATGAAAATTAAGATCAATTGCCAGTTCATCGAAATATAAGCCTCATCGCAGAAGTTGATTTTACGACCACATTCAGTGAACACCATGGTGATTAGCAAAACAGATTGAAATAATGGCAACTAGTTTAATAGATGAAGTCACCGTAGTTTAATGGGTAGTGTTTAGGCTTACTACACGACAGACCGTTGTTCAAAACTAGGCTCAAACATCTCGAACAAACGATATATATAAAAAATTTCTTTCGGCAACTTCCTCTCAAAAGTCTCCTGGCAGAGACTCTGAGAGTGAAATAAATTTGCTATGAAAAGTTTCCGACATCTATTGTTCAGAATCGACATTAAATTGTAGGTACCCACCCATGGATGAAATTAACAAACACACAACTCGGTCGTAATCCTGACTAAAGCGTTTTAATGCCCAATTAACACATTGACTGCCACGGCAATTTTCAGAAAACTGGCCAATCTGATACAATTTGATTTTTTCACATTATATTACTAAAAACTCTATTTCTAGATCATAGGTATCATCAAAAAGCACAAATTATGTTTTCTTAGGAGAAAAAGGATCTACGAATGACTACGAGTTAACTCGTAGTTGGCACCCTAGAAGGGAACGCAATCTCGTAGTTGGCAGTCAACGTGTTAAGTAACTAAGCAATTTGGCCGTTTTTATTGTCAAAATTAGAAAGTTTCTGTTGGCAGACCCTATAGTTTAAAAATGTATCAAGAGTTTTGCAGTTGTTGCTGTTGTATGAATATAGGATTATATCGCATTTTGTATACGAGTCTTTACAGAAGGCTTAAGTGTCATATGAGTGACATGAAGTACTTTTAAAATAACCCGTACAAATGGTAGTTTTCTTAGTTCTTCACACAACACCACCACCACCACTATTCATTCATTCGTTTAACAATTGCGTGTGAAATTATAAACGAGTGTTTCAATAGATGCTTATTTTAAATTGGCTACTTCCGAAATGAAAGCCAACGTATGGCATTCTGTTACTTAAGCACTAATTGTCTTAGTTTTTAAACCCCTAAAACAAAATGTTTCAGAGAAAAATTTTACAATAATTTTTTATTATGACAGAATATCTTCGACAATTTTGTACTAAACAAAATATCAGCTAAATGCTTGCCACATCTTCACTGTCACATCTTTATCCGTGGTCCATATTTTCAATGACTCTGAGATATAATTGATGTTCAATGGCGTTAATATGCCGAATGATCTCATCCTTTAGTTCTTGTTTTGTACTTGCTTTATAAATGTATACGTTTTTTTTAAATATCCCCAAAGAAAGAAGTCTCACGTTATCAAATCACGTCATGGTGGTGGCCAATAAACATTACGACGACGTGAGATAACACGGACATTGAATTTCTCGTGCAAAAGAGACACTGCCTCATTGGCTGTGTATTAAGCAGCATCATACTGTTGAAACCACACATCGTCCAGGTCCACATCCTCAATTTCTGGCCACAAGAAGTCCATTATCATCTTGCAATGGCGAACACGTGGGTTCTTATTTGCCCAAATGAGTCAATTCTGCTTATTAACGAATGCGCTAAGGTGAAAGTGTGACCCGTCGCTGAAGATTATTTCCTTATCCAGGTACATACCTTCAATTTCTAGATACCAGAAGTCCGTTATCCTCTTGCGATAGGTACACTGTTAGCGGGTACTGCCGACCCCATTCTCTAAGAAATGTTAGTTAACGAATCCACTTAGGTGAAAGTGTGCCCCATCGCTGAAAATGATTTTCTTTGTAAAGCTACCACTCACTTCTGTCTGTTGAACTAACCATTTGGAGTATTGACGACGGTTAAAATGGTCAGTAGGCTTCCGGCTTTGAGTCAATTATATTCAAAATTTTGTATTCAAAATTTTCATCAGTGGTATTCTCAAGATGTTCAAATGTTGGCCACTAGGATGGGACTAACTTGTCCGCTCTTCTGCCATACTGTATTGCAATATACTTCTGCTTTACTCTTCTGTCATACTCTGCTACCATACTCTTCTGCGAACGACAGCAATGTTTTACACAGAATGAACTGGACGAGCCTGCAGAAGCCTTTTTTCAATTCCTTCTAACACATGTTTTACAGTAAAGTGGTACAAAAGTGTTTTATTAAGTAACTTAGTTCCTGAAAACTTAGAAAAGTATGCTATTATCTCTGGCCAATAGCATTTACACAAATCTTTGTCAATTCTGATATGCAAAAATCCTTAATTTCGTTGGAAATTTTTTATATACTTAGATTTCAATTAAAAATTCTGCCACAAGTAGATATTCTAGGGTAAAATATTCCCAAGATTTTTTCAATTTTCATTCTAATTTTTAATTAGAAATTTCCCCAGAAAAAAGTTTTTCCATTTATTCAACTTAAATACTGTGTTAAAACACAATATTTATTCAGAATAATTTCTACCAAACCATACCAAAGAAACGCTCTCGCACACTCTATCACAATTAAAAAAGGAAAAAAAAAACAACAAAACAGACAATAAAAAGAGAAAGAAAAAGAACAAAAGTCAGCACTTAACCTTAATTATTTCAATATTTAATGACAACGACAAGAAATTGTCAAACACAAACACTAACACGTACTTACTTCCACACGCACACACGCAAACAAATAGGCAGGATGTTGTGTATGTGTACGTTGTAGCTTCTTAATGAAAAAGGACAAAGACAATGTCCTTAGGGTATAGAAAAATGCTTGTGCGGGTATGCGTGCAAAAACTGTGGCGAAATCAAAAAAAAAAAATTTTTTTCATCCTCTCTAAGGTTTTGTTTATTTAAAGAGAGAGAAATACAAGTTCAAATGAACGGATTCAATTCTCTAGTGTATTAGTGCACACATTCCGGGCTGCTCTCTCACTCATGTGTGTGATTGGATTGTTATAAATTTTTAAAGGAGCCTATTATTTTAGTTGCAAAAGAACAAGTCTCAGCTGAGCATATTTTAGGTAAACAGAATAAAAATCTAACACAACGGAAATCTTTGCTACAATCAGCTATATATCTATGACAAAACAATCTAATGATTTCAGCAGAAATAGGCTTTAAAGAGTTTTTAGAAATATTGTGAGGCGTAAACAGAACTTTTTTTTGTTTAAATTCTTAAAAAAACTTGTACATCGTGTTGCAAAACTAAACATCGAAGACTTCTTATGGTATATACAATTGAAATTTAATAAATCTTAAAAATCTTTGAAAACCCAATCAAAAGTTTCTAATTTTTTAATTTTTTTTTCCTTTGCTGAAAATGCTTAAGTCGCATAAGTCAAATCCTGTTCAAATCCTGGCTCAGACATCTCGAACATAACTAACATTTGAAAACAAATATTTTTTTTTGCGTCTGTCTATCAGCAGACTTCTGACAAAAAACTCTGAAAGTAAATAAAATTGCCCTGAAAAGTTTCCCAAAATTCTGTCGTTCAGAATCGACTTTAAGCCGTAGGTCCCGCCACTCATGTATAAAATTAACACACACAACATCATTGGTATGAGAAGCTAGGTCGTAATCCTAACTAAAGGATTGTATGGACCAATTATGTATGTATGTATGCTAAAACGATTAAGTCGCCGTAGTCTAGTAGGCATTGTATTGGCTTATTAGAAGAGAACCCGTGGTTCAACTGTTGGCTCAGACATATTGACGAAAAATATGAAAAAATAATTCATTCGGTGATTTCCTGTCATCAGTCTTCTCTGGAAAACTGTGAGAGTAAATAAAATTGCCATGAAAAGCTTTTCGAAAATCTGTCATTAAACTGTAGTTCCCGTTACTCATATATAAAATTATCACACACAACATGGGTGGTGGCAGAAGCTAGGTTGTAATCCTAACTAAATGATTGTAATGACAAGTTAAGTAAGTAAAAATCCTTGAAATGAACTTCGTCCATCCGTTTCACAATTTGGCAAATTTACCCGCTATGATCCCCATTTTTTTTTTTTTTTTTTTTTTGTTAACTAAAATTCTTTTATATTTTCTATCTCATATGGAAATAGCACTTCTAGTCCAATCACTTTCTCCGCTTTCATGGATTTAGTTCGTTTAAATAGACATTCCGTTACGATATCGTTCTCACTCAGACGACATCGGCAACAAGCGGTTGGCAGTTTAACCTAATCTAACTTATGATAGAAAATTTCTATCATAATCTAATTCTATTTTATACCCATGTGGCATCAATTTCAAATTCATACAAGCTTTCTGTCAAGCATTTTAATATTTATAACGACATCTTGTTCTGTAAAACAAAATCAATCTCAAAACACTGTTCCAATATAACATAGCAATTATTTTTTGTTGATTCTCTAAAAAAAATAACATTTCAACGCACAAATTTTCCAAGTCTTAATAATCGTATGAATGATGAAATTTATACATAAAAAATAGAGAGGGACAATTCTACAAATAGGTTGTGTAGGATTACACATGTTAACACACTAGGGAAAATATTGTTAAAAACTTTTTTCCGTTTCAAAAGGGCACGTCCGGTTCCATGCCTCAAAAATATATTTGGCTGTAGGAAATCATGTGACAGATGTTGCAAAAGAGGCTGGGGAGTCAGTAACAGTACCTATAATAACAAAGTAAAAAAAAAATGAAAACTTTTTATTTCTCAAATATATTGTAACGATTTGTTTGTTTCGCTTGTTCTTCCTTTTTTTGATGTTATTGTTGATTTTGTTCGAATTTTGGATATGAAAGTTGAAAATTTGTTAAAGCATGTGAATAACAACTTACAGCAGTTGTTGGCTAATAAGTAATAAGAAAAAAACTTTTAAAATATGTTGTATTACACATCGTAGCATTTCTAATTAGTTGTATTGAACTTTTATCTTACTTTTCTTGATACAGGCTTAATCATAAACAACAAGTGTGTTTAGCTGCAGGCAGCAAAAGAGTCATTATAATGCGGCACGTACTTTTATGGTGTGTGAATGTGTTTTTAGTTGTTTTTATTCTTTCCTTTTACTTAAAGGTTGATAAACTAGCACTTACACCTTCACACTTTTGAATAAAAAAATTAATAAAACGGTTGCATATTTCAAAGAAATTTTTTTTTATTAAAAGCCTTTAAAATATTTTATATTTTTTTCATATTCTTTAATACCATTTTAGCAAACAAAAAAACAAGAAACAACATAATTTTTGTTTTATTTTGTTTCATATTGTTACTGAGTATAAATAAAATACAGTACAAAAGCTGCTGCCAGTTGGTTGTCAGTTACACTTACACAGATTTATTGTGTTTTATTGTTCCCTCTGGGTGTATGAAAACCTTAAATTTTATGGTTCTTCAGTTTAGAACAGTTCTTTGTGCCACAGTTTATTTTATGACAATTAATTGTTTAATACAACGGCAGCAGCAAGCAGTATTATTACAGAGGTACGATACGATACATTATTACTTTGAACACGTTTTCGCTTCAAGGATCAAAAAATTGTAAATTAAACGAGTTTACGTTGCGTATGAGTGGCATTATATTACTCATACTACATGTAGTGCTGGAATCTTTTGTATAGAATTTTTGATTTTTTTTTTGTGAAAAAGTAAATGTTTTGCTCATGACAGTAATATTTGTTGAAAATTGTAAAAGGGAACTAGAATGCGTAAAAATATGTATAAATTTATCGTATAAAAACAGGGTTGCCGGACCTTATTTATTACACATAATTTTTTGGTATTACAACCCTTCAGCCAGGATTATGAACTAGTTTTTCACATCACTTATGTTGTGTGTGTTAATTTTATACATGAGTGGCGGGAGCTACAGTTAAAAGTCGTCTCCGAACGACAAATTTTTTGAGTAACTTTTCATAGCAAATTTATTTACTCTCAGATTTTTTGCCAAAAATCTGCTGAGAGGAAGTCACCGAAGAACTATTTTTTTTTTTTCATTATTTCGTTTTGTTGCAGATGTCTGACCGGGGGTTTGAACCGTGGCCCACTACTACCACTTCATACTTATACTACCATGCCCCACAGGTTCTAAGAATGACTTATTCTCATCGTCACTGAATCTACATATTGGGCTCGAAATAACTCCGATTTCCAAAGAAGTTTACCCTAAGTCTACAGTATCCTGTCGTAAGCCCGCCTACTAGCCTTAGGTTGTTCCTGGATAGTCTGATATATATGTAACTCAGATCTGCTTTCATTGCAGCAGAAGCTACGAATGCCTCAAACCCACTTGGTTTGATAAGAGTCTTTGCCACACATTATCTTTCCTTTCGTTATATACACATACTGCCTCGAATGGATGTAGTGTGCAACGAAAATAACTTTTATATCATGTGATTGCGCATTTCATTAGATTTAAATTCCTTGCAATATAAAACAGTATATCAATAGCAAATCATTTTTCTTTACTTTGTTTTGTTGTCTTTGGAATTTTAGCCCATATATGAGGATAACATTCTATTTTTAGGTGAATATAACAGAAATATTTTCTGGTAAACGAAGACACATAATTAATGCCAATTGAAATCTGTCCAGTTCCCAGGATCTAAACTGGATTTCATCGGTATTTCATATGTTTTGTGAATTCATATTAAACCTTTTTGTTTTTATGACACATCTTTCTTTGGCTAAAAGATCCGAAACCATTCAATATCTTAACAGTCAGAAGTATGGTCACGTATTACGATCTTACTCCTGTTTTCGTGGTGTGTTGTGATATCCACGTAACTAATAAATGCCATAAACCGATTCATCTTTTAAGAAAAACTGTGGTGGTAATAAATTGTAAATTGCAGAAGATACCCAGTGTATCCCTTTGTTAAATATTTAGTTGTCCAGAAAACTAGTTTTGTTTCTCAGGCTAGTAAATGTAAATGCAATAATTAATCCGCCAATGGTCCCAATCAAGGACCTGCCCAAAAATAGGCAGGTATCTTATTCTAAGGCGAGATTGCAAAGCATACAATTAGCTTCTCACACCACTCATATTCTGTGTGTTAATTTTATCCATGAGTGTCGGGACCTTTAGTTTTTTCTGTGTTGTTCTATTAAGCTTCTCGTTGTTTTACATATATAGCCCTTATTCTTACCTCCCCTTACCTGATATGGCAACAAACAGTAGAGGAGAATGTGGACGTCCTTGTTTCACATCTGCAACTGTCTAAAAGGCCTTTAATATCGATACCATTGTGGAGGACATGTAGTGTGAAATTTTGATGCCCTATAGTTTGTAGTGTGCTAAACAACAAGTGTCGAGGTCGTGGGTTCGATTCCGACCAAAGGCTTTGGATGTTGAAATTATTATAAATAATGATTCGAAAAAGAATGTGTGAATTACTGTGTTTAATAATGGTATATGGTATTTGACTACATACATACATAATTGGTCATTACAACCCTTCAGTCAGGATTACGACCTAGCTTCTCACACCACTTATGTTGTGACTGTTAATTTATACATTAGTGGCGTGACCTAAGGTCTAAAGTCGATTCCGAACGACAGATTATTGAGAGTTTTTGCCACAAATATGCTGCGAGGCAACCGTCGCAGAGATATTTTTTCATATTTCTTTTTGTTGGAGATATCTGACATGGGGTTTAAACCGATGCCTCACTACTACTACTAGACTACGGATTAATTGACTATTGAACAATTATTAAACTTGTCGCGTACTACACCTCTTTCTTTTCCGCTGTAACTATCTATCCACTATTCCATCATAATGCATTGCATTGAGTCTGAGTCCTGGCCTTAAAAAATGTTGGCTAATAAAAATTAAGAATATTACAACGATGTGTTTTGCTTATTAAGAAACAAATTTCATTCATTCTTAAGAACGTTTATTTGTTTCTTTTGTAAAATGTAACAACAAAAGAAGAGAGAATATTTTTTAAATATTCATTTTAAAACGTGCAATAATTTGCAAACAATTTAATCTTTTAATCTATTTTGTGAGAAAATCATGCGAAAATGAATTTTAAATTTAACACGTTTGGTCGACATCATTATTTTCCTCTTTTAGTTGCAAAATAAAATTTTATTAAAAATTGAAATAAAAGACTTTAGATTGTCGACAAAAAAATTCAAAAAAGAAGAAGTAAAGAAATCTTTGGTAACATAATAAAATATTAATTATATTCAATTGTCGTCAAAATTATCCATCGTACACTCAAACTTGTAAAGATACACTGTATATACATACATACATATACATTTAAACATGTGTGCATGTATTAAAAAATATTGAAATTCTGTATTGCCATACAATCGCAGTTGCCAGCTCTTTGCCGGAAGACGAGTATACAAAAGAAAGAAATCAATTTTTTTTTATTAAATCTTCAGCTACTGCTTTAATTTTTTCCTTTCCTTCTTACGCTTGTTTCCTACTCTTTCCTTTACACATTTTTCTTGAAGTCATAAACGCTTCATCTTTCACAAAAACACACACACACTCGCAAGTATATAAACACACGTACAACTTTACTTACTTATACTATACTCTTAAGCAAGAAAGCACAGTTTTGAGTATAACTGTGTGTATGTGTGTATTTACTAGCTAGTACGTGTTCATGCATAGTGTTTTTAATATTTCACTGTTTTTTTTTTTTGCCTTTTTTTCTATTTTTTATTTTTTAAATACATCTATAGATGCATATGTGTGTATGCATGAGAGTATATGTATACTTATATATGTATGTCATGTGCAAAGTACATTAACATGTTTGTGTTCGTATGTTCTTTTATTTGCTATTTTTCATCCTTAATGTCTGTGAAGTTGTGCCGAATTGCAGTGTTTTACAATTTTTTTTTTTTTTTTTTGTAATTCTCTTCCTCTTTTTTATTAAATTTTACGGTCCTACAGAAGTTTGAATATTAGCTTGAAGAATTTTCAACATGATTATATAAACAGAGCCTAGAACAAAAGCTATGGCAATCAAACTAAGTTTCTTAAGCAGCGATTTAAAGTCCGAAAAAAGTTATCCGGTACTAGTTCTTATGTAAAATATATATCCAGATATCTTGAAAAGTGTCAAATGTATGAAATGTCGCGATGAAATGTCATCTTTATTAGTAATGACCTGCATCTTGTCTACCAAGTATAGTACAGACGCGCTTTAATATTTACGAAGATGCCGTATGATAAGTAATACCAGTTTACATATTTACAACCAGCAGATATGTCACTTTAAGAGCTGTCGCGCCAGTTAAGTGATCAATTGTCGCCTCCTCCACCAATTCAACGCAGCTGCTACTGAGGTTATTGTACTGTCGTTCATGATTTCCAATAAAGCAATGCGGGGTAAGTACAGCCACCAATATAGTTGCGTCCCCTCTTCTGCAATGAATGAACAAACGAGTAAAATTTATTTCATACTTGGGGGCAGATAAGTCTCGAAATTCCACTGAAGCTAAATGCCAATTTCCTAGTACCACATAAGTATCACCCCAGATAACTTACATTATTTAGCTGTGAAGTATACCCTGTACGGTGCCATTATCATGCATCATATCATACATTAGCAGGCCAATAAACACTAAATGGTAATATTTCAGACTTCCATCCTCTCTTCAAAATACGTACGACAGAAAAGTTTCAATATGAGTAGGTTAGGTTAGGTTAGATAAGGTAGCGCAGACGCCCCTTAAGTCAAGATGTCCTGCTTAGGCCAGCATTTAAGCTCATCTCGTAATACCACAAGCAATTCAACCCATAGATCGAAAATGTCTTAGAGGAAACTAACTAAAACAAATCTTACTGAGAGATTAAAAACCTCGGTCTCTTTACGACAATAATAGGGAGAAAAGCAGTGTATTCCTACTTCTCAAACCCACAGCTCCTGTAGTATAATATGGCGGAATGTCAAGTACTTTGACATGCGTACCAAGAGGACCGCAGTGAGACGAACCTCTTCTTATTCACAGGTATCCAGCACAGTCTAGCAAAATATATTATGAACCCACCTACTGTCAATGAGATTGAACTGCAAAATGAAATCCAAATGAAATGAGTCAATCGGAAACTCTGAGAATAAAATAATATTGCCATGAAGAGTTTCTCAAAAAATCTGTCGTTCGGAGTCGACTTTAAACTGTAGGTCCCGTCAATCATGTATGAAATTAATGCACACAACATAAGCGGTGTAGGAAACTAGGTCATAATCCAGACGAAGTAATCGGAAATCTATGCCTGTAACATATCGGTATTTGTGAGCTGCGTGCCAGAGCTAGTCAGTTAACAACGAGAGTAAGATTCTATCTTGGCTTTCATTTTACTTTCATTCATCAAGGTTTTCTAGATCTGTCGTTGTCTTTAAATAACCCCTTCAGTGGAAAATTATAGTGTGTGGTGTGGAAGTATTTTTTGCCTGTCGATGTTGTTAATGCTGTCGCTGCGGTGTTAGTAGTCAGGGATCTCACTGCATAAATGGAACGCTAGAACGAGATGGGATGGAATTTTCTTAAATTTTTTTTTGCATTCTCATGGGCTTGAATCCGATTTTCTCGAATTTGTAGTCCATATTTTAGAAACAGCAGCCCGATAATGATATGACGATGTGACGACATACAGAAAGAAATTCGCTAGCAAAATTCATAAACTCGGATTTTGGTCTCCTACAAGAGCATCATACCATGTTGTCATACCGTATGTGACTATCCAATAGCCGATTTTAAAAATATTTTGTTGGTTTTGTCTATAACGAAATTCCATCTTGTTATGAGTGATGGAGTTACAAAGACTGTACTCATCTGCATACTGGTTACTGGTTTATATACCTAAGTACGAGGCAAAAACAAGCCGATGTGCAAAGAGTATTAAAATCCTGAAGTCAAAAGGTTTTTCCAAAATTTGCTTTCTTGAAGCAACATCAGCACTTCTTTATCAGCAACATTGCCGGAACCAGTAAAGCTTAAACGAAAGATCCCATTGAGTTTGAACAATTCCAAGTTTGCCAAAGACTTCTCTCACTAAACTGAAATGTATATTAGATCCTGACTCTGGGAGCATGAACAAGAATGTTCACTCTATCAGACATGGTTGAGTAAAGTTAAATTAAAGAAAAAGGTGTTGCTGGTGGTTAAGTGAGTTAAAGTACCAGCCTTCAAACATAAGCAGGCAAAACAAACAGACAAATGTTAGTCATTTGTTGTATTTTGTTGTGACAGTGGCACTGCCTGTCACAGCTCACTTAACACATCTACGTAGATTTTTTTCTTTAATTTAAACGTAATTTTACCCAATAACAATGTCTGTCTAAGAGAGTGTGTAAGGAGTTTTATATGAGAAAAAAAGGAAACTTTTTTCTTAACATATTTGTTCTTTGTGCTTGTTCTTGAATTCAGTATCTGATTTAACTTTCAGCACCAGCTTCCATGCAGACACAACAAAAAAATTTTCAAACGGCACGTTCGCTATATTGGCATTCTTTTTATTTTCTCTTTCTCTCTTTTTCTCTTTCATGGGAATAATAACGCCTTGAAAAAGAAAATTTCTTTTATCAGCTCATTGATTCAATGAAAATTTCATAGACTGTATAAACTAAAATGCGATTTCTTCTTTCAGTCTCTGTTTTTTTGTTCTTTTCACACTCCTTGCACTACCACTACTGTTATATAATTCTCAGATGGTATGGCTGCTGATAAAGCTGTGCTGGTGTTGTTTTGTTCTAACGGTCTCCTTTGGAAATACCATTTCTCTTCAACAATTTTAAGACTGTACTCGTACTGTTAGGTTGACTTGCTTTTGACTCTCCTATGCCTAGGAATTCAATAATGTTGACGTTGTCACCAGTACATCTCGACATATGTATATACAAAGGAATACAGCCTTCATAACAGCTTTTAGAGAGAGAGAGAGAGAGAGAGAGGATGGTGCATAGTATTACAAAATTATTATTTTGTATGTTTGTAGAGACAAGAGCTTATATTCACTTGTTTTGATTTTCCTTTCGTACTTCCCCTAATGTTTTAACTTTATGGGCGAGCCATTGTTTTAAATGCATTTCTAATGCAATAATAATAGAAAAAAAGGATGTCTGTGACACGTAAAGGAATCAACAAATGTCTTTCGTAAACATATTGTGTTGCTACAATTCTCAGTCATTGGAAATTGTTCTACGTAAACGTGCAACCTATAGGATTGTATATGCAAAATGTATGCAACAATCTTTTCTACACTTGTTTGTGTGACATTTGAAAATTTGCAATTTAAAAAGAACAACAACAACAAATATAGTGGAACACTAAGACAAGTTGCTGATGCTGCACAATCAGCATAAGCATAAGAAACAGTAGCAAGAACAACAACAACAACGTTTTTATTAAATTATCAATGTTTCTATTGTTTTTGCGATTTTAACGAGATGGAGGACTGAAATGGCAAATTGTTTAAATTGAATGTGATTTAAACATTCATTTAAACATTTTAATTAAGACTCAAGTGCAAACAATTGTGCATATACATGATATACATATACGTTTCTACTAATGGAAGACATAAACAAAAAGCCTAAATGGATTAAAAATACTTGAAATATGTTTGACTATCACTAAAGAGCACGTTCAAACAGAATCATTTTGTAAACAAATGGAGTAAAAAAATTAATTAATTTGTACAAATTATTCCAGCATAACAGTTGCTTGTCAACAAAAAAAACTTATTGATTTCAAGCATGACTTTGGTAACTTTAACTTTGGTACAGTAATGTTTACATCAAATCATACATCTCATCATACTAAACACCGGCAATATTGACACCCTTGAACTGACGAAGTGATTGTTTGTTGTAAATGCAGAGTTTTTTTAATTCGGCATAATCTAGTAGGTGACACCAGTCAGACATCTCAATCAAAACATATTATGAAAAAATGTTGCTTCTGCAAGTTCCTCTCAGCAGATTTCTACAAAAAAAAAAACTCTGAAAGAAAATAAAATAGCCATGAAAAGATTCTCAAAAAAATATGTGCCGTTCGGAGTCGACTTGAAACTGTTAGATCCAGCCACTTATGGATAAAATTAACACACACAACATAAGTGGTATGAGAAGCTAAGTCGTAATCCTAACTGAAAGGTTCTACACGAAGTGGAAAATTCATTTAAGAAGTTTGTTTTTTTAATTAGTTGTCCCTGAAGAAGATTGTTTCCACTTCTGTGAAGCGCTTTTTGAACTGGTAGATTACTAAAGACCATCTTCTTTTTAATTTTTCTGACAAAAGACTTGTAACATTTTACTGTTGGGGTCACTCTCACTCACTCTTAGAGATGTTAGTTTGTCCTTATTATTAGGGCAATGTTCGAGAAAAATAGTAGTAGTAGAATCCGATGCCTGATTGCTTTTTGACTGCGTTAAAAATACACATTGGCGACGTTTTGAAATAGAATACTTTGTATATATTTTGTACAGCGACATTATGAAACACGATACTTTGTTCAAACACAAAGCAACTAACTTTTTGGAAGGCAGCCATATTGTATGACAGTTTCAAGTGGTATAATGTTGGCTATATGTAGGTGTTTGTAGGTAAGAAACCGACAGACATACAAACATAACTGGCCATTACAACCCTTAAGTCAGGATTAGAACCTAGCTTCTCTCCCAACACTTGTTGTGTGTATTAATTTTATACATGGGTGACAGGACCTACAGTTTAAAGCTTGTTTAGCAGTTTGGCAATGACTGAGTGAAGATTTCAACAGACTGAGTCAAGAATTATAGTCTTAACGTACAAAAGGCGCAGTGTTATTGCAATTGAACGTTTAATAGAATACAAGTCTTTAAAAACACATGCCCATTTAACCCAACCCAATTGTCCCAAGCCACTGAACACTTCAAACTAAAAGTAATAACACTTTTCAGTATGTACTTGAAAATAAAATTAAGAATCGCTTATAAATTACATTTGAATATGACTCTGAATCCGTTTATTTCTATACAAAACAAGTTTATTTTTAGGAAGTTCTCTTTTTAATTTTTACAATCATGCTGTAGGTTACGAGAACAAAGAAAAAATGGAAATGATTTAGAAATTTAAGAGTTTTTCAAATAAATTTTCAAAGTGACATTTAAAAAATATTTATTTGGCAGAAACATAAGTTAAATTATAAATTTCCTCTGTTTATAGATTCCCATGAAAATTCAAATCCAAAAATATTGGCTCGTAAATCCTGTAATTCAGCAAATAATTTTCGTTAGAAACAAATGAATGAATGAACTCTTGACAGAAAATGTCAATTGGATTGAAAAATTAATGATGCTGACATGCATGGTAAGTACAACAGCAAATTTTAAATGAAAATTTAACACCAATACATACATATAATAATTGGAAAATGTGCGAAATTAAAAAGTAAAAAAAAAAATTAAAATTAAAAATAAATGGAAAATTTCCACAATGAAATCTATTTTGTGGAGGTAAAACTTTTGTCAGAACAAACAATCCGGTCATGCTCGCGCTAAACACCCAGCACCAGTGCTGCATCTAAAATTGTATTTTAAAATATTTTCCCAATTGTTTAAAACGTGAAATGTCCTTGTTGTCCACGCGAAAAAATTCACATACATACATATGCGCATACATACTGGTGTTTTAAAACAAAACCAACATCCTCATGTGGCCATTTTAATATAACGTTGATAAATACATACATATTTAATACATAGATGTTTAAATCACACTCTCATACATTCAACTTTACAGGTATATCCTGTAAACTGCCTGTTATGTATGGTTAACGGTGTTTAAATATTTGCGAATACAAAACAAAAACGCCAAATTTTGTGGTGAATTTTGTGTCACACAGAACTTATATTCCTTTTTCGTATTTGAGTGTATATGGATGGGGTGGTTGTGTTGTTTGATACCATTTAAAATAAATGACAACTGAAATTAAAAATTCTTGTTTTTGTTCTTTTTTCCGTGTTTAATGTTAACGATTTAAAAACAAAACAAAACAGCAAGAGAGCATTATTTTAATGGCCTACCCTCTCCCTGAATTGTCATGTTTTGTGTAAATTTTTGCAGCACAAAAATCAAGGCGCTGAACAACCATTGATGATCTTCCTTTGTGTTTTATTGTTTAATTTGTAATTAAATTTTATTGTCAAAAGTTATTTGTTTAAATACTACAATTCTTTCTTTTTTAATTTCTTTTAGACGTTTGAGCTTTGAATATAATTAAATTTTATGGTTGTGGTTCATAAAATTCAATGTCAAAGTATTTTAAACAGAAATTAAAACGATTAATGAATCGTAGAAATTGTTAAATTTTGTAGAAAAGAGTCCATAAAGCTAACATCTTTAAATCAAATAAATATTTGTGGAAATGTAAAACGCAATTAAAAATTACAAATTCATGAGCTTTTTTCTATCAGTCGGCAAATGTTTCGTTTCATTCCATGAGACACGTTCTTTTGTATTCTTTATCTGGAGGCTCCAAGTGTTGATAGCCCTACTGACTCTTTTGGCAACTTAGGGGTTGTATTCGATGGACGTCAGCAACAGATTTTGTGATCACATGCCTCAGTCATATAAATTTGCAGGAACGGATATCCAGCAATATCGGCGGTCTTGTAGCAAATACTCTGAGGGTAAAATAAAATTGTCAAGAAAAGTTTCTAAAATCTGTCGTTCGTTATTCTGTAAGTCCTGCCACTCATGGATAAAATTCACAACATGAGTGGTATAAGCAGCTAGTTTGTAATTCTGACTAAAGTGTTGTAATCGCCAATAAAGTAGAGAAGCACGCCTTTTGGTAGGTTCAGTTGGATAGGTCGGTATTTAAAATTGTTGCAGGCCATAATGCTCTAAGTATTGTTCGGATGCACCAATTATCAAATGCCTGAAGACTCTAAACTTCACTTCCAAAGGAATTGGAACACGTTTACATAAATGAATTGCTGATGTCGTCTTGTATACCAGCTTTGACTGCGAGTTCAGAAAAAAGTTGAATCTTAGTTTGCACGCCTGAAAAAGTATAGAAAAATAGACAAGCATTATCCCTATAGCACATGTCATCCAGTTAATCGTGGAAACCCCATGTAAGTGATTCATAACAACATGAAGTGCTACATTAAATGAAAATGGTGATTCAACAACATTTTATTTCATCGTGATATTGCAAATATTTTAGGAGCTCTCTTATATCATAGAGTTTCCAACAAGCAGTAGATAAAAGTGTAAGTGCAATTACACCTTCTGGTCAATTATACTATTAATATGATCTTTCCTTCCTCTAAGAAACTTGAATATATTTTCTATCTTTAGATAGAACCTGGCTACCTTGAGAACCTAGCCCATTTGGCAGTACAATATGAAAAATTGTTTTTGGCAAAAACAAAGCGGAACTAGTGCAAATAGGCTTTAGATTTTATTTATTCCACATACGAATAATTCATGGAAAACACGAATTCTTTCTAAAATAACACTATGAGACAAAATAAAGAAAATTAAATACACCCGGCTAATGACTTAGTATAGATTGTGAGTTTTGTTGAGTAGATCTCAAAACTATTTATTTTATATTTCTCGAACCCTCCAAACTTTTTTTATTTGACAAAAACTGTTTTTTTTTAGACTTTACGCGCAAATTTCTGTATTACTCAAACATTTCTGACCCGATCTCCAAAATTTAAATCTTGTTGGAAAGGAGAGAGATGGACCTTTAAAACGGAGTACATATATCTATTATTCGACTTAATATGCTATAAGTTTTGATGAGGTAAACTTGAAAAATTCGAATTTTTATCATATTTTTTCAAGTTTGTCCATTCATAGTAGCAAACTTTAATAAAAAAATATAGGATAAGTGATAATATTCTTAAAGTATGTTCTCTTGTAAAGAGATTGAGTCATCATTTGATCAAATCGGACAAAAATTACCGTAGTTATTATATAAATAGTATAACAGTCGTGTAATATTTTTTATATGTCATCTCATCAAATGAACTTTTAGTTCAAAAATTTTCAGAATTTTTGATGGATCGTGACTGTTTATCGGAAAATATGTCAATTTCACGTTTGATCGACCACCAGAAGTTTGCCAATGTTTGCGCAAAGAGAAATAATAATATTTGCAAAAAAAAACAAATATTAGCCGACTTCTGGAAGTCGTGCAAATGTGTAATTGACATATTTTGTGATAAACAATCAAGATACATCAAAAATTCTAACAATTTTTGAACTAAAAGTTCATTTGATGAGATGACATATATAAAAAATATAACACGACTGTTATACTATTTAAATAATAACTACGGTAATTTTTGTCCGATTTGATCAAGTGATGACTCAATCTCTTCACAAGAGAATAGACTTTAAGAATATTATCACCTTTCCTATATTTTATTATTAAAGTTTGCTACTATGAATGGACAAACTTGAAAAAATATAAAAAAAATTCGAATTTTCCAAGTTTACCTCATCAAATCTCATAGCATATTAAGTCGAATGATAGATATATGTATAGCGTTTTAAAGGTCCATCTCTTCCCTTTCCAACGAGAATTAAATTTTGGAAATGGGATCAGAAATGTTTGAGTAATCCAGAAATTTGTGCGTAAAGTAAAAAAAAACAGTTTTTGTCGAATAAAAAAAGTTTGGAGGGTTCGAGAAATATAAAAAGGTATTTTTGAGTTCTACTCAATTAACTGAACAACGTGGACTATGTAGTTACTCGGGTGTATTTTCACTGTCGCACCGTGTAATTAATTCTTATGGATAAGCTACAATGCATTGAGCTATTGTATTCATAACACAGTAAAGCACACAGTGCGACCATGCTATGATAAAAGAATCGAAATACGCAGCCTATTGCCATTTATAAGCACTATGAAGTATTTATTGCTTCGGCCTAGGAAGCCAAGGAATTTTTATAGTTTAGTTCTGCTTCTTACGAAAAGCGCATTGGATTCTTATTGCGCATTGGATTCTTATTGTGACTGGTGATATATCATTAATAGCTTGTATATAAACATGGCTGCATATTTAAATCGTTTATTCACGGGTATGATAAGATCCTTCTATAAATTTAAGTTTTTGATGTACAACGGTATGCCGTTTTCATGGCTGAAACCTTGATTTGCCGTTTGGTTTTAGTTTTTTTATGTGTAAGACAAAGATAGTTCCCCATACAGATTTCGAAAGTGAGAATATACAGTCCAATATCAAACAGGTGTTTATACAAACGGTTATAAATATTTGTTTCAACGCAAAATTTCCAATTCAATTAGTGAACTCGTTCTCACTGAAAAGCTTAGTTAGTTTTTCAATGGTGCTAGCGAATACGTCATTATTCTGCGTAAAAATAGAAATCGTAACAGCGCTGTAACCTATTCAAATATCTCATAGAGATTTGCAGTGTGGTGCGGAAGTGAGTACATGTACGTATGCTATGTATGATGTTCTTGGTAAACCGCTGTATGTAATCATCTAATTTCAGTAGGAGTGCAGAGTAATCATTTTACTTTTCTTGAGTGGTTTAAACGATAGAGTAAACAAGCCTCTATTTACCATAATATATGCAGAATTTTGTGCCGAATTTTTATTTCCATACAATTAAAAACCATTGGATTAATCCAAAAGCAAGAAATAGTTGGTGCCAGATCAACGAAATACATAAAGCGAGTGTATCGAATTAATACGAACACTCGCAAGTGTACCAGGCTAAGGGACAAAGACTGTATCGCTATAAACACTCAAAAATATTAAGAAAAATGTGTTTCTAACATCTAAGTTTTCTAACAAAGCCATACGCCACATCAGTATATCGGTATATCATCCTAATTGCCAACAATAATCTGGTATCTCCTATTGTTGTCAATGGCTATAAAAACAACAGCATCGCTGTTACTCTGGCGTAGGTCGTTATCAACTTAATGTTTTTGGCCGATAAATATTTGTTGTCGCCTTAGTTGTTGAAAATGGTCTGGTGGTAATAGTAGTGTCCGTGGTTGATAATGCGTTTAACGCAACGTGGTTAATAGTTTTTTCATTGTTTTAAACTTAATGTATATGAATTGAATTCGTTCTCCTTTTTTCATCATAATTTCTCCAGTCTGTTGTTTTATGCGTTATTAACGTTTTAAAATTGCTTGCAACATGGACATTTTTTGTTTTCCTTGGTTTCTACTTTAATGTAGGGAGTATTTAATGGAAGGCATTTTGTGATAAGAAAATATTAATTTGGTCCATTTTATGTTTAGCGTTATGATTTTGCATTAAATAAGGGCAGCACATTGGCATAATCATTAGAAGTAAAAATTTTAAGAAGAAAAATTGGGTAATAAAATAAGATTCAATTAGGCATGTCACAGATTCCGATCGGAATGGTTTTGATTTCGAATATGCAATTCCGATCGATTTTGTTTTATGTTCTTCAGATTTCGAACGATTTTGTTCATTTCCAAAAATTATAAAATTGCTGCTTTTCAAATAAAGCATGGCAGTGTAGTGCATGACAAAAGAAAAAAAAAACATAATTAGTGAATAAAAAGCAGAACCAAAAAAAAAATTTTAATTCAAATCAAAAAAAATTAGAAATTTTATATGATAAATGCCGGGGATTTCAATTTTTGCTATTGTTGAAGCCAAAAGACAAAAAATCGTTGTTGAAAAAGTATGCCGAAATGCATTTAGGGTTGTAATACTTCAATGAACAAATACATCACTTTGTTTTGTTTTTCTCAGCAAGTTTACAAAATTAAATTTCTTAAGCATAAGTATTAACTAAATACTTAGAAAACCTATGTAATAATAAAACATACCATTTTGTCTTTCAGTTTGACTAAGTTTTATTAATATTTTTCTTTAATAAATCATTAAAAATATCAAAACCACTTTGAAAATTTGGAGTGGTTTCTTTCCGAAGAAATTTTCCGTTTTTCGTTTTCTAAAGACTCGACTTTCGGAATTGAAATCATTTTCGATCGGAATGGTGTTCTGTGACATGGCTGAATAATTTGATTATTTCCACATCTTTTCAATTATAAAGTATAAGCAAGAGAGAAGTCTTACTTATTTCAATCTACAAAGTAATAAAAGGTTACAAAATTTGGTTAGAGATAAATGGTCATTACAATCCTTCAGTCAGGATTACGAAAAGGTTTTTTAACCACTTATGTTGTGTGTTTTAAGTTTTATACATGAGTAGCTGGACCTACAGTTTAAAGTCGATTTCGAACGAAAAATTTTTTGGAAAAACTTTTACACGCCAATTTTATTTATGCTTAGAGTTTTTGTCAGAAATCTGCTGAGAGAAAGTCGCCGAAGAAATATTTTTTCATATTTTCGTTTTGGTGTCTGACCTGAGGCCTTACTTCTAATAAGCCAACACACTATCTACTAGACTACAGCGACTTACATACTACGTTTTGTTAATACAAGAATTTAAAAGCATCTTTGCGGATTTACGCATGTATTCTTATATCAAATGCTAATCAATTCAAACAAGGATTAAACACCTGTTGTGATGATTTCTTCACAACAATTCTTTATGCATTACGCAAGGGTAATAAGTTAGAAGAATGTGTAAAAGTTTCTTATTGAATAGGAAGACTTGTTCAAGGCGACAATTAAGAATGGTTAGAGATATTTAGTACTTGAGCGATGTTTATACAATTTTTAAAATATTAGAGGCTTCTAGCGCATGTCTTGTATCCCAAGAAACTAAACAAATTACTTAACTTGAACCAGTCGTGTTAATAATACCACCAACAATGATTTTCATCACCACTTGCTTTATCTTTCCGAAGTCTTCATTTGCTGCTGATGAGCATTTTTAGTAAACTCTTATTACTTCAAATATTTTCTATACACTTAAGACTTACCTTAGGAACCTCCAAATTTTTCAATTGTTTTAAATTTTTGTGTTATTTGTCTATCAGACAGATGTGGACCTTTACAACATCAACTCTGTAAACTTTGCAAACATTACTTTCTAGCTAAACTTTACTTTCTAGAATAGATAAGCAAAGCATGACAGCAATGCAAATTGTTTTTTCAGATATGTTACCGCTAACACAAGCTATAGAGTTTCCTGATGTAATAAATAAAACGTGTTCATATGGATTTCATTAAAACTTTGACCTTGAAAGCTGCTATTAATGCGATTTCTTGTAATATTTTCTGGTGAGTTTCTCAGACTGTAACGCATTCATCTGGCAGTATGGACATAAGATTGCTAGTGAATATTCCAATCTTAATTCTGCTATGCAGTTAGGTAGTATGTTGGCTTAACGTGACGCCACGGTCTAACTCCAGGTCAGCCATCTCCAGCAAAACATTACCATGAAAATTTTCTCGAAAATCTGTCGTTAAGAATCAACTTTAAACTGTAGGTCCCGCCACTCATGGTGTGAGAATAGTTTCTTATCGTAGTCCCAACTGAAGGGTTGTATGTGTTAAGCGTGCTTTTACGATTATAATCGTGATGTCTTGAGAGCAACTACTGCTTCAAGTAGACTATTGGATAGTATATGTGGTTACTTTCATTCCCTCTCTGCGGTTACTTTCATTTTTGTCTCAGTACAGTATAAAGCTACCTAAATTATAAAAGCGATAAAATAAAATGGCATCACCAGGTTAGTCAGCATTTAATTTTTAATTTTTTTTTTTAATTTATTGAATGGCAATAAAAATATTATTTTATTCACTTAATTAAATTTATATTTCATTAATACAAAATATTTAATTATTTATTCATTTGTTATTCGTAAATAATATAAAAAAGTAATGAAAATAATATTCAATCTAAATTCCTCTTTTTTTGGAATGTTATTTTTTCATTCAAATTTTAAATAAAAATTTGTTTTAAATTGTTTTAAAATAATTACAATTTTTTTTTAAATAAAACACAGAGAGCCACAGAGAAGAAAAGAAACAATGCGCAATAGACAATAAACAAATACATACATACTCACTATATTTGCTTGCCTACATATATTTATAAAGAAACAGTTGCTCTCTGTTTTTTAAACTGAATGGCCACTGCTGAATAAACAAAATGAATTCAAAATACAAATACATACAGAAGAAAAAAAAATTACTTATACATACATACACATGTTTCAGCCGGAACTGAAAATATATACACACGCATACACAGTACGACAAGGAGATTAAAACAAGGAACCACAACAGCTGTGCACAACTGTTGCCATAACTGTGTTATTAAATATTCACGAATAAGGCGATATGCACAACATCAGTTCAGTGGGCTTTAAGAAGAAACAGGAATTTATTCAAATTAATTTTAAGCCGATCAATACAATTTCGATGTATTGTGTAACGGCTATTATATGCCAAAAGCATAATAAAATATTTTAGGAAAGCATTCAAATGAAGATAATGTTCAAACAGAGTTGGAAATTTTGTTCAACAGCCTTTTCGGGGTTGCAGGGGTTTAAGTATGTAAACACTACTTGGCTAGTCGAATTTAAGTAGTACGGACGAATAAATAAATAATGGAAAGACCAAGGGAAGGATCAAAAAGGGAACTGATAAACCAGACTAATGCTCGCATCAGAAGGCACAAAATCACATGTGGAGCATCGCAAATGGATCTCAGACTAGACCTACCTGATATTGCATTAGAGTATGTTGCAGAGAATTTACCAGAGGCAGAAATCGTCATGAACCCTAGCACCATATTTAGACCATTAGATCTTGGCTCCTAACACCAATCTACTTTTTAAACAGCATTTACGGTACATGGCTTCGAAAGTCTCAAAAACCTCGGAGGAAATTTATTTACTAGAGTGGAGAAGAGCATGAGTTTAGGCCCTAAACTTTAGGGTATATGCACCCGCGATATGCTATATCTCGTTGATGTTCTCTTCCTATGTGATCATGATATCCCAGTATATAGTATAAATTGGCTGCCGTTCATGTATTTATCGCTTTTCGAACTATTTTGGCGAGACAACGTTCATTCTTAAGAGTATGATAATTTGAATACTGCTCGGCTAGAGAAAATTCGGTAGACTTGTGTACAACTAAGTGGAAGGTACGTTGGGCAGTTACTGCAGAGAAGAGGTAGACTACTCCCTTTATACTCACCCAAATCCGGAAATGATTGGGAACTTGTACTGTACTTCTTGTACGTCTATATCACGCAGTTGTTGACCGGTCACGAGTACTTCAGAGCGTATTTACGATATGGCAATTTCCTACTTTACTTAAATTGTATTGATGATGTCATGAAAGAGCTCCGGCACGTGATTTTATGATGAGAGGGAAAATTTGAAGGGAATATTGAGGCAGTGTGTTAGACTGAAAAATATACGTAGTTCCAACAATGTTCTCCTCGTTGGAGGTGAAGACAGGATTGAAAAATAGATTTTAATTATACTTCGTAGACTAGAAGATAATTGCAGAAAAATCAGCTTGGCTTAGATCGAGTCTATGCGATGGAATGTCCACCGGTAATCCACAGCTTGTGTGTAGCTTGTGGGGTAGTGTACCGAGGTCTTTTGTCATGTTAGAGAAACTCTCACTCTCACAGTCTTTCAATGATAACACCTCGTTAAATAAAATTATATGGACATACATGCCATAGATGGGCACTTTGCAGTACCAGTAAAATTTCAGTAAAAATTGATTTTTACTGATTACTAAAAAAAATTACAGTTACAAAAATGAAATCTAAATTTCATTACCAGTAAACATTTACTGAATACTGAAAAGCTTAATGCATTAGAATTATAATGCAGTATGCCCATGTATTACATGCATATGTATCCTACATTATATACATATATGTACATTTAAAAAAATATTCAGCATCGATGAATTTTCAATATCTGGCAGCGTTCAAAAAACTTCTGTCATCTCTATGATCTTCCATATGAATACCTTAATGTTTAATATTAAATTTCGAAAATTATTTGAATTATTAACCTGGTAAAAATTCCACAAAACTTTAATAAACATTATTATATGACAAATATATTGCAATTTTTGAGCAACTTTTTGATGAAAATTTTCGCTTTCATGAAGTATAAATCGAACTGCTGATAATTTTACTTTATAGCCATCAAAATTAATAGTTAATTATTTTTTTTTTTTTTCCTATCAACTTTTTCCTTTAACAAATATGGTTTCCGAAATTGCAAAACAATTTTTACCTGCAGTTATTTAAAAAAAAAAGTGAACATTATACAGCCTTTATTTACACATTTTTGTATCGCGTTGAATATCAATAAAATTGGCTTTATTGAAAAGGCATTTTTTTTTTCTTATTTGGCTTCAATATTTGAGTGCGATTTTGTGTACATGCGGTTGGCGCGGTTGTTCCGTAGATGACACAATCTAGATAAACATTTTTCGCATCATTTTACCATGGAAAAATTTGCGGCTGAAGCTTCAATAGTAGTTTGTCAAATATTGTTATGCAAATATTCAACAGTTGCGAATATTGGAAGAGCCAAGTATTTTGACATGTTCCCCAAAGAAAATAATAAAAATAGTAATAAAATAAATAAATAATAAAGCACAGTATTTTGTAGATTTTTTCGAAGTCGCCGTAGTTTAGTAGATAGTGCGTTGACTTATTAGATGTAAAGTCCACGGTTCAAACCCTAGGTCAGAACATCAAAACGAAAATATGAAAACATATTCCTTTGGCGACTTCCTATCAGCAGATTTCTGGAAAAACTCTGAGAATAAATAAAAATTTGTCATGAAAAAATTTCTCAAAAAATTTTTCGTTCGGAGTCTTTAACGCTGTAGGTCCCGTCGCTCATGTATAAAATTTACACACACAACATAAGTGGCGTGAGGAGCTAGGTTGTAAACCTGACTGATGGGCCGTAATGACCAATTTTATGTGTCTGTATTGATTGTCTAATGGAGTCCTACTCTAAATTATGATTATGAATAGTCTTGTAAATATAATAGCTAGAGTTGAATAACAAATCAGTTGCCAAACATATAAGACAGGTTACAAATTTAATTCTGGTCATAAATTTCAATACTCGACAAGTTTTATGAAAGTTTTACTAATCATCTCAAATTATTTAAATTTGATTCAATTCTAAATACCTCACACTAGCTGTATTGAATTAACATACGGTTTTACTTTTTCCAATATTTTTGAAAAAGTCTTTATTGTAACCCAGTAACGATACACAAAAATATTGTAAAGCGTTACTCCTTTTATTTCTTTTGTCTCCCTGATGGTATTCGTGCAGTGAGTGTCAAAAATGTACAGATAACCTTGTTTTATTTCTCTGTTAATATACATACATGATGATGTACATATATTTGTGATTGTAGGCTGTAAGTTTAAATAAAATAAATCGTTTACTTATAAATAAATAAAATAGCTTAGAGGTCCACAGCAGGAAAGGGTCCTCAAATTATTATGAAAAAATTTGACTATTTTAAAAGACAAAGTTACGTAACATACATACATAATTGGTCCTTACAACCTTTCAGACGGATTACGATCTAATTTACCAAACCATTTATTTGGTGTGTGTTAATTGTATAATGAGTGGCGGCACCTACAATTTAATGTCGATTTCGAACGACAGATTTTTGAGAGACTTTTTATGGCATTTTATTTACTCTCAAAGTTTTTGCTAGAAATCTGGTGAGAGGAAGTTGCCGAAGAAATATTTTTTATATATTTCGTGTTGTTAGAGATGTCAGACCTGAGGTTTGAACCGTGGCCTCATGTCTAATAAGTTAACACACTAAATACTAGACTACGGCGACTTCATATATGCATACAGCCTACAGTTAAATACTTTTATCTCTCACTGTATATTTTCTTTGTTCACCCGTAACTAAATTAACCCTAAGAAATAGGATTTTGTATCTTTTATTTATTTATTTATTTTTTTCTTTTGGTCGAATATTTTTTAAAAGATGCAAATTATAATAGAAATTTTTCATTTTCCAACGACAGAAAAATAAATTGCCATGAATTGAAATGAGCTAAAACTAAGGCATAATGATATTTAGACAACAACAACACCAAACAACAAAAAACTGACGAGTAGAAGCTTAGAATTTACTGACAAGTAGCAACTTTTGATGTCCTTTTGGGGTAAAATGTAAATTTTTGGTAATTTGTTTTCATATGTTTTTTCTTTTTTTTCGTTTATGTTCATTCATACTTTAGGCATAAAGTGACTGTATGTATAGCATTTCCTCATACAATATAAAAAAAAAGCCCAATTCATTATATTTGTCATAATAAATGGTAGAGTATATATTCTAACGTAATAATGTGTTTTATGTTGCTAAATTATATTTCATATCCGAATGATTAATTAAAAAATTTACTTCACTTTATTATTGAAATATTTGTCACTGTCCATGACTCAGAGGACAGGCTGAAGTGTTTGTTAGAAAGCAGTATAGGTTAGGTAAGGTGGCACAGCCCCCTTAAAAGAATAGTTCCCACTTATGCCAGCATTTAGGCCCATTGTGATGCCGGACACAACTAAGTCGGTCCTTTTTATGTCAATACGTGTCCAGCAGGGTGCAGCAACATTGCACGTACCCTTCTGCCGCCAAGGGGATTAAGCCTCCTCGTAACATGAGTAGACAATATCCAAATTCATTGAGACAATGGGAATATCTATGCCCCGTTACATGTCGGAGATTGCAAGCTCCGTATTGCTCCTGGCCAGTTCTTCAGCAATAAAATTTCGAACGATGTCCCGAAACCCATATAAGACTTACCTTTAAATGATTCGAAATTTCTCTGAAAAATTTTTGTCATTTATAGACACAGACAGACTTTGTATCTACGTTCGTTAGGGAAGTCAGTCTGGTTCTGAGTAAATCAAGAGATCTTCAGTGAAAATCCTGGCACCCATCGAGCATTGTGCTGCTTTCAAAATTGCTGATCTGCGGTTGGAAAACACTGCAGTTTAATATCACAACCCTTAATAAAAATACCACAGCCCCCTCTGCCACTCATCTTTGAGCCATCCGTGTAGGCTTCAAATAGGAACCTCCGGATCCTTAGTCCAGAAGTCCACTGTTGAAATTCTAATATCGAATGTTTTATTCACGAAGTTATACGGAATCACATAATCGTTCTCACTGTGCCTATGTCTTCCCAGAATAAAAGCATGTCCACAGTTCAGATTGGGCAAGGATTTTACTGCTTTGTGTCTCACTGTCACCAACTCAGCCTTCTACCTTAATAGAAGATCAGAGGGGAGCCAATTTAGTATAATAAATAATGCCTTAATTGGAGTGGAACAAAGTGCATTGGTAATTCGAATATCTGACTGCCTGCCTACGCTCTCTATTTGTCGACAATGGTATTGGTGTTTACGCACCATCCACCAGACATGGACACCATAGAGCAAGTTTGGTTTCACCACGGTTCCATAGGGCCAGTATGTGATAATTAGAAAGCAACGAAGACTAGGAATTCGAAGTAAGGACAACAAATTTAATTTAATTTTTTTATTTTTAGTTTTTGCGTTCACAATTTGAATATCATATCTATCGGTTCACGTTGACAGTTTTTGAGTAACTGTTTTCTTTAAACGTCCATACATACATACATACATATGTATATACATACATACATATTTGGTCATTACAACCCTTTAATCAGGATTACATCCTATATTCTCACACCACTTATGTAGAGTGTGTTAATTTTATCCATAAGTGGCGGGACCTACAGTTTAAAGTCGACTCCAAACGACATACACATTTTTTTGATAAACTTTTTCATTTCAATTTTATTTACTCTCAGAGTTTTTACCAGAAATCTGCTGAGAGGAAGTCGCCGAAGGAATATTTTTCATATTTCGTTTTGTTGGAGATGTCTGGCCTTGGGTTTGAATCGTGGCCTCACGTCTAATAAGCTAACACACTACCTACTAGACTACGGCGACTTCAAAACGTCTAATATACTTACAATATAGGCCAAACGTAAGAGTTAAACCTTAGGTTAGCTGCACATACTAGATGCTTGTCTGTAAACCTCCCACTGTGCAAACTCTAGATTTGCCTAACTGACACTGGCATAAGTTTTCGCCTTTATTACGGAAAAATTGTAAAGCATGGCAATTACAAAACCATTACAAAAATTTCTTTATTTTGCCAACAACACCCAGATTAAATTCAATTTCATACAATGTATGACGTCTAAAGTCATCAGTTGAAAAAATAAAGGTTTTCATCTAAGTAAAGCTAATATTTCTCAACAGCACTTCTCAATATCACAAAATACTCTGACAAGATGTAAACTATACCGCTAATACCACTTTTCACTTCATGTAATTAAAATACTTAAGATTTGTGGAATTTCACTTTAAAATCGTTTAACGAAAGATAAATTGTTGCCATAACCACAGTTACGGTCAATGTTCTGTGCTTACATTTTCAGTTTACGAAATTTGAAATTTCTATTTCCATTATTATTACTACAGATTTCTATAGCAACTGCAACTTTATATTGTATGGCATTCTGTTGTCCAAAGTCATGAAGTTTCGCTTAATTTCAAAAGAATATCCAGTAAGAAGCATAACAAGCATAATGCCATTGAATATCATGCAACCCAGTTAAAGTGTTAATAGAGTCAAATATTTTGTTTAAAACAAAAGGAAAAAACGTTGAAGAATGACTCTGAAAAGGGCCAACCAAAAGGACAATGAGCAGCAGCAGCTGTAACCTACTAACCATTCAATCGACCAACCAACCTACCACTTGGCTTTGCGTGCAAATGATGAACTTGCATTATTTGCTCTAAAAAGGTCATTCATTGTTCCAGCAATGTTTTCAAAAAAATTTTTCTTTCTCCTCGTTTTTTTTTGTACGCCCTCTGGTTGTCATGGCAATTGGGCATACATAAGCCCTATGATTTCCTGTATTTCTGTCTCTCTCTCTCTCTCTTCGGATCTCTTTGTATTTCCTGTTTTGCCTTTGCCTTCAAAAGTGTGTCTTTCATTATTTTTCTGAGATTATGGCATGAAAATAAAAAAAACCCCTGCCGCTGCTACTCCGAATAGAATGTAAAATATTTTCTAAAAAAAAATACAAAACAAAAGTTTATTGACTGAAAACAGAAAAAAAACAACAACAGCAAAATAAAAAAGAAATTGAAATTGTCGTAAACATTTAATATTTCTAGCCATATAGTCGTCGTAAAACTGACCATATGGTCTCGTCAACAAAATGAGCTTAAAAGAGATTAAATTAAAAATTTATTTCTATACTTTAATGTTTTGTTGTTGTTGTTGTATTTCATTTTATAGCTTATAAGAATATTTAAGCACCAGGATGTCAATTAAAAACTAAAGAAAAAAATACAAAGAAAAATGTTTTGAAGATAGAAAGTACGAATATTGAAGTACACAATCCATACTTATTATTCGAAGATTGCAATTTTATACATCCAGCAATAGAGACTGTGACGGCTTCAAAATGAACAGTGTCGACGTTTTTGAATTTTTAACCAATATTCCTATTGTTTCAATTCTAAATCACATTACAGCTTTTAAACGATGCGAATTGTATCAAGATACCCGAATTGACTTTGGTTAGCTATACCAGTTTTCTATATTTTTGGCAACATATCAGTTTAATACTTAAAGAAGTTAAGTGCATACGCACACTGCATTAGTCAAAACGCCCTTTTGTAAAAGGTAGGCCATTTAGAAGTTTAAATTTAAAAATGCAACAAAACAAAGACGGTTTAAAATTTTTCCAAATTTATTTCTTTGTTGTAAAGTACAATTTTTCCGGTTAGAAATGGAATATTATTTCATTCATATGGCTGACGCGACTGGCCTCACAGTAACTCATTCGATATAACTAATTTTCCTGCATTTTTTCGAGTTTATGGGATCGTATCTCAGCAATGTCATCACGAATGTTGGCCTTCAAATGTTCCCTTGCCTCTGGTTTGTCGGCATAACACTTTTCTTTAACAGCGCCCCACAGAAAATAGTCCAACGGTGTCAAATCGCAGCTTCATGACGGCCAATTGACATCACAATTTCGGCTAATTAAAACGGCCATAAAATGTTTGGCGCAATAAATCGATTGTGGCATGAGATGTGTGGCATGTTGTACCATCCTGTTGAAACCAAACATCGTTTACGTCCCATGAAATGCGGGTACAAAAAAAATCGGTTAGCAAGGTGCTATGGGTGGTTACGTCGTCCACAATTTGAAGGGAATATGCGCCAATGATGCCTCCGCTCTACAAGCCGCACCAAACAGTCATTCATAATGGGTGCATTGGCTTCTGTAAGACCACGCGTGGATTTTCTGAGCCCCAAAAATTCGACGTAAAGTGGTACGCGAAATGTTCAATTCTTGAGAACGATGACTAACTGATGTAGATGGATTCTACGCACACTCTCAGCCACAGCTTCTATATTTTCTTGTGTACGCACTGTACGAGTACGCTCACGTCTTGGTGCACCAACAATGAAATCAGTTTCATGAACCTTAGCAATAAACTTGCGTACACCGGGCACTATTGATCCTTCTCTGCGACACAAATTTTGTACGACTACAACCTGCAATTTCCGACCAATTATCTATATTTTGGAAATAAATTTCCAGTAAATCCCAACGCTGCTCAAGCGTAAATCGATTCATTACGTTCAGTGGAATGGAATGAAAAAATACTGAATATTGGGACAGAATAGCATGGCATAAGTATTGCCAGATTCGAAATAACCGTTGGTTTAAATTTAAACCGATAGATGCCCAAAAGATATTTTTACCATTGTAGTCACCAGTAGCCATATTCGTAGGAAATGATGGAAAGTTCTAAGAGCCGACAATTAAATAAAGTGCAATGCAAATTTCCATAGATTGGAGGTAATCTTTAAGCAGGCTTTGATTTCATTAAAATAACAAACCACCGGCGTCTATGCAATCATTATATGTATACCGTTAGAATGTTAGATCCTAATCTTTTTAGGACCGATTTTAAATTAAATAATTTACAATTAAAAATATATTGTGGGCACTTTGTGAATTTATATAACACTCGCGTGAATAAGACCAAAATTATTAAGATTTAAAAAATAAGACCGAAGTCGATAATGTTTGTCTAGACCGGAATTTTTAAGAAATTGTTTCCCATTAAATGTGTTTCAGATACCAGAGT
Source organism: Sarcophaga caerulescens (assembly GCA_927399465.1). Taxonomy (NCBI): domain Eukaryota; kingdom Metazoa; phylum Arthropoda; class Insecta; order Diptera; family Sarcophagidae; genus Sarcophaga; species Sarcophaga caerulescens. The sequence continues at coordinate 51,486,188 of OV656872.1, read as the reverse complement.
TACGCCAATAAAGTTTCCAGCAGAAAAGTGTTCGAGCTCATTTTGGCAATTGCTGTTTGCCGTTCAGAAGCAGATCCTCAAATAATTCGGCAATTGTTATATAGTATTAGTCAGAACGCCATTTTTTATAACTGCGACTTATAATTGATTCCTCCATATTGATTAAAGTTAGAAACACTAGTCGAAGGTTAGTAGCAGAACTTGTAATATAATTGTTATTAAGGCCATACGATTACTTTGGGTAATTTTTTATTTAACAACGGTCAACCCTATACTTAGTGGCTGTAAATTTTCATAAAATGTTTATAATATTTAAAAAATTAATTCAAACAAATAATTATTAAAAGTGTTATGCATTATTAAAATTAGTAGGTTTTAATTTTGGGGTATACTTTAACTAGGACTTTAATAATAGACTTTAACCTCACCCATCTCATTATGCTGAAAGCCTTAAATCGCCTATAAACAGTTAAAATAAATAAATTTCTATTTCATTTCTATTTCGTATAAATTTATAATTCCTGTTGTTAGCATTAAATATGCTGGCATAAACCCGAATTAAGTGTGCTGTAATTTAATACATCCCATTTGAAAAATAATAGAATGGAAAAAAAAGAGGAAAACAAACAACGACAACGACACCGAACCCATTAAATACTTCACCCAACACATTAATGCCATTTAAATTCATATCGAATGATAAAAAAGCACTCTTACCACCACGACTAGCAAGCATAACACCGCACCCTGGTTTTCATTGCCCCTCCCTTTCCCACCACCACCACCACCTCTGACATATGCATCCTGTGTAAATTTAACAGGAAAATTTTTTTTTAGGTTTCCGTTATAGAAAACTTTTATGCACTCCCATACAATGAATATTCATTGGGCGTATGTTTAGTTATATATGTGTGTGTATGTATATGTAAATGTGTCTGCATATGTATGTATATCTGAATATAAAGAAAAGTTTATGGAAAACTCATCTATTGTTTAAAATTAAGTATCATTCATAAACTATTATTTGCATTAAAACAAAAAAGAAAAGACAAAAAAAAATTCAGTAGATCCCATCCATATGAATATGTATGTAGAACAGAAGCAATATAGTTGTAGATTTTTAGTTCACTTGTACTCTTTTATTCAATTCGATTTTATTCTTTATTCTTTAGTTTTTTTTTTCTTTTTTTTTTTTTTGTCTGAATAGCAAGCAAAAGTTTACAACTTTAATATTTTTATAAACTTTTCAACAGCATTGTGTTGTTATCTGGCAGAAAAATAAAGAAAAAAAATCATAAAAAAAGAAAGAAAAATGAATTGTCGTACACTATAGAAATAAAACGATGTTAATGTTTTTGTTTATACAGTAGAGAGCAATCGATTAAGTGCATAATAGATGAAATATAAATCTTTGATGGTTAGATTATAAGTTTACAAGTTTGTTTGTATGCTATTAACGCAGTACAGTAGTAGCAATTTAAAATTAATTAAAAATTTTTAAAAGAGACATCTAAGAGAGCAAAGAAACTAAAACTTTATACTCTGCAATATGTATTATTTAACTAGAAATTAGCATGATAGCTGGATTGATAGCATAAGGAACAGTTTCTACATCTTCATTTCTTCTTGAAATTCACCTAAGGACCATTGAGCAATTAGAAAATATTTTTAAGATTCCTGTTACCAGTCATTTATTATTATTTCTGCCTTCTCCATTCAAGTCATCGTCTTCTTTATAGGGTATGTCCAAGCTAACGTACCATCCAAATGAGCATTTCGTCTATCAAAGACGTTCTGTGCGTAACAATATTTAATTCCTCATATTGTACATTCACTATTCATGCTCAATATTCCCAAAACATTTCGCGAAGCCAGTGATAAACAAAAAATTTAATCATACTGAGATCGTTTTGTTGCAAAACTCACTTCCAAAGAGTAGTATGACCTCATCATTGCTATGGAATAATCGAATCTTAAATTCGCATTTAGCTTATCATTTGTCGTTTCGACTTTGTTATTAATGTTCTGAAAGGAAACATCTGCATTCGGAATTATAGTGCCAAGATATATGAAATTTGTATGAATGTCTGCAAGGATTAATGCAAGCAGTCATAGAGACCCTAATTAATACCTTAACTAAACTGTATAACTCTTGCCATAATGCTGTCCAGCACGATGGTAAATAATAGAAACCATAACTCGGAACAATGTCGACTCAATCGCTTTGTCGAGTTAGTTCTCATGCAGGACGCAACACTTTGAATAGAAGTAAAGGTTATTTATAAACTGCTTAATTTTTTCTGGAAACTTCTTACATCTTAGGTCCATTCAAACATGTAACCAGATAGAAATCATTAAAGTATCGTGTTTTACTATTGATCTTATGCGGAGAGTAATAGGTTTAAAAAATAAAAATGTAGTACATTTTTCCATTTATATAGGGACCTATTATATGTAACAATATCAAAAATTTCAAAAGCTATTAAAAAAATTGATGTTGCCTCCACGCCTTTCTCCTAAATCGATATGCTTTAAAAAATTTGCAGATTCTATAGCAAGAAATATATATGTTGCCCGAAAGATAGATAAAGCTATTAAATAGCTTAGGTCAATGCTCTGAATAAACACAACACAATGCCTTGTTGTTCGTCTCTTGTGCTTCAAAATTTTTTACTTTCCCATGTTACTGAAGTTTCTTTTAAATTTTTGGAACTTATTTCACTTAATGCGCCTCCACATTTTTGTAACCTTGATGGCTTATATTTCCGATGTGTTTTGCGAACAAGTGTGTGATTACAAAGTAGATTGCCATTTCAATTAAGTTTTAGTATACAAACTCCGACATTAAAGCCTGCGACATCTGTACTAATACCAAGATATTGTTTACTTATTGTGGGTGTCCAAACCAAGCAATTATAATGGTTATTCGAACGCTATAACAGTTAAGTTTCATGTCTTAATTAGATGTCTATGTATATGCTTTAAGAGCTTTCTGCTATCATGCCATCAAGATAATGGCATTCTTTTACTTGTTGGACTGGCAGTTATTTGTGGATTCAAATTACACTTTGCGACAATATAAAAAAAATTAAATACACCCGGCTAATGACATAGTGTAGGTTGTGAGTTTTGTTGAGTAGATCTCAAAAAAAAATTTTTTTATATTTCTCGAACGCTCCAAACTTGTTTTATTTGACAAAAACCGTTTTTTTACTTTACGCACAAATTTTTGGATTACTCAAACATTTCTTATCCGATTTCCAAAATTTAAGTCTTGTTGGAAAGGGAAGAGATGGACCTTTAAAACGGTGTACATATATCTATTATTCGACTTAATATGCTATGAGTTTTGATGAGGTAAATTTGGAAAATTCGAATTTTTTTCATATATTTTCAAGTTTGTCCATTCATAGTAACAAACTTTAATAAAAAAATATAGGATAAGTGATAATATTCTCTTGTGAAGAGATTGAGTAATCATTTGACCTACATTTTAAAGTCGACTCCAAAAGGCAAATTTTTTGGAAACTTTTCATGGCAATTTTATTTACTCCCAGCGTTTTTGCCCGAAGACATATTTTTCATATTTCGGTTTTGTTGGAGAAGCCAACACAAAACGCTATCAATAAAGACAAAAAACGCCACTTCATGCATACACTTCATGGAATACCGCATAATAAGCTTGCATTGAATGGACGAATTTGTCCACGTCTGTCACACACGCTTAAAAAACACCCTGTGTTAACTAAAAGAACTGACAGTGGTGATTGAAGTCATTTCAGTTTAATTCATTGAACGGTTTATAAGCCTCAGACAAACAATTTCATAATAAACGGTTATCAGAGCCATTCCTTTTTTTATTACAAATCTAAAGCCTACATTATTAAACCGATATATTTAGTGCTTTTAAAATACAATATCCTTCAATGAGTTTTTCGATATTGCCACAAAATATAAAACAGTTTCTAAATTTAAATGTACAGCGATGAATATTTGCTTTTTAAAATATAAGTAAAAATTTTACATTTATAGAGTAGCCTGTACAAATTACTAAAAATTAAAATTAAATTATTTAAAATTAAAAAAATACAAAAAATTGTTTAAAACAATTCAATTTTAAGGATTTCGTTCTGTTTTTTTTTTTCTAAAATTTTTGTATATAAATTGTTAATTAAATGGCAAACACTTACTTATCATCTTTTGCCGCCTCAAGTAAAGTTAATCCTTTTTTTTATTATAACAAAAAAAGGATTTCAGATTTTGATTTTTTCTTCTTTTTTTTCGCCTTTCTCTGTTTACAAAGATATCCTTTTGCTACTGTGCGTTAATGTTACAGAATATGTGTATGTATGAGCACGAATATATGTATGAAATTATTTTCTCTTTTCGTTTAGCAAAAATACCCAAGGAAAAGTTTATGCACAAAAGAATTTTATTTCTTTTTTATACTTTTCTTCTTAAGCATGGATTTTCTTATGAAAAAAAAAACGATTTAAAACTTTTGCCAAAACACACTCTAATTAACACATGAGGGTTAAAAGAAATATTTTAGAGAAAACTTTTTACTTTCTTTTTTATTTATTTTTTATTTTTTCCTTCTCTTTCGCTATAAAATTATTTTTTCTTTTTAATTTTACAATTTTCTTTTGCTTATTAAATGATTTATTGGCTTTCGAAACCAGAGCTCTTTATTTTATACCCCAAAAAATTTATTTTAACGTTTCGTAACTTTTTTAATCCGCCTTTTATTTTTTTTTTTTACTTTTTTAATTTTAAAATCGAAAAGAGCAGAGCTGCACTGAGTTCTTTAATTCCTTTTTAATTTTGCAGCCACTTTTTCTTTAAGTGTATAGAAAGGAGTCAACCAGCCTCTTACTCTTCGTATGTTTTTATGCTTTAATTTTTTTTTTACAAAAATTTTTTTAAACCGAATTAAACTTTTTTATTGTTTTTGTTAGCCGACATACTATAACAACAACAACTTTATTTATTTTTTGTTTTTTCCTTTTATTTTGTATTCCTTTTCGAAAGCAGCAACATAAGATAGTACCGTTATTGTTGTTATTGTTGATTAAATAATTTTTTGGTTTTTTTGTTTTTGCTTTTCCTTTTGCCTTTTTCTTATAACAGGAATTTATGGTGCAGAAATTTATTTGCTTCTCCGTTTGTTATGCTGTTGCTGCTTTAATTATTCCGCGTTACCGTTGTAAACGGGTCGTAGTCCTTTCACTAACTGTGTTGCGTATGCTGCGAAATATTTGTATTTGATTGTTGCTGCCGTCTTAACTGCTGCCACTGTTTTTTTTTTTTTAAGTCCTGTACATTTACAAAACTGTTATACTACAAATGCTCACGCAGTTTTTTATGTTTTTGCTTTGCTTTGCTAAGAGAGATAGAAAGAGAAATTGTTGTGTGTTATCAAAGAGAAATGGAGCACATATGCGAAGAGAAACAGCATCCCTGGAAAATAAATAAAAACCCAAAAAATCTTTTATCGTGAAATCAAAGTTCTTCTGTTTAATTTTTTTTTTTTTTTTGTTTAAGCAACAGTTAAGCACACAGTTTCCCTTTAAACAATTTATTTGAAAATGTTTACCTGGGTTTCTATTATTAATTATTGAAATAAGATTTCTATTACATCCAGTAAACCGTGTTCTTTTCTCTCTTTTAGGTTAGGATACGTCAAAAACCTTAAGGTGGTGGAGTAATTCCGAGATTCAGTACATCAAAAACCTTTGAAAAAAGCATAGTTTTGGTTCCTGGCTAAAAAATCATGTCGGCCTGTGTTATTCGTATAAAGGGTAAGTAATTTTTTTATTTCAAAAGTAAAGTTAAACAACACACATACAAAGCTGTGACTTGAATTTAAACTTTTATTTCATTATAATGCTTGAATCATACAAATATATCTGGAAAGGACGTTTCTGAACTGAATTGATCCTTTTAAGGTAGTTTTCGAAAACTTTTTCACAAATCTTTGGCGGCTGCTATCAATTACTTGACGTCTATTGGGTCTCAAATGTTCCTATGTAAGGATCGTAGACTTTGCATGATCTTATTGACCAATGGACGTCAACAAAATGTGAAATTGCTCTTCTGCTCGCAGCATAGCGTGATTGAAGCCATACAGCGCTCAATTTGCAATATTAAGAAAAAAGGAGTTATTTAATGATAACTCCAGACCATAATGTGCATCAAACAATTGGTTTCCTAAATTCCATAGATTTTCATAGTCACCTCCAAGTTCTCCGAGCACCATATAAGACAATTTTGTTCTTAACTTAAATACTGATTGTAAAATGAGCCTCATTGCTGAAGAAGACTTTTTTCGGAAAAATTAACATATAAAGCCTGTTGTCTGATAAACAATCTGCATGTTTACAGCGTTGTGAATAATCACTCGGCTTTAATTGTTGCGTGAGGTGCTTTTTATAGATAGTAGTGCAAATCCAAATACAAAATACTCCGTAGAATTGACAAATTGGGTTTATCCACCACTCTTCCAGTAACATAAGTGATATTTTCAGCAGAGCGTAAATTAGGATAATATGCGCAGTATGACCACTTTGTAAAGCATGGACTCTAAACAGATTTCCGTATAATTTTGCCAATTTTTTGCACACTCGATAGATTATTACAGCCATAATCCTCCTATGATGCTCAAACAAAGCCCAGGTTTAATGAATCATTATAGTCTATTAAAGGCATACATTCATACATTCATAATTGGTCATTACAATCCTTCAGTTAAGATTACGACATAGCTTCTCACACCACTTATGTTGTGTGTGCTAATTTGTATGCACACGAACGACAGATTTTTAAGACACTTTTCATGGCAGTTTTTATTTACTCTCAGAGTTTTTGCTAGAAATTTGTTGAGAGAAAGCCGCCGATGAAATATTGTTTCGCATTACGTTTTGTTGGAGTTGTCTCACCTGCCGTTTGAACTGCGGCCTCACGTCTAATAAATCAACACACTACCTACTAGACTACGGCGACTTGTAGTTTATTACAGAGTACAATAAATAATAAAAACAAAGTGGTCTGAGGGTAGTCCTTCCTTACGGTAAAGTGTGAAACAAATTTCCAAATAGAGTTGAAACAGCTACCAGAAAGCAATATTGTCCTATCTCAGGCAGGACTTCAAAATAAAATACCAAACGATAGAGAAATCTATAGACATTTTTACTCTCCTATATCTACTGGTCATTGATTTCAGGAATAATAAAATCTAATTTATATTCCATATATATTCTCTATAATTTTAACATTTTTAAAACACTTCCTTTTGAAACCGAACTCAGCCATTGTGCACAGGATTTCCGTTTATTTTGTCCAACAATCAAGTAAAAATAAAGACAAAATGTTACTCTCAATATTTGAACAGCATGTTTATTTGTGTACGTGAATTTACTAAAAAATTTGTTTTTATTTATCAAGTAAATATCACGCATGCATGCATGTATGTATGTGTAGAAGAGAGATGTGAGCTGACAAAACAAATTTCTCTGTAAAAGTGTGCATTTATATAACCTTCAACAAAGAGTAACACAATTAAGTTTGTATATGTGTATACACTTTAAGGAAGATATTACCGTTGAGTGTTATAAAACAACACTCGTTAAACTGTTATACTTAATGTTGGTTGTTATAACACAAACTGTTGCGAGAGAAGCAACAATTTGTTGCTGTTATTATTATCGTTACACATACTTTTGTATGTGTTGGATTGTTAAAGACACAACAATTTTAAGTTTGGGTATGAGAGTGAACTAAACATTTACGCACACAAACACAAATATATAGCTTATGACTGTAAAGAGATTGGAGTGAAAAGTTTAAGTTTTAAAAAGACTTATCTTGAGAGTTCTGTTCTTTTGGTTTTTTTTTGTTGTTGTTATCTTCTTACATTTTTCGTTCTTTTCACTTGAATTTAGCATAATTCCTTGTCAGAGAGGGTTTTAGTAGGGTTTTTTCTTTTGGTTTCTCTTTCTCTCTCTCTCTTTTGTTTCTTTTGCAAAAGAACATAAAAATTTTCTGGTATTCCTTATATTCTCAGCTCTTTTTTATTTTTATTGTTGCAAAGGACGATAAAGTTTCAATATTTCTTCTCTTTTTACTTTTTTCGTTTGCTTGTTTTTGTTCTCATTTCTTTCTCAAGTGTGTGGTGTACGTGTAAGCTCGACTCTAGCATGCATTTGTATGTGTATGTTAATGTTTTACAAATAATTTCTCCCTTTTTAATTTTGTTAATCAGGATTCATTGGGGCGTATGAATGATGTTAATTTCTATCAAACATTTGTTAAGCATACGCCCCGTAATCAACCAAAGCAATCATACAGCAACGAAACGAAATTATCAAATTGAATTAAATGTTTCAAAGGGTTTGACTTCAACGCGACTTAAGAGTTTCTTAAGCTATTTATTCACCCAAAATTCAGAAATTAAACAAGAGTGCGATATGAGAATGGGTGTGTAACATAAAAATGCGAAATTTATGGCAATTTTTAGACGTTTATTGTAAAATATTGATACAATGTAATTGTATACAAAGTATTGAGCATAGTAGCCTTGAACATGTCCGATTTTTCTGACAAAATATGGATTAGGAGCAAAAAAAATCAATTTCGGACATTCTATTCTTGAGTGAAGCAAGGAGAGACAAATCAATCGATCAAAATAAAAGATAGTCGGACATAGAAAAGTCTGAGCATAGGATAGACACAATTTCACAACCACTAATATGTAAACAGTACGTAATCGCCGAAAGTTAACGCAATAGATTCATGTTTGATCACATATTTAAAACTTCCAAAAGAATCAATCAAGAATTGTATTCGACACATATTCTCCGTATTCGTCAGGCTCATTTCATGCGAAATATAACTTCGTATACGAGTGGTTTTGAATTCTAAAAATGAGGAGTATTCATTTTATCTCCAATAAATCGATCGATTCATGTAACCCCTAATCTTTCAAAAAGGGTTATGTTGACAAAGAACAGCAACCAGAGGCCGTCGTTTTACTGCAGTGCAATCACCTGTTAGGCTTAGAAAACTATATAAGCAAAATGAACCAAAGCAAAAAATGACAAGAGGATGTAGCAGAATGATAATTAAAGGAACGAAAATTAAAAGCAAAATACTCACCTAAAAGGTTAATAATATTTAAAATGTGCTGTGAATGATTTCCTGTACAAGGCCTACGCTCTTACTTACTTACTTACTTAATTGGCCATTAGCAACCCGATTAACGGATTTCGGCCTGCCGCAACACATCCTTCCAGGCGTCTCTGCTTTTTGCGCGCCTACGTCAGTTGGTCACACCAATCGATGACAGGGCTTCCTCGACTTGGTCCTTCCAACGGATAGAAGGTCGTCTTGGCGGAGCCAAGATAAATAAATTCCTTGACTGTATCAAAAGTATAGTTATCGGCCGTAATCTGAGAATCAATACGCCGCACGTCTCTACTTGTCGATAACATATACTTTGTTTTGCCCTCATTTACTGCCAGACCCATCTTCTTAGACCGTTCAATAGCACTAAAGGCAGCAGTAACATCTCGTTTGGTACGCCCTATGATGTCGATGTCGTCAGCGTACGCAAGCAATTGGACACTTTTTTGAAAAATATGCGATGCACTCCTGCCTTTCGCAGAACACTCTCCATGACGAAGTTGAAGAGGTCGCATGATAAGGGGTCGCCTTGTCTGAAACCTCGCACGGCATCGAAAGGTTCGGAGAGGTCCATTCCTACCTTGACGGAGCTGCAGGAATTGCGCAACGTCATTCTGCACATCCAAGTGGCCTTGTGGATGTCGAGATGCTGAACCTTGGTGCTACATACTACCATGTTACGCGCCGCGGAGAAATCGATCAGCCTCATACCATTGGGGGTAGTGTTCGCGTGGAGACTGAACTGTCCGACAGTGGGGCCAAAGATACCTTCCCGCCCGACCTTCGCATTAAAATCTCAGAGGACGATTTTTGCGTCATGGGCCGGGCACTTATCATATACGTCCTCGAGTTTAGCGTAGAAGGCATCCTTAACCATCCTTAACTTCCTTTTCTTCCGTCGGGGCGTGAGCACAAATCAGGCTGATGTTATAGAATTTTGCCCTGATGCGGATTGTGGCTATTATCATTACTATTATTCCGCCAGCTGGGCGGAAGCGCCTACCCTGTGAAGGGTGCGGACGTTCCAAGTGCCTATTCTCAAATCGTTGTCCTTTGAACGTTTGCCGTGGTCGTCAACTTTGGAGGGGATCTTTATGAAGTTTGTTATCTTGGTTTTCATTGGAGAAGATTTTTTACGTGGTGGGTCCCAAGCCGTACGCACAACCCAAATTTAACGTCCAGGGGATTTGACTTCTCTGCACGCATTAGTTAACATCTAGCGGGTGCTAGAATGCCATCCAGGAGGGGCCACGAGGAGGCTGCGAGTCAACTTGAATACAGCAAGACAAGGATCGTCCTGGTGGTCGCCACGTTGGCCACAGTCAGAAACTTTACTTTGTTTGCATGCATTCCATCCCTCCAAGGCCTACGCTCTAAAATATTTAATTGTTTTCTTAGAAGACCGCCGTACTGGATAGCATAATATAAAGCTTTTTCTACTTTTACCCAATACCTTGATGGCTTCATCTGCTTCTGCTTCATATATACTTTTATTCACTTCGGGTTATCAAAATCGCACACAAAAATGACTTGAACTGAGGATTTTCTGGCAGCCGTTCCCGAAATTTTAACACTTCACGGTTACAATCTATGTGATACCCAATTTTGCTAGCCCGGTGATGAATGCTGCTGTTTGAATAGGTTTTGCAATTGCTTAGTGAGTAGATCTCTAAAATTTTGTAAGTTCTTCTTGAATTTAACAAACATTTTCTAGTTGATTTTTAGAGAACTTTTTTTTTTGGCTAATCTAGGTAGTCTTTTGTCTTCCATGTCAAAATGATCGCGTCTGAATCTCACAAATTATGTCTCGCACGTTTAAAGCAATGTAACATATTAGGAATAAAACTGTGTTGTTTACACTATTTCCTTCAGTAACTAAGTTTGAATAAATGAAATATGTTTACCATGTTCACTACCCATGTCATCCGACATCTCTACTTAAATCCACGTTTTTAAATTAAAGTTGTGCCCACAACATAATCAAAATGATAATTAAAATGTGAAAAGGAATTAAAATGGTCCTCAAATAATAGCGACAAGCTACCCGACAAGAATTTCATGTAAATATTCAAAATGTTTTCAAAAAATTATTACAGTTTAAATTTACATTCATAAGATATTTTGTTTGTGTCTGTTTCGGCATACTTTTTATTGTTTTGCAAGCCAAACTAAGAAATTTAATTTTAAATTTAATACTGTAGGCTGGTTAGGAAGTAGTCGTAAACAGTTGTGTATATTGCTGTATAAATACAAAATTATGGCAGTCTTTTAACTGAAACTGTTGCAGATCAACGGCTAATGTTTAAGTACTGAATTAAATTTGTTCTGTTCAATCGGCAAAAAGAATTCTGAATAATTTTTCTAGACAATCTTGATAGGTTATGCAAGACAATCTCCAAGCATTCTTATTAAGCTGTTATTTTCGAAAATAATGTACCACTGTGCCAAAAGCCAAAGAAGCGCGCTTTCTCGCCTAAGACAAACGCAACAGACTTGTAGAGCAACTTGCCACTAAATGCCGTTTCACAAACTCTTAAAACAGACATCAACAGACATTCCATTACTTCTTTAATTTAAAAAAAAAAAAAAAAAAAAAAAAAAAAAAAAAAACAAGGACAACGAAACAACGACAACGACAACGACAACAACGACAACTATATTAGCTTTTAAGATAACATCAACAGAAAATTTATGCTTCATAAAGAGCAAAAGAAAAGTCAAAAATGAAAATGCGAAAGTAGATAAGCAACAGGAGCCCGTAAATTAATAAACGCTGGCTGGCATGTGGCAAACTGGTGTAACCTAAGACTTTTTATTTCTTTTCTTGGGTGGATGGTTAGCTGCTTAATTCGTACATCAATTCTAATTTTTTTCTTTAAAATGTGACAGCTTCGAGGTTTGCTTGTAGAAAATATAAACGAGAAAAATATAAACGAGAATAAAATATTTGGGATCGAAAGGCGAAAATGTATTCCTCTTTTACTGTTCAAATCAATACTGAAAAGAAAGAATTACCAAAACTCACAAACGAAATACATGGCAATGCAAAACTAAGTGGATTTAAATGAATGCGAATATTAGAGGGGATCAAAAAAAGTGTGAAACAAAAAGCAGCAAATTTACTCGTACGAATCATTTTGATGTTCCCATTTTAATATTCGTTGTTCAAAGATATAAACTTATTGTATGCCGGCCTTAGAGTGTCTTCCGATATTAACTTAGATTTACGAATTAATACCTGTGCCAAAAATCCAGCTCCTGAAGTCACACCTTATAAATCCATAAAGTTCAGAGTGTGATTCAACAAAGGATAGCTCTGATATACAATAATATTTTAAATACTCGAAGATACTTATCGATACATACAAACAATTCGATTTTTTTATTGATCAACATTGATAAAATATCGATATTTTTTGTTCGATATATCGAAGTTGATTCTTAAAAAATGCTCAGGTGTAGTTGGATAAGTTACAGACATGATTCTGCTGGTTTCGCTGAATTTAACCCCATTGTATAGGTATTGAGGACCAGAGTCATGGAGAGAATAGTTAGGTGGCCTAACAAATCGAATGCCTGACAGATCTTTCCTTAGACAGCACCAGTAAACTCTATGATGAGCATGCTGATCAGCTTGAGGCATGAGTAGCTTCCAAGCCTCTGTTGAACTCAAAATCTTTCTCTGGATTAGGAAAAGGGTTTTGAAAGCGTGTGTTTGACGAAAGGAAAAAAGAAGAGAGATGGATACTCTTCCTAACTCAAAAACATTTGAGATAACCTTAACTTTTATTGAGTAATTGCAATGAGAAGTGATGAGACTTGACTACCGACAGTGGCCTGAGGATTATAACCGGGATTTTACAGGGCATAGATAACTCAAGAAACACTTATTTTAGAATAGAGATTTAAGCACTGCAGAGAGACATCGTGATGAGAAGAACAAATCACTGAACACATGCGACTTAAATGCTAAAGTAAATCCTCTAGTCGTGGCTTTTCACCCCCTTTACGCAATATTGAGGCCTTTTCTTTTTTTCTTCCATTGTGTTACAAAAATCAATAGATGCACAGAAAACATCATCACAAATCTATAGAAGAGTTTATATAGCCTAAGGATATGGTCTCGATATGGCTACTAAGATAAAAAGTTAAAAACTCTTTCGGTAAAAATCGCAGAGCTCACTGGCGATTTAATAATAGACTTTCTAAACTGTTCAGTAAGACCGAGTGGTGAGTGCACTTTGTCTGTGAATTGTAGTCTAAACAGCTGCAGTTGCTGGCTAACCTATTTTATTTGTAGTCCAATGACATGGGAGAAATTTATTCGTTTGCTGAAGATCACCGCCAATTTGCAAGCATGTTTTAATAACTTTATAGGGTCCCATTCACTTTTTAATTAAAATTTTTTTTTAATAAATAATAAATCGCTTTGAAATCAATATTTCTACCTTCAACCTCTCTCTGCTACCAGCAACATAGGGGCAGATGAATGTGGTTTCAAAACGACAAGAGACTTGTGACCTTAAAAAAAACTATCAATAAGTTTCCAAGACCTTTTTTATTCAAGTATTAAAAACATAGGACAAAATAGAGATCCAAACAACAAATTTCTTCTGCTATTTATTGATTTGAGCATGTCTAATATACTTGTAGCATTAAAAATACGCTGGAATTTTAAGTCAGAATTTTATAGGCATTACAGCAAAAGAAAACTGAAAGAAATACTCAAAGAAAACTAACATCTTAGTACACACAACAGATTCGATAACTTAAAATCGATTTTTCTTCCTTTCCTATGTATATGTATCATGTACGAATGTGTACACATGCTGAGTGGTTAAGTAACCAACTCAACCCTCTTCTACATATTGTTAAGACTCTGTTGTAAAGTCGTATGGTCTACAATTTAACAACAAACATTAGCATAATCAAGAAGAATTCAAGACGAAAACTTATTTCTTTATTTTCCTTAGAAAAGTTATTGAAAACTTGAATGTCCAAAAAATGATTTTGATGGTGGCATTAAAAGTTTTTTGAAAAATATTTAAAAACTTAGAAAAGGGTTGAAAAACTTATGCTCTATTAAGCGCAATTGTATGTTACTTAACAGCAAAATAACTGTAGAGATCGGTTTTAAGATGTATTATAATAAAAGAAACTATAAAAAATTGAGATTTTATCTTCTCTAAGCCAGCTGTAGCTACGAAAAGTATTTGCAGTTCTTTTAAAAGTTGCAATTGCATTGGGAGAAACTCGGAAACACATTTTTGGTGGATAAACCACAGACGAGATGGAATTAAGAAGTAACCCGAAAAATGTCAAAAGGTCAAAGGAAATAATGGCAAATAAATATTTGATTTAAATGGTTTATTTAAATCATTTTTTAGTACTTTCCGTTAGAACACCTGCAGTTCATGGTACAAATTGTTTATATGTATGTATGCCGTGCCTCATCAAGGGCAATCAGTATTTATTTTTTTTTATGTTTTCAAATTTATCACATTTCTTCTGTTGATTATCGTATTATGAAGAGAATAAAGTACCAAAAATTAAGTTTAAAGGACGCGTTACCGAACTGGTGCTATAAATTGGAAAGTGCAACCGAGGTTACAAGAATTTTTTACAAGAAAGTACATTTAATGAAAATGTAACTACTTAATAGGTCATTACCTACAGTTAAAAGTCGACTCCAAACGGTAGAGTTGTTAGAAAAACTTTTACTCTCACAGGTTTTGCTAAAAGTTGTAGAAGGAATAATTCGATTCATTCGAGATGTCTAAGCTGGGGTTTGAACCACGGGGTCACATCTAATAAGCCAACATACTACCTAGAAAAAACAATAATGTACAAAAACGCCTTCCTATATACTATATTCTTTCAAACGAATGCTGATATAACAGAAACTTTGAATGAAAAATTAGTGATATTGACATTCCCCTAAGGACAAGCAAGCAAATAATCTTATACAGGCTTTACTCATTTGCAAAATAAAGGGGAAATAATTAACCTAAAGATCAGAAAAATCTAGTCCGATGTGGGTATGTGCTAAACAAAATGTTATAACGAGACTCTGGCTCTTGGATTCACATGCCTTTTGCTTTAGAATATCTCACAAATACTTTTCCAGAAGTTGTACATCTATAGAACATCTTCTCCGTCATTCTCTTGCACTTAGGTATTTATTGACAGAATTTAAAATTATCAGCTTGGTTTTGAAATTCCAGCAAGAATTTATAAATAAACGTGGATCAGGTACTATCGCTATTAAAACGAGTACTTATAGGACCAAAGCATGAAAAGGTTAAATGCATAGTTTTTTCAAAATCTATTTCTTGGCAAAAGAATTGCCGTATCCGGGTTTTACGCAGATGCATTCATACATACTTGGTTATTACAACCTTCCAGTCAGGATTAAGCCCTAGTTTTTCACACCACTTATGTTGTGTATGTTAATTTTATACATGAGTGGCGGAACCTACAGTTTAAAGTCGACTCCGGACGACAGATTTTTTAGAGAATCTTTTCCATGGCAATTTTAAATATTCTCAGAATTTTTGTCAGAAATCTGCTGAGAGGAAGTCGCCGAAGAAAAAAAATTTTTTCATATTTCGTTTTGTTGGAGATGTTTGACCTGGGGTTTGAACCGTGGCCTCACGTTTAATAAACTAACACACTATTTACTAGACTATGGCGACTACTACCGTGTTTTACACAATTCAATTGAGAAAGACATTTCAGCAAGAAATCATTTCTTGGTTATAAGTTCAAGCAATGACTTTGATGCATAAGAATCCCCAAATCCGAATCTCGGTACTCCATGCTATTTACAATTAATGGCCACATGGTCTGTTAAATTTAACAAAAACCCCAAAAAATCTTCAAAAATAATTACAAACTAAAACAACGTTGCTCAATAAGGTACCTTCTGAAAAAACCATTTACCGAAAATTTCTTTTCATTACTATTACATTCTGGCTGGTCATCCTTAAAACTCCTCTTGGTTTCTTTAAAACTGCTTTTTATTTTCACTTTCTTTCCCAGTGTATGTATATTCTTTTCAATAAATTCTTGGTTTTTATACAGCAAAATAAAATAATTTTGAAATATCTCTTACAAACAAGTTTCCATTTCTTCTCCGTTACTCACATTGCTCTCGCACTATAATCTAACGGACCAGACCCCATTACAATAATAAAATAAATGAATTACCAGGGTTTGAGTTGATGTGACAGTTTGCCTGTTTTGTTGGTTGGTTGGTCTGGTTACAATTCAATGGCTTTATGGTGGTTCATGTTTGCTGTTGTTATTGTTTTTGTTTTTGTTACTAATATATTTACATTTTTGCACTTTTTCCTTTCCCCTCGATAATATTTATAATAATGCCACCACAGTATTATTTATGCAAATTTATGCTAATGCACTTACTTAAATGGAGAAAACAACAATTGGAGTAAGAGCAAAAGGCGGACGATGGAGAATGAATGGAAAATTCTGAAAAACCAAAAACTTCAAATGATGATGAATGATGGTTTGGCCAAATGCTGAGTAAGTGATAAGTTTTTTTTTTTTTTTTGTATATAAAAACTGTGTTTGAAAAATAATTTCAAATCGGTAATTGTCTTATCATTAGTGTTGGTTGTATTCAGAAAAAATGAAGAAACAATTCCACAATATAGCAGGGAAAATAAATTTAAACTCTTTAATGATGTTGGTTTTTAGAGTTTGCCTCTGCACCTTAAACTAACTTGTTGCATACCACCTTGAAACACTTAACTTCACAGACAGTGAAGTAAAATTTTTTTTGGATTTAATTAAGGCCTCTTGCCTTTCTGCACATTTTTTGGTTATGAAATGACTCGTTCAAGGCTTAATTATAAAGCAAATACAAAAACTTTAAGGTAAAGAGCTATGAAAAATAATGCAAACCATTAAACCACCCCTACCCCCTTTAAAAAAGGACATCAAGTGTGCTTTGATAGCAGAGTTTACCTTTTAGAATTAAATCTACGTTTACGTTTCATAAGCATCAGCACATTTATTTTCATTTACTTTGTCCCCAATATGCTGTATGAATTTTTCTTTTTTCAGTTGATAAGAATTTATAAACGTTTTGAGGTTTACTTTGCACGGACACATACATACAAACATATATTCATAAACTGATTACACATGCTAATAAACATATATTCTAATAAAGGTAGGGTTAGTTAAACCCGAATGTTATTACAAAACGTTTGATGTGTGATAGAATACGTAGCCACCACGTTATGAGTCTCCGGTCAGTTGGAAAACGTGTTTAAAAAGCCTTTGACTGTGATGGTCTTTTTTTGAACTTCAATTTTGATGCCTACAGTCGATATACATATTTTATTTTTGTAATTTTGCATAAGTACACCATCCTCAGTTTCTATAGTAAAATAACTGAAAAGTAGTTATCAAAGGTACTGCAAGTATTGGATAGAAAAAATAGGAAGCATAACTGTATTATACCAGAGGACTGGTAGGACTTATTAGGTTTTCATTTGTAATTATATTTCTGTATACATGAACAATTTCAGCAATATGCAGACAATTCTTTTTTAAATCTCAGATTCTTTATGAAATTCTATGTAAAATCATGTGGCCGCTCAGCAAAAGCATTCAAAGGCAGCATCACCCGTAACCTCACATTATTCCCTGTTCCTCATAACTTACTTAATTCGTCGTTACGACCCTTTAGTCAGAATTACAACCTAGTTTCTCACTCCACTTACGTTGTGTGTGTTAATTTTATCCACAAGGGACGAGACCTGCAGTTTAAACTCGACTCCGAACGACAGATTTTTGAGAAACTTCTCATGGCAATTTTATTTATTCTTAGGGTATTTGCCAGAAATCTGCTGAGGGTAAGTTGCGGAAAAATATTCGTTCAGTTCGAGATGTCTGAGCTGGGGTTTGAACCACGGTCTTATGTCTAGTAAGACAATACTGTAGGCTTCTGAGAGATGTCGCCGAAACAAATATTTTTTTAGAGCGGTTACTAATCATTCTTTGTGCTATCAAAACACCCACAGGGCATAATCGAGATAATCATTGCTATCGCTAGACAGTTCCATCGCACTACAACTCATTTTGGTCCAAATGAAACAGTTTCGGTACAAGAACAAAAACATCAGATAGAATTTTATAACGCGACGAACCATGACGAGACCACTATGATGAATTGGCGTTGCGATTGCCCTTGAGCATGTTTAATTTTTTCAATGCTTTTGTAAGTAAAAGATTCAAATCAAAAGTTCTCATTGTTATATCTCAGAAACCAAACGATTTTATCATTTATAACTATAATAACTGGTCAAAAAATGTGGTATTCTTATAGAAGAACAGGTCGCAACAAATTCACCAATCAAAAATAAAACAAAAGTATCGACTGTAGTCTACACTGTTCAGAAATTTACATTCCACCAACTGATTAATTTTGTGGACTCTTATACAGTAGGGTTTGACTCAATTAAATTTTTTTCGTGCAAAAATTTCTTTTCCCATACCCAATATGTATGTATGTATGTATATGGTACGATAATTTTAAATTAACGTTTATAGCACACAAGACTGGATGGTAATTATAAATATTGGGTTGAAAAATCTCAAATTTAAATGTTTTTTGCGTCTGGTCACTTTAAATTATTCAAGGTTAATTAAATTTAAGATCAGATTAATCTTGTTTTTCTACATGCCATGTTAATACATCCGTGCTGCATGGATTTAAAAATTAAAAACTTAGTTTTACAGCCACTGTTGTAACTGATGAATAAAAGGAAGAAGGACGTGATGTAATATTCTGTAGTCAAATGCAAGCCAAAGACAACATACATACATGTAAGGTGAAACCAAAAATAATAAGAAAACTACCATAAAACAACAAAAAACAAACAAAAGTTGTCCGGTATATGTATATTCGTAAGTAAATTAATATGATCATCATAATGACGATGTGAATGGTGATTATCTATGAATAGTTGATTAGATTGTTGTTGTTGTTGTTGTTTTTAGATTACCTTTACCTATTGTTTGCTTGGTGTCAAAGGAAGAACAACACAATGTACGTATGTACATGGGTTCTTGGTACATGTAACATATTCATTGTAAGATGATGACAGTGGAGTGACAGTGGATTGGGAAGGTCAGGATTTACATTTTCTATCGGATCTTTCAATAGGGATTTCTGAACCTTGACAGTTGATAACAGCCATCTTGTTGAAGCTGTCTATCTATCTATTAGTTAACTATCATTTATTCAATTAAAATACGCCGACGAAACGCACGATCTGCCGAAAACATCTACTCTATCCATGATATTGTACAAGAAAATCCAAGGCTGTCGACTTGGAGTACCGCACAAGAACTTGATCTTTCGCAGAGCACAACTTAAGGAATTTCGTGCAGTGGCTTGGATCTGCATTCATGCAAAATTTAACTCACCCAGGGTCTAGAGGTAAACGACCATAGACAACGACATGTATTAACTGAATACCGTTTGCAGCAGCTGGCAACTGACTCCAATTTCTGGATGATTAAGTTCGGGAATAAACGAAATTGTTGAATTAACGACGATACCAAGAAAAGAAAAAGTCACTGAATGGTGTGAATTTTGGGCTGGGTGGTGCATATTTCTTTGAGAACGACGTTGACCAGTCCATCACCATCACTAAGAAGGATGACTACCAATCTCTTTTTACTTCAATTGGATGGTCTGGAAATCAACGACATGTGGTTTCGATGGATTTTACTCCGTTAGACTATTTATTGTGGAGTTTTCTTAATTTGTAGGTGCGTGCGAATAAACCATTTCGGTTCTCAATGCCAACATAATACATGCCTTCGGTCAAATTCAACCTGATTTATGCTCTAAACTCATGGAAAACTGAAAGACACGAAATTTCGTATTCTTCGCGATGTCTGAAAGTTGGAGTTTGAACTACAGGCTCGCGTTGTAATTGACCAACACGCTACCTACCAGACTACGAGAACTTCTACGACAACAATTTACAAAAAAAAGTTAATCAGACAATCATCTCTAGCAAAACTCTAAGAGTACATAAAATTGCCATGAGAAGTTTCCTTAAAAATTTGTCGCCCGGAGTCGACTTTAAACTGTAGGTTCCGAAACTCATGCGAAACAATTAACACACACAACATAAGTGGTGTAAGAAGCTAGGTCGTAATCCTGACTAAAGGGTTGTAATGATCCATTATACATATATTTTATGTACACAGTTTTAAATTTAAAATGAAGTTGCTTTTGTAAAATAATTTTCCAATACACTGTATCTCTCTATTTTATTCCATTTCTTGCACTCCCTCCTACTCTCTCAGTCCTTCAGTCTCTCTTTATCTTTGGGCATCTTTATATGAAAACGATGTTATAAAAAATGGCACAAAAAACCATTCAAAGAGAATTGAGACGTGTGTAGAGTGTAGAGTGTTCTAGGAAAATTAATTACAGTAGAAATACTACCCTCTCCTTGTACCATAATAAACATACAGTCATATCCTTACAAGGACACTAATGAAAATCGTAACATTACCAACAAATACAAGTCAATATGTAACAGGAGACAAGGATAACAATGACTAACATTGGAATTTAAGACCATTTTTCTTGATATTTTACCTCTACGCTAGACAAGAATATTAAAATGAATGGTGGCATCAATGAATGGACTCTTACACAAAAATATTGATCCTTTTGCCTACCTTTCTGCCATTACCATCACTTGCATTTATTTGTTTACTTTGTTTGGTTGTTTCTTCATTCATTTGTTCGTGTCCATCAACAGGAAATGAAAATAAAATGGAGCCTAACCTACGGCTATATAAGCAGTGCGTTACAGCGTTTATGCGTGCAGCTATTGTTTATTTAATATAAAATGAAACTCATTTATAAGGATGTCTATTTGTATGTCTCTTTAAATGTATGTATATGCGTCCGTTTGTCTATCTGTCAGCATTGTCTTTAAGTCAACTTGAAACATTAAATTTAAGTTTATTTTTATTGTTTTCCATTTAAATGGAAGTTATTGACCTGACAGTTAGTAATGTGGCAAGGGTAAGTGTATGGGTGTATGTGTATGTGTGTATGTATACCTATAACCCATGGCTGAGTCTAAAAAGAAAGATAAATTTGTTTTACGAAACTTGTTGATTCTATTTGATAAATTATTTATATAACGCAGTAGTTATTATTGACTTTGTTTACCCTACCATCAGCATACACTGCTTGAAAATGCATATCATTGTTGAATACTTTAGATTTAATGTTTATATAGCAGTGTGGATTTAATTTTTAATTGATGTTATTAACTAATTATATTCGATTAAAAACTTCATAAGACAGTACGTTCTAATAACACAGACCAATAAGATTTGTAACACAGAAACCGGACCATTTTCTTAAGCTTTTTGGTGCCCTGAATTCGAATGCGGACTCTGAATGGTTCAAATACATGATTTTTGGTTATTTGAGTGTTCAGTTAATTTTTTTTCAGAAATCTCGTATAGCATCTGAAGGTGTTAACCTCAATATTCAAAACCTCTTTTAAATTTTTGCGACATCGCTTGTTTTTGTATCGGAGATATTGATAAATGAAAAACTAGACAATTTTCTTATCCAGGCAATTATTTCATACATACAAACAAAATTGGTCATTACTTTCCTTCAGTCATGATTACGACCTAACTTCACACACCACTTATGTTGAGTGTGTTAATTTTATCCATGAGTCGGGTCCGAACAACAGATTTTTGTGAAACTTTTCATGGTAATTTTTATTTACTCTCAGAGATTTTGTCAGAAATCTGCTGAGAGGAAGACGCCGGATAAATATTTCTTTTTCATATTTCGTTTTTCAAGAGGCCTTACCTAGGGTTGCACCTTACGTCTAATAAGCCAACAGACTACGGCAACTTCAAATTTACAGAAAACAGGTGTTCGCAAAGGTATAGTCGGCGAAATGGATTGTGGAATGTGAATTGTGATATGAGGTAAACAAATCGCCAGAACACATATTTCGAATCTATGTGGCGTTAACGCAAGTACAAGCAGCATTCTAGTGACCTCAGGTCACGAGTGTTGCAATTGACTTTATAGAGAAACCATACACAGGTTGAATGCCGCATAACAAATCATCGGATTGCAGTATTTTAACAGATCTACTCGTCAATACAATTGCATGTAGAGATGTGGAACTTTATGGTTAAGTCGTGAGACTTCCTAATAAGACTTTTTTGAGATATATCAGCCTCTTCTCCCAGATTTGATCTTTTTTCAGTAGTATTACCCCAAATTATGTGCTTCTTGAAACAAGCCCGGAATTATAATAAAATAAATTTAGTTGCTTAGCTCACTATAAAGCATCTGCTTGCTTTTCCTTACCTTTAATCGACACTAAGATATACACTGGATCAATAATCAAAAAAAATTGAATTTTACTAAGAGTCTGTAAGGTTTGTTCTGAAGTCGCCGTAGTCTAGTAGGTAGTGTATTGGCTTATTAGACGTGAGGCCGTGGGTCAAACCCCAGGTCAGACATCTCGAACAAAACGAAATATGAAGAAATATTTCTTCGGTGATTTTCTCTCAGTAGATTTCTGGCAAAAACTCAGAGAATATATAAAAATTGCCATGAAAAGTTTTTCAAAAATATCTGTCGCTCGAAGTCGACTTTAAACTGTAGGTCCTGCCACTCATGTATAAAATTAACACACACAACACAAGTGGTGTGAGAATCTAAGTCGTAATCCTGACTTAAGGGTATGTACATATATTGCCAAAGATCTAAGCTGAAAAAATTACTTCAGATTTCCTTTCCTTCTTTTTGAGAATTAGCGTCTCTTACTTCCGGCTTAGACTATCTAAATTTGATTTATTAAAGGTAAATTTCAATTTTCATTTTCCATTTTCCGATAACAATTCATTTTAATATCTTCAGTGTTACGAAAGGCAATAAATAATCATTCAGCCGTTAAGTTCTTTTATAAACAAAAAAGAGAGAATGACAGAAGAAAAATCAATTGATTAGTTTTTCAAATAATTCTCAATTTAAAGCAAATTTACTGGAAACAAAATTAATAAATAAATTAAAAATACTTACGTACGTAAATAAATAAATAAATAAATATTGTCTTTCCTTGTCTTTTATATCTTCTGTTCTTTTCTTATAAAAAAAAAAAAACAATTTCTACAAGAAAAAGCCAAGAAGAATATAATCGAACTGTCAACTTAACTTTATCCTCACGTGGCTCCTATTGGGGTTTATTGTTACTGCAATTACATCCTTTTCAAAAGGTATTGATTCTCTTCAGTACAGAGAGGGGTGATATGGTGGTACAATCAATATGTGAGTATTTGTAAGAAGACTTAAAGTTGCTGCAACGATAACAAGTTCACATCACAATCAATGACGTTTGTTTCAATTCTATAATGACACTTTTTATCTTTTCCTTCTCAAAGGATACGACAATAAAAACGAAAATTGTTTTAATTTTCAATGTCTGTTTGGACGCTTTAAAGTAAGTCCGGTAAGTCGGTGCGTGTAAGGAGTGTTTTACTAACTACGCGAACCAATAAATTTTAAATCTTATCAAAAATGTGTTGCATTCAACAAAAAATCTTATATTCAATTAAGTTTTAAGGAAAGGGTGTTGACTGGTACCCATGCAATTTTATTTATGGTTGTTGGCATGGGACATGTGCCCATGATGGCCTACATTAAAGTTGTACGTTATTTGTAAAACACTTAACGACAAATTTGCACTGTAAACAATTAATGGATCATTCGGTGATAATGGCAGATAAGCCACTAATTCTGTTTATCGTATCATATTATCTTATATGAATTGCTTTTCGATTGTGATCGTATAAGAACTTTAACAACTGCCGAAAACCTTGAAGAATTTTAGAAAATGAAGCCTAGTTCGATGCCATTTTTATAATTTTTTGAAAATGAAATGTGTGTCAGTGGAATTAGTTCCAAATTGCCTAATTTGATCAGAGCATGGGTAGTTTCGTGACCATAGTCTAGTAGATACAGTATTGTCTTACTAGACATAAGACCGTGGTTTAAACCCCAGCTCAGACCTGTCGAACTAAACAAATATTTCTTCGGCAACTTCCCCTCAGCAAAATTCTGGCAAATACCCTGAGAGTAAATAAAATTGCCATGAAAAGTTTTTCAAAAATCTTGTTCGGAGTTGACTCTTAACTGTAGGTATTGCTAGTAAGAATAGATTTTACGTTGACGACATGGGTGGTATGAGGAACTAAGTCGTAATCCAGACTAAAAGCTGGACCAATTAAGTAGCTAAGTAACTGTCAATTTATAGCTTATAACCCACAAATCATATTTGGTCAGGCAATGCCCCTAGTATCCTCTATTATGGTGTAACAAATCAAATTCATAATAACCGGGTAAATGAATCTTCAGGCCACATTAGGAAGAAACTCCTTACAATGTGCTACGAAAAAACACAACTAGCATTCAAACTTTTTCCCGGCATCTAAAAGATAAATATGAAACAAAGCAAATGCACATCGGTCGTAATTGACTTACTATTCCCCCAAAAGGCTTATTCCCTGCAAAATAATGTTTCTAAAACTGATACTAAAAGCAATAATTACCAAATGCTAACCTGTTTATTGGAACAGTGATAGGATTGTCAGATTATAGAGGCATGAAAACAATTTATGTGTTCTTAAAAATAATTTTTTTGACAACCTTTGTCAACCTTTATTAAGAAAATATTTTTTTTTTATTTCCTCCTTCACAGTCGTAATATACGGCTTGTGAAGAAATGTGAACAAAACAATAGAAAAGGAAGGACACTTCTACTACTAGAGTAGCATTGTAACTCCAAATGGTGGACCAACCAATAACATTAATTCCAAGCCTACTTTATAAATAACAAAGGATTTAAACGTCTTTAAAATTTACGTAAACAATATTCCAGACGAGATCTGTTGCTAGATATTAATGTAAGCCCGACAACAATACATATTTGGTTTTGAACTAAAGTTTAAATCCTCTTGTACTCATTGGATCTGGTCAGTCTGAAATTAAATGTTATTTTCTCTAAAGACTTAATGTCAGCAAGTCCTTAATACGTAATGCAAACTCTGCAACAAAAAAGAATTTCTCTAAATCCATGTCAGTGACCAAAGGGACTTCAACTCTTGACAGGTGCATATGTATGTATGTAACCATAATTCCCAATGCAATAATGAAAAAAAAAAAATTAATTTTCAAACTTTAAACAAGAGAGCTGTTGCACTGCCAATGTTTTCATTCAATTCATGCAGTTGAAGTCTGTACAAAAACTAAAGAAAAAAGTTGTTGACTGCCATGACATCCACGTTTGTTTGGGGATTGTTTCACAAAAACAGTCCATTCGTAGCCCTGTAAGCATTTGCCCTCTCACATAAGGCACCAATAATGACGTGTCCTTCATCACAAAATGTTATTTGTTGGCAACAAAGTTTTCAAAGCATTTTACTTGTTGCGACTATTTTTTGTGGATTTAAAAAGGAACTGAAGGGAACAAATATGACACTGAAAAAGGTGAGACGGTATCAAATGCTTGGTAATTGCTTGATATAAACCTATAATCGTTTTAAACGCATTTGTGGTTTATAATGTTTGTCTACGAATTATTACATGGTGTGGGATGTGTTTCATCGCTAAGATTTGTGGGTTGGATTTGGCTGGGTTTGTTTACGTGAAGGGAAATTAGTATAAACAGAGAGCAATACAAAGTTTGGGGGTTAATAATGGCTTAAAGAGGCGTCATTAATATAATTCCATCAAATAGAAAATATTGTCTTTATATTCTTAAGTTTTAGATTTTAAATTAAATATTTAAACTACTACGGCAAATGCTATATTTCGTCTTACATTCGTTTTAATTTAATTTAATTACTGATTATTAATTTATTATTTATCCTACCTTCCCGCCAAATATGTATATTCTTCATTCCGTATCCATTTTTATCCACAAACTCTCTGTCTTTGAATAAGTTTAAGTGTAAGAAAAATTCTAAGAAGTCGCCGTGGTCTAGTAGGTAGTGTGTTGGCTTTATTAGACGAAAGGCCCGAGTTCGAATCCCAGGTCAGACATCAAAACGAAAATATGAAAAATATTTCTTCGGCGACTTCCTCTCAGCAGATTTCTGGCAAAAACTCTGAGAATAAAAATTGCCATGAAAAGCTTCTCAAAAAACCTGTCGTTCGGAGTCGACTTTAAACTGTAGGTCCCGCCACTCATGTATAAAATTAACGCATACAACACGAGTGGTGTGAGAAGCTAGGACGTTGTACAATGGGTCAGTTCGACCTCCGGGTACTGTACTTGTCACAGTTGACAAGTACACGTCCTCTAACCTAACCTAACCTAAGAAAAATTATTCAAAAAATTAGTTACAAATAATTTAAAAACAATTGCAAATATTTTATAAATTTTACATTGCTTTGTTGTTAATTCTTTTTATTTCTTTATGCATTTCATAATTGGGCAATTCACACGACTTTGTATCGTGTATGTTGTATTGAATACACTTGGTTGTTTGTGAACGCTCAATGCTATGCTGTATTGTGTATTTCGTATTCCAAACGTATTTTTTTGGCATTCAAACAGTTTGATAGCACAAAACCAACACAACTTTTGAAAAACATATGAAAACATATACACATTTTTTTTCATTCACATAATTTGATAGCACGAAACCAATACAACTTTTAAAAACATGAAAAAAATGTGTATAAGTGTATCGGATTTTTACATCAAAATTATCAACAACAAGCATACACTGTTGTATAATCGTCCAACAATACACTCAATACAACGGCTTGTGTGAATTGACCAAATATTTTTTAGTTTTAATGAATAGAATTTACTGCCTCAGTGCCAACACTACGTTCGTTGAGTGTACTTCCTTTTATGCAATGTTTGTGACTCCACTAATCGGGATTAATTATCCTTAATAATGCAGTCAAAATGGCAAAATCGACATGTCGATGATGCCGTTCATCGTAACGGTATAATTGTAAAATTCATTTTTATTCACCACACCGGGAAACTCACCATATCGGTGAAACTCTCCATACCAAAAGCTCACCCATCACAACAAAAAGTAATAAAGTAATAAAGTTGAACAGTCCGTCCGCCAAGACTGATGGAATAGATTCCACCCTGTAAAATAAACAAAATACACACACATTCGCAACAAACACCTACTACCTACCATCAGGGCCCTCCGACCTTACCGGATAAACCAATAAACACAATCAGAAACGAACGAATTCAGTTGCTTAAAACTACTCTGGTGGCAATACTGTTTTAGGCTGCCATCTACCGCATAAAGTTGACTCTTTTATTTCAATAGTATTTAATAAGTTTCTGTCTCCGCTACTATAAAAAAAATCACTTTAAAAATTGCACATGGCAGTGCTGTTACCGAAATGGCGGTTCTTATATTCGAAACTATTAAAACAATCTAAAGCTGCATGGCCACACATTAAATTAACGTATCAAACTCACCTTTTTGTGATAGTGTTGGTAAAACTATAAACCGAGGTGAATTTGAAGAATATTAAATAAAATCAATGACGAAATTGAAGAGGTCGCGTTTTTTACATTGTCACATGCCCCGAACAATTTTTTATCCTACAAAATCTTGTGTTTTCTTTGCATTACCTCTCGTAATCAGACTAATGAAGCAAAAGTTTTGATGCATATTTCTTCGTATTTGAAATTCATTTTCAATTGATTTTCTATATGGTCGAAGTCATTAAGTACACCTACTGTTAGAGGGCTACGAGCCATGTGACTTTAAGGCTTAACATCAGTTTCATTGGAATCTACAGAGGCATCATTGTTGCATCTGGTAGAGAAGCCCAGAACCATTAAAGCTATGTTTGGGAGACAGATCTGGCACATCGAGAGGCTGTCATTTTCATCTTTATCAGTCTTTAGACAGAATCTGTTGAACCAGTAGGTCTTCTGGAAAATGTTTGGAAAAGAAACTACGAAAGTAAAGTGAATACTCTACTGTGATGTAGAGATGAGTCAAGAACAGCAAGTGGAATATTCAGAAATCATGGGAAAACTCGAGGGTATTTCGCATGAGAAATTTATGCTACAATTAAACTTAGACGGTTAAACTACCGTGCAAGCATTTAACTCATAGGAGTCTCGACAAGTTTTGCTTGGTCACACTGTGTTAGATTTCAGTTCGTATGAGAATTTAAGGTTATGAGCTTGCCCAGGAGGAGAACTTTCACGCTGCTGATAGGAATAAAATCTCACAAGGACTGTTCTCACGCGGACAAACTTTTGCTAGACAATTACAGTGTGAAGACTATGAACAACTTGATTAAATGATCTTGTGACTGAGGTTCGCTAGGGCAATAGCGTTTGGGGAAATATTATAGAGAAGTCCACATAGATTGAGGGCAGTACAATAGATCGTTTGTGCTTTAGTGCCACTACATGATAATAAAAATGGTAAAAACTCGTCCAGATTTTAATGAAACAACGGACCAAATACACCCAAGCACCCATAGCTAAGAAAACATAAACAATTTAAACTACTGAGCCATGTGATATGCCCATGGCTTCCATAACCTCTCATACTTTCAAATAATGACAACAATTCCTTGCCATTTTCAAGGCTTCTTGATTATTTCTGGATATGTTTCCAACTGTTACCTGATGTTGTGTGTTGTTTAAAGCATTAGAATACAAAACGATTTGTTTATTTATATTTTTTTTTTATAATTAATTTTATTTTTATAGAAAAAAAAGATGATTTAAATTTAAACTTAAAATATAATTTGTTGAATTAATTTATACATAGTTTTAGTTTTACTTTTCAAATTTTTTAATTAATGAAAATATGTTTCACATTTAATTTTTTTTTTTTTATTTTATTCAAATGATTTCTTAAATATTTTCCATCTTTTATTATTTGTTAAAAGAAAATTTCTTTTTTAAAAAAATTTTGTTGTAAAATTTAACAGCTTAAATAAAAATTAATAATTATTTATTATTATTATTTATAATAAAAAAAATTGTGCTAATTAAATTTTAATATAATTTTTAATGGGATTTCTTTAAGATTATAGAGGAGGATTTCCAATTGTAGATTGGCTTTTTTTAAACAATGATTTTCATTTATTTTTCTTGTAAATGTAAATTTAGATTAATTTATTAATTAATAGATTAATTAAGTTGGGGTTTATAATGTTTTTTTTATTATATGGTTGATTTATTACATTATTATTATGTAATTTAATTTATTATTACTATTATGATTAACAATTACAATTTGTAATTTTTACTTTCTTTCCTTTTTTGTTTTGTTTTGTTTTAAAATTATTTTACGTTTTACGTATTAAAGTTTCTCTTGTTTGATGGTAAAAACTAAATAAAATATTTACAAAATTTATTAAACTTAATAAAAACATAATAAAATAATAATAAAATAAAATAAACTGGTAATAGTTAATATAATAAAATAGAAATAAAATTAAAACAGAAAAAATAGTAAATAGTTCTTCAATATTAAAATAAGAAATAAAAATAAAAAATAAAAACAATTTACGGAATTCACTTACAAGTGTGTTCACCGATACAATTTTTCCTCTCTCTCCAAACACTTGTATGAATCTTTAATTTAATTTCAATGTATAAATTTTATTTAAATTATTTTCTTCTTGTTTTTATTTTATTTTAGCTTTAAATGATTTTGTTGTTGTTTTTTAATGTATGATATCCTTAGACTGATGTACCAGTTTGATGAATGACCGTTCGTTGGTTTTGTGTGTGTGTGTGTTTTTCCAAATTTTCCATTTTCAATTCTTCAATTACTCAATGTACGTATAGGGGGGGTGTTTGTTGTATCATTTAAATTTTCATAATAATTTTATTAATTTTGTTTATAAATTTTACCTATTTCTTGTTAATAGACTTAACAACTAATAAGTTTTCTTTTTTATTTATTGTGATCTTATGTATTGAATGATTTTATTTTAATTTTATTTACTTATTTTTTTTTTTTTTTTTTTGTTTTCTTTAATTAATGCTATATAAATAAAATTACGCGACCAGATGTAACCTGAAAATATATGAAATTATGGAGTATATTAGAATTGATTTAAATGTTAATTTAATTTAAATTATAGTCAGTCTTATTAATATAATTTATTTAAAAAACTCTAAATATAGGTTGTATAGGGTGGGACATTAACGGTTTAAATTTTCTGTTATTTCGAATCTGGCAATACTTATCTCATTCTATTCCGTCACAAAATTCAGTATATTATCTCCATTGAACGTAAAGAATCGATTTACGCTTCGATTTTGCCAAAAAATCGTCTTTTCGAATAAAGCTCATTTTAATCTTGGTGGGTTAATAAGTAAAATTGCGTTTTATTAGATGCTCAGAAAACTCACACGTATTCCTACAGAGGACAATGCACCCATTACGAGTGACTGTTTGGTGCTGTTTTTGGAGCGAAGTCATCATTATTATTTGTATGAAAATTAGGACGGCGCAGCCAGTCAATGGAGACACCTATCGCATCATGATAATCGATTTTTTTGTACCCACTCTTCATGGTATTGATGTGAACGATGAAACGTTGGCCGTCAAGAAGCTGCGATTTGACACCGTTGGACTGTTTTCTGTGGGACGCCGTTAAAGAAAAGTTTTATGCCGACAAACCAGAGACAATTGAGCATTTGAAGGCCAACATTAGTGATGCTATTGTCGAGATACGATCTCATGCACTCGAAAAAGTTCACGAAAATTGGTCCGATGGAATGAGGTACTGTGAGGATAGCCGCGGCAGCAAGGAATGGAAATAATATTCCACTTCTAACCGGAACAATTGTACTTCACAACAAAGCAGTAAATTTGGCAAAATTTCAAACCGTGTTGCTTTCATTGTATTTTTAAATTTAAACTTTTAAATCGCCCACCCTATACTACGCTATACTATTGTAAGGACACACCAAAATCTAAACAACAAAGAAAACAAAGTATTCAATTACAATTTAAATCCCAGTACCTCACTTTTAATCTCAGATTGATTAATACCATGTTGTGGTTTTGTCAATTGTTTCGTATGAAGATAACTCAACTGAGTATGCAAAACATTCAAGAGCTTATGTGCTGTTTCGATACTCCAATATTCAGAACGCGACATGCATAACGCCCGATTACGAAACGAAAATCTAATCGATCACATTGTTGTGATTTGAACCATGGCCTCATATCTAATAAGCCAATACACTACATACAAGGCAACGGCGACATGACATTCACTTTTACCAAATACAAACTAAATGACACAGTTTATTCAATTTTTGGCACCAGAAACTGATAGGAGGCTGTTGACAGGCGGAAATTCCGTCCAGGTATGTCTATTTTAATATATTAAATAATATCGTATAAAAATAATAAAGGTATTATACATACATAGTGTTTTCATTATCGTATAAAAATAATAAATGTATTATACATACATAGTGTTTTCATTACACAATTTAAATATTTATTTCGTTGCTTCCATTACCCTTAACAATGTTTAAAGCAGGGATTACCATTTCATAGCACAATTGTGCAGAGAGAATTCACATATTGCTTATGCTCCTTTATTTAGTTGTCGATCAGACTGCGACAGCAAACATGTCAGCGGATGCTATAATATTTTTTAGGTTTACACTCAAAAAATATTTTATGTTAAAAAATCCCTTTTTTAAAATCCAAAGTCTTATATGTTCTTAAAACACATTTTGATTGTTTTAATAGTCATGTAAATAATTTAGATTTTAATTTTTAAAATCCAAAGTCTTATATGTTCTTAAAACACATTTTGATTGTTTTAATAGTCATGTAAATAATTTAGATGATGTGTACAGAGAACAACTTTTTTATAGCATAAAGCAATATTTTGGAAAAATTAAAAGGTTGGTTATTAGTAGAACAAATTTATGAACCAAAATTGGTACGCAGCAAATATCTAAAAAACATTATCTAATTATTAAGTCAAAGATGTATAACTTTATGTATGTTGATGAAATAAAAATCAAATAGAGTATATTACTAACATTTTTCTATGACTGAAAGCTCTCAACTTATTTTCTCTCTCTTACTCACTAATACACAACCAAAAAATTTTTGGTAACCCCTGGTTTAAAGTAAACAAACGTCCATTTTCTCTAAATCAGGGGTTACCAAAAAATTTTTGGCTATGTATTAGTGAGTAAGAGAGAGAAAATAAGTGAGAGAATTTATTTATTTACAGCCATAGAAAAGTGTTAGTAATATACGCTATTTTGATTTACATTTCATCAACATACATAAAACTATCCATGTTCGGCTTAATAATTTTAGATAAATAAAAATAAAAAATTCATTTTTTACATATTAACAGACAAAATGTCTTTTAAGAACATATTCCCTACATTCTTTAAATGTTTTATAACATACATATAAGGCATTGAATATTAGCATCTTTTAACATAAAATATTTTTTGAGTGTCATTCCGAAATAAAATGCTAATGCATCCGCCGCACATGTGTTCTTGTCGCAGTCTGATCGACAACTAAATCATAAAGCACAAGAATGCGTGTGAGTTCTCTCCGCACAATTGTGCTATGAAATGGTAAACAATGCTCTAAATATATTTAAGATAAAATTACCCAACAAAAAAACCTGCTAAAATAATCACATTAATATTTCACTAAATCGTAATTTAATTACCTTAAATAAGTCACTCAAACACCAGAGAATACCAGCTAAAATTTTACTCCACGGGAAAAGAGCAAAGAAAGGGAACAAAATCTTTATAAATGTTTGACAGCTTAAGGATACAACTTTTTTGCGACATTACCAAGAGAAGAGAAGTGTCATGAAAAAGGTAACAAAATCCATTGCCAATAAGGAGATCTCTATGAACAAATAAGGGGGAAGTAAAGTATGGGAAAAAAGCATCACAATTTTTGTATAGCCAACTGAAAGTTTAACATCATTTATTTATTAACTCAATTCAAGCGGAATTTATTAATGATGTTTGGACAAGAGAGAAGAGCCAACAACTGGAAAAAGAGCAGCAAAAAACTGGAAGAAACTTTTTAAAAAATTAAAATTTTATCATGAAATTAATTTAGACGAAAAACTTTTTACCAACTTGCAGCCAATAGGTGACACTCTGATTGCCAATAAATATCTCAAGGTGGGAAGTTAATGTTCGAAGTGAAGAACCAAAGTATCAAACACGTTTGCCTCCTTTTTTTTTGTCTTCAGGCTCTCACTCTTTAAACATTATAAAACAACCATTAAACCATGACAACTTGTTCATCAGTTCTTTTTTTTCTTTTTTTTATTATTAAATTATTCCCATACCCACACACTCTGTGGGTAAAGACGCAAAGGTACAAAAGGACGCAATGCTTAAATCGTTCTTCCTTGGCAAGAATTTTTATTAATAAAAATTCAAACTCATGAACATATTTGAGGTGGCGAAATGTTGATAATTTTCTAACAATTTATTCTGATTTTCTTTCCTTCCTTTTTTTTCTTCTATGGAATGCTTTCTTTTCCATCAAGGATATTTAATAAGTACTTGCTTGCAGTTTATTCTCATATGTATTGGAGAAAATGTCAAAGTATTTGACACTTGAATTATAATGTTTTAATATTATGGTTCTGGTGGTAGTGGTAGCTTGTGAGTTCTCTATTCAATTGACTGCAAAATGGAAGAAAAAAAATTGGAAAAATAAAAATCCTTGTTTGTCAAGTGCTGTGTATATGAGTTCATAAGAGAATAAGAAGAAACATATGACTACAGAGCATGAGGGTGACAATATTTACTAAACGTTTTTGTTTTCAACTTTTTCTTTTTTTTTTAACCTGTGGGGTATAAATGTTAACCTAAGCAGCTTTGTTGTGAAGAAAAGTTGAACATTTTAATGAATGGTTGGCAAAAGAAAAATCTGAATTGAGGTAAAGGACTTTGCGGGCCTTTTAATAAGAAGTTTAAAATTTGAAAAGCTATGAAATGAAATTTTATATTTTGTTGTTAAGAAGTTGACGTAGTTGAGTACGTAGTATTTTGGCTTATTGGACATATCGACGCCTCCGTTCTATAACATTCTAAGTCGAAAAAGTGTGTTTTGAGTTATGAGCTCTCAAAGTTTTCACGCTACATAAGACTATATGTGTATTCTAAGTAGATTTTTCCCTATAACTTCGGAACGGATTGGCGGATCTTAACCAAATTTTGACACTATTTAAGTTAGAGAACGTAGAATTTAAAAATGCAAGAACATTAAAAACGTTCTAAGTACACTTAGAACGTTATAGAATGGAGGCGTCGATATATGAAAAATATTTCTACGACAAATTCCTCTCAACACTCTTCTGGCAAAAACTCTGAGAGTAAATAAAATAGCCATGAAAAGTTAAGCAAAAATCTGTCATTCAGAGTCGACTTGAAACTGTAGGTCCCTGCCTCTCATGGATAAAATTAATACACACAACTCGGATGGTTGTAATCTTAACTAAAAGGCTAGTAATGACCACTTAATTAGTCATGTATATGTAACTAAGTTCTCTTTTCATTGAAAATTGTATCACAATAGAAAATAAAATTGAAATTTATTTGCATCGTTTGCAAATTAACACTTAATAATTATTTTAGAAGTCGGCGTAGAATCGTAGGTAGTGTGTTGGCTTATATTAGATGTGAGGCCACGTTTCAAACCTCAGGTCAGACATCTCCATCTAAACGAAATATGAAAAATATTTCTTCGGGGACTTCCTTCTCAACAGATTTCTGGCAAAAACTCAGATTAAATATAAATTTGCTGTGAAAAGTTTCCCAAAAAAAAACAAAAAAACTGTCGTTCGGAGTCTTCTTTAAACTCATGTTCTTTTGTTATCTCCATCCACGAGTGACAGGACCTACGATTTAATATCAACCCGAAACTACAAATCTGTGAAGCTTTTTCATAGGAAACACGTAGTTACTTTCTGACCTTTTTTGTCAGAAGACTGCTGAATGGAAAGCTCTTGACGATGTCAGTTTTCGTACGTTGCCACAGATGAGATTTGAACTTACGAGCTCTCTGTTATTAAGCCAACAACAACAATGTTTGAAGACAATTATCAATAACATTATACTTCATTATTTGAAGTACAGCATCAAAGTGCCCTTACTGCTTAAATAGAGGAATTAATCCAAAACTTAGTACCGCCATTATGCAAATATTTTACCAGAAAATGGAGAACAAACCAAACCGTCATGAATTTCGATATGAACGCTAAGCATCTCATTTTTAACTTGGTAACAAGAAAGAACCTGGAGTGCAAATAAAGCTTAAATGGTTATTACATCGATTACTTATCATTATTTCTTTCTATTCCCAACGCCGGGTTTAAAGACAAATCTATTTTTTTATTTTTCATCTTCTAATTTAAGAAAATATCCGACAAAAACATACGAGCTTGATAAAGTCTTTTTTTTAATTTTGATTTATAGAGCCCCCAAGAACTAGTGCCTAACTCCTTACCCGTTACTTCTAGGCGTAGCTTTTTTTTTAACATTCTTTTATTCCTTTTTACAATGTTTTACCATCCTAAATACACTCCTGAGTAATGGTTGCTGAAAAAGGTGCGTTTTTCGCTTTAAAAACCGAAAGACGAGAAAAAAAAACAATCCATGTCAACTAAATTTTTTGTGGTTTCTTTACAATTTTTTTATGCTATTTTTCTACATTATTTATTACAACAAAGGGGACTACTTTTAAGAGTTTGTTTTCTTTTGTTGTGTTCATTTTTTTCACTTCTGCGAGTGTTTCTTTCGAAATTATTGCAACAAGATGTTAAATTAACAAGCCCCACCGTTGTCGCTGCTGCTGTCGTTGTCATCGTCTTAAATTTTGTGTGTTTCATCTCACCATATTGTTTGACGTTATTAAAGTCTAAAAATCGTGCGAAAACAAAAAAAAAAAACAAACAAACTGCTGAACAATAAATAATTCGTTACAAAGTATTTCCAAATGAAGAGCGAGAACAAAAAAAATTCTCAACAATATGTGACGGTAGCTGTGCAACATAATGTATCAACGTACCTCTAGGGTTTTGTCAGCACCAGGGCAACAATGTTTCACTTTGTAATACGGTGGTGTTGGTGGTGCTGATGTTGAAAGTAAAAAAACGCCAGAGTCTAGGAAATCATTTTAATGTTTGACATTTATAGACTTTCAGTCTTCCGAGTCAAGTGTACTCGTATACCATGTCAAGTACTTTTCTTCTTAATTTTTTTTTTTTTGTAGCAATTTTGTGATTTTCGTTCATAATAAGCCAATAAATTGTGTGGTAATAGAGTTTGTTGTTGTTGCTCCATTTTTATGGCACTCTTTATTAGGGTAGCGACATTTCAATTTAGCAAATTAATTTGATTTTAAATTGAGGAAACCGCAAAAATACATCATACTCTTTAGAATAAAATAAAGTTTTATTTACGCCATTTATTGCGTTTGTAACAACGCTTTTATTAATTGTTTGCTACTGTTAACACCTTTTTTAATATACTGTGGTTTAGTTATTGTTTAAACGATTCCTTCCATGATAATCCCTTAAATACATCTGTTCTTTAGAGCAATGCTTCCACAATACTCTGTTGATTTTCCCCTTTTTATGCTTCAAATCAATGATGCCAGATGTGACGATTTATCGTCATCTGGACTTGTTTTCATCCAATGAGTAAAAAAAGTGCTTTGTATAAAAATGCAAGTCAGCGACCGAAAAAATTCAAGTCATCGCCCAAAAAAATGTAAGTCATCGATCGACCAAAAACTACAAGTCATCGACCAAAAAATGCAATTCATCGGCTAAAGAAGTGCAAGTCATCAGTCAAAATATATAAGTCACCGTCCAAAAAAAAATGCAAGTCATCTACCAAAGAAATACAAGTTACGAAAAAACAATATTTTGCTGTAAATATCAATGAGAATTATTACAATTTTTATTTTTCATTTTTATCCGTATTTACAGAGAGCACTTTTTTGTCGCTCATTTGAAGAAAACAATTAGCCTCTTCGGCTATATCTCTAGTCCCAAATAAAACTCGGTCATATGAAAAACTGTTTTGGAATCCTTGATACCATGGGTAGCTCAAAAGGTCGATTTCCCCCACAAGTCCATTTTTATCTTATTTTGACCGGTTTCTATAGAGCACTTGTTATTGGTCAT
The DNA here is from genome assembly GCA_927399465.1 of Sarcophaga caerulescens. Classification (NCBI taxonomy): domain Eukaryota; kingdom Metazoa; phylum Arthropoda; class Insecta; order Diptera; family Sarcophagidae; genus Sarcophaga; species Sarcophaga caerulescens. The sequence continues at coordinate 51,448,714 of OV656872.1, read as the reverse complement.
TTGAAGAAAACAATCAACTCCGTCGGCTTGATCGTAATGAAAATTGTTTTGAAATCCTTGGTCCAATAGGTAACCAGGCTACTAGGTCCGAAAATATCTCCTTTTTAAATTCTGCCGAATTTCACCCGATTTATGGAGGATTTTGACGATTTCTTTGAAAATTTTACGATTTTATGCTCAACAAAACTGGCAACACTGCTTCGAATACAATATTAACACAAGCATTTATAAACCATTTAAAACGACCGCATATTCAATACAACATAAACTCCATGTCTTAACTTATGACTTATGATGGGAAAACAATTGCTGTTAAGTCAGTTTCGAGTTGGATGCAGAAGCAACAAATGACAATATACACTGAAAAAAAAGTGAAATCAAATGTTGAATGTTATGAAAAACATTTATCCGTCATAAACAGAAATAGCAATCATTTGGTAAAAAGAACATCCCAGCTCATCTGCTAAAGCCTCAGAGGAGGAACTGGTGGAACATTTCTCTGCTACTGGCTAAATTTTTTCACTTCCTTTAGATGTTCCAATCGTTCAAAGGGTGTTTAAAATAGCAGGTGCAGAAAGATGATATTTTGAGTTCAAGCCACAGCTTTGACGTTTTGAAAGAAAAAATATAAAAGAAGTATCAAACTGCCATGAGTATATATTAAGCCGTGGGTTCTACTATTCATGGATTTCTACAACGAACAATCACAATTATTTTTTGTAAACTTTATTTTGCTTCTTCTCATCAAATCAAATTCTTTTAAAACCTTGAAAAATCTAACCAGTCGAGTTTCGTTGTAACGCAAAAGCATCCGTTGTAGACACACACAATTAAGGTATGTGTTTACCGACAACCTTTTCCCAATAGTTGTCCAGACCGCCATTAACACAAGCATTAACACAGACATTTAAAATAATTGTGGGTAGAACGTTTAGTATTATAGCTTAAGCATTTGAGTATGTTCGTCATATACAATCCATTATGTTTGGAACAAGTTTTAAATTAAAAAAGGAATTTTAAAACTCGTCTAATATGTTTTCCTTTTGGATGTAAATATTTGAGGATCATTTTATAGAATTTTTGAATATTAATTCTGGCTGAGGCTAAAGCGCTTGACTATAAGTTAGAGCAACAGATGCGGGAGCCGAAGAAACTCATTAAGGCTGACTGACTAGCGTTGCCACAGCAATCATCTACGTAGATATACACGCAAAATGGCACTCTGAGGTAGACGATAGATGACGCCAAAGACCCCCTTCCCTCATGAAGACGAATATTATGAACTCGTTTGAAGTAAAATCCATAATCAGCCAGATTTTAACAGACAAGATTGCAAGGCTGAACAGTTCAAGAATAGTCAAGAGGCTGATTGTCGTGAAAAATAATTTCTCAAGTTTGTTCCGAGGGATGAGTGTGATGTTAACGACAAAAATAATGCCTATTCAAGGGCTCCGGATCTTATATCTTTATTTTCTAGTAAATATTCGTAAACGCTTTGCAAATAAAAGTGCCATAATTTTACTCAGTGTATGTATTTATCGTAAGAACTGCATTTATTTTCTTTTTATTTCAAATACTGTGGTGTGTACGTTTGTGTATTTAATCTACAACAGATTATAACGTTTGAACATTAAAACAGTATCTCTAAAATCCACGAGATGATGTTCTGCATCTGCCATAGGGTTGAGAATTTTTTCTTTCATTCTTTAAAATCAACTTAAACAACAAAGCCAAAAGACAAGTGTAAAGCAACAAGAAAGACAGCACAGTACAATCCTGACAAGCAGCTTAAAATCCTTAAGGATTTTTAACATCCTTAAATGCTATAAACTATGTATAGTTCAAGACAATTTCTCAAGTACATGTAAATGTGTTTGATTTACCACTACCGAGCAGCACTACAACACGATAAGATGGAATTCAGTTGAGTTGAGGCAAAAGAAAAAAAAACGGTTTACAACCACTTGTTGCTTGTTGGGTCTTAGCATTGGTTTGGCAAAAATGAAAGGATAACAGTATATGTCGTCTAAGTGTGTCCTTGTCTATGTGTGTGAGAAGTTAAAGTTGAGGTATTAAAATGTCAAAAAGGCAAAAATGGTTCAACAAGGATTGTATCGTTCTCTATACCTTACACTTCTTGTACTTATTTTCACAAGACAATAAAAATGTTAGAAATAAGCAAAAAAGAAAGAAAATATTTAATACCTATAAAATAGGTATGATTGTTCAAAAAAAAAAAAATAAACGATAGGGTGGTGGGTGTATGTAGGATGGGCTACATGTGTAAGTCACTTGTTCAATGTTTGCTCAAAGTTTAACAGCCAAAGGATGTTTAAATATCACATAAGAAAAACCCCTTAAGTTGTTTTCCTTTGCTTTTCTCTCATTCTCATTCTCTTTTTGCGTTATGGTTGTATTGTATTTAACGAGTGTGTAAATTACATGATGAAAATGTTGTAACAATGATAAGGTGCTAAGTAAACAAAATATAAAATTCAACATGTATTACATTTTTGAAATATTGTAAAATTTTACGGTGTCATGCACTAAGTGGGGAAGTATAACCAGAGAAAAGATATGTAATAATTTTGTAAATTAAAGATTTAGGTATTGAGGAATAAAAGCCAAAGTTACGAAGTTCAGTAATGCCATTAGAAGACGTGGTTTTTGAGCATATAAAGGATATATTTAGAGGCAACAGTAATTCAAAATAAATGCATTGTAATGAACTTTATGTATTTATTTCTTTATTTTTTTTCTTCGCTTCGTAAAATGTTTACAGAAAACTCTGTAATTTTATGTTAAATGCGGTTCTGAGAGAAAGTCTCAGTGCCTCTAGGGTGGAGCATTTCGCAATTCTGAATCTATGGCTCTATGAAGTCTCCGTGGTCTAGAGGGTAGTATGTTGGCTTATTAAACGTGAGGCCTCGGTTCAAACCCTGACAGAGATCAGACAGCTCCAACTAAACGAAATATGAAAAAATATTTTTTCGGCGACTTCCTCTCAGCAGATCTCTGGAAAAAATAAAATAAAATTGCCATGAAAAGTTTCTCAAAAATATGTTCTTCGAAGTTCGACTTTAAACTGTAGTTTCCGCCACTCATGTATAAAAATTAACGCACACAACATAAGAGGTGTGAGACTTAGTCGTAATCCTGTCTAAAGGGTTGTAGTGACCAATTATGTATGTATGTACGTATGGTTCTATGAATCTTTAATATGGTGGTTCATCAATTATATTTGTGACAATGAAAAATAAAATCCTACAATAAAATGTCTCCATTGTATCTAAACTTTTAATTAATCGATGTTAGTTAAGAAAGTTTCTTAAAGAGTTTGATAAATACATTTAAGTTATGAAGCAACCCACCAAATGTAAACCAACTCCTTACTGAGTACTGTGATAAGTAGTAGGCAAGTTATTCGCAATCCCCAGAAGTAAAAAAACTCCAGCACATATGCTGTAAAAACATTCAAAATCTAAAGGATAAGAATAAAAATGGAATCGTCAATGATCAGATCCGAACGTCGAAAATAAGTTAAAAGTGATGGTAAGCAATCAATTGACTTTTGTTGCAATTAACGAAGCACTGATAAGTGAAACGAAGTGCTACCGCAGACCCCAATCATCTGCATAGCTGGAACACCAAAAAGAGATTAAAGGAAAGGAAACAAGGCAGAAATGCTTTGTGGAGGCGATATGGTTCCAAGAGGGGTATTGGAAAAAAAATGTGAAAACGAAGAGTAATGAAACAGCAACATGTACCTTGATCACATTGTGAAATCATGTTTAATGTCAGTTCAACGGAGTGTGGTTTGGAAATCGTTTAAGTCTGTAACATGCGAAACATAACTAAAAGCAACGGGGACCTGTACAAGGTTTCTATGTTTTATATTAGAAAAGAAAAAAGGAAGAACATAAACGAATATATTACAACCTTCAGGCAGGATTACAATCTAGCTTTTCACATCACTTAATTTTATACATGAGTGGCAGGACCTACAGTTTAAACTCGACACCGAAAGACAGATTTTTGAGAAACTTTTTATGGAAATTTTATTTACTCTCAGAGTTTTTGCCAGAAATCTGCTGAGAGGCAGTCGACGAAGAAATATTTCTTCATGTATCGCTATGTCCGATCTAGGGTTTGACTACTAGGCTACAGCGACTATTTCCTTTAACTTCTGCTAACACTGTATTCCTAGGATAGTCGATTTTAAAATTTGGATAATGTGTTGACTACAGGAGATATTACATATCGCAGCCGGATTTGTTAAATAACACAAGTAATCTAAAAATTTATGGGTACGAATTTGCTACCAACTTAATTTATATTTTATTGAGAAAATTATAAAGATTTTAACATTAATTTATATGAGCCGCAAACCAAGCATTACAAAAAATATAAACAAGGTTACATTCCCTTACAAAATGTGTACAATATGCGAAAATTATTTCTTTAATAAGGCGTCATACAAACATATTCGTATTTGTATCATCAAACCACTTAAATATTTTCATTTATTTGTAAAGCTGTCAACCGTATAATTTGTACTTGATTAGACAATGAATTCCTCTGGAAGAAGTGTGCCTCTACTAAAAATGCACAACTCATATTGACATAATATTATACACGTACATACTATATGCATACACTCTACTCAAATTTATTTGCAATTTTTTTAGCTCCTTAATAATTTATAAAGAAATTCTATATAAAATAACGTAATAAATGCTGTGTCAATAAATTGGCACACTCTTGAAAATATTACAACAGCCAGAAGCTAAAAAATTTTATTAAATTTAGAAAATTTATTAAAATTTAACTTGTTTTATTAAATGTGTATCACACTATAATTATCACTTCAATTTCATAAGGAAATTATGTAAATATCTGTAATATTTACAACAAAAAAAACGGAAAATAAAAATTCTTACAATCAAACATGGTTGGTCCTTGATATTTAGGCTGTAAAAATTTGAATATTTATAGAAAGATTTCTGATAATTTTGTTTCTTTTTTTCCCCTCTTGGAGGAAAATTAAAAAGCTAAAACGATGTGAGAAAAGATACAAGAAATAATGAAACAAATGGTTGTGATGATAAGCCAGTGTGACAAAAAAAAAAGGAAAAACTGAAAATATTCATGAATATTGAGATAACGAGTGTCAAAAGCAAGTAATTTGCATATAAAATCGGCCTAAGTATTGTGCTATGAAATCTACCATAAATAAGCGTCAAAAATTATGCTATAAAATTTTACTACATTTCACACCACTACGCCTTAGCTTAACCTTTAGTAGGAATGCGAAAAATTCCTTAAATGTAGTCAGTATTTGGAAGGGAGAAAGCGGTAATAAACATAAATTCTAAAATAGTTGTTGGTATTTCATACCAAGTAATAGAATCATAAAATTTTAACAGATTTTTTCGCTATAAATTAGTTTTTTATATCATGTATTTGTACTCTGTGCGTCATTGTGATTCAATTTAACTTCTTTCCATTCCTGGAAATTCTGAATTTTATGACCATTTTTATGGTGTTAAATTTTAATACGATATTTATGTAATTGTAAGTAATTGATTTTTATTGAAGTACAATATAATTTTTTTTTTTTTTTGTAAAGTTAGGTTAGGTTACGAAAGTAGGTAAAAAATATATCCAGATGCCAGAAAGAGTCGATTGTGGCGACCTGACGTACTACAGATTATCAAAAATATTTTAAAAAATAGAGAAAAAGTAGTAGTGCAAAGAAAAGCAACTAATAAAGAGAAAAGTACGAAAGTATAAGAAAAAAGGGTAGCCGCGAAAAAAGTAGAAAACACAAATAACCATTTTTAAATTTTGATCTAGTGCCTGATTCTGGGCCTTTGTGCTAACGTCTCAGGCTTCTTTATGTCACCGAACAATCTACAGAAAAGGGGAAGCCTGTCCTCCAAAACTAGTCCCCGCTCATAGAGCGCAAAGTCCAGTCAGAAATTCTATCCAAGTCCTAGGAGAGTCAGTCTGTGTGATATTATCCTGCCCAATTAAAAATATTCTCTATTCCACCACAAAATGCCCACCATGAGATGTAACATCCCTTGACGAATGAGTTGAAATAAGGAGGTCTTAGAGACACTAATGCCAGATCCATATAACGAGTGACTTTTTAGCTATTATCTTTTTGGCAACACTGGTTTAAACAGCTCACACACGTTTCGTGTTTTGTTTCACTGTCAAATATCTTCAGTTTGGTCTATAATTTAACCATGAATCGTCTTACAAACGAACAACGCTTGCAAACCATTGAATTTTATTATCCAAATGCGTGCTCTGTTAAGAAAGTTCATCGCGCGCTTCTTCCATTTTATGGTCAGTTTAATTAACTAAGTTTAATTAACTTTTTTTGCCCAAAATGCAAGAGCTTGACTTGCATGACATGTGGTTTCAACAAAACGGTGCCACATGCCACACAGCACGCGTAACAATGGACTTATTGAGAGGCGAGTTCGGTGAACATTTTATTTCACGTTCGGGACCGGTCAATTGGCCGCCTAGATCGTGCGATATAACGCCTTTAGACTAATTTTTGTGGGGCTATGTTAAAGCTCTTGTCTATACAGACAAGCCCGCTTCAATTGACGCATTGGAAGACAACATTAAAGCATTTATTCGTGAGATACCGGCCGAAATGTTGGAAAGAGTATGCCAAAATTGGACTAAGCGGATGGACCATTTGAGGCGCAGTCGCGGTCAACATTTGCGTGAAATAATCTTCAAACATTAAATTATATGAACCGTACTATCGATTCAAATAAAGATATCATGCATTTTTCTGAATTTTATGTTTTTTTTTTGAAAAATTTTCCTATAGCTCTTAAAAAATCACCCCTTATTTCGCCTTCTCTTCTCTAAACAGTCCATCTCAAATGTAGTTTTCTTCAATATTACGGTGTTCTGGAACCCAGTATAGTTTCAAAAGCATATAAAGACCTTCCAGCAAATTTGCAACCAAATTCGAGCTGTCATAATACTTAGTTACGAGTACTGGCTTCAAAACAGAATAACTGTTCACATACATTACCACTCTATCGTCCAGTATCTGTTATTTCAAACACATCAGTCTAGCAGTCAGTGTACTCATCACAGGGTAAATTTTTTTGCACAATGCACAAAAGTTATCTTCTTGCTATCATCATCTCTTTAAAATCCTGGTATGTCTGAACTCACTTATCCCAGGAAAATCATATTTAAAGATACCTTCACCAACCGCTCCTTCACTACAACATTTTTGGGACGATATACCAGAAGAATTTCTAACGATGCCTGTGGAGTTCTCCGAGAAGACCTTAATACAACTAGAGACACACGTCTTTTGGTAGATTATTCCGGCTCACTGACTACATGGCTACACATTCACTTGCTGGCATACCTGAAAACCGAGAAATCTACGGAGTCATGCATCAAACACACCATCTTTGGCCGAAGATTCGTAATCTAAAATATATTCCCTCGAAATTTTCCCATATTATTCATGTTTTTCCTGCTAAGTAGATGATTGATCTACTGGTCCTAAGATGATAGCGAATCCATCTGTCGTTGCCTCGAAGCAATTTCTATAGTATTTGTGTCCGTAATGGAAAGAAACTTTATGGTGATTGATTTCTATTTTTTCTCATTAGGTGGCGACCGTAGTATTATATTTATCATTGATATTTGCAGTAGCAATGGACAGGCGATTAGAGAGGATTCGAGCTTCCTCAATTTATAAATTCTTACCCTCTCTTTTTGCATCATACTAAACAAGAGAAGAATATTCGCTCGACTACATAATTTTTTTCCATGAATTATTAAAATTTAATTGCAAGTTGGTCGAATTGAAAGTTTATCTTAAATTGGCCTTAAGCTTTTAAAACAGATTTCCTGCTATGTTTCAAAGAATTTCTAAAGAATTTTCTAAAATTATTGCTGAAAAGCTTTTTTTCCTGAATATTTACCTTGAAACTTAAAAATAAAAAGGAAGAAATTTCCATAAATTCAATTTAACTGTCACTTTACTACGTTAAGATATTTTTTCTTTTTTTTTACCAACATAGTATCTGTCGTATTGCAATATTAATAATTCCCTGTTGTATAAAGACAAAAAGACAAAACCTGGTCTAAAATAAAAACGAAGGCAATAAAGAAATTAATTCACTTGAATGGAATAGAATTTGGAATTGGAAACTTTATGAAGAAAATTTGATTTTTATGAGATGCATGATTTGTGTCAAACTTTCTTTTTTTCTTTCTAATAAAAAAAGAAGATTTTTTTGTTTTATATGTTTGAGCAGTTCCTCTACTTCAACTTTACGCTACTATTGAGGAAGAAAAAAAGTCGTCCTTTTTACTCTACTAATTGTTGGATTACAGAGACTTAACGGAAAATTCAATTTGTTGGACAACATTTAAGCAGCAGTAAAAAAAAAGAATCTTTTAAAACTTTTTTACGTCGTGAAGAAAGAAAAGAAAAAAATAACAAAAAATGTTAAAAAACTTTTTCTTCAAAAGAAAAAAAAAATGAAGAAAAAAGAAACAAAAAACCTGAAGCAAATGCGTACTGACAGCTTACAAAAGTTGCCAAGAGGATTGCATGGAGGAAAAAAAATCAACTCAAGGATAGCAAAAAAAAATCCCAACAGGACGACAAATGAATTACTTTAACAAAGTGGCCCTAAATAGAGGTGGCGTGGCATGGCGTCATAACCACCAATGGTGGTAATGTTGGCAACAGAATTCACTGGCCGTTAAAATTGTTTGTCGTAAATTAATTTATCTGTAAAACTGACTTGAAAAAATTCTTTATCATCAAGTTTTCTTCATTCGTTTTTATATTTCTCTTTTTTTTCTCTTGTAACTTTGCCAACCAAAGAGAATTCATTTTTCTTTTTATTACCATGACCAAAGCATTTAAATAATTTATAATCAGAGCAGTCAGTATAAGGCAGCAACAGTAGTAGTAGTGATGGACATTTACTAAAAACGGTCAAAGTTTTCAAAGCATCATAAACAGTTCAACTCTTCCGTTTTTGTTGTTATTTTCTCTTTTTTTCCTTACACACGTAAATTAATTAAACCTCAGGACATTTGCCTTTTGCTTCCACCATTACCGTTCAAAGAAAAATCTTTCACAAGCAACTTCTCAACTCAGCCGTTTTTTTTTCTCTCTCTCTTTTTCTTCCTTCTACTTGATTAACTTGAAGTTCATGTTGAGGCATTTATTGAAAACGACAGGTATTTTGAGCATTACCAGCACCTTTCTATAGCCCTTGTACCATCATATCATGCCATTAAAAATGCTGATGTTTTTCTACCCCAAGGACATCATTAATTTTTCATAAGCGTTTTCTATGTTTAATTTTACAAAAAAATTAGAAACAAGTTGCAACGCTTTTATTTTTGGGGGTACATTTAAAATTTTTGGTCATTTAAAACAATCTGTGTTAAGAGCAGAGAGACTAAGAATAACGCCATAAGGATGGCAGTTATCACTTAATTGACTTGACAACCTACTAAAGCAACATTAGGACAACCAACCATTGTGTTCTTTTTTCTTTTCTAGTTTCAAATTTCTCGAATTTATAATTGGCCATTAAAGACTTATGTAGACGGTGGAAAAAAGCAGGAATAACAAATTGGATTAGGAACCTGAATTATGATTTCTTGTAAAATTTAAAGAAAAAAGAAATTGTGCTGAAAAATCAGATTTTCTTTAACTTTCCATGTGTTTAGTTTTCCGGCTTAACGGAATAGGACACAATAAATTCTGATGGGGTATGTGTATGAGCAATAGAATAGAAATAGAATAGAAATAGAAATAGAATAGAAATAGAATAGAAATAGAATAGAAATAGAATAGAAATAGAATAGAAATAGAATAGAAATAGAATAGAAATAGAATAGAAATAGAATAGAAATAGAATAGAATTAGAATAGAAATAGAAATTAGGTCGTAATCCTGACTGAGAAGAGTTGTAATGACCAATTAAGTAAGCAATTAATTAACGGCGTAGTAGTGTTCTATACAGTAATGTCTACAAAGAAGGATGAACCGTGATATTGCATTTCTACGAAACGATAATAACTGATTTTTATGATTTCCCTGTTTGACTGAATTAAAACGCGAAAGGTTTAAAAATTAGCCGTTACAAGTGCATTTCTTGGTGTCATCGAAAATAAACGATCGAAGTGAATTTGTAAAAATTGAAAACGAGCAGTTATCCTTATGTATGTATATCAACACTTTTATTTGAATCGTCTTAGGGCCATTATTACAACTTGCCGCTAACTAAAGGGAGGATTTTAACGGGCAGATAAATTGTTTTTCATTATTATAAGTGGACAATATGGTAGAAGTGAGCGTTAAGCTAGAGGGAGGATAACTACTACCGATAACTGTTAAAGTTAAGTTTATGTTTGAACTTGCCATACGTATATATTATTTTCAATATGGCAACTTCAAATACAGTGGGACCTCGATTTTCCGTGATGGTCGGGACCGGAAGCATTCTGTATAATCGATTTTCCCGGTTAATTGAGTACAAATTTTGGCTAGTTTTTTAATAGATATTTTTATTAATTAATAAATGAATATGTACATATTTATATAAAAACTAAATAATTCAAGGATTTTATATACATACATGTTTCAAAAATAAAAAAAAAAAAATAATTTTGTCAGAAAACAGTGAACAGTAGATAAGGATTTCATGTACTAAAGAGGGAATTCCCCTTTTTCGCTTGTTTGTCCAAAATAATAGAAAAAAATGTTTGCTTATAATCACGGTTAACAGAGGTAATCACGGTTAAACGATGCAGAAAAGTCGATCCAAAATAAAATTAAGTCGATGCAAAAAATGTTCTTTTTCCATCCCGGATAATTGATGTTGCCGGATAATCGAATCACGGATAATCAAGGTCCTACTGTATAAACAAAATGAGCATATACAACAAAAAACGAATCCCGTCGCTATCACAGCGTTTAAAAAAAATTTGTTTAATTGAGCAGTGTTATCGACATTGCTCCGGCACTGCCATATTTTTGAAAAAGTTAATTTTATTTTATCAATAGGTTGTAATAACGAAAATAAGTAAAAGGTCAATTTAAAGTTCCTTTTAGCTAAAGGTACCTTTCACTAAAACTAAGTTTAACGGCAAGTTGTAATAATGGCCCTTAGTCTAACAAATACTAAAGTCAACTTGATTCATTTCTGGGCATAACTGTTACTTTGATTATGTCTATAAAAAATGGCTTGAAAGTTTAAACAAGGCCGTAGAAGCTACTATAAAATATACTGTAACGCTTCACAAAATGATATTGGATAAGACTTGCCTTAATCATCCCGTCGAGAAAAAATGTTTCAGTGGACAATGATGTGCAAACAATGAAAAGCGAAGCAATTCTTATTAAAAAGATGCCATCAAACTTGTTGAATATCGCTTGAATAGGGAATATAGTAAACCTTAAAGAAAATTATGATGGAAAACAATTAAATTTTCTTCAAATTTTGTATGTTTTCTCTAAAAGTCGTCTAGTTTTAAGACCACAGTCGTAATTTTATATTTCTGAGTAGTAAAGTATTTATAAACAAAACCTTCTCTAAAGTCTCTTTCTTTCTAACAATCAACATTAAAATAAGTTTACACGTGTAATTGCTTATAAGTTCCTTTTTTTCTACCTCATCATTTCTTTTTTTGAGTGTATTTTGGGCAATTACGTGATTTATTTTTTATTATTATTGCCCGTATTATTTTTTTATTACACATAATTGTTGGTATTACCATTGCTTCTGTTGCTGCTGAGGATGATATTATTCTCTCTTCTTTTGGTCTCTTTATTTATGCCACATTTTATCGTATTTTATTTCAATTGAATTTGAAGTGGAGACATCACTTGAAATAATTTTAGTTTTTTTTTTGTTTTTTTTTTCTGGAAAACGTGAATACATATATAATCTTGTTGAAATGCCAGCAGAAGTAAGAAAAATCTTAAACAGGGAACGTTGCAATTGAAATAGCAGCTGGAGGAAGTAATGTTGTTGGCTATAAGGGACTTAAATATTTAAAAGCTGTTGGCGGTATTTGTTTGAGTCTTTTTTTTTCACTTTCTTTCATTCTCTAATGCTTTTGTATATAAACAAGCGGTTTCCTTTTTTCTTCTTTTCATTTTTATAATTTTATATTGAAAAGACTGACGACACGATGTGATAAAAAAAAATGTAACAAGATTGTTAAGCTTCGTTGAAAGTCAGTAGGAGTCAGTGATTTTTTCTTCTTTTTTTCCGGCATATTAGAGGATATTTAATGTTATGAATTAGAAACAAGCGGAAATAAATATTAGAAAAGAAAATATGAGCAGTAGCGTAGTGCGGTTAACAATATTTAGGGGGAAATTTTTTTTTTTATAATTTTTTGATATGAAAATAGTGAATAGAATGCCGAATACTCTAGATTCTGTTTCACTTTTTTTCGATACTGTTTATCAAAAATATATTCTCAAAAATCCGATATTGTTACGTATTCTATGTTTTCAAAAGAATGGCCAATTGGTCACACAAGACCGAATTCCTTATTATTGAAATCTTTTCTAGTTCGTATAAAACCCACAGCATGATTAGAAGACAGACTCTTGTAATCTTGGCCTTCTCTGGCCACGCTCTTAATTTCATGTACCAATCTAAAAACAATTTAACAAATTGAATGGGTGGCAGTAGTGGGAGAGAAAAAAAAGGAAAGAATGAAATCAAGTATTTCAACTTGTCTACCAAAATTCTTAAGACGAGATTTAATTTATTCATCTTCATCTCTATATAAAGATTCGCCTCTCCCACTACACAGCAGGGAAAAAAGAAAATCATTCATATTCATAATTTATTTGATGGAAAATTGTATGATTAACATAATTTATGCATAAATGTCAGTTTAAATTAAGCGAAACTAAGACGAACGCAAGTATAAAATAAAATAAAAAACATTGTGAGACGAATATTTTTAAGGTTTAAAAGTAAAATTGAATAGAAATGAACTTAAAACAAGATTATTATTGTATTCATTTTAATTTGAAGTAAATACTTACTTTGTTTTGTTTATAAGAAATTCAATGTGTTTTAAAGGAAAGTTTAAAGTTGCTGATGTGGGTTGTTGTAGTTGTTGTTTATTGTATTATATACACTATAGTCCTGTAAGTAATTCTCACTATTTTCATATTCCAATTAAATAGAAATTTGAATTGATTTTTGTTTTTCGTAAATGTTGTGGAAGTTATTGCTATTGTAGTATTTTCAACGGCTAATTCGTTTATGAGTTTGAGATTTTCTTGCTCATTCTTAAAAGCAGAAAAAAGTAAATATTTTTAACGAATTCTGTCTGCTTTAGTTTTGGATATCAAAATGAGTTTTTTTTTTGCCGTGTTACATAAATATACTTTATACTCTTCCAAGTATAACATCTGAAATCAATCGAAATGTCCTGGCCTATGAATGATGTCCAAAGTTCAGGTTAGTTTTTATTAGTTGTCTTCAATCCCTATTGCAGGATTAAAAATGATTTCTTTTGTTTGTTTCCTGTTTCCAATGATTTGTTTGAATTTTTTTATGAATTTGCCTTCAAGATGTGATATTACTTGTGTTTGTTTTGTTGTTTAGTGAGTTTGAGTTGTTTGAGTGTTCGTTTTGGGTAGTTTATTGTAAGGAATAGTAGTCAACCCGATGATATCAATGGACCCATGATGGTGGCGTTACTACACTCTGTTGGGAATATTGTACTCTGGCATTAAGATTTGCTGTGGGCACTTGCGTTGGTAATTCTAGTCCAGTTGTCATTGTATTATTATTGTTGTTTAGCATTGATGGCAATTGTTGTTGTTGTTGCTGTTGCTGTTGGAGGTGGTGTTGTTGCTGATGTTGTTGTTGTATCTGTTGTTGCTGTAATTGTGCCTGCAATTGATTTAATTGCTGCTGCTGTGCAGCTAATGTTGCAGCCGTAGTTGTTGTACTACCATCAACCATTAGTCTGGTATTACATACACTGTTACTAACTGTACTACTACTAACAGCCGTCAAAGGGATGTTGATGTCCAATAGACCATCGATATTAATTTCTTGTTGCATTAACTGTGTTAATAGATAAAGAGAAATTAGAAAATATGAGAAAAAAGACTTAGTGAACTCGTTTCCTAACAGTCAAAGGCCGGTCTATCAAATATAAAACTACTGAAATATACATTCAATAATTTTGTTTAGTCGTATGTAGATTGAATAGAACTAAGGATTAAAATTGCTTGTGTATGGTATTCTACTGTAAAAAAATCGAATACTATAAAAAAAACTAATAATTGTAAGCAAGGCTGTGACGAAATAAGTACGTTAAAATAAAATCTTTGCCTAGAATCCTTGAAATACTTACTTCTTCTATATTGCACTCTAAACCGCCTTGAAAATTTTCAATAATTAATTCGTCAATTGGTGCCGTCTCATTATTTAATGCACCCAAATATTGTCCCATCAAAGTAGATGCGCAATTATTATCTAAAAATTAAAATTAAAAAAATAAAACGATAAACAAAATAATTAATATGCAATATTTACAAATGAATATATGAGACATTGCAGGCGTCTCGTATATACGTATATACGAGTACACAGATGTTGTACAAGATAGTAAACAAGACACCAAGACAATGTGGCAGGTGACAGTTGGGAAATTAAATATTCAAATTATATTGACACGATTAAAGATAATTTACCTTCTAAATTTGAGCTAAGTTGTTGTGTTTGTTGTTGCTGTTGCTGTAACTGTTGTTGTTGTTGCTGTTGTTGTTGTTGCTGTACCATCAGTACATTAGAACCACTGTTATCAGACGTTATCCCTGATTGACCATCAAGAACAACATTCGCATAAGTGTTTAGGGAATCCGATGATGGTTCACTATTTTGATAGGCGGGTGACATGGTATTTACAGAATTTGGTGAGAGGCCCTTTAAAGACAAACAAAAAAGAAACAAAAACATTAATGAAAATATATAGAAAAAATATTCCTTTCAAGTAAATAATTTATTAAGCTTACCTCACGTGTTGAATGCAAACAGGTGCAGGTTAATGAACGATGCAGCATACACTGTTGAGCTGGTAAATTGCTATAGCCCTGTGACAGAGGTCCATTAAGCGTATATGTTGGTTGCTGGGGATTTGTAGGATATGGTGGTGGTGGTTGAGTTGGCATGCCAGTGGCTGCGCTATATCTGTGCCAGCCGTATGACCGTTTGGTTTCAAAGACATTAAAGAAACAACAAACAGAACTTGACTTTATTTATCTGAATTACAATTTATAGCTTATGAGATTGAAGAAGATATTTTTATTAATTTTTTTTTTTTTTTGTGAAACTACAAACATTTAATTAACATGCCAAGAAATAAAGGCTGCATGCATAAATTTTTTTTAAGAATTACTATTAAAAATGAATGAATATTTTGACTTTTTAATTAAAAGATAAAGAAGAAGAAAATTAAAACATAAATTATAAGAAAACAAAATTAATAACTGACCCTTGTTGCTGTTGTTGTTGCTGCTGTTGTTGTTGCTGTTGTTGTTGTTGCTGTTGCAAAAGATCTTTTTGTAATGTTAATTCCTCGGCTATTGAACCGGCCAATTTGTCCACAGTCGAAGCTGGTGCTGAATTTTGATAATCAGACGCAAAGCCCCAATCAAATTCCAAACCAACAACAGTTTGTCTTGGACTTAAACGTCCACAGGAACTAGCATTCGATGAAGCACGTTGACGAAAGTCCGGTGATATAGGAAAACCGCTGTTGTTTTTTTTTTTTTTATTTTTTAATAATAATGATTTGAAAATTAAAAAAAAAAATATGAAAAGAAAATAAAACAAAATTAAATGATAAATATAAAAAAAGTTGTAAAAAACAAATCAAATAAATTTAAAATGAATTAAAAAATATTCATTTTCTAATAATTGTTAGTAAAATATTATGTTAACATGGTTAAAAATTAATTTAAAGCTACGTTATATTTGCTGCTAGCATGCCAAAAACTCTACAAAATGTTTTAAACTGAACTAAGAATGGGGATAGAGTAGCGAAATTTAATTTGATTTTTTGATTACGGTTTTTTAAGAAAATGGTAACAAATTTATATGAAAATTAAAAACAATTTTGTTTTTAAAGACTTATAAAAAATTTTTTCACCGAAGATACCAAGTTGGTGAAGTTCAATGGTAGGATTTAGTAGAGAGAAATCAAAAATTGTAGAAATTTTAATTTAAAAATCAATTTGTTAGTCTAGTATTAACTAGGCTTATAGATTATAAATAAAAATAGCATCTAACGAACAGTATATTTTCAAAACTAGATGCCCTGGTAATCTAGTGAATAGTGTTGTAGATTATTAACACGAGGGTCTTACCAAAGACTCTGGTCTGTTACGCAACACCGAGCAGCAGGTCTTAGTTATTGAGCTCGTAATGATTAGATATAATTTGTAATTGTATTGTAATTAATAAAAAAAATTAATTGCACTGCTATCCATTGCACTGTAAAATTGTTATCAAATTTCAAACTTTAAGTACGTTGCAGTTAAGTTCTTGAACCAGATGACTAAGAAAGCTTTTATACGCTGCACTTATCAGATGAATAAAATAATTTCTAAATAACTAATCAAAAATTTAAAAAAAAAATTCAAAATCGAAAAGTTGATAAGGAACAAAACTACTGTAGAAGGGAATTATTAGAATGTTGACAAGATTTCCTGTGTGATGCTGTATAGTGAATATATCATGCCATGATATCAAAATAGTTTAATAAATTATTCAAAAAGCTAATTGGCATATTATCAATAAGAAAATAAAAGAAAACAAAGGAAAACTAAAAGCAATTTTAAATTATTTTCAAGCATGTTATGTAATATCATTCTAAAGGTCTACAACTACGTTTAGCTATTTAATTTCCTTAAAATTATATGTGATTTATTATATTAATAGGCGAACAAAATAAACTTAATTAATAATAATTTCTAGCTAAGCGAACTACTTTCAATGAAAGTTACTAATGTTTTTAAATTAATTGATATTGAATTAAGTTATTAAGAATATTAGCAAATAGTTTAGCATTAAATAGTTACCTATGCAATGGACTTTCGGGAAAATGATCCAAACCCTCACTTATACTACTACTCGGCGATGGGGTATTATCGTTGAGAGCGGTAACACCAGCTTGACGCAAAGCTTCAACACGTTTTTTAGCACGCCCCCGACGTTTCTCATAACGAGACGTTTCCATTGAGGCAGCACGTCTACGCACCGATTTACCTTGTTTAGCATCAGGATTCAACATCCACCACGATGATTTTCCAGTGCCCTCATTTTGGACACGCATAAAACGATTATGTAAAGAGAGATTATGTCTAATTGAGTTCTGAAAATAAAGTGAGAGAAAAAAAACGTTAAAATATTACAACATATCTCTGCAAGACAATGTCAATTTCTAAAAGAGTTTTCTTTTTTTCTTCGTTTCATTTTTGCAAAATTTGCACTTTCCCCTCCCCACTTTAAATCAATGGTGATGTAACAATTTATAAGCATTGAGCATTGGTGGCATGAATTGAATTTCATTCAATATTTGCTCAGGAACAAGAATATGAACTCAAATTAAGATTATGTGAAGAGAGTTATTTCAAACAAGAAGTGAAAATATGGAATACACTTCCTCCCCAATACCGATAACTAACATCATACTCCCTGCCATGCTAAATGCCATTCAATTGTCTGACGACAGTTTTATAGTCAGTCTTTTTTCTTGCTCTTCTTTCATACATACATTTGACTCATTCACGCAGATAGTAAGTAATAGTCCAGACATACATATGTACATATATATATACTTCTATATTCATTCAAAAGTATAACGAAATTACCAGAAATTGCAGAAAGAAAAAATAAAAGAAATAAATTTGAAGAAAAACTTGAAAAACTAAAGGAAAAAATAAAAGATGCCATCCATACTAATTGGAACTTGGCTGGTATTTGCTAAACGCAAGACGCTACATCAGCATCAGTTTAAGCAGCAGCGCATCAATTTAATATTTTTCGTTTTTAGTTTCTATCTCACTGTCTCCGCCTTACGTATCTTTAAAATTGTATCCCAGTACCAGGCAAAACCATCATCACTTAAACTGTCAATTCATATTTTATAACACGCAGTCATAAATATGTTGCTGGCAAAAGAGGGAAAAAAATTTGAAAACGTTACTGCTTTCAATCGTTGGCTGTTGACAGGTTTTTGTTTTTCTTGTTGCCTATACCCCTTCCTGTAATGTCTATGGGACAACAAGGCCGTATCAATGGCAAATCTATAATAAAAACTGTATCAGTCATAAAAGTAAATGGTTATAAACGTTTATATGGGATTGTTTTTTTACATTTGAAAACCACCTTACATTAGCGTTTCTATTTCCATAAACTCAAAAAGGATCATCACAGAAATTTTATAGTTGGCGAAGACGATTTTATGGTTGCCTACTATACTAATCTGATTTGTAGGTCGGAGTTTTAATGCTTTATATGGTGGAAGAATAGCTTTTTTAAAAACTAAGGCTATATGGAATGCTACAAGCGCAGTTTTAATGGATTTTAGACATGATAAAAGTATTTTAAATACTGGTCAAGCTCCTTGAATATAGAGACGGTAAAGTTATATTTTAATGTCTTATCCATTTATGCCGCACAAGAAATGATATCGATGCTTTGTAGGCCTGTCATGTATTAAGTTAAAATCCTTGGCATGAAGTCAATAATATTGTGTTCCCTGAAATCGGCAGTTTTTTTGATAACGAATTAAACGTCGAAGATCTCTCTACTAACTTATTTTCTTAAATGGTCATTACAACCCTTTAGTCAAGATTACAAACTAGCTTCTTACACCACCCATGTTATGTGTGTAAATTGTATACATGAGCGTCTACATCTACAGTTTAAAGTCGACCTCGAACTACAGATTTTTGAGAAACTTTTCATGACAGTTTCGTTTACTCTAAGAGTTTTTGCTAGAATACTGCTGAGAGGAAGTCGTCGAAGAAGTATTTTTCATATTTCGATTTGATCGAGATGTTTGACCTGGAGTTTTGAACCGTGGCCTCACGTCCTACTAGACTACGGCTACTAGTTTATTTATATATTGAACTTAAAGCTTAGATTCCTTCGATAAAAATCCCCAAATTAAATGAATTTTATTTTTAATTCCCCTCGCTGACAAACCCATTAACCTGTCAACTATAACAGTTTAAGGTTGACTATAAAAATACTCACTTAAATTTATAACAAACGTGTGGTAAGCTGACAATTTGGTACGAAAGTTTTCTTTAATATTTTTTTTTATATTATTTTTATATCGCCTCCCCATGCTTATGACGTTTTTTTCTTTTTCTTTCACTAAATTCCTACAACTCCTACAGTGATTACGCCTTATTGGCGCCATTTATCAACGTGTGTTTTACCATAACCACTAGAATGAAACCTTCGTATACAGTAGCAGTAGCATCATCATCATCATCATTGTTATTACTATTCCTATACTTATAAGCGACTCAAAAAAAAAAAAAAAGTGGGGTTGGAAAGGAAAAGGATTCAATAGTTTCTACTCTGCCATGTGCATAAACATGGTGGGGGTGTTGTAACCATCTATAAGAGAGAAAGAAATAAAATTCATAACTTTACTTTTAGTTGCTTTGAAAGAGTTGGACGTGAAATCTAACAAAAAAAAAAAAAAACTTTTTCTTGGCGTCACTTTTGCGAGACACAGACATCACTTTTGGTACTTTCGGGTACATTATCCTGAAAAACCTTTACTTTATATTGTACTTCCACTTTTAGTGGCATAAAATATTTTTAAAGGTTATTAGTGGATGCTTATGTTACAAACATATTTATTAAAATATTGAACTCGTTTGTTTTTTTTTGGTATTTTAAGAAACAAAATTTAAATAAAATAAAATCAATAGTTTTATTAGGTCTATTATATCTCATGTACATACATACATATATGTATGCGAGGAATGATGAATCAAACAACATACTGTTGAAGCATTAAATTCATGATTTAAGTTTCTTTTTAAAAGTTTATAATTTAAAGGGGATTTTAAATATAAGCCTTGGTAATAAGTTATCACGAAAAATTATTAAAGAAATTAATAGATTTACACATAATTCCTTATGTTAAACAATATTCTTCTTTTACTTTTAAGCACATTTTCAATGACATCACATATAGCTTGGAGCACACTAAACAAAATCTCATTCAACATACTGCCTCACTCCTCTTTTTATTAGTCAGATTCGAATTGCGAATCAACTGAAAACTCTCATTGTTTTTTAAAATAATTTCTTTTCGAGATTACTATAAAAAATCTACCCTAAAATGAAGCTTGGAAAAAATAGTAATCTTTCCAAAAGGCATTGTTCACGATCATTAACTGACTACCCTCAGAAAGTTTAATGGAACAACGCTGTTGTGTTTATTATGGTCACAAAAATCGTAGGTATAGCATATTTGGAATAGATTTGAATATTGAGTACACAAAACCTCAAGATTCCATTAATACAATGGACAACACCTCTCAAGTAATATTACTTAACGGACTGAAATCAAAAGACAAGATCGATTATTATACTGAAATTAGGCTTAAATAATGCCTAAAAATAACATGTTATACTGAATACAAATAATCACACATATTGTTTATGTCTGACAGTCCAAACTTCTCATCTCATAGAATTAAGCTTTTTTTAGATTTTATCATTAATGTTGTTTTTGGCCTTAGACTTTTTTGATTATTAACTAAATTGTTCGTTTTTTGATCGCCTGGAGAGATTTGGAGCTCCAGAAATATAAATAATTAATTTTGAATTGAAATTTTGTGAAATTAATAAAAAATAATAAAATAATTTAGTGTATTTTAAAATTATTGTGGAAAAAACCAAGAAATAAAAGAAATACGGTGTACAACAAAAAAGTATACAAATAAAAAGGAAAGTGATATGTGTTTGATTTTTTTGTGCTTGCAGTCCTACATATAATATTTGCCTTTTTTGTAGTGACCTGTAATCCCAATCGGAGGAACTGACGACTCATTTTTTCGTGTTGGTCCACCCCTCATACAGTCCACAATCGAACACATATTTTTAATAGAAAAGCTACCATTAGATCCTTACACCACATCGAAGATTGTCTAAAAAAGCCGGCTGTCTACAGTAGACCCTTACGTGGATTTCTAGACACGGGGACTTAAAAGGTAATAACTTGTCAACTCTAGTATAACTACTAATTCCAACAAATTGAGATTAATTTTCTCCTCTTGAGAGGAAAACAAATGCTCTTACACAGTCTACACTCATTCGCAAAGATGCAAATGTTAAGTTACGAAAGAAACCTGACAAATCCGGGCTTTTATGAATATACGAGCAACTTAATTTGCATTAAACTTACATAGAATACATGTTAGGAACCTCATGGTGGTGCATGCTCAAAGGTAGTTTCGCTACTTGAACAAAAGATGAAAAGATGAGGAAGAAGAATAGACAGCTAAAATAAAATGAATTATTTGGAGTAGTAGTAGTTTGATAACCATGACGAAAATATGTTTGTCTTGTTTCCGCCAATTACCATTTCTATAAGTGTCCGAAAATCAGTTAGATCCGCTTTACATACCCCGACATATAATTGTACGCACCAGAATTATTCTGTTTACAAACATATGGCCACAAAGAAATTGCAAAGAGAAAGTGGTAATCGATTGACCACCTCTTGAAGACGATACTGACTGGAACTATTTAAGGTAACATAATGAAAGATAGATTGTCGAAACTGAATTTACAGACAGATTCAAATGAATGAATCTTGCTCCAATTATTTGCTCACACCTGGATTACACAATTAGTTTGTGCTTTTAAAAACAATATGCAACACAAATTCTGCTTTCCATATGGGAATATAGCACAATAGAATGAAAGACAGATTACCGAAACTGAATTTACTGACAGAATGAAATCAATGAATCTTGCTCCAATTGTTTGCTCACACCTGGATTACACAATTAGTTTGTGCTTTTAGAAACAATATCCAACACAAATTCTGTTTTCCATATGGGAATTTAGCACAATAATACTTGATATCGCATTAAAAACTTAATTAAATATGAAAAAAGAGAGTATTTTACATGATAGCATTTTTAAAGTGAGTCATATACTTAAATTATGCCATTTTAAAGCGGTATGTGCGACAGCCACATGTATTTTTAAATTTTAAAAATTATTAATAATTCAATTCCTAGAATGTGTAAAGCGATATGCATACAGATGAAGCCAGTCAGTCATTCATTCATTTATCACAGAGAACTTTAGACTAAACCAGTACGTAAGCAAGTCTGACAGTCTGTAAAGTGACCCCGAAGGTATGTATCTGTACATGCCACATATTTCTTTGTATTTGCTTTTATTTAAGGCGTATTCATACATAATTGTAATCGAATGGTACACTAGTATGTATGAATGTATGCATATATGTATAAAATGTCATGACATTTAATTAAAATAAATTTGATTGTTTTAAACAAAATTGGCGAATTATTAAAATCAGATTCAAATTGTATTTTTGAATTTGCTTAAAATGTAAAGATCGATATATTAACATACTTCTGTTAAAATTTGAAAACATTTTTTTGTACGATTAATATTATAATCTTTTAACAGAAAATAGTCTTTTAAAAAGGTCTGTCTGTGTCTGATATCCTCTTGAGGATAGAGAAAGTGTTTTCCAAATTCCTGGTAATTTCATAGAACAGAAAAAAGAGAAAAAAAAATTGTACTTATTATTATAAATTCAAGTGTGTTTATACATACATACATACTTACATACATACATTATATTATTCCCTTCTACCTGAGTGCTGACATACATTTTGCACATTGCCTGTGATTTACAATCAGAATCCACTACCGCAATAAGTTTGTTTCTTTATTTTTCGAATTTCAGGTGGTAACAAACAAGAGCAAAATGTTTGCTTTTACTTTTAGCGTTTAAATAAGGCAGAGAGTAAAATTGTTGTTTAATACGTATTTTCTACTTTTTTTTTTTTTTTTTTAAATAAAAAAAAATATTTCTTTTACGCTTTTGTTTATACAAAATGTGAACAGATCTCTGTATTCTATCAACTGCGCAATAATTTTTTTTAAGATGCCTATTTGAAATTATATGCTGGAATATTAATTCTTCAATTAAATGGTCATGGCAAAGTTGATTTTTTCAAATTAAAGTCATCTTTTAATTTAAAATTAGTTTTTAGTTTTATTTTCCCAGTTACTCACACGTAAGTGAAACATTTTTCCTATATATTGATAAGTTTCGTAATAGTAACGGTAATAATATGAATTATCAAGCCAATCACCAACGCTGGAGTAAAGCTAAAATGATAATAATCACCTCCACAATTTATCCCAGTATTAGATGATTTAATGAGGGAACCTGTTCATAAAAAAGTGCGATAACTAGAGTGCATCACGCAGACTCACAGATTTTAATATATGCGGACAATATTTGCCTACTTTCGCATAAGCTCTTTAACTCGCAAACGTAATGTCAAGAATTAAATTCCGATGTATGTACAGTGGCAACGAATGGCGGCGAAACAATAGATGTAAGAGAGAGCCCAGTACCACAGGAATGGTGCCTCAAAGGTTTAGGAGCCGTAATTGACCAAATAATAAATGGAGGAGCATGATACTCCAAGATCTAGGACAGTGCTTCCTCATATAGGAAGATACCAAAATAACAATGATAAATTGTGTAAGATTGAGATGCTTTGGGAAAGACTTACACATGCAAGAAAGGTAAAAGGACAGCCATACTCGCTGACACGCTTCCAATTTACTTACTCATTAGCCCAGTACGGGGACTGCGCTTAACCGTGGCATCACAACGGCCCGCTATGCGTGCCCAAGTGAGCTTCGGTATCAAAGCTAACACTCCAACCTGACTTAACCTACTCATTAGCCGTGTTTTTAAGTAGAGTACTACTTGGATAGGACATAACTTGAGGAGTCTTTGAAAGAACAAATGGTAAAACCGAAATTAACAGCGACAAAGCAGGTTTTATAAAAAAACGAAACAAATCCTCCAAATTCTCACAATTAAATTTAAAAACTGACTATTAAAGCCGTAACAAAGAAAAAATAATAATGGCCGTGGTAGTCATGTAAATCATCACCAATTATCCACCAGAATAGCTAAAATAACCATGGTTATTATGCTGCCACACATACACACACCTACTATGGCCACTTACAACAAAATGTAGCAATTCAATGTTCATCTATAAAGAAAAACTCTGCAGAAAAAAAAGAAAGGCAAAACGTGTAGAAAACTGTTTTAGTGGAAATATGACCTAATTTAAGCCCAATACTGAGAACAAAAAAAAAATCGAAATATATGGAGGAAATTACTAACAATTTATGGATGATTTCTTTAGAATATGTATTATACATATTATATATGTACATACATATATATGTAGTAACAGTGACAGTGATAATTTATAAGAAGTAATACACATGAATGAATATTCATTGAATTAAAAAAAGTATTTTATAATAAATTTATTACATACGGAAGAGCTCTATAGAAATAGAAAACTATGCTCCTATTTATTGTATTCGCGAAGGACAAAAAATAAATCTCAATTTAATATACCAAAAAAATATTGGCAAACTTAAAGAAGGAAATTAAGAAAGGAGAAAATTATTATTGAAACTCACTGATGAACCAGGGTAACATTTAAATGAAATAATCTTTAACTAAGGAATGGTGGCCAATTGCCTCAATTTCCTCGCATTTCATTCACTTTCAATTCTGAAAACCAAAACCCTTAAAAAAATCACCCATTATGACCTTGTTTAATAATTCTTTAAACAGTATTGCGACCCAAATTTGTTATCTTATATTGTCAATCATTTTTCAGCATTAAATTGATATTGATGCTTATCAACAAACCCTCGTTGAATTTGTATATGATTAAGAAAAAAAAAACATTCTGTGTTTTTATTTATAAATTTTACAAATATAAAACCAAAAAGAAAACGAAATCATAATCTCTTAATTTTTTTCTGTTTGTTATTTATTTAAAGAAAAAAAAAAACAAAAAGAAAAAATCTTATCGACGAGAATCAGTCTGGATTTTTTCCCTCCATTTATTCTACGGTTGCTAAAACTTTAAACTAAACAAATCATAAATTATTTAAAATTAAAAATTTTTTGGTGTCAAATTCTTATATGATGGTTTAAGGTTTTTTCCTGGATTCGCTAAAATTTGGTTTTTTATTATTAAAATTTTATTTGGTTGTTTAGTCTAAGACCTCCAAAAAAAGTATTTTTCTTATATTGTCTGTTTATAAATAATTTATAAAGAAATTTACGTAAATGAAACGAGATTTGCGAATTTATAAACAGAAATGAATCAGTCTCAGGCTAAGCAATCGAATTCATTTGATTTTTATTTTTTGCTTTCCAAAATCAATTATTAAAGCGCATATACAAACGTAGTTTGTGTGAAAACTTAAAGCCATTAGAAGTATTCCTAAATACACCAGGAAAAATTTACTACAACTACATGAAAAAGAAAACACGATTTATCTGGGTTTACTTGAAAGACTTTAAATATTGAAATTATAAAAATTCCCTTCCTTATAAAACAGCCACAAATTCTTTATTATCTGACTCAAATGAAGAGTCTAAATTATTTTCTCTCCATAAATATTAGAAAAGTATTGGTAGCCGTATTCAGAAACTAAGATCAACTTTAGAAACATCTATTAAGCATTAATCGTTAAAACTGTATTCAAAACTATTTATCGTGTAATAAACCATTAATAGGTCTATTGTAGACAAAAAGTACGCCCGAAAAGGTGATATCGAAAGTATCTCGATCCTTGAGAGAGTCGTACAAAAATGAATTGAATTAACAATTTGGATGAGTTGGGTTTGTTTGTTATACAGACTGTTTTAAAATAAAGCTTAAATATATTTAACAAAGTATGTAACCACAATGAATTTGGAGAGCCAATCGATAACACGGATCATCTTGTATACATATGTAGAAAGGCGATATCGAAAGTTTCTTGATATCGCACTAGTAGTAGTCGTGCGGGAGTCGTACATTAATCACCCTTATTCTGGTTGTCGTCGTCGTCGTTACCAAAAATGATGTCGATAAAATCAGAGTCGACAAAATCAGAGTCGACACAACACAATATCGACGGCGTATTGACTCAAAGAATACCAAATGTGTGTCGAACAGTCATCTATAACTGTCCATAACGCCAAACAGAATACCAATTTTAAACTGTCGACATAAGACGACGTCGACGACGACAACCAGAATATCTAAGGGTGAATGATAATTACAACTCTTTTCAAAGTTCATGATCATATCATTTGCAGACATTGCTCATATAGATGGAAATCGTGAATCGTGAAAACGTGAATGACATACATAATTGATCATTACAAACAGCCCTTCAGTCAGGATTACGACCTAGTTTCTCACACCACTTATGGTTATGTGTGTTAATTTTATCCATAAGTGATGGAGCCTACAGTTTAAAGTCGACTCCGAACGACAGATTTTTGTGAAAAACTTTTCATGACAATTTTTATTTTAGTTTTTGCCAGAAATCTGCTGTGAGGAAAACGCAAAAGAAATATTTTCTTTATATTTCCTTTTGATCGATATGTCTGGCATGAGGTTTGAACCGTCGCCTCAAGTCTAATAAGCCAACACACTACCCTCTAGACTACGGCCTCTTCAACATGGGTGAGCTGACCTGAAAATTATTGGATATTATTAAGGAACTTTGCAATGAGTTCATGAAACTGTCAGCGGACAATTGATCTCCAAAAGCGATGACATTGGTCTCAATACACAATCCTAATTCAACTACTTTAGACCATTTCCTGTTTGTATTTCTCATATCCAAAGTTTCTATAAATGAATAATGGACGTTAAATTTCAATATTTTTGTTCAAGTGTAAAAATTGATTTTAAATAATTGATGTGGACAGCAGTGTTAGTGGTGGTCATTGTCACAAATTTTTTTTCCAACTATTTATTTATCTAAATTCACCATCTAAATGTGCTTTGGTGTGCAAGTTATAAATTATGAGTATTTTTATTAGAATTTCCTAAAATTTTTTTTTTGCACCACATGTACATACATACATTTGTTAGCATTTTGTTTGAAAAGCCAGTGTAGCCTTTAATTGTACCTTTAGGTTAACAATTGTGGTAATGGGAATATTTGCAGCTGTGTTTAGTACATTATTTTAACTCATATGGTTATGTGACGTACAAGGCTATACAATTTTTCTACTTCAAAAACGGCAAAAAAAATTCTTTCTTTCTTTTTTCGAATTCAGTTGACAACAACTCAGAATAAATTTGCATCTCTAACGAAATTTAGTTAATTCAAGCAATATTTAAATATAGTTTTTGATTTGTTTGTTAGGAAATAAATTAAATTTATTTTCGACCATTTTTTCTCGGTCTACATTTAAGCTATTGTGATTTTTTTTTCGGAAAGACAATAAATGTCAACCGGTTTGTTTGTCTATGAAATATTGCTTGCATTAATTGTTGATTAACTGCTACTAATTGTCGCCTGCCTTTAACAAGAGATATAATTTTAAGATGTCTGAAACATTACAAAAAAAAAATTTGCAGACTATTAATAGTTTCAACTGGTTTAATTATGCATGAAATTTTATGCAAAATATAAATTAAAAATTTTATTGCTGCACGACAGATAAAAGAAAATTAGATTCCTTCATTTCAGAGGACAGGTTTATTTTTAATAAACATAATGCCACTAAAGGACAGACAAAAGGCCACCATAAATTATGAAAATTAAAGCAATAAATAATATTGAAAAAAAGAAAAAAATAACACATATACGACCAATAATCATGCTGTGGCCCCTATTACTTTAGGGGAATATGCAATAGAAACGATATAAGTCAGCAGCGGCTTTTTAAACTTGAGTTTATAAAGATTAAAGGATTGTTAATCGAAGATCATAACAGCACATGTAATGCAAAAAGTCCTGAGTTAAATTCAAAAGACTTTAAAGCAAATTTTTTTCATAATATAAAAATATATAATATTCCTACGTTACACTTTGATAGCAAAAAAAAAAAAAGATTTTTTCGATAAATTTAAAGACAATTTTTTTTTATTTGCAAATCTTATCAGTACTTGAAAGATAGACCGGCGAAACATGTAGAAAAAGCCCACAGACAGTTAAATCAATACAGACAACAAATTAATAATTATGAACTTAGTACCCACTGTATTTATCACAAAAAATTTTTCTTCTTTCTTAGGATTTCTTAATTTATGATATATTTTTAGTTTTGTTAAATTTTATTTAAATTATGAATGAATTTTATTTCTACAGTAAGAAAAAATATTCAATGAATTGAGTAGTGTTAATAGGAAAAAACAACTCATATGCGAATAAATTCCAATTAATATTTTTTATAGCGTATATTGACCCAAAACCATTATCATGTGTAATGATGACATTCTGTAGAAATGAAGGCATATGTACCCTTTATGATAATAACAAAATGACTTTAGTGACATGCATACTATACATACGTTTTTTTTGTTTTAAATATGAATTTATGATAGGTTAGGTTAGGTTAGAGGACGTGTACTTGTCCGTTAAGACAAGTACAATACCCGGAGGTCGAAATTGACCCATTGTACAACGTCCTTGGAGAGGGAAGGAAATAGAGGGAATAGGATGAAAGGAGGGCATAAGGGTAAGGGGAGGATGGGAATCACACAGAAAGAAACAGACACAAAACAAGGGTTGAGCGCGCGACTACACTTATGAAGCCCTAGCACCTCTCAACCAGCTCAAACTGCTAATGAATCTGTGGAGAGCCTTGATGTCGGCTCTCGACACAGAACTCAAGCTCTCAAAGAAGGCCCTGCCAAGGGTCCTCAACCTCAACCTACCAAGGGCTGGGCAGTTACAGAGGAGGTGTTCGATAGTCTCTAACTCCTCCTCATCGCAACATACCCTGCAATAGTCCGGCTGGGATCTGTTCCAGATCCCCGTCAGCGACCTAATCTCGCAGTGCCCTGTGATAAAACCGACAACCAACCTTACGCTGGCCTTAACTAAGCCCAGCAGCCAATCTGTTCTCTTACTGTCCACAGCAGGCCATAGACGTCTAGAGACAGAACAACCTGATCCGTTCCTCCAACGCCTCTGCTCTTCCTCCCTGACCCATCCATCGATGAGGCCATAGAGGTGGCAGACTGGGGGTTCAGGACCAACTATTAAATCGCCCCCCGAAAGGGAACCTAACCTAGCGAGGGCATCCGCCGTCTCATTGCCCAGTATTCCGCTATGACCCGGAACCCAGCATAGACGGATACGGTCCGGTCCAAAAGACCTCAACGACTCTTTGCACTCGCGAACCAGTCGTGATTTGCACCAGACCGACGCAATGGCCTTAAGGGCAGCCTGACTGTCAACGAAGATCATGTAAGATTCCGAATCCGAAGATGGGCCACCAGCTATGGCCTCAATAGCCTTCAGTATTGCGAAAATCTCCGCCTGAAAAACGCTGCAGTCATCATTCAACCTGAAGTGGAGTTCAAGACCGAGTTCCCTACAGAAAACCCCAGCACCTGTACATCCACCTAACTTAGACCCATCTGTGAAAATGGGTATACCACTCTGCCCCCGGAGTACCCCACCATTCCATTGATATTATGATATGATATTGAATTTATGATACTTTACTGATAATTGTATCTGGCTGTTAGAAAATTGGAGATAAAAATACAAGTGGTCTCGATTTTGTCTATTTATGTGACGTCTGTACCTTTTATGATAATATATACAGTGAAAAGAAGTAATTTCTAGCAAAATAGTCATAACTAAAGTACTTTTGGTACCCAATCAACCAATCAAGAATCAAATCCGGGAGAAGTCGAAGAAACTTCCACCATACATGTTGTGTGTGTTAATTTAATACATACATAAGTGGCGGGGCCTACAGTTTAACCTCTACTCCAGTCGCTGGAGAAATATTTTTTCATATTTTGTTTTGATGGAAATGTTTGGCCTAGAGCGACTAGACTATGGCGATTTCAAACAATCTATAAATTAAGCCACCCTGACGTCTGTTGTCCTGGTAGGATAACATCAACAACGAATATCATAGGAAAGCAAAGCATTGAAAAGGCTCGGACTCAATCAGCAAAGTTTCTCACCAATGCACCCTCAATATATGTTCATAGCGGACGCTGTTTATCGGCAGCTATTATTATCGGCCCGCTATTAATCATTTACTTTGCAGGAAAAAACTTAATTAATTAAACTGAGACAAAGCAAAGAAATAATAGCACCTACATGTTCATTAAAGGGTCAAGAGGAGAATTAAAAATTTGGATATTAATAGCCGTTTATCTATGCAAGAACCACGACTAGAATTTGCAAATATAGTGTGACTTATTTTAGTACTTACAGGATGGCATTACTCCAAATCTTCTACTGTTTTAAAAATCTATACTTAAAGTCTTACAAATTATTCAATAAAACTTTTTTTAATATCGGGAAAAACACATGTCAAGTCAACAAGCACTGGTGTATCAATCACAAGTTCTATGACAGAACTTTAAGTTTAACAATGGTTTCACTTCCTTTAATTTTGTAAAGTATTTAGTGAGAAGTATTTTAGAGGCCCTTAAAAAGGCTATTCGTTTTATCAAAAGCTTATTATTTCAATAATTCAATCTGTCGTGGTGGCTCTTTATTCTTGAAATGTTGAAATACCCCTCATAATGCTTATAAAATCGATTTTCAATAGTTTGTTTAGAACTTAATTTTAAAAAAGTATTTTATTGTTATGATAAAATACGAAATTTTTAGTTTTTATGATTTACATTTAATATCTTGTCAACTTTAAGTAACAAAAAAAATTACATTATACGACTGTACACTATCACTCCCACAATAGATATGGATGTGCACAATAAAATGAACTGAAAATAATTCAAAAACAACTTCGGCTGTAATAGTAATGATGAGGCAATAATGTTGAAAATGACCAAACTTTTCAAAATTCTCGCAAAAAAACTGTTTAAGGAAAGTTTCTGAAGGAACTTTTTCAATATTAAATTACTCAATAGAATGTACACCATGAAAAAGACTTTTTCGGGGAAAAAAAGTTCACTTAACTATTGTTAACAGCGGCAAATGGGGACAGAATTGATAAATACTTATGCAAACTATGAAATATTTCACAAAGATACCAAAGATACATACACCCCACCAGACATGATAAAACCAAAAAAAACACAAAAAAATGGGGAAACAGTTGATAAAAAAGATACTTGAAAAATCCAAATGAAAACGAGGAATCATGGATTAATAAAAGCGACGTTATCACTGTGTTAAAAACAAACAAAAAAATAATAATAATACTAAAAATCACAAAAGTAACGAAACGAAAAAATCTCGTGCGCATTTGGTTTTATTTTGTCGGAGGAAAGATTACAAAAAAAGTATTTGACAGACTGTTGCTAGTCGGCCGCGATTACGATTAATGCGTTAAATATTTAAAGACTATTTGGCGCCGAAATAAAACTAAAAGTAAGTGTATGTTTAAGGCCGTTTTGCCAAGATATCATCACAATGTTTTACAGGAAATTCTATTCTTGGTAGCAATAAACCCGTTGTACTTAAGTTTACTCAAAATACTCAAAATACACTAAATTTAAGTTTTAATTAATTTATCATATTTTTTTTTAATGAAACCAGCACTCAGGGGATGGCCCCTACTCATGCAGTGCATTGTGCAGGTTTTTAAGAAAGGTGGAAAGGGGGAAGGGAAGACGCGAACTGCAAGGAAACGAGTTGCTGCTAGGTGACTATAAAATGACCAGTGCTATACCTTCACCATTAGACAGTCTACAGGCAATCGTCCCCAAGAAGCCCGCAGTTTCTCACACCACTTATGTTGTGTGTGTTAATTTTATACATAAGTGGCGGGACCTACAGTTTAAAGTCGACTCCGAACGAAATTTATTACACCTTAATTAACTTTGCATACACCATCATAAAACAAAATAGCATTAATTTTGTTTATTTAAATAATCAGTCAGATGCCACCATCCTTAGGATCCTAACTATCCATCAGAAGTTCCTAAATCCTAATCCATTCTAAATCGAGGCCGCAAAATTTCCAACTTTCTCATGTTGTGTGCGTTAATTTTAAACGTGAGTGGCGGGACCTACAGTTTAACGTCGATTTCGAACGACAGATTTTTGAGAAACTTTTCATATCAATTTTATTTACATTCTCTTAGAGTTTTTGCCAGAAGTCTGCTTATCTATAGATAAATCTCGCAAAAAATTTTAATATGTAAAAAGTAAATGTAAATAAAGATGAAATTGGAAATGAATGAAAATGCCAGAAATGTGCTGAGAGGAAATCGCCGAAGAAATATTTTTCTTTCATATTTCGTTTGATGCCTGACCTGGGATACGTCTACGGCGACTTCAAAGTGGTGCAGTAGTAAGTTAAAAAAAGTAAACCATACGCTTGACTTTGTAAAACCTTGTTTACGCAACTAGTTTAATTTTAATCTGTATGCGTATGCAAATAAGCTGAGCTGTTTTAATGATCGACCTCAAATTTGTTCCAG
The DNA here is from genome assembly GCA_927399465.1 of Sarcophaga caerulescens. Lineage (NCBI taxonomy): Eukaryota > Metazoa > Arthropoda > Insecta > Diptera > Sarcophagidae > Sarcophaga > Sarcophaga caerulescens. The sequence continues at coordinate 51,415,911 of OV656872.1, read as the reverse complement.
ATTACACGAATTGTACGTGAATTAAGGGAGCTATGTGGAGTTGTTAGGCTGCCACTTCCGAATCTGTGTTGTTTATACTTAAGAGAATGGTTCCAAAACGAACGAATCTGAAACGCAAACATCCGACGCTTCTCCATTTGTTTAAAAGTCCAGTATGGGCTGCAATGTAGGTGGGAGGAATTAATTGTTTCTTTAAATTTTTTTTTAATGGAAGAGGACATTCAGTTACAACGAATTCACAGTGTCATGTTAGATGGCTTTCTAATAGGTAAGCGGTAAAACTTTGCTGGCTATAACCAAAAATGTGATACCAGAACATAACTTCAATACGCCTCTTCTAGGATTTCGTGAATCCTTACTTGCAACATTGTTTTTCTAAAGACCTGATAAAAATTACGCCCCACGCAAACAAGATTTAACCAATGTGGACAAGGACAGTAGATTTTTGCTATCTGCAGGCAGATATTTGGTCGTCACGCAATTAAGATCTCACCATTATGGACTTTTGTCTGTTGGGTTATCACTAGTCTAACCATATGAGAATATTTACAACTTATTTGCCTTTTTTAGAAGAAATCAGCTCACATGAAACAGCAACCATCGCAAAGTCTATTATGTTAACCACAATATAAGATGTTAACATAAACGTTGATTTTTAAAATTTCACGTCTATACTTCTATTCTAATTAGTTTTTCTAGAACTTGATTTTTTACTTTACATGAAGATTTTCAACAGCGACTTTAAAAATATGACAGTTGATAACGGCCATCTTATTGTTTTCTGACAATTTAGTGCTGTCAAATCACCATGAACGAGTGTTGCCAGAAGCAGAATAAAATCCCTACATGTAGGTAACCGTTCTTATGCGTCATTACAAATGTAACGAATGGTTTTACCAACATAAAAATAAAAATTGTTTAAGATAATTATTAGTTAAAGAACTCTTTAAAAATACTTGAAATACGTTTTTTAAGTTTAAAGTGCAAATCAACAAAAGTGTTCTTTAAACCAAAATTATTAGTTTTTTTATAAATATAAAATTAAATTTGATGGCTGGTTACCACAGTTACCACGCTGTAGTTATGCAAAATTAAACATTTCGGGGATATACATAGTGTAATAACAATAATTACCAATCATGGTATAAGAAATATAGAGGTAGTTTCATTCTCTCTTTATTTTTTAAAATTCACTATCTGACATGCTTAAGGATTATGACGTTTTCGTTAAAATAATGCTACCATATTAATTTTAAATATCCCACATTTTCTTTGATGTCATATGAAAATAATAAATTCAGTTAAATTGAAAAATATTTTGAAAAAATTTTATAAATTCAAATTATATATATTATTTTGACCTGTTCCTTTGATAATCCAATCAATAAAATATTCTAGATCAAGGTCAATTTCTTAATTATCAATTTTCTTTATTATATATCAATATTTCGATATCCATCGGATATCATCTTTAGGATTCCAGTACAATATTAGATGTAATAGCGAGCAGTGATAATGTTTATATTTTAGATAATGCTACTCTCTTTTTGGAATCCTGAAGATGATATGTGTGATTTTCTGTGCCCCAAATGTAACAATTTTGCTTGTTTACATACCCGCCAAGATCAAAATGAGCTTGATCTGAAAAGATGATTTTTTTTTGCCAAAATCGGCATCTTCTGTAAGTCGATCGCAGGCCCACTTAGCGAAGCGAGTGGTTGCGTATACATAGCCATATTCGTTCAGCGGAAGGATAAAACTAATTATCTGTCAAATCAGACATGAGCTAAGTGTTACCATTCACGAAATAAGCACTAGTTGAAAATAAAACGTTAGATGGCGGACCCGATATGAACGAATATATTTATGAAAAAATAACTTATTGGCAACCTTGTTGCAATTAATCGACAAATTTTATTTCATATAATTTGGTGTACAATATTTTTAATTTTATTTTGTGTGTTGTTTTTTATTTAAAATTTCGTTAATATTTTAGTGCTTTTAAAAATGTCGAAAAAGGTGACAATATCGTTTAACATGCCGAAAACTTCGAATCCTCCAAGAATGGGTCACAGTTTAACATCGCTTCATAAAATATGCCGCAATCATGAGGTAAGTCGAAGTAATTGTTTAAAGTTGTGAAATTCTAGAAGTATGTAATACCAATAAAATGCACATATTTTTAATATCTTAGTGGACAAAATCTTTAACGTAATTAACCATGCCCAAGGCCAAGGCATAATATTTCAAACATTTTCTGATTGGAAGTTTGTTCACTTAGTTCAGCAAGAGTTTTAACAGTATGGTGGTGACATTTTTTTTTTTTTTTTGCTTATTTGGCTTCCATTTTAATTTTCATATGAGATAAATTTAGAAAAAAAAATTTTTTTTTTCTTCTAACATCAAACAAGTCGCGCCACTAAACATTAAATTACCCTAATTTTCACAAGATATTAAACACAAATAGCTTTTACAAAATGAACTTGGCTGTAATTTTTGTTAATACGGATACTACTGTACCAATGATCCCATCCAATGACATTAGAAAAAAAAACAAATTATGTTCAAATCGTGTGCATTCATTTATTAAAGCGATTTTGTTTGATTTTCTTGCGCCAAGCAAAGAAATTATCTTCTTATCCAACAAGTTTCAGTCCCTACATTCTTGTGTATGCCATTATTATCTTCTCAGTCATAGTCATGTCATCATAAGTTTGAAAACTTATGTGGTTATGTATTTTTCTTTTAAGCCATGTGTGCTTGCCTTATCGACAAGTTGTTTTACAATTTTAGAAAGAAAATTTTCTCTGCTTTAATAATTTCTGTTTGATTTTCTGCGTACCCAAAAAAAAAAAACGAAGAAGAAGCAGAAGATTTTTTTGTCCATTTACATCAGACAGTCTGTAGACAAAAATATGACACTTATTGCGGAAAATATATTTTTTATTCGATTTCATATGTACATATGTATTCATTTAGACAATTACCAGCAACTTTTTTTTTCCCCTTTTCTTCTAGTTTTCTGATATACTTGTAGCTGTTTGGTTATTATTTCTTCAGTGATTTTGTTTTTGCTTTGATTAGCAAAAAAGGAAATTGGCTGACAAAGTTAAAGAAATATCAACTTTATTTCCTTTTTCTTACAAATATTATCGAATCTTTGAACATTTCTTGGTTACATTTCAATAATAAGATTCGATAGTTTATAACATACTATAATACACCAGATATCTGAATTGCATAAATTTATAAATTCCTTTCAGAAATATGTATTTATAGTTGCTGGCAAAAGTTCAATGTCCATTGAGAGAAGATTGCCAGTTGTCATAAGAATGCAACAAATTAAATATAGAACTACACATAGTAGTTTCCTCATCCTTATTTCCCATATTAAACGTAACGTGTATATATTCTGTTGCAACATACAGATTTTAATTTATGCGTGGTTTTAAAATGAAATACACATGATTGCATATTTTACTTCTCCTTATTTTTTGTGCAGTTTCTATTGCTGACATGGCATGGCATTCTATTGCATGACATAGGGGAAATATACCCTATACAAAATACTTAACAGAAATTTAATAAAACAATTGGAAGAAACTTTAAACTTAAAAGGTCCATAAGAAAAATAAAATTATCGCCAGAGTTACATACATATATGTTGCGTTTCAAACAGAATTAGTCTTCTGTCGTAATTAACAACCAATATGTTGTTTGAAATATAATAATGGGGAAATATACCCTATACAAAATACTTAACAGAAATTTTATAAAACAATTGGAAGAAACTTTAAACTTAAAAGGTCCATAAGAAAAATAAAATTATCGCCAGAGTTACATATATGTTGTGTTTCAAACAGAATTAGTTTTCTGTCGTAATTAACAAACCTTTAGTCAGAATTAGGATCAATGTTTCTCACACCATCCATGATTTGTGTGTTAATTTAGAAATTAAAATTTAACGCCGTCTCCAAATGACGACTTTGAGATACGTCTCATGGTAATGTTACGCTTTTGCCAGAATACTGCTGAGATGAGATCTTTTGATGCACATGAGTAAAACGTCGACCAAACACAACATACCGTGGCTCCTTGATGAACCAATGGAAAACAAGGCCAAGACGGGTTTGCAAACACCCGCTTTACAACAAGAATTTTCTAACTTTGACGGTTGATAACTGTCATATTGTTGAAGCTACATCTGTCAAATTAGTTGCCATTTATTCAGTCTACTTTGTTAAATCACCATAATGGACCGCAGATAACGACGTGTATTCCCTGAACGTCCTCTGTAGCAGTTGGCAACTGACCCTAATGAGGCCCACTTCCAGATGAATGAGTACGTGAACAAACAAAATTGTCCATTTTGCTACATAACCCATCCCCATGAGATTCAAGAGCGTCCAATACATACCGAAAAAGTCACTGTTTGGTATGGCTGGCAGCATCTTAGGTCCGTATTTCTTTGAGTACGACATTGGCCAGACCATTTTTGCCCACTTCTTTTGATTTGAATTGAATGATCCGGATACTAGCGTTTCAAAATCTTAGGCTGAGGTAATGTGAACTGGCTACCGAGATCGAGCCCGGTTAGACTTTTTCTTGTGTGATTTTCTTAAGTCTCAGGTATATACAGTGTTGGAAAAAATAATAGAAACAAATAAAATTTTTATTATTTCCTTAAATTTTTATTTATCTTTAAGTAAATAAAAAAGGTATATACATAAACTTAAAAGTATCCCCATTGTCATTTACATTAGCAAGAATTTAACAGCAATTTCCAACAATAAAAGTTTATTACGAAAAAGTATACAATATTTTAATGATAAACTAGTAATCGTTTCTATTATTTTTTCCAACACTGTATGTACATACATACATACATAATTGGTCATTACAACCCTTCAGTCAGGATTTCGACCTAGCTTCTCACACCACTTATGTTGTGTGCGTTAATTTTTATACATGAGTAAAAATTTAAGGAAATAATAAAAATTTGATGCGTTTCTATTATTTTTTCCAACACTGTATATGCAAATAAGAAATGCAATAAAAGTTTGCACATATATCCAGTTGATATACCAAAAATTTGTGAATTCACTCTCTTATCCGACTTACAATCCCCAAAACACCACAAACGTTTTAAAATATCAACACTACATTTAAGGGAATATATGTATCTCTCAAATGTATAAGTTTTCATAATAAAAAACCTCTAATTTATTTGATTTATTAACAAAATTAAGTACGCGAACTGAAAGTTTTGAATAGATTTTGTTCAGTAAAAACCAGTACATATTTTTATTGGAGATGATTTTCTCAAAATTCTTACATTTTTTAAATACGCATTCTAAACAGGCAATTAAAAATGCAATTCAATTAATTTTCTACAGAATTTCTTGCAATTTTATGGCTCATAAATATCCATTGTTCCTCTTTTTAGGTTGCAATAATTTTGCTTAATTATTTTAATTTTATTTTTAAATACAAAAAATAAATGTTTTTTCTTAGAACATAAACAGCAAGAATGCATATTTAATATTGCATATAGGCTCTAGTTCCTATTACTACGAAATAACCACTAAAATGCACTTAACATTTTTTATGAGGTAGACGGAATACATAAACAACGTAAATGCATCACATATGCTCGAAAAAGAGATAATATTTTACAGCTCTTTTCAAATTTGTACCAGATGACAGCAAAATATATGGGCATATAAATATTTGTTGGAAAATATGTTTTCAAAATGCTTGCGTTTTCATTTATTGTAATTAATTTAAAAAACAGAGAAAATTCATTGAATAATTTAAAAAAATGTTGCAAATACGTCTTATTATTAAAAGTAATTGATGTCTGAGGATTTTTGAATTAGAAGAAGAGAATCATTGCAGTATCCCAATGGTATAACTGTTACTTCCTTTTAACCATTGGATTTATGTTGTGTGTGTTAATTTTATATATGATTGGCGAGACCTACAGTTTAAAGTCGAGACCGAACGACAGTTTTTTTGATGAACTTTCATGGCAATTTTATTTACTCTCAGAGTTTTTGCAAGAAATCTGCTGAGTGGAAGTCGTCGAAGTCATCCATGGCCTCACGTCTAATAAGTCAACATACTACCTACTAGACTATGGCGACTTATATAAAGTTGACAATTGCGTCTGTATTTTTGAATGACCAATATTGGATTCCAGGCTCTGTAGCCAGTCCAACTTCATTTACACTGACAGACACTTTCTAACATCTACAAGAATGTTTAAAATCTACATACAGAAGGAAATTGAAATAATTCTTTAGGAAACATAAACCTGGTGATCGTTCTGCTGTAGCAGATCCTAGGATAATTCGGTTACCAATCCCAAGAACATAATTTTCAATTGCTTTAATTACTTAAATTCAAGAAAGAGGTGTAATATGTAACTCTCTTCAAATTAAAAAAAAGGAAAAACATTTACTTTTAATTTTTTCAAAAGTTTATAAATTTTGAGCAGTGAAATTAAATTTGATAAAAACACTGTCTCCAACGCCTCAAAAATAAAAAACAAAATAATTCCATTAGCAATTAATCTCTTCAGATATCTGAAATAAATTTTCCTCTAAACAATTGTTTTTGGTTATATAAATAATTTTCCATAACGATGTCTAAAAAAACTACAACGAATTATGGAGACCCCACCGATATCTATTTGTAATGCTTTTAATACTTTTAATTTATCGTCTATTGCCTTGCCGGTTTCTGTATCGTAATATACACTCGCACCTGGCATCTATTAGATGATTTATGAGCGGACTAATTAACACTGTCGGTGTTAGTTGGCTTTTGTATTTATAAATTTATTTATTTTAAATTATTTAAAGAAATCCAACAATATAAAAGACAAAAAAAAAATCAAATCGAATGAAATGAATTGAATTTTAAAATGATTGATTAAACACCAGCACAGGCAATGAAGTGCAGTCAGTGCCTGCACAGCCAGTGTTTAATTGCAATATTTTAAAATTTTTTTTTCTTAGTTTTCTTTAAATAAATTAAAATATTTTCTTTAGAACACGTGTGGCTTTTGTTTTCAGTTTTTTTTTGTTTCACTTCTCCTCTCCTTTGACTTTTACTAAAATATGCAAGAATTTTGAATTTTATTCAATTTTAATTTATTTTTTTCATTTTCTTTCAATTTCCTGTGCTTTTTACTTTCATTAGTCATGCCTGTGTGTAAACACTTTCTTGGGCTTGCCTGACTCTGCCAGTGTTTGAATGTCAATCAACGTATTTGTTTGAAATTTCAATTCAATTCATTGCATAGGAATTTTACATCAAAGCATTTCTATTTTTGCACAATTCTTACCAAGGAATTGTTAATTTGCACGATACATAGGAAACTAATAAACTGACTAATGAAACGCATTTAATATTAAAGACGTTTCAGTTGACGAAGTGAATCTTTTCTACTACGCATTGGGTTCATGAATGAATTACGCTCCTTTGAGTTAAAAGAATACACACAGCAGTAGGTCGTGTAAAAACTTTAAGAACGTATTGAACTCTATTGCACTGGCTCAATTTATATCTGCGAGCTGTTTAATACAAATGCTTGTTGAGCTATGATATAAACAAGTTTCAGAAGATTATGAAGACCTGGCTTAAATCTTAAGAAATCAGTTCAGTGGAACATTGAATTCATTAAGTCTATTAACATACTTCAGTTAGACGTATTCTTTTCCACTGAGTACTTTATTGTTAAGTACTAATTTCCAATTTGGTACCACTTTTGTAACCAAATAAAATTCTGCTTGGCCGTGTTATGGAAATTATTTTTAGTACGAAATTTTTTAATTTAACTCTTTATAATTCTTTTCGTTTCTTACAATCATTTGATCTGAGCGAAAACAATAATTTCATATTCCCAACTTTTCAATATACCAATACAGAACATGTATGATACTATTTAATGTACTTTTTATAGCTTTTTTCACTTTGAGGTTACAAGACGAAATCTTATGAGGTCCAATAAGCTTTCAATATCTACAAAAAATAAATAGCGCAACAGATTTTGCAAAAATAAAAAGTAACAAACAATAACGTTTTCTATCGATTGTTTCCTGGTACCAGCACGCAGATTTTATCCTAGCAGAATAGCAGAGTACTTATAAATAAAATTAAGTTTTAAACCATAGCAACTTCAGCAATTACTATGTTTCATGTTTCAATAATTAAATCAAGAAATTTAAAGGCTTTTGAAATTACTTTTTTTTACTATTTCGGCGTTCAATAAATTGAAAAGGGGGAATCAATATAATACAACCGGTTTAAACATATATTTTCGAATATTTAAATTTATGTTCAAATGTTGAGGCTACTAATCAGAAGATATTGGCACTAAACAGTGAAAGAAAAGTACCAACTTCTAAAAGCTAAGTTCAATAAAAAAATTAAACTATTCTGATGAAGTTCAATTGATTTCAAATCGTTCTTAAATAAATATCATTGGAAAATTTAAAACGAAAATAGTACCCAGCAATAGCGAAAAGTACCAAGCAATAATAACAAGAAAAACTATTACAAAATCATTAATTTCAAATCTTACAACAAGTCAGTCTCAGTTTTTTTTTTTAGCAATAATCTCTTCTCCCTACTACCCTTAACCAAGTAAATTACATCCTGTGTCTATAATTTACACATCATTTGCGCAAATTTATGACACTTAATGATGACACAAAATCCGATTTAAACAATTTCTACAAACAACAGAAAATATTAACGACAATAAAAAACTTTCTGGTCAGTAAGAAAATCGTTTTTCATTCAGTTTCTTTTTTTTTTCTTTCTTCATTTGAAAGAAAAAACAAACGTCAAACAATAGAAAAATACAACAACAACTGACATTGAAGTAGTAGAACCAGCACAAGAAGCAGAAAATAAAGAGAGAAAAGGAATAAGGAACTATTAGAATTACATATTGGACTTGAATGAAAAACCAATCAAGAAGACAAACAGAAGAAAAAAATAAGAAAAACTATGCAAGTATGACAAGGAATATCTATTGTAATGTGAACAAAAAAATACCAAACAGGGGATTTAAAGGAAAACGAAATATTTACAAGCATAAAGAGCAAGTAACAATTACGTTCAAAAGAATGGATTGATTTGAAATTGTTTCTCGAAGACACACTAGAAATAGTGATTGAAACCAAAAGGAAACTATGTGCGACAACAACTGGAAATGCATAGCCAGAAAATATTGCAAGTATATCTTGTCACCAATGCCACTCTACTGTCAGTAGTTACAGGATGTTATGTTCTGTAAACTGACATCTTACAGGCTTAACTATACTTTATAACCGCTGCTGCAGTTAAAGGCTCAAGAAGTACACAAAAATAAAAAATTCTCTTAACTAGGCACCTGAAATTTGATGACGTAATTCAAGATTTCGAAGATGGGGGAGTCTTTATACGTCTTATTTGGATATTGAAAATATAGAAATTGTGTAAAAAGTTCTTGATCAAAATTTTAGAATCAGAAGCTTTATCTCAACATTTCGAATAAAATTTAAGGACCAATTTTACAATGGAAAAAGCTTTAAAATCTATCGCTCAGATCAGTCAAGAGAGAATGTTTTTTAAAGCTTTGCTAGTTCACCTTAAGAAGGTCTCAGTGAAGAAAGGTCACGGTTATTAAAACCCGGTCAGACATCTTTAGCGAAATGAAATACGAAAAAAATATTCGCCAACTTCCTTTCAGCAGATTTCTGGTAAAAACTCTGGAAGTAAATAAAATTGCTATGAAAAGTTTCTCGAAAATCTGTCGTTCGAAATCGACTTTAAACTGTAGGTCCCGCCATTCATGTATAAAAATTAACACACAACATAAGTGATGTGATAAGCTGAGTTGTAACCCTGATGGAATGACCAAGTATGTATGCAATTGACGTCTTAGAAATACTGGCCATTAAACTATCAACCTAAAAGATAGAATCATTATATTCGAATGGCCTCCAATTAAACGTCTTATCAGCAATCTACACGTAAAAAAAAAATTAAAAAAAATTATTTAAATCATCAATTGTCAAGCAATACTTTAACAAATATTTTTAGTAAACATTGTCAATATGTGCCTTGTTATTATTAACATCTCTGGCCGATTGTAAATCAATACGAAAATGATGTGAAGTAACACTTATAAATTAACTGATACTTTATGACCTAAACGAAGTATCTTCTGCTAAGAATCTGTCAAAATTCACATTTTAACTCTGTTTTAGACGTAAAATATAATGAAAATCATAACAAACTTTAAAAAAGAAGGCAGAACAAACAGGCGCTGAAATTTAATTATTAGCAGAAAGAAATAATAATTTTTATGTTTACACAGCCACGCCTATTTAGTAAAATTTATTTTCGCCTTACTGTCAATGATGCTGTGCCTATTTTAAGAAAGACGCGGATGATGATAATGATGATGATGAAAACGATGCCAGGTTACACTTGCTTCTTTATATCGTTAACTTGACTTAGCTTGGCTTATGCTGTTAATTTTTTAAGTACTTTTTAAGTTGTTGAAATGTCCATAAATTAAAAACTATTTAAGATGAACAATTTATAGCCAAACATATATGTTTAACTTAGGTGTCTGTTAAGAAGAATTTTGGTTTTCTCTCTTTTTTTTTTTTTGTTGTTTTACTTTGACGTCTGCCCGAACATAATAAAAGAGAAAAGAATATGTACTGACCATTAAAAATATTCGCTTATAAGTTTAGACTGGTCTGCTACTGCTATCGTTCTATCATCTTTATGAAATTTTATTGCTTCCCCTGGACATTTGTGTCGTGTTACTCCTACGCCAGAAATTTTTGATAGTTTTGCTCCGTTGCTTTAATCTCCTTAGTTTCATTTTATTATGAAGTTATTAAAATTTTATTGATATTATTCTTTAGGTTATTGTTGTATTTAATTTTTGTTAAATTATATTTTAATAATTTTCTTGTTCCACATTTTAAGGCCATTAAAAGTGGTCAACATAAAAATATACATATGTACGTACATATATGTATGTGTGTATATGCCTTTTATACGAATTTTTGAGTAGATTTTGCGGTTTTTATTACTGCTACTTATTTATCTTAACGAAGAATCATGTCATATGCAATGACCAGTTTATATGGAGGCATTTTAAAAGAATTTTTTTCCATTTTTCGTTTTTGTGGGATTTAATTAATACGTTAAGAATTTGTGCCAACCAAATACAGATAAAGTTGAAATAAAATTCTTATAATCAAATATCTATTATTGAGGACAAGTTCATAAAAATCATTGGAATCAAGAGTTCAAAAAGGGGAGTAAAGATTTTTGTTTATTTCTTAGAACAGCCATTAATTTAACAGTTATACAAATTTAGATACCTTGTGCACATTAAAGTGAAAGGCTGTAATGCTCAATTAAGTAAGTAGTGAACCTAATTTATACTGCAGAATCTATCCTAAGTAAGGGTCTCTTTCTGGTACAAGCGCTAGATTAACACAAACGCTCACTTCACTTTTGTTCACAGGTACATTTTTGGTAATTGTGTAGCTGATAAACTAACTACAAGCACATTCCTAACGAATACTAATGCACTTATGTAAATAAGAATGTTTCATACTTCTGTTAGGCAGCTTGTCCATTAAATATTTCTTATTTAAACATTTTTAGAGGGCTTTACGTAAAATAAAATTCGGTCCTAAATATTTGCGAATCAGGATAAAGTAAAACTTCTTATTGGTTCAATCTACTACACTCTAAATCGACTGACAAACTTCCATGGTGGTGGCCTTCTAGTGAAATTTTTGTCTGCTGTCGCCGTAGTCTAGTAGATAGTGTGTTGGCTTATTAGACTTGTGAGGCTTCGCTTCAAACCCCAGGTCAGACATCTTCAGCAGAACGAAATACAAAAAAAAAATTTCAGGGACTTCCTCTCAACAGTCTACGGGCAAATACTCTGAGGGTAAATAAAATTGCAATGAAAAGTTTCTCAAAAATTTGTTCTTCGGAATCGACTTTAAACTGTAGGTCTCGCCATTCATGTCTAAAATTAACACACACAGCGTAAGTGGTGTGAGAAGCTAAGTTGTAACTGAAGGATTATGTATCTTTATGTCATTTGCTTATCTAATATCCTGATATGATCGACGAAAATTTTAAATTTTATACATTTTTCGGGTCCTCAGCGACCCGAATTTTGATGTAAGTCAAAATTAATTCAATATCTATTTATTTTGTATGATAAATTCATTTCAAATGGTTATAACACCCTGCATTATGCTCACTTACATATTTGCAACAGTGTATTTGCCTACAAATAACTGACCTTTCTTCAGAAATCTAATTAACAAGACTTTATTTAAGAGGAAGTTGCAAATATTTTTAAACTAATTTCACACTATAGGCTGAAAAATAAATCATAATTTAATCATTTTAAGAGAAAAACAAAGAAAAAAAAGTAAAAAACACTTTAAAACTGACGCAAATAAAAATTCCATCGAAAAAATCACTGAAAAACACACTGATAAACAACTATTCAAATATGCAAACAATGACAACACTACTACTACGTTTAATAGTAAATAAACAAGAACAACAACAATAGCAAAAACATGTTGTTTTTATTATTGCTTAACAATTACCAGCAACGTAATAAAAAGTAGTTTTTTATTCTTTTCAATAAAACACTTGCAATGGTGCGCAATAGAGTTGAACAAAACCCAGAAAAATAAGACAAAATAAACTAAAAATAAAAAATAATGCACTCAATTCTCTCTCACTCTCTTGCTATTCTAACAATTTAAACAGCAACAACCTGGTTTAATAACAAGTGTCACATTGCTACATTTACATGTACGTGTTGTTATTAATGCGTTATTAATGCTGCCTGTAGTTGTGTATGTGCAAGTGTGTGTTAGTGTTGTTACAGTTGATTATCTTGTAAGAAATAAGAATTAAAAAACCAAAACAAAAAATGGTAAACAATGTTAAGAGATGGCAGAGTAAATGAGGGGCTTGTCTCTTTAAAAAGAAATCAGAAAATCAAAAACGTAAACACCAACATCAAAAACAAACGAACTTACAAACAATTGTAAAAGTGTGAGTGATGGTGGTGTGAGTTTTAATATTTCATTGTGGTTTCCGCATTTTAAGTTCTCACAGCAAATGGACTACGTTTCACATATAAAGACTTTGAAGGTGTTAAAGGCAACAACAACAACAAAAAATAGAAATAAAAATAATTCTTTTGTTATTATTACAGTATTTATCATGTGACAATTTCTATATTGCATTAGGTATGTTGTTGTTATTTTGTGTTTAAAACTAAAGGGGGTGTGTACCCAAGGTTAAATTTTTGTATACACACTGATACACAGACAAAACTCTCCCTCTCCCCTATACACTTAAACACTTTGGCACCTATACAATATTTATTTTTTAAACTGTTATACTGTTATAAATACTTGACTGCATGCATTATACGGTGCATACGTTTTATTTTTATTTTTTAATGCAACATTAATTATTCTTGTATTGATTGTGTTCTTATTTGTATTTTGTTTTCTTTTTTTATTTAAATTCAATGTTTTAACCATGAAGACAACAACTATTCACTAAGATATTTAAATAAATGTGATTAAACATTTTTTTTTTGTCATTTGTAAACGCGCAATTTAGCGCCACTAAATAAAAAAAATAAAGTGTTGCCAATTAAGCCATTGTAAAAACGTATAACGACAAGATTGTGAGAAAATTAATTTTAAAGTATATTTTTAAAGGGAAATGTTTAAAAATAGTTAATACGGGCCAATTAATAAATAAACAACTTCTATGTCTTTAAGGCATATGGCTGTTTATTTTTTGATCATATCGATTTTAAAAATTGATAGAATAGAAAATTTTCAAAAGTGAACGAATATTGAAATTACTGTTCAAAGATTATTTCATGTAAATATTAACCATGGCTACACACGTCCTAGATAGTTCATTCGTTAACGTCAATTTTGGCACCCATTTTCGAACATTGCTACGAAGGACTTAAGACGTCTCCACAAAAAATAGTCTAGTGGGGTTTAATTACATGATCTCCTGGTGAATTGAATTATTCATCAAAATCAACATTCTAGGACTTATTGTGTGGCAAATCTTGTGGCACCTTCTTGTTACAACCAGATTGGAACCAAGTTCAATTCTTCCATTTTGCAAGTACCTTGCAGCATTGACTGAAACTATACAATTTTCATAATTTTGGGAAAAATTCGTCCCGGTCACGCCACACACCGTACCAATCGTTGCATCTCTTGCATCATGCATTGTTAGTTTTTAGACTGTCTCTGGCTACCCTTCACACACCAATTTCGCCAATTCTGTTTGTTAACGATTATTTTTCGATTTACGAAACACTTTTCTCTTGCAGCACGAACATTGAAGAAAATGCAACTGTTGTCCTTTTGTTAGTCAATTCATAAAAACCTTTTTGAGCTAACCTAACTTTTATACGTTAAAATAAAAATTGTAACCCCGCTGTTCTATATTCGTTAATGCCGCAAATTCTGAGCCCCGTATTCCAGAGATACTAATAAGGCTCGGCTTAGCAAATTCTGCAGTTTCTTCAAGAAGGAAAATCAAGTATCTCTCCGAACCTTTTGATAACATGCAGCCCCTCATTCCGCAACTCTTCAATGGGTACTGCACTGTGAAAGTGTCACTACACTATTGAGTTTCTAGGTCATGCTAAAAAAATTAATAACCTACAGGTCAGTCTATCTCTCTGTGGTCCTCTATGACATAAATTAATAGACACTGTTACGGACCAATGCAGCGTAGAAGCTGTAGCTGATTTACTATACTGTTGACTTTCTAGGGGATGTCAAGAAATTAATATCCTACTGGTCCCTCATCCTCTTTGTGGTTCTCTATGACGTGAAATAATAGACACTGTTTACGGACCAATGCAGCCTACAAGCTGCAGTTGAATGAGTTTCTAGGCAATGTCAAGAAGTTAGTATCCTACAGGTCAGTCATCCGCTCTGCGCTTTTGTATGACGTCAAAACAAAGACGTTTTTATGGACCAATGTAGCCTGGAAGCTGCAGACTTCGTTCTTACGTTAGACAGTCAAAAATCAGTTTAAAAATAAGTCAGTGTTGCTAATCTCTATTTCGAATAATTTAGCTTCCTTTCGGAAATTGTTTTAAACAAAAAAGGAAAACCCTCAAACCCTGTGCGTAACGATAGTATTAAAGGATTAAAAATTCCGTGTCTTCTTGAAGTTTCACAAAAGTTTTGTGGATACGCTGCATATATTACGTCTTATTTTCTATCGCAATATTTTTCTACAATTGTTTTAAATTATTAAAAAAAAAAAAAAACGAAGAAAAAAAAGTGGAAAATAATGTAAATACTTGGCATATAAATCGTGTAAAGCGAAAATATGAGAAATACATCCAAGCCCTGTAAAATATTTCTATTTATTTTGATTATAAAACGAATAGAATAATAAGCAAATAAATTTGATTAACAAGAGAGGGAAAAAAGTAAAAAAAACTTGTAAATTTATTATAATTATTATATACAACTACATATATACATACTTAAACAAAGAATGTGTATGTGTATGTGTGTATAAAACATTTCTAATCAAATGGAAATGAGTACAAGTGCTCAATTCTTTCAATTTGTAAGATAATCGTGACACTCGGTGTTTTTGCGTTTTAAAAACATTTTTCAAGTAGAAACAGAATTTTGCATTTCTAATGCATTTGATTTAGTAATTAATTCTAAATAAAAAGGAACTATTAAATCTGAAATAGACTATCAAAATTGTAAAATATAGTGCTAAGAAATACATGCAATTATTTTTATGTTAATTACCTGACAAAAATTGTTAGTTTTTTGAGAACCAAGTTATTAAAAACATTTAAATTAAAACAAAAAAAAAAATACAAATAAAACTAAATATATGAATTAAAATAAACACTTCATTCCTTTAAAAAATATTAATTAATAATACAGTGTTGAAAGAAACAATAGTAGCATTTTAGCATTATTCAATTGTTTGTCACATAAATTCGTATACTGAGCGTTTATTGAGGAAATTCACATTTCAACCAAGTTTAATTCTTCCATTTTGAAGACAAAAAAGTTAGAAATAACCATGCGGTACCTTGCTGTATTGACTGAAACTTTGCTATTTTCATCATTGTCAAATAATGTCGTATACTGAGCGTTTATTGCCTAAACGCTGTGAAAAGTTCTTTCAAATAATTAGGTTTCATACTCAGTATATATGTTTCCGTTGTTGCTTTCGAATTACAATTAATTTTCAGCAAAGTAAGCAAGCAAATACATAAATTCACTTGGAAGAAATAATAGGGAATAGGGAAATTTTATAAAAAATAATTAAAAATAAGGACAATTAAAAACATTTCCTGGCAAATTGTTATAAAAATGAACGACTCGCCTAAATTGAGGTATGGAATCTAGATAGAAAAGCGTACATCACTTGATGGTTTTTATAAAGTGTTAATTCGGCCCTTAAAATCTAATTTCTACAAGTAATGAAATAGCCTTTAAGTGAGTTCATATCTTTTCACGTCGCCTAATATAGATAACTCACTTACTTAATTGATCATTCCAATCCTTCAGCCAGGTTTAGAACCTAGCTTCTCACACTACCTATGTTGTCTGCATTAATTTTAATTAAGAGTGGTGGGGACCTACAGTTTAAAGTCGACTCCGAACTACAGATTTTTGAGAAACTTTTCATTGAAATTTTATTTACTCATAGAAAGATGCTTAAAGGAAATCGCTGAAAAAATATTTTTTTGTTTCATTTTGCGACTTTAATAAATAATAAGACAATACAGATAAAGTCATGATTAAGCTGGACTTTCGACGCCTGCGAAAAATATCTTTTCTTAACAAAGTTATGGAGAACAACGATCCCAAACATTGTGCCGGAACTATGAAATTGTAGGTTCAAAAAGATCAAGCAGTCATAAAGTGAACTTCTCAATCGCCTTAAGTTTAAAATGGCTTCTATTTAGTCTAGGAATAATAAAGAGACGTGGTTTAAAATCCGGTAAGCTTGGCATTCTATTTTCTCTGAAGATTATTCCATTCTTGTAAATTCACTGAACCGACGTTTAAAATATTAAAAACTAGCTGTACCCTGCGCACGTTGCTACGCCTCCAACTAAAACAAATTTGAATCATTTTATTGATTTTGTTCATTTAAAAAAAAATTGACATAAACTTTAAAAATGTAGACATTTTCGATTATGAACATTTATTGAAGTGCTGTCGGAAATTGGTAATACCAACTTATAAGCCTTCGTCGGCTCATGCGCAATAACTTTGCTAAAGATCATAACATAATAAAATGCACAGTTTACGATTTAATTCATTTTTAGTAATGCTCAGTGGCGCCACCTGTCGGAAATTGGTCATACCAACTTATAAGCCTTCGTCGGCTCATGCGCAATAACTTTGCTAAAGATCAGAACATAATCAAATGCACAGTTTACGATTTAATTCATTTTTAGTAATTTTCAGTGGCTCCACCGGCTCATGCGCAACAACTTTGCTAAAGATCATGAAATGATCAAATATACAGTTTACGATTTAATTCATTTTTAGTAATTTTCAGTGGCTCCACCTGTCGAAAATTGGTCATACCACTTTAGAAACCTTCGTCGGCTCATGCGCAACAACTTTGCTAAAGATCATGAAATGATCAAATATACAGTTTACGATTTAATTCAATTTTATTAATTTTCAGTGGCGCCACCTGTCGAAAATTGGTCATACCAACCTAGAAACCTTCCCCGGCTCATGCGCAACAACTTTGCTAAAGATCATAACATAATCAAATACATAGTTTACGATTCTATAAGGTACATACAAACATACATTCATTTTTATATATATAGATAGATAATATTATTTCCAATAAGTATTGAAATAATAAAAGCGTTTTGAAGACTATTTAGTTTTCAAAATGAAAAAAAAAATTTCCTATTATTTCTAAGAGGTTTATTTCAAAATATTTGCATATTTCCACTAAGAAAGCGGGTTCTTTTTTTTTTTATTTTCAATTTCTTATGCAGACAAATTAAAAACATATTTTGTTTGATTTTTGTATGCAATCGTGTGTCCCTATTTCTCTACTACCCCTGTATAACTGTTTTAGTTATTTGGTTTTATTCTTTAGTTTTGATTCTCACTAATTTAACAATTTCATTAAAAATTCTTTTTTATTTACCCTTTTTTTATTTACATGTACAAATATTTAAACAATATTTTGTTATGTCTGTACCACTGTTTGTTTATATAATAAATAATAATACATGTCAAAAATATACAAACAACAAAACGATGAGCATACAAATTAAATCGGCTCTTAAATAAATGCCATGTCATTAGTTAACAGTGTAGCCGTTTTAAATATTTTTTTTATAAAATTTTTGTAAACTTAAAATCGATATCGGTAAAATTAAGAATCGGTAAATAAAACTGAATTTTTGCAAATGCTATCATGGATAAAAATTAACATGAGTGACACAAATTTTGTGAAACTTATCCTGACTAAAGGATTGTAATCATCAATAATAAGTTCTTGTATTCGTATTATTAATACCTCATGAACTTCGACTCATGAAAATTCGACCACTAGTGATCATTTTACCAAAAAAAATTGTCATATTTTGCCAACACAGTCATCTGTATTAAAAGAATGGTTAAATTAAAAAAATAATCTGAGAGTGATAAAAAAGAAAAAACCTCATATAAAAAAGAAGATTCAATGCTGTGGCTAACAACTGCTCTCAGAAAAGCAATATAGAATCAAAGAAAAATTATGGATAACACTACAATCAAGCAATAACAAAAACATTTGTTTTATTATTTGAAAAATTATAGGCAATAATATGTGTATGTACATAAATGCATTTGTATGCGTATAAATTTCTATTTTTATTTGCCTTTCGGCTAAACAATATTTGTTCAGAAATTTTGATTTTTGTGTGAACGAATTTTAATTTTTCTTTTCTCGTTTTTTTTTTTGTTTGCATATTGCATTTTTTCGTTTTGTGTTTATATTTTATATTGTTTATGTTTGTACGTATTATTAAATATTTTTTTTAAATGCAATATAAACTGACTTACAGTATTAAATAAACAAATTCAATAAAAAAAATCAAGTTCATGGCCAGCAATCACATTGATGAGTGAGTAGCACAGTCAATGACTTTTTATAAAAAGAAAAACGTAAAAACAAAAAAAGCCACACAAGGGTAAAAATTAATTTTTTGAAAATTTGTAAAAGAAAAGATGTTTTTAATTTTTTTTTTTAAACATTTTTATGTTACAAATTAACTAAAAACTTTACTCTCTGTATTAATAATTAAAATTTTGTACACATTTTATTAAAAATTAAAGAAAAATATTAACAAGAATGAAAAAAACATCAAGCATTTGCATTATTAATTGAGTATTATTATTATTGATTCGAAAGATAAAAATTAATAATAATAACACAATATTAATTAAATACAAAAAACTTGAAAAATGTTAACTTAAGCTCTATACTATCACGTCAAGAGGCAATGTTCCTTTTTTCCACTTCACTTTTTGCTTGT
The DNA here is from genome assembly GCA_927399465.1 of Sarcophaga caerulescens. Taxonomy (NCBI): domain Eukaryota; kingdom Metazoa; phylum Arthropoda; class Insecta; order Diptera; family Sarcophagidae; genus Sarcophaga; species Sarcophaga caerulescens. The sequence goes on along the minus strand of OV656872.1, from coordinate 51,396,251 downwards.
CAGTATAATTTTGCTTGTTATTTTACACTTATTGTGTATGTGTGTGTGTGATTTTTTTTTTTTGCTATAATTGTTCAATAAATTTAATTATTATAGTGTTAATAATTATACTGCACTTTTTGTTGTTCTTTTTTCAATATTATTATTGCAACAACGCATTTAATGAATGGTAAACGTTTACACCATTTCCTAAAGTCATTTTTATAACAAACAAACAAATAAAACCATATACGGAAAACAAGTGAAACAATTATAAGAATATTAAATAATTTAAATAAAAAAAAGAAAAAAAAAAATTCAATTAAAAAAAAAAATAAATATTGCTCAAAAAACGTTGTTTGATACTGGGCAAGATTTTATTTAATTTTCTCGTGTGTAGAGACTTGAGTATTTTACTAAACTTCTTGCAAATGTCTCGTATACATATTTACATTGTACCTCCTATGCATACAAAAAGAAGGAAAATGAAATGACTCAGTGGAAACTATTGGTGATTGCTTTTTACGCAGTTTTCGCCAGAAGACTGTTGAGAGCAATTCGCCAAAGAAATATTTTTTCATATTTCGTTCGTTGGTCGAGATGTCTGAGCCAGGGGTTTAAACATAGCTTTCATTTAACAGGCCAAACACAACTTACTAGACTACAGCGACTTTTACTAACAATTTAGAGGGTGGTATACCATTGAGAGCAAACATTGGGAGGGTGGCCAAGGTTTGCGCCAAATTTTTTATTAAAGCCTTTTATAGATGAACGTTGGTAGAATAATAGGTTTTCTATCTAATCCCTACTGCATGAGATATCATTGAAATGGATTACATCTCATTAATGTGACGGAGTGCAAGATGAAATCAGATCTCTTCCTATCTATCCACTGTCCAGAAAAACTGCTGCCTCTACCTCTACAAATATTGAGTACAACATGTAAGGATATTAACTAAACACAGTAACAAATTAAATTTTACTTTTGTGTAGTAAAATGCATTTTGACAGGTATGTTGTTCCTACAATTTTAATCTCTCTTTCTGTCACACTTTGTAAATTTTCAGCAATACAATAAGATACATTTAATATAAATAAAGGCCATTCATCTGAATCAGTGTTTACCATTTCATAGCACAATTGTGCGGAGAGAACTCACACGCATTCTTGTGCTTTATGATTTAGTTTTCGATCAGACTGCGACAAGAACACATGTGCAGCGGATGCATTAGCATTTTATTTGGGAATGACACTCAAAAAATATTTTATGTTAAAAGATACTAATATTCAATGCCTTATATGTATGTTATAAAACATTTAAAGAATGAAGGGAATATGTTCTTAAAAGACATTTTGTATGTTAATATGTAAAAAATGGATTTTTTTATTTATCTAAAATTATTAAGCCGAACATAGATAGTTTTATGTATGTTGATGAAATGAAAATCAAAATAGCGTATATTACTAACACTTTTCTATGGCTGTAAATAAATAAATTCTCTCACTTATTTTCTCTCTCTTACTCACTAATACATAACCAAAAATTTTTTGGTAATGCCTGATCTGAATAAACATATGCATTGTAAATCGAAAAAAAAAATGGTTAACTGTTTATCGGTTTCAAAAGCAAGCTTAAATAAAACACACATAAAACTATCACTTCGATGAAACGTATATGCTTGAAACTTGTCATTATCCACGTAATTTAATGTTATTTACACGACTCTGGATTGAATGCAGTTTCAATCCTTAAGTGGTAGTTTTCGCGCATTAAGAATATTGGTTTTCAAATGCACTAGCATACATACATAATTGGTCATTATAACCCTTCAGTCGGGATTACGACCTAGCTCCTCACATCACTTGTGTGTGTTAATTTTATACATGAGTGGCGGGTCGGGTCTTACAGTATAAAGTAATTCCTAAACAGTAATTTTTTGTTTATCCTTGGTAGCTTATTGCCCTTGTTGGTCAGCCGATTGTAATTGTTGCGTGAATTAAACTTAATATTCTCCATCCATATAAAGTCTAACTCACACAATCCAAATTCGAAACACACCATAATCAGACAGAAAATTGGTCCATGTAATGAGAATACTGTGGAATCGACAAACGGCACACTTACCCTAACAGAAACGTTATTTTCGGTAGTGTGCACATTGCGGTGATACACAGGCCCGATCACATCTAAAACGCTTTCAGTCTCTTTAGATTTCTTTACATGTTGCCAATTCCTTGCACAGTAGATCGATTGATCAATACTTTTGAACTACTTTTACGTGTTATTTGGTTGCTAAAGGATTCCTATTCGTAAATGACAAACCTTTCACTAAATACATATTTAACGCTTCAGATGAAAGTGCCATATGGCTGGTTTTGAAACCTCTAAGTGTGTTACCTTGTATTATACGTACGTTTACACTGTAAAGTTTACAGTGGGAATTTTAATAAAATTCAATACCTATCTGTCTCTCTCAATACGTATACAATGTACACAAAATTACAGTTACAAAGTAATAATTGTACGCATGTAGTAAACGGCATTGTTGTTGTGTTTAAAGAGAAAACAAAATCAAAAAATAAATAGGGGGCTTGGTTTATGTGTGTTGTACTTTTCGTTTTGTTTTTGTGATTGTTTTTTGGTTCATTATATCACGTATATTCTGTGTTTTTTATGTTTATTTTTAATGTTTTTTTATTTAACAGTCTGTTAACAATAAAGGAACTTATACGTATTACAACCTGTTTTCCCCATAATTCTATGCATGTCTGTATGTGTGTGCAAAATTTATTATTGAAAAATTTTCCATTGACCGGCAGAAAAAGAGAGACTACATACATATGTTGATGACGTTGTTATATTACGTTGTTGAAGTGATTGTTCTGCTGTTAGTAGTAGCAACAGCAACAACAACTGGTACGTATTTTACATTATTTAACTTTGACTTTTGATTGTCAAAGTGTATGATACTGATTTTTTGTTGAGCATTTTTATTTTGTTTATATCGTAGATCGTAAACAAATATAAATATTTTGCATATCGTTTGGGATTTTATTTTGCAGCGGCTGTATTTTTCTGGTCAGAATAGTATTTACGTTTATTTGTTGATTCTGGCTGATTTTCTTCATTTTTGTCAAAAGATTGCACAGTGGCATGTACTGCCATTAAATACTTGAATAAATCCTAAAGCATACGCCAATTTGGTTTAAAGTTCAATAAGTTAATTGCAAACGATTTAAGCTTTTAGAACCTTTTATAGGAAGTCATAATTTTTGGTTGGTACAGTTTCACAAATAAAAAAGTACCAAAAATAGATTAAAAAAATATATCGTGGGCCCTTAGAGAGCAAAGCAGCAAACCAAAATAATTTTTTGAAATTTTCAGGTAAAAATTTTCTAAATTTTTGGTTCCATGCATCTCAAAGCAGCTATTTGAAAATTCATCACAAATCTCTGGGTCTAGGCTTTCTGACTGAATTGCCTTCGATTGTATTCAATCCCATTAGAGAATAAATCTTCTACTGATCAAATATTATTTAAAGTTTAAAGCCTAGACCTTAGCGTATTAGGTGTAGAATAATATATATGATAGCAAAGAAAAATAGTAAACTAATTAGTCATTTAACTAATTCCAGCAGTTTACATTTCATGTCTTAAATTTCATGTTTTAAAAATCAAAATATTTTTGACTCTAACTTACCTTCCAGCCCGCACTACTATTCGAATCACCCTTATCTTTAAAATATGACACATTTTGCACCATCCATTCATATATTTGACTCAATGTCAAACGCTTATCAGTGGCTGAACCAATGGCATGTGTTATAAGATCAGCGTATGATAAATTGCCCCAGGCATTACGTCGTGATGAATTCTTTTTGGCTGCATTCACATTAGGTACGGTTTGTTGTGAGTCTAAAAAACAAACAAACAAAAATAGTACAAACTGCCAAAACATTTGCCATTTCTATAGGAAAAACCCACCTCCAGCCAAATGCTGATTACTGGCCTTTGTACTCTCCACACCGTCGGGTGGATCAACGAAATTCTCTGGTCTCGGGCATGGCCACGTATTTGATCTGGCTCTTGTTTGTGGCTCAAAGCCGCCATCATGTAATTCAGCCACCAAATCCATTTGTAGAGCATTTACAACCGTACGTGTTGGCGTCGGCCAGTCATGGGCAAAGCCGTCCATTATAATGGCGTATGGATCGTTTAATAGTTGCAGTTTTGCGCTTTTTATTTTCAACCGGTTCAGTAATAAAAAAAAGTTTTATGGTTTATGGCTGTCAGGTATTGGGTGCACCAGTTGCAAGTAATCAAAAAGCAATAAAATTTTAAATCACTTTGTTCTGTAAGAAAAATACATTAAAAATAAAATTAAAAATCATTTTATTACAACTTATTTAAATTACAAATATTTTTAAAAGTAATTAATTTACAAAAAATACGTCTCTTTTTATTAACTTTATATTGATTTGAAAAGCATGAGTAATGTAAAGGTGGTCACCTCATCGAACTACTTATATAGGTCACGGTAACCGTAGAATTATTTCGAAAAGCAACAACTTTAATGGAAACAGACAGAAATATTTCAATCATCTATGTATGTAACAATATTAATTAATTTTGATTAGGCCATTAACAATTCTGCATCATTTTTAAATCATTCATATAAGGTGTTATAATCATCTGTAGTTGATCCTTGTCAAAAATTTGACGGAACTACGTTATTTACAAGTGTTTAGCTACTGCAAAAATATTAAAAATTCATGTATTAAAATACGAATGTCTTCTTATTTAGCACCCAGTAACTATGTGTTGCATCTAAACATGAGGAAATGGTTCAACATAAAGAGATTTGACTAAAACGACCTCACACACAAAATTACTATATTTTGATGGGGTCTACTAAACTCATTTTCACGAAAGTAACAAATAAATTGAAGAAATATTGGGCGTAGTTTATTGAGCTACAGAGCTATCAATGGTTGAAAGAAAAATGAAATTATATTCTGATTGAAAACTTTTGTCTCATTTAAAAAGTCACGGTTTTATTGACTCATTCCTGTAATTGCTTTCCAGTAATTTTCGTTTGTCATGTTAAAGTAAATAGGTTTGCAGAAAAGCAAAATAGAGAAAAATCAGCGCATAAACAACGACATCGCTTGTCTTTAATTTCCAAACAGTTATCCAGCATTCAAAGAAAAGTAAATACCAGAAAAAGTATAAAGCTTGGGGTGCCGCATTAACACTGAAATAAAAATTAATGAAACGAATTTCTGTTTGCGATTTACTGTTAAAATGGAGCGAATTTGAGGCCTATCTATCGCGAACGATTAAGGGCTATTAAAAGTGAATTACATAAGACAATAAGGTGCCACCAAATCATGGACAAAGCAAAATTAAGCTTCGCACACAATGGCAAAGCCAGGATTGATTAAAAAAGATGACAATGTTGTGTGCTTAGGTTAGAGGACGTGTACTTGTCAACTGTGACGAGTACTGTACCCGGAGGTCGAATTGACCCATTGTACATGTTGTTGTGTGCTTAGTGGAATTATAAAGGAATATGGAGCTTCTTCTACACCAGGTCAACATGATTGATTCTGCAACTACCTGATTGAGGCAAGGAAATCTATTATAAATTCATCAATATAAATGCTGTTGTGATCTATTGAAAGAAATTGAAAGAACTTTACCTAGAAGTCTTGTTCAAGCCAGAGCCTTACTCATTCATGTTATAAGTAGCTTCCATCACTGTAGAACTCTCTTAATGAAGTAATTTTAAATTCCCTAGAGGCCTGCTGAATTAATTTGAATCAGTTTTCGAATACCACAAGCTTCACCCAAAAATGGCAAAATATTATCGATTAAAACGCCAAATATTCTATTTAATAAGGCTGTTTGAAAATATAAAAAGAAGGTGTTTGTAAAAAAACTTTCTCAAGGACCCAATATTTTATATTTTAATTTCAAAAGTTTAAGATTAAAATACCCAGACAAAAATTAAAAATAATATTTCAACAACAAACCAGACAAAAGTGTGGCGTGTTGGTGATATTAGCAGTAATTTGACAGATATTTATGGGAGAGTTAGTTTTTAATTATAGCCTGGTCAAAAGTGATAACACTGTTTAAGAAATATTGACAAAATTCGTCGTTTGTTGTTTCCCTTGACATTACGCTTAGGCTTGGCAACAATGTTTAAAAAAAAATTACATTAGAATTAAAACATTTATTTCTCTTACAATTTTTATACCACTTGTATGGTGGAGAATGTTAAATTTTTAAGTAAATTTTCTTTATTTAAAATTTAAGAAAAAATAAATTTTTTACTTTCCAATGCTAAATTCTATTATTAATTGTATTGAGTGTTTTTACATACTAAAATAGATGGAGATTATTAGCGATTAACGTATAATTAATAAGCAAATTTAGTATGTTTTTTCCCCTCTTTTTTTCAATAATTTTTAAACAATTATAAACATTGTAGGTCATTGAGCTGTCAATAAATTGTGTAAATAATAATAAATACCAAATTAATGTTAAAAAAATTTACAAAATACATAGTATATACAGAGAATAGCATACCATATATATTCCAAAGAAGAAGAAAAATAGCAATAATTCGCCATAAATATAATTTTATTTTTTTTATTTCAAAAGCAGATAAGGTGGTATCATGATGGTTCTTAAAACAGAAAATTATCAAAATTCCAACAAAAAACGCTAACGTACAGACAAACATTTGTTGATTAAGGCTAAGGTACAGATACCGGGTTTAATGGTATCAAAAAGAACAACAAAAATTTTGCACATAAACTTGCTACATATTTTGTTTACGTCTGATATGAAAGAAACTTTATGGTAGACAAAGAGACGACAAGAAAAACAAAAAATGCAATAATTTTTCATTATTTTTAATTCATTAAGAAATTCTCTTAAAACATAAAATTTTAAAAATTTTAAATTAAAAATAAAATCAAGCTGATGAAACATAACTTATGCTTTACCTCACCCTGCGACAGTAGAAAAATTTTTTTTTGGAAAACTTGAAAACAAAAATAATTAAAAAATAATAATAAAATAATTAATTGCGTCTCTCTAATTATTTCCATTAAAAAATTTAACAAATTCCTCTTTAAGTTCTTTTAAATGTAAACGGAAGTATTATTCTAAGGAAATTTAATTTTTTTTTTATAAATTTCTTAAGAAAAATTTTTTTATTGTTTATAAAATTTCAAATATTTGTTTTATCTTCAAAGTTCAAATGGAATGCTTTACAAAATTTATCAGAAAGTATTTTTTTCCCATTAAATTTTTTATCAATCTAATGAGTGTTCAGCTAAACTTAGGCAAGGTTAGATTCAAGGGTTTTTTTATAACTTTTCGAATTAGTGTTGTTAGAAGATTATTTTTATTTAAATTCATTGCCTTCATATAATATTGTATTTGTATGTATGTATGTATTAATAAACAGCAATTTCCTAATTCAAATGATACTAATATTACTGCACTTGGGGTCGTTGTATTAAGTGTGGTCCGAAGCACTAACCAATGATGGCATCAGACGCATTATAGCAAAATGAAACACACTTTCAAGAATTCTGTCAGCTGCAATCATAAGTATTGCTCTAGAACTCAGAATCAAATCTTATACAAAAAGTCACGTCACTTTAATTCAAAACTTTCATGTGTAATGCAGAAAAGAAAAAATTGTGCGACGATATCGATGCAAATACCTGTAATTAAGCACTAGCTTTTGCTATTCTATCTCTAGACTAAAACTCTCTGACATCTTGAATAAAAGAGGTATGAAAGAAAAAAAGGAAAGTCCTAAGGACTGGCCAAAGAACTACTATCTGGCAGTCAGGCCGTCATTTGGCCACTCGGGTCTTATGAGTTTAAATCGAAAATAGTGTGACACTGTTTACAAAAGCTGACTCAGCTAGGTAGGGAACATAAGTTTACTCTTTACTGGGTCCCAATTCATGTGGGAATTCCCGACAATAAGCAAGCAGATAAGCTTGCGATAAAGGAAATTTCCATGTTGTTTATGGAACCAGAAAGGTATGAAAATAGAGACAAAGATTGTTTTCAATCCAAATTTTTTTTTTTTTTTTATTATTATTATTTATTTATCATTAATATAATACATAAGAAATTTAATATAACATATATAGAATTTAATATAATATATAATATATATAAGAATATAATATAAGGGTTTGAGACAATAAGAAGAGATCTGAGCCATGCATCAGACTATCCAGGTATAACCAGAGATTAGTAACCGGTCTTTTGACAGGGCACTGTAAACTCAAAGTACACCTATTCTGAATGGGGGTTGCCCTAAGCTGATTTCAGAAGGGAACATCTGGGTGTATATCAGATACTAAGCAGGGAAATGCCATTGTTGACACCCAGCACCATTCTGAAGTTTTCAGGGCAATTGGCTTGAAGGATAATGCCTTCTTCATTAGATGACATTAGACGAGTACAATAGATCGTATGGTCGCGGTACTAAGGCTCCTCTTGACGACAATAGTAAGAACCGAGCAGTCAACTCTTATGAGGTTATCTCAAAAATAGTAAAGGATTGTCTCCAGTAGCTGTATAAACTAGGTAGGCTAATTATAGTCCACTTCTGTTGGGCCCCCGATCGTGGCAGTAAAGTATGTGAGGAGACAAATTTCCATGCTTCAATGAGTCCACAACCTTTCTGTGGAGTGGGAAGATTTCATTAAAAGACGGAGACTTGTGCTATGCATCCAGTAATAACCTGAGGTACATTATACCTGAAGCTTTTAATGCATTTACAGTAAATACTTTTTCAAGTTTCCCGTTAGAATTTCGTCACTATGACAATTTCCCTGCATTAAAGGAAGAATATGTTGACCTACAATTAGAATTCTATTCTATTTTTCGTTCTTCTTTAAGAAATTGGGTTATTTTTAATTAAAGAGTACTGATATCATTTCAATAAACAACTTATAAACCAGAAGAAAACCATTGTTTATGTTGAAAAAAAAAATGTCCTTAAAATTTATAATTTTTGTAATTTATTTCCAAAACTTTTTGGAATACATTTTCAAATAAAATATCTTTATATAAATATGTCTGTCTATGTAAATTTTTAATAGATTTGATTTATTTTTGTAAATTAAATTATATTTTTAAAAAAATGCAACAGGGAAATTATCTTTCAATAATTTGCACGACACAACTTTTTCATTCTACGTTTTGCCAAAAATATAACAAAACTCAAACTATATGTATGTATGGATGTACGTATGTATATAAATAATATCATTGGCAAAAGTATACATATGTATTTATATATACATACATACTATATATATAGCATGTATAGTATATGCTAGAAATAGAAATAAATTGCAAAAAAAAAAAAAAAAAAAGAAACGAAATAAATTAAATGTAAATTTCTATCTGCTTTAAATAGTTGAGGTAAACAGTGTAAGACAAAAGTATGCAATCATTTTTTTAAATAGAAATGATATTAAACTAAAATAAAATTAAATTTAATTCAATTTTGTATGTATGTATGTACATAGAATATATGAATGAAGGAAAGTTTTATAAACAAAATTTTATTTAGCTTGTTGTTTACATGGTTTAAAATTTGTACATTTAATTTGCGGTTGCTCTGTTATAAACGCCGCCAAGCGCCGGAGACGACAATCACAAACCACAATGTTGTTTGTAAAATTGTTGTGAGTTGAGAATATTTGTTGATTTTGTCAATTTATATACATCATACTAATACGAGTGTCTTTAATGAAGTTCGTAAGGAAACTCTACTCCTGTCATTGATATTGATGGCAGAAATCTGAATAAAATGAATTTCGTTTTAAAAAGGCAAGAATCACTGGAAACTTATCCCTTCTGCTCCCTGGATTTCCATCGAATGATCTAAAACTAGCCTTCCAAATCAAAAGATATTCTAGCACTTTTCTTGAAACAGTATTCTTCTACTCCAGCTTGTTCATTTGAAAATCTTTTTAGAGTTCATATCTTACTAAAGAGTTTGATGCCAACAATCATTAATTGTGTTTTTGTCCAATATCAACTGTTTCTGTTCTTTTCCGGATTACACCCATTTCCTAACAATCAAATTTTGCAGATGAAGGCCATATTTATCATTCATATTAATTTGATCCATTGGATGTCCTTCCAGGACACTTAAGTTATTAGTTGACTCACTCAGACGCCTCATTAATGAATGGTTTCAATTTCTGGGTATGAGGAACCAACGCCGTGTTCACCTTATACAAGACAAGGCGAAAGGACTCAATAACAACAATAGGGTATACAAAGGAATGCACTCTAATGAAATTTCATTTCCGCGTAAAGTACATCTCTTTTTAGTTGTATTGCCATTAGATTTCAAGAGGCTTCAGTCCAGATAAGTACGTATGCACATACCTTTCCAAATTATTATTACTAATCATAACAAGCTAAGCTGAGATGGAGAAGTTAACCAACCAAACGTGGTATGGAAAAGGAAAGCAATTTTTGATGAGTATTAAGTTGGTATAAAAAAGCTAAAACTTTCTTGTGTAATGTAACATATTACTCTGCTAGATATACTGGGTTGTAATCATAATATGAACCAAATTGCAAACGCTTGCAACTATTCAAGTGAGAAGCGACTGAAGACTTGATCACTAAAGAATTATTATCTTCAAATGCTGGAGACAATACCGTCTTAAAGTTATAGTGGGTGAATATCGCTTATTATCGTGATTGCTTACCGTCTGAGTTTTGAAAACTAAATTCGGGACGATTAGTGAAGGCCTCACATTTAAGATTATTTCATGCAAATGTTTCTCGCAGCTATTGCATAGGCAGTTTAACCGTGAACTTCATTTCGGCCGGTATCTCGCAGCTGTTACGCTTTCTTTCAGAGTTGGAATTGTGGCTAGCTTGTCTCCGTCCAAGTGAGACTTCAAGGGAGATCAAATCGTATGATCTTGAAGGCCAATGGGCTGCTAAAAAACGTAAGTTTTTTGACCAAACTCGCCTCTTAATAAGTACATGGTATCGCATAGCTCGTAGCATGTGGCCATTTCTTTTATTTTGTACAATAAAAAACTGGTAATCGCTTAGTACTTTTTATACATTACGCTTAGTACTAATACATACATATGGTCCATTGGTGCCCCTGGTCAAACAGTTACAAACAGTGAATTTTTCAGGATGTCCTCTACGCTAAATTCGTCAATCCTGTGATAATATCTTCATTGAGGCAAAATGATATTCGTTGCAGAAAATAATTTTTCGTAAGAAACACACTCCTGTACCAGTACGAATTAATTAATTCATTAAATTGCAAATGGTGTCCCTTGGTTAGTCTATTCTTGGTGAAATGACAAATCTTACTTAGGGGCTATTCTATCAATCTATAATATTTATATGCTGAAAAAAACTTTACCCGTTATCAAATTTTTATAGAATTAATTTTTGTAAGCGCAATTTAACAATAATGTTTTATTTGTATTTTTAAAAAATTAAAATAATTTTTTTATAAAATCCGTCAATTATTGTCTCCTAATAAAAAATATATTTTGCGTAGGATCTTATAGTGCCAGGAACGGTAAACGTGGAACATTTTTTCCCTAGCAGTCGTTTAAACAAATTTAAATTCAATTCTAATAAAGGCTACTACTTGTATCTCCACTCAAACTATAGATATTCCTAGTTACAATGCAATGTGTAGTACAAGTGCAAGTAGTAAATATATGATTCCTATTCCCCTATAAGTGTTGCTCATATACAAAAAATATTAACTCTTATAATTTATTCCCTGTTTCACAATTATGATATTTGCTATTCTATCCACGACTTATAAAAACATTTCATGATTATCTAAAAGTACAATATTTTATATATTTTTTTTGTTTGTTATTATTTTTTTTTTGCATAATTTCAGCTGATCTTTTAAATTCTGGTACATAGGGTAAATAAAGAATTAAAATATTTAATTTTTCTTTTGTTTTTATTATTATTTTTTTTATAATAAATAAAAGTATGAACATTTATCTGCATGCAAGCAGCCACAGCCAGCCATACATAAGTGACCGCAATTACCACATTTAATTTATTAAATTCATTTATAAAGACTAGTCACGATATCAATTCAAAAAGAAAAAAAAAACACTGCTGCCTCCGCACAGACAAGATAGAAGAAAAAAAAAATAATTTATTTTATAAAGAAGAAATAAATAATTATGACATAAGATGCAAAAGAAAATTGCAAAATCATATTATTTATAACTTTTAAATATTAATTAGTTTTATTTTTATATGCGGAATGAATATAATAAAACCAATTACTAAAAAATATTATTTTAATCGGCTCATTCCTTAATTAGTAGCTGCTAAACAAATGAAGTTAAATAATTTTTTTAAGATAGTTTAAAAGAAACCTATTTACAAAATAGTGTAATTAATTGAAAATTGTTTAAGTTAATTACTTAAATTAATTAAATTCTATTGCCCGTAACATAATTTTATTTTAATTACAAATTTAATTAAATGACTACTAACTGGTTAAAGTTTAGCCAGTTGAAACGATATTAACTGTTCAACTATTTTATTGAATAAAAAAAAAAACATTAAAAATAATTATTTATACTATCAATAAAGTTTTCTTCATTTAAAAAATATAAAAAATTTCAAAATGTTTCTTAAAAAAACAATGAATAATTCCTTTTCATGCCCTCATTGTCATTAATAAATTTTTGATTAATTAATCACTTGAAATTAATCATTTTATTTAATTTATTATTTTTTAATTAATCATTTCAGGTAAGTTTCCAATAATTTTGATTAAAAAAAGAATCAGCAGTGTTTGATAATCTTTTCCTAAACGCTTAATTAAGGAATAATAATGCATTACAAGGTAATTGAAAATGAATTAAAATTTTATTATTACTAAAATTACTAAATCACCTTATATCAAACCATTATAAAATATGTACACTAAATTAATCAAATCCAATTGAAAGGAAGTCAATTACTTACTTAATTGGGGCATTACAATTACGATATATGTAACTTCTCACACTACAATACACAGGGCCCTACAGAGTGAAATCAACTCCGAACAACAGATTTTTGAGAAACTTCACGGCAATTTTATTTTATTGTCGAGCTTTTCCCAGAAATCTGCTGAAAGGAAGTCAACGAAGTGTTCGAGATGTTTGACTATGGGTTTGAACCGTGGCCTCACGTCTAATAAGCTAACACACTACTCACTGGAAAACATAATTCAAATAATTAAATCCAACATAATTATGAAATTGTTAATTAATTCTGTGTCTCAATTACTGAATACCATCAAATTACAGCTTCAATTACTTAAAATTAAAAATAAATTCTATTATAGTCAACTAAATAATTAAAGTATATTTGCTTAAAAACAAGACAACAATTCAACACCATTCGGAGAAGTACACACTAAAATTAATTTAATTAAATTAATTGAATGCAATTAATTCATTCTCAAGTACTATATTAGCAATACATTAATAATTCTTTATGAAATTGTTTGAATTTATCTTAAATTTTTTAAGAAAAGCGTAAACGTAATTAGTGTTTTAATTAAAGAAATTGAAATAATTAATAATTGTGGATAAAATTAACACACACCACATGAGTGGTGTGAGATTGGATTAAATGGTTATATTAGCCAATTAAATAAGTTAAGTAAACGCTCACGTTTTCTTGAAATAAATAAATATCCTTTAAATCTCTGCATAAATTAATGCATTACAATATTATAAATGATTAATTATAACTTTATTTATAAGTTATGAATTGATAATTTAGCCATTCGTTAATTAATTAATACCTTAAGTATTTGAAAATATCAATTTACAATGAAATTTACAATTTGCCAATGTTTGATAATTCAAATTGCTTCCAAACACCAAAATTTCCATTATCGGGTGTTCGTTTTTCTCTTCTGTTGCCATGTGAGCTACAGAATTTTTATTTAAATATTTTTTTTGTTTCTTTTAAAGAAATTTTAAATTTATTTTTATAGCTTGCCGTAGAGCAAAAGAAGAATTGAATTCTCCAGACTAATACTCTTCTCACTTCCCCAATAGATAAGATAAAACAAATTGAAATTGGAAATGAAATAAAATTAAATCAGAACAGAAAAAAAAATCGATCTTCACAAAAATTTTCCATTTCGAAAGAACTAAATTCAATAAAATAATTATAAAACAATAATTAAATTCTCTACTCTTTAATCAGCGACAGAGGTACCAAAATTACTTATCGATCATTTGCAGGTGGTCTGTTTGAAAGTAGGCATACATCATGGCAATACGAATTTTCTTAGTCTTTTGTTGATAGGCTTTTGGGGCAGTGCCCACTGAACAATAATAAAAAAATAAAATAAAATGAAAAACGTTTCATACATACATATGTATATTGTTATCAATAGCACGAATGTGTAATAATTATTAATTTATTTATGAGTGATCCAACTAATGAGATAATGTTCATGTCATATTATGTTTATTTATTTTAATTTTTTTTTTATTCGAAAATTTAAAATATTTTATAGTAGAATTATATTCAATTTAATTTTTCCACTTATAATTAGGAGTTTATGTTTATGCGTCTATTGAAATTAAAATGGCGTGTAATTGTTTGCTATGTACACTATGATGCTATTACGAGTAAAACGGAGCAGCTACATATTGCATGATTTCAAAGTAATCGATTCTCTACACTATGTCATTGCCACATTTTAGGGAAACCTGAAACATTTCCTTATACTCTATTTTTGTTATTTTTATTATTAATATATGAAGGTCCTGCATAAAAAATATGACGTGGGCAATGGTGAGGGAAATTACAGTAGTTATTTTCAGAAATGTTCGTATTAATTCAAAATTTCTTTCTAAAATCACACGTTGACGTGAGGCCTTCCAGACATCTAAACAAAGTTTCTTAAAAATCTATCGTTCGGAATGGACTTTAAACTGTAGATGCCACCACTAATGGATAAAATTAACCCATACAACATAAGTCGTGTGAGAAGTCAGATCGTAATCCTGACTAAAGGGTTGTAATATCAGTTATTACAAACAAACTCATAATATTGGCCATTTCAAGCCTTCAGTCAGGATTGCAGTCTAACTTCCTAAACAGTGTGTATGTGTTTATTTTTATTCATGAGCGGCGAATCTCACAGTTTATCTGTCAAAGGTTTCCCATGAGAATATTTCTCATGACAATTAGTTACTCTCCTTGTTTTTTTTAAACAATATTTTATGATTACTCCTGCGGAAATTGTAAAAATTGAGTCAATTTTGTTGTATTTAAGATTTTCATGTTGAATATTTTTGGTTTTGTTCTGTTATCTATAAATTTGAAATTAGTCCAGATTATCACCTAGCTTCTCACACCACCCAAGTTGTGTGTGTTAATTTTATCCATGAGTGGCAGACCCTGCAGTGTAAAGTCAACTCCGAATGACAGATTTTGAGAAACTTTTCATGGCAATTTTATTTTAACCTCAGAGTTTTTGTCAGAAGACTGCTAAGAGGAAGTCGCCGAATAATTTTTTCAACATTTCGTTTATGTTCGAGATATCTGTGCTGGAGTTTGAATCACACCCTTTCTTCTAATAAAGCCAACATACTACCTACTAGACTACAACGAAATTAGTTATTATTTGTAATACAATGACATAAAAATTAAAAATTATATGGTGAAAGTTTCATAAAATTTCTTTTGTTATTAAGCATCTTGTGGCCATTTTATTATATAAAAACAATTCCTAGTGGTAGTAATACTTGGTATCGCTAATAAAATTTAATTTATAAAAAATTAAATAAAAATTGAAAAATTCACTTGAATATGAAGCCACTTCAATCGTTATTTTTTTTTTTTTTTTGGAAGAGCACCCAAAACCACTAAAAAATCTTCTTACCTTAAAATGTGGTTTTAAAGAGTTCATAAATATTGTTTCAATTAAAAAAAAAAGGGGTGTGTATATTCCAAAAAAAACTATGCTCTTCTCTATCTACATGCAATAAAACAGCATAAAAAAATTAACCACAAAATTTAATCTGCAATAAAATATATGCAAAAAAAAAAACAGAAAAATTTACCGCAAGTAGTCAAGATCATTTTTGAAGCTGCATTAAATTTCATAAGCTGCGTTTCGTATTTTTTGTTTTTGAATTCAAGTCGTAAATTTTAAAACATATTGCTGCTGTTAATATTGAATTGAATCACTACGCTTGGCCTGGCCTAATTTTTATGTGTATTTTTTAAATGTTCAGTTGTTAGTGTTTTAGATTATTTCACTATAAAGCATCGTTTACCATTTCATAGCACAATTGTGCTGAGAGAACTCACACGCATTCTTGTGTTTTTTGATTTAGTTGTCGATCAGACTGCGACAAGAACACATGTGCGGCGGATGCTTTACCATTTTTTTCAGAATGACACTCAAAAAATATTGTATGTTAAAAGATGCTTTTGATAATATTCAATGCCTTATATATTTTGTCGCATAGTATAATTTTTTTTAAATGCTTTAGAATGCTTGCTTTTTCTCTATTAATAAAAAATGGTTTATTATTTTTTTTATTTTTATTTATTTAAAAACATGGTCTAATTTTTAGGCCAAAGTTGGATACCTTTACGATCTTTTAATAAAAAATGGATTTTTTTATTTTATTTTTATTTATCTAAAATTATTAAGCCAAAGATAGATAGCTTTACATATGTAAGTTGATAAAATGAAAATCAAAATAACGTATATTGCAAACACTTTTCTATGGCTGTAAATAAATCAATTCTCTCAATTTATTTTCTCTCTCTTACTCACTAATACATAACCAAAAAATTTTTGGTAAACCCTGCTATAAAGTTTAAAAGATTTGCTGATAATTACTTTGGTGTTGACATGGACATTAATTTTTATATTTACGGTTTATTATTTACGGTTAATTATTTAGAGCATAGAGATTCAGACCTTCAGTATACAACACTTGTTCAAAAAAACTTTTCCTGATTTAACAAATGAATTGCAAGTTTATTTTTTTTTAGAAATGAACGTTGCAATGACCTATATTTGACTGTATTGTAACACTTATTACAGCCTTCAAGTAATGAAATTAAGAAAAAAGGCCATATTTGCTAAGAAAGGAAGCGTTCCTTCATCAAGGGCAAAATTAATGAATCATTAAAGTACGATTTGCTTCATCACTTACTAGACTACTTTCTATTTCTATCTAAAGATATTCCCCCACTTAAAAGGAAGAGTATATTGTTGATGAGTTGTTTAGGAATCTAAACGGTTTTAGACATTAATGTCACTCGAAAAAGTCTACCGGACTAAAAGGAGACTGTGTTGAGGCATGAAGATAATTGTTTTTAAATTTATTTTATTTTCCTTAATAGGACTGCTCTCTGAAAACTGTAACTGTAACTGAAAAGTTTTTCCATAACCCCTGAATTCGCCGTAGCGTAGTAGGTAGTGTGTTGGCTTATTAGATGTGAGGCCACGGTTCAAACCTTAGGTCAGCCATTTCCAACAGAACGAAATATAAAAGAAAATTTTTCTTCGGCGACTTCCTCTCAGCAGATTTCTGGCAAAAACTCTGAGAATAAATAAAATTGCCATGAAAAGTTTATAAAAAAAATCTGTTGTCCGGAGTCGACTTTAAACTGTAGATTCCGCCACTCATGTATGAAATTAACACACACAACATTAGTAGTGTGAGAAGCTAGGTCGTAATCCTGACTGAAGGCTTGTAATGCCAATTATGTATGGATGTATTACTCCTTTACATAGGACAGCATTGAGAATTTTTAAAATTTCTCAAGAGAACGTTTGAGAATAATATTAACATATGTACCTCCACCGTGGTGATGTGAAAAACTAAGTCACACAGAAGACTTAAGGGTTGTATTGCCCAAAAAAGTATCTAGACGCATATATCTAACCCATCTATCAAAAGTTTTAATCACGATCCCTACCTTTCTAAATATTTTACCATTAAATTCACCGAAATTACAGAATTTTCTTCTCATCTACAAATTACAATATTTATTCAAGTTATTCATGAACACAGTCTCCATCAATTGTGTTCTATAACTGCGGGCTAAACAGTCAACATCTGTATTCTAATGTTGACCTCAATAATATTGCAAAGTTTAAAAATTCTGTTCACAATTGTTAATTAAACAATTATTGTATAATATTTATTAATAGTTTTATTTAATGTTAAACGAAAACTATTTACAGACGATAAATTATACGAGTATTTGTTTGGTTGTATAATTTTATTAATTATTTAATCACAATTAAGCCGGCATTCATATCAACCTGTTACACGTTTTTCGCTCAAATTCACACTCTTGTTGCGAAATGCTAATAAAGTATGGTGGACCTTAAAATACTGAATTGTTTAACTAGAGAGAAACTATTTTACTACAAAATGAATTGTAATTTTATTTCTAAATATGTAAATACTTTACTATTGCGTTGCCAATAGTTGTTAATAAAAGTAAATGGGTACATAATCAACAGATTTTGTTGCAAATCTTTTAATTAAAAACGTTCAATTAATTAAAAACTTAATTATACTTTATAAACAATTACAAATGCAATTGCATTGTTACATGTAATTGGAATTTCTAAAATTTAAATTATTTTTAAATTGAACATTCATGCCAAATTAAAGAATAAAGAAGGTTTAAATTGAACAACTATTTTCAAACAATCGAATTCATTGCAGGGAATATGGTATCGTACGAAGTCACATGAAGAAGAGAAAACGCGTTATTGTCATTGATATTGTTGGCCTAGCTTTTGTCTCCATTAGGCTATGAGCATTCCTGTTTCTATTTCCTTCTTTCTAGTACATACAACAATCAATAAATATCACAAATACATTTTCACAAAGAGTGTTCTTTCTAGACAATAACACAAATCAACTCTTAGTATCCTAAAGCCGTTAAAGTTTATTAGTTAGAGAAACTTAATTAATGAAACCTCACATTTTTTCAGCCGCATCACCAGAAAGAGATGATTGAAGAGATATTGGTTTCCAACATTTCAGTCGCTATCCCACCAATAGCAACTGTAATATTGCCTTCCAGAAATAGAATTACAGTTGCCCTGTCAAGTATCTAGTCTAGTGAAGACAAATCGCATGATCTTGGCGGCCAAAGCGTAAGATTAGTTGTTCATTAAATCGACATTAATTTATTATTAAAGAAAAATACTTTAGAAGTCATTGTATTTATCTAATTAGGCACACCCATCTTGGTTTATCCAGACGTTTACTGACGAAAAAATTTAAAACGTGTTAAAAAAAGCAAATAAATCAAAAAATTAATTGTTAAAGAAAATTATTTCCGATGCGCATTACAACGATGATGATATGATATCATAGCAACAATATTCTTAGAGATGAGTTCAAAATCAAGGAAAATTATTTTGATTTATTGGTCGTTAAAATTTAATGGAAATAGAAGAAAAACAAATATGTCGAGTATAATCGTCAGGGCAATATAGAAATTATTCGTATTATGTGAAGACTATATTCCTCTTAAAAACAATACGTTCATATTATTATGCTTCAAATCAATGGCAATTTTTTGCCTGAAAGAGGCCAAAGCAAGATTTTTTTAAAACTATAAATATTAAAATATTCTGCCAACTTTATTCAGCTTTATTTCGTTCTGTATTTATGTACTATATTGAATAATTATTTTTTTCTAATTTTTTTTTTAAATAAAATAATTATTGAAATTTAGCAACGAATACAATAATAATTATCTTAAAATTTCCTTCAAATTTCCTATAATTTTTCATTTTTATGGATTTTTTTAAGTAATTTTACAGGCAGAAAAATGTCACCCAGTTATCATCGAGTACATCGAGTTTCATTACAAAATAATTAAACACAGACAGGGAAACTTTTTCGAAAGAAAATCAGTTAATTAGCAAATTGGTGAATTTATATTTCTTTTTAAGGTGCTTTCATTTAAAATTTGAAAGAAAAAACTTTTAAAGTGATCGCCTAGCATTCGACCCTTCCCAAAATATTATATTCATTTTTATTATTAGCCAAGAATCTATCCCAGGCCAAAGTTATAAATTTGAGTATTTCTCGAAAAGAAAATCTCTTAATTTAAAGTTAAGCAATTATGTTTATCTGGCAGCCCTGCTTATAAATCGCATGTTAAAAACGCACACTAACTCAGTACATGTACTTTGTTTTACAATTGACTTTTGTAAAATTTATTTCATACACTTACTCTCTCTTTCTTCTCTCTACTATTTCTCAGCAATAATATAAATTATCAGTATGGAAAATTTTGTTTAAAAATACTGACTGAAATTGTATGTTTAACAATTTATAATACAATATACATATGTATAAATAAACAATATTTGAGTGTTTAAATGTTTGTTGGCATATATTGAGTTTATTGAAAAATGATCCATTATTATGAACATAATCATAATAATGTGATTAAAAGGAATGCAAACTAAACTAAACAATTTGTAAATGGTAGTAAAGGTATTGAGTTGCTCTAATAGTCGAGTTGGCAGTATGCTAATTTATTAGTGTGAGGTTGGTGGCTTCAATTCCCACCAGAGATTCTGATCTGTTATAATCTACCGTGAATCATATGATCCTAATTATTAGGCTTTTAATAAATTAAAAAAATATGTGACATGAAATGTATGAAAAAAATTAATAAAAAGGTACTTCTGTTTACTAAAATGCCTTTAGTTGAATTAAATAATATTGAAAATATTCACGTTTGGTTCTTTTTTTATATTACCACCTTTGGAAGCATATGGCTTCCACGAAGCATCTTCTTTTTGCTCGGTTTGCTTATGTTATTTACGCACTTTACCATTTAACATCGTAGTCTCCATGCCCTTGGAGTATAGTACGTTTTCAGACGATTTTTTCAACCATCAGGATACTACTTTAGCGCTAAACTTGTAATAATATAGCGCTTACTGCTGATAGTATGACTAATACGCCTTATACGAGTACTATGTTCAGACAGGCACTTTTATCGAGTCAATATTCGTTTATTTGAGTACAATATTTTAAGTGTTCAGACACATAATATACGCAATATTTATTTGACAGTGGTAAACAAAACAGCTGGTTGTTTCAACAACATTGTTTTTATTTTGTTTTTTTTTGTTTGTAGTTGTTGACATTTGAGTTGTCAAATATCAATTGAAACTGTTCGGAAAATTGTAATATACTCACTGAATGTACTTCTGACGGTGCTGTATTTTAAGTTTTACTCAATATTATAACAATTTGCGTATTTATTGCGTAATAATTAATTTAAACTTTATATGAAATATTGAGCTCAATAATGGCGTTTATTGTGATTTACGCAATAAAAGTGCCTATCTGAACATAGTATTAATATTCAAATTCCTGGTTGTTTAAGTATCAGACATTCGAGTAGCCTAATACTATGTTCAGACAGGAGCTTTTAATGAGTCAATATTCGTTTATTTGAGCACAATATTTTAAGTATTCAGACACATAATATACGCAATATTTATTTGACAGTGGTAAACAAAACAGCTGGTTGTTTCAACAACATTGTTTTTATTTTGTTTTGCTTTTTTTTTTTTTTTTTTTTGTTTGTAGTTGTTGACATTTGAGTTGTCAAATATCAATTTATTGTGATTTACGCAATAAAAGTGCCGGTCTGAACTTAGTATAATGATGTATTGACGAACTATTTTGTAAATGATTCTGATGTTGGCATATGTGGCTGGTATTCGTTTCATACAACAGAATTTATACTATATATTCTGTAAGCTTCTTAAAATTCTCAACAATTTAGCTTTCGATTTCACCTTTAACGTAAAAGAAGCAGGTTAGATTAGGTGGAAGTGGTAGCTTTGATTACCAAAGTACACTTGGGCACGCATAGCAGCCCGTTGTGACGCCACAGATAAGCGTATTCTCTGTACTAACCGAATTCCACCAAGCTCATCGAGGAAGTTGGTCAGCGCGGGGTATGCATACTTTGAATAATTTTGACTCAAACAGTCATAAAACTGCCAAAGAGCTTTTTGCAAAATCAAGCAAAGTCTGGCACAAAATCAAACATAAACTAAGGCAAAAATGAAAAATTTACGGTTGAATATCATATTTCTTAACGGTGGTGCGGTACATAATTTTTAATTAATCAAGCAATTAAAAAAAATTAATAAACTGTCATTTCAATCACTGGTTTGTATGTCATGATTTAACATACATACACACTTTTGTCTTGTTCTTTACATGGGTAATTATACTCTTTTAATTTCCAATTAGTTTAACAACACAACAACATAATTCGTTGTTATTTAAAATTAGAATTTATTTTTATTAAAAACTTCAGTTCATATTTCAAATTTGATATGTTTATTTGAAATACATGTATTTTTCCCTCTTATAAAACCAACTGAAATTCAATAAATGTCATAACAAGAGATCGTTATCATTTAAAAATTCAATTTGTATTTCTATTTATTTTATTGTTTATATTTCTGTATACATACACGTGTATAGTACTGTGACTCTTGAATTTTTTTTGTTCATTATTCACTATTTTTAACTATTCTTTGTTTACATGCCTATGTGTACTTTTAGCTCAGACATTAACCTGCTGTCGTTTTTGCATGTCATCATTACAAAGTTTTTATTTTTATTTTTTCTAGTATTAGAAATATTAAATTTAATGAAAATCACACATCGACACCTCGTCTGTTAGTAACACACTTAGTAACACAACACTGTTTACAAATTGCAGGTATAGCTTTCAATATCAATTTCTTGGAACAAGATTAATATTTAAAAATATTTTACAATTTCGTAAATGATAATCACGTTGATTATAAATTTAAGATCTCATTATATTACGAAATCAATTTAAAGAACAAAAAATTTACAAAAATTAATTGAATGAAATTGATTCTATAATATTCACAACAATGTTTGAAACCTTTCGCGACGGCACTCACACTTCACAAGTTTTCACGACTGTGCGACTGACCATCATACTGTGTCATCGTTCGCAAAAACGTAAGTGAATCATACTTCACACAAGCTTGCCATATTTACGCAATATATATCAGCCGCTGTATTGCTGTGACGCCATCCGTCACGAAAGGGGTTAAATATTTGGCTTTAAAGAATCTGGTTAAACCACTTTATTTTACTAAGCCATATTCATTGAAAGAGTTTAAGAAAAGTAAGTCAATGCAAAACATTACGAATAAGATTTTGATTTTAAGTTTTTTAACTAAAATTTTGTTTTATATACCGGTGGGAAAACTTAAATTAAAATCATCTGAATAGTGACTTTCAAGTTCGAGTTTGTTTTCGAAAGAGAAAGTGGAAGCTTATAATGTTCATAGTCACATCGGGAAAATGTCTTAAGGTACGGTCACATCTAAAAAATATTTGCCACAAAACGTAAAATATTTGTTTGCCATAATGGGACCACAAAATAATTTTGCGTGGCAAACAGAAAAATCCTCCATTTTGGGTAAATAAAATTATTTGCCGGCAAACAAAAATGTTTGTAATGTAACCACCCTGTGCCAAATATTTTCATGATTTTTTGGCAGATATTTGTTTGCTCTTACATATTTTTCGTTAGGGCAAACAGTGGCAAATAACAGCTGTTTAAGGCTGTGTTACCTACTAGCAAAACTAAAACATCACTAAAATCGCAAAAAAAAAAAAATGTATGAAATTTGAAGAAAATAAATAATTTATTTTATGGAAACCTTTTTACTTGTTGTAGATGTATTCATTATATACGTATAAATATTTGGGTGCCTGTCAATTGTTATACCTTTCTAGATCAAAGCTATTCAGGGGTTATAATGATTTTATCAGTAAAATGGTAATTTTTTTTTAAATCTTATTAAAGAAAAAGATCTCTGAAACGACCTAACTCTCCAGTACATAAAAATAAAGAGTTATTGTTTTTGTTATAGAAAATTTTTCATTTTTATTGCAATGATTTTGATTTTTTCTCCAAATTATCACGACTTGTTCCTGAAAATAAGCAGGTTAAAATATTCAAAGTACAATGTTATAAATGGAACTCTTGAAGTGGACGGTACGAGTCATTATAATGGAGAATTGTAATTCAACGCAGCAACATAATTCCAATTTTCCTTTTACACAAGTATAGTACATTTTGGAATGCAATCATTTTGGAGGATAAATTTTCAACCAAAGTGACATTAAAACCTTTCTCAAAAATATCTATAAATAATTTTCAAATTAGACCTAAAAGAAATGATTCAATTTATATACATATAATCGATTTCCAATTTTTAGTTTAACATCTATTTTAAGTTATATACATCATTTCAGCGATTTTCAAATAAGGTGATTGGCTACACTGGAAAAATGTAAACATTTGTTTATGTTAATTTTATTGTGATTAAAAACATAATTTTTCTGTTTATTTTCTTTTTTTATGCGTTGAACCCATTTTCATTTCATATTTTTTTTCTTTTTTCCCTTCGCGAAATATCACAGAAGCTCCGCAACACAAAACGAAAAAATATTCACCTTCTATTACGTGTGAAAATGTGTATACGTATTTTTGTTTGCCAACATTCTAGTCAAACATTTGTTTTGTGGCAAATATTTTTTAAGTGTGACCACATGGCAAACATGTTTGCCATACTTTTGTTTGCCGCTATTTGAAGAAACAAAAATGGGAAAATAAATGTGCGTAGTGTGATCACAAAAGTTGTTTCTGTCATATTTCGGGGAAACAAGGGAAAACAAAATTGTGGCAATCATTTGCCACCGCACCTTTAAGCGTGCATCTTCCGCAATATCGATCCTTTTGTTGAATTGTAATTTTGACTTAAATATTTTATGCTGAATATGTTATCAATTTTTAAGTCTTCAATTGCCTCTGGTTAATTTGAAAATTATTCGGTATAAATTTTGTTCAGTACACAAAATGATTCATGATTCCAGCAAGACTTATGGTTCTTGCACTCAATTTCATGAGCAAAATTCGTGCTGCGTAACGAATGTGTTTCTATTGAAAAATTATCTTCAGCATCAAAAGGCATTTTTAAAACAACGTATGTATGTATACGTCAGCAAACTTACATAATTGTTGAATTTGATGTGAATGGCAGACAAAGGCAATTTTCGAACTGTCAATGCACCTAAAAAAGGTACTGATTGATGCGGTTTGTGGGCCGGCGGCATTATTAGACCGCACTTTTCAAGAATGCTGAAAATCACAATGAAGAATTTGACTTTGGTTAACATCGGTTTTAACAAAAATGTGTCGTGTGGCACACTAAAACAATAAGTTTAATGAGCTAAATTGGATGACATTCTCATGCGATTTGAAAATGCTCTCTATTTTTTGAAGTCCTTCTAGTACATTACATCTGTTATTGATGAGATATTTTGCAAAATCTTAAAACTATGCAATATTTACATAAAATAATTCTTAAAACTATGCAACATTTACATAAAATAATCTTTAAAAAGTAAATGGAATAAATAAATAAATATTTTATTAAATTTTCAAAGTTTACATCTGACTTGTCAATTTACATTTGATTTGTTATTTTATCTAACTTGTCAGTTTACATCTAACTTGCTAGTTTACATCTGACTTGTCAGTTTACTTCTAACTTGTCAGTTTACATCTAACTTGTCAGTTTACATCTAACTTGCTAGTTTACATCTGACTTGTCGGTTTATATCTGACTTGTCAGTTTATATCTAAATTATCAGTTCACATTTGCCCTGTAGTTTACATCTGACTTGTCAAATTACACCAATTTTTTTAATTAACCCCTGATTTGAGAGTTTTGAAAGTAATAAATAGTTATGTACAACTGTCAAAATCGTACTTTTATGAGTCTTATGAAATAAAGAAAACATTCCTTTAAACTTTTGCTTTAAAAACATATGTGCACATGAACATTTCAACATTTGACATTTTTATTTCAATTCATGATTTTTTTTTTCTGGCTGGTTGGTTGTTTGGTTGGTCGGTTCATTAGTGCCGTCAAAAATGATCATAATCAGCTTTCATAATCAGCCGACCAGTCAACACAAAAAAAAAAAAATTGTGAAGCGGCCTGTAGCACAAACACTTTTATAGGTACTAATACACATGCACAAAATATGCAATCACGTGTTTTGAATCTGCTTTATTCTGTGTGTTTTGAATCTTAAATTTGAAGAAAAAAAAAAGTGAATACTTTTGAGTTTGTCTACAATGATTCCATTGACCCTTTACCTAAACAAAAAAAAAAAGTGACAAATATGTAAGCAGTTTTTAGCAGTAATTCTCAAGGATAGTTTAACAGTTTTATAAAAGAATTATATTAACTTTGAAATAACGAATTATTTGGTTTATGTCATAAACTGACATAAGGAAACTCTTTTCATTTTACGTCTGTCTGCCTCGATGACGTGGAATGAGAATAAAAAAATACTCTGAGTCTTATGTACTGCTCTACGGAATTGTTTGAAATTTTTATGTTGGAATTAGCTAAACATTAACGGAAGTTAGCATATGAAAAATAATGCAAATGCTTACCGAAATTACATTACGGTTCGGTAATCGCTCTCATTCCTCTTCATATGTAGAAAATGAACGTACGCACCCTGAAAGTTTGGCTAATTCCAGCTTTATGTGATCGTTTCATTTGGGTTCCGGGTCTGTATTGCAGTTATGTGTTCTGCACTTCTTAATTCTTTTACATTCCTTCAATCAACTGTTGAACTCAAAAATGTTATATTCTTCTGTGAATAAAGTATGTCCTTTGAAGACTATGTAAGATTCTATATGTGCTTTAACAATTTCTTTAGTTTCTTGCCTTTGTATTCTGACGTTACTATCATTGTTTTCTGTTAAGATCATAAAAACATACCCTAACTCTGGCTATCTGTAGTCCCAGATAACTTAGTTCCTTTTAACTATAGATTGACCGTGTATATCCATATTGATTCCCCACGGCTCGACGTTTATAGTTGCGAATAGCATTTACATACATCAGTGATATGACCCAAAGTTCATGTTGTTGTCTGATGGACGGTTGTAGTTTCGAAAGAGTCTGCTACTTATAGCATTGCAAACTGAGTACGTATTATTAAGGTAAATACTAATATTCATATCCTTGCAGCCTTTATACTGAATAAATCAAGAAAATAAGTAGAGAATTCGAACCTTGCCTCACTTAAAGTAAAGATAGAATTTAAGGACTATGGAGTCTGTATACCATACGTTCGTTATGGCAGGATAGATTAATGTGATGTTTTTGTAACACAGGCTATTTCACTTGTCTGCCTGTTTGCATGGAAAACACAAACAAAAACACTCAATTTTGTTTGTGTTTCTCTTATAAACAGGCAGGCAAGTGAAATAGGCTGCGTTACAAAAACATCACATAAGTCTGTTTATGATCGTCATATGATACTATGCTTGACTAGTAGTTAAATGAGTTTCATAAGCTTGATATTTGTGAAGAATGCTTATTCAGAGATGAAGGTAACAATACGGATAAAGATAAAATGCTGCTGTGGTGTCAAAGACAACAAAGGGATTAGCGTCTTTAGAATGCTTTATGATTTCCTAAGAACTGCTATTTGATTCCAACATGATATTTTTCCTCTACATCCTAGTAAATTACTGGTGTTTTGTTTTGATTTCTGTCTTAGATATGCACTATTAGTTGCTTACCAATTCAATTAGTTTTAAACATGAGGTGCCTAATTGTTCAGTAACTCCAATTATAAAGGATCATTCCCTTGATCAGGAGATGTTTGTTATTGTCTTTCTGTCTTGCAGTAAGAATAAAGTAATTTAAATTACTTTTTCTTTAAATGGAAAACACTACAAAACCTAAATGATTTCATGTGTAGTTGGGTAATTTATTTGCTAGAAGAGGGAAATGCGTAATCGACCGCCGCCTGAAATTATATCACACGGGCATATGCATTTTAGGATCTTATTACAAAGGAACATCAGCGTACTTTATAAGTCAATAATTTCTGTTGCTTAAGCTGTAGTATGTCAGTTGATGGTGGAGGAGTATAGATAATGTATCCAACAGAAGCAAATTCGACCTATTGGAGGCTATGCAGCCTTTGGCGTTCAATTCATATACGTCTGTAATGAAACTAAAATGCTTTTCAAAATTCAAAACTGGTCTATTGTAGTGTAATCTGGCAAATAATGTATAGTAATACTCGAAAGGTAAAAGTAAATACTTGCTAGAGATTTACAATAACTATGGCTGTGATACAAAAGTTGTGATAAACAATTTTGCGAAAAATTTTGAAAAGTAAATGCGAATGGGTAGGAGAAATCCTAAGAATATCGCCGTCAAGCATACATATCTAAAAAAGCTTTCGAATGGAACCATTACAGTAATCGCCGTTGAGAACGAGTAAAGGATAGATGGCGCCGAACAACGCTGAAAGACCTTTCAAGTCTTGCAAAGATAACAATTTCAAAATTGTTGTGAATATAAAGAAAAAATTAAAAGTACTTGTTAAAGTCCTATGATCCCAAGTGCATAAATACTAAAAAAACAATATTTTAAGTGTGATACATTTAGCGTTTTTTAAAACGCTAACCTCAATCATAAGAAAAATGTTTCCCGCCAAGTTTGAAACCCGGAAAAAAATAATAAAAAATTAAGCCGACATAATAATAAAAAATACAAACAATTTCATAGACATTCGGGTGTAATTGTTGTTGTATTATTTTTATTTTATTTTGCACTGTCGTTGTTACTATATTATCTAATTGAATCACTTAAAACATGTGTGATAATAATGTACAACAGCAACAAAAGAATATGGAAAAAATAAGTAAAAATAAATAAAAAAAAAATGTATTTATTCTTCATTTTTTTGTTTTCTTTTTAATACCGGAAAATTTTATACGTTCAACACTAAAGAAGAGATGCAAACAAAAGTAAAGAAAAGAGAAAAAAATTAAGCGACAGATAAAACAACATTTATTGTATTAGAAGTTATTTAAAAAAGTGAAAAAGCAAAAGAAGATAAAGAAAAAGAGTTAAAGACCAAACGAAATCAAAATTTAAGAGACTTATGAACAGAATAGAACACAATAAGCATGGTTTTCCATTGTTATTGAGCGTTTCGTAGTTTTCTCTTTAAAAGGAAAAGAAAAACAAAAATGAATTTATTTTCTGTGTACGTTTTATTTGTTGTTTTATTTTATTTGAACCATAAACTGTGTTTTTGACCCCTCCTCTACACAAAATATGTTGTGGTATTACCACAGCTGAAATGATAATGAAAATAAAAATAGAAGAATGAAATAGAAATTAAAATTGGAATTTAAATGAAAAATTACTAAACAAAAGAAAAAAAATTTTTTTTGATTATTGACAGTCTTTTCATTGTTATTAACATTTGAGTTGCTATAAAAACAATTAAGTAAACTTTGCTTTTACGGTCAAAAATTTTTAATTGCTTTCATACCAATTTTTGATCAATTAAATTACAAAAACAGGAGTCGAAAGCGTTTAAAGAGAGTTGAAAGAATTTCACGGTTAGGAACCTAATAAAACCACATCTAAGGAAGATGGATTTATAATCATTTATTTTTGAGATATAATTATACTTTTGTATATTTATGGTCATTTAAATACGTATTCCACGAATATTAACCAAAAATTCTTGAATTCCAATTGTTTAGCGTGTTAAACTTCCATTCTATTAAATATCCTCTTAAAGCATATGGAATTAATGCTAAGGGTAAACGAAATTATATACGAGAACGCAAAATAGTTTTATTGTAAAAACCCATAATACTTGTCGATAGCCGCTTTATCCGGCAATACTGGTTACTATTTTGTCTATTCTATTAGGCATGAATACTGATAACCTTTCAGCATATCTCTCAATAGGTAACTTATTTAAATTAGACGTGTAGCCGAGATTGAAACCTTAGTCTGGACACCTTGAACAAAACGAAATACAAAAAAAAAATTTTTTTTCTGCCAAAAACCCTGAGAGTAATTAAAATTGCCATGAAAGTTTTTCAAAAAATTGTCGTTCGGAGTCGACTTTAAATCGTAAGTCCCGCCACTCATGGATAAAATTAACACACAAACATGGGTGGTGTGAGAAGCTAGGTCGTAACCCTGACTAAAGGTTTGCAATGACCAACTAAGTAAGTAATTTAAATTTTCCCAAAGTTTTTCAATTGTTTTAAGGCCTCGTAGTTACTGACCTGCTCGTAGAAGTTTTTTGGCAACCCAAAACACTAGGATAGTGTCATATTCTCATTATTAGATTCCTTATTATTCATCAAAAAATCAAACCCAAACGTTTATATTGCCACTCACACGTTTCACTGCCTGTTTTTTCATGGCCGTTAGGTCGTCCTACATTATGACCAACAAACATAATGACTGGTATTTTCAATTTGTATAAGGAATGCGTTTCCATCAAAAAATTATCTCCAGCAACGATATTTTTTGATCCATAGGTACGTCAAGAAACAAAATTGCTGTCTTTACTGTGAAGAGCAGTCAGAGATAAATCAAGACCTTAAGCACTTAAAAAAGTATGGTTTGGTTGGATTTCTAAATCCGCAATATCCACATTATCACATACTTTATCAAGAACAATGAAAATTCCAACTTTTCATTCAATGAATACTAATTGTTTTGCACAAAACAGAAGAACTGGATTTGGTAGACATGTGGTTTCAACAAGACGGTGCCACATACCACACGAAAAAGGAAAATGGATAATTGTCCGGTACTTCTAAGCATTATAACTACCAGCACAATTCCATTCCACCTATTTTATATATTGACTCAACGTTTATACCTCCATTGGCGTTAAACAAATAACACGCATTTCTTTTGTACTAAAAATAACTTGTTTTTCATCCCAGAAAATAATCACAGTCTTTCAAATTTCCAAATATTTATATACAAAATATCTAATTTAACGTATCACTTCAGCCACTTTCAGCCACATTTTTTTTTTTTTGTGTATCTGCCATATGGTCTAATGAAAATGAGACCCCTAAACTGTTAACGTTTAAACGCATTTTTAATATGTTTAGACTGTCAATAAATACTATATATTGATCACTTTAGATGGGCTATTGTTTTTTCTTTTGAATCAGTACTTATTTTTCTTCATTTTGTTTATTTTTATATACACATCTATACGCCGCCATATGGTTTCGGTGGATTAAAGAGAATGTCTGTCGCCAAAATGCTTTGACTTGGCAACGCATAACAGATATGCTAAAAAAGCAAATCTCTTGTGTACTGTAATAATACCTGACCAGAGATAATAATACAAAAAAATATCCAGTCAGTCAGTCATTCATTTATTTTTAGAACAATCAACCGGCCTTGTAATTAGTACATGTAAACTTATTATTATCGGCTATTAAAGTACATACGTCAACAATTAATTCAAGACAGATTTCCAAAGGAGACTTGAATAACTATACATACACTTTGGAATTCGTTAAAATGCAATTCAAGTCTTATAAATCTTAATATTATAACTGAAAGATTGGTGTGCGAATAAGTTTTTCTTCGTTAAATTTATGGTCCTGATACCATAACAGTCAGTCACATATAACTTGATTCTGTTCCAATAGTTTTCTAAACAAAAATTCACCGTAATACAGGAAGGCAAAGAAGTTGCGATAGCAATTCAACAGCCAACACAGTATAGCTACTGTGTTGGCTTATTAGACATGAGGCAACGGTTCAAACCCCAGATCAGACATCTCCACCAAAAAGAAATATGAAAAAATATTTCTTCGTCGTCTTCCTCTCAGCAGATTTGTGGCAAAAATTTTGAGAGGAAAATAAAATTGCTATGAAAAAAGTTTCTCAAGAATCTGGCGTTCGGAGTTGACTTTAAACTGTAGGTCTTGCCATTGTGTAGAATTAACACACACAACATCAGTGAAACTAAGCTGTAATCCTGACTAAAGGGTTGTAATGACCACTTAATTAGTCAAGACATTAGACATGTTTCAATTAAGTATGGAATAAAATTAACTTCAGAATTTCTTTAGGCAATTTGTTTTTGAATTCGCTGTTGCAATTAATCGATTGTTACACACGCAGTGTGACAAGTGGTGGTGTCTGGCTGAAACCACTGGTTTTTTCAAAAAAGTAACGTTTGACCAAAATCTGCACCATACAATTGGTTGTTGTCGGTGCATTTGTGAAATACAGGAAGTTTAGGCAGTGCCAACTCGCAATAGGCTTGACCTCTTTTCCAGGTTTTATAATCCATATACCAGATTATACGTTTTCTTTACACAGAACAGAATTCAAGTTTTATACTTCTTACTCAGCAGACTTGAACATTTCTCCTCTAGCATAAGGATTCTGATAGATGACGTATAATCTATATGAGTGGATTAAATGACTGTTCGATTACAAATTTTTAAAACGTCCAATAAGTATTTAAAGAATTATAATTTTTCTATTTTCCTTTTTGTTCACTTTTCGTTCTACTGTGCACTGGTAATAATGGAAATTTATGCACATTAAAAATTAATCACAGAGCGCTACGAGTCAAATTTTTTTCTGCAGTTTCAAAGCATTTCATTTCAAAAACGTTTCGATCCAATTTCAGTATTGGAACTTAGAAACTGACAGCGCTAGAAGTGCAAAAACAGGGTGGTGAAAAACACATAAAATAAGTAAAAGAATTAAAGGCGACTTGAAGTCATACTACACACAGCATAGCAAAAATGCAGATTTTATCAATACATGTACAAGCATTCAAAGAAGCAGAGCTTTAGTTCGATGTCAACCAAATTTTTCACAGTGATAGCTTTGCTAAGGTTGTATAGATTGCTCGCAATCAAGTTCACTTGAAGCAGCTATCATCACTTTTGATACTCAGCAAATTTACCTTTTAAAGATACATTCCATTAGCGAATCAGTAGACCTGATAATTTCTACCTGATAGAACGGTGCCACATTCAAAAAACAGCTCCAATTTCTGAAAACTACATATCTCCATTGCTATGTCTTAGTCTAGTTTCCCATAGTAATACAGTACATAGTACTGTGGATAAGCCATACTTACTTGCTTAATTGGCTATTACAACTATTCAGTTAGAATTACGATCTCTTCTCTTCAAACCCTGGTGTGTATGTTAATTTTATGCATGAGTGACGGGTCCTACAGTTTAAATTCGGCTCCGAATGACAGTTTTTAGAGAAACTTTTCATTGCAATTTAATTTGCTCTCAGAGTTTTTGTCAGAAATCTGTTGAGCGGAAGTCACCCAAAAACAAATATTTCATATTTCGTTTTGTTCCTCATCAGATGATGAGAATGATGTTCAGAAATAGATTCAGATTGCCTATCTATTAAAAAATTATACTCCAATGTTATCAACTCCACGCAATCCCAGCACTTATCTGAGGTAGTGGTATAGCGTACTAGAAGTCTAATGAAACTAATAAAAGATTACAAAGAGGAAAGGCAGTGAAAACTAAAAAAGCAACAAATCTTATTATACACTTGAATGAATGAGCGAACGAATGAATGAACAATCTGACTAGCTGACAAACTAAATGCGAGAAATGAACAACATTAACAGACTATTACGACGTTCGTTTGCTAATGCATTGTTGTCTACCGAACAGTGTAACGGCAACAATGTTGCCATTTATATTGTAAGTGACCGAAGCAGCAACACGTGTAAGAAATGTATTAAAAAATAAAAAAAAAATCCAGTCGTAGTTTTAGAATTCACAGAATTATTGTATATTGTTGTAGGCAAATATTTAAATTTTATTTTACAATATTTTTCTTCCTCTCTCTCTTCATTATATTGTAAATTTTTTAAAACGCATTTAATAAAAATTATTACAAATGCATGTGTAGAAAAATAGGGAAAGAGAATTGAATATTCTTGTACAAACAGGCACTTAAAAAATAAAAAAATTGCAAAAAAAAAAAGAAAAATAATAACTTATTAATTATTAATCGAATCTAATCTACGTGTTAAAATTAAATAATAAAATATTTTAATTATTACTTTGTGCTTTTGTTTTATTCTCTGTAATTCTAGGAAAATCTAGTCTAATATGAGTACAGAGGCAAGCTTAGATGAAAATCATTTTTCATCCATTAATACTGTATTGTGTTGTGTTGCATTTCATTTAATAAGGCTAAGTCATGATACCAAGTCGTATGAATGAATACAAATGAGTTGATTTCTTCTCTTTTTGAATTTATTTTCATTATTTGCTAGGAACATGCAATAATTATTGTTTAATGATTCAAATAACAAAAAGAAAATATTCGCATTGTAAAATAAATCTGCTCTAATGTGTACGTAATGTTTTTAAGCTGGATTTTTGTAATCATAAATCATTTCTCAATTATGTTAAATAATTCTGAATAGATACGTGAAATGCCGATTATTTGTTGAATTAATAAAAGATTTTCTGATCACTGATGCTAAGCCTAGAAATAACGGTTCATGCAATAGATTCTCAAGTAAACTTTCGTTACTGATCTCTCCAAAAGTTTCAGTCACTCAGTCTTTTTGAAATATACACTGACTGCACGTATTGTGTCTTATTCTGAATAGGTGGGTAACAAAACATACATAATTAGTCATTACAACCCTTCAGTCAGAATTATTACCTAGCTTCTCACATTACTTTTATTGTGTTTGTTAATTTTAGATCGAGAGTCGCCGTAGTCTAGTAGGTAGTGTGTTGGCTTATTAGACTGAAGGCCCGAGTTCGAATCCCAGGTCAGACATCAAAACGAAAATATGAAAATATTTCTCCGGCGACTTCCTCTCAGCAGATTTCTGGCAAAAACTCTGAGAGTAAATAAAATTGCCATGAAAAGCTTCTCAAAAAACTGTCGTTCGGAGTCGACTTTAAAACTGTAGGTCCCGCCACTCATGTATAAAATTAACGCACACAACATAAGTGGTGTGAGAAGCTAGGTCGTAATCCTGACTGAAGGGTTGTAATGACCAATTATGTATGTATGTAATTTTAGACATTAATACCCAGCCAGCATTTTTGAAAATTTTTAATCAAATTCGAGTCTTTTTTGATTCTTCTGCATTAAAAAGCTAGAATATGCGCTCATTTTCTGATAATAAAAGACTCTTTTGTCGGGAGAAAAAAGTGACTACGAGCGACTCTTCTTAAAAAGTCATTTATGAGTCATTTTCTATATTAGCTTAGAGTAATTTTTGATCATTTTTCTAGTAGTTTTATGATCATTTTCGAATCGCTTTCTGATCATTTATTAGTCATACTTACCTTCGTTTAAGATACTTTTTCGAGTCGTCTTTCAGTCATCGTTTAATCGTATATGAGTCTTTTATGAGTAATTTATCAATATGTTTAGGAGTCCTTTTATTGTCATTTATCAGTCATGTTTGTACTAATTTGGACACCTTTTTGCGTCATTTATGATTATAATTTGAGGCATTTATTAGTCGTATTTCAAAATGTATTTTCCTCTCTTCAAGTGTTTTTAGTCGGTTTTCTGAGTCCTATGTTTACACTGGCGCGATTTCAAAAATCACGTTCGTATGAACGTTAAGTAACAAAGACATACATACATAATTGGTCATTACAAACCTCAGACAGGATTACGCCCTAGCTTCTCAAAGAAGGAATATTAAGTTTATATTCCTGATGTACATATGTACATCAGACATCAAAATATTTGTTTTCGTTAAAAAACAAAGACAAATTTTCTATTTAAAAAAATTGTACTTCATTTCATAGCTATCTTTTACATAAATGAAAATTTATACAGAGAGGATATAAAAAAAGCAGTGTTTAATAATCTATCTGCGCAAAATATGATCATAAAATGCGTAATTACAATAACTTTTCAAACACTTGCATGACCTTTTTTTGATTAAGCGTTTTTCAATCTTCAGTATAAGTAGAATATAATAATAAATAACGGAAATAATAGCCACATTTTAAACGTCTGGATGATTAATTTCCGACTGCTATACAAATTTTTATTGTATTTTAAATCGAACTCATTTTACTCATTGACACGAATCATTTTTGAGTCCTTTTTTAATCGTGTAACTGACTAATAAGTTTTTGATCACCAAAAGTACTCTAAAAAGACTCAGCAAGGTGATTTTTTTAAAAACAATCTTCCAAATGCTAGCTGGGTACAGTGGAACGAAATGTAGACAATTTTCAACATGTATTTTTAGTAGCCCAATTATGTTTTGTACGTTTGCTCTTTACTTATCTGCGGTCTTTTTCTATTCCTAAAAAAAATACCAGCACAAGGAGCAAATCCCTAACAATTATATAAAATTATAAATGTCAATTTGCATGCCTATGTATATTGCAATTAAAAACAATTAATTTTGCGAAGATAGCCAAGAAAAAAGTCTCCAAATTTTAGTAATTCAAATAAAATTCAATAAATCCTCAACTGCCATACAATCACCCTTATTCTGGTTGTCGTCGCCGTCATCGCCGTTACCAAAAATGATGTCGATAAAATCAGAGTCGACAAAAACAGAGTCGACACAACACAATATCGACGGCGTATTGACTCACAAAATACCAAATATTTGTCGACAGTCATCTATAACTGTCAATAACGACAAACAGAATACCAATTTTAAACTGTCGACTCAAGACGACGACGACAACCAGAATAAGGGTGAATATTTCATGAATTTCGATGCATGCTTTTCAAATTTTTCATTAATTGTTCAGTAAACGGTCTTATTAAGGAAACACTTTAATTTTAGTGTTTAAAATTATAAAAATAAACCTCAAACTTGTTTCGTGTGCTTGTGTTCCCTTGTTTTAAATATTTTTATTTAAATTCTTATCAACCAAAAAAAAAAAACTTGTTTCACAACTGCGGTTAAACCGCACAATTTTCGTCATATTGATTTAAATTGAAATAAAATTATTAAAAATATTATGTAGTAAGAAGAGCAGCTCCTTTCCATTCTATTAAAGTTCATCTGTGTATAGCACTGACCCATAACATTTTACTAAAATTATTCAAAAAAAAAAAAAAAAAAAAAAAAAAAAAACATTTAATAAAAATTATTAACAAAATAATTAACAATCTTAAGTGATTGTGACAGCGACACACAATTTTTAAAATATTTCGTTTTATCAAATATTTCTTAACAACTGAACTATAGACCAGTTTATTTTTATTTTCTGTATGAAAAACATGTAGAGCAAGCCATTAATCAGAAACTTCACACCGATTAAGCAAATTATTTAACACATCCGCATCCAATAGACTTTAGTGGTTAAACATGATTCGAAATGTATTGTACTTTATATTCTGTACTAAAATATAGTGTCTTTATTTTTTGCTAGACTATCAGGGTACCCATTCTACCCCTTTTTGGATCAGTATTTATTACTAAATTTCTTCAAAGGGAACAATGTTGTAAAAAAGAATAATTTTTTTTATTCACATATATTCAGAAACTTTTTATGCAAGTGAAATCGTGAATCGAAATGGTAGCTTGATTACCAAAGCTATCTACAGCAAGTAATTGTTTAGACGATGTAGCTATGGGTTACGTTCTCTCTGCAAACCTTAACTTATAACTTATTTACAATTTTTAATAATTTTTTTTTATTACTTACCCGTATAGACTGTCGTAATAAATTTCCTTTATTTCTCAAGTTGATCTCGGATCTTGTTAACGTTGTAAAATTCACTTTTATTTTTATTCTCTCTTTATTTTATTACTTTTTTTTTCTTTAAATTGAATAGAATAGAACCTTAATTCACCTTTTAGCACTTTGATTATGGTTGTTTCTTTTAATTTATTTTTCTTTAAGGATTAATTATTAAAGGGGGGATATATTTGTAGAAAATAAAACCACTTCCACTGCAACTATTCTGCTGCTACTACTACTACTAATGATGATTGATTATAAAATGATGATGATGATGTTATTGATCTTAATTATTATTATTTTCTTATAATTTGATTATTTTTTATTTTTATTTTAAAATAAAAAGCTGAATTGAAAAAGATAAATTTATTGAAAAAAATAATAATTTAATTTGTTTATGATAATTTTTTTTCGTTTTTAAACATTTAACATAATGGGCCTATTAACAAACAGTGTGACACATTTAATTATTTTTATTAATGAAATTAGTAATTTTTTTAATTCTTTAAATCTGTTCAATCTAGATTCGAACTCAGAACGTATTCTTGATAAAATGGCTTCAAATCTCTTTCCGATGAGGCATTTTCTCAGGTCGGAAACAGAAAGTAGTTCCTCGGAGATAAATCTGATGACTTAGAGTTAATGAGCAAGCAAGTTGTACCCTAAGTTTTGGATATTTGTCAATTTTGTAAGAAATTCCCTTCGTTACCCTGTTGACTAGGAACTTTAAAAATCCAATCACAGCAGTGGTTGTAATGGAAAGTTAATAATTTTAGCGCAATAAAGGCCTTTCTTTTAATTTGTAAACAATAAGAAGCAAAAAGTATGTTCATAACTTGGGACGACCGTCTCAACTCGTCTGGGTCATGCAATCGTGTTTCGATAAACTCCCAAGTATTTCCTTCTGAAATGCATTAAAACCACATAGAAGCCTAGTATGTGTTCTGGAGATACATTTTCCTCATCACAAAAGCTACATATCTCTTTTCTGAACAATTATTCTTTCTATTCTATAATATCCGGTCAGAGGATTGAATAATATTGTCATGGTATTCTTGGATAATTCGATGCTAGACTAAAATCTCTTTCTAATATAATTATCTAGTAATTTGTCTACCTTGAGAAGAGTATCCGCCTCTCTCTATCTCACCTTTTGCCAAATACACTCTTTCAAAATATTTCTCGCCCAATAAATAGTGCGGAAGTTCCCCTTCTAGCGAGATCCGAACTTCCAAGTAACCAAGGTTCGATCATAGGGTAACACTATTTCTCGTGTTAACCTCGTATTATACTCATGGGAGTACTGTTAGAAATATGAAATGATGAAATACCAAGGAAAACGCAGATAACTAAAACCGTGACTCCGACGGAAGGACCAGGTGGAAGAAGATACTGAAATCCATGCTCATGTTACTGGAGACAACAATGGAATTGGAAATCAGTTTAAGTAACTAAATTACGGATTTCCTAGTAGCCTAGTGAATAGAGCAAGTGCAGTTGAAGTGCAGATTTCATTTCCGCTGCAGATTCTGTGCTATAAACTAAGTTGTAAAATGTTTGTATCACTGTTTGTTTTCTTTTTCAAATGCATTTCCTTATTCACTCTGATATATTGTAGTATTGGAGTAGAACACACTCATATAGATCTCAAGCTTAACTTTGCTTGTAGCAATCACATACATACATAATTGATCATTACAACCCTTCAGTCAGGATTATTGACCTAGTTTCTCACACCACTTATGTTGTGTGTGTTAATTTTATACATAAGTGGCGGGACCTACAGTTTAAAGTCGACTCCGAACGACAGATTTTTTTGAGAAACTTTTCATGGCAATTTTATTTACTCTCAGAGTTTTTGCCAGAAATCTGCTGAGAGGAAATCGCCGAAGAAATACTTTTTGTATTTTGTTTTGATGTCTGGCCTGGGGCTCGAACCCTGGCTTTACGTCTAATAAGCCAAACATACTACCTACTAGACTACGGCGACTTGCTTGTAGCAATCTCCCTGGCATATTCTAGCTCTGTTGTTGGGAGTATACCTTAGCTTCTACCTTTAATCATAACGTGCACTCGGCCTTGGTAAAATTATGTGAGTTGTTAAAAACAAAAAAGAAATTGTACCGAAAATATGGTCATGAATGCAACACCTATTGGCTATACTTTATTGTTTAAAAAAAATAAGTGAACTCCTGCAGAAGCGATGCTATTTTCTGCCCTTAATTTGGTCATGTTGGGCAATATGACATTTTTTTTTGCAAATTTTAAATACTTTTTTATTTTATAAAAAAAAATTAAATTTTTAAACACTTCACAGCTTTAGTAAAAGTTAAATTCAAATGAAATCTTTGGTCATTGAAAGCCATTAAAAACTTGAGCATTTTTAAACAAATAAAA
Source organism: Sarcophaga caerulescens (assembly GCA_927399465.1). Lineage (NCBI taxonomy): Eukaryota > Metazoa > Arthropoda > Insecta > Diptera > Sarcophagidae > Sarcophaga > Sarcophaga caerulescens. The sequence goes on along the minus strand of OV656872.1, from coordinate 51,356,105 downwards.
CCGGGAACAATTTTCTTTTTGATCTGGTCACACTGTTTATTAATAGCTATTGATTGTATGTATATACAATATTTTAAATGTTGCTATTTTTTTATTATCGTATTTTGTTTTGTTTTTAAGTTTCTTGAGAGAGAGTAGGCCTATTCACAGACGAGATTTTTTTTAAGCGAAAGAGCGCAAATTATTTTTACATGTGATTAATAGAGTGTTTGCCCATGTGTGTGTGTGTGGGTAAATTGTCTATTAAATGTTGTCTATTTTATTCAATACTTTTATTAGTTCTTTTTTTTTTTTTTTTTAATTTTTGCGTATTTTATTTTCAGTTAATTTTTTTCTTCTTTTTTTAGATTTTTATTATTTATTATTTGCTTTCCCATTTCTTTTATTACTATTATTTTGGCACATATTTTTTCACAGTGTGTATAATTTTTTTTTCTACACAATTGTTACGTATGAATACTTTTTCTCTTTTTTTTTTAAATTTTAATTTGATAGGTAGTTTTTTTTTATTAGTAATTATAGAACATTTTTTGCCTTTTTTCTTTTTTTTTAAATAAATTCCTTTTATGTTTTTGTCTCGACAAAGAAAAAAAATTATGACAATTAATTAGTGAAATAAAGCATCACAATCAAAAATATTTCAACTAGAAATGTTAATTTGTATGACATTGAAAACTGATCTTTTTCCGGCATAATATTCTCAAAAAAATAATAATAATAAGAGTAAGAAGAAAAAAATGTTTTAAAATTAAAATTTTCTGGTAAGTGGCTCAGGGAATAGAAACTTAATCTTCAATTCTATTCTTTTAGTTCAGGTAAATACCAAAAATTCCTGCAGATCTTTAATGGTCTTTTAACATAGCATTGAGAAACATATTTTTTTATAAATTCCGGTAGGCATACTTGTTGTGTAGGTAGCAAAAGAATTTATGAAATTTTCATTTTCAACATTCTTTTTTTAACTTTTAATGAATTTATCTGTTAAGCTTCTAATCTAATCTTCTCTTCTGCAGATGGCATCAACTTTAGTTAATCATTGTCTTTTTAATATTGGAAAGTAATTAGCTGTCGATGTTTCAACTGTCGTTGTACATAGGCAGTGGGAAGCCAGAAGGTTCTTGTCATTCGTGGTCTTCAATACGATTCAATTGGTGGTGATCTTCAATGGCATTCAATTGAAAGAATTTTTTTTTTTAAATATCGTCAAAAACATTCAAGGGCCTTAGTTTTTTACAATGATTGCACTTCAATACTTAACTTTACACCATCTTAGCCTCGAGTGTTGGCTCATTAGTCGCGCGGCCATGGTTCTAACCCCAGGTCAGACATATGAGAAAATAATTCTTCGGCGACTTCCTCTTTACAGAATCTTCTGGCAAAAACTCTGAGAGTAAATAAAATTGCCATGAAAAGTTTCTCAAAAATCTGTCGTTCGGAGTCGACATTAAACTGTAGCTCTCGCAATTATTGTATAAAATTAAACTATAAAACATGGCTGGTGTCAGAAGCTAGATCGTAATCCTGACTTTTCCATAATGTTTTGGTATGATATCGATAAAATTTTAATGTTAAATTAGCCATATTTGTATGCCACGGATTTTATAAAAGATTTGTGTAAAATTATTTTACTGACTACACCTGGTTTTCCCCTCGTTTAAACTTTAACTTTACTTGAGTGTTGATTATTTATTTTAATATGAAACTTACATATTAATCTCCCAACTAAGTTTATGCATCTCTAAATATTTCACAGAGTACTTTGAAATTGGAGCATTATACAAGCATAAAATAGGGAAATTTACTCTTCGTAAAGCATAAAATACATCAAAAACAGAATATGTAGCACAAAATTAATGTTAATTTCAAAAAGAAAATAAACAACAAATCTAAAAACAAATAGGACTGAAATATCCCCGTCATTATTATTATAGTTCTGTTCCATTTAAGATAAAACGATTAGTATTTTTTATATAATAGCTGCGCTATTTTTTTTGTAAACGACTGTATATGTATACACTTCTTTTTTAGTAGGTATTTATTATTAATTTTATTTAATCAACCTTGAAATTGTAACAAAATTTTTTTAAATGCATAGAAAAGAAAAAACTTTAGTTTTTATTTGCCAATAATTTTTATATGAAATAAATAAGCAACCGCAAGATGGAATTTGCACAACAATAGAATTTAACGGGTTTTTAGAACCGCTGTAAATATCATTACAATCCACGTTTCTTTTTATTTATGAAATATTTTGTATGCATATTTTTAACATTTGAATAACTATTCAGGTTTTTTTTTCTAGTTTTATTTTTATATTTTTCTAAGTTTCATTTACTTTCATATCTTCTTTTAAATTATTTCCTTGTAATATTTTATTATATTTTTTTTAATTTATTTAATATTTTTATTTAATTTTTTTATAAATTTTTTTATTTTCTATAATTATTTCTTTATTTTTATTTAATCCTTTTTGCCAACATTTTTATTTTTTCTTTGTTTTAAATTGCTTTATTATTATTTGTTTTTAGTTTTGTTTTGTAAAATTTCCGTTATTTTTTTTTTTTTTTAATATTTTCGCTTAATATTCCAACGTTTTATTATTTTATTTATTTTTTATTAATTTTTTTAAACTATTTTTTTTATTATTTTAATTGATAAATCGGTAAAAATCACCCAATATATTTAGAAAAATTATATAAAAATCTGAAATAAACATCATGGGCAACACTAGCGATTCAATATTGAAATAACAAAAATAATAATAATAATATTAAAAAGCAACAACAATAACAACAAGAATTATAATTTAAAAAGGCGAATAAAACTTGTTGACTTTTTATTGTACGATTAAAAAGACTTCTCGCCATCATATCACATTTAATATATAATTGTTGTGGTAGTAGTTTCAAGTGATAGTATTGAAAACAGAAAAAAAAACGAATGATGATAAAGGAAAATAAGTAAAAAAAAAAATATAAAGAGAAAGACTCAATCAAGTTCTCTTTTAATTCGTAATATAATGATCACAGGTATTTTTTTTTTTTTGTACAATTTTTGTTTTTATTTTTTTATTTTTTGGTATGCGTATTATAACTTCTCTCTCTCTTTCTCTATCTCTGATGGAATTTAATGTTGTTTGAATTTGTTTTTATAGAAAAAATTATTTAAAATCAAAAAAAAAGTAAGTTCATTTTATATAAAACAATTCTTTTTTCAATAAATGGTATAATCATGATCAACTTTTCTTCTTTCATTTTGTATTTCATTTTCATTTTCATTTTTATTTTGATTTTTCTTTTATTATTTTTTTTTTTTCATTTTTATACAGTCTTTCTACACATTTAAACGATTAAAAAAGATCGTTTAGCCTTATTTTTCGTTTTTCTTTAATTTCTTTTCTTTTGATTTCTTTCTTTTTATTCTTTTGATCGCCATAATTATTTTTTTTTTTTTCTTTCTTATAAATGGGGAAGGCAACCGATCATTTTTATTTGAAATAAAAAAGTGTTGCCTCTCGTTTTAGCATCACCTCTCAACACACCTCTTAACCCATTAAGTGATCATCAATAGCACATACAAATTCTTGTTTTTTTTTTTTTTTTTTTTTTTTTTTTTTTATATAAATTTATATTTTTTAATATCAGAACATACATATATACGTTTATATATACAATTTTTTAAATGTTTATAATATTTTCTTGTTTTCTTTTTATTACTTATAAAAGAATATTCTTTATCAACCGTTTTAATCTTTAATTTTTCTTGTGAAAAAACGTTAAATATGTTGTTTCTTTTTTTTAAATCAAACGACCTCGTGGCTTTTAAGCTTTAAACGTTATATACGGTCTCTACCTGCTTACAAGTTGGATGCGAACTGACAACTGATTCGTTGCTATTTACTAAAGTACACGATTTAGTGGTTAAAATACCAATACATACACTTATACATGCTTACTTAATACCTACTCTTACACTCTCTCTACTTAAAAAAACATTCTTCAAAGTTTTTACGTACATATGTGTGTATGTATGTACGACGAAAAAAGTCATACAAGTAATCAGTATTCTCGTTTTCTTGTTATTATTTCTTTCTTATTCGACATACAGCAATAACAACTATGGGGAGCATATATAATAAGCAACGACGACATTTAGCCGAACGAACAGTGCTTGTTTAACATTCGTTTCATTTTAGTATCGCTCAACCCATACACACGAAGAGCAAAACCCATACATGCAAATATAAACAGCCCCATTTATAATAATAAAAAGGCCTGCCTCACATAAGTATGGTTATGCTTACTCTCCCTTTAATGTACAAAACAAAGCAAATTCTCTTAAAAGTGAGCTCCCCAGTTTGTAAAGAATTAAAAAAGAGTAGCATGCCTGCACACATACTTACACTAACTTAACCCACATTTACAAAACAAAACTCTCTTCAAATAATTTTCTCTCTTTTCATACAATCTATGTTTAATGTTTAATGTTTTCGTTTTTATTCTTAAAATACAATCCACAAAGAAGAAAAAAAAAAACAGAAATCAAACGAGGTATTCATTTTTAGCGGCCCCAATTTTATTAGAATTCGTTTACTTTTGTTCATGTTGTTCGTAGTATTACAGCGTGGTTTTGTTTTTGCATTGATTATCAGCCAATACTATACTACTCTTACTACCACAGCTACAACAAATCCAATCAAATGTTTACAAATGTGTATGAAGGAAAAATAAAAACAAAAACGTACCCATCGAGTGATTATTTTTGCGTTATTAATTGCTTTGAAATTTGATTTGGCAAAAAACGCTGAACGTTTTTATGAGCAAAACAAAACAGCAAAAAAGTACTGTTCATTATATGGAAACCATATTAGTTCCTATAAATTATCTGTGCTTGTGTGCGTGTGTGTGTGTGGGTGTGGGTGTATGTGTACATAAATTATAATTTATTAAAAAATGTTTAATTATAAAGGCATGCACTTTGAAATACTCTCTCATTCTTAAGCCATGACAAGAAGGTCCCACCTGAAAAAAACTTAGGTGCCCATACAACAATTTTTTTTTTTAATTTAAACGTTATTTTACCTGCTGTATTACATAGTCAATTGTGATGCTCTTATAGAAAATAATGCGAAAAGTGAAAAATTATTGGATATCGGTTTCCAGTACAAATTTGTTCAGCATAAAAAAAGAACCGGTCATTAAGGCTTGCCATTTCACCGTAACTAAACTAGCAAATGAACAACACTTTCAAATCATTGCATTTGATGATAAAAATTACGTTTCGTTCGAAAAATTATATTATAAGGGGTGATTTTTTAAGAGCTATAGGAAAATTTTTCAAAAAAAAAAAAAAACAAAATTCGGAAAAATGCATGAAATCTTTATTTGAATCGATAGTACAGTCCATATATTTTAATGTTTGAAGATTATTTCATGCAAATGTTGACAGCGACTGCGCCTCAAATGGTCCATCCGCTTAGTCCAATTTTGGCATACTCTTTCCAACATTTCGGCCGGTATCTCACGAATAAATGCTTCAATGTTGTTTTCCAATGCGTCAATTAAAGCGGGCTTGTCTGTATAGATATGAGCTTTAACATAGCCCCACAAAAAATAGTCTAAAGGCGTTAAATCGCACGATCTAGGCGGCCAATTGACCGGTCCCGAACGTGAAATAAAATGTTCACCGAACTCACTTAATTCATTGTTACGCGTGCTGTGTGGCATGTGGCACCGTCTTGTTGAAACCACATGTCATGCAAGTCAAGCTCTTGCATTTTGGTCCAAAAAAGTTGGATATCATCTCACGGTAGCGCTCTCCATTCACAGTTACGTTACGATTCGCAGCATCTTTGAAGAAGTACGCATTTTGATAATAAAATTCAATGATTTGCAAGCGTTGTTCGTTTGTAAGACGATTCATGATTAAATATAGACCAAACTGAAGATGTTTGACAGTGAAACAAAACACGAAACGTGCGTGAGCTGTTTAAACCAGTGTTGCCAAAAAGATAATAGCTAAAAAATCACCCTTTATTATATTATATTGGCTTAATGAGTACGTTAACAAGCAGCATTGCTAAACTCACCCCGCGTGTATACTCACCACAAAAATATACTGTTTGTGTGGTTCTACCAAAGAATATGGATATAAAGAATGCGCATCATGTAGAAGTAAAATTTCTTATGGCGGGATGTACCAGTAAGACCCGCTCTCACCAAAATCTTTTTTAAAAATCATTTCTTGATGAGGGAGGGAAGACAGAAGAAAAATAAACACAAGAAAGAGCGTAACAATGTATTGCTCTCATCGTACGTATGTATATGCGTATGTACGATTATGTATGTATGTCTTTTTTATTGTTTGACCAAAGACTATAAATATGTAAAGATGTTGCACACAGTGTATTTAAAATTGACAAAATTTTGTGCTTCTTTCCTATGAGGGGGGTAGGTAACAGGGAAAGCTGAATCGTCGTTCTCACTCTCATGTTAACTGAGAGAAAGAAAACAAAAAAGACTCAGTACACTTATTGTACTCAGAGAACTTATTATACTTAGAGAACGTATTGTTCTTTTCTCTAAGCAATTTATTCTCATATGCATGTATACGTGTGTGCATGTATGTATACATACATTGCCAAATAAAATAATAAACAAACTGAAAGATTTTTTGTTTTCAAAAAAGGTATGTGCAAATAGCCTGAGGAAAACAAATATTACCGTTTGTTTTATTGTAGGGTAAGAATATGTGTTTTATTGTTGTAGAAATGAAATTATATTATATTATACAAGCACACACGTATACACGCATATGAGAATAAATTAGAGAAGAGAACAATACGTTCTCTGAGTATAATAAGTTCTCTGAGTACAATAAGTGGCAGTAGCCGTACTGCCATCAACAAATTTGGCACTGGCAGTGCAACATCTTCATATATTTATAGTCTTTGATCTCATCGCGATGAGAGCAAAGAATGAGAGCAACGCATTGTTACGCTCTTCGTTTCTGTTTACTTCCCTCCTATCTTTCCCCCGGCGTCGTGAAATATTTTTGAAAAATATTCCAAAATATGTTAAGATCAGCGTTGTCAACTATAAATTTTCAAAAAGCACCAAATTCGTTAAAAAAACGCGTATTTTTGACAAAAAAGCACTAAAACATTATAATATTTATTTTAATTTTATCGCCATTTTATATAATCAGTAAAAAAATTTACAAGCCAAAATTAATAATATTTATTTAACTCCAGCAATAATAAGGAAAAGAGTTTTTGTTTTATTTATTTGTTTATTTATTATATGATTTTTTAAAAAGCATATAATATTATTTGAGTTAATACTTTGTATTAATTTATTTTTCAAAACAAATAATTTTTTATTTCTTTTATTAGTTTTAAAAATTTTTTTTAGTTTTAACAAGTTTTTTTATGTAGTTGCAAATATAATGTATTTCAGACAAAACAATGAGATCAAACTCTAATAAAACAAGTAACAAAAATTAAAATAAATAATAAAGTAAAACAAAATTAAACAAAAATAAAAAACAAATTAAAAAAATAATATAAGAAATATATAATGTATTTGAAACATAACATTGAGGTATAATATGTAACTTATAAAGAGTTGCATTTCAATGTAATACCTTTTTGAAACGTTAAATAATCTACACTTGACAAATTATTTTTTTTATTTTTTTTTAAATTTTTGATTTGGTGTCACTGATATGAAAAGAAAAGCACTAAAAAAAGCACTAGGCACTAACTCGAAAATTTTCCGCGTCGAAAGTTTTAAAAAGCACTAAAAACAGTGCTAAAAGCACTGAGTTGACAACGCTGGTTAAGATGCACATTCTTTATACTTTATTTTCTTTGGTTCTACCAAAGAATATGGATATAAAGAATGCGCATCATGTAGAAGTAAAATTTCTTATGGCGGGATGTACCAGTAAGACCCGCACTCACCAAAATCTCTTTAAAAAATCATTTCTTGATGAGGGAGGGAAGACAGGAGAAAAATAAACACAAACAAAGAGCGTAACAATGTGTTGCTCTCATCGTACGTATGTATATGCGTATGTACGATTATGTATGTATGATCGTTTTTATTGTTTGACCAAAGACTATAAATATGTAAAGATGTTGCACACAGTGTATTTAAAATTGACACAATTTTGTGCTTCTTTCTTATGAGGGGGGTAGATAACAGGCAGCGTTACCAGAATGATGATTTTATCATATTTTTGATGATTTTTTAACTAAAATATGATTTGATGATTTTTCTACAAAAAATATGATTTTTTTGTATATAGATACTTCACGTTATAAACAGTGTAAACAAAATGTTTCAAAGTACAAACTCCCAAATTCAAAAAATGTATTCTGAAATGGAACGTTTATACTTAAAAATATTAGACAATTTTGTAAAGCCATATACATTGGCTACACTGATTTCGCCGAAGATGTATATTTAGGACTATTTGTAAAAAAAAAGATTTCTGAAACTAAATTTACCAATAGTGAATTAACTGAATTCACTAATTACTGCGTTTCATTTTACATTGAGTTTAGTAAACAATTAACCAAACGTTTTAATTTTAAAGAAACTTCCTTAAAAGAAATGTCATCTAATATTATTAATAAGAACGTTTCTTCATTGTCTCCACTAATAGAAAGATTTCCAAATTTAATTAATGAAAATGATTCTCAAAAGCTAGACGATGAATTTAGAGAGCTTCGTCACATAGATTTCAAACAACATTTTCAAACCTTAGAAAATATTAATTGTGAAGATTTTTGGGCCAGAGTTTCTAAAATAACTCGTGTTGATAACGATTTAGTTTTTCCAACATTGAAGAAATTTGTGTCCAGTATACTTTTTCTTCCCAGTTCATCTGCAAACGTTGAACGAATTTCTTGAAAATGCAACATTAGAAGGTATTTTGTTTATACAGGATTATTTACTAGTTAAAAGGTGTTCCTGTTATAATCTTAAAATTGATGAAGAAATTGTAAAAAATATGAAACCTTCCCGCTGGCCTGTAAAATGGCCTATGTGCCTTTTGGGAAATTAATTTTATTCGCCCATTTTTAAGTCTAATTTGTGGTCCATCTCTATAGCAAAAATTTGTCCAACGTCTCCGCTTGTTCCAAAATTATTGCAAAAATATTTAAGTAGTTTTGTAGTTAGTTTGACTTTCATATAAAAATTATGTTGTTTTTTAGGTCTTCTGAAAAGTTGTTGAAAATTACATAGGCCAATTTGAAGGCCAGACGACAATATGTATGTATGGATTTTTTAAAATTAATTTTAATTAAATTGAATGTCTTTTATGTATAACATACATATTTATTTTTTGTTTTGTATGTATATAATATTTTTGGTAAAACATGTAATTAATTTAAAATTGTTTTATTATCGGGTTATATCATATCCTCAAGAATAAAGTTAGTATATGATAACAAAACCCTATAACCAATCAATGTAATACACTTTTATTTTGAACTGTTATTTATTTTTTAATGTTCTACAAATAAAAGTTAAAAAGTGATGATTTTTTCCCCCAAAATATGATTTTTTTTTCCTTAAAATGATGATTTTTCTCCAGAATCTTCTGGCAACGCTGCTGCCATCGACAAATTTGGCACTGGCAGTTCAACATCTTCATATATTTATAGTCTTTGATCTCATCGCGATGAGAGCAAAGAATGAGAGCAACGCATTGTTACGCTCTTCGTTTCTGTTTACTTCCCTCCTATCTTTCCCCCCGCGTCATGAAATATTTTTGAAAAATATTCCAAAATATGTTAAGATGCACATTCTTTATACTTTATTTTCTTTGGTTCTACGTAGTATATGATATACAGTCTCATGACTTTTTTTTCGCTTCGGTTGTTGGCAAACTTGGGTTAAAAAGAAATTGTCATAACGAAGAGATGGACTAATGAGTCGGAGTTCAGAAAAATTGTCTCCGTTTAGCAACCGGAATATGCGAAAATCCAATATGAGTCGTAATCCAAAAATAGTACATCTTTGCAGAACACGGAATGTTCAAAAAAGAAGCTCGCTAAACTACACTTGGGTCGTAATAATTGGAACAATGTGCTAACGGTTGACAAAACAAATTTATATCGAGTCAGGAGGAAAATCGGTTAAACATCGTGACCGGAATGTCTGTCGATCTTGTCTGGTTTTAGGGAAAAACGAGGGTTGCATAATATTTGGAAATTCCACAATAGCAATATGCTTCTTTTGCCAAAGACAAAATTCCATTCGAGTGGTAATTCATAAAGTTTAACGATCCTAGATATTCCGCTAGAAGCGTAAAATCATGACTTCAGGAGAATTAAGTGCTCACAATGGAGTGATCTTCGCAATTGCTATATCAGACACTTTCGGGTAATTCTCAAGAATAGAAAAGCGTTTTCTTCAAAAGTTTATTTCAATCTTGTAATTTCAATGAACCGGCGTTACCATCAAGTAATGTAAAGTAAAGTAAAATGTCCCTATTATAACGTGCGGCCACTGTTTTCGGAGATTTTAATTATTTCTACGAGTAAGAAAAATTAGTTTTTTTTGTAATTTTAATTTTTAAGAGAACAATTTGAAGATTTTTCAATTAAAATTCTTTCAAGTTAAATGTAAAATAGTGTGTCCCTATTATTTCTTTCACCACAGTACATACCAACATTTTTTCAAGGTGTAAAAAAAAAAATTCAAATATGATTAGAGATTCCATAGATTCTAGTGGATAAACAGTGCCCACTCAATGTCAACAGCAATCGAATAGAAAAGTTAATTTTGCATTTAAAAACCTGAAGAAAATTTGACACAAGCAAAGCACGTTATCATCAATGCTTTGCACACCAGCTGTTCTTGAACGACCTTCACAACGAAAACAAAAACAAACTGAAAAATATTCACCACATCTCCTCGGCTGGCGGCAGTGTTGTTATGTTGATTTTTTACTCCCTTCATATATTTGTTTTATTTAGCTTTGCCGTTTGTATTTTTCATATCTTTTTAAGTTTTTGTCTCTTTTTGTATAAATTTTTTCTCCAGGTGGAAAAGGCTTAATAGAAAAAGTATTAAAATGTTTACGATTTTCTCCCATTTGGGCCCGCTTTAGCTGAAAAGATATGCCAGCTCAATTGTTTGAACTTTTCTCGTTTTTTCTCACTTTTTCAATAATTTCTTTTCTGTTTTTTTTCTGTCTTTATTTTATTTCGATTTGATTTGCATTTTCCCTTGTCTTTTTACCTCTTCATCATATTATTTGTATATTTTTGACGAATTTTAATTAAAAGACTGCGTCAGAGATTCTTTATTTTATTTTCTACTTACCATTCTCTTTCCGTATGTGTTTCTAAACAGAAAACGAAAATAACCAGAAGAAAGCAAAAAATTAGAATTCACAAATAATACGCAAATGTAAATGATTTGCCCATTGAATTTTGTTTATACGAGGAGTGTTTCAAAAGTTTCAAGTGTACAAACCCATAAGGGTTGGTTTGAAGGGTTTGGAGTAAGCAGTCGCTCAAACAAACGAAAGAAAGTGTTTCAAAACGTTTTTTTTTTTCAACTAGTGCTTATTTCGTGAATGGTAACACTTAGCTCATGTCTGATTTGACAGATAATTAGTTTTATCCTTCCGCTGAACGAATATGGTTGTGTATACGCTTGAACCACTTTGCTAAGTGGGCCTGCGATCGACTTACAGAAGGTGCCGATTTTGGCAAAAAAAAAAAATCATCTTTTCAGATGAAGCTCATTTTGATCTTGGCGGGTATGTAAACAAGCAAAATTGTCGCATTTGGGGCACAGAAAACTCGCACGCATACATTGAAAAGCCGACTCACCCAAAACGAGTCACTGTTTGGTGCGGATTTTGGTCCAGAGGCATAATTGGGCCATTTTTCTTCGAAAATGAGCAAGGAGTGGCCGTTACAGTCAATGGCGATCGTTATCGGGCCATGTTGAACGAATTTTTGTTCACAAAAATTGAAGAGGAGGATATTGGCAACATTTGGTTTCAACAGGACGGCGCTACGTGCCACACAGCCGAAGCTAAACTCGATGTTTTGCGCCCTGTTTTTGAAGATCGCATTATCAGCCGCAGAGCTGATGTCGTTTGGCCAACTCGGAGCTGCGATTTGACACCGTTGGACTATTATTTGTGGGGTGCCGTCAAAGATAAGTGTTACGCTGACAAGCCAGAGACAATTGACGCTTTAAAGGACAATATTCGTGAAGCCATTGGTGAAATACAGCTGCACACAATCGATAATGTGCTTAAAAATTGGACCGTTCGTGTAGGCTACTGCATGGCCAGCCGAGGCAGCCATTTGAACCGGAAGGATTGTACACCTGTACCTCGGTTTACGCGGTTTCGAATTTACGCGGTTTTTAAAATGAAGAAAAAAAATTTTTTTTACTTATATTCTACTCAAACTGAAACTAATTCAACCATTGCACAATCTAATGAGATGACTTTATCCAGTAATGAGTCGGAAATCATAGAAATTCGTAAAAAAAGACTTGTTGTTGAAAATTGAAGAAATCGAGGTACAGTAGTTTTCAGTAGTTTTTTTTTAAAGCATTTAAAAACAAAAAAAGGTTATTTGGCGGACCTTTTAAAAATATAATTTCAACACTGTAGGGCGTTTGAAATGTTGAGAGCAGGCGACTAAGGTGTATTTGCTTTGGGTACAAACAAATATTTTATGGGAAACGACAAACAAATATTTAAAAGGTTTTAAATTTAAAAAGGTAAAAGTTTCAATTCCCCTCTATACAACAACTAGAAAAGGCAAGACCTACTTCTAAGAAGAAGTAGTATTTGTTAGCAAAGTTGAACTCGCATTGCGCCCAACACAACATTCTAATTCAAAAAAACATAAGAATCGGTGTGACGTTTTTTCTTGGCGATGACAGATGAGAACCCTAAGATTCTAGAACCTACTACAGTATGCCAATCACTGATAAAAACTTGATTCCAGAAATTGACAAAAAAAAAAAAAATCATAGAAGGAAATGCAGCAGATGCTGAGTAACAGTGAAACGGAAAAAAACGATATAAAAAAAAAACAAATAAAGGTCTACTCGTAGTAAAATATGATTGATCAGATCCTCAACTGCTAACGCGTCGTGGATATTTGGTAAAAAAAAATCGATAAAGTAGCTAGTCCCCGAGGAAAAGCATTGAAAATCCGAGTAAAAGGTCACCATTATTAAGAAGCATAATCTTGAAATTTTACGTCGTTTTCGTTCAAAGTTGAAAAAATTCAGGATTTCCATTGACTTTTTCGAATTAGATGAAATCTACGAGATCGTATTATACAGATCTGTTAAACGAGAACAAATTAAGGGTAATACAAATTAAATATCGTTTCATATTTTCAAATTCCAGAGTTTTGTCTACTGTCTTAGAGCAACATTACCATGGGTCGCACTGTTCAGAGGTGATAAAATATTTGATGTTTAAGTCATAAAAGTCCAATTTTGCTCCGACCTAGCTTATTGGCTTGCACCGGCAGCAACATACATCTAATCTTTCTTCTTAGGTCATGTGATTAATAGAGATTCAGATGCCTGTAATATGCTGCCCTTCGGTTTTTAGAAATACGGTTAACGCCATCCATGTTTTATTGAAAATGAAATAAAAGTGGTGTCAGGTCTTTGAAATGTTTTGGCAATGTTCAGAATAAACTTGTGGATTTGTATGAACATGAAATATACATGGCGTAGAATAGAAAATGTACAGCGTAGTTCAATAAGTATCTAATTACTGGCATTATTTCTACCGAAAGCTTTCTTCGAGTTAATACCACTGTTTTCTCAATATTTTCATACTCAACAGGTGGTGATAAATCTTTCATGTTATTACACTAGTTCGGAGTGAAGAGGATTTCCAGATTTTTAACAAATAAGCATCATTTCTTACATAATCATACACACACATCCATAATTGGTTATCACAATCCTTTAGTCAGGTTTACGACCTAGCCTCACACAACCTTTATGTTGTATGTGTATATTTTATACCTGAGTGGGGTGGCACCTACAGTTTAAAGTCGGCTCCGAACAACAGATTTTTTTGGTTTTGCCTCACGTCTTATAAACCAACACACTATCCACTAGACTACGGCGGCTTTAATTCTTGCATAACCATTAATATTAGTTATTTTGGCAAATATCTAAGCACTGGCAGCTGTGATGTTTTCTTCTCTCTGTTTTCGAGAGACTTCATGTATCCCTTCAAAAATAGTTTGGTGGGGAGAAAATTCATGATCTTGGCGGCCAATGCACTGCTTTAAAACCTGCGATTAATTTCTTATCAAACTTTAAAGACAAACAATTTTGCAAATAATTAAGTTAGTTCTTATTCGAATAATAACAACACTGACCACATAAATATTGCGTTAAGTGTTGGAAAATATTTGAAATATTTCTGTTTAATTTTTATTAATTGGCCTCTTTCCATATAAAGTCTTTCTCTTGCCGTCTGAAAACCAAACACACTCCTCATCGTGTACTATAGTCATCAATAACCTCTATTAGTATGCCAAGATATCGATTTACACATGTTCGATATCATCGGCATCGATTTATTATTCGAAACATTGTTGCAGATGCTCCACATGGCTACAAACTGCCAAAAATAATAAGAAAATAATGATAATTGGCAAGAATAAAAAGAGAGAGTACCGAAGAGAGCGAAAGAGAGAGCAAGTTTAAGAGTTTTTTTTTTCTTTCTCTTTCTTTTCATAATTCCTTTCTGTGTTACCGGGTTCTGCTGCTGCAGCTGCTTTTTTATGGCATTTTTTTCTTTCTTTCTTCTTTCAAAAGATGCAACTGGTTTTCCGTTTTGTTTAAATTTGATCGCTTAGCTTGTGACGTTAATGTGATCGCTGGTTCGAGATATTAAATTAGTGTCCATGGTAATAAAATGAAATAAAAAACTTGAGTGTCATTAAAAATCTTCTAATTTATTAAGGCAATCAATTAAATGCAGCGCTTAAAACTGATTTATATTGACTTTTGAGTTTTACCATAGCATATCTCGTTGTATGCATTTAGAAATTAAAGGGTTTTTAAGTACGTAGGAGTAGAGGCTATTTTTAAAATTAATAACAACATACCATATCGTCACTAAATCAGACAGAGTTTACCTATTTTAGAATTACCGGCTACAATGATTCAAACAAGGAGTTTGTCGTTTTACCAGACATCGTATATTGTCTAAAATATCCAAAACACGAACCTATTTGAAGCCTAATTAAATTAAAAAAGTCAAAAGTGTTCACTGCTTACAAGAACCTTAGGCTCGACGGTCGCATAGCTAATGCTGAAAATAATTATCCTAGAATTCATAGAATCTATATCCACCGATGTTGAAGTACTCATAACATTCTATGTCTAGGGAAACAGTATAATGCCAATAACCTTCAAAATAAATCCTCCA
This sequence comes from Sarcophaga caerulescens, assembly GCA_927399465.1. Taxonomy (NCBI): domain Eukaryota; kingdom Metazoa; phylum Arthropoda; class Insecta; order Diptera; family Sarcophagidae; genus Sarcophaga; species Sarcophaga caerulescens. The sequence goes on along the minus strand of OV656872.1, from coordinate 51,340,643 downwards.
ATAATAATCGTATGCAGATCCTACATTTTTTTCACAACATTCAAAAATCTTTATAAACTCTGAACTCTCAGTCAATGAATACGTACCAAACGTCATTTAACGTCAAATTCTACCGCAATCATAAATTTTTTAAGGATATAAACCGGGGGTTACCTAAGTCCCCCACTTTAGATATCTCGAATAAAATCAAATAAGAAAAAGTATTTCTTCGGCGACTACCTCTCAGCAGTTTTCTGGCAAAAACTCTGCGAGTAAATAAAATTGTCATGCAAAGTTTCTCAAAAAAACATGTTGCTTCGGGTCTACTTTAAAACCTATAGCTCCCGCCACTGATGAATAAAAATTAACACACACAACGTAGTTTGTGTAAGAGAAGGTCGTAATCGTGACTAAAGGGTTGTAATGACCAATTTAATAAGTAGACCAGGATATTTTGTTTGGAAATGACAAACTTAACATATTAAACTTTTCTTTAAATCGCGCTTTATATGCTAAAGGACAGGTTAACCAAACTTTCGTTTGAAAGTAATCATTTTTGATAATATTGCGTCAGTTTATGACAATTCAACGTTTTATCAAAATTATCGAAATACGCCCTAAGAAACACGTGCCTAATAAAAGTAACTCGTTTATCATTTTTATAGGGACGTTAACAATTTTTTAAATTTAATTTTGTATAATTAGTAGTAATTAAAAACCAATTAAAAGTGGTTCAAACAGTGGTTCTTAATAACTTTACTTTCACTTACCATTCGTGGCGCGTGTTACCGTCTTTATATTGACCCCGGTATAATTTATTATTGAAATAATTTTTAAATAATGTATCATTTTGTCGTTAAAACGCCCACAAGTTTTTAAATTCGATCACGAAATAAGTGTCGCATAAAAATTGCATTAAAAATTCGCCAGGGTCCACACAATTTATTTATAAATGCACCTCCTACAGAAGTCTTTACAAGGGAATGCCACACGTTATACAAAACACTCAGTGGCCGGTAATATCAATCAGTAGTGGCATATCAATGGCATCAATGTTCTCTTAATCATCTTCAAGTCATAGCTGACGCAGACTTGAAGTCCTTACTTACTGCTTAACTGATCATTAGTTAGGATTACGACCCTTTAGTTAGGATTACGACCTAGTTTCTGACACCACTTATGTTGTGTATATTAATTTTAGCCATGAATGGTGGGACGTTCAGTTTAAAGTAGACACCGAACGACAGATTTCTGAAAAACTTTTCATGGCAATTTGATTTTACTCTCAGAATTTTTGCCAGACGTCTGCTGGCGTCTCAGCTGGAGTTTGACGCCTCAACTACGGTTTGAAGCACGACCTTGCGTCTACTAAGCCAACACACTACCTACTAGACTACGACGGAAAATTCCTAATTATAGAGGCTAAAAGGCCGATAAGACCTTTACTAGCCCCACGTTATTTTTGGGCTACAATGAAAATCTCCTGAAAGGGGAGATTGGATTAGATTAGAAAAGGGAGTAGAAAATGGTCTTCCTCCATTGTGAAAAGGTATTAAGATGATATCATTCGATTCGATCATGTCAATAAATTTCTCAGCTTCGACGCTTGAGAATACGTAGAGAATGTAGGTTCTTCTATGAGGAAGAGAATGCGGTAGAGGACTTGGTGATCCATTGAGGAAGGAACAGACATCAGATTCCTAGACATGCGTAGAGATTGATGTCATCAAAAACTATTATCACTGTAATGTAATTCAGTGATCTAATCTACTTACTACCATCGACATTTCTCGGGTCTGTGAGATTTTTAATGTAAATATTCAGGTGGCCTTAGGTATTTACAGTTTTGATTAGGGTTGGGACATTAGAATGAGCCAGTCCCCATCATTAAACCAATGTTTGTGTTCGTGTTTTGCCCTGTAATACTGTTTTTGAAATTCTCATAGATGTGGAGTAAGATACCTTAACTTCAACGGAAATTCTAGAGTATAAACTTTAACAACTAATTTTTAAGATTTCGTATTTCCGTGTGAAAAGTAAAGTCGACCCTCAATCGCTTTAATTATTGTTGCCTCGCGTCTAGGCAATCAAAATAAATTTTTGTGGCCATGAACTTACTTTTTCTTGCAAAAATATTTTCGCAAAAATCTACATGTCTCATATTTTCTACACACCCTGTATTTATCTAGTTTAAGTGGCATTTAAATATTGACTTTTGTCACACTGAGAATAGTTTCATGTGTCATTCTCTCAATATTTAATTTAAACTTATGTTTTAAACGTCTAGACACACCAGATGGTTAGTTAGTTAGTTGGTTACTGAGTCGGTAGTTTCCATTAAACATAGTGACTGGGTGAGTGAGCGAGTGAATGAATATGTTGCTGCTAGTGATCTTAGAAACCGGTCTATAAAGATTGAAAACTTATCATTTCTTTCAAGGCTTTTTCATTGGTGTCTAGATTAAATCAAATCAAAAGAATACAAAAAATAAAAAGTGAAAGAAAGAAAAAAAGTTTTGCAAAAATGTTTAACATTTTAGCAAAAAAAAAAAAATGGCAATATTTGTATGCAAAATTTCAAATTTCTGGTCTAAGCAAGAAGGAAGGAATATTTTTTTATTTTTGGAAAGTATCTGCTTTAAACTTCTGCTGCTACTATAAAAAAGCAAAAAAAAAAATTTTTTTATTTCTTCTTTTGTGTTGTATTTTTAGTTTTCCGAAATTAAAGGTTCTTTTCCATAATTATTGCAATTGTTTTCTTGCAACATCTTGTGTTCCATACCTTCTTGTTTGTATCGCAATCTTTCTCTTATAATTTCACTGTGGCACACACTGAGTTTTAATTCAATTCTTGATTTCTGCGTTAGTTTTTGTTATGCTGGTCATTGAACTTAAATGGTGATTGTGAACTGAAAGAACTGAGGAGATTTTGTTTTAAATTTCGCGAAGAAATTAACACCAGAAGTTCATTTGAGTTCCATTTAGAATTTTATTGTCTTAAAATACCTTGATCCCTTGACTTTGGTCAATAACACCAATTCAAAACTTTGTCACTCTTGTCTTTACAGAAAGATACATTTCGCTAACGCCCATTTAAAAAATTTAACACCAATTTCGATACATCGATATAATTCGGTGGTTTACGGATGGGTTAAAGATAGATAGTGAGACAGAAGCGTAGGTGTTGAGCCCCAGAGTGAAACATTCAGTCCAACGGTGTCAAATCGCATCTTCTTGGAGTCCAATTGACATCACCATTTCGACTAATTAAAAGGCCATCAAAGGTCCTAATCCTTACTGAAGGGTTGTAATGACCAATAATGTGCATATATGTATGTATGTAAACTTGTTTTGTTTAATGAATAGGGTTTTGAGTTATGCATCAGACTATCAAGTAGTCTGAAAATAGTGACCGGTATTTAGCTGGTATTGTATACTCAAAAACCAATTGTTTTAGAATAGCAATCGATTCAAGCCCAATTTCTAGACTCTACCTACACGTCCGAAATAATGCACTGCGTGAATCAAGGCCACACCTGAGGCTTAATGAGTGAAGAAACTATGCTGTGTCTTATATATGAAATACTATCAAAACCCCAATAATATCCAGAACATCTAATTAATAGGCTTTAGCTCTTCTTTTTAATACAAAAAACTGTAATTATTATCACGATCAACGGTATTATTTTCTGTTTTATAATTAAACTAGTTAAAGTCAATAATAAATGGTAGAAACCGTTTATTTGTTACGGGCAAATATTCAAATCAAATTTGTTTTAATCGCGTAAGCGCGCAAGAGGTGTTGACGTCTACGCCATGGCTTTAAAGTCCAGTGTCGCCGTACAGATTTATTTTAATTTAAGCAGCCAACGAACGAACGAACGTCGACCGCTTATAAAATGTCTTAAAAATTGTATTTTTTTATTTATTTATTTTATAAACAGTTTTAAGATTTTTTTGAAGGCCAAATGAGCAAAAATATTAAATGAAATTAAATGAACTGGACGCGAGATTAAAACTGGTATCGTTATTTCATCTAATTTCAATTACGTTGATCATTAATTCTGTTTTTTTTTTCGTTTTTTTTTGCTGTGTTTCTTAGTGCTAATGTGGCACAATTTAAATTTAACCAAATAATTTATTTAAACATTAATTTATTATAAACATTTGATTTTTAGCATTTCCAGAGAAATTCCGCGTATTTCAGTTTGTTTTGTCGTAGATTTTGTTGGTTTTTTACGACTTGAAACTGAAACTGTATGATTTGTGTTTAACGTGAATTTTTATTCGCGCGGCTGCAATACGCCATTTACATACGAAAAGCGATACCAACACTTACTTATACAAACGAATCCAAACAATCGAAATATTCGCATTTCAAATAACAGCACGTAATCGATTAAAAAAAAATCTTTTTTTTTTTTTTTTATTTTGTTGGAGTTTAGACACCCCCGCTGTGCGGCATTGATTTTATTGTAGAAACAAAGTTCAATAGAAATACAGAGAGAATTCTGAATGAAAGAGAGGCTTTATCAGAGAGAAGAGAGGCTTTAGAGAAAAATAGTTTTGTGTCTACTGTTAGTTAATTTATTATTGGTTACGATCGTCGTTACGATCATTTAAAACATGGAAATGATTCAGTTTCGTTTGAAACTAAAATTAATTTTCAATTAAATTGCGATTCATTAGAATGAAAAGGTCTCAGTGACTCTATTTCCTTAATTTTATGTGAAGGGATTGACATGCTATTATACATATTATGTATGTATGTATGTATATGTATAAAATAATTCGATTTATAATGTCTGAATATCAATTTAATGATTTTAATATTCTAAATTTTTGCTTCCGTTTTAGTCATTGGCAAAGTAGTCACATCGTATTGTATGTGTTTTAAGGACACTCACACACTGAGAGGTGAATGAAAACAAAAATTCAATTGTACCTTAACACATGCTTTTTGTGACATTCAGGAATACTGCAGGGCTCTTTTCTATCCTCAAATTTCATTAACCTCCATCTTCAACAACACAATTCAGGTATAAGCATTCTAAATGCTCCTCTATTGTTCATATTTTCTTTCATGACTTATATTACCGTCAAGACCTTGCAGATTTATTCTGTTGGTGTTATTCGACTGTGCTTTGTTAAGTAATTAATTGTAATGCTAGACCTAACATTTGCGGCGCAGCAATCTTGCAATTGCCGTCTCAGGTAAGCATCATACGCTTTAATTAGTTCGAACGCGCGAGGAGGTTGTGGTTTAGGGACAGGCGGCATGGCACTGTTGTTTTTTTAAAGGTGATATTGCTTTCGGTAGAGGTTTTTGCTCATGTCAGGATTTTGACAATTCTTGATTTGGACATATGGACACTGACGTCAGATGTGTAATATTAACAGGCTTGCTAAAGTGGTTCCGTTTTGAAATACAACCTTGACGGCTGACTCGAAGATGAAGGCTGGCGCTAGTTCGTGAGCCTATTTTGCAGATGGCAGTAAGCTGTCCTGTACACTACCTAATGCGTAAAATATTTTTCAGTCTGAGTTTTTGTGACGCTGCATTGCGTTTTGAAGACAAGAACCTGTATGTTAGACAGCTTTGAATAAACGTGAAGGAACGAACCGGAGTCTGTTAACAATATTCTATGTCTCTGGCTTGGTTTTTTCGACAGCTTTGGTGAGTTGGCTTTTGCTATGATTTCTGATATTGAGAATTTCATCTCTGGTATCATTTGTCTCATCAGATGACTGTGTTATTTTTGTACCTTCCCTCCTTTAATATTTATTTTAGTTTTTTATTAGTAACTGTGCTTGGTTTAACCCATTTTAATGAAGATCAAAACAATGGGTCTACCCGATCTCAGAGTGGCTGTGTCTCATCTACCTTATGAACCTAATCTAACCTAAGCCAACCGTCGCTGACAAGTTATAATTACTGATACTTGTTAAATCCTTGCACACGTAAATAGATGGCGTAGAAATTTCTGTTTTCTCTAGGATGCTTATGTTTCAACAAAAAATCCTCAATAAAATGCAGGTTTTGTAAGTATTTTTCTATATTTTTGAATTATTTTTCGTTATTATTTTTTTGTTTATAAAAAAAGTGACACAAAAATTGAATTGAAAACATTATTTTTTATTGCCTACATATCCTCTTTAAGCATTATTGAAATTTTAACCCTACAAGGAACTAATTTATGGGTTTTGGCCATAATTTAATTAAAGAATTTAATTAAATTTTTATGCTGATTTCTTTTTTCTGATGAAAATATTAATTTATTTTATTATACAAACAAAAATACAATTTAGAATTTAATAAATAATCGACTTAACAGGGATGGGGGAATTTAACAATATATCGATATCACTTTTTACTAACCTTTTGTTAAGCCGATTGATAAACAGCTAGATTGAGCTTCTTTCCAAATTTCGACACGAAAGGTTAATTTGACTACACTTTTTTTTTTGCCTTGAGCCGGAGATGGTAATCTTCGAAAGATACTTCTGTTCCTAATCTAGTTTCTCCGGGCCATCTAAATCTGGGTCAACATGTTAGAATATGCTCCGCATCTTCCTCTTCATCTACACAGTTTGGGCATATAGGGGAAGTATCATGTCCAAATCTGTGCAGGTACAGTTAGAAACTGGGTCACGTAGTAATTCATTTTATGTAATGTAATTGACTACATTTAGTTGCGACCATATGTGCATTGTAAGGACTAGAGAAGGTTGAAGCGGATATATCTATGACACAGTTCCTCCATTGATGGGTTGATAAAAGATGTCATTTGAATTGTCTGTTACTATTACTAATTACACAATGATTCTCTATCGTCTACTGAAGAGTGTTCAGACCAAATGGACCATGAAATCAATATGTACCGATGCACTCAAGATGATTGCTGAAGAGCTAGTAAAGGCAAGAGCAATATAGTATTTTATGAATATCCCTGCTTGCAATTCAAATTTCTTGATAGTTTCAGTTAGGTTAAAGATTCCGGCTATAACCATCGAGACCAGATATGCAGAATATTCAGGGTAATCACTGCTTCTTGCCTTAAATGTGTGCAAGCGACAACATTTAATTTGAGGTTAGGTTAGGTAGGTATGACGGTTGATCCAAGTAAATATACACTAGTGGCACAAACTAAAGCAACTGTCCTAATATTATAACATTTCTATAGAAATATTGTAAAAAATGAAACTGAGAATATTTAAAGATTGCTATTATAACTCTTTTAGGGTTATACTAATTTATTAAAAAAGTTTTATTAAATAAAAATTTTTTAGTTTCAAAAAAAATAAAAGAAAAATTAAAATGTTACATTTTTGGTTGGCAAAAACTAAAGCAACTCTTAATAAAAATGAATACTATTTCAATCATCTCTAATTTTTTACCGTTACTTTTATACAGTTATCTTTTTTACTTTAAAAGATTGTGTAAAAGTTAAAAAAATATATAATTTCTTAATATTAAGGCAATAATAAGACACTAAAAAGTTGCTGATAAAATATTTTTAAAAATGGCGAGAAATAAATACAATTCGTTTATTAAAAATGAAATAATAAAAGAATTTGAAGGTGGAATGACGCAAAAATGTCTCTCGAAAAAATTTAACATACACAAGTCAGTTATTTGCCGTCTTATTAAAAAATTTTTATCAAGTGGTTCAGTTGAAACTATTCATAGTGGTGGAAGACCTCGTAAAACGACAGCTCGCGAGGACAAAATGATAATTCGGGAAATCAAAAAAGATCCGTTTGTTTCGTCACAAAATGTTGTAAACAAATTAGGTTTAAATATCGCAGCAAGAACAGTGCGAGACAGAGCACTAGAAGCAGGACTACGTTCCAGAAAAGTTGCAAAAAAACCCTTTATTTCAAGTAAGAACCGTAAAGCGAGAGTAGAATTTGCTAAGATGCATTTACACTGGAGTGTTGAAGAATGGCGAAAAATCCTGTTTTCCGATGAGTCCAAATTTAACTTGAAAGGTTCTGATTCAAAACACAAATGCGTTCGAAGGCCCCCGAATAAGCGGCTAGACCCTAAGTATTGCAAGGGAACAGTTAAGCATGGTGGTGGGAATGTAATGGTGTGGGGGTGTTTTTCACTCAATGGAATTGGCCCTCTGTATGAAATTAGTGAGACTATGGACCGCTACCTCTACAAAAATATTTTGGAAACTGTCATGTTGCCGTTTGCAAAAGATGAAATGCCTATCGGATGGATTTTGCAGCACGACAATTATCCAAAGCATACATCGAAATATGTTAAGTCCTGGATTCAAGACCAAAATATTAACATACTTAAATGGCCAGCTCAGTCACCCGATTTAAATCCTATAGAGAACTTGTGGGACATGGTGGATAAAAAAATAAAACGTGATCAGGGATCGAATAAACGAAATTTTTTCCTCCAAATAAAAGAAGCGTGGGAAAGCATTTCAGAAAGCGAAATTCAAAAATTAATTAATTCAATGCCTCGCAGATGCGCTGCTGTTTTGCGAAACAAAGGATATTCCATTAATTATTAAGATTGTTAGAAAATTGAAAAAAATGTAAATGAGTTGCTTTAGTTTTTGCCAACCAAAAATGTAACATTTTAATTTTTCTTTTATTTTTTTTGAAACTAAAAATTTTTTATTTAATAAAACTTTTTTAATAAATTAGTATAACCCTAAAGAGTAATAATAGCAATTTTTAAATATTCTCAGTTTCATTTTTTACAATATTTCTATAGAAATGTTATAATATTAGGACAGTTGCTTTAGTTTGTGCCACTAGTGTACCTACATAGTTGACGCCCAGATCCATTGAGACCCTAAGTAGATAGAAATCCTATGGCATTTTGTTCCACATCAGCTATTCCGTGAATCGAAAAATGCTATTCATTTAAATATTTTAGGCGTCAGATAGATTCTCTAGAGCAGTACACGTCATTTTCGCCAAACGTTTTTTAACCAGAGAATGGAGGTACTCTTCACACATGCTGTAGATAGAGAAATTCTTCCGAAGTCGGTGTATAGAGTAGTAATATTGTTATACGGACTACTATAATGATTATCGGGGAGGACATTACTTCTGCGTTCTAACTTAACAACATCGGAGATGGTTCTACGCTACCGCAAGTCTCTCAACGACTTGAACTTTCTACAGATTCGCACAATAGAATTGAGAGATACTGCAGACCGAATGAATTTTCCAAATGTTGTACAAATAACGAACATTCGAACAAATTTCCTACTTTGGGAATCCCATTGCGAAACCCTTAAATTTAGGATTGAAACTTTGGTATCAGAATCTGTTGATATTGCATGGGCTACTTCCCATACGGGCCAGAAAGCGTAATGAATTTTGACCATGTTAGATAGGGATCGCAAGGAAAGTAGAAGAAATAGAAATTTTGTGCTCGTACAGAATTGGTCAGCATTATGTTGTTAGAGAAGAAAGCACCAGGGTGTCTGCCGTAAAATTGGGTGCACATGCAAAATTGGACAGCCTTGTGTCGTAGAAGAAGAGCTTCTATTAATATGGTCTAGTGTAGCGAGCCAATGACCTGACTCTCTGCCTAATTAATGCTACAATAGGACTGTTGTTTATACCTATAAAACCTCCAGCGAATTCATTTCCTTTAGCAATTTCTTCGCAGTGATACCATAGATACACAGGCACCGAACAAATGACGAGTTTGTTCACTATACAGAGATGTAAATCCAATCCCTCTTCGACCAGACGGCATTCCATTAAACGCGTACGGGTACATGACTAATTGCTTTTAGGTGCGAGATTTCGATACAAGAATTGCCCGCTTACATATATTAAAAATGATTTAATCCGGCGAATACCTACTGTATTAAATTTCCCATCTCTGGCAAAGACCCAAATTTTTGTTCAGTTATATTTGTAGGTTGAGTAATATGAGCTTGGGTGAGTGTGTGTGAGAGAGAGAGCGTGTGAAGTATTTGAAACAACGTCGTTCAATAAACCGATGACGTCGTTATATTCAGTAAATCAATAACATTTTTTCTTAACGATTATGCGCTACAATTGCGCAGTAAACCACGTTTTTAGAAATGAGCAGTAAAAACAAAAACAAAACATTCAAAGATACCTAAACAGTAAATATTTACATTAACGAAATGAACGAAACAAATATCAAAACAAGCGAATCTAGAATTTCAAAAACAAATACTTCCGTTAGTTTTTAAGTTTCTTTTTATTTTGCATTTGATTTGAAAAAAGGAAAACAAAACGTCATGCTAATTTATAAATCATATAAAATAAATAAAAAATAAACAAACTAAACAGTAACGAATATTGTAAATGAAATACTAAAAAAAACAATAATAACTAGTGTTTCCCTATTAAACAACAACAACAATAATAACAAATTTCGACAAAAATTTAATGCATAATTTTATAGACTGAGTGTGTGTGTTTGTTTTTTTTTAACTCATCTTACAATGAATATTGACAAAGAAAATAAAGTATAAAGAATGTGCATCTTAACATATTTTGGAATATTTTTCAAAAATATTTCAGGACGCGGGGGGAAAAAGATAGGAGGGAAGTACACAGAAACGAAGAGCGTAACAATGCGTTGCTCTCATTCTTTGCTCTCATCGCGATGAGATCAAAGACTATAAATATATGAAGATGTTGCACTGCCAGTGCCAAATTTGTCGATGGCAGTACGGCTACTGCCACTTATTGTACTCAGAGAATTTATTATACTCAGAGAACGTATTGTTCTCTTCTCTAATTTATTCTCATATGCGTGCATACGTGTGTGCTTGTACATTGGCAAATAAAATAATAAACAAACTGAAAGATGTCTTGTTTTCACAAAATGTATGTGCAAATAGCCTGTGGAAAACAAATATTACCGTTTGTTTTATTGTAGGGTAAGAATATGTGTTTTATTGTTGTAGAAATGAAACTATATCGATTCGCACCGAAATAAAAAATCCACATTTTGTGTGGACATTTGAAACTGAAAAATTGTTTTATAAAAAGTGTGAATTTAAAAATTGTAGTGCATGCTCAAACAAAACGTTTAATAAATATAATATATAATTAAAATCATAAATCATATTTTTAGAAGATATTGATAGGACTGGAAATATATCAGAAAGTACACATACTCCTGATATAGATGTCGCAGATATATACGATGAAAATAAGGAATATTTTAATGAAGGCACCGATTGTTTTACGTCCAACAATGTGCCAATTGAATTAACATCAAGTCGATATTTTGTTGGTTACATAGCTCAACGAATATCTTGCGTTAAATGTCGTGTGGATATAATCAAACCAGCGCAAATTTTGTCATATCCTTCAGAAATGTTCGTTTATGCAAAAAATTATATAAAAGATTCCGACTTTGGAAGTTTGTGCGCTCCATCTGATTTATTTTTTGAAGTTTGCAAAATTCATATAAGTCTTCGAAAAAATTTTTTTAGAAAATAAATCTATAAAAAACAAAAAAAAACATTTGTAGTTGGCAAAAAAATACAAAAAATACAATTTATTCCTTGGTTTGATGAAAATAACGAATGTTATAAACACAGAATGGAGATGCTTAATTTACTAATTGTTGTTTTACTACGGAAGCATTCCACATGGGAAACATACAAGTTCAAATTATCCAGTATGGAAAAAGTTAAAATTTTGAACCATTAAAATGATAAATAAATTTAATAAATACTAAACAAAAAAGCATTCGTTTTATTACAACTTCATTCTATACAAAAATAGACACATATGGTAAATACATACATACATAATTGAATAGTAATATATAATTCGGTGCGAATCGATATAATTTCATTTCTACAACAATAAAACACATATTCTTACCCTACAATAAAATAAACGGTAATATTTGTTTTCCACAGGCTATTTGCACATACATTTTGTGAAAACAAAAAATCTTTCAGTTTGTTTATTATTTTATTTGGCAATGTATGTATACATACATGCACACACGTATACACGCATATGAGAATAAATTGCTTAGAGAAAATAACAATACGTTCTCTAAGTATAATAAGTTCTCTGAGTACAATAAGTGTACTGAGTCTTTTTTGTTTTCTTTCTCTCAGTTAACATGAGAGTGAGAACGACGATTCAGCTTTCATAAGAAAGAAGCACAAAATTTTGTCAATTTTAAATACACTGTGTGCAACATCTTTACATATTTATAGTCTTTGGTCAAACAATAACAACGATCATACATACATAATCGTACATACGCATATACATACGTACGATGAGAGCAACACATTGTTACGCTCTTTGTTTGTGCTTATTTTTCTCCTGTCTTCCCTCCCTCATCAAGAAATGATTTTTAAAAGAGATTTTGGTGAGAGCGGGTGTTACTGGTACATCCCGCCATAAGAAATTTTACTTCTACATGATGCGCATTCTTTATATCCATATTCTTTGATATTGATTACGCGGCATTTGGCGGTTGAATGTTGAGAAGAAGCGCCAAATATGTATGTTCAACAATGTAGAATAAGCAAAACAAAAATAAGACAAATGAATAGAATAGAACAGAAAACAGATAACAATAATACTGAGAGAGAGAGAAAGAGGATGAAAAATTCAACATCCACAATTCATTTTCTCATACATACACACAAATAAACAGATGAAATATCGAAACTAAATAAAAAAGATAAATAAACAGCAAGATTGAGAAAAACACGTGGTTTTTCAAGTTCACTTTTTCGCATAGCAAACACATATGTATGTACATACACACACCTTCAGAAATTTTTAAAATTAAGCCTGTGTGTGTATGTGCATATTCATACACGAAAGTTGCCGTTGCTGCTGCTGCTATACAAGCAAATTTACATACTAGTTTAAGAGTGAATGAGTAAAATTTTATTGTTTGTAGTAGTAATGATGTTTTAATCGCAAATACAACAATAACAACTATAAGACAACAATAGTAACAACGACTTTATTGTCATAAAATGTTTTAGCACAGAGTATAACTAATAGTGTAATAAAATAAATGAGAAGAAGAAAAGTATAAAAGCTATAATCCACCAAAGAGAGAGAGAGAGAGAGCGATGGAGAACTGAAAAGAGAGTCAAGAAAAAACTTTCTGTAATTGATGTTATTGTTGCTGCTACTGTTTGTTAACACATGGTACGTAAAAAATATCTGAAAACGAAAATACAAAGTAAAATAGAACGAAAGATCGTCAAGTTTATTATGTGCAGAGTTTAAAAAGAATTCATTCCAAACATAACAGCAACCATGTTAAGCGCACATGCACTTAAGTCGTACAGAGGAGAGAAATGATTGTTTGTCTTTACTTGTTGAAAATAATGCAATGAAAATCGGAAATTCAATATTTATGTGTTCTTGTTGTTAAAATGGCTTAAGAATTTAATCCATTGATATCTATGTATGTACACAGTCACAGAAACAAGTCTACATACATACATACTAGGGATGCCAAACGGGATTGATTTTTAAAAATCCCGGGATTCGGGATTTTGTAATCCCGATCCCGAAATCCCGGGATATTTCGGGATAATTCGGGATCCAAAAATCCCGAAAAATCACGGGAAAAATCGCGATTTTCTCTTAATAATAAAAATGAAAAAAATATATTTTGTTAACAAAATCATTTATATTCCAATTATATCAGAATTATATGCCATTAAAAATCCTAATATATATTATAAATCTTTCTGTAAGTCTGTTTTTTTGTTGGTTTGTTTGTTAGCCAATCACGCCTGAACGCCTAAACCGATTTTCTTGAAATTTGGGATATAGATCGAGTTTTTGTCGGTGCAGGTAGGCTATAAATCTTTTCAAAATTTTGACCAAAAGGGGAGAAAAAATGGGACAAAGGGAGAAAAAATGGGCAAAAATTAGTACTTTTATGCAAAAATGCTGTATTTTATCTGTTTTATAGGTAATTTTTTACGATTTAGCTTGGTTAAGTTTCCCAAATAGCTATTGGAGGTGTTCCGTTTATAAAGTTGGACCAAAAGGGGTCCAAAAAGGGGGAAAGGGGCGAAAAACGGGCAAATTGAGTGTATTTATATTTAGGACTTAGAGTATTCAAAAAACTGGGTTGTTTGTTAAACCGGTTTCCGAATAATTTGAAAAATTGCATTTTTTCAGAAACCGGTTTCAAAACCGGTTTCGAAACCGATAAACCGGTTTTTTATTTATTGTTATTTTTAATGAAAAATGACCCAATAATAATTTTTTTTAATTTTTTAAACTAATCCAAACTACATAACCCGCGCAACGCCGGGTACAATCTGCTAGTATAATATAAAAAAAGCAAGACAAAAAGAAACAAAAAATCGTAAATTAACTAAAATAAAAATTATTCATACATATGCAAATGCATTAGTTTTAAGAAAATTATTTGTATTCCAAAAAAAGATTAAAGTATCTAACATGTGATCTGATAGACTTGAACGAATTTTGTTGTCAACATACGCTGCCGTTGAAAAACACTTCGCGCAATCAACATTTGTTGGTAAAATAGTTCCAAGATACCTGTATACATACATATGTACATAATTGGTCATTACAACCATTAACCAGGATTACGTTGTGTGCGTTAATTTTATACGTGAGTGGCGGGACCTACAGTTTAAAGTCGACTCCGAACGACAGATTTTTGAGAAGCTTTTCATGGCAATTTTATTTACTCTCAGAGTTTTTGCCAGAAATCTGCTGATAGGAAGATAGCTGCATGCAGCTTGTAAATATTCACCTCTACCACCTCCTGATATAAATAAATCTATTTCTTTGGAGAGTTGAGTATTTAAATCAGTTACCCTATTAATTCGTTTTATAGGGCTTTTGCATTCTTCGATGGCATCAAATAACTTTTCAGCAATGGAAGTAGGGTTTTCCTCATCTAAGATGCTATTATCGAAGTCGAGTGATATAGAATTTTTTTCAGCACCTTTTGCAGGGTCAAAATACATATGAATTCACAATCCCAAAAATCCCGGGACATGTTTTTAAAAATCCCGGGATTCGGGATTTGTGAATCTCGAAAATCTCGGGATTCGGGATTTCCCGATTGGCATCCCTAATACATACATACAGAGGTGTGTGTAGACTTTTTTCTTTGGCTGCATAATCAAGTTGTACAACTGATCACAATGTGTAGGATCCGGATAAGATTGGCCATTTTCCAAGGAATAGATTATCACACAAACAATGCTTCACTATATACAAAAATGTAGGAAATTTGTATTTTATCAAAATATTTTCTCCAGAGACAAGACTCATTAAAGGCCATTAAATACATCAACGAACAGAATTCTCAAATTCGGTGTAAAGGGCAACTAGAGATTGATGTGGTGAGACAACTTTCAGTAATATTTCTTCATGAACTGTGGAAATCGTAATTTTACAATCAATGGACCTAGGACATGTGCTGATTTCCAACTTTTTTTTACACAATTGAAATTTGTTGGCATGTGGTTTCAGCTAGATGGAGTTACATTCCACACGGCTTGTGTTGTCCTGAGTGCATGAGTGTATAACCATACATAATTGATTATTACAACTCTTAATCAGGATTACGACCTAGGTTCTCACATCACTTATGTTGTGTGTGTTCATTTCATACTTGAGTGGTGGGACCTACAGTTTAAAGTCGACTCTGAACGACAGCTGAGAGGAAGTCGCCGAAGAAATATTTTTTCATATATTCATACATACATATTTTGTTCTGTTGTAGATCTCTGAATTACCATTTGAACCGTGGCCTCACGTCTAATAAACCAACACACTGCCTGTTAGACTACGGCGACTTCACTATATACAACTCCTAATTGGCCTCCAAGATCATGTTCATAATTTGATTTAAGCTTTTAATTTTTTTTATTTAAGCTTTTTTGATTTTAAGCTTTTTTTGTGGAGTTAGGTACTTGAATTCTCTCGTGTACAGGAGCAAGCCGCAGGCAATAATTACACGAATTAACCTTAAAAATTCGATGGCAATCATTCGTTTGTCGCAATAAATACATATTGCATTTGGTTTTGGAAATTACCAGTGTTTTTTTTTTTTTTCAAATTTTCAAGACTTAAACGGCTAAAAACGTTATAAAAACGCTTGTACTTCGATTTAAAGTGAATTATGCTGATTCTGGTTATTGGTTATTCAGAATTAAACTTTTATTATACAAGTCTCTTCAACTGCAATTGTATACATATGTATGTACATATGTATTTTAATTTTTGATAATATGTGCATAACTGTACTTAAATATTTGCATTTGACGCCAATACTTTGTGAAATAGTTTTTAGTTGAAAAGGGCGCCAAAGATTAATGTAGCACATCTAATGTCCATGACTGTACATTTTTAAATTAAAATACGTACATACATAATATGTATGTATGTACTACGTAGGTACATATTTATGTAAGTGGTGATTTAATAGTCGATAAGATTGTTTCACTGATTTCTGTTTTTGTTCCCACTTATTTTTTTTTTTTGTTTTTCATTGCAAATGCGCATAAATCCATATGATCGAAGCAAATGTCAACAACAATTGCAAGAATCTTATTCAAACACCTGCTGTGTGTATAGAAAATCAGTATAAAAGCAAAGAATAACGGAAAAAATACAACAATAATAATAAATAAATTTGTTGTAAGCCAAAGAAAAACGAAAAGAAAACCTAACCTTACCTAATGTATAACAACAGTTGTCATCAAAATATAACCGCGTGGTGTTTGTTTTTGTATTTAGAAAAAAAAAAAACAACAACATTTAGTACAAAATAATGCGAATTGGAATAATAAAAACAAAATCCAAAAAAACAACAGCAAAACACAGTATCATGTAGCTGGCGTCATTGCTGTGTTTTAATAACCATGGTACGCAAAAAAAAAAAAAAAAAGAATGTAACGTAATAAAAAATAACAACGTCAGCAAATGTTACAAATAAAAACAAAATCAAAACAAAGTGCAAAGGAATACAGGTAGGCCTCGTTGAACACGGGGGTTACGTTCCATGAAAATACCGTGTTAAGCAAAATCGTGTTAAGCGATACAAGAAACCAATACAAAAAGAGGGGTTACGTTCCATGGTTTTCAAAAAAGCAAATTTTATTAATTTTAATTTTTTTTAATAATATATACATACATGTTAATCCATATCTACGCATAGAAACAAAAATATTACATTCAATTAACTTAATAATTCTCGAAATATTAAAAAAAAAAAATATTTCACGACAGTAATATTAAAAAAAAAAATAAAAATACATAATCATAAAATTTAATCTTCATCACTGGATAGATCTATCCGACGTGGACGCTTTTGTAGTGATTCAATGTTGTTACTTTTTTCTTTAAAAAAATCTGTTATCTTTGTCTGATCAACAAAAATCTGTTCTTCAAACATTTTTCAAGATCTCTTTTAAATTTTGTTCGATGTTCAAAAGCTGTAACGTAGTTTAATAAAAATGATTCTAAACTTTTAGCCAATACAAATGCAGTCTTTAAATTTTGTAGTGTTAAATCATTGCCTTCAGCCTCATCATCATTGTCACTGCTGTCATAATTTTCCTTTTCATTACTTTCTGCCCGTTTTACTATTTCTATCAGTTCCGATTCTTCTAACTCTGGATCACTAAACAAAGTTTGAATGTCTTTAGAAGTTATGTCACTAAAACCTTCACCTTGGATTGAATGCGCAAGATTTAAGATCTCGGCAGTTGCGGCTTCTAGCAGGTTGACTTCTGGTTTATTTTCAACATCTAATGGCAAAATTTTTTCCAACATCCGCTTAGAGTTGATTTGTTTAGTTCTTTTAAAGATTGCGATATTATCTGTATGCAGTCTTTTATAGAAAAACATTTCCAAGCGTTTGCTACATCAGTTGACTTAGATTCTGTTAGATTTAAAATCCACTGTAAGGAACGCCGTACGTAGTACATTTTAAAAGTATAAATTATGCCTTGATCCATTGGTTGCAACAATGATGTGGTGTTAGGTGGAAAAAACATGATTTTAATATTCGGATGGGTTAGATTTTGGGGATGACCTGGGGCATTATCCAATAGCAACAAACTGCGCACAACCGAGGCTTTTTTATTGTTAACCGAAAATGTGAACCAAAATGTGAATCGCGTTAGACCGAGGCCGTGTTAAAAAGAGTACGTGCTAAGCGAGGCCTGCCTGTACTACACATATTGACAGTGAAAGAGAGAGAGAGAGTAAAAGATGAAATAACAATACCCCGAAAGGAAAGAAAACCAAAGTAAAATAAGCAACTTACGCAAGTCGTCTCTCTCGTTTCTTTTAAGTGCCACAATTTTGATTTTATACCGCCGGTTTTAATGAAGAAAAAAAATTTTATTTCAAATTATAAAATTTTTAAATAAATCCGGTATAAAAAGAGAGAAAAAAGAAACCTCTGCACTTTTTTCCACCCAGTTATGTATGTTGCTGCTGTTCATAAAAGTTAAGAAAATTTAACATTAAAATCAAGAGATTGAATACATATGTACATACGTACCTATATGGTTACATCTGCATGTGTGTTTATGTATGTTTGTATATGGAAATAAAATTATGTATGATTGTATGTGTGCAAAATAATAACCATAAACGAGTTCCTTTTAGACTTTCTCAACAAAAAAGGAAAAAACAAAAATTAGGTTGTGGTAGTTATTAAGTGAATAAGTGAGCCGGGTTTCCAGCGAAAAGTTTGTAAAAATGTGAAAACATAAGCAGAAGACTGCATAAAGAAAGGCCTTGTCTCTCAAAATATGAAGTTTGTTAAAAACAATAGACTCAGAAAATCTGATGATAATCGAACATACACTCCAGCACACTACCCTTTAGTCTAAAGGGACAACCAAATCAAAATAAATTTCTAAAAAAAAAAAAAAAATATTGAAATTTAAATTGTATTCTGGCAATAACTTGACGGATATTAGTTATTAGATTATTCGCGCAAACATGCTCCTTTACTTAACTCCACAAAGAAGTTAAATTATGTTAAATTACATAGTTTTGGCGGCCAATTGATGCCACCAAAACCTGAAAGATATTTAACAGTTGTCAACTTGTGCAACCGCCAGTTTTGATACCACTAAATGGGTAAACCAATATCAGGTCGTAGCTCAAGCTTTATTTTAAATAGGTATGTGCTTTAGTTTTTTTCCGATACCGTACGTCCATGTTAAGCCTGATAGAATTATTGCTAGGAGTCAAAAAGAAGCTTGATCTAAAATAATAGTGCTTTATTAGTTTTGTCCGATACTGTATGTTTGAGCATATCAAAGAGCTGTTCAAATGAGTAGAAAGCAGTATCGGTAGAGCATTTTCTTTCTGAAAATCCTGTATCATAGGAAAGTGGTCTGCTCGGTGCTGATAGTCAGCAACGCTGCCTTACACAACCAATTTTTTTTTCACTTTCTTTTAACTGAAGCTATTGGATATAGTGTAGCTGTGCTAACTAAAGTACTGTACTGTAGAGTTTCCCTATAATATTCCTCTCAACCCTGTTGCCTTAACGAACCTATCTTATTAGACATGAGTCCTCTGTTCAAACCGCAGATCAGACATCTTCAACAAAACGAAATATAAAAATATATTTTTTCAACGACTTCTCAGCAGATTTTGCCAGAAATAAAATTTCCATGAAAAAGTTTCTCAAAAATCTGTAGTTCGGAATCGAATTTAAACTGTAGGTCCCGCCACTGATGGATAAAATTAACACACACAACATAAGTGGTGTGAGAAGTTAGATCGTAATCCTGGCTGAAGGGTTGTAATGGCTAATTATGTATGTACGTATGTATGTAATGACAATAATAAAAAATCATTCTCTAGAATACACAAACCAGCACATGAAACTCCTAGAGTTTCAAAGATTGCATCTCTTACTAAATATTTAGCAGATCGTGGATCTCATCAAAAAAAGTTAATTAAAATTCATTTAAATATTAAACTGTACACGTTTAAACATATTAAAAAATCATTTTCGATAATGGGATGTTTTGAATCTGAAATTCTACACAAGAAAATTATGCACGTTTGCTACTCTAGGGAATTATATTCACGATAGGGATGTTGAATATTTTTGCAATAATATTTCAATTTTTAAAGACACGTGAGCGGCGATTGAGCTTTATACATGTATTTTATATTATCTGTTGTTATTTACCAAAAAAAAAAAAATCTAGTTGGTAGTGTGCTAGTGTAAGATTCTTGAGTTCGGTTCGCAGTAGAGACTCTAGTCTGTTACACTACACTGAGCATATGGTGTTAGTCACTTCACTCGTAAAAATTAGATATACATACATATTGTCATTAATAAATACGCAAATTACACTATGCGACAAAATAAAGAAAATTAAATACACCCGGCTAATGACTTAGTGTATATTGTGAGTTTTGTTAAGTAGATCTCAAAACTATTTTTTTTATATTTCTAACTCTCCAAACTTTTTTTATTTGACATAAACTGTTTTTTTAGACTTTACGCGCAAATTTCTGTATTACTCAAACATTTCTGACCAGATTTCCAAAAATTAAATCTTGTTGGAAAGGGCAGAGATGGACCTTTAAAACTGTATACAAATATCTATTATTCGACTTAATATTCTATGAGTTTTGATGAGGTAAACTTGGAATATTCGAATTTTTTTCATATTTTTTCAAGTTTGTCCATTCATAGTAGCAAACTTTAATAAAAAAATATAGGATAAGTGATAATATTATTAAAGCCTGTTCTCTTGTGAAGAGATTGAGTCATCATTTGATCAAATCGGACAAAAATTACCGTAGTTATTATTTAAAGATTCTAACAGTCGAGTGATATTTTTTATATATGTCATCTCATCAAATGAACTTTCAGTTCAAAAATTTTCAGAATTTTTGATGGATCTTGATTGTTTATTACAAAATGTGTCAATTTCACGTTTGAGCGACCACCAGAAGTTGGCCAATGTTGGCGCAAAGAGAAATAATAATATTTGCAAAAAACACAAATATTAGCCGACTTTCCAACAAGATTTAAATTTTAGAAATCGGGTCAGAAATGTTTGAGTAATACAGAAATTTGCACGGAAAGTCAAAAAAAAAAACAGTTTTTGTCAAATAAAAAAGTTTGGAGGGTTCGAGAAATATAAAAAAGGTATTTTTGAGATCTCCTCAACTAACTGAACAACATGGACTATGTAGTTACTCGGGTGTATTTTCACTGTCGCACCGTGTTATTATTACTTTTTCAAATCTTATAAAACAGATCATTATCATACACACAATCGTTCTTATTAAGTTTTCCAATCCAACAACGCATGTGTCAGTTTAGCTCAAAGCTTAGGTGTTTAGCCGTAATAATGAATTCAAATTTGTTTTCGAAAATAAAACCACAAGATTAATCAAAAAAAAAAAAAAAAAAAAAATTATATATAGTATATAAAATGTAGGTGAAACTTGCGCTTTTTGTTTGGGTTTACGTTCCAAAAACGTGAAAGCAACAATAAATGTAAAAACAATAACAACAGCACTGAATCCATGCTCATTTGTGGGTTCAATATTAAAACACTTGTTGTTTCCAGCACAACCACACACAAATTGTTTGTTTATACACTCTCTTTATTTATCCTGTTACTCTCTTAATACAATATACTTCAACAAGGGGATGTTAAATAAAAGAGAAAGAGCTAAAATAGGTGAGAGTATGAGTTTAGGGATGTTTAAGGATATTTAAAATTTAAGTCATTTTCATTTAAAAAAAAACAACAACCATAAATTGTCACCAAATCAACTGTGGTCATTGGGTATGTATAAGAAAGAGACCTACACGTTATGCGCTCTTCTCTATCTCTTCAGCACACATTAAGTATATACATTAAGTATACACCAGCGTCCTGAATGTCCAAAGCCGCCTGTTAAAGATGTGTCGTTTTTTTTTTCTCAGAAAAATTCTTCTCTTTTTCGCACCTCATAAAAAACGATGATGAATCGAATACGAAAATGCATAATTTCCTATTGGGGAGTGTCCAAGTGTTTTACCTGAGCCTGCGCCTTAAGAGCCTATTCGGTGCACGTCATATATTTATTGCCATTGGCTGTTGTCCTGCTTTTACTGAAATAGGTGCTCCTGTTCTTTTACGTTTAGAGTGCCAAGCAATAAATTATTGCGTTACTTGCCGTCGGGGTATGTCTTGTGGTTTCTAGTGTCTACAGAGAAAATAGTACTTACGTACGTATTGCCTAGTGTATGCGCTGCCATCCGCTCATAGCACAGGGTGAGTAACTACGTAAAGTGGTGTTGAATAGATCTGACAAGTGACTGCGTTGACAGCCCGATATTATGTATGTATGTATGTTAGTATATAGGCCTCTTACTAATACTACTACTGTATGCTATTGCCATCGAATATTACTACGCAATAGTATTATATTATGTGATGGGAGTTTTTTTCTTTCTCTTCATTGCATTGCGAGATGTCCTTGAATCCATTCGTCGTCGTAGTCATTGCCGTTGTCGTTGTCTTTGACGTAATTTCCATCATAAATATGTTAATGAGCTGTTGGTTGCTATAAATTGGTTTCTTTTCTCATCGTTAACTTTCGTTTGTTTGACGGTAAAGTGGGTGTTTTAATATCCTGGCCCTATAACTATTGTTAGTGTTCGAATGTTTGCTGATGATGAAATCTTGTTTGTTCCTGGTACTAAGATTTCATCTTAACGAATCACCTCACTTTTCCGAAAGTATTTAATATTATTGAAACTTTCATTCATACGATATGTACATATTTATGTATTTGTAAAAAGAACAAGAAAATCATTTCTGGAAAAATTATCCTTTGTGTTCAAAAGTGTGCGGGTGTGTTTACCGACATCCTTGGAATAAATTGAAATGATTCAAAGAAAAAAAGTCTATTGAAAGAAAATTAATTTAAAAGAATTATTAGGTTTTGATGAAATCACTCTCATAAATTTGGCCTCCAGGAAAATTATTTAATGGCTATACACTTGGCCTTTGTAAGAATATTGATGACACTTAATCAAATTAAATTTTATGTAGGTTATCTTCAAAACATCAGTGTGATTCCATCAAAGTTTAGCTCATCCAGTCAACAGTAGGGAGTATTAATTCGAGCAAAATTTCATACATTTTAAACCCGATTAGAATGGTGTTGGTGATCAATGCAATGGAATTTACCTTAGTAATCTAATTTTTTTCTAAGCCATCAGATCTTTAGAATTTTTTTAGCAGAATACAAATGTTGTTTAAGCCTGTTTTTTTACTGTTTTGGTGAGAAAAAATGACTTTCATTCAAAATCTAAGCCCTTTTTTGTATTATTCGACGCAAATTGCGCATAATTCGTAGGTACTCCTCTCTAATCTTAATCGTCCTAAGGAGTTGGTGATAAGAATTCATGATGTCACTAGGCGGCTTTTCTGATTTCCTTTACTAGGACAACTAGTTTCGACCGTATCCATTATTTGTTATTAGTTGTATACATAGAGTATTTATTGTGTATCCCTCCGATATTCTTTTTATTTCCTTTGCTTTATTTCAGTATCATTAATCAAATTTTGTACAAGGTAATCAGGTGATTGGTGTACTATAGCATGTAGTATGAGAAGGTTAGCGTCTTTCGTTGTTTGTGCAAATGTGAATAATGTTAAGCTGGGTTTAATTTGCTTGATTGAAGTCTCATAATTTTTCAGTTCGAAAATCATGATGATTTTTTTTTCGCTTTTTTTCCATATACGAATATGAATTTATCGAATTGTGTTTGTAGCCAAGTAATTCAAATACTACCCTACTTCACCTTTCAGTAACATTTTCTGCTTGAAGTTTATCGCTGGTACTGCCTCCATATAAAAATTACTGCTTTCACTTTTCAAACGTTTTCATCAGTTCTGAGCGTACGAATATCTGGACGATATCGACTTAAATTTTCCTAAACAATTTTGTACGATTTAATGTCCGAAATTGAGAAATTTAAAAGAAGGATGGCATCAGCCTCATAATAATAATACCAATCGATGCGCTCTTAAAACCAATTTTGTTCTCAGGATCTAAAACAATAGAGAAAAATGTTTAAGGTTTACAAACTGATATTGAACTTGGATCATGAAGAAAAACTAGATATTTCCAATCTTCAGAATGGAGAGTAGCATAGTGACCGGCTTTCGGCACCATTAGTTGCTTAAAAGACTCTTTTCGTACGCAAGACCTTTTTCTTTTCACATCATTTACTTTCTATTTTTAACTTGTATTTCTTTTTGGATCAGGTATTTTAAAATTTTGGCTCATTTGCATGTACTGGCGAAGCTATTACTGTATAAAAATAATTTTTATGGAGATTGTTTCTAAATAAACGCAGTGTTGCCATAAACTTCTACTATTATTCAGTTTCAGTTTTTTCGTTGCTTTATTCTAGTTGCATTAATTAAGTTTTTTCTGATAAGCAAAGGTCTTGTACAGGTTCTAGAATGGTGGGGTTAAGGTTTGCCGTTGTGTAGAAAAGGGATTGTGAGCAATATTGGTCACCGAAACCTAATATTTCCAAGATGTGGAACTGCCTGTCTTTCTTGTGATATTTATTGCGGATATTTTCTTTGTTTCTGGCAGAATTATTTGGAAAGGAAATGGCATCAGTTGTATTCGCAACTTGGTTACTGATTTTGTTAAATAATTTAACCACCACTCCATGACATCTAATCAAAGGATTATTGGACTGTGAAAATTTTTAATACGTTTAGAGTCCCACATCAACGTTTAAAGTTCGAAACAACAGAAAGTAAAGTAAAAAAATATTTTAAAAATTTTAAATTAAGGAAATTAGTTGTAATTTAAGGGAAATATCCTCACATAGGCATATATACAGAGGCGGCACCTAAAGTGCCTTTTATATACGCTTCTCTTACCTTGAGAGCATTACAAAATCTAAAAAAAACTGACCTTGTTTATCAGAAATTATTATCAGTACGGTTCTAATTTCATAAATTGACATCATTTCACCATGGTAAACTGGTAATAGGGAACGCTCACAAAAAAAAAAAAAAAAAGGAAGAAACAAAAAGAAAGTTAAATAGAAGCATTAGGTAATAATAAAAGAGAAATAGAAATTATTTCATTACAACATCATCATATCAAAATTTCTATATAAAAGCCACAGAAACAAAGAAGAAAAAAAAATAAATGAAATGAAATTTTGAAATAACGATATCAATGGAATCCTACCGAGAGGCATGAGAGATGTCAGCAGCAACAAGTGTCAGTTCTGAAGCAGTCATTCACTTGGGACGAGTTGGAAACACATTTACGTTTACAATTTCCATTACAAACAACGAACAATAATAACATTTTAAGCACAGAGTAGAAGGGCGATGACAGCAGCAGAGTCAAAAGAAGAAAGCAAAAAAAAAATATTAGCAGCTATAGAAACAAAAAAATATCCACATTGTCGTATAGTTGTTGTATGTTGTTTCTAAGAAGAAAAATCATATTTTTGACCCAAAAAAAGAGAAAGAAAAGGATACATACATACATTTTGTTTTTGTTGTAGTGTAGCAGTGTGTTTTGTTTTTGGAAATATTTCCTACAACTTCATTTGTATTTCATTAATTTGATAAAGATATGGAAGGCATCTATCTATTTTATTATACACCTGTACACTGCACAGTATTTTTAGTAATGTTAAGCACAGTGATTTAAAAGGTAATTATTATTGAAAATTTAAATTTAGTTAGCAAAACATTTGGTTTTTTTTTTCGACAGTATTTCCTTTTCCGACCTATTTTTATTTCATGTAAAAAAAGTAATAACAATTACTCTCGCCTCTCAGTATCAACTAATCTCTTAACCAAGCTAAAATCATATCCTAAAGTTTTTTTCGGCGTACTTTAGATCAGGGATGCCCAAAACTAAAACTGTAGTAGTATTGGTGAGCGAGAGAGAACTGCACTGAAAGAAAAGTTGTGTAAACTGAAATAAAATGTACGGAAAAAATCCAAAAAGCGGAATTTACAATAAAATTTGGAATAGAAATTTTTCTACAATGGCGGCTTCTAAAGATGCCCCCAATTGATCAGTGCGGCGAATAACACTACTGCGTGACAATGGAAGATTTTCGATGAGCTTAAAATTAAGTTTTTGAAAACATTTATTTGCATTTTTTTTAATGAACTCCCCATCAGAAAATGGTCTACCATGCCTAACAATATCCAAGCTTATTAAGCTTGATAACTCCATTTTTAACATTTTATATTCTGAGGGTTTTTCGTTGTTTTCTTCTTCAAGTAATCACTCATTCAATTTTTCCAAATAAATTTTTTTATTTTTACAAAATAAATCATTAAAATCATCCATATCACTATGATAATAACAATAGTGCCTTCTAAAAGCGTATTCTCTACATTCCTTCAATATTTTATAACATAAAATGCATTGAGCATCACCAAGCGCATTTTTTTATCATAAAATATGTTTCGTAAGTCATACTAAATTTTTTTCAGTGCTTTAAGCAAAAAATATTAAAAAAAAATCGTACACCCGCTACGCATGTGCATTCGTCGCTGTCTGAGTGACGACTAACCAAAGAGAATAAGAATATGTGTGTTTTTAGCTTGCGCAAAAGCACTATGAAATGGGCATCTATGCTTTAGATCGAGCAGATATGCCACTTGCATAATGATCTACGTGACCAGAAACAGCATCAGCGTCCAGGTTCGAAAAGAACATCAATTTTTCATCATACATACATACATAATTGGTCATTAGAACCATTCAGTCTGTATTACATCTCACATCACTTACCTTGTGTGTGTTAATTTTATACATGAGTGGCGTGACCACAGATTTTTGAGAAGCTTATCATTGCAATTTTATTTGCTCTCAAAGTTTTTGCCAGAAATCTGCTGAGAGGAAGTCGCCGAAGAAATATATTGTTACGAAAGTGGAAATGGTGTTATTAAAATAATAAACAAAAGCTCCAAAAACAACACAATGGACGTGATCATGTATAAAATGATAAACAAAAGCTCCAAAAACAAAACAATGGACTTGATCACGTGATCAACGAATAAGTAAACATATAGCAACAAAAACAACGGGCTTGTTTACAAGATCGATGAATAAACAAAAATATAGCAACAACGTCCGTGTATAAAAAAATATAGCGGAAAGACAAATAAACAAAACAACAACAATTCTGCCTGGACGAAAGTAAACAAGATACACGAACAACAATGATGACGAGATGTTTACATTTTTGGATTGTTCCCGAAGGCCGTCATCATCCTTCAAGGGCATTCATCACACTGTTGATCCAGTGATATAAAAGGCAAGATAAAGCGAGCAAGGAGGATTCAGTTAGAATTCAGTCAGTCGTGTATGAAGACACGTGATTCTCGGAGTTCGAGTTAAGTTAGTCGTGTGACGACGTCGCGTTGAATTGAGTGAGAATTCAACTAGTGGTGTGTGAAGATACGAGATCGAGTTATAATTCAGTCAGACTTGTGTGCAGACAAGTTGCGTGAAGAAAACAGTTGTTAGTGTTGTGCTTACAAAAAAGGTTGTGAGCTAAGAACAATAACTAACAAGCGTTGTTGCTTACAAAAAAGGTTATAAGCAGAGAAATATCACGAACAAGCACATATTGTGAAAGTTATCATTGTATACGTGGAATAAGTTCGAACAGTGGCACAAAAGTTGTGCAGATAATAAAGAATTGACTTAAAATTAAACACATATTTATTTTTATTTTATTTGCAATCTACGAACTCATATTTTTAAAGTTTTTAAAAGGTAAAAACGTAACAATATTTTCGTATTTCGTTTTGATGTCTGACCTGGGGCCTAAACTTTGGTCTCACGTATAATAAGTCAACACTCTACCTACTAGACTGTGACGAATATAACAGCAATTTTTCACCATAGTTTTTGCAAAATTTCGAATTTTAAAATATTAAGCAAATGGGAACCTTATTGTCCTGTGACCAGCTAAAGTAGAGAAATATTCTGCTTATTTAGTGAACTTAATAAAAGAAAGTGCAACGCAGTGCAACGCAGTGCATTCAGACTTAGAGAAACTAAAGCTGGATTCACCCATTTTGCCTGAACAAAATTATTTTTTACTGAGTGTTCTGGTCATATAGGAAACACAAACAAAATTGAGTGTTCCTCCATACATACAGACAGACTAAATTGATTTAGTCTTACAGTCCACCAAATCCAGAGCCTTGGTTTTTGTATTGATTCGACTTCATGACAAGGCTTTGAATATCATTTCTTGTGTTTCGGGTTGTTATAATTCAATAAAATTTTATTGCCAGAGTAATTCAATGCAAAAGTTGGCCATACAAATTCGTCTTTCATCGTGTCTCGACCTTAATTCGTGTAGTATCCAGTTTTTGTTAGCTTCTGCTGCTAGTAGAAGCTCAGAATTGGTTTGATGAATGGTGACTAATGCTTTTGACGGTTCTTCTTGAGTTTGAAAATAAATTTTTAACCTGGAGCAAAACCTTTAATTCATTATATTCTCATACTCTTTGAAGTAAACAGGGTTGTTTCCTTAACAAAATCACATACCAGCCAGCTCTCGTATGGTGAAAACTCTGAAACATATTCTGCATTAGGTTCAGTTAACAATTGTATTCAGTAGTTTCACCTGTACCGCAAATAATGCCTTGATATACGAAAAACTGTGTTGCTTTCGTTATTACATTCAATGACTCAGTGAAAGTAAATAAGAGATGTTTACCTTATTGGTAAATTCTGTTATTGTACCAGAAATCCATACATAATTTATCTTCCCATTTCAACCATCCCAGCCCACTGTCTCTTTTATTTGGTGTTCCATAATGAAATAATAGCGCAGATAATAAATAATACAATACATCTGTTTTGTCATCATTTTTTGTTTAAGAATCTAAATGGACACTGTGTTCATCCCCTTTTAATTGAAGTGACCTATCATTTTAGGTAATTAGAGAGGCTCCCAGTATAGAATGACTGATTTGCTTGAGTATTTATTTCATTAAAGTAGTTTTCTAGCCTTTTTGCTACCTGGACATAACTTTTATATGTAAATGGAATGCCTTTTGGGCATTGACAACAAGTGAGTCTGCCATATTGAAAGACATCTTATGTTTTTTTTTTTTTTTTGATTTCAATTAATGCCTTAACATTAAGAATAAATTTGTATATTGAAATTATTGTAATTAATTTATATGCTTTAAGTTAGCTACTAAAGTTGTATTCTGTTTTTCACAGTGAATGCTATGTTAAAAGAGACACTTTACTGTTGAAAAGTTTTGAAAAATTAAGAAAAATAATCACGAAAATAAGGATAAATTTTTATAAATTACCCATTAATTGGGTGAAAAATTCCATAATTTAAAAAGGTACGGTTTTCGGACCTAGTGAGCTTTTTAGCTATTGGATCAAGAATTCCAAAAGATTTTCCTTACAGTCGGATAACCTTTGGAACCGGATAACCTTCTTCTAACCGATGAAGGTACTTACATAACTTTTTTATAAGAGCTCTATATAAATCGGTTCGATCAAATTAATAAGGATGCAATTTCCGAATCCAGTGGGATAGCTATTCGATCAAAAATTCCAAAACAGGTTTCCTTATGGTCGGGTGTTACTTGGGTCCGGATATTTAGTTTTTCTTTTAACACTGTTGCCGCAAGCTAATGTAAACAAAGAACAAATGTAAAGGGAGCGGCAGCTGCTCCAACTCTATTTCTAATCATTCTGAGTTAAGGTTTAATCGCACAACTTATTTCGCTGATGCCAGTAATTTTTATCCCATTTTGTAATTACAGGCCCAGCTTATTGGAAATTGAGACGCAAAGACTTAATTTGAATGACTCATGGCACTAATAATATACCTAAGATTGTAACGTAGGTCTTGTAGGTAGTGTGTTGGCTTATTAGACGTAAAGCCCGGGTTCGTATCCCAGGTCAGGCATCAAAACGAAATATGGAAAAAAAATATTTCTTCGGCGACTACCTCTCAGCAGATTTCTGGCAAAAACTGAGAGTAAATAAAATTGCTATGAAGAGCTTCTCAAAAATCTGTCATTCGGAGTTGACTTTAAACTGTAGGTCCCGCCACTCATGTATAAAATTAACGCATACAACATAAGTGGTGTGAGAAGCTAGGTCGTAAACCTGACTGAAGGGTTGTAATGACCAATTATGTATGTAAGATTGTAACGTCGACAGGTTCAAGAAATTTATCATTTCGAGAAGATTTCTTGACGTGTGTTAGGGTAATAACTGTCAGCTGAGTAGGCCAACATTAACTAACAATTCTAATGCCTTTTTCATCGACGCTACTACGGAAATTAATCTCATGTAATAAGCGAAATTAGTTTAAAATTTTTAAGAATCTATATATTATATATATGGGCAATTTCGTGTCAAGTGACCCAATTTTTAAAATCGATGTCTTCCGATTTGGATGAAATTTGCACCAAGGTTAGTACTATTGGATAGTTGGCCAGACACAAATTTTCAGCTCTATCAGTCAAGAACTGTCGGAGTTAGAGGGGGTCAAAGTTGGACATTTTGGTCATACAGGGTTTTTTTAAAATGTGTGTAACTTTTCACCTATTGGTCCTAGCAAAAATTTTCCAAAGGATATTAGATAGCTATTTCTTCAATCTTTCCAAAAATAATTTTTTTAATTTAAAAAAAAATTTTTTTTTTTAAATTAATTTTTTTTTTTAATTTTTTTTCAATTTGGGCCTTTTTTTTTTTTTGCTTAAAAGAAATAAGATCGCATCTCTTTAAGTAACCACAAAGTGCAAAGAGTCGTTGAGGTCTTTTGGACCGGACCGTATCCGTCTATGCTGGGTTCCGGGTCATAGCGGAATACTGGGCAATGAGACGGCGGATGCCCTCGCTAGGTTAGGTTCCCTTTCGGGGGGCGATTTAATAGTTGGTCCTGAACCCCCAGTCTGCCACCTCTATGGCCTCATCGATGGATGGGTCAGGGAGGAAGAGCAGAGGCGTTGGAGGAACGGATCAGGTTGTTCTGTCTCTAGACGTCTATGGCCTGCTGTGGACAGTAAGAGAACAGATTGGCTGCTGGGCTTGGTTAAGGCCAGCGTAAGGTTGGTTGTCGGTTTTATCACAGGGCACTGCGAGATTAGGTCGCTGACGGGGATCTGGAACAGATCCCAGCCGGACTATTGCAGGGTATGTTGCGATGAGGAGGAGTTAGAGACTATCGAACACCTCCTCTGTAACTGCCCAGCCCTTGGTAGATTGAGGTTGAGGACCCTTGGCAGAGCCTTCTTTGAGAGCTTGAGTTCTGTGTCGAGAGCCGACATCAAGGCTCTCCACAGATTCATTAGCAGTTTGAGCTGGTTGAGAGGTGCTAGGGCTTCATAAGTGTAGTCGCGCGCTCAACCCTTGTTTTTTTTTTTTTTTGTGTCTGTTTCTTTCTGTGTGATTCCCATCCTCCCCTTACCCTTATACCCTCCTTTCATCCTATTCCCTCTATTTCCTTCCCTCTCCAAGGACGTTGTACAATGGGTCAATTTCGACCTCCGGGTATTGTACTTGTCTTAACGGACAAGTACACGTCCTCTAACCTAACCTAACCTAAGTAACCACAAAGCTCTTAAAGGAAAAGAACTAAGCTTTCTTTGAGCAAAAAAAACATCCATTAAAAAAAAAAATATAGTGCATATGGTAAAATTTAAAAACTTTGGATTTTGAGTTAAAATATTTTTTTTTATAGATATGGCTCTTGCTACTAAGTGCCCACAAAGATCTTAAAGGAAATGGTTTTGAGGAAAAATAAAAAAAAAACTCCATTTCGAAAAAAAAATGGGGGAAAATGAAAATGGTACATGTGCCAAATATTGAAAAATCTTATTTCTTTTAAGCAAAAAAAAAAAAAAAAAAAAAAAAGGCCCAAATTGAAAAAAAATTAAAAAAAAAAATTAATTTAAAAAAAAAAATTATTTTTGGAAAGATTGAAGAAATAGCTATCTAATATCCTTTGGAAAATTTTTGCTAGGACCAATAGGTGAAAAGTTACACACATTTTAAAAAAACCCTGTATGACCAAAATGTCCAACTTTGACCCCCTCTAACTCCGACAGTTCTTGACTGATAGAGCTGAAAATTTGTGTCTGGCCAACTATCCAATAGTACTAACCTTGGTGCAAATTTCATCCAAATCGGAAGACATCGATTTTAAAAATTGGGTCACTTGATACGAAATTGCCCATATAAAAATGAATGTATGTTTGTATGTACCTTATAGAATCGCAAACTATGCATTTGATCATGTTACGATCTTTAGCAAAGTTGTTGCGCATGAGCCGGGGAAGGTTTCTAGGTTGGTATGACCAATTTCCGACAGGTGGCGCCACTGAAAATTAATAAAAATGAATTAAATCGTAAACTGTATATTTGATCATTTCATGATCTTTAGCAAAGTTGTTGCGCATGAGCCGACGAAGGTTTCAAAGTTGGTATGACCAATTTTCGACAGGTGGTGCCACTGAAAATTACTAAAAATGAATTAAATCGTAAACTGTGCATTTGATTATGTTATGATCTTTAGCAAAGTTGTTGCTCATGAGTCGACGAAGGCTTATAAGTCGGTATGACCAATTTCCGACAGGTGGCGCCACTGAGAATTACTATAAATGAATTAAATCGTAAACTGTGCATTTGATTATGTTATGATCTTTAGCAAAGTTGTTGCGCATGAGTCGACGAAGGCTTATAAGTTGGTATGACCAATTTCCGACAGGTGGCGCCACTGAGAATTACTATAAATGAATTACATCGTAAACTGTGCATTTGATTATGTTATGACCTTTAGCAAAGTTGTTGCGCATGAGCCGGGGAAGGTTTCTAAGTTAGTATGACCAATTTCCGACAAGTGGAGCCACTGAAAATGACTAAAAATTAATTAAATCGTAAACTGTGCATTTGATTATGTTATGATCTTTAGCAAAGTTATTGCGCATGAGTCGACGAAGGCTTAAAAGTTGGTATTACCAATTTCCGACAGCACTTCAATAAATGTTCATAATCGAAAACCTCTACATTTTTAAAGTTTATGTCAATTTTTTTTTTAAATGAACAAAATCAATTAAATGATTGAAATTTGTTTTAGTTGGAGGCGTAGCAACGCGCGCAGGGTACAGCTAGTTTTTAATAAAATTCTATGATTTCATCAGAAATTTTTATTTACATTTTCCATTAGTTAATGGTTGTCAGATCAAAGGTGTCTAATTAGTTAGTCAGGGTGTTAAAAGTTGTCGCTATTGGGTTTTAAATCAATTATTTTTAATTAATATTTTTTTGTTTTTCCCTTTATTTTTCTTTAATTTATTAGATTAAAAACTGATAATTTATAATTTAATAAAGACGATTAAAAATAACACATCATAACATGTAAAGTTTAATTATAGATTTCAGTTGAAAACTCACACCGATCGTATAAAAATAGTGCCAACAAGAAAATGTAAAAACAAAATAAAAAAGAAATTGTTTAGAAAAAACATCTGAGTCTTCAACTAAAAACTGTCTTATCGGTCACGTAAGAAAGCCGGCCCTAAAAATGGGGAACAAAACTTTTCCATTCAATTCATTCTACAATTAAGGTGCTGCACTATTGTTTGTTGTTTTTTTTTTTCTCTTTTTTTTTGATAGTGTTTGTGTTTATGGAGTTGTTGTAATAATCTCATTGTTATCAGTTAATATTGTAGTGTTTGTTGGTGTTTTCTTATTTTCTGTTATTTGTCAAATAACAAATGACACTTTTCTCTTAATGGACTGTATATTTCGAGAGCTTCTACTATCTACAACAAATGTCAATGGATTTTTTTTACAATACGAGGCTTAAAGAATTTGTGGCACCCTACCAAGTATATCCATGTATATACATATTAGAGGATGCCTTTTATTTCTTGGGGGACAGCCACTTCTACCTACCTACCTAAGGGAACGATATTCCTGAAATAATATGAGTATTTGAGAGTACGCAGCATCAGATTGCAAACTTAATCTACAGCATGAAAGGATAACCTAAATCGGTAATCTAGATTGCTATCAAAACCAGGGTA
Organism: Sarcophaga caerulescens; assembly: GCA_927399465.1. NCBI lineage: Eukaryota > Metazoa > Arthropoda > Insecta > Diptera > Sarcophagidae > Sarcophaga > Sarcophaga caerulescens. Next base: position 51,306,558 of record OV656872.1, on the reverse strand, counting down.
CTATTTGGTCCTACTTGGAAAAAAGAGGCGTAGCTTAGAAACATCGTCCTTATTTCCTTCTTTGTAAATGAAGTGAAATTCTTTCATAAATTTCCAATTTTATCAAATTAAACCACCATCTCCACCATAAACACCGCACTCTCGAGTTCAGAACTTCTATACGATATTATGTTGCGGATTATCAGTCTCTAGACTGTGCATCTATTACTTCGTTAATTTATAAAATTGTTATGTTTATCCTATTCTAGTTCTTTTCATAAAGCCCATTTTCCTTACATTTTAGTCATTAGAATCAGACTGATTACAGAAATCATTTCTCGAATTTCGTACTTATCGGGGCATTTGGGTATACTTAGCTGGTTATTATCGCTAAAATGATACATATAGCTACTACTGTACCATTCTGAACCTTCAAGAATTAAGTTATTGTGGATTAACTCCAAACTTCGTTATGCATTTTAAGAGTCTTTCTCTTCCTTTGAGTTTTTGCAGAAATCTTTGACTTTCAACTGCGCATGTGTAGTGCGTCTAAAGAAATTTAAATTTTCATTTCCCAAACTGTATTGCTTGGATAGTGCTTTAACTGTGATATTATGCTTGTAGCCTGTGTCGCTGATATGATGATACCCACATAAAGCTGCTTCTAGAAATCGCATTCTTTAAAGCTCCACTCCCTATTGAAGACAAAGTCGGTTACGCTGAGGTACTACAGTACATACGAAGGTTATAAACTTTGGCTCATAAACAATCGCACGTTCTCCACCTTTATGGTATGAACATAAATCTGCGAAAGAATATTTAAAATTTTTGAGGTAGAAAATTGTGACAGTTACTGCATAAATTTCTTATTAACTCACATAGCTGGAAGTAATGAGAACCGTGAGCGCAATACACTAGAGCCCCGACTTGCGTCGACCCGATTTGCGTCGTTTCGATTTGCGTCGCTTTTTAAAAATTGACAAAACTCAGCTTGCGTTGTTGCAATTTCAATTCGCGTCGATTAAATTTCCGTCGTTTCGTCCCCGATTGGCGTCGATTCGATTTGCGTCGTTTGAATCCCAACTTGCGTCGTTTAATTTTCGATTTGTGACGCTACATACGTTTAATTTTTTTCTTGCAGCATTGAGTACTACCATTTTAGTATTTGTATTGTGGTACATATTTAGAATTTTTTTTTTGTATTTTAAAATTCTTGCAACTTCTGTTTATTGTTTTGTTATTTCTTTATAATTAAAAAACATTTGTTGAACTAAATAAAATAATGAAAAATTTTTCCATTATTCATTCATTTTGCTTTCGTTTGAATTCTTGGTCCCAATAAATTCAATTTCGATGCACTTGTATAGAAAAAGTTGTTTCGATATGCGTCGCAATTCTCCGGTCCCCATTAACGACGCATGTCGGGGCTCTAGTGTAGTATGTTTAGATAAATTAAAGCAATCGCAGAATAATAGCATTTTATGTTCAATTGTATAGAAATAAAATATAAATCAGGGTATAACGAAGCATTCCGGGCTTTGTCTAGTATTATTTCAATTTAAAGTTGATGGTTCTTATCTGCTTTTTTATAACACGATAATTAAAATTAAATTAATTTGAGAAATGGTGCTGATATAGATATCAAAAACTACAGGTTGACACAATAGTAACATCGTAGTCAACAGATCAACAGGAATATGTTCACAGGTGAGCGTTGGCCCTATCATTCTAGACAGAGATCAGCAATGAATCGTATTTTCGCTACTCATAAGTACTCATGAAATTTTGAGTATGAGTGAGTCAAGATGGATAATGGCTCTATTTGTTCGGAATTTCTACTGGGAAATATCTGCTTCAATGTTCCTTCTAGGCCATCAAGAAATTTCGTACCCCTTCAACTTAAATATCATCAAACTAATTATGCTAACAATGATCCATTAAGGAGATTATGTAGAAACTTTAATTATTTTTACACTTATATTGATTACTCGTTGAATGTTAATATCATAAAACGTAATATTATACTTTCTTTGAACACTTGAAAATGTATATTCTAATTAATAATTTGTAAATGTAAATAGTCTGTAAGGATTTTGATCCATAGATGTTAAGAGTATTGAAATTCAACTACTGTGATTCATTCGTACTCGCTACGACATTGATTTCGAGTCACTCGAATCATTCATCAAAATTTACAGTAGTAGTTATTGTTACATTTACAAAAGAAGAAAAAAGAAAAGACAGCTAGCAAAGCACACACACAACCTTCTAGCGAGTATTGTGGTGTTCGTACTCGAATCATACTTATTTTGTGCTTCGTGTATAATTTGAGTCATGGAGAGTCGAAATCAAAAACATCGTGCGTATTGTTAAGTATGAGTACGATAAGTATTTCTAACTTTGAATATGAGTAGTATGAGTATGATATTAAAATAAGTATGAATGCGTATAAGTATCTGAAATTATAAGTATGACTCGAATCTACTCATCGTTTTGAATACTCGTTGCTGATCTCTGATTCTAGAATTTACAGCACTATATCGATTTCAGATTGAAGCTGAAATACTTTGAATGACGATTTTGGGTATCCAATATATTGCTTAAACGCCATAAAAAGAAATAAGTTGTCCATGTGGTCCATAATAAATTTTTGAGGTTAAAAAAAAAACAGGATATGCTACAAGATCAGAAGACGTAAATTTACATTAAGGCAACACTCAGCTGCATGTTATATAACCATTTAGATGTGATAGATGATGGAAAATATTGTTTACATTATGCCTAGCCTTGACTCGTTCTAATCCCATTTATTTTGAACGACGCTGAACGTTCGGAATATAGAATTCTTTTTTTTTATTGATATTTGACTCTTGGCCTCACTAAATGTTCAGGTACTTAAATGGGAAAAAGCCTAGAGGTGGCCAATAATTTAAATAGAGTTTTGTTTTAACAATTTCATAATTAGATTCTGTAATTGTTTTTTAGATGAAAATATTTTTGCTGCTTCGCAATTAAATAATACTGTTCTAATTAAAACTACTATACTAACTTCTACGCTTTAAATCATCCTTAATTGCCTGCGTTTTTTTCTACATTTAAAAAATTCTTGAGAATTCTAAAAGCAAATCATTCCAAATGGCAAGTCATTACATTATGTGACGTACATTCCAGTAAATGCGTATGCCATGCTAGTGCATTTTTACTCTCCTATTATTTGCGTAAAAAATCTTATCAGCATTTGAATGCAAAAGTACATAAGCGTGTTCAACAATTTGTACTATTTACACGTACTATTTATTAGTTTAGCTATTAAATTTATTGTGTTACTTTGTTTAAACTGATTACAAGTTCGAGTACTATTTTACCAAACACTGACCTTTCAGCAACAGAATTATTTTGTTTCCCCCATTTTTTTTACAACGATTACACGTGTTTGCACTTCAGGTACAGGTTCGTTTATTACGAGATACTAAGGAAGTATTTGCAATTTTAACGATAACGTTATTTTAGATTATTTATTACCTTGATAAGGCAAGATAATTATAATTTTTAAATATGATTACGTAATCTTACGTAAGAGGAATTGCAAATGATGTTTTTGAAAAAACATTAAATATTTTTCATATTGATTAGTAGGCCTTTAATTAAGAATTTTAGCAAACGTACGAGAATTCGCTGAATAACATGGCTGGTAATTGACACAGTTTGTAACACATGGCTGATAGTTTTTATATTCCTTCAATACTCAATTAAAAGAAAGCGTAGGAAGGCTCCTCACAACTCTATTCAAAACAGCAATTCAATAGGAAATAACTTCATTAATGGAACTAATACAAGCCAACGTAAATCAAACCAACTCACTGCTGAATAATACATTTTTACATGCTTTGTGACAGCCTTTTAGTCCTTAAAGGAATTTCCTTAAAGTATTCCTTAAATGAGCAACAACACATACATCTCAGTTAAGAGGATGAAATTCGTATAAAAATTAGTTTGTGAAAGGCCAGAAAAAGGGAAGGAGTAGGGTTTATGGACTCTAGATTGCCTACATTGTTACAGGCAATCAATGCTTGTGCTAAAAAAAATACTGCAATTATGAATAATCCAACTGGAGAAGGTGTTCTCTCTACATCAATGATGTCCATTTCATAGCACAATTGTGCTGACTAAAACACACACATATTCTTATTCTCTTTTGTTTAGTCGTCACTGAGCCAGCGAAGAATGTACATGTGTAGCGGGTGTACGATTTTCTTTCAATATTTTTGTTTAGAGCACTGAAAGAAATAAATATGGCATGCGAAAAATATTTTATGATTATGATGAATCCGTTTGGCAATACTCAATGTCTATTATGTTATAAAACATTTAAAGCATATCCCCTGCTTTAAAAAGACACTATGATTCCTTTCATAGTAATGAGGATAGATTTAGTGATAGGAAAAAGAAAATTTTTAAAATATAAAATTATTTTTTTTGGAAAAACTGAAGAATTGGTTATCTGATACGGAAACCAACGAAAAGACAGACTTCAGATGATAAAAGTTTAAAAAAAGAGTTGTCAAGTCTTCTAAGTTTAAATATTGTTAAACATGGTAGACCATTTTCTGATGGAAGGTTTATTAAAAATATTTTATATAAATGTTTTGAAAAACTTAAGCACAATCTGAAGTTTATAGAGTCCCTTCCGTTATCTCGGAATAGCGTAGTTCGACGAACAGATCAACTAGGAATTTTTGCAAGTCCGTTATTATTGAAAAATTAAAAAACTGCGTTTTTTTTTTCATTTTGATTAGACGCAAATAATGACGTTTTTGAACACAATTTTTCTTTCAGTGCAGTTCTCTTTCTCTCACCAATACAACTACAGTTTTAGCTTTGGACATCAGTGCTCTACATCATCGAACTTGATGGAATTCGTTCTGTAAGAAACATGTGCAAGCAATAAATACGAATATCGACCATTACATATTAGCTTGTAATATTAAAATTATGCCCTGACTACATACATCACCTCTGTTATTCATTTTATAATACAGTGGCTCCCAAAAAAATTTGAATATGAGTTTATAGAATATGTTTAAAAATTAAGAAAAAAAGTTTTATTCAGTCTCAAATGTAAACTTACAAACTAAAAACCAAAAATATAGGAACCCAATTTGTCACAGCTTATTTCAACCACTTACTATAAACAAACAATTAAATGATTAATAAACTAATAGTTTTAATTTCAAAATTTAGTATAACCTCCTATTTGCTTAATTACAGCTTTCAGCCTTTTTTGCATTGATTCCACTTCCTAGTAGTTTGGAGAGTTATTTTTGCCCATTCCTTTTTCAGAGCTACTATAAGGTCATTCTTGTTGGAAATCTGGTGTTGGCGGACGTTTTGATCACAAATTGCCCATAAATTTGAGACTGCATAAAACTTTTTTGTTTAATTTTTCCACATATTCTATAAACTCTTATTAAATTTTTTTAAAGGTGCTGGTTGAAATAAGGTGGGAGCCACTGTATATGGATTGTGTGCTTGTTTTTAAAATTCAAAAACCCTGATTAAAAATTGTTTGCCTTCATTCTGGCTTAGAATCTGGATAGTACAGGTTTTTAGTCAAGTACTTTAATAACAACCATATTGCGTCAAATTCATGCTATAAACATATGTAAATTTATGCTAGCACCAATTACAGAATGGACAAATTCTACCATCCGAAAAGTAATATCAGTTCAGTAGCGTAATTGCTACAAAAACGGTCACTTCTGTCCCTGAGAAGATTGAGTGACTTTTGATGTTACCCAACATATGGTGTCATAAACTTTGAAGGTACTAAACATTTCCATTCAGTAAAATATTAAAATATCGCCACAGTTATATTGTGAAAGAGTGAGTTTTGAATAGCACTGCTTCAGGAAAAGCAGTCGTATTCCATCTGAAGTACTACTCTCGCAACATGAGTACTAAACAATGCACTAACCATGTGAGAAGCTAGGCCGTAATCCTGACTGAAGGGCTGTAATGGCCAATTATGTATGTATGTAACCATTCAAATTCTTGCAAGTACTTTCTTATCAAACCATACTCAAAAGAGTTGTAGTCTATCTAGCCCTTCTTCTTAGCTTCTAAATGAAAGAGGGGACGGCACTGTTATCATCCTGTTACACACGAAATTTTCAGCCGCTGGAAGAGCAAAAACAATTGAGCACTTATCTTTAACAGCAATTTCTGAATAATTTCTCCCTGGCTTGTGTCACAAAATCAAAATTCGACTCGAGCAAACATAGTTCTTAATTGAAATACAGAAAGAAACAGTTGACTCCAGTGATGCGGTAGAAATTTTGTACATTTTTTTAAATTTTCTTTTATCTGTTAGCTTAATGTGCGATATCACTAAAGTTAAGTCAAATTGCTTAAAAATTAAGCAGTAGCAGTTTGAAGGCGCAATATTAAGAAAGCCTGGGGCTTTTAAATAAGTTTAACTGAGGTGAAATACGTCCGGTACCAATTCAATGACTAGGGCTGTGGTCAAAGAAAAATAATTAAATTTATTGCTGGATCCTTAATAAATTCATTTAAAATTAAAAATTAAAGAGAGAATATCATTAAGTTAGATTAGAACGAGATTTGAAAATAAGAAAATAAAATGCACCAAATGTAGACTTTTCCATCAGGTATTATTGCACATTGCATGTACTGCACATAAGTAAACTTTTGTAACCATAATATCCTCATTCAACAGTACTGTTTTCATCCAGACTGAAGAGACTTCTATCTATGTTTTTTTATACCCGTCAATCGGCAATACTTACTTACTTACAATACGTCTTGTAAAAATACGAATTTAATGATATTCTTAGAACACATCCAAAAGTACGGTAGGGAAACAGCTTTGGATTCATGGTTCATGAAATAAAGCTTTTGGAATGTGTTTTTATAGAAGTTTGCTGACCTTTCATACAACAAACAAAGAGATCCTTTAAAAACTAATTCTGCATTGTTATTGTATGACGAAAGAAGCTCTTGGTTTACACGCAGGTTTAGGGATAGAAACTCAACTATATTTTAAGCAGGTATGAAGACGATTTCAGTCGTTGTAAAAAAATATTGTTTTTCAAAATAATTTTCCCATCATAGAATTATATTTCTACTGATTTGCTGCTTTACTTGTTATTTTCTATCGATCGATATAATGTGAAATAGGACATAAGCATTAATAAACACCCACTAAATGACTCACCAAATAGGCCTTTTAATCAGAAAACAAATATTGTCTTCAATGCCCTTCATTATGACTTTTGCTTAACCCTTTACGTTAAGTGATACGATTTTATTTTTATGTCTAAATAATCTCTCTCCTATCTGCAACCACTTTGAAAGGATTTAAAGGGATTTAGTCATAAAATTTGCAACTATTAAAAGGCCACAATCAGCACTAAATAAAATATAAAAAAGTAGAAAATTATACGCGTTTTTTTTTTTTTTTTTTTATATAACAACACCCAACCATCACCGTTTAAACTGATGACATCGTAAAATATCTGCGTTCTCCACCACGAAAAGAGAAGGAGCAGAGCTTCCAGGCATGAAAGCTCTGATGATGAACAACGAATGTCGACTGACAAGTGACAGACTAAAACATCAAATTTCGAAAAAGTCGTCTCCATGATGGTATTGGCAGTAAATATTTTTATATACTGTAGTTTTACGATACAACAATCAGCAACAACAATAACAACAATTCAAATATAAATTGAATGGAAAAACGGTTGTAAACGTTTTGAAATGTTACGACTGTGTCAAAACACATTCACTCGCACCCAATCTTCCCTCTACGTACCAATTAAAGCGAGGCCACGGCAAAAGATCATATGAGTTCTTTAAAGAGATGACGCTGGTGACTAGTATGCTGACTATAATCGAATTGTCATAAAAATCTACAGCATAAGGATTTGTATCCTTACAAATGAATGAATGGCTAGGTTATGTGAAAGTGTATGTGTTTGGAGGGTGTGTGGTGTTACCAGAAAAAAAAAATTTATTTGAAAATAATATTTTATTACATGGTTGTGTCAAACAATATTATATGGTTTATTTTTTTATTTTTATTACATATTTTTTTTATTTCTTTGTTTTATTTTTTTGCAGTTTTGTCTTTTCCATTTCGTTTCTAAGCAAAAATTTCAAAAACCATAAATCTATTACAGTGATAACATGTTTTTGGCAATTTATTGTGACACTTTTAAACAATTTGACCAACAAAATAAAGAATCTGTACAATTCTAATGTTTAAAAGTTTTTGTCTTATATTTTAGAATTTGAAACTATTTTCGTGAATCGCAAACCAACTATTTTGTGATTGTGATGCGTATTTCTTTGCGATACAGGATATACATACGTAAAGCAAAAATTTTTTTTTGCAAGAAACAGAAAAACTTGCGTAAAGTTTAAAATCAGCTGAATTGCATCTCAAGGATATCTAAATAGTTACGACTGAAGTTTGCTACTAAAGTTTGTCACATTGTACGTATAGTAGGGTGCCCAATATTTTTTCTTTTACATGGTCGAATTGTTGATAGCCATACAGGCTCTTTATGACGCAAATGCATGGACCCTATTAAGCACTGAGGGATGCAGCAGCCTTGAGAGTATTCGAGAGAAAAGTCCTACGTAAGATCTTCGCATGATTTCCGCCTCCGATCCAACAGTGAGCTGTATGAGCTCCTCAATGACATAGACGTTGTGCTGGCTTGACCATGGCGTTCGAATGGAGGAGGATGCTCTGGCGAACGGGCATTTGCTGCGGGGATCTGCGGAAGTCGACGAAGAGGACGACCATGTTTGTGTTGGAAGGACCAAATCAAGGAAGCCCTGTCATCGGCCTGCCTTAACACATTCATCCAGGCGCCTCTGCATCTTTCAAACCACTTCCGTCTGTTGGTCATACCAATCGATGACAGGGCTCCGTCAATTTGGTCCTCCCAACGCAAACTAGGTCGTCCTATTCGCCGATTTCCGCAAATTCCCGCATCAAATAACCAATCCGCCGGAGCATCCTCCTCCATTCGAACGAAATGGCTGAGCAAGCGCAGCCGCTGGATGTTAATATGCTGCATAATGTTCATGTCGTTGAGGAGCTCATACAGATCGTTGTTGGATTGGATGCGGAAATTATTGCCAACTCACACTGGACCGAAGATGTTACGTAAGCCTTTTCGCTCGAATACTCTCAAGGCTGCTGCATTAGTTCTTAATAGTGTCCATGCCTCAGCGCCATAAAAAAGTACGGAGAGGATGAGCGTCTTGTAGAGTATTAGTTACCCTTTATAAGTACACGATATTCAGATTCCTAAAGCTGAATATAAATTTAAACATGAGGACGAAATATATTTGTACGGAGTTGTTGTAATTTCATTAAGTCCGAAAATTACAGCCTTCTAAACTTGTCCTGATTTTGTTTATTCAAGTACCGGCAATTCGTGAAATTTGCCAAGCCCACGCCAAGAATTATTTCTGAGAGTATTGCAATCGTATGAAATTATAACTTTTTCGTTGCCATTACTTAATTTTAAAGCCTTGTAAACTAGACCCTTTTAAAGACAGCGTTTTTATGACTTCTGGAATGAATAGTCAATAATCGATTTGTGCTTAATTTGTCGTTTAAAATTTGAGGGTCAATAATTTGGTTTTTTTTTATAAATTATTCTGGTAACATGACGTCATTGAACGTAATAACGTACATATAAGTCCTCACAATCTCTCAGTTATACAGGCTGAAACACTTACCCACTCTCTCCTGATATTTGTCTCTCTATTGTTATTTGTTTGTCGATCAGAAAAACTTTAATTCGATAATGGAAAGTGATCCTAATACAGTTTCTGGAGTTAAGGCATATAATGCCGAGTTTTAAGCACTTAATGACTAACTGTACGCTGCATACTTTCTGAAAGATCAAATATTTTCTAAGAGAGAAACATTTTATCAAACTTAATGTAGAATTTTAACATTCTTGTTCATTTTTTTATCTGTTTTTAAAAAACTTTGTAAATTTTTTTTTTCTTTTACAAAAAAAAAAATGTTCATTCGAAAATGCCTTTGAAAAAATTTTTAAAAATTTAATTCATTACACACTAACAAACATGCCAAAAAATTTTACAAACTTTGTTTGAAAAAAAAAAATCACGAAAAAAAGAACAAAAACGAAAAATTACTCTTTAAAACCAAGACACAGACTCATTATTAAATTTCAATGTTATTCCTCTGCTCTTCGTGAAGCGTTTTATCTGTGAGAATATGTTGCACATACAACGTGTAAAAGAAAGCTATGACGCCTGTTAGTCCTTGTGCATTAGTTCGTTTAAATATGGCAACCCACTCTTGAACACCCACTCACACGCATTTCCTCTCTTCCTTAGCAAGTCACTTAATTTTCCAACAAAATTTCAATCTTTTTTTCCTTTCCTTTAATAGTTGGATGCAATTTTTATTTTATTTTTTTCTTCTCAAATAAATTCTTTTAAAACAATTTTCATTTCTTGAAAAAAAAGAGAGTGGAGAACTTTACATTGTAGAATTTTAGATATACGTAGAGGTGTGTGCATGTTGAAGCGAAGCAGATAAGTGCTTTAATGTTTCTGTAAGGGGCCAAATATTTTTAACAATCATTAAGCAAAACACCTCAGATGTCTTTGCTGTTTTGAAGTCTCCTTAGACCAGAACTTGCGCGTTTGTTCTAATGTGAATTCTTATATTAATTTTGTTAGTAGTCCTGACGGTAATAGTATTCAGCTGGTGTAAGCCGCTAGGGGTTCGTTATGGCAACGAATGCTGCCATAGAAAATGGTATGTGTTCGTTGTATGGGCTCTGGAGCAGTTGGCAAATAACCTCAATTTTCATCGATAATTCATCTTCAGTGATGTGATAACTTTCGGACGACGTCCAAATTCTGGCTGATTTATGAGCCAGAGTCATGGCGAATTTAACATTTCAAATGCGCTCCACCCAAAGAAGCCAATGCGGACGTTTGAACACTACACTTTACTTACTTACCTAATTGGCCATTAACAACGTGATTAACGGATTTTGGCCTGCCTTAACAGAGGCCTCTGCTTCTTGCGCGCCTTCGCCAATTGGTCACACCAATCGATGACAGGGCTTCCTCGATTTGATCCTTCCAACGCAAACAAGGTCGTCCTCTTCACCGACTTCTGCAAATTCCGGCATCAAATACATGTCTCGCCGGAGCATCCTCCACCAACTCGCATTGTGCCGAAAATCCCGGTCTTTTTTCTCAAGACTACTACGTCAGTTGCTTAAAAGTGTCCATGCTTATGCGCCATAAAGAAACACGTGTAGTATGAGCGACTTGTAGAGTATTAGTTTTGTCATACGAAAGAGGTCTCTACTACTCAATTGTCTATTGGGATCATAGGAGCACTTGTTGGCAAGAGTGATCCTGCTCTTGATCTCCAGACTGACATCATTTTTGGTGGTAACGTGATAAACAAATTGCTTGACTATATCGAAAACATAGTTATCGACATTAATCTGGGAACGTTACACATAATGATATCAATAGGTCTTCCAAACGAATTTATTTAAATTTGTACATAGGAAACGCTCAATACAATCATCAATCAATATAAAGGCTCTACCGTCCATAAACTGTCATTGACAGAAATTGATCCTTAAGTATCCATATTGTAGTTTGTACATGTTCGACCTATGTAATACCTTGGAATCATTTTAGATAAGAAGCAATCTTATGTGACATAGCCTTGCTTATAGATGCTGATAAAGATCAATACCCACTTTTATTGCACTCATTGACTATGAATTTATTTTTGCATCGAATAGTATACCTTTAGTCATCGAAGTACTCTGCAGGATTTAAATCAATCACTTCCAGTACCAAAAAGTTGTCAAAATTTCAATAATTTTCAGCATATTTTTCTATTTTTAAAACGGCTTCTTAGTCACTCTATAAGTCAACTTTTGTGAACTTGAAAGATATTCAAACTCGAGTTTCTTTTTTTTTTATTAAAATTTTCCTAATTGCACGTCATATCGTTTTATGATGCCTCTGCTCTGTTAAAAGCAAAACTTTTTTAAAGGATATAAATTATCGTTTGCATGATACCACCTTTGGTTCTACGAGTTTTTAATGCTCTTTTTCTGTGTAACATTTTTTTCCTTCTCTTTGCCGTACTATTCGTATTCCAAAAAAAAAAAAAAGAAGTAAAATCGAGAAATGTTTAGTTTTCTATCACATCGAAGATGTTTGGCGCCAACCAATTTTGACTTGTACAAATGGCTCGTATTCTGTCTCACTCGCATCTCTATTGGTGTGTAACATTTTAAACGCACATCCCCAAGTCCGTATAACTAGTCGGAAGTATCGAAGGTGTGTATGCGTGTGTTTGTGTGAGAAGCAAAAAAAAAAAAAAAAAGAATTAAAAAACTGGTAAAAATTCTAAAGTTATCATACGGATGTTAAATCAAATGGATAATTTAACAAGTTTTTTTTAAAGAGTTCTTTTAAGTTTAGATTTTTTCGTTTGTTTGTTCGTTTTTTACCTACAAATAAATGTCATAGTTTTTTGTTTAATAAAGTTGAAACAGTGTTTAGATTATTTGTTATCTCAACATTTATGGATTAGAGTATGAAAATAATTGAACATAAAAAGCAAGGATTAGGGAATTGGAACTGTGATATAACAATAAATAAAAAATTCATACATGTCATAAGCATAGTCTATACAGAAAGAAACAGAAATACATGGAGTCTTTTTTGAAAACTCAAGGCTTTGGATTATACGGAGGATAATCGTCTACCGTAGCACCAGATCTCCAAACCAAATCCATGAGATTGAACATCATTAAACCATTGAAAATCATAGGACTAGCTCAGCTAACCGGTATAAATACTCGTATACCGTTACTATCTAGCCAGTATAGTGACAGTGAATTAGATCGCAGAAATAAACGCAGACAACAAGGTTAACAGAGTTCGAACGTTTGCTATTAGCATAGAGAACAAACCAGCATATCCAGACAAACTAGACTGCAAAGCTTCTCCAAAGTCAACTCTATTGTACGAAACCTTGTGAAACCTCGCTAGTATCGAATATAATAAAGGTACTCATCACGATTTGCTTACATATTTAAGATATTCTGGACCAACACAATCATCATTACGGATTTCTGGTACTGAATCGGTTATATCATTAGCCATACCGACAATTCTCATAAACCGCGACTAAGTTATTTGGAGTGTCAACAACCTCTTCGATATCTATAAACTCTAGAAACAATATCCTCATAAACCGCTGCTAAGTGATTTCTAAGAATGTCTACAACCTCTTCGATATCTATAAACTCTCGAAATAAGGTTAACATTCTCTTTACTGATTATACTCGTGATTGTTTTTGTGAGACGACAACTCTTTTTTAAATATCTTTATGAAATGCTGAACTATATCGACACGTTTTTATCTTTCCCGTTATGTTATTTATAAGTCGAAAACAGAAGCAGGATACTGTAAAGTTTTGACTTGCAGAGAGTGATAAACTCCTCGCGTACATGGGCGATCTTTTTAACATCAGAAGTCACGTCGTCTACTGTGGTTGAAGGCAGGAAACGAAAAAAAGTTTAAAATTATTTCCCCAAGGATGCCGACTGTAGGATGACCTAAGTGGAGTTTTATTGTTATTACACGCAGTAAGTTGTCTCAGTCAACTACATCCTCCACTTCGCCTGGCCGAAAGACATATTCAAACAACAACTTCTTCGGCTACGTATGAAATCGAATAAATCTCTGACAGCAACAGGTATATTTTCTCCCGTATCAAATTTACATCGTTTGAAACAGTGCAAGATAGCCAATGCCAGCGCAATATTATTGCTCAAAATGTACTCTGTAATTTCGCCCTCTTTCTGAGGTGTGCTCTTTCGGCACACCGTTTCACTCAAGAGCTACCCTGACCTTAGGTAAGAGACTATATTATCGCGGATGACTAATTCAGTGTTATGGTAGAATTAGCCGAACGTATACGGCTATTACACTACAGTTGGGTAATCATTCTCAATGCCTTTCACATGCTAGAAACGAACGTACATTCCGTTACTTTTCATGAGCGTGCTTCTAATTCTACCTTTATTGTGTGCATTAACTGAACGGAAAGGAATTCCGAAGAATACAATGAAAAGTATCATGTTATCAATTTTTAAAAGAAACTGCATAAGGATATGTTTTTATATTGAACAATATCTTCGAATGCAGCGAATGTTGTAGCAAGAATTATTCCCATAGATATATGGGCAAAGGAAACGACCAACCAACAAATAAAGGAAAAGTCCCCAAATGAAATAGAAAAGGATTAAACAGTCCTGCAAACTGGTGGACTTATAAGTCAGATGTTGTAAAGGCCGTGACAATTATTGGAATAAGTTAGCTACATATGTATATCATTTTGGACATGACACCACATTTAAAGTTGCAAATATGCAATCATGAGGGTATGCAATACATATAACTCCGCTGATGCTAGGAGATTTGCGACTCTTCAAGAAGTTCATTAAATCCGTCAAAAAATGTTACACAGCCTATCGGAGAAAGGGTAACTAATGGAAGAAAACCTAAGCGCTGATTATACCGCGAATAGCATATATCCATTCCGCGGAGTAAAGTGCGGGAGCTAGAGGTGGTTTCGGACAATAAAAATTCGGCATATACAATTCGAGTTGGTGCCTATTGAAAGTTTCCCCATCTGCAATGCCAAAAAACCAATTCTGGCATTTATTAACTTTTGTCCCCGGCATGGTAAGTACATACACGTGTATGTATGCATGAATATATTATACTGTATATCAATAAATTTACCTATTGAGCCGGCAGACAGTTACAATGAACGGCATATAAAATTTTGCGTCTATTTTCATATTTTTGTTAATTTATGCAAATTTGAATCATAAAATAAAAATAAAAAATAACAATAAAAAAAGGTTTAAATCAATAATGATTAACAATAAAAAATATAAACTTTTAAGATCTACAAAATAATAACAAAAATAAAGCAACAATAGAATTGGGTTGGAATTGTATAAAATTAATAATATTTAAAGGCATTAATAAAATGTATTTCTTTTTAACAAAAAATTACAATACAATAAATACCCTACCACCCTAGAATGACTAGAATGTTCACATGTAAAGTTCTTTAAATAAAATCTTATCATTTGAGATAGAAAAGCTTTTAATTAATAATAGTTTTTGAGCTCTTCTTCTTTAAAATTGGAAATTGAGAAACAAACAAAAAAAAAGAACGAAAGAAAGACCAACAAAAAATACACAAATTTGAAGATTCAATAGGGCTCAACACACACAATTGATAAGAATGCTTGTTTTTTCTATGGGTGTGTTTGTTGGTTCGTGTCACAATTTTTGTGTTGAGCTTTTGTCATCGTTTTGTTAAGTGACGAGGTGGCCGAGTGGTTAAGGCGTTGGACTGCTAATCCAATGTGCTCTGCACGCGTGGGTTCGAATCCCATCCTCGTCGATAAAATTTTTTTTTTTATAAAAATATTTTTCTTTTTTAATAAAAATTATTTATTAAACGTCTAGTTATTCTAACAATTTGTTCTTTCTACAGGCCTTTACGGAATATACAAAAAACGCACTGCTTAGATTGATAGATATAATTTGAAGACACAAGGTCCGCTGAATGCCTCAAAACGTGCCGGCCATGCTGGTTCATTAAAGATGTGTATGATTTGGTATTATCGTGAAGGAAAACAATTCCTTTTCTATTGATTTTGGCTGTTTTAATTGCATTGTTTGCTTCAATCTGATTAATTGTTGGCAATAGAGATCAGATTCAATCGTTTATTTAGGTTGTGGATAACTTCTTATCTCATAAGACAACCAGCATTATGGCTTTTCCACCCTTTGCGCAGCTTCACATTACTTCTTTCAAGATCTTTTCGTACATTTCTGTCGTACGAGATTCAGCGCCCGTAATCATTAGCTTTAGAAATTGTTCATTTGTATTCCGTCTGAGCATAGAAAATGGAAATTTGTTAATTCAAATGTCATCCAAACATGGAGTTTGCGTATGTATCCAGTTCTAATCAAATAGTTGACTATTGTTTGATAATGAATGCCTAGTTCCATATCAATGTTCACGCTGCTTATATGGCGGTCTTTCTCAATTTTTTTGTGATATCATTGACTTTTTTGCGTTCGATTCGCCAAAACACCCATCGAGGAGCATATTGAACACAAATATCTGTTATTACCCTGCTGTTTTTCTAGTTAAAGCATTGTCTCCATAAATTTCAGTAGCCTGTTACGTATTTTACCTTTTCAATAACAGACAAAATGGCCACTATGAGAAAATGGCCACAGAGAAACTAACCTAAGACTTTTTTGCGGTCCGTTCGACCTGAAAAATTCACTGTTTAGTTTCTGCTGTAATGTAGCGGATCACCGTTTATGAAACAACAAAAAATCCTGTGAAATTGTCACAACGAGGCATCCGTGTTTGAAAGTGTCTCATACTCAAATGGTCGTTTAAAATTTAAGCATAAAATAATGCTTAGTCTGATATTAGAAGCTGTCAAACATGAACTACATGTCACAGCTTGTTAAAATTTTGACAAAAATTCAACTGATAAGGCTTGCGGATAGTAGCAGTGTTACCATTTCAATTAGGTGGAGAGAAATTCAAAAAGTCACGAAGCAATTGGTTGTTAATGCTCTTAAGGATTATCTTTTGTGTTCTGCGATGTTCTTTAATGCATTAAAGAATAGGGAGTACATCAATTTTAGCCTCTTTTTAGTCTACGCTAGACATTCGCATAGTAGATATGCCTAAGATAATATGTATGTGAGTTTACCCAGCGCCCAGTGCCGCTACTTTTAAGATATTTTTGCTTGAAAAGCTATAAGGTTTTCAGTATTATCCTTGACAGGCTACGACCAAGTTGGTATTGTAATATTCTTCTTCCTCTGCATTATTATTTATTGTGATGATCGCTTGAATTATCTGATATTATCTGGAATCTTGCAGGATTCTGCAATGTTCAGTTTGTCACAGCAAACAATTAATTAATATTTTCTAATTGTGATCTCCTCCGCATTTGTAATAAATATTGTCTAATGCCTAATAAGACTTTAGAGCTATAAACAGCTTTAGAAACTTGTTAGATATTCCCTTATTTATTTACAATATATTGTAGCTTACTAGTAACGGAAAAAAAAATCGAAATATTTTCCATGGCCGTTTATAATTTACAAGCGTGACACAAAATCTGTTCTATTTATTCCTTCCTCTCTATAAAATTTGTAATACCACTTATTTGATTGTGACTTCTGTGCCGAGAAACCAGCCAATCTATTAAATAAATTTCCATATTCTAAACAAAAAACAGAAAAAAAAGAGTGCCAGAAAAAGAAGTCCTTGCCACAATTGCAAATTACAACCACCACCGCACACATGACATTTACATGTGTACGGCGAGAAATGTAGGATTGCAATGAAATACGAAAACCTCGATGACTAAATTGAATTGAAAAATCACAACAAAAAAAGAAAATGAAATAGAAAAGATAAATCTTGTTAAAAAAAAAAAACGATGAAATCCACGAGTAAGTTTAACTATGGACTTAAAACTAAAAGGCAAGGCCCACAAAAATAAAGCGGCAACAAAATAAAAGATGAAATTGAAATCCTTTATCGCTATTTGACATTTGGCAAAGAGTTTAAAGCCGTCTCATTTTTTCTTTACTATTTCCATGCTTTACTGAGATTTTTTTATGGCGTACGTTGACGGTCCTAAATTTACTTACATCTTCGAAATATTCGTATTCCATCTTATGAATAAATATTGTAGGCATTATTACATGAATTCATCCACATATACGTATTTATGAGTATAAGTAGTTGTGTGGGGTAGTGTGCGGTGGTTTGGTGTATATTGTACGAGTGTGTGGATTTGATTATAATGACTACCATCATCCATTATCATTGATGATACAATAATTTTCTATTACATTCAAACAAACCTCCATATACATCGATATATACAATATGTGTGTATAAGGGGGGTCATAAAATAAGTCCTTTGATACAGTCGGTATGCAAATTTTAAGGATAAATTTATTTCAATATTTTCATATGTACTACATATGTATGTATTTGTAGGCATACATGTGCAGAACTCATTCATCTCTATGTATTGATACATGGTTCTGTATATAATGTTGAGTTGGTTAAACATGCCATATTTGGCTGTGATTATTTTTATTCCAGCAAACAATTCAAATTATTGAAAAAAGCTTGAAAATGTATGTTATTCCTATAAGTGATTACTTTCATAGCGTATACAAATAATTGTTTCAGAGGCTGAAAGACAAGGAAGTTAATTGAAAAATGTATGTTGACGGACTTCGTACCGCAACTTTAAGGGATCGCATTGACGATAGTATTTGTCAATTGACGTTAACATGGTCTAGAACCTACATATCTAAAGACATCACATGAGAAATTATACGTAGGCTTATACGATTAATTCTATTTCTCACTAGCTACGTCCCCATCTCGTCACTTAATTTACACCGCTACATCCGGTCTTGTTAAATCCACTAGTGATTTTCATATAGTATGTTATATCTGACGAAATTCGTCTTTAAGAAGAGATCTTTGGCGCGTAACAATACACGCAGGCCAAAATATGCAAATTTTTTTGTGTAAACAACGGTTGACAAAAAATTGAGTCATACCAACATTCTTTGATTTGTCTCAAATATCATTCCTATTGGATATTCGAAAACACGGCCAATGAATGTTTTGTGTTGTCGAATCTAAATAACGCCGATGTAAATAAAAATCACTACGCCTTCGAAGAGACTATTTGATAGCCTAAATAGTTGTTTGTGCTCCGTATGTATTCCAATTGGTTTTGTTTTAGAAGAGTTTATTTTCTATTCCACCCTCAGAAGAATTTAGACGATCACGCAAGTCGTACGACATGTTAAGAGTTTGTGTAGAAGAGTGCAGATAGTATCGAAATGAGAGCGTACGGCATTGGGAATAAATCGACTGGAAAAGTTGTAAGCCGTACAAGTCGTACGAAATTTGAAGTAAAAATCAATTTTTACTGAAATTTTACTGGTACTGCAAAGTGCCCATCTATGATATTTGGGATGTATTTTTATACAAACAGTTTGTTTGTTTTAGTATTTTACTAATAGTGTACATGCAAAAAATTCGGTCGTAGTATTTTTACTCTTATTTTTAAAATACGGATGAAATTCTGTAATATTGTCTCCCTATCTTTACATGCGTAAACCGTATAAATTGCCTTAAGTTGTCGTCAACGCAACGAAATGTAGATGTTATGCCCGTAACCCAGGTCTATTGATCTTATTGGTCCACTGTTGATAGAATGCGGTGTAATAACAAAGGGAAATCACACTGAACCCAATCAGACACATTTTACAGTCTTCTTAAGAACACTCTAAGTGTCATTCAGACATCTGTTAACTTTGGTGATAGGTTTAGTAAAATCAAAATATTTATGCTCACTATGAACTTATTGTGGTAGACCTTATGGTTTTTCTTTTTGTGGTAACGAAACTTCTTTCGGTTTTACTTTAGTGAAGTAAGTTTATTAATTTTATAAAAAAAAAAAATCAGAAATCGAAAATACTTATGGGCAATCCACACAAGAAGTTGTATCGTTGTATTGAGTGTATTGTTGGACGATTATACAACAGTGTATAATTTTTGTTGATAATTTTCATGTAAAAATCCGATACACTTATACACATTTTTTTCATATGTTTTTCAAAAGTTGTGTTGGTTTCGTGCTATCAAATTGTTTGAATGCCAAAAAAATACATTCGGAATACGAAATACACAATACAGCATAGCATAGAGCGTTCACAAACAACCAAGTGTATTCAATACAACATACACGATACAAAGTCGTGTGAATTGCCCAATAGTTTGTTAACGCTGTCTTACATACCACAAAATCTTATGTTATGCCGCATATTAGTCCTTCCGATAAGTAAAGTTTTAGCGCTTAAGAAAGCTGTTTGCTGGGATACACTGTATATTTTAAATTATGCGTGATTTTGCCAGGATTTTAGTTGATATAAGTAATTTAGAAAATAAATTTCATTTGCATACGTACGAGTACATTTGTTATTATGTCATACCCCCTTTTTCTGTTCATTGCCAATCGAATAGTAGAATAAAAAAAAATTAGTACAATGGCATTAAACATACATATTTATGATTTATGAAAAAAGAATATTTTTTTTTTTAATTTTAAAGATTTATTATAATTTTAATTTATCGTAATAATTTTTCACAAATTTTAAAAATCTTGTAATTATTTTGAAGTTTTTTTCTTTAGTAATTTCATTTTCTTATTTCGTTTTAAATAATTTTTTTTTAAGTTTTTCCCATTCATACACTCTAATAATGCATAGCGTAATACTTTTCACCATGTTTTCTATAGAATTTATTTGAGCACAACCTTATACCTGTTTTACACACGATTTATATGGGGATTAAGTGTTCTTAAATTGATTGATTGCTTTAATGATGAATAGACGTTTTATTTATATTTTTTTTTTCACAGTTTCTTTCTTTTCTAGTCTTCATAATCGCTTTAAGTTCAAATACTTTGACCGTAAAATGCTTTGGCTACTAGACACAAATGCCTTACAGTTGTGATCAGGCAAAGAGTGGCAATGATTTTTAAAAATAACCTCACTTGGAAAGTAGTATTCGGATTTACCCGAAAAAATTATCAATCAATTTGTTCTTTAATGAAATCATTGATTGTAGACGTTGCTGATTGGCGTTCGAATTCGGTTGTTACTCTAGCTAAGACTTTATATTCTTTATGAAAAATTAATTCCGTTAGGCCGTTTCTAATATCTGTTAATTATTCAGTTGAACGAAGAATATTTTCAACAAACTTTCTTACTCTTGCCTCAGTTGTAGGATTATAAAGATGAAAATTCTTCACAATTTTGTGAAATGTGATGGCCGTAGATCAGTAATTGACTGAAATGACAATGTTTTGCCACTAAAAAATCTTCTGTTTAATGCAGTTTGAGAGACAACCGAAGTCCTTAAACAACGATCAAAATCACGCTGTTATGTTGAACTTGGCTGACATGTAGTTTAAACAAGACGGTATCCTTTACCATTATTGTTGTCATGGCGAAGTGCCTAAGTACTGCGACCATAGGATTTCCTCCAAGCCAATTACCATGAACAATAAAATTCCTTGCTTGCACCCAGGTGGTTGTTCCTGTAATGCATTAATGTCCCTCAGGTCCTAAAAATGTGCCCCATATCTTACGTCTCGCTATAACTTTAATCCTATGAGAGTCGAAATGGGTGGGCAATTAATGTCGCGTTCAGGAGTAATCCATTCACGATCCAGATCATGTGATTTGAAATTATTATGCCAGAAAAAATTCTAGTCCGTACAAGACCAAACTACTGCTGATATTGGTGAGATATTGGCTAGACAAAGTATGCCAAAAATGGAACATACGGTCGTAACCGCGGGCAATGAAATAATCCTTAGAAATCAGGTCAGGCATTCATTTATTGAAACAAATAAACGTCACGGGTTCCAAAAACAGGTCAGACATTTTGATCAAAAGGAATGATGGAATAATATTTCTTCGGGGACTTCCTCTTAGCAGATTTCTGGCAAAAACTCTGAGAGTAAACAAAAATGCCATGGAAAGTGTAAAAATAAAAAAAATCTGTCGTTCGGAGTCGACTTTAAACTGTAGATCCCTCCACTTATGGATAAAATTAACACACACAACATAAGTGGTGTGAGAAACGAGGTCGTAATCAAACTGACTGAAGGGTTGTAATGACCAATTATGTATGTGTCATGAGTACTGGAAGAAAATGTTTATGAAGATCAAAATCTTTGTCATTTAAATTATAATTATGTTTTCGTATGACTGTGTCGCCACTATATAGCATAACGCAACTGTTTTTGTACAATATAATATACGTGTACATACAACTAAACAACTACTCCATATGTATACTACATATGTATATCATCAAAAAAATTTTGTGCTGCCAATATCGTTCTCTGGAACTTGTATTACCGTAAGCTTATTCTATGCTTTGTTATAAAAATCAATTTTGATTTTATTTTTCTCTGATATGGACTTTCTGAATTTCTGATGGCGATATATGGATTATTACCTGGCGAATGGATGTACATATGTATGTATGTATTGATATGGAACGAAAAAAAGAACAGATGAAGGAAAATTGCATAATTAGTTAAAGTCAGGCAAGCATTTAATTCGACAAGATTTTAATTGATTATCTTTTCTACGATAACCAATCTACATTTTTTAATACCATGAAAAGCTACCCAAGTATAAAGTGAAGTGAAGGGAAAGACTACAAAAAAAAGGCTTTACAATTAAGATTAATTTGATTCCTGAAAAGATTGAACTGAAGAATATTCTGAATATAGGGAACGTTTGTAAAAGTGAAAACTTTTAGCAGAACCAAGAGAAGTTTGAAAATTAATGATTTTTTTTCGCCTCACTTTGGCAACAATGCCAACCAAAATGGGAGTAATTTTTTAACAGTATATACCTTTATATATCAATTTTGATTTATCAATATTTTATAAGGAAATAATTCAAATATTTTCTTTTCTCCTATTCTTCTTCTTTGTCTTTGTCTTCCTTGCAAATAAATTTTATTGTTTTAAAATTTATTATGCCAAGAAGAAGTGCGTAAAACAAGAGAATTTTTAGGACGCCAATCAGACAATAATTCACTTAAAATAATAATTTTTTTTGCACACTCATGCATACATAGAGGTTTTTCTATATTTTTCAAGCCTTCCAGAAAAAAAATTTTCTTGGTTGTAACACAAAAGTATGCTTCAAATTTTTTCCTTTCACTTATACACATACACGGTTATTTGCGTGTATGCGATATAGTGATGGTGTGTAAAGAAACACAGAAAAATTCTTACAATTCACCTTAAGTAGCATCGGATATAGTCGGTTATAAAGGGAAGATATATTACCTTACATGGGATTGTGTATATATATGTTAAAGACTTTCAGGCGTCTTTCTTAAATCTACTTCATCTTAATGCTTACTTTTTAAACAATTTTCGTTCTCTCTCTCTCTTTATAGCTTCAGTTCCTTATTCAATAAACTTAAAACTAATGCACGTTAAAAAGGAAGTTGCATTACTTTTTTGGTGCATATAGCTGTAGTTTAGTTTTAAACACAAAAATTTATTCTCCATCTATCCCCCGCCTCAAATAATGTTACGAAATGTGTCGTTTTTGCTTAGCTGTAAGCAATAAGAGAGTAAAGACTCGTAACTAATAAGACTCAAATTATACGATTAAAATCGCTTAAAGATTGGTTTAGCATCGATGACATGTTTTAAAAAATTTTTTTAATTCCAGCGTAAATACCTGACTATAGTATGGTAGGTAGGTAGAGGTGGTTGCCTATCCAAAGAACTTAGATAGACACACTTACGCCACATAGGGCCCACAGTTTTCTACCTTCTCCGAGTTTCGTAACCATTCTGAACTTCTGATGAATCGACTTAAACTGCCAATGTCCATGCTTCCCACTTCGTTTATATCATCTACTTATACGGTAGACACAATGGTGCCTTTTCCTCTACCGACATATTCCTATGTATGTTACCAACAGGCATTTTCCTTACCTCTACGACTTCTGTGTTAGTCATTTACCACCTAACCACGACCAAGGCGTTTTGCATGAGTGCCCTTAATACCCAATAATTAATCCAACAACCATTATGAATGTCCTCCTTGGAAATTAAACATACTTTTTCCGTTCGCCCTCTACGCAGATTTGGCCAGACTTTCTGCGCCGTATTCTGCACGTATTCGAAACTACCCATTCACAAAATTCATAACTGTATTGTCAATTTCAAACCCACAGGTCTTTGAACGAGATTTCAAAGTAGCGAATTCATCAAAGAGTTCGGTTGTTGTGCCACTCTTGGAAAGTTTCTCCGCCCTTCAGTTAACCTAAATAACATTGTGACCCGGTATTCATATGAACATCATACCGTTCCGTTATCTCGTTATGATGAGGAATTCATAGTACGAAACTCTGTGTTCCTATAACCACTTGTCATTTGGAAAGTATGATAATATCTTCGCCGGAGATATTACCGCCTGGTGTTTAGTTCCGCTTGATATTTTATAGTGGATTTGCACATGTTTTGTGAAGTTTACAGAGACGATATAATGCTTAACATAATGTTTTGAGTGTTGTTTGGTGATCTGGTGTGGAGCAAAAGATTTATCATGCCCAAATAGTCTTTTAAAATTTAAACCCATGAACGAGGTTTTATTTGTAAAAAATTATTTATTATTGCTATTAGGCTTTCAGAGAAATCGGCATTTTCCGGGTTTGTACAGCCATAATCAAATTTAGTAAACCAGGTTTTGCTCAATGACATTACAACCCTTCAGTCAGGATTACGACCTAGCTTCACACACTACGTATGTTGCGTGTGTTAATTTTATACATGAGTGGCAAGACCGAACGACAGATTGTTGAGGAACTTTTCATGGCAATTTCATTTACTCTCAGAGTCCTTGGCAGAAATCCATTGAGAACCAGTTTCTTAATAAATATTTTTTTATATTTCGTTTTGTTGTAGATGTCTGACCTGGGGTTTAAACCGTGGCCTCACGTCTAATAAGCCAACACACTACCTACTAGACTACGGCGCCTATTTCGCTGGCTCAGAAAGCAAGGAGCGCAAAATTTGGTCAAACCAGGAAGAAACGATTTGAATTGTGTATATAATCTTTCGATTTGCACCCTCGTTGCTGCCACTTGTTATGTTTCAATCATATCTTGTTGATGGTTACAATACACATAAAATCATACAGAGTGCTCAGTAGTGGATTTAAGTTAATCACTCAAATTGGATTCTAGTGGTCCCATTTTTCTTGAAACTACATACACAACAAAGTAGGCGTGTGTAGTCACGTTTGCGTTATAAATTTGATTTCCATAGTCCGAAAGGGAGATTGATTTCATAAACAAATAATCTTGCTACTCTATGGTACAGAAAATAATTTGAATTTTAAAATTAAAACGAAGATATCATTGGCAAAAATTGAAATACTTTTTGAAATTATGATATTCACACGAACACACACCACTTGTTTTATAAAAATTGAACGCAAACATTTTGTGGATATGAAATTAAATGATGCATGATTGAAATGCATTTTTAGTTATAAAATACAGAAATACAGAGCATATGGTTGCAGTCTGTAATACATACATATATAGATTGCTATAAATTTAACTGTCGGTTCGTCTGTCCGTCCATTCGTATATCTGTTTTAATAGAATATCATCGTATGTGCAAGTAAAATAGTCTGCACTAAATACAGACTATAAAAGTGTCACATAACGATGAAGAAAGGATGAAATGAAATGATAAATTTTATTTTGATCGATATGTCACACAAAACAAATTCATCTGAACAACGCATTTTTATGTCAGTTCCAAGGAAACTTCTCAATTGACAATAGTAAAGGGGAATGGAACTGTGAAGTCCTAGTAAAGTATAAGAAAAAGTCAAAATGGATTACAATAGTTTCGAATTCTCCCGTTTTTTACGGCATTTCAATTGAATGCTGCAAATGTGCAGCAGAAGTAATAATACGAAGACAGCAAATTTTATTTCATTTCATTTTGACTGTGTTTTTTTTTTCTTTTTCATTTCTATCTTTTTATAGTCATTCATGAAAAGTTGTATAAAAATAAACGTAAAGTTTTTAAAGTGATGAAATATAACCGCCCCTCCCCACATTCTATACCATCAATAGCCATCATATAAACCAATAAGGAATTGAAAGGATATAAATTTGTCACTATTTTATTATGACCATATGTATGTACATACGTAAATATGCATGTGTGCTTACGTAGAAGATTCTTTCATATTTTGTTGTTTAAAATGAAAAAAAGCAGAAAAAACGAAACGCATAAAAAGGCGTTATAAAGAAATATTGTGGAAGAATATGTATGTAGAAGACTTAATTTTATCATGGCTAGGGGAGGCTATGTATACTCATAATAAATATTGAAAATTCAATTTTTAATAATGAAAACGTTTTGTATGACAATTGATAAGCAATTTTATGCTTCTGATATTATTAACAATGATGATGAAAAAATATCGAAAGGATTTATAGGATTTGATGGTGAATAAAAATTAAATCAAATTATTTATTATGATATGAAAATTATTTATTATTATGAAAATTAAAATAAAAAAATTTTAAACTATTAATTGTAACGCTTGTTCCAGTAAAATGATTCTTATTTTTGCATGAAATTAAAGACCCGATATCCATTTTGCCATTTAGAAGACAATTCCATTATTCAACTGTCCTAGAAACTTTTGTTGCTATCGCCAAAGAACCTAAAGCAAGCGAGTTTTACAGTCTTCTATTCAAACGAGTTTTCTGTACTAACAATACTAATATTTATAATTGCCCGAAAGAGATGAAAATTACTTTATGTTGGTTTCAGACTGTGAGGTGGATGCTTATAGAACCTTTCAACAAGCTTCCGAAGCTGTATAAAGTTTTCATCGATGTATTGTCCGGCGCTAAGTTAATAGAACCAATTTCTCTCCTATTGGCGAAAGGTGACCAATTGGCCGTAGCTATAATGGTGGTTGCGTAACCAAGTAGTCCATTATTCACCTTGGCTTTATATTCGCGGTTTTCTCTCTTAAAATGACTAAGATTTAACTTTAATCCCCGTAGTCTAGTAGGCAGTGTATTAACTTACTAGAATTCTCTGCTGTGAAATATTGGAAAAAAAATTTTCTTTCGGTGACCTCCCCTTTGACGAAAACTCAGATTGTAAACAATTACTATGAAAAAACTTCTCAATTCTGTCTACGTTAAACAGTAGGTCTCTCACTCACTCCCACTCATAGATAAAATTAGCGCACACAATTTGAGTGGTGTGAAAAGCTAGGTTGTAATACTGAATAAAGGACCGTAATGACCTGTTTTGGCTACGAAGTCACAACCACGTAACCATGGCTTCTTATCTGCTTCTGATAAATACAGAATCATTATTCACCCTTATTCTGTTTGTCGTCGTCGTCGTCGCCGTCGTCGTCGTTACCAAAAATGATGACGATAAAATCAGAGTCGACACAACACAATATCGACGGCGTATTGACTCACAGAATACCAAATGTGTGTCCGACAGTCATCTATAACTGTCAATAACGACAAACAGAATACCAATTTTAAACTGTCGACGCAAGACGACGTCGACGACGACAACCAGAATAAGGGTGATTGGAAGTTGCTCACGTGTAGCCGAACGTGTCGGCATGGTATACTTTAACTGACAT
This sequence comes from Sarcophaga caerulescens, assembly GCA_927399465.1. NCBI lineage: Eukaryota > Metazoa > Arthropoda > Insecta > Diptera > Sarcophagidae > Sarcophaga > Sarcophaga caerulescens. Next base: position 51,279,098 of record OV656872.1, on the reverse strand, counting down.
AGTAATTCAACACTTCGTGTGCTGTTGTTCGAACTCTCAATTGAATTGAATTAATTGAATTGTTCCAGAATTTTCTTCGGGAGTAACGGCTATTGCAACCTTGAATTGAATGATAGTTTTTATTTTCAAATCACTAAAAACACTTTTTTGTTGAAATTACAATTGATTCAGTCATATGAAAGACCCATAAATTGACAGACAACTTTGGTAAAAAAAAAAATTAGAACTTTTTTGTTCAGCCTGTAATTGCACAAATTACAGGTGATTTTAAGTTTGTTTAACACTCAAACGATTTTAGTTATCGAAAACATTTTAATTGATTAAATTTAAATCAACAAAACCGAAGGAATTTGACATTTTTATACAACCCTGCCAGAAAAGTTTTTATAAAGCCACCCACCGTGGCCATTTGTTGGTTTCGTAATTAACTGCTGGTACGTATTTTAATAAATATCGATAGTTTTATATTATAAAGGGTATCTGAGTAAGAATACATTTTTTAAGAGTTTTTGTGTGCTTTTTTTTTTTTTTTGACTGCATGTTCCTATGGAATCAATATACCCATCAAATGGCTGCCGCGGCTTTGATGTAATGCCATTACTCTTCGAATGAAATTTTCAATGACTTTTTTAAAAAGAGGTGGCTGTATTTCATCGATGACGTGTTCAATTTCATATTTAAGCTCAAGAATTGTCTCTGCTTTATTCGCATAATCCCGAGATTTCACAAAAATGCGAGGAAATAAATCACACAGCATTAAATCATATGAATTTGTTGATCAGTTGATATTGCGGTGTCTTGCTAGAGGAACTCCGTTATCACGTTGCTGTAACGAATGCCGTTCGCAGTAACTGCAATTGCATCACCATCAAAAAAGCATTCTAGTAGTTTGAGGGTCATGAGTTCAATTCACATAACAGATTTAAGGTCGTTATACAACAACTAACATATGAACTTAGTTACATACATGCATACATAATTGGTCATTACGACCCAAGAATGATAAACTAAAGATTACGCCTTGCGCATGTTTTCCCGTTAGATGACGTAGTTGCGCTATTTTAAAGGTTACCAAGTCTTTTTTATATGTGAAAATTAACATTTCTCTGAAAAATGTGTGCACTACGTGAAAGAAGTTTGGCAGCCCTGCAATATAACTTACATTATCGTTAGCCAATAGAAACAATAGCTGCGTGACGTCATTGATTCAACATGCGCAGAAAGTTTTAATTTTGTGTGCGCGATGGCGTAATCTTTAGTTTATCATTCTTGATTACAACCTAGATTCCCATACCACTCATGATGTGTTTATCGATCTTGAGACAACGACTGTTTCATGGGAATTTTATTTTATTCTCAGAGTTTTTTTGTTGAGTCGCCGTAGTCTAGTAGGTAGTGTGTTGGCTTATTAGACGTAAAGCCAGGGTTCGAGCCCCAGGCCAGACATCCAAACAAAATACAAAAAGTATTTCTTCGGCGATTTCCTCTCAGCAGATGTCTGGCAAAAACTCTGAGAGTAAATAAAATTACCATGAAAAGTTTCTCAAAAAAATCTGTCGTTCGGAGTCCCGAAACCGTAGGTCCCGCCACTTATGTATAAAATTAACACACACAACAGAAGTGGTGTGAGAAACTAGGTCAATAATCCTGACTGAAGGGTTGTAATGACCAATTATGTATGTAGGTTTTTTGTTGAGAGGAAGTCCCCGACAGAAATATTTGTTCATACATATTTCGTTTTGTTCTAGATTTCTAAGCAATATCCGAAACAAGTATTTGCTCGTTGTGTGTGAATCTGTTTCTCATACATAGCGTAACTGTTTTGAGTCCGAGATTTGACAGTTTTGAGTATTCGATAAGTCATTTAAAATTCGCTTTAACTTCACCTTGTTGCATTGACGTTATAACTCGATTTTCTTTTGTAAAGCTCTTCAATTATAATAATCAGAATAAATCAATGACACCAAATAATAAAAGACCATTCTTACTGACCTACCCTTTATACGATGTACCCTCTAAGAGCATTTATTTCTACTCTTTTTTTTTAAATTAAATCTACATGAAAACTTTCTCACAATATTACATCTAAAGGGGTTGACATATTTGTATCGCAAATATTCTAAAATTTAATTTGAAACTTAAATTCCATGGTAAATTGACTTACAAGGTCCTTTCACATACTTTCATCCAAACCCTTCAAATTCCACATGCTCGTACATACGTACATAAGAACACTTCAAGGATAATTTTCATGCATAAATAAAAGCTTAACAAACCGAAACAAAACAAATGAACATAAAGAAACAAAACAAAATAGGATAGAATGGAATGGAAATGAAATCAAATCAAATCTAAACTCAATTGATTTAATCATTGAGTGCAATTACATTAATGATACTTATTTTAATATGATTATCTTATAGAAGCGCTGGTGATAAAATTGGCTGGCGACTACCATTGCCAGTCATCTAACCAATTATTACTTAGTTTCAGTGGTTTAAAAGTATAAATTCTTCTTTTGATTGATATTTTTGTAAAATGACAGGTTCATCTTTAGAATATACGCAGAAAAATTAAATTAAACGTTTTGAATACTCCGCATTGTAGAAGATCAACAAAGCATGCTTTTAGACTTGTAACATGTTGGACTTTAGCCTAGAAGCCCTGTTTGATTTAAGTCCTCTGCTACCAAAGCTATGAAGGCTATGGTTAGGTTGAGTAGAGACAAGTTTAACATCAAACTCATAAGGTATTTTGTGACTTATGAAATCGATCGGCTGACGGGCGCCTTAACTGGCCCCTAAACGGAACCAGCAGACCATGATTTTGGGAAGTGTTTCGCAACGATATTTGTATCAAGAATGAATGAAATGATCTGGAAGCTGCGAACTATCTGGAAACAGTGACTATTTCATGGTATAAAGAAGGATAAGGAACGGATATTCTGAAGTCGCCGTAGTCTAGTAGGTCGTGTGTTAGCTTATTAGACATAAAGCACGGGTTCGTATCTCCCAGGTCAGGCATCAAAACGAAATATGAAAAAAATTTTTCTTCGGCGATTTCCTCTCAGCAGATTTCTGGCAAAAACTCTGAGAGTAAATAAACTTGCCATGAAAAGCTTCTCAAAAATATGTCATTCGGAGTCGACTTTTAACTGTAGGTCCCGCCACTCATGTATAAAATTAACGCACACAACATGAGTGGTGTGAGAAGCTAGGCCGTAATTCTGACTGAAGGGTTGTAATGGCCAATTATGTTATGTATTTATGTATATACTCTGAGAGAAGAGAGAGGTTTTAGTCGCAAAATGAAAAATGCCAAGTCTATGGGGAAATTGGCATGTATCCTCCAAGCGAAAGTTTATGATATCGGAAGTTATGCTCAATTCCACTTGGAGAGTAGGTACAAAAGACAGGACATAAAAATACAATTCGACAGTTTAGCCGGCAATAGAGCCCTCGGGTTTTAAGAGATAAAATCGAAGATAGTATGGAACTGTCTGGGAGATCTGAATCTGCTAAGTAGGAAAAATAAGGTTACCCTTTACTGGGTCCCAGATCATGTAGAAATTCTTGTCAATGAGCACATAGACGAAATTACGAGAAGAGTCCCATTGATGGGACCAGAACCCTGTTGTTTATTGGAATCGAAAGTGGAATTAAAAAGTTACGCTTAACCTTCCTATACCCGCGCCAAAAAGTGAAACACCAATACCCGGGCGTTGGTCTGTGAGACCGATAATGGAAAATCCTATATCCTTGGTACTATTTCAAAAAAATTTTTTTGATGCAAAAACGAAGCTTATTACGAATAATGAAGCTACCAGTGATATCAACTTACTGGCACTATTTTTTTTTACAAAAAAAATCGCAATAATAAAAAAATCGGTTTCACAGACCAACGCGCGGGTATAGGAAGGTTAATGAAAGACAAAGATTTCTCAAACCAAGAGGGTTTGAGGCAATCAAAACCTTTGTTGGAAAATTACAATAAGAGGAGATCTAAGTTATGCTTCGAACTATCCAGGAATAACTTTTTACAGGGCATTGTAAACTCAGAGGACATACATGGCAGGCTGTCTCGAGCCCAATTTGTAGATTTTGTGATGATGAATCATCGAAACACATTCTTGAAACCAGTGTAGTAGCAGTAATGCATCCTGTAAGGAAGATACATTATAATGATACCTTTTACAGACTGAAAGGAGTACAATAGATGGTATGGTCGCAGTACTAAGGCACCGCTTCATGACAATAATAATAATAATTATGCGGAGATCAATAAATTTTGTTGTAGAAGACTAGTTCTTATAAAATCTTCTAGAGTACCCGCCAAATTGTGTCTTTATTTTGTGTCCATTTACAACATCGTTTATATGCTGATTGGGTGCTTGGACAACATGCTTTCAATGCTGACTTTTTATTAAAATTTTCTTAAGTGACGACACTTATTGCTTACTCAGTGGTGCCATTCTGAACAATTTTATCGTAGCAAGATAAGCAAAGTTATATTGGTGTCACGCTTTGTAAATAATAGGTTTGGCCCTACTAGACCATCATAATAACGTTCGCATAGACGTATTTGACTTATTTTTGTAAGATATGTTGTCATTGGTACATTAAGAGCAATATCGCTCAAGTGGAACATATCCACAGAGTTCCTTTTTTAATTTCATTCGCATTCAGCATGAAAATGTACCCATATTCTACACACAAACATGATCCACCATACTGTGTTGAATTCAAAAAACAAATTTTTTTTGAAAATTTCAGTCTTTTAAAGTCATGCTTCAGACACTCTTCCTGAAACGTGGCCTTCAGAAGTAAAGTATGTTGAATCGGTAATTCAAATAACGTTTAATTTTATAAATTTTCCTGACTAAATAACGTTTTTGTTCGCTTTTATTTTAAACGACAAGAAACAACAAAAAAAACAGAAAAGAAGACAGATAAATAAAATACTTTTCGTCCCCTATCGATTGGTACTAATTCGCAAATTGACTACAAATTATTGAACAATTTACAACCAACGAAGTAAGAAAACAAGTCAAGGGGACAACAAGGAGAAAGGATGAAAAATAAAAGGATATTAGCCAAGTTTTGACATTTTGCAATATAGACAATTGAAGTGAAAACAGAAAAAGTTTTGCAAACCTACGATACCAACGAAAATAATGTATAGAAACGAGGAAAAAATATGTTACGCACACTGACCATAAACCAAGTAGTTCGATGGCCATTTGACCATTAATTTTTGGAAAGAAAATTTCTTTTGCAATAGCTTATCTCTCTTTCTCTCTCTCTCTCTCTCTCGTTGTACAATAATGTTTGCAGCATTTAATTTACGGTGCCTGTAAATGTTTGCATGAGTGTAAGCATTGCGTTAGAGACCTATTGACGACCTTTATCACATGGCCATAAACTATAATCTGTAATGTTGGCAACAAAATATTCTCGGTGATCTCTCTCACACACACACAAACACTTTCGCACTGAATTTAAGGTTAAATTTACTCCTTCTTTTTTGCTTCTTGCTCTCAATTTTTTTTTTTTTTTTGGTCGAGCACTTGAATTAACGGATGTATCAATAACGGAAGCAATGGTCATTCATTTAAATGTTGTCTACAAGTTGGCAACTTTTGAAGTTTCTTAAGAGTGGATAACAACAATAATAACAGCAACAATATTATATACAATAAAATGCTACTGTTTCTGTTGGTGATGATGTTGATAGAGATTTTCTTCAGGGTGCTGTACTGTAAGGATTACCTTTTTTATTTTCCCATTTTCTTAGAAATTTCTTCGTAATCTCTTAAGTTTTACTTTTTTTTTTCTCAGTATATCTTTTTTTAGGTTTGGCGCCAGTGTGCCGTTTGGATAGTCACTTTTAATCGTTTAAATTTTTTTTAAACTTCCTTTTACTTGGTTAATATTTCAATTGGTTGCATAGTTTTATGGGCAAAAGGATTTAATTTTCAGCAAAGATAATAAAATTTGAAATTATGGAATTATATGAACGTTTTTTTATAATCTAAGGACAAACTACATATCGATAGCAATTTAAATTTTATAAAATTTAGTTCGATATTTATCAATATTGAATATTGGCATATTATTTACTCAGGAAATAGTGAACAGTAGGATCATACCCTTAAATTCTTTATCTTCAAAATCCTACATCCTACTTTAATATTCAGTTCAAAGTAAAATTACCTGAACAAAAGTAACTTCGGGATAAGTATCTGTAACGAATTATTCTCAAATCCCTACGCTCCATGCAATCACAGCTGGCTAAATAAGGTGATACAAGATTCATTTTGTCATTGTCAGTGAATGCCTTTTAACTTAAATATGACAAAAATTTGTTTATTTATTTGCAACAATCTCTCGGTTTTTAAACTATGAAATAGAGGGGGAACTAATATCTCTTTACATATAATACAAAAGGAGTGAGTAGCAGCTTTGTTAATCATTGCGGCTCACTGGGATACCATATGAAACGATGCATCAGAATTAGCTAACCAATCCCGATTAACTTTTAATCATCATCATGGCTTCGCGTATATAATTGAACTGAAATTTAACCTGAAGTCGCCGTAGTCTAATAGGTAGTGTGTTGACTTATTAGACGTGAAGCCACAGTTCAAACTTCAAGTCAGACATCCAACAAAACGAAATACGAAAAAATATTTCTTCTGTTTACTTCATCACCCATCACCCAGTTTTTGAACTAAAAAAATAGAAGGGAACTAATATATCTTTACATATAATACAATAGTAGCAGCATTGTTAATCATTGCGGGTAACAACAAAACGAAATACGAAAAAATATTTCTTTGCCGACTTCCTCTCAGCAGATTTCTGGCAAAAAAAAAACTCTGTCGTTCGGAGTCGACTTTAGTCTGTAGATTCCGCCACTCATGATGTATGTTATGTGTGTAAGAAGAATGCTGATCGCAAGGCTCCACCTTCCGTGGTTTGTTCCCCTTATTAACCATCCCCTGAAACTGTGTATCACCAGTAGAGATTGAAAAAGGAGTTCTATGAACCCAATTAGTCAATAAATCAATATTATAATTCCTCAGAGCAGTAAAAAGTGCCTGATAATACATAGAATATAAAATTTGAGGCTAAAAGAAGATCTAGAAGTTTATAAAAGTTTTTCTATAAAAAATTAATTTAATTTTCTTTAGTTTTTTTTTATTGATTCTTATTATTTAAACATAATTTTATTGAAATATCATATACATACATAGTTTGTATTTGTCTTGACAATGTGATGATTGAATTTAAAACACATTTTCATGCTCCATTAAATATTTCAACAATGTGCAACAATTTTTCAAAAATATTTCATGAGTTTTCCATACTTTAAGCCGAAATAAATAATTTCGTATGCGAAAAGTGTACCATGTACAATACTTGTTTATATAAAAAAGGACCCGAAAAAAATGCCATTTGGAAACAAATGTAAAAAACAAACTCTCATCCCCTGTCCATAATTTAAATCAATGATTATGAGTAACAAACAACTCAACAGGCCAACCAACAAAGTGGCATACCCAGCAGCATACTTTATTTGGTATAACTCAATACGAGTACAATGAAGAACAAAATACACACAATAAATGTAATGCAACAGGCGAATAAAAATAAATATCGTATAACGACGGACACAAGGAAGGACTCTAGGAAAAGGACTCACAACAGCAGCGTACATATCTGTAATGAAATCAAATAAAATTTATACCGACCCTCAACTGCAATTTCAAATGAATGCAAACAATGGCAACAAACATACAAACAAAAGAAAAAAAAAACATTGTTCTCGTCCTTAGTAGCATCGTTATTATTAAAGTGGCAGACAATAAAAATTTGAATTTTATTTGTTGCATTGAAAAATATGATTGTGGCTGTATGACCTTCTCTCTAACCAGCCATATGATGATGACGTTGACGTTCATTTATTTGTTTCCACTTCCATGAACACACACAAAATTAACCCAAAATATGATGATCTTGTTGGTGTTGTTGTTGTCGTTGTTTTAAGGAAGACAAGGATTACAACCACTCAATGGTGGTTTATTAAATTTTTTTTATTGTTGCCACATTCCATTACCAGCATTGCTCCTGGTTATTACTGTATTAATAGAGATGCCATTTGTAGCAGAATTTTTAGTTCTTTGGGATAAATGGAAAATTCTTATCTTTAAAGTGAGGGGGCCTCTATGACTGCTGTTCCCATATGTTAGAGTTATTTATGTACTGGGGTAGTAATCCAAATGAACTCATTGTGATACTCGCATAAAACAAAGAATATAACTTCTTGTTATATATGTACATAGGGACTATTAAGATCTTGACCAATCTAAGCTTAAGCTCCTAAGATCTAATATATACGAAGACGGTCCTAAATTTAGATGAGCCACAGATACAAATTTAAGAAAAGTTTTCTTATATTCTACTCCTAGTCTCCTTTTTGATCGAAATTCAATTGCTGCGATATCCTGTTTATAATAACCAGGCATGTTAAAAATTCATAAATCGCAGATTGCCTCTCTATTGTTGGTAAATATTTTACAACCGAAATATTATTTTTTTTCTCCAACTTCAACTACCGCTAAATTGGCCAAATTACCAAAGTGCAAGTGTATTTGCGTGACAAGTTATGTCTTTATCTTGTCATTCACATACATAAATTACTATCACTCGGTCCTATTTTTATCTCTTTTCAGAAAAGAGCTTAGTTTTGGTTCTATTACATCAATGTTTCTATATTAACGAACGGGTAAATTGACTGGCTGTTGGCGAATATGCCCCAAACGACCGCTATCCGATCAATGTATGTTCACCCTTGGTTTCGATAAAAGAGGCATTTTAAACTTTACTTGGAACAGACGAGTTCTGAGTCTAAGTTTATCGGATTTTGTCGAGCAGTGGCCAATCAGCCAACCCTGTCTGATGGACAAAAATACAGTATAATGACTACTGTCGCATCTGTAACGATGTGAAAGAGGTGGAGGCATTTGATCCTATTTTAAAGGTATGTTGTAGGGTGATTGACTTCTACACTACATCCTGGCGATATCATGAAATGTTATCCTCAGGTATATCAATCTGACGCCATGGATTTGAGCTATTCACAACAGCATGTGGTTCGGGTGCAGTGGTAGACTCTGAAAACAGTTTTTCAGTTAGTGTGTTGGCTTATTAGACCTGCGTCTTGAACCGTGGCTCCAGCTCAGACATCTCGAACAAAACAAAATACGAAAAAATATTTCTTCGGCGACTTCCTCCTGGCAAAAAATCCGGAGAGTAAATAAAATTACCATGAAAAGATTCTCAAAAATAGGTCGTTTGAAGCCGATTTTAAACTGTAGTTTACGCCACATATGGATAAAATAAACACACACAACATACATAAGCGATAGGAGAAGCTTGGTCGTAATCCTGACTGAAGACTTGTAATGACCAATTACGTATATTTGCACTTGAAGCTTGTGGTACTTATGAACGGCAACGACGAACAAGTTCATTTATTGAAATAGTTCTTCATAGAAACTTTGCAGAAGTAATGAGCATGTTTGTCATTTACCAAGAGCTGAATGATAATTGTCTCCGGTTCGGACGCTTCTAACGTATTTCTAATCGAAATCTTGGTGATATCGCACCTAACTGGCTTGCATATATGGGCAATTTCGTGTCAAGTGACCCAATTTTTAAAATCGATGTCTTTCGATTTGGATGAAATTTGCACCAACGTTAGTACTATTGGATAGTAGTCAAAGTTGGACATTTTGGTCATACAGGGTTTTTTAAAATGTGTGTAACTTTTCACCTATTGGTCCTAGCAAAAAATTTCCAAAGGATATTAGATAGCTATTTCTTCAATCTTTTCAAAAATGATTTTTTTAATTTTTTAAAATTTTTTTTTTATTTTTTTTATTTTTTTTTTTATTTTTTTTTTTATTTTTTTATTTTTTTTATTTTTTTATTTTTTTTATTTTTTTTTTTTTTTTTTGCTTAAAAGAAATTTTATAAAATTTGCTTGAAGGCCTTCATAATCGCTTAATGGGATGCGATTGGGATATCTATCAAAAAAATTATTATTTAACTCAAGAATAAGATATTTCAATATTTGGCACATGTACCATTTTCATTTTCCCCCATTTTTTTTCGAAATGGAGTTTTTTTTATTTTTCCTCAAAAGAAAACTTAGACCATTTCCTTTAAGATCTTTGTGGGCACTTAGTAGCAAGAGGCATATCTATAAAAAAAAAATTATATTAACTCAAAACCAAAGTTTTTAAATTTTATCATATGCACTATATTTTTTTAAATGGATGTTTTTTTGCTCAAAGAAAGCTTAGTTCTTTTCCTTTAAGAGCTTTGTGGTCACTTAATAGTAGCTCAATTTTATCAGCGAGATGATATGAGTCGAATGATGCCAGGAATGAAAGACTGGGTGTCTGTTCGAATCGATGGCCAGAAAGTCCAAATGCAGAAGAGGATGGTTCCCTGTAAAAGATTGAAGAAAGATTTGGAAAGATTGAAGAAATAGCTATCTAATATCCTTTGGAAAATTTTTGCTAGGACCAATAGGTGAAAAGTTATACACATTTAAAAAAAAAAACCCTGTATGACCAAAATGTCCAACTTTGACCACCTCTAACTCCGGCAGTTCTTGACTGATAGAGCTGAAAATTTGTGTCTGGCCTACTATTCAATAGTACTTCAATAGTTGGTGCAAATTTCATCCAAATCGAAAGACATCGATTTTAAAAATTGGGTCACTTGACACGAAATTGCCCATATATAAGTTAGACGTGTACGACAAAAATGTTTCAATGGATTTACGACAAGCCCAACAATTCACCAAATCAGTTATTATTGGTGAATTTCTGGACAATAACTTTTCAATAATGATTTCGTTGAGTTCATATTTTTAAAGAAAGGTAACCCGGTTTCATATAAGCTTTTTGTTTTTTGTGTTGTTGAAAAAAAGTATAGCGAAGTCAAACATTGACATGTCAAAAGATACGTTCATTGACATGTCAATTGCGTAGCATTTTAATATGATTACATTTCATATGGTGTCCTGATTTTAACTTCAAGGATATTTTCTTTTCTCTTTTTGATTTTTGCATATTTTTTTTCGGAGTCTCTTCATTTAAACTGACTTCATTGCGATGGATGTAAAGCAGCACCACTTTAAAACAAAAACCTCCCCAAACAAATAATTTTAGATATTTTACACTCTCATACTCGGGACTCAATGCCAGCATATAATTTAATTTTTAAAAAGTCTGCACAGTTTACTAACGCCAAAGTGGGCCAACGGAATGGAAAGGGAAGGGAGGAAATGAAAGCCGAAAAATGAAAATAAATAAAATTGATGCCAGCCTGCTGTGATGGATTCAATTTAATATTATAAACCAGAAACAAATCAAACAAAAAAGAAATGTTTTAAAAAAAGCTGCCTCATATGCAGATACTACTCCACTAGCCCCCATACAAAATTTTTCGTTAAAGTTAAAGGATTTTTACTATCTTTCCTTACTTTTTTTTTTTTTGTGTGATGTTAGTAATAAAACAACCAACCTCTAGTACTAGAGTTAGGTGTCTGTCTGCCACTAAGTGTGGTAAGTGTGTAGGTCATATTGGTTTTAAACATGTGTCTAGAATGGCTTCATTTCACACAGTAAATAAAAGTTCCTATACTTCTGCATTCGCTTCCAATACTTTTGTTAGAAATTCAAAAAAAAAAAAAAAAAAAAAAATAAAAAAAAAGAAATACCGGAAGCATTTAATTGAAATTTATTAGCAAATTTCTTCCATTTTTTCTGTTTTTCAAACACCTTTAAGCTTAAATTCTGTAAATTTCTTTAATTTCTAATGCAATTTAATTCACATTTTAAGTTCGTTTTTAGATAAATCCCTTAGTATTACAGTATGTTTGTAATAATTATAGTTCAGTAGTGCCCAAGCCCTATACACTTCATGCACATTTGTTTTTGTAAAAGCGCTTAGCTATAGGCTGTGTATTTTATATACGCATAGAGCACACTCAGTATTAGTAAGCCAAAATACACAAACAACTTTGCTTTTTTCGTCTTTTTTCGTCGTTTCGTTTCTTTCGTATACAATGAAGAGTATACAAAGCAACAACACTTTCGTATACTTTGCTGGTAAACATTGACAACAGCGAGCATCAATGTAGATTTTGTTTTTGTTTTTCGTACATCATTTAAAAAAATGTGTTTTGTTTTTTCTTTGTATGTATTAGTTTTCACAACAAAAAATATTAAATAAAAATTTGTTTTTCTTTAAATGTATTGGTGTTTGCACTTCCATAAGGAACTTTTGGGCACCCCTGTTATAGTTTAACAACAATTAATCTTAATGACATCTATTGAGCTATTAAATCCTTCAAATTCATTTCCATTCTTCATCGACTAACAAGTGAAAAATTTACTCTGTATTGTCGTCAGTTTTATAATAGAAACCCAATGGTGATACGCTTTTTTGTTTATCCCCATACAAATGACACATGCACTGCATACAGGACTGACCATATTATCTTTAAAAATTACAGTAGAGCATAAAAATTATCCAAAACTTTGTTATTGCTAACGCAGGACTCGTTTGAAATATAAAATCTAATGTTAGGTGTGATGAATACAAATTCATTATTTCCACATAAAAGTGAAATATTTTAAACTTCCTTAATAACAACAATATTCCATTTTGTTTGATAACGTCCAGCCCCTTTGAATGTAATTGTGTGTGGTAATAACTCTCTCATAGAATCCCTCAGGACCTGTTGACAAGAGAATGGAAATACAAACACTAGCTTTCATTGGGGCAAATATGTCACCATTAATCTTATGCTCCATAAACAGAATCTTTTGGTAATCACTTAAGCCTACTTTACACGGTCCCACAAGTAATATGATCTGTCAAAATTTTGTGTAGAAGAGTACGGATGTGATCGTCTAAACGTACTATGTAATGAAACCATCACACATTAAGAGAAAATACGGATGAAAAGTTTGACAGTCGTATGGCTCTCTTCATTTTTTGAAATGATTCAAAAAACAAGCAAGTCGCATTAGATCAGGGATGTATTTTTATGTAAACACATAGAAAAAAAGTGTAACAGCTGTTTTCATTTTACTTTGTTATTGTCTTATAGTATAAGACCGATATACATATAAGACTTATATCGATCATGTAAACGAAAAAAATGTCTATTTAGCTGGACAAATTAAATTTTAGCTGGACAAGCATCAAAAAGCTGGACAATCCAGCCAAGTCCAGCCAGGCTGGCAACCCTAATCTCATAGCATCTTTCGTCTCTATTGGCAAAAAACAGGAACGATAGGTTTTTATAAGCCTCTATATAAGCAATCGAGTCCTCACATTGTCATTATCCCATAACATCCTTGGTCTCTATTGGCAAAAAACAGGGACAAAAGGTTTTTATAAGCCACTATCAGGGCAATTTTTTTGCATAAAAATTTATTCGCCATAGTTGTGATTGTTGAGAGTACAGGTGCATAATTGTAGTTTAGGCCATAGACAGCTACTCGAATACAAACACAACACCGTATACCACTCTACCATTCTCTTGACGCTTGGGTGTAAGGTATTGTTCTAATCGAACGTTCTCTTGTTCGAAATTTATTATTTCAGGCGATGTTATTGTTGGTAGTATACATGTACGCACAAACACCGTAAAATCTTTCTGATCTTACTTACTTAATTGGTCATTATAACCCTCAGTGAGGATAACAACCTAGCTTCTCACACCACTCATGTTGCGTGCATTAATTTTAACAATGAGTGGCGGCGAGCTGCAGTTTAAAGCCGTCTCCAACTGACAGATTTTTGGGAAACATTTCATGGCAATTTTTATTTACTATCTGAGTTTTTGCCAGATTTCGTTTTATTCGAGATGTTTTGAACTGAGCTTTGTACAACTGGCTCTCGTCTATCTACTATACCACAGCGACTTTTATGTAGCTGCTCGTAAATTAGTTTTTGGGTTAAACTGAGTTCGAAAATAATTTTTGTCACATTTCATCATTCTAAATTTTCTTGATAAACTTTTTCATAACAATTTTATTTACTCTCAGAGTTTTTGTAAGAAATCTGCTGAGAGGCATATATATATATCTATCTGACCATATATTTAAGTTAAACCATTTTTTTATTCCTTTTCGTTGCTATAAAAACAAAGGTCCATTACAATCCAAACTTTTTCCTTTGCTTTGTTTCAGTTTTTTTAATCGAGATTTTCCAGCTAAGCAGCTGGTCTACTGTAGACCCTTTAATGAACTGGGTTTGTAGAGTTTCCAGTTGATAGTTGCCAAGCTGTAACTTGGTTTCTGTTTATTATTACACCTCTGCACCTTTGATTACATTTACATACAATTTGCAACGTCCTCTCTATTTGTATTTTCTTGGTGCATTCCATGTAAGTCTTTTCTGCAAAACGTTTTCACATATATTTTTCTGACATTTCATTTCGGCTGTTCTATATTCGTAACGAAGTGAATTTCTTCTTTAGAAACATAAAGCGTTATAAACTTGTGTTCACATAAGACCACAACACTCGAAAAGTTCAAAAACTAACGTCACTTATAAAATCGTACCCATTTTGGGGGATAAGGTCAGATGGCTTATTTCAAAAATTTTTCGGGGGGCTTGCTCTTGTTTCTTAAATTCCAAAAACGCAGTCATTTTCCGGATTTTAACCTGAACAATTCAGATAACTTTTACAAACAATTAAAATTCCATTGAAAAGTACTAAAAGTAAAGCCCTGATACAAGTCTTAAGGACAAAATTTCTTTTTATTTAATTGTGAAAAAGAGATTTAAAAGTGTAAAACAATATATCGTGTTAACCACGACAATGGTGACCTTAAGAGTGAGAATAAAAATGTAAAAGATTAAAAATTATTCGTAAAGTAATCCACTGCTGTTTTCGTTTTTGGACTACACTGTATATGATTAAGGAGGGTACACGGTTTTTTTTTTCTAGACTCTCTTGCTTGTATTAAAGCAGTGATGTCCAAAGCTAAAACTGTAGTTGTATTGGTGAGAGAAAGAGAACTGCACTGAAAGAAAAATTGTGTTCAAAAACGTCATTATTTGGGTCTAATCAAAATGAAAAAAAATCGCAGTTTTTTAATTTTTCAATAATAACGGACTCTGCAAAAATTCCTAGTTGATCTGTTCGTCGAACTACGCTATTCCGAGATAACGGAAGGGACTCTATAAACTTCAGATTGTGCTTAAGTTTTTCAAAACATTTATATAAAATATTTTTAATAAACATTCCATCAGAAAATGGTCTACCATGTTTAACAATACTTAAACTTATAAGACTTGACAACTCTTTTTTTAAACTTTTATCATCTGAAGTCTTTTCGTTGGTTTCCGTATCAGATAACCAATTCTTCAGTTTTTCCAAAAAAATAATTTTATATTTTAAAAATTTTCTTTTTCCTATCACTAAATCTATCCTCATTACTATGAAAGGAATCATAGTGTCTTTTTAAAGCATATCCCCTAATTTCCTTAAATGTTTTATAACATAATAGACATTGAGTATTGCCAAACGGATTCATCATAATCATAAAATATTTTTCGCATGCCATATTTATTTCTTTCAGTGCTCTAAACAAAAATATTGAAAGAAAATCGTACACCCGCTGCACATGTACATTCTTCGCTGGCTCAGTGACGACTAAACAAAAGAGAATAAGAATATGTGTGTGTTTTAGTCAGCACAATTGTGCTATGAAATGGACATCATTGTATTAAAGTGACAATTAAATAAATCAAGAAAAGGAGATTATTGTGTCAAACATAACAAATACAAGCATGGCATGGAGCACATACACACATGCAATATTTAATACAATGCTAGTGATGATAGGAATAATGATGATAATGATCATTATTATAAACATGATGACGACAAAATTTCTTTTAACCCGTACTGTGAAGGATTCAAAACTAACATACGCAGACACACATGTATGTATGTATGTAAGTCATACTGGACATAGAGAAAAGCTACTACAAAAAAAGGATAGAACATAATGCAGGCTTTATAGAAAACGAAAAAAGAAAAGGATGCGTAATTTTTTAAACTTTTGTAATTAAACTGACATCAACAGTGATTTTCGTCAAGGCGATAATAACGATGGTCATGGTATCCCTACATGAAGGATACACGCTGACATGTGTTAAAAGTATCAACTTGAACAAGAGATGAACACAACCTTGCAATTAACTTTCAGACATAAAGATATGTTTTATTTATTATTATAATAAATATATATGTAGTACTCACATACATACATACATACATATGTACATATGTAGACATTTAAAAAGTTTTTTCTATAAAAAAAAAGAAAAAAAATCATTTGAACCAATTTTTTAATTTCAAATAAAATAAAGTTCTACCACACGATATACGACAGCAATAACAACATCAATTCAAGTTATGTAGTGAGTTGTTGTTATTATTTTAGACTCTATTCTCCCTAAAGGCCATTTGTTTATTCATAAAATTTTTAAAAATAAACAATATTTTTTATTTTTCATTAATTTATTTGAAATCAAGTTAATTTAGATTTTTTTTCTCACAAAATTTTCCACATCATCCACTTTTATTCGAATTAATTCCATCACATGCAGTCGCTGACAAATCTCCCTACTCCACATATTTATAGTTTAACGAGCACAGGGCATCAAATAATTTCTTGAATGCATCCTTTACTCTCTAGAAGTCGCCGTAGTCTAGTAGGTAGTGTGTTGGCTTATTGGACTAAAGGCCCGAGTTCGAATCCCAGGTCAGACATCAAAACGAATTTATGAAAATATTTCTTCGGCGACTTCCTCTCAGCAGATTCCTGGCAAAAACTCTGAGAGTATTAAAATTGCCGTTCTTATTAACTACGATTACTCTCAATTTTGTGTACGCACTAAGTTTATATTGATAAAATTCACTGTAGCAAATATTTAATACAACAAAGGCTTGAGGATGTCCACTCAGAACTTCTGATGAAGCGACTTAGGATGCCAATGTCAATGTTTGAATGAAGAACAGTCTCATCTTCTTTCTCATCTCTGCAGCTTTGCAATATGCCAATAGTGCAATGCCCTGTTACCACCACCACAACCACAACCACCACATTTTAAAAGCAAGTTCAAATATCGCTTTCGTTTATTGTATTTTAAAAAATGGCATAATTTTCTTATTAAATTATCGCACTACATAACTTTTCATGTATACTTTAAGTTATAAATCTATTATGTGCCCTTAAATCGTTACAAATCCTACGAAATCCGATTAATCATTGAGGCACTTTGTTTAAACGTTGATAGATTTGAGTTTCATTGTTGCCAATCACCAAATAAAAGTTTGACAAACATGTGTGTGTCAGCACCATAAAAATGTTACACCCTCTCAAACATTCACACAAATATTGTGATTAATGACGGTTCCCACTGACCGACCAAACATCACAACAAACAAGAGAGCAAAAATGTTGGTGGGTGGTCGTCGTCAATTGTGTAGACTTGAAGTTTAAGGAAACTGTTTAAAGGGATAAGAGGATTTAATAGTCACGCCACAACAATTTGTATAAATTATCAAAAAGGTCAATAAAAAGGTTTGAAATTGGTAAGGAATTGTAAAGCAATACAATCAAAGGTTACAATGTGATACCATAAGGATATATTTCAGACATTGTCTAAGCCGATTTATTATTATTTCAATCGGTTGATGTTTTAAAAAAGTTTTAGAATTCGAATCCAAACCTCTTCAAAAATAGTCGAGAAGTATTAGGAGTAATAAAAAAAGAACTTTTTTATGTCAAGCTTTAATCCATTCATTTATCCTTCCCATTTCACAGAAGAAATTATTACAGCAGTCCATTTGATTTTCTATTCCCGGCATTATTTAAATAACGAGATATGTCCAATAGGAAAATGTGTTTGTTTATATTAGTTAGACCAAGAAGTCAGTTTCATCGCGCTCGTTTTTTTCCTTTATTCGCTTGAGAGAAAGCAGCGTTCTCCACTACTAAGTGAATTTCCAGTTATAAGTGTCAATCTCTGAATCTTATTACACTTCATTCAATTCAGAATTTGGCCTATACAGTATTCCCTCGATTTACGTCGTAGAATGTTCCGGAAAAAGGCGACGTAAATCGAAACGACGTAAATCGAATTTCATATTGCTCATACTACAAAGTAGTATGTTTTTAACAAGGAACTTAAAAAAGTTACAGTAATCTTTCGATTTACGTCACAGTTGGTTCCAAAAAAAAGGCGACGTAAATCGAATGACAACGCAAATCAAAGTTGAAGGGAACAAAATTTTTGACGACGTTAATCGAAACAACGTAAATCGAGACGACGTAAATCGAGGGAATACTGTAATCAATATCTCTCTCGGTTGGTATAAATGAAAATTAAGCCTCCTTTAATTTAATCATTTGTATTCAGTTTTCCAATTTTATTTTTTTAGAATTTTAAATTACCAACAAACAAAACTCGTTCTTTGAGTGTACTTCCTTTTATTCAGTGTTTCCCTAATCGATATTAATTATCCTTACTTAATACACAAACCACACCATCGGTAATACAGTGCACAGTGGTAACCACATTTTTCGATGAATGTCTCCGCTAACAGAGGTGGAAATTACTTATTTTAGATACACAGTTCAAATTCACAATTTACAGTACATTGATATATGATAATACAGTAACATTTCGAATAACGGCTCTTTGGTGAGTTTCGGACTTATTCACCACACCAGATAAATTCACCATAATTTGTAAAAACTCACCACAACAACAAAATTCATCAATTCAAAAGAAATTCAAAAAAATATTTTTCCTTTTATTTTCCTATTTTTCCCTCTCCGTCCGTCGTATATCGACCCAAACTCCACGACTACGAAGAACGGACGCAGCAGCAACACAATTACAAAAACAACTACACCTTTCCCTTTTTTTTCTCATTTCTTTCTCCTTCCACCCAAAAGGACCCCCCACCACCACCAAAACAAGCAACACACACCAACACTACAATCCATTCCACCCACCACATAACGTAATTTCCTATTTAAACAAACAGGGCTTAATTTTTACTTAAATAAACCGGAAACGGAAAAACTGCGAATTATTTAATAAAGAACGTTTATTTTTTGAACGAACAAAAACGAATTTTTTCAATCACCTGTGTTGCCAGGAAGGAAAAAATGTTCTAAAAAACTCACTGGTGATGAATGACCAGTGTTGCAAAACTATACCATTTCACCATCGCATTGCTTAAACCAACTAAACACGTCCACACAAAAGTAAATATATTTCTGACATTTATCCAATCAACTGTCAAATTGCTAAAGGGGATGTATGTGTGTTTGTGCGTATGAGCGAATAGAACAAAAAGAAAAGTTGTGAAGTGAAAAAGTGTTTTTTTTTGATGGAAAATAAGAAAATTAATAAAAATAAAACGAAATATAAATGAAATAAATAAAAAGTAAAATAATTCACAATTAAAAATCAATAAAAGTTAAAAAATACACAGTAATTTGATTGTGTGATAGAGAAAAATAACGGGAAATTAAAACAAGTGCTTTGGAAAAGGAGATCTTATTGAAAAAAAATTTTTGCTCGTAAAAAGGAATAAAAAACAGAGTATTAAAACGAATACAACAACAAATATTAATAAAATTATATACCACATAAGAGGTAAATATTAATAAAATTAATTCATTATGAAATTGTTGTTGGAAAAACTCAAAGCAATTTATTAATAAAAAGAAAATAATTGCCGAACATTTCTTAAGAATCCATGACGTTAGCAGCGCAGCGCAGCACCTCCGCCCAAATACAATACAATGAATGTAAAAAGAGAGCAAAAACAACAATAGGAATAAGAATACGGTAGTGTGCTTACTTACAACAAAAACAAAAAGAAAACCAGCTACTGTAATGGGGGAAATAAAATAAGAGCAACAACAACAACAGTAATAAGAAAGTAAAAACAAGAACCAAAAATTAAACCAAATCATTCATGCAACAAAACCAATCCAATCCAATGCAATCTATTCGAAACCGAACCAATATAATTCACTTCCATCCACTTTGACATAATGCGGGTTATTACTTTTACAATAGTTAAGGTTGTTGTAGTTGTAGTTTTTGCATTTATTTTTGCCATGTGATGAATTTCTCTTAATGGATGTATCAGTTAATATAAAAAAAAACACTCCTACAAATTGTAATTATATTCTGTGGAATTGCAATAAAAAACTGTTTAAAGACATTTGTTGGTTGCAGCCTCAGTCGTACGACCGACCACCATAAAATGTGACTCAGACAGCAGTATTTAATGTAGGACGTACGAGTATATTACGAAAAGACTTGCATTGTTTGCATACATTTGTAAATGATTGTTTTAAATAATATAGAAAATTTATATTATAAGTGACCACTATCAGGTTTTGACGGCTGTTGAGTCCATTATGTGGTTTACTCCTTATAACATTTAAAGAAATTGTGTTGGCTCCGGCTAGATATCGGGATCAGGGTTTTTTTTTATCCTTTTGGTTATAACGCTGTCCCGGAGTAGACGTTCATGGATAATAAGTAATGAATGTCAACAGATCTGTGTTTCCAAAGTCGTTTCTGAATATAAAATTCAAACCTTATTTTAAGATAGTTTTCAATAAAATTATTTACCCATCGATGCAATACATCGTCATTGTCATATGTACATGTATTTTTTAATTTGCATGCTAATAAAATATAAAATAAGAGCCGTATTAATATTTTATTGCAGTTATACTCATTAAAAATGTTTTTAAAGGCACACCTCAAGTTAAACTGGTTTCCTTCTTCCGGTATCCATCCGGTTTAAGGAAGTTCTAACATTTTCAAAAGAAAAAATCTTAAATGAGGCTTAGTCTATAGGACTAGCCTATACGGTCACGAGTCATTGGTCATCTGTTAATAACAACTCATACGAGAAAATTGGTACCTTCATATAGTGTTGTAGAGATGGAAGATACAGGACCTTTTCTTCTTTGCTATTATCCTATGACTAGAGAGTAGTTCCTTTTCAAACTAGTATTATTGTAGGAACCTCTCTATTATCCACTTACTGCCAATCCTCGTCAAATGGCACCTGAAACAGTAGACAGTTGGAACTAATTGCAGCTCAGACGGCTGCAAACGCGAAGATATGAACGGTGTCGATATTTGTAGAATCAGAAACCGGAGTATGCTTCCGTTTACGTAATCATAATACGATTTTTAAGGCGAGGATTCTGGAGCTGGTTTAGCTTCAATTAGGTAGAAATGAATAATTATTGTAATATTTTTACTAAAAAGCAGTTGGCAATTAGGATATTGGCGTCCAGAAACAAAAGATCTAGAACAATTTTGAACTAAAGTAAGTGATTAATGGATTTTCCGCATGTGTTACCATGCACATTATTTGGGTACCTCAACGCTACACCAAGAAGTGGTCGTAAATGGAATAGTGATTGATCAAGCTACTATAGCTTGAGAATCTAATGAGATAAAATAAGACTTAACATATTTTGTGGCAGTGAAATCCGATAATATGGGCAGACTCAGATATGTATGAAGCTATAGAACAGTGACCCAGTAGGTAAAACACTAGAACACTCTGTGGATATAGTACGGCAGACCTTGTTACGTTTGAATAAGAGTGAAAAGTGCAGGATGATTGGTATTCTTACGCATCATTCAACTACATCCTCGCATTAAAGTCGTTTGGGTGGGCAACAGCAAATGTAGGGCGTGTGAAGAGGTCATCGATTGAAATCCAAGCAAATCATAGATAACATTACTCATGGATTGATGGAACTTGACGAGACACGTATACAGTATGAGTTTAATACGAATTTTATGTGGTGGGTATTTGACCAGACTAACGCAATGTCGTTAAGGTATGGTACAGTCTGTTTGTATGATAATCTCCCTTCTTACCTAATATATAGGAATCAGAACTTGCACTTTTATCCGTTTATCTTTTTCAATTTCAAATCACTATAAAAATTGCATTGTAAACTGTTGGCTAAATTTGTAAAAGTAGCTTCAAATTTTAGAAGAAAATGTATTTTAAAAAGTATTTATTAAATGTATCAACAAGTCATTACGCAAAGTCAATCGAGTAAAAAACAGGATAATAAGGATATGAATAGGAGTTTATAGTTGGCTTTTTTAGATCATTACTGAATCTTTTCTAAATTATTATTTTATTATTAAATAGAAATTAAGCCCATTTATGCCTTTTTATTATATTTCATATGTACTAATTTTATTTTGGCAATTTTGGAAAAACTACTCTTCACTAATTTCTATTTCCAAAGAATTAAATTTCTGCTTTTACTTGAAATGTTTACATTTTAATGGTTTTTGAAATAAATTATTTGGGGTAATATTTTGTATATGTAATTAAGATTTGTAGAAGAATTGTTTTCCATTACTAGTGTTTACTTTGTACAAAAAATGTGATAATATTGCATCCTTGGCAGGTATAAATTACTTGCTAATGATGTCTCTGCTTTTTAGTAGCATAAAAACTCTTATCTCTCTGTGGCCATTTTAATTTTTTCTGATACTTAATGTTGTTTAAAAAAGTAGTCTTCAATTAAAAGAAGTTTGTAAAATAGCAGACCAATTCAATTTGTCGTGAGGCAATAAGTCTTTTTTTTAAATTTAAATTCAGTCTGAAATTTTTTACTTTTAATTGCCACTTTGTCTAAGAGCCTTGAACTTGATTTTCAGAATCAATTCATATCTGAATGATAAGAAATCAATGGTACTTGTTGAAAGTGCTTGCTTAAATTATAAACAAATATAAATACAGATAAATAAATAGAGATATGGATTTATAATTTATGGGGCGTGAGTTGGACAGTTTTGATACAGCTGTGAAACATTTTATCTCTGTTTTCCCATTAAAAATTCCCTGCAATTTATATAGTGTTAGGTAAACAATATTTTTTAGTATGTATAGCTAATGGAATAAGTGACATCACTAATTTGAGATTTTATTTAGAGTCCCAAAGACTTTCAATTTCTATCGGATATATGAGAAAGTAACCAGTTCATTAGTACTATTCGTGAAATAATTTTTAAATCCTTTTTTGTTCTTGAATAGATTTTTTTTTTTTAATATTTAGTAACAATCATCATAAATTTAATAATTTTTATATAATGAACAATTTAAAGTCATAAATAAGTTTTTATTTTTAACACAAACTCTTTTTTTTAATCAAGTATTATATTCATGTCTATGAAACAAGTAACAAAAAAAAAACGTATCTTAAAGTAAATGCACTCTACTTAATCAACCACCCATGGCATTACATGACTCTGGTCTGCTTAGATATTTTATTGCAGCAACTTTCAATGCTTATAGGAGTGTGTGTGTGTATTTTTTTTTTCGTTTTGTTTTTATAATTGTTGCGTTTTATATTTTGATTTTCTTACATTATAATTTGGCATCACGAATATTTAAACAATTTTAAGACGGGAGGAAAAACCCACTCAATTCATTACACCCAAGTTAATTAATATGTGGCTAAAAGATATTTTTGTACTATTAAATCTTGACAGGAATATCTTTATTATTCAAAATAAATTCTTTATTTTGAAGACTAGAACTAAACAGAATACACAGTATATATTGGGTGTATGAAATAATTTCGTTTCTTTTTTCAACTATTCATTTTTATTGCTATTACTGTAAAGAGTTTTATATGGTTTTGTTTTTATATTTTGCAAGATTATACTATTATTATTATAAATAATTATTATACATGTATATTATTATCCTACTTTTAGGATTAGTTTCGACATTACTAATCCTTTATAAAAATGATCGAGAAAAACGTTTTAAAACTAATACAACAAACAAATAAAAAAGGAGCTAGTTCCGTCTTCAAAAGGAAAAATGTTACATTGCATGAAGTAAAGGGAAAAAATATAAAAAAATATTCCATCATAATTGTCGTATTCCAAAGATAATGTCATTTACAATCACAAGATGCTCTAAAAAATTTAGCACAATTTACCAAATATAATTAAAACAAGTATAGGTAGGTACCAATAGAAGTCGCCGTAGTTTTTTAGATAGTGTGTATATTGGCTTATTATGCCTGAGCCCGTTATTCAAATCCTAGCTCAAACATCTCGAATAATTCGAAATATGAAAAAATATTTCCTTCGGCAACTTTTTCTCAGCAGTTTTTTTGCCAAAAACTCAGAATAAAATAAAATTTGCCTTGAAAAGTTTCTCAAAAATGATTTGAAGATATGAGGTGAGAGAATAATACATACAGTAATCAGCAAAACATTTTTAACGTATTGGTGGCTGGCCATTTGAAGGTTAGTTTTAATGTCCCCCGTAGCCATAATAACTCATCCATATCTAAACACAATTCATCTTAATTGAACTGAATAAATGATCATGCTAAACTTTTAAGATCTTTACAAGTACAGTGAACCACAAATTATTTCATGCATCTAATTGTTTATAGCAAATTTGACTCTTTTTTATTTATGTTTATTTTTTTCATAACTACAACCAATCTAATTTTAAATAAGCAAGATTTTTCCGTATCTGCAATTTAAAAAAAAAAAAGCAAATTACGCTATGAAATTGGGCGCGCGAAATTAACTGTGGCAACTGAATATTTTTCTATATTTTCTTGGTATCGGAAAGTTGTTCTGAATGTATTGATAATGTATTCATTTAAACTTAATCATTTATATTCTCTGTAGATGATAAATATTCTAGAAATGGTGCTAATAATCCTTAATATTTATATGTCCATATAGCCAGTTAAATCGTTCCAATTGACCTCTTTAAGTTTAGGTCAGATTTGTTCAAAATGTTTGATAATACAATGTTTCTAATTAAATAAAAACCTTAAATATTATTTGTTAGATTTATACTGCGACCAGTAATATCAATCAATATCTGGTAAGCAAAAAAATTTGTTCAAAGAGTTGCTTTAACCTATTCATAGCTGATCAAGAATATAAGCAAGATGTGATAAACTTATTACTATCTTTAACAAAGTAGAAATAGACAGTAATATTGAGAAATGAATTAAAAATTGATTTGTTAATGTAGAGCTCTGTATGGCAGGTTGAATAATTTTAAAAAAATTCGTAATTACTGTGTGTAAAACTGCTCATCGACCAACATATCTTTAAATGCAGCATCTAAATTACATATTTACCAATCAAATTTATATGAAATCGCGAGTGTTTTTTCAATAGTATTATATATTGTGGTTGTTCTCATACCATAAAATTGCATTTTGGGGAAATTTGAAAAACTTCTAACAACAAATCCACTTGATAGTATGTACATACATACATATACATATGTATACATATATTCCAAAGTATTTTTTGGTCCCCCTTGTTCGATATTAGCTTTTAATATCATGATGTCTCTAATACCAGACAGTGCCACTTGATTTCGTGATTTAAAAAACGGTTGTGGTTGTTTCTTCTATTTTATTTACTTTTTTCTTCTTATTTCGCTTTTTTTTTTATTATTAATTGCGTTTATATTTATTTTTAAACATTAGACAACCGACCGGCGTCGTCATTTAAGCACTTTTGACTTCCATACATACACACCACTACATACATATGCCGGGGCATGACCAAACATTTGTTGCTCCCCCTCCCCATAATTTGTTAATAATTTTAAAAGTAGTATATATGCATACACATACATACATGCTATATTGTATAATAAACTATTCATTTTGTTTTATGTGCTGTTCTCCTCCCTCAGAGTGCATTATTTTTCTTTTTTTTTTTTAGCAGTTTTGTCTAATATTGATGAGATTCTTTCATAAGAAAAATCTCTTTTTATAAGATAAAAAATTTATCATCATTCTTTTAATGATGCGAGTTTCTTTTGTCAGCAATAGTATGTGTGATCTATTTTAGTATGTCCCCTATTTTAATTTTGCAAAAAGCTGAAACAAAATTAAACTAATGTCGTGTTCTCTTTTTTGTTATTCGGTGAGACAGTTTTTTTTAATTCTATTTTTATATATTTTTTGTTTAATGTAGAGTTTATTTTGTAGATTTTGGTTTTAATATTGTTGGTTTTTCTTTGTATTATTTATTTTAATTCCGTTTTATTTTGTTTGTCTCATTTCGTTTGTGTCAGTCTTAATGGTTTTTTGACTTGTTTATTGTCATTTGCCACTCCTTAAAAGTATTCTTATTTTTTATTTCTTTTTTTCCTCTTATTTTTTGCTCAAAAAGTTTTTTCTCCGTAAAAAGTGTTGGCAAAATCTGGCATGATCACCTTTTCGTTTGTGGTCATTGCACTATGGGAAACAACAAGTTTGCGCAAGTTTAGATTTGTTTTTTTTTTTTTTATTATTATTTTGAAATGACATCAGGTCATGTCAAAAACAATTTTGAGGTTTTACACAAGGCAGGCATTAATGTAAAAGCAGTGAGAAAATTATATTTTTAAAACTTCAAATACGTATATGTAGTATTTAACTCAAAATTAAATTCAATTGAATGTTTAACTGATCATTAAGTATACAGTTTAAAGCTGAAATACCCTATTTGTACACAATGTAAAATATTTTGGATACCATTAGTATACTAAGTAAAAAAGGTAGATGTGCATTTATATTGTGAGACTTATATTTTCTGTATTGAATATAGTCAAAGAAAAAAGACTACATTCAATCGATGATGTCGTCTGGATCTTCAAAATCTGTCTAGTCAATAATAAATTATTGTTCTTGGTCAATAACAAAAGGGCGATACAATAAGTAACTTGAATTTTCCGCCCTTTAACGCTATGACTCTCAAAACGTTGATTCCTGTCAAAAGCATTATTTAAATTATATTTTGACAGGAAATAAGAAAGCGAGATACAAGCATCCGTAAGCATAATTTTTTGCAGAAAACAACCAAGTAGGATATTAATTAGCAAATACAATCAAGAACATAGACCATATACATGGAATTTTCAATGCAGTTACTAATCAATTTTAAAGCGAAACAATTAAAAAAAATTCACGATTTGGTGTCGATTTATCAGAAATTGAAACTGCACGGTTTCAGTGGTTTAAATTAACGCTTATTTACGATAAAACTTTTCTCGTTTGCTCACAATCGATCATAAACACAATCATGAGACCATTTCGTTAGAGTGTTTGGTTTACTTGTAACCCTGAATGAAAATTTTTTCCAACGTAACGCCGCAAACAGGTCAAGATGTATTTGTCAGCGAATAAAGTTCTGGAGAGTCCTTTTTGTGATGCACTTGTACAACTTCAAAGTGTAAAACAATGAAAAGCGAATAGAATACATACTAAATTATTCAATCTATCTCAAATGCTTAAAAAAAAAATGCTGTTTTTGGTAAAGAAAAAAGTTCTGTTGCAAACGTACCAACATGAGCGGTTCCCATCCTAAAAGTAAACTGTATGTCCCGCCCAGCGTTGCCAGTAATTTAAAAAAAAAAAAAACTATTTCTCGGAAAAAAACTTTTTTTTTTGAACAAAAAAAACTTGTTTTCTACAAAGGTACCAAAATGTTTAAAGGAAACACCGGAGGCCGGTACCCTCTGTTGGTGTTTCTTTGCTACTTTTGTCCGGGTCTAATAAAATACACAATATTTTATTTAAAAATGTAAATATTTCGTGTTATTATTATTGAATTTATTGAAAAAATTGAAATTAAAATTGAATTTTGTTGAAAAAACTTGTTTTGTTAGAAAACAAATTTAATGAAAACTTTTCGCATCTCAAAAAACTTGAAAAAAAAAAATAAAACTTGGCAAATGGCAACGCCGGTTTTGCAACTTGTATATAAAATTAATAAACACATAAGTGGTGAGAAACTAGGTCGTAATAATTACTGAAAGGTTGTAATGACATATGTATGTATATACACTAGTGGCATAAACTAAAGCAACTGACTTAATTTTTGACATTTCCATATGAATCGTGTGAAAAACAATCCTGAGAATTTTTAAAGATAGCTTTTTCAAGTCTTTGAGGGTTTATTAATTTACTAAAAAAAAAAATTTTTGAAATAAATTTTTTTAGTTCGAAGAAAATTAAATTAATAATCTAAAATTTAGGTGGCAAAAACTAAAGAAACTCCCTTAGCATTTTTTTTTTTGATTTTTTTTACATAATTTAACAATTAATAAAATGTTCGATATTTTGTAAATTAAGAAGTCATCAGCGAAGCATTAGACCTATTAATTCATCAATTTTATGTTTTTTAATGCTTCTTTTTGACCTAACGCCATCACTTCTACTCAACTCTTGTTATTTCATTCGCTAGGATTTGATGTCCTGTTCTAAACCAAGTGAATGATTGCATTAAAAAACATTTCAGAAAGAAAATTGATGAATTAATAGGTCTAATGCCTCGCTGATGACTTCCTAATTTACAAAATATCGAACATTTTATTAATTGTTAAATTATGTAAAAAATCAAAAAAAAATTGCTAAGGGAGTTGCTTTAGTTTTTGCCACCTAAATTTTAGAAATTATTTTATTTTCTTCGAACTAAAAAAATTTATTTCAATAATTTTTTTTTTAGTAAATTAATAAACCCTCAAAGACTTGAAAAAGCTATCTTTAAAAATTCTCAGGATTGTTTTTCACACGATTCATATGGAAATGTCAAAAATTAAGTCAGTTGCTTTAGTTTATGCCACTAGTGTATGTCCTATAGGGGTTTTAGAAGGTTCAACTATTTCTATACATATCAATAATACTAATGCATTTGATTTTGAAATCGAAGGCTTGTTTTCGTGTTTCTTTTTTGTGTTTTTAACTAAAATAGAAAATCTTTCAAATAATTTGCAGAATTAATACGTATTATCATTACGTGTAATTATAAAGAGTTTGTTCTACCGTTAGCAGTTTAAACTCAAAGGTCTCTAAAATTTAACCTCAATTTCCTTTTTTTCCTCAAACTATCATACATATTAACAATTCTTGAACAAATAAAAATACAGAATGTATACTTATAATGAATTCGCGAATTAAATAAATAAATATTAATTTCTTTTTTTTTTCGCGCACATTTGTACTTAAAACGCAACAAAAACCGATACTCTACTGGTTTGGTTATGCATTTAAAATTCCATAAATTCATTGCTTTATGCTACTTTAATCAATTTAATTAGAAGAAATTCTATAAGTTCATCAATGCACGCAACACCATGCACCAACTCAACTCAATACAACTTACTCGCTCGCTTGCTCGCTCATTCATTCTTTATTGTCCAAATGTTTTAATGTTCATACTCATAGCACAAGTATGGTTGGGTTTGCTGTTTAAAAACAGAAGTAAAAAAAAACTACATTCAATTGTTTAATTGAATGAAAAAGTTTCAGCTTAGTCTTCAGTAGTGAGTGTGTATAGGATTTTTTTTTTTAAGGCAACTTTAAACAAAAAGAAAAACGAGAACAGTTGTCATCGAATACGCAACTTACTATAGTTCTAGTCAATAGCTATGCAGATATTTAAGAAGTTTTAATCATCTAATAAAATATCTCAATACATTCGTAATAAAATTTAATTTTATTTTTATTATTTATTATTTAATTTTCATACAGGAATGAACATTATTACAGTTTTGAATTATTAAAGCGAAACGCTAAATAAATGTATTGAACTTATAGGATCCATGTACAAGAATACCAATAGGCTAGGAAGTATTGGATTAGGAAATCAAAACATATTGAAATCGAAACTCACTTTAGCACATTTAACCACCCGATGTAATATCACATAAAACGATTCAACGAACTCTTGGTTGATCCATTAGCGTCGATTCATGTCCTCCTTAGTAAGCTAGACTGAAAGTTTTATGAATCTAGTAATTGATCGGACATCAACTAACGATAGTTCCGTGAGCCTTTCAAGATATCCATAGTATAACCATAGCTTACTTGGCTTGTAAGCTAAAGAGTAAATATAGAAAAAGAAAACAAGAAGCACAAAGTAAACAATCCAGTGGAATTTGTAACAGGTCTATTAGCTATACGAGTTTCAGTTGGTTGGAGTTATAATTTCTGTAGAAATGCAAAAACTAGATCACTATTAAAATGGTTGCATGACAGTGAATAGCTGATAGGATTCCGTTTGTCCCATTGACATCACAGGCTTCATATTCGATTGAAAAGGCTGGAGAGGGCTTTGATAATTTTCTACAGCTTAGTGTGGTGAACAAATTTATAATTTACTGCGAACAAATTGCAAAAGGGATGGATCTTTTTCAGCAGACTTTATATGCATAGCCAAGAGTCCAATGGTAGCATTAACTAGGCTGAGAGTCAGGTAGTTGATTTCTCCGAGACCTGTACCAGGCCAGATTGGTAGAAGATAAGCTTTGCAAATGACGAAAGGCAAACGTTGGTAGATTGTAATTTTTCTATAAGGAATCAATTATATGAGATTGCGTTTCCGTAGTTGGTTACGTCTTCTGTATGGGACAGAGTGCAGCATCTGAGTATGTAGTACAATTTTTCGCTTTTATAAGCGGGGAATGTACATATAAAAGCAAATATCTCGATAGCATAAGTTTCAGTGCTTAAATCTGGGAATACTGTATAACAATATACTGATATATTTACTCCTATATTCCATCTTGCACTTGATGCAGAACGGAATGAAAATTAAAATGTAAATAAAGCTTGGGACAAAATTATAATATTACGTAGTGGTGGAATAAGGTTAATTAATCTTGTAGAAACCCCGTGTTATCTAGTGAAACAATAAAAACAATAATGTAATAATACATAATATTTTTTTCATCCAAACAATCCTCTTTTCGGAAAATATTTTGAATTTTTGTTTGATAAATTTATCCCACATTGATTGAATTTCTTTTAACGAATTAATTCATACATTTACAACTCTGTTTTGCAAATTGTTTTATTTATATAAGACTGTATATAAAACTAAATAAAATACAAATACTTGACGACAAACGTAACATATCATGTCTTCTTTTGTATTACAGATGTCAACAGGAAGACCCATCAAATGTGTTGTCGTTGGCGATGGTACTGTCGGCAAGACATGCATGTTAATATCATATACCACAGATAGTTTTCCCGGAGAATATGTGCCTACAGTGTAAGTTACAACCAATTTATGTGCAAAAAAAATTAAAAGACAGTAAAACAAAACCATTTACTTTTTTTTAAAAACTGCAACAATTAACAATTGAAAATGGTGTCATTTTAAGTATTTCTCTATGTCTGTAACTTTGTTGTTTTTTTTTTATTTGTTTTTTTTGCAAATAGTTTTGACAACTATTCAGCACCCATGCAAGTGGACACAATACAAGTATCATTGGGTCTATGGGATACAGCTGGTCAAGAAGATTACGATAGATTACGGCCACTTTCATACCCACAGACGGATGTCTTTCTGATATGTTTTTCAGTAGCCAGTCCATCGTCGTTTGAAAATGTCACCTCAAAATGGTATCCCGAAATAAAACATCACTGCCCCGATGCGCCCATTATATTAGTTGGTAAATATACATTATAAATCATATTGCATGCCTCACGATATAATAAAATTAATATTCTTTAAAGGTACGAAAATTGATTTACGTGAAGATCGTGAAACTCTTAGTGCTCTAGCAGAACAGGGCTTAGCGCCTTTAAAACGTGAACAAGGACAAAAATTAGCAAATAAAATACGTGCTGTTAAATATATGGAATGTTCCGCTCTAACACAACGGGGCCTGAAACAGGTGAGTTTTCATACAAAATTAAATACTTCATCGTTATCGTTATCTGTTTTATAAACGTGATTAAATGCTACAACAAAACCTTTATAATTGTTGTCCTTTAAAGGTATTCGAAGAGGCTGTGCGTGCCGTTTTAAGACCTGAACCCCAAAAACGACGTCAACGAAAATGTATAGTAATGTAAAAAAATATATTCTTTATGTTTATATTATAAAACAAATGTCCTACTCTTTTAATCCCAATCTCCTCCTCTCGAAACGCATCTCTCACTTTTCGATTTTTCCTCTTAAAAAACAAAAACTTTTAATTCGGTTGTGTTTTGTTTTGTCAACGATATGTATGTATGTCCTTTTTTAATTTTAATTAAATCGAAACTGATAAATATGAACAAAAAAAAATCGAAAAATAAACCTTTTAAGTCCTATATATTTACGTGTATAACTAAGAAAGAGATAAACAACAATTAAACAAACAAAAAACCACTAGTTTTTATACCTTTTAAACCAAATTTGCTAAGATAAAAAATAAATTTAAAAAAAACAAAATTTATAAAACGGAAATGTCCTCGAATTGATAATTGTAATAAGAAAAGAAAAATGAAAAAGAAATCAAATACAAATCTATATTTAAAGAGAAAAATCCAAACTTTTTAACATTAAGCCACACATTTTTCTTTAATTTCATTTTAAGTCATATTCATTTCATGTTTCATACCATTACATTAGATTCACTCATTAACAACACATTTTACGATTCATTATAATTTAAAAAATTTATTTCATTTTTTTTCTTTTATAAGCTGAATTTATTATCATTTTTAACCTTTTCATTTTTACAAAAGTAATGAAACAAGAGTTCCATAGTTTCATAAACGTTTTAATTAAAATTTTGAATTTAACAAAATATTACTTCGTGTACAATTTAGACCAGTTTTTAATTTATAAAAATGTTACCCTGTGAATTGATATTGATTTTTTTTATTTTGGTTAATACAATAGTTCCTAAATAAACTAAATTTTTAAATACGAATTTTGTTTAATTCTTTACTCTGTAAACCGAAAAAAAAAATCGTCTCTGCGATATAACTCGCATATACTTTCGGCATTTTAGTCTGCAGAGTTGTGTTGTGTTTTACTTCAGAATTCGATCTAAATTCGTGGTACATTATGTTGTACTTTCGTATCAATTTTTACAAAAAAATCCTAAATATAATCGACTGGGTTATGGTCTAGTAACTGGGAGACAGGATAAGCTGTATTGGAGTTTAATATATAAGTAAGTCGCAAACAATGTGGGCAGTACGCTTGCCTTGTTAAGTCCCAAACTAATTTGCCAACCATTGCATTTAGAATTCACACAAAAATTATACCCTTACCAGTCGAATCATCTCACTGTCGCTACAATCGTATGTCACTTTTGGTGCAATATTGTTTAGACAAATCTCTATTTGGTTTTCTTCATAGATCATCTCTTAATCTCATCAATAAATCACACATTTTTTCAATAATCAGTATTATTTAGCAGACACTTGCAAACTCTTCTGCTTTTAAAATCATTGTTTTGCCAATTTAAACATTTATTTTCGAATCTTGAATGACCTCTATGAGAACAATTCTTACATTTTTTCGTAGACCTTGTTGTCCATAATATAGGTCTCTTCATAATTTTCAATAATTGTTCTGCACAATAGGGCGACTTAATTTTACAATTATTGAGATTTCTTCAAAGATTTGTTTTCCCTTCGGAATTTGATCACTTTATTTCAAACTTAAAGCTGAATTTCTCTCAGCCGCTTTCAAAGTGTAAAACAAAACAAATTGCCAGTTATTTTTCTTAGACGATCGTACTGTTTGTGAAGTAAATTAAATCATAAAAATTAAAGGTAGTTAGTTAGTTTTTGTTTTATTTAACTGTCATGCTGGTTACTATGGTTAGCCAAATAATTTCTAAACTATTTATCTTTCCATAATTTGATTTTGAATATTTTTTAATTTTTTTTCTAATAGGATCAAGACTTTTCTAAAACTTTAATCCGTTACATAAGTAATAAATAACAATTTAATAAATTATTTTAATAATTTAAATAGTTATTAAAAAGTGTTCGTATTTCATTTAATCTGAGAATTCTAAAAGTTTATTAAAATTTAATCTGAAAACTCTATACGTTATTAAAAATAATTATTTAATTAAGAATCTGTCAAAAATTAGTTGAAATAAATTACATTTTAGTACGACTATTAGAACATATTTACTGCTTAGGCGAAATTGGTTTGAATTTATATGTTATATTACTCGTATGCTCTTATAACGTGAAAATATTAAGTTTTTTATTTGAATTTCAATTTGTAACAGTTTTGATTATATGATTACTTTGTTCATGATGATAAGGCGATTTAAAGAACTTAGTAAACATTTATGATAGACCATTCGTCACATACATATAAATATTTTTAAATACTGTGCTATTTGCTTATTTAAAAAATTCCATTGTTCCAAATTTATAGTTTCTTTATCCTGCAATAGCACAATTGAATCTATCAAATGCAGGTAAATATTTTATATTCCTATATGTTGTAATCAAATTTTTTGCCCTCTATCAATACTTGATGCCAGAAAATCATTCATATGGTTATTGACATAGAGGTATAGCGGTAGTCGTTTAGGTTTGATAGGAATTTTGGTTTTACAAATCAGCATTTTTTACTTTATCTTGTGTTTTATTTCGCTAATTGTACCTGGTATAAGTAAAAATTGTTCCAATTGTTACTTTTATTGAAGCACAAACAACGCAGAGCAAATAGTTTACGAATATTTATATTTTAAAAATGAAATTTTTAAGGTTACGTTAGCATTTATTAAATATCTAATAAAAATAACAATTCTAAGCCTTTACCTGAACAAATTAAATATTTAATACCTGTTTCAAACTACAGTAAAAGTATTGTTCGATGCAGTTTCCTTTTCATATTTTTTTTTTTATAAGTTGAAACTATTGTAAAATAATGGGTGATTTTTTAAGAGCTATAGGAAAATTTTTCAAAAAAAAAAAAAAAAAACATAAAATTCAGAAAAATGCATGAAATCTTTATTTGAATCGATAGTACAGTCCATATAATTTAATGTTTGAAGATTATTTCATGCAAATGTTGACCGCGACTGCGCCTCAAATGCTCCATCCGCTTAGTCCAATTTTGGCACACTCTTTCCAACATTTCGGCCGGTATCTCACGAATAAATGCTTCAATGTTGTTTTCCAATGCGTCAATTGAAGCAACAAAAAATAGTCTAAAGGCGTTAAATCCCACGATCTAGGCAGCCAATTGACCGGTCCCGAACGTGAAATAAAATGTTCACTGAACTCGCCTCTCAATAAGTCCATTGTTACGCGTGCTGTGTGGCATGTGGCACCGTCTTGTTGAAACATGCAAGTCAAGCTGTTGCATTTTGGGCAAAAAAAAGTTGGATATCATCTCACGGTAGCGCTCACCATTCACAGTTACGTTACGATTCGCAGCATCTTTGAAGAAGTACGGTCCAATGATGCCACCAGCCCATAAACCGCACCAAACTGTGAGTTTTTCTGGATGCATTGGTAGCTTTTGTAATGCTTCTGGCTGATCTTCACTCCAAAATCGACAATTCTGCTTATTTACGTATCCATTGAGCCAAAAATGACTTTCGTCGCTGAACTCAATTTTTCGATAAAGAAGTGGATCTTCGGCCAACTTTCCAAGAGCCCATTCACCAAAAATTCTGCGTTGCGGTAGGTCGTTCGGCTTCAATTCTTGCACCAGCTGTATTTTGAAAGGCTTCACAGCTAAATCCTTCCGAAAAATTTTCCACGTTGTTGAGTAATAGAGGCCCAATTTCTGCGAACGGCGACGAATCGATAATTGATGGTCATCATTAACATTGGCCTATACAGCTGCGATATTTTCTTCAGTTCGCACTCTACGTAAGCGTGTTGGTGGTTTAATTGGTGCGAAATTTAGTCCCAATAGCCGCTTCAGTGGGTCGATTAAACTGACCATAAAATGCAAGAAGCGCGCGATGAACTTTCTTAACAGAGCACGCATTTTGATAATAAAATTCAATGATTTGCAAGCGTTGTTCGTTTGTAAGACGATTCATGGTTAAATTATAGCCAAACTGAAGATGTTTGACAGTGAAACAAAACACGAAACGTGCGTGAGCGTGAGCTGTTTAAACCAGTGTTGCCAAAAAGATAATAGCTAAAAAATCACTCGTTGTTAAATATACCAGATCCTAAATTAAACAATTTTTTAATCAAATATAAGAATTAAAAATATTATTTATTTCTTTATTCGAATATGCAAATACCTTTCGTATACTTACTATTATATATTAGGTATATATTATTATTTTGACTTCCGGGGAAAACAACGCCATTTTACGTTTCTAATAGGATTTTATTTCCTCATCTAAAACAACTTTCATTATATGCTAAGCCGAAAACAATAAGGAACTCTTTGTTTTATTATTATTTTTCTTATTTTATTTAATATCTTCTTTTAATTTCAATTAATTTTCTTGAGTGAGAAATTACTAAATCCTACATAAATAATGAGCTTAACTACAAAAGAGAACAAACTCCCTTTGTAGTTGTTATCCTTTTTGCATTAAAACCCTTATAAAATTTTTTTTACACAAAACAAACAGTTTTTATAATAAAAAAAAAAGTATTTTAGTTTTGTTTTGTTTTTATTGTTTAAAAGAAGCTTATCTAGTCAATTGAATATTTTTACAAAAGTATTGTTGTAATGCAAAGAACATAATTTATAACTGAAACAAATTAAATTTTTTTACGGGCATTCGAACAAAAAAGAAAGCAAAACATTGAGCCAATCATTAAACATTTAAACTCATTTAGAGCATATCACATCCATCAATAATTGTTATTTTTTCATATTTTTTTTAAATAAGCACAAATAAATAAAGTTAATATAAGTATACATAATGATTTTTTAATTAATTGTATGAATTAAAATCAAGGCAGCTTAATAAAAATCCAAATTTCTTAATTTTTTTTTAACTTATTTTTGTTATCATTTCTTCGTATTTTAACTTTTTTTTTTACTATTTTTGCGCATTCTTTTAAACAATAAATTTTTATAGTTACTATTATTAACAAGAAAGAAGAAAAGTAAATGTTTTGTGAATATCTCTATATATGCATTTATATATTAACTCGAATCAAAAAGCAAAAAAAAAAAAAAAAGATTATATATTATTAATTTCTTTTTTATATATAAACAAATATATTATTATACAAATAAATATTTAAATGTATTTTATTAATTTCTTTTATTTTCGTGGTATTTATCTCAAAAACAAAAAAAAGTTCTACAATTTTATACATTATTTTATCTATATAAACTGACTGTATGAGCAAATGTTATGGCAAAGTTTATGTCCTATATGTTCTATACATATTTCGAATGTAATGAAATGAAAAATTTAAAATTGCAATAAACATATAACATTAAAAATTAAATGGTATACAAAATATTCGGAAAGTACGAACCAACTGAAGTGTTATAATTCAGTACATACAAATGAAATATTTCTGATTCGAAATGTTTAGCATTCTTTTCTATAATACATGAGATTCCGTTTACGAACCTCATACAGGTAGGCCTCGTTGAACACGGGGGTTACAATGAAAATACCGTGTTAAGCAAAATCGTGTTAAGCGATACAAGAAACCAATACAAAAAGGGGGGCTACGTTCCATGGTTTTCAAAAAAGCAAATTTTATTTTAAAATAAAAATACATAACCATAAAATTCAATCTTCATCACTGGATAGATCTATCCGACGTGGACGCTTTTGTAGTGATTCAATGTTGTTACTTTTGTCTTTAAAAAATCTGTTATCTTTGTCTGATCATTAGAATGATTTTTGTAAACAGCGCACAACCGAGGCTTTTTTAGTGTTAACCGAAAATTTGAACCAAAATGTGAATCGCGTTAGACCGAGGCCGTGTTGAAAAGAGTACGTGCTAAGCGAGGCCTACCTGTATTTTATATAAGAAAAATAAGGAATTTTTCTTAATTAGTGAAATCATAATAAATTAGGAGTTCTCCACTTTCACCTCAGTTAACAATTTTGTATTAAAAACCATTAAGTTGTGGACATTCTTGTTTAATACTGATATTTTGTTTCTTAATAAAATTGTTATTCGGCAATTTCATTCAAACTTTTCATATTGCATAGTCAATTTAACTTTCACTTAAATTAACAAATAATAGAGTGCTTTTCAGGTAGAACTTTTCTAATATTTAAACATATACTCCAACTGTGCCAGGTTGGAAAAAAGAGTAATTTTCAGATCTAAAATGTTCTACAAGCGTATACAATCAATTTAATTTAAATTAAACGGATGCAAAAATGTATACTTTTTACTGTAAAAGTTTTATAATGTTTGCATACATACTTCAACTGCCCCTATTCTGATTGGACTTAGAGTCAAAAAGTATTTTACAAATAAAAAAATTATTAATTGTTTCTCTAAATGGACTAAAAAAATCGAACACATCCCATCCCAGCCTTACACACATAATTTATAAGAAATCTTTATTACTTTCTTCAGGTTTTTTTTTTATCGTTTATGTAGCTTTAAACTCAAAATTTTGTTATTGTAAAACTGTTCTAATGTTTAAATATCGTTAGAGACATATCGCTCCTTTATTGCAACATAATCATATCTCAAAAAATTAAAAATTTGTAGTTACTTAAGCAAAACTGCTCTTTTAGACCTTCTGTACATGTTGAAAAAAAAATCAGTTTTATATCCCAAGCTGAACCGAAGTTATAGCAAGAAGTGTTTGCGGCAATTAGATCATAGGACTTATGTCTTGAAAACTTAAATCGCATTTTGGCAAGTTCAAGTTTTTTTGAGATATGACTATGTTGCAATAAAGTAGCGATA
The DNA here is from genome assembly GCA_927399465.1 of Sarcophaga caerulescens. NCBI lineage: Eukaryota > Metazoa > Arthropoda > Insecta > Diptera > Sarcophagidae > Sarcophaga > Sarcophaga caerulescens. Next base: position 51,240,289 of record OV656872.1, on the reverse strand, counting down.
TGTTTTAACGAATAGTCCTAGATCGTGATTGTCGAGTTATTCATACATATTTTTGGGCAACTGAATACATAAAAGTATAATATTCAAGTAGTAAATTTTCCGCAATCTAACGTACTAAATATAAAAGATTTAGCCATACCTTCACTCTCTATTATTCATGTATTCACTGATAATTTGAAAACGAATAGTACTCGTGTAAACATTACTTTCACAGTAAATATATCATTCACCATAATTCTTACAGTAACAAAGTATGAGTAAACTAATAACTTGACGTTCGTGCAGACTGTTGAGTGATAGCAGTATGTAAATTTGTATGATTCGAAGAGTAAGAAATAAAAAATGATTGTTTTTTATTAACTCGAAACTTTTAGTTTTTGAAATTTTTAACCCCTGGTTCTGTAAAATTGGTTAAGCTAAAAAACATAAATTTAAGCAAAACTTTAATAATTACACTTTAGATATCTTTTAAAACAAATAGTATATAAAACAACAGTATACACAAAGTTTTCAGTTGTTTAATTAATCCTATAAATGTTTCGATTGTTTCACTTAAGCTGTTTCAAGAACTAATTGACTGCAATTGGATTGTATTATTAATCCGTAAATAATTTCAATTTAATTAAAAATAAGCTTCAGACACTATCTCATTAAACAGTTATTGAATAAATATGTACACTACAGCGACTCAATTTGTATGGAAGCGAAATTCGTGCAAGGTGTACCCCCCCTAAAAATGAACCTTGGACTTTTTTAAGATGACATTTAAAATATTTCGGCTCCAGCTTTGACCTCTCGTGAGCTGGACCATTTTGAAAAAGGTTCTATTTTTGCATGTTTTGTTAATTTGAGAATCTGTTTCCTTACCAACATATACAATATGGGCATCATAAGAAAGGTTTTTTTAAGGCGCGTCCAACAGTATATACAATTTGTCCAAGGACGATCATCCGTTTCTTTTTTTTAAGGATAATCTGTAACAGAGAACGGTTTTTGAATTTTTTGTTCGGGGTTGTTTGTAATAATAATGCTAAATTAACATATTTTAATCTTTTGTCGATTTAATTAAATACGGGTCTCAGCTTTTTTGGAGGTTAGACATATTCAACAAAACGAAATATGAATAAATATTTCTTCTGCGACTGCCTTTCAGCAGATTTCGGGCAAAAACTCTCAGAGTAAATGAAATTGTCATGAAAAAGTTTCTCAAAAACATGGCATTCGGGGTCGACTTTAAACTGTAAGTCGCACCACGTATGGATAAAATTAACACACACAACATAAGTCGTGTGAGAATCTAAGTCGTAATTCTGACCTACTAGTTAGTAAGTATTTTGTGAGCTCAATGCATTTATGGTAGAATGCACAGTGCATTTCAGAGAAAATTAGAATTTTGATCACACGGTTCGTTTGTCAGTAATCTTAGGCAAACGTTTTTTAATATCACTTAAGATTTAAGCAAACTCAAGAGAGATCGTCTAAGTGCTGAGCCATAAAAAAGCAAAACATTTTATGAAGATTCAATAAAACTTAAAATAAAAATCAATTCGACTATTGAAAAAAGAAATCCTGTTTTATAATATTTACGAATCTACAATAAATTTTAAACGTTTGCTCCAACCTGGAGATGTCTTAATAAATATACTAACATACAAAATTCAAATCATTATAATCAGCTGAATATAGATATTATCTATAAAAGAGCGCGTCATATTGCAACGGATTACACTTTTTATTAGATTCTTTCAATATTTAAAACTTTTAGTTACACTGGGTATTTTTTTAAAATAACCGTGGTCTCACATCTTATAGGCCAAAACACTACCTACTAAGCTACATGCATTAGTATGGTAAGTTAAAAGTGGGGGCACTATGAGACCTTTTCCTTCGTAATTTGCTTCGGATTTGAAAATTATTTAACGCCTTCCCTATTAGTCTTCTTTAAAATATTTTAAGTTAAATTTTAAGAAAATTTTAAGTGTTTGTATACTGGGTATTTTGTTGTGAGTACGAAACTTATTATTTATGATGATTTTCTGTAATGAAATTTTGCATTTCGTATATGATTTTGAAGCACATTTATGTTGTAAATATGATTATTAAATATTATTATTTTTTTTTTCCTTTTTGTTTTCTAAAATATTCTTTTTTAGAATTTTACCATTTATTTAAATTTTTTTTTTCGGTTTTATTGTTAAATATTATTTTTTTTTTATGTACTTTAAATACGTATAAATTTCTATAAACGGGTAAATATTTTATTTATTACTTTAGTTTAAAAAAGTGTTTCAGATTATCCCTTAAATATTGAGTTAAATAATAAAGAATTAAATTTTCAACAAATATTGAAAACCCTGTGATAATGCATAATTTGTTATTAATTTTCTTTGTATTTTTGTTTTCGTTTCGGTTTAATGGTGGTTTCTAAGTTGCTCTACTATTAACGGTCCATTTGTTATATTAATTCTTTAAATATTTATTAAATAAAATGATATTCTTGTTTAAACAAAAACAAAAAATTTCTTTTGGCAAAATCAACAGTAAAATTTTTGCTATTTAATTCAACCGAAAATTAAAAGTATTTGTGAATAAAAAATAAAACATTTTTCTAATATAATATGAAATATTTTTATTATAAAATAATAATTAAAATTGAACAAAAAAAAAATTTTATTGCCATATTTAAAGTTTTAAGGTGTTATTATTTTATTTTATTTTTTTTTTTTTAATATGAATATATTTTGTGGGTTTCGTAATATATTGTTTGTTTCTCTTAACTGTTGAATATATATTATTCTGTATGAAAATGATAAATTTAGTACGGTTTTAATTTTTTTTTTAATAACAATTTAATGTCGATTTCTTTTTGCTATAAATATTATTTATCAATTATAATAATTTTTTTTTTTTGGTCTTTTTATTCAATTTTTTTTTTAATAAATTTGCTTTAAAAATGTTTTGGTTATTGTTTATAAATTTATGTATGCTGATTTAAATTTTCATCGGCACCAGTTGTTGAAGTCGTCATGGATGCTGGTGGTTGTGGACTCTGTGTTTTGAAAAAAAATAATCAAAAAATATTCAATTTCATTGAAAAACTATTTCAAATAAAAAATTTTTTCAGTTAGGATTTTTTTAATAAAATTAAAATGAAAAGAAAATAAACAAAAGTTAAAACAAAAAATATATAAACTTAAAACTGGGTATTTAAAAAATGAAAAGAAGAAATAGCATAAATAAATAAAATAATAAATTTTTAATTTGAAACTATTTGTTAAATATAAAAATTTATTTTAGCACAGCACACAGACACAATTTTAAAAAAATTTCTAAATATTTAAAAAGATAAAGATAAAAGTATTCATAACCATTTTTAATTGTTTTATATGTTTAAATATATGCAGCTTCACTAAAGCATTTTTAACCTACAATCTAGAGCTTGTAGAGCTCAAAAAAAACCTCAAACTAATCTTCAATATTTGGAAATATATCATAATTTGCAAAATAAAATATGCAAATTACGCTTTTCAGAATTAAATAATAACTTTTGTTCATTTCAAGACGTATCTCGTAGAAATAGATTATTTAATATGGTAGTAATAATCGGTTGGTGACAAAATTTGGTATTTTATTTTTTAGTTGAGACTAATAAGGTACGGCTCCTACTCGAGCAATATATTCTGTTAGAATCTGTAAAGTAGGGGGAAGTGAATAAGAAAAAGCTTGTGGCAAATTGGTATTGGATTATTATTTTTTCCCTTTATTTTCGTTCTATTATTCATAAATTGCACTAAAACCTGTATCTATGGTTGAATCACTAGCACAGATATTAGCATTAAAAGTAGCTCTATTACATTTTTTAAAGTAATGAAATCGAAAACAAAATTATCGTTAACAGCGAAGAAACGGGTCGATTCCTATGAATCTCAAGAGCTAAAATGTTTTCAAATTTAATAAAAAGGAAACGTTCAAGCATTTTTAAGCGTACGGATTTTTAAAAGAGCTAAGTAGTATGTCAGTATAGATACATATATCAGTCTTTATAAATTATTTGTCGTACGGAGTATGGGTTTAGCTAGTGGATTTTTTCTTGCGTCCAAAATGAGTGATTTGGGCAGTCAAACGTCTGTTTGGACAGATAATTCATATCGCTCTATTGATTGGTCTTTGTTTGCCTATAACATTGAAGACGAAAATGTCCTTCGGAAAAATTGGAATATAAAGGGGATCTATAATTTCTGTCTTGTTTATTTAAAGTCAAAAAACTTAATTAATTTTAATTAATAATTTGAAATACATTAACATTTAATTAAATGCGTCCAGATTTTAAATGTTTTACTCTATGCCAATGCTTAATTTAAATTTATACAATGTGTTTTATATTCGAAATATAATTTATTATACAAATAATTTACTTTTTTGGAGACCGTATGAATACTTTTATCTTTAAATGTTGATTTTTCATAACACAGATAATAAATACAACATATAATGAAAACCATGTACCATTTTCTTTCACATTTTTACTGGCAACAGAAATGGAAAATGAATCAGTATAAATATAATTTATTTTTAATATTTTTTTTTTTAAATTTTTTTTTTTTTTTCGTATTTCTGATAATTAATGTTGTTCACAGCACATTTATGTGGATGTTAATCGAATGTGAAATAATTGGAGTCCAAATATATACAATAAATATTGCATAAATATAATAACTTAAATAACTTACTCATTTCTTAATGTGATGTGTTCTTTATAGTTTTAATTTAATTTTTTTAAGAACAATTATTTTGTTTTTCTTGAGGACGTATATTTCTTTTAAATATTTACTTAAATAATGCACTTAAATTTGTTTTCATAGCTTAATTCCTAATAAAATGTATATAAATATTCCTAAAAAAAATTAGAAGATAAATAAATAATTAAAATATTTAATAACAATAAATTATGCGATAAAGGTTTTGAGCATATACATACATAATAACATTAATTGCTTAGGGAGAAATTGAGCATCAAAGAGTTGCACTTGGCACAAATGTCATTGAAATAGGTTTTTATTTAAAAAAAAGTCTGCTTTAGATAGTATATGTGCGTTGTAGTTCTGTTTTATAATTACGGCATTCAAGGTCCTATCCTAACCTACGTTAATTGTTTAAAAACTGCTCCTAATCAAATTTATATTAAACTTTTAACTGCTTAATCTTTAAATAGGACGAAAATATTTAGTCAAGTTACATTAAGCAATTATTTTGTGTTCTGTAATTGATTGTTTCCTGAGTTTATCTTAAAAACAGCTTTGGAAATAAATGTGAAAAGATAATTTTGAATTTAGTTAGCACAGACAAAAACCACTAGCTTTATCTTAGTCGTAATTTCGATATTACCTATCGTCTGATATTGAATGTTTAATAGACTGCCTTTTTTAGACGTTGCTGCTAAAAAAAAAGAACTGGACACCATGCAGTTTCTACAAAATGGTGCCACGATCCAAACAACACGACTAGCTTTATTGCATGAGAACCTTATAATCTTTCAGTCAGAATTACGACCTAGCTTCTCACACCGCCCATGTCAAGAGACCTACAGTTTAAAATCGACTCCGAACGAAACATTTTTAAACAATTTTTCATGGTAATTTCTTTTTTCTCTCAGATTTTTAGACAGAAATCTATTGAGAGATAGTCGCCGAAGAAATATTTTTACATATGTATTTCGGTTTGTTCGAAATGTCAGGGCCGGGGTTTGAATCACGTCTTCACGTCTACCTCGGCGACTTCAGGAAGTCCCAAAAACCTTATCAATATGTATAATTTCCAAACATTGGAGCCTTTGAAAACCAACATTAGTCCTATTATCGATTGAAAGTGATCTAAAACCACTTCTAAAAATTTCTTTTGCAACCAATTCACAGGCGGTATTTTAAATGACATTTTTTTTTGTACATGATGGGCAAGAAGCATGCATTATGTGTGTTTTGAAAACGAATTTAAAAGCTTGATTCATTGTACATACATATGTATTTTTCAATACTATCGTTTATTTTGTATTTTTGTAGGACTGTTGTTAGGTAGGTAGGTAGAGGGGACACAAAGAAGTTGGATGCCCATGGTGATTCTACAGTTTTTCGTTAGCCCCAACTCCGAAATCACTGTAAGCTTCTGATGTAGAACTTAAGAACTTTTTATTTTAGTTTGGACCTGAACTTTAGTTTTTTTTTTTTTTTTTTGTTTTCATTTTAAAGCCTTATTTTCTAATTAAACGATTTCATGTCTCAGATTATAAATTTAAAATATATCTTCACATAGAAAACTATTTTAACATGTAGTAGTCTGGTAGACATTTAATGTCTAACATTTTGTCAATGCTAGTCAAATTCTTAATTTTCTAATACATATTAGAATTTAAAAGCAGGTCAGTCGGGAGCTTTTAAAGAAATCGATCTTACAATATATATAATCTTAATCTAATATGGCGTGAGAGTTTTTAAAATTCAAATGGCGAATGCATTGCAGTTATAGTATCAATTTCCGCAATGAACTGAAGGTGTTTATATTTTATGAAAAGTGTTATTTTCTCAATTTGTAGCAAATATCGCTTATGAAAATTAAAAAAAATTTAAGGTATAGTAAATAAATAATAAAAGGGTGTAGGTAGATAATTTATAATATTTACAAAATTATGAAATATTATTAAGCTTTCCCGGACAAAATTCAAAAACGGGATAAGAATTTTGAGCATATTTTAGTCAATCTTTAAAAAAAGGACTATAAAATACTAAAAAAGGAGTAGCAATCGATTTGATTTAATAAAAAAAGATTCGTATCTAAAACATTTGGCTTACACAAAAAGTTCTTTGAATTCTGATTTGTTTTTTTTTTTTTTTAGATCTTTTATAATATATTAGTATTTATAGTTCGTATAATATGACAACAATTTAATAAAATTTTGAATAAATTCAACAGGTAAAATTTAATGTTGAAATCTATAAGGTTCTTGTTTTTTAAATAATTTTCATATTTTTATGTAAATAGGATGCTTTTGTGTAATTATAGTTACATATGTATATACGGTATATATCATAGTAAATAATTCTTTTAATATATAATAAGTATAGTTGTTCTCTTTTTTTAATTTTTAAATAATTTTGTTATTATTGTAAATAGTTGCAGGCGTTAAATTAGTTTAATTTAAAAGAAAAGGTACGTTTTTTTTTGAGAATGTTGTCTAATGATGGGAGTTGTTTGAATGTATTTTATTTATACGATATTAATTTTATTTAATTTTTGTTTTTTTTTTAATAATTTGGCCTTTAAGGAGTTTTTTAATTTATTTTGTTTTAGGCTAGTAGAGGTGTGTATTGTTGTTGTTAAGAAAAAAAAAAATAAAGAAATGCTTTGTTTTTGTTACAAAATAAATTTACTAAATCTATTTAAAAAGCGATTTAAAGACTTCGGTACACACACAATCTTTATTACATAAACCGAATTCAAGATGAATCGTAGCTATTAAACGCCCTTGCGAGAGCTAAGTACAATAAATGAAAAATTTTAATTTTTTTTTTTTTTTTTTGTTTTGTTGTATTTTTAATAAAATAAATTATTACATACATATTTGTGTAAAAGAAAGAAAAAGAAAATTGGGAAGAAAAGAAGAAGAAAAACAAATTAAGAGTAAACTTTTGGTGTTTTCTTTAGCATTTTATTTCTTAATTTTAAGCAAAAATTTAACTAATAATTTATTATTACAAAAGGGAAAAGAAACTATTTAATTGAATTACTTTTTATAGTATATTTAGAAGGAATTTTTTTTATATATTTAGTTATACAGATAATTTAACTAAAATAACGTTAAATAAAAAAATTAAAAAAATAAATAGGTAACCAAATAGGGTATGAAAAACAAAAAATAATAATTTCTTTTAATTATAACTCCGACATTAACAGCACGTACGGAAAATTTCGTTTGTGAGTAAATTATGTAGAGAATTTATTTCTAACAAAAATTTACATTTTGAGTAAATTTTTTTAATTTATTATATTGTATATTAATTAATCAGGGAATCTTTTGACTACCCTTGGCACCGTATTTGTAGGTAAAAATTGTGTTGTTGCACCTATCAAATCAGATGAAATTACACTTAATTTAGGGTTTTTACAGTCCACAGAATATGAAGCAAAATACTGTAAGGTTTGAAACACAGAATAAAAAATTGTTCTTAGGGCCATTATTACAACTTGCCGTTAAACTTGGGTTTAGTTAAAGGTACCTTTAGCTAAAGGGAACTGTAAAGTTACCTTTAACTGATTTTCGTTATTACAACTTACAGAAAAAATCTAATTAAAATATGGCAGTGCCGGAGCAAAGTCGATAAAACTGCTCAATTAAACAAGTTTTTTTTTTTTTTTTAACGCAGTGGCAACAGCGGACTTCGTTTTTTGTTGTATATGCTCATTTTGTTTAAACGAAAATAGTATATGGTATGGCAAGTTCAAACATAAAGTGGCCTTTAAATGTTAAAGGTAGGATGATCTTCCCTTTAGCTTAACGATCACTTCTATCTTATTGGGTACTCATAATAATGAAAAACAATTTATCTGCCCGTTAAAATCCTCCCTTTAGTTAACGGCAAGTTGTAATAATGGCCCTTAATATGTTAAAAGTTGTCACAATATGTTAAAGTACAGCGTCTGAATTAGTAACCTATCTTGTTTTAACTGTAAAAACGCTTGGAAAATAGTGTTCAATTTAAAGTCCTAGTTTTGAACATATTTTTAAAACTCGACTTACTTAAACACCTTGTTCGGTTAAATCAATTGTAGTCAGCTAACAATGAGTCAGCTATGGTACACTTATACCAAAGAAATAAATTCTCGACTTTGAAATTGGATTTTTGTTAAAAGTGAAATATTATTTCATACATTTTTCAGATTTCTTCTAAATGTTTTCTTCCTGAAATATTTTTTGATCAAAATAGATCACAAACTAGCAACTACTGGTGCTTGATAATGCAAAGATAATGGGTAGATACGTTTTGTGAAGTTATATTCTAGATGATATTGTAATTTCTCGAAAGCAAAGAAGACCAGGTTGCCAAAGAACAACGTGGTAACGATCCTTGAATAAATCATGCTAGATATTAATTCTACTCTGCTAAATTTCAAACTAGATACTGGAATTTGTATAGAGAACTAACTGCTATTATTTACTCAATTATTTTATTTAGAAACTCTGATTTAGAAAATTGAATCGATCAGTAGCATTTCCTCATTAGAGTCTCTTAAAATAATTATGAATTTAATCATTTTTTCCTGCTTTCGAAGCTAGTTAGTTAACTCGGCAAGTTGCCAAGAGATTCTTCTACTATTCTTCTTCTGAATTTCGAAGCTAGTTAGTTAACTCGGCAAGTTGCCAAGAGATTCTTCTACTATTCTTTTTCTGAATTTATAGTTAGAATTTTTAAATAAATTATCAACGCACCATCTGAAACCGAAATCTTTTGATTTCATTTTTTAGTAGAATTTCTTTTTCTGATGTCAATATCGGAGGTTGGTAAATTTGTTTAAACTTTAATATGTAACTCTAATAAGTTATTTTCTATTTACTGCTTTATCGTTTATTTTTAAAATACTAGAAAAACATATGTATATTTCTCTTAATTAATTCATAACATATTTTTAATTATATTGCTGTTTTTGATTTTTGTTTTTCTTTCAATTAGAAATAGTTGTGTGATCGTAAAATTTGTGTTTAAATGGTTTATGAATTTGTCTTTGATTATGCTTTATTTCATGGAGTGTTTTAATTTTTTTTTAGCGTTTTATGACCTAATTTCTGGTTAGTAAAAAAAGAAAATGTTTCATGTTCATAAAATTATTGCGGATTTTAATTGATTGAATGAACGATGGAAACTAAAAAGCATTTCTTACGAGTGCTAAAAGACTTTATCTTTGAATTTTTATATTCTGATATTTCTAATAGTGCAGTGCTTTAATTTTATTAATTGATCTTTTAAATAAAAAAAAAACAAACAAACATTTTATTTCAAAATTAAATATTTAATATTGATAAGTGCATATTATATCGTGGCATTAAATAATTATAATAATAATATAATTCGGTTGCTTTATGTTCGAACGTCTGTTCTGGTAGCCAGATAGATCCCAATTGAAATTATATTTTTTTAAGAAAATTTCGTTTCCATTTATTATTGTACTGCCGAGCAATGTTTGCATTGCCGAGCAAATGTTTGCATTATAATAGACGACTTCGTCTTAGCATTCACCTGGCAAATACTAAAAATAAAAATTGTCATGGAAAATTTCTGAAATCTATCGACCTTCAACTGTAAGTCCCGTCTCACATACATAGATAAAATTGGCACAGAAAGTGAAGCTTGATCATAATCCTGACTAATCAGTTGTAATGGTTAGTCAACTAAGTCACACAGGCTTTACTTATTCGCATACATATATAATTGGTCATTACAACCCTTCAGTCAGGATTACTACCTAGCTTCTCACACCACTTACATATGTTGGATGTGTTAATTATGTACATGAGCGACACGACAGTTTAAAGTCAACTCCGAAAAATAGATTTTTGAGAAACTTTTCATGACAATTTTATTTACTCTCAGAGTTTTTGCCAGAAATCTGCTGAGAGGAAGTCGCCGAATAAATATTTTTTCGTATTTCGTTTTGTTGGAGATGTCTGACCTGGAGTTTGAACCGTGGCCTCACGTCTAATAACCCAATACTCTACCTACTAAACTACGGCGATTTCATTATTACGAAATTATATTACGTTTCGGAAATCCCTCTCATTGCTGTTCGTGTTCTAAAATCTACTTAGAAAGCATCCAAGTAGCCACATAGCGGTTATACGTCCAAGAGTAACTTCTGCAGTAGCAGTACTGTCTTAGTGCAAACTATCATTTGAACTGAACAGAAATATAAAATGCCCTTTTCCTGGTAGATAACAACGGCTGATAAGAAGAATTCCAAATAATCACTTAATTTACAAGAAATAGTCTCTGTTACCTTCATTGCAATCTAGGCATGTTCCCGAAGTGGAAAACCATGACGAAATAGAGGGCTCTAATGTTAATTTAAATGACGAGCATTCTTCCGGTACTTATCTCTCTATTATTTTAGGGAAAAAGGTTGCAGTAATCCGAGGAATATACTGTCCTTAGTCGTACTCATATGCTCAGGTAAAAGAAAAGTTTCTTTATATCAAATCCACGTAAGACTTTTTGATTGGAATGCATACGAGTAGAAGCCCTTGATGTCAGACAATAACATAATTATGAGGGAGCAAAAACAACAGCATCAACAGTCGTAGTCAGTAAAAGAAATTTACTCGATAGATTTAGGCATGTTTTTAATCACAATATATTTCATTTTTTTTTTTATCAATATTAAATATTTCTTAGGTTTTTTTTTTAAACTATTTTCACTAATATTCAATTATAGCTCTAAAATAGAAATAATAATAATCTACAAAAAGAATAAGAATAAAAGCAGAACTAAAAACAACGCAAAATTCAAAAAAAAAAAAAAAAATAAAATGAAATCAAACCAAACCAAACCAAAAATGAAGGGACTACTCAGAAATGGTGGTAAATTTGTAAGATTTATTCGTAAAACACAAAAATTCGTGACAAAATGCCAATGTCACAACGTTGGGAATGTGAATGAAACGGAATAAAACTCAAATGTTACCTGAGCTGGTGGAGTAGTTATGGGTACACCATGTTCAATATTTTTTAAATAATCCTTGTCATCGAAGATTTTCTTTTCACCGCCACCAGGCCTGTGCTTAACATTATCCAAAGAACCGATTTTACTTTGTGCCTTAATTTCAATTTTTTGTGTTTGAATCTGAAAATTTTGAAAAAGTTCCGAAAAAAAGAACGATTTTGATAAAATATTAGAAATTTTTTATAAATTTTCTGCAGAGGCTTTATAAATCTAAAGAATGTAAAAGAATAAAACGAATATACTATATATAAATGTTTTGGACGAAACGTTTAAAAGGAAAATTTGAACAATTAAAAATTAATGACCAATTTGTTTACAACACATCGACAAAGATGTTGATTTTTTTTTTTGTTTTTCAACTGAAAATATGAAAAATTAAAAATGTAAACCAACTTACAGCTTTTGTGCTTTTGTTCATTACTCTCTATGTCTTATACAAATTATTACATACAAGAATTAATTTTTGTTAATTGTGATTTTTATTAATTTTTGTTTTAAAAAAAATTTAAAATTTTCCATAAAAAACGAAAACAAAAGAACTGTATAAAAAGTAAAAAAAAAATTAAAACATTCGAAAACAGGAAGTAAAAGTGAATTTTGAAGTACAAAAGTTGCAAAAAGTTTAGTTGTCTCAAGTAAAATATTTGATTGCCATAAACATTAAAACAGCATAAAGCAAAATAAAAATTGGATCTGGTTTTTCTTGTCTAAAACTACTTACATCCTTGGGTGGTGGTTGAGGCTCTTTAGACTCCTAATTTATATTTTTTTTGGTTTTTTTTATAAATTGTTTCAAATGATTTTTAATGTAAATTGCGTGTTCAAACAATTTGTCAAAGAGAGTTGTTTTTAACATTTTTTTTTAATTAGAAAAAAACAGAATGAGAAAATAAATAAAATTTCATTCATAACAACAAAATAGATTCAGTTTTAAATACATAAATTGTGTGTCATTTATAATTTTGTATACGTAATGATAACTTAATGATAAATGATAATACTAAGTATTGTTATGTTATATAATACAATATACATACATATGTATGTATGTATGTATGTTTGTAGACTTACATATAATAATAACGCATAATTTGTTTAATAAGCTTTGCTAAAGACTGTTTTTCGGTTTTAAAATTGTAGAATATTCTTTTATATTGAGATTGGTTCACGTACTATAAATACACAGTGAGCGTCAACTGAAGGTAAACACCTCACATTATTTGAAAAACGAGTGAATTATGTTCATAAAAACAGTGAGCTATAAGAAACAGTATTTTGTAATTAATTTGAAATTAATTGTACTCTACAATGACAAAACGAATGACATTGTTTTTCATACTACTGTACATTTTTATCAAATAAAATACACTGTTTGACCATTTGACGCTCACTGTATATTCAAGAATGCGGCTCAAAGAGCAAAGCATTTGGGTAAAATTTAACCCGAATAAGTTTAATATATAATCAAAATAGGTAACCATTATAGGTTTGTAGTATAAAAGGAAATAATTATAAAACAATTTTGTAAGGATAAAACGATGAACATTTTATCTGCAAATCTGTAGGTAAATAGTTCATATAAGAAACCATTATATAATTTCAGCTACTTAACTTACATTTTTAGTCTTATTAAAAAATCTGTAAAATATGGGGTATTTAAATCTTTTTTAAAATCAATTTTTAAGTTGTGCTGGCAAACTATACCACCGAAAGTGGCACAGTAACACTTATACAATATGAGACATATGTATGTATGTAGATTACTAACATCATCGGTTGATGAAATAATTTGTGTCTTTAAAATGTCTGAGCATTGCTCGGAAATAGCGTGAAAATATGATATTTTAGGTCAACTAATACTCTACTTATTCATCATGTGATGTTAAACGGCATAGAGTACTTGCCCAAAGCCGATGTAGCTAGGTTTAGTGTTTTCGAGTGAAATATACTTCGTGGAATATATGGTTCCATTTGTGTCAGTGGCGAGAACGGGTCTAGAGCAAATACATGATCTATGTGTTTTAAGTTAATTTGTATCGACTGCGTTGGTTTGGCCAAGTCGTGTGTATAAATAAGAAAGCTCTGGGGAAAGATATTTGAATAATGTGTCACAAAACATCGCATTATTGAAGCCTAAAACTCTGGTGAAAAGTTAATCTTTAAGATCATCTTCAACATATCTTTAGATGCGAGCAATTGGAGAAGAAGCGCATACGAACGATTGGCTTGGATTTGGACCTTTAATTTAAGGTAAAACTGCAACAAGTTAATTATATTTATTTAAGTTGGTGGCAGTTGAATGTAAATTATGAACGCGGTTATTCTTTGTTTCACACGTCCTCACGATGGTGGACATAAATAGTTTGCCGGATTTCTCTATTTGATTATAAACTTTTTCTAATTTTAATTGGATGACATAAACATTGCTAATATTTTTACAAATTGGATTCATTCAGTACTGAAAAAGCTATTCCTAATACAATTAGAATGCATGGCATGAGTTCTGGTTATCCGAATCCCTGTTTCGTGTGATGGTTTCTGTAAATTTTGAAAACTAAAACTTGAATAACTATTAAAATAGTTCATTGCACAAAGTGGATTCATTTAGTACTGAATCTTTATAAAATTTACTTCGAGGAAACTCTCTAAAAGCTTTTCCTACTACAATTAGAATGCATGGCATGAGTTCTGGCTATCCCAATCCTTATTCCATGTGATACACATATACATATGTATAATTGATCACTACAACCTTTCAAGTCCGGATTACGACCTAGCTTTTCACATCCCTTATGTTGTATGTGTTAACTTTATACATGAGTGGTGGGACCTACAGTTTACGAATGACAGATTTTTTTGAGAAAGTTTTCATGGCAATTTTATTTACTCTCAGAGTTATTACCAGAAACCTGCTGAGAAGAAGTCACCGAAGAAATATTTTTTTATATTTCGTTTCGTTGAAAATACCTGACCTGCGGTTTGAACCGCGACCTCACGTCTAATAAGCCAACACACTACCTACTAGACTACGGCGACTATCTTGATGATGGTTTCTTTAAACATTCAAAACTACAAACTTTGTAAAATTCATTGTAATTTTCACATAAAAGTTTTGATTCTTATTATGGAATGTTTAAACTACATTTCCTTGTTAGGAAAGATAAATTTGTACTTCATTTGATTAAAATATCTCCCTGTAATCCTCAGAATTCAAAAGAATGAAATTTGCAATGAATCATCATTTTTACATCGATCTAGGAACTGTTCATTTATGAATTTCAATTTTGTTGAAGTAAATTATATTTTTATCTTTTAAGTTGTGCTCATTATAATTCAGAAGGATATACGCAGCAAAAATTTTAAAGTATTAAAAAGAAGGTGTGTTAATATTGTCAAATAACGCGTATAACTTATAATAAAGTATTATAACCATGTAATTAACAGCCGCTGCTTTTATAAATAAAATATATTCTTGGTATTTCATTAATATAATTAAAATCATTCCGTAAAAAATTATCTGCAGCCAAGTATCATTCAAAATTTCGAATTTATTTTGAAAAAGTCTTTAAATGATATAAAATGACATCGAATGAAATGATGGCCAATTGATATTTTGCAATAAATTCATGTAAAACACATAAACAAATAAAAAATTATATTCTTTTAATATTAATAATAATAATAAAAAGAAATGATTATTAGAAAGAAATGTTCATGCATTTTTCTCCCATAAAATAAACCATGCATATAGTTAACCCGATTTTTTTTTATTAACTAAAAAATAAATTAAATGCATGCTTAATAGTTTAAAAACATACTTAAAATAATTACTATAAGTATATACAATAATACATACATAAAACTCTTATTAATAAATAATACGATATAATAAAATGCATGCTTTTTGTTTAGACTTAATATTGATAATGAAATACCTTTTTCATATGTATTATAAATAATTTATAATAATTTTTTTTATAATTGCATACATGTATGCACGTATTGAAAATACAGTTTTATTTTAGGGTTTTGAGTTTATTTTCAATACAGAACTCACCTTAATGTCACCACCACCAGGTTGATGTTTAACATTGTCTTTGGAACCAACTTTTGGTTTAGCCTTGTCCTTAAAATCGGTTTTAAGCGTTTCAATTTTCTTATCACCACCGCCAGGCTTATGACTGGCATTTTCTAATGAACCAATTTTCGATTTGGCATTCCATTGTAATTTTGTTGAAATTATCTACATTTCAAAAGCAATTAAAAGACTCTTTTTTAATTAAAGAAATAAGTATTCATTAAGAAACTGGGTATATGTATGTATACAATATGTAAATGGATCTTTAGAATTGAAGTCCAATATGTATAGGGAATGATAAATTTTGATGGATAGTTGATGAAGGGTTTTTTGTAGAATTGTAGACTGTTATATTTTATATGATGTCTGGCGGAAATATTTCTAAATATTTTTGGTTAAGAATCAGAAATAGAAGTACAACAAGACAACATTAACCTTTTTTTATTTTTTTTTTAATAGAATTTATATGTTTTTTTAAAACCTATGAATTGATAAGTCGACTTACAGTAGCTCAAACGTTTAATTGGACACTAGGTATGTGATTATTCAAATGCCCATTTCTCCACTTCAATGGAAATATTTGAAAAAAATGTTGATATAAATTTATAGATATTTAAAAAAGCTTTTAAACAATGTATAACACTTAGCATTTTTTATTTAAAAATGTTTTTAAAGCATAAAAGGAAAACAATATTAACGAATTTCATGTCAAACGCATAATTGTACAGCCAAATAAAAGGCACTATTTTAATACTTGGAACCAAAACCTTTGCTTTTTTATTGTTCCCAAGCATAGAGGCATCGACTGCATGAGATGGCCATAAAATCTTGGAGTTATGTTGATCTAATTGTCGCCTAATACCTTGTTTCAACTGCTCCACTGTGATGATACTAGATTTATAGAGCTTACGGACAAGTTTTTCCCAAACATGGGATAAGCGTCCTGTGTCGGTGTTTGGCCACTTTGCTTCATATTTTGTTTTAAAATGCCCAAATGTTGGAATGAATCCATTTTACTGTCTATATAATGAACATACCCTACTCCTGCACTGGAAACACATCCTCCCATCAGTACAAACACTCCGCCATTCTTGAAAATAGCCTGAACATTGTTAGTCAAAAACTCAGTATTTGGCTTACGCCAGACGTTCTGTTTTCCATGAATTCCATGTAGGTTAAATTTACTTTCATACGTAAAAACTACCTGCATAGTGCCTACATAGCACCGATGTACATATATAGCGACTCTTTACTGATGAGAGTAAATTTTTAAAATAATTCCATTAAAGCGGAAAAATTGGCATTTGAATAGTGTCATGCTTAGTGTCCAATTATACGTTTACCCACTGTATTGGATATACTGTATTTATGAAGTATCAGTTTGGTATTCGAATTTTTTATACTAACATATGAAAATAATAATTAAGTTAATTTTTTTAAACGATATGTACGTAATATAGTTGTAATTTAAACATATTTTCAATATTCCAAATAGCTACACATATAAACTTAACCGTACATATAAATATTTCTTTTAATTTCAATAATAAATTTTTTTTATCCAATTTTAGCTTATTTTCCATAATTCTCTTAACGATCTTAATCTCAGCCATTTAAATTCCTATAGAAGGAATCAATGTCATCATTCATCGAACTTACTGTCTCTCCCAAGTATTAAAAATACTCTTCTATTTTTTTTTCTTTGCTGGAATAATAAGTCTTAAATTTAAAATTTTTTCCTTTTGTTTTTATGCAAAAAAATAAAGAATGAAATATAATTCAACTGAAAGTGTTTTTCCAAAACATATGTTTGTACATTATTTACTTGGCATTTTTATGTGTGAGATGTCATAAATTCTATTCAACCGTGAAATTAAAAAATTACATACCAAATCAAACATACAAAAAAAAAAAGATCCCAAACACCAAAAGAATTTTGCTGACAATATTACTCAAAAAAAGTTTTGGCTCTCTAGTCTAGTCTACTTTAAGTACATAAATCACTACAAAAGATGATCGACATAAGCTTTGTTTAAAGAGTGACAATGTTTATACGAGAAGTGTTTTTATAGAAATTTTTTAAGAATTCACAAATTTTTACAGCTTTTTTTCGTTACTGCTCTTGTATGGAAATGAAATTTAAAAATTAAAAATCTTTCTTTGTTTTTTTTTTTTTCATTCAATTTTTGAACGTTTCTCTTACCTTCTTTTCGCCTCCTTTCGGTACGTATTTATCATTTTTAGCCTCAATTCTTGGAGCTGCCTTTATTTCAATTTTCTTTGTTTCGATTTTAACATTGCCACCACCGGGCTTGTAACCAGCATTATCAAGAGATCCAATTTTGGAGCGTACGGCCTTCAAATTTGGTGAAGGAGCGTGTCCAACTTGAATTTTATTCATTGGTACTAAAAGAAAAAAATAGGAAATTATATTTAGTTAAGGCAATTTTAATAAAAACGTGATATTGTTGTAGATCAGGAAGACAAAAACATATTTTTCAGTGTCCTATTCATTTTTTGCAGATGTACATATTTATGTAGGTCGTAACTCTGACTGAAGGTGTTGTAATGACCAACTATGTTATTTTACCACATCAATCCCTTCTTACCTACAGACAGAATGTGGAATGTAATTCCCACTTATTTATAATTCTATATTGAGGCATATAGTCCTCTACAATTGCAATATAGCTCGTGGTTTACTGTTCGATCCATTCTACAAGAGACAGATATTTCGTTACGCGTAGGTTTACGTGGTACTCGTATAAAGCACTTCCTTTTAATTCTCAGCCTAACGTTTAGACGTAAAGTATACTTTCTGCAGAAGATTTCTCTGTCTACTACAGTTAATATTTCTAGTTTTAACACAATTAAACAATTAAATGCATGCGTAGGTCCATCCTCTGAATGCTGTCCTTAAAAAAGAAAAAATTGTAATACTTCCCTCTGTATTAAATTGTTTTCTGTCTTTTCACATCGAAATACTATTACGGAACCAACTTTTAGATCAGTATAGTAGGGTAAAAGTATTCACTTTCTTCCAAAATGTATTTCTTTTTACGGTTCTTGTATAAAGTTGATTGCCCTATAAAGTGTACAAATCTTCAAATGATTCCAGAACTCGCTCACAAAGGCTAAAGTAATAATTCGGGAACAGGATTTAGGCAGTAAAGGAAGAAATCTCTTTTTTTTTTTTTTTGTTCCAAACACATTCTTCACTTCAAAAACGAATTCTGGAGAAAGCTTTGTTAAAGTCTTTGCTGTAAGAATACCACAAAAACTAGTGTCAAATAGTTGTCAGACTTGTTCATAAAATTTATTTTCTCAATGAAACAATCTTCATTAAAACAATTGTTCAAAATATATATCAATTCTTTGACAAACTTTCTCATGTAGGCCATGTTCCAGATTAGCTCTTAACGAGTTATTTACCCATCAGACTTTAACTGACCATTGCATTAATTTAATTGTTGTAATTATTATTATCCTGTCATATAAAAAATGTTACCTTTTTTAACTGGTTCCGGTTCAGGAGTTTTCAATAGCAAACGATTACGTGAAGTACTACGAGACTTTGAGGATTTATTAGATGGTGTAGTACTGGGTGGTCGTGAAGTAGCCGACTTTTCCGGTTTCGATGATACCGAAGTGGGAGTCTTAGCTGGTGAACTTGGCGAACCAGGGCCGTTGCGTTCCTAAAAATATTTGCAATAATTTATTATTAAATCAAATAAATACATAGGCTTCTTAATAGATTTTATCTCTTTTTAGTTACAATTATAAAATTAGTATCTGCCGTTATAATTAAATGCATTTTTAATCGAATTCTCTCTTTATCTTCTGCCCTGCCTATATTATATAATTACAAATAAATTATATTGTATTTATTTTTTATTATTTTAGTTGCTAAAATGATAACAAATTTCGTAAGAAATAAAACCAAATAGCGTTGTGTCTTGCACTCTTAATAAACTTCTGACAATTTCTTCACTGGATTTTTTGTATTCAGCTGGAGAATAATTTTCCTTCCAAAGGACGAAATACGAAATAAAGTTTTCATGTTGTTTTATCGATGGTATTGCATGTGTGTTTGTTTCTCATCCTGTATATGTATATTTATTTTAATTTGTTTCTTCTTGTTTCTTTCATTTCAATTTAATGGTTGTAGTTGTTTTAAGCAAAAAAAAAAAAAATAAACAAAAAAAAAAAATAAGAAACGAAAACTAAAACTTGATGATAAATTACATTTATCTATACAAACTGTTAAACAATAAACAAAAGTAAAAAAAAAAGTGAAAGTATGACTGACTCCTTCATACAGATATGACAATCAACACAAAAGGAAAATAATTTTACATAGTTTTCGAACACAAAAATTCATGAATATTCATTAGTTATTATAAACCCGAACGTAAATATTAGTAAATTGTTACAGAATAACAAAAAATACACCAACTCCTCTAATTATATGTATAATCAATATGACAATTCTGTCTTCTCCCTTAAAGAGAAGAGATTCTTTTTAGAATTTAGATAATTTCACCGATTTTCATAACTACAGAAAACAGTGCCTTGCTATCTAAATGCCCCAGTACTCTAGTGAGCTAACTTGCAAGAGTATACTTATCAAGCACTGGTCTGTTTTCGAATTTTCGAATTTAGGCATAGTATAGGACCCCATAAGGCATCCATGACTATTTATTTTCTTTCAAAATGTTTTTGTTTTTACAGATCTTGTAAAAGTTTATTTTTCTATAAAGTGGACAAGGTCTTGGCAATATGTTCTACAAATTTTGGCTCACAAACACTGAAATAATAATTAGGAAACAGCATTTAGACTGTAAAGAAAAAAATCATTTTTTTTTCTTGTTTAATTCAAAGTCATTATTTACTTAAATAATGAATTCCAGAGTAAGTTTTGCATATTCTTTGCTGTAAGAATACCACAAAAGTGCCACATAGTTGTCAAGACTTTTATTCACAAAAATTTTCAACGAAGCAAACTCCTTCACGGTTCTTAGGTGGTCAACAAACAGGCATCTTTTAGCATGTTTTGGTTGCCCAACTACCAGTGGGTTTAGTAAGGGAGGCTTAAATACGATAAGTAAGTTGAAATTCAATCCTTACAAATAGTTTTCAGAGCCGTTTAATACATTCTTTAAGAGTGACCTTATGTCGAGATCATCTTTTTTCAGAAATCAGAATTTCTATATCTGCTGAGCATATACAATTGTGCAGTGAGATTGATATATAGCAATTAAATGCTGAACAAAGTTTCCCCTCAGGCGTGATTACTTGTTAACCCCAAGCATGATTAAATGTCCAAAAAGTAATAAAAACCTATATGTTCACTTCTGAATTAAATTCGGTTTTCGCTTTTGTCTTTGTAGTCGCCGTAGTCTATTTGGTAGTGTGTTGGCTTATTAGACATCAGAACTTGGTTTAGGTCAGACATCTCCTACAAAACCGAAATATGAAAAAATATTTCTTTGGCGACTACCTCTGAGCAGATTTCCTGCAAAAACTCTGAGAGCAAATAAAATTGCCATGAGAAGTTTCTCAGAAAATTTTTCGTTCAGAGTCAATTTTAAACTGGAGGTCCCGTCACTCAGGTGCAAAATTAACACACACAACATAAGTGGTGTGGGAAACTAGGTCGTAATCCTGACTTAATGGTTTTAATGGCTAATTATGTATACATGCATGTATGTTTGCTCTTTCTATGCAAATATTTGCATAGACACATACTTTTTTTAAGTCTTTACTTTAAATTAAAATGTTATTTAATGCTGTTTGCTCTTATAAAATTATTTTGCTCTTTGTGTAAATATTCGTATAGTTAGACAGTAGCTTAAATTTAAAAGACTTTATGCTAATTTAACCTATTTTCTTATTTTAAAACTGGGAATTCCCAATAATATTTATTTTATCGAATCTATACACTATGAACTGAAATAAATGTGCTCTATGGCAGCCCGCCCTGAAGGAGTGAAGAAAAAAACGTCAAAATTTCATGCTTAATACGTTAAGATTGATAATCATTCAATCTGTCACTAACACATCTTTATTCCATATAAAGTTAAAAACTTTAAACAAATTAAGTTTTCTATTTTATTATTAACAATTAATCCTGAGTGTATGTCAATATTTGTAAAGATTGCTGAAAGAAAATTATTGTCTATATTTACATACTCTTACTCATACTCATATACTGAATTCAGGTATGTCAGCTAGAATATGTTATAACTTTAGTTTCTGTTTTAGTTTTTAGATACAATATTTTCTATATCATATTACATAGTATGTATGTATACCGTATGTAACATATATTTGTATGAGCATGTATGTATGTACATATTTTCCTTTTTTTGTTCTCTTTTAATTTTTTTTGGTAGTTATTTTATTGACAAGGTAAAAACGAAAATTGCTATCACGTTTACAAATTTGTTCTACACATGTAAGTAAAATAGCAAAGCACCTGTTTTTTTTTTTTAATCAATTTAAAAAATAACTGCTTTTTAGGTAAAATATAAAATTTAATATTTGAGTAAGAAATTGGTTTTTTTATTGCGTTTAAATTTAAAAAAAAAAAATTTATTTTTTAGAAACACTCGTTTGTCTGACTGTTAAAAACGTTCTGTAAATGAAAGATTTTCATTTGAGGTATTGAAGTCTCATTGATGGGATTTTGAATTTTTTCTTTATATTTATTGTCTTGTTTAATAAAGCGTAACGCAGTTTTTATTGCTTCTGTTCTTATTTTAGGTTTTCTTTTTAATTTCTTAACAATGTTCTTGTTTTTTTATTTTTTATTGAATTAAAGTTTTAACAAATTGTATCATTTTGCTTTTTTGTCAATGCTTTTGCGTAGGTTGTTGTTTTTTTGATATTTTTGATAATTTGGTTTTTTGCTCCTTCTAAATGCCCCGTTACTCATGTGTTTCTTTATTTCTTTTTCAGTTTTAATTGCTTTGGTTTCTTCATTGCATCATTTCGGATTTTCAGTAAGTATGTATGTATTGGATTTGGTGATTTAATTTAATTTATAATTTTGTATTTGTAATGATATTTGATAATGATTGAAATTGAATTGTTTTTATTCCTTATCTCCTTGTAAAATCCTAAAGAAGAAAATTATATATTGAAACGTACCAGACTCATTGATATCGAATATCATACATTTTTTGAGACTTATTTCAACATTTTATTCATCATGGAAATTAAAGTCAGCTCAAGATAACCAACTTATCACAATAACGGATCTATACTCATCAGAAGCTGAAATTACTAAATGTAAATATTCAAAGTTAAACTCTAGACAAAGGCCGGTATCAACTATCAAATATTGGGTAAGTGGACAAATGCTTTTCTTTATAAAAACTAAACTGAGTAGTAAAACTATTACAATCTTTTTGTAAATTAAAGAAAATATTTTGTTCTAACGCAAAAAAGCCTTAAAAAGGCTGTTGCAAAAATGATTTAATTTTTGGTGAAATTCCTTAAATAAGGACTTTTATAGCTTGTAGTTCTCCAATTCAATACGTGACTGTCTTTTTGTATCATTCAAAAGTTTTTTTTTTTTTTTTTTTTTTTTTTGTTATAAAACATAATTTGTCACTGCAATCCTTCAGTCCGGATTATTATCAAGCTTCTCACGACACTTTTGTTGTGTGTGTTAATTTTAGTCATGAGTTGCGTGACCTACAGTTTAAAGTCGACTCCAAACGACGGTTTTTTGAGAATATTTTTTATTTTCTCTCAAATTTTTTGCCAGAAATCTGCCTAGAGGAATCAGGTGAAGAAATATTTTTTCATATTTCATTTAGTTGGAGATGGGGTTTGAACAAGCGATTTCTGGCTTTTTTTGTTATAATAGCTATCATAAGTATGTGGATATTTAAGAACGGTACAGCCATATCGATGCTAGTAGAGCATTTAGTAATAAAAGATGATTTTTATAAAAAAAAATTTAGACTATTACAAAGAAAGTTTCTTTACTAACAGAATTTTTTATGATTTCGCTATATAGAATTCTTGTGCATGAAGCTTGTGACAAATCATCCAAAATATATCATATCGTCCATTAAACGTCATTTATATTCTTAGTGGAATCCTTTTATAAACTTCTAACACATTTTTTAACCCTCCACTTATTCTGTTAAGCACTTTTTAGACCCTTTTCTTTTTTAATCTGATAGCTGAGTATTTTTCCGTTGTGTTAAAAGCTTACTAAAGCTTTGTTAATTCCTAAAACATGAGGAACAAATAACATGAATTCTAAAATTATAAAAAACAAAAGTAACCGCCTTATTGTGAAACAATAATGTGAGGTTTCAGTAGGGTCTTTCAACAGGGACTTCTGATCTTTGACAGGTAATAACGGCCATTTATGAAGCTACATATGCCAAGATAGTTGTCATTTGATCACTTATCTCGCCAAACGCCCATGGACGGATAAAGCACAACGACGTGTATTCGTTAAATGATGTCTGTGGCAGTTGGTAACTGACCCTAATTTTCATCGAAAAATCAACTTCAGCAATGAAGTCCATTTCTATATGAATGGGTACGAGAACAAACAAAATTGTCAAATCTGAAACGAAGCCAATTCATATGACATCTAAGAGAGTTCAAGGCATCCAGAAAAAATTACTAATTGGTATTGACTTTCTACTGATTATCGGTTCATATTTTTTGGAAAACACAGTTAGTGGAGTCGTCACTGTTAACGGCGAGCATTACAAACTCCTCTTGTCCTTAATTGAATGATCAATGACATGTTATTTAAACAGTACGGCACTACGTATCACACAGCTCCCGCCACATTGGGTATTCTGCATGAGCGATTTGAGGGTATGGCCTCCGAGGTTGATATTTTCTAATGACGATAAGCCACAAATCGCGACGGTCCTTAAAGCAACATACCTTATGTAATCATTCAAATTCGGTCTGACTTATGTGCCAGAGTCATTGAAAATTGAAAACTTTATGTGCTCTGCATCCAAAGAATGTATGTCCATTCCACACATAATGACATCAATAGTTCTTTCCAACGAATTAAAAAATTAGTAAGTCTGAAGTAATTCTTATAATTAGGATATATAGGATTATAATTAATGCAATCGAGGACAATTTATTAGTTATACAAGAATCTGTGTGTACAACCTCGCTTGATAGTCCAAACTGATTTATTTAATTATATACGTTAAGTTTAAGCCGTAGTTTAATTAAAAATGCTTTAAATATAAAACTCACCTTCTCCTGAGTAGACTCATCCACACCACTGTCATTATCGCCTTCTGTAATAAAAATTAAGAACGTTATTGTCAAACAGAATTTAAATTGATATCGAATTTATCTCGGGAAATGGTTACAATAAAAAAGGCTTCAATAGTTTAACAAATAAAAAATAAACAACATTTCTTACTAGACAATTCAATTTTCTTAGATTTCGTAGATGATATACCGGAACTGTTCGTATGATCTTCACTTTTAGATTTTTGTGGTTCCGAATCATTGGCATAGGAATCGGGAGATGTCAGCGATAAATCACTAGTTTTTGCTGTTAAAGGTGATTCAATATCCTCCTTTAAGTGTGGTGTTTCAATCTCTTCGATGAGCGATGCTCCCATGGGATCATTTTTAACATATGGCGAGGATTTCAGTGGTGTAACAGCCTGACCCATAATGACATCATCGTCATCGTTTGTAGAGAGAGCTGAGGGTGGTCTATGCGGGGGTTGATGCTGCTGCTGCTGTTGTTGTTGCTGTTGCATTGTTAATAGAGATGGTTGCCGTGATTGGGATTGTAAATGTTGGGGCTGTGCATTTGGTGGTTGACCTGGTGGCCGATTAAATGGTGGCCTTGACTGCGGATTACCTGGATATGGATTCTGTGGACGATTAGTCTGTGGTTGCCCTGGCGCCTGCGGTGGCCATGGAAAAGCACCTTGAGGTCTCGGTGCACCTTGACCTGGTGGACTTTGTGGTGGTCCACCGCCACTTTGAGGCCGAATTTGTGGATTTTGGGGACCTGGAACACCAGGTCGTGGACCCGGTGCACTTGGACCCACTAATAAATTTCCACGACTATCCATAGAACGCAAGGGTGGTGGTGGTCCTCCTGGTCTAACATTTTGTTGTTGCATTGGTGGACCTCCCGGTCTTGGTGGTTGACCCATGGGTGGTCTAGGTGGCATGCCGCCCGGAAACGGAGGTCGCGGTGGACCGGATGGCCTCATCTACATAAGTTTTTATTTTTAAAAAATTGATTTTCAATTTCAAAGAATTGTTAATAAAACTAAAACAAGTGCTATTCAAATGTGCAAATACCTCTTGCTGATAACAGGCTTGATCCTGAGCAACTAAAATTTGTTTGAAGCTATAATTCCCTTAGTTGTTGTGTAGGAAACTTTATGTCTGTTTATATTTTAATGACATCTTTATATGTATGTTTTTCACATTCAAATATAATTTGTAAAGGCTTCATTTACATTTAAAGAATTTTTGTCATGAAATTCAGTTTCCAGTTGTAACATGACCCAAATTGCCTATTTTAGCCTTTTTAACGTTCTTGCACACACGTTAGTTCATTCGGAATAAATTTATTTGATTTTTTTTTACCAATCATTTATTGATTCAACAAAAAATTTTCTATTTTTTCTTTATTTTTTTTAATATTTTTTTTTTTTTGCTTAAATTTCGTGGCCCAAAACTAACCACAAAAACTAAACTAATAAATGCAGGCAATAGAAAACAAAAAAGGAAATCAAATATAATAAAACAAAACAAAACAATAAAAATATTACAATAATTTAAATTTGAGAAATTTATTGTTAAACATTTGCAAAATATCAGAAACTATTTCAAATGTTAAAGGGTTTACGACACTTTCTCCAATGTTCGTGTACAGCATTGGCTTGGTGGTCTTAGAAATGTAAGAAATTTGTTTCTATTATGGAAGACAACTGTTGTGTTGTTAGATTTCACATATCGTATGATGATGGTAATCGAATGT
The DNA here is from genome assembly GCA_927399465.1 of Sarcophaga caerulescens. NCBI lineage: Eukaryota > Metazoa > Arthropoda > Insecta > Diptera > Sarcophagidae > Sarcophaga > Sarcophaga caerulescens. Next base: position 51,213,431 of record OV656872.1, on the reverse strand, counting down.
AATATTGGAAGAAGCTATACAGTATTCCCTCGATTTACGTTGTTTCGATTAACGTCGTCAAAAATTTTGTTCCCTTCAACTTCGATTTGCGTTGTCATTCGATTTACGTTGCCTTTTTTTGGAACCAACTGTGATGTAAATCGAAAGATTACTGTAACTTTTTTAAGTTCCTTGTTAAAAAACATACTACTTTGTAGTATGAGCAATATGAAATTCGTTTCGATTTACGTCGCCTTTTTCCGGAACATTTTACGACGTAAATCGAGGGAATACTGTACTCATAGAGATAGTTATGACAAAAGAGAACAATTTAATAGTTGAGCAATTCACGTATTAATTCAAGCTACAACAAAGAAATGTTTATTTGAAAAAATCTGGTCATACTAATAAATACACGACTCTGGAGCTAGAGAAGCAGTAGTGCATGATGTAAATACTCGAGATCGAGATCGCTAAGTGCAGATGGTGTTTTACGAGATTTTTATAACGATTGATTAAAAAACCTAATGTTTACGTGTAGTTTGAGAGTATGTTATACGTATCCCTAAGGAAATGTGAAAGATGACAGCCTTCTTTGCTTCTAAAGCACAAACAGACCACTCAGCAATGTTATTATTTTAAAACTTTCTATCCATACATTTGTGTATTCCTCCTTATCAAATAGTTAAGTCAGTTAAAATACACAATACCTTCGGCATTGCTGTCGTCTTTTCTGGATATAGAAGACACTTTCTTCCACGTGAGTTCTTCTATAGTATATGCTCTACATAATATTGGATCACTCATCAGTTCATCTCTAGATTATACATCCATTTCCTACTACCTTACTATACGTGATCTAACGAAGTCGACTTTAAATTAAGCCAAATCGAATGAATTCAATTTAATTGCTTAATAGCTGCCGCCTAGGTTAGAGACTTTGGTTTTCTTAAGAGACCTTAAGTATCGAAATTAACTGTACTCTAGTGGAAGAAAAACTTTGGATACAGAATAATAAAAACTATTTATGACTTTTCCAAAGTAAACGTTAATTTTGTTGTCAAATTTTGTTACATTAATTTATAACTTTTTAAACTGTGTTAGTTCGACCAATTAAAAGTCCGATGCAATGGTTTAATGGAGTACACTATATAAAGGCTCCTGTCTTATTAGAACTGCGAGCCAGCATACAATACCGATTTTTTTTAACAATGGCATATTCGCACTATCTAATAAGTGAATTGTGGTCTTTGTCAGCTTAGTGCTGGGTCATGGCACAGATGTATTGAACATGGATATAGCAACGCCTTCTTGTACACGACCATTGTTGTCTTGCCATAAAACGATCAGAGTTAGGGTATATGATCTAAAATATGATGATTGTCGTTAGTCCTTATGCCACTATCGAAATTCTTGAATATGACTGACAAGATGGTCTAGCATGAATGGAAATAATTGTGGTTTACTATTAGACTGTTCCAGCCTGAGATCAATTTGTTTATGATACCCAATGTATTACAAATACGATTTGGGATTGCCTAATCAGTTATCTTAGTAGTAGTCGCAGTCATAGAGACAAATTGATCTTACTAACGGTATCTCAATGAAGATAACGTAATGGCCTCCAAGGAAAGCCGAAAATTACCCTCCAAAAAGTTAAATTTAATAACTGAAGAAAAATTATTAAATTATTACTTTCATTTAATAGAAACCTAATAGAGAATTATTAGACTAAAGCGATTATGAATTGATAACTCACCAATCTCTCCATTCATCTGGCAAAAGACTAAGCAAGGGCATCAAACTGGATTTACATCGTATCATAATTTTTTTTTTTAATTATCGTGTAATATTGATGGAAGTCGGCATAGTCTATTAGGTAGTGTGTTGGCTTGTTAGACGTAATGCCATGGTTCGAGCCCCAGGCCAGATATTAAAACAAAATACAAAAAGTATTTCTTCGGCGGTTTCCTCTCAGCAGATTTCTGGCAAAAACTCTGAGAGTAAATAAAATTGCCATGAAAAAGTTTCTCAAAAAATCTGTCGTTCGGAGTCGACTTTAAACTGTAGGTCCCTCCACTTATGTATAAAATTAACACACACAACATAAGTGGTGTGAGAAACTAGGTCAATAATCCTGACTGAAGGGTTGTAATGACCAATTATGTATGTATGTATGTAATATTGATATAATTAAGGGAGTAATGCAGCCAAAAATAATAAAAATGAAATAATAATAATAAATGACAAAAATGGCAGTTTAAAACCTTTAATATTCAGTTCTTCTGTTAATGTTTAAAGAATGAAAAATAATTTTTATTGCTTTTCTATATCAAATGTACACATAACATACATTAGGTATTCAGTTCTCCATTAATAATATTATATTAATTACACAGCCCTGCAAATTTTTACTTTTTTTGTGCAAATAAGATGGCTGCAGGTGTTTCCGTAGGCATTTAGCGCGCTGAGCACGCCATATTGGATCCGCCATTTTAAATTTTTAAATCTGAATGAAGATCTGTAATCAGCGACCCCAAAAACCCCTAAGTAACAATTTTCAAGTAAATCTGATTAATTTTTAAGGACCTCCGTAATGGATGCATGCAATCAATTTGGCTCATTTTAAAGAGCAAAGATCAATTGTCAATTTCTGACAATAGCGATGGTTCTAGCACGTCAGTGTTTAGCTCTACAATTTTTCAAAAATAGCCAAAAACGCTATTTTTAGGGGTTTCAACCTCCTTTTTCTCGAATACCTGAAGTCGTGGAAAGTTTTTGAACCCAGATTCGTGTTCAGCGCGAAAATGCCTTCGGAAAAATCTGGAGCCATCTTATTTACAAAACCCATGCAGGTGTGTGTTAATACAGAAAGTGGTAGAAGTACATGACATTCGCTCTACGATAATCTACGACATTGAAATCATTGAAAATTAAAAAAGAAATGGACCAAAGACATACATAATTGTAACTAAACAGTATTATTAGTAATTTTTCTCTAATTTATTACTTCAAAGAAAAAATTTCAACTCACATAATTACTAGACTTAAAATTCAATTTCTAAATCTTAGTGAAATAAAAGTTTTATAAAATTGAAAAGTGCAGGTGCCAAAATCAATTTCTAAAAAAAAATTTCAATAAAAACAATGCAAAAGAAAAAAAAATCAACTTACCGCATCGGTATCACCCATTACGTTTTAAAATGAAAATTCAAATGTTCGAAATCTTTGTGGAGAAAAAAAGGGATTTTCCGTAAAAATTGTTTTAAATAGTTTTTAAATTTTTTATTAAAACTTTTTTAATTAAATCCGTTTAGAATCAAATAGACAGACACTCAAATCGATAAATTTCGCACAAATACACACAAGAAGTATACGTGTATTTTTCTGTAAATTTAAAAAACGTAAAATAAATCATGCAAATTTAAAGCATTTCTATTCCATATTAATCAAGACACATTTGACACATTTTTTGTATCTTGAGTAAATTTAAAAGAAACCGCCAGTACTCCTTTATAAGAAAGAAGAGAAAAAACACTCGCTTAACACCGTTGAACTCTAGACCACGTGTGAAATCCTTAACACCAGACATACTACCAGCCAGTTATACGCTAATCTGTTTGGTAGAGGAGAAACTCCTAAAGTCAGTAACTTTTCAAAATCCATATAGGAAAACAAACAAACCGAAAAAGGGGAGTATCTTTGAGCATAAAGTTTAAATGAATGTATTGATTTTCATAGAGAAAAATCAAATTGTGAAAATTAAAACATTTTTCAAAGCGAAAAACAATTTCAACCATGTTTTTGAAATTCTCAGGCTTTCTTTATCCATCGTCATTTACATTGGCGTTTAACTGCGTCTTAATGATGGACGTTAAAAAATGTAATGAATCGATTTCCAATTTAACTCAAAACACGTCGACGTTTTCTATGCATTGCTCGATTTTTATAACAAAATGCGAAAAAAAAACCAGAAAGTATTATGTTTGCATAAAAGTAATAACGATTTTTATAACAGTCTTACATTATAATAAAAATTAACCGTACATGTATGGTATCACCTTAATGTCCACCTAACAAACATCAAGATGTTGTACGGCTTCAGTAGCGTTACCCGACTGCGTGTTATTTACTAAACGCTAAAGTATTTCCGTCTGAGATGCATTAATACCACACAGTTTTCAAGTATGTGTTGTGAAGATTCGTTCTACTTAACTCGGAATCTTCGTACATCCCTATTCTAAAACCAATGTCTTTTAAATCTACAATGCCCAATTAAATGGCCAGTTACTATTCTCAAATATCTTCTCGTTTTAATTACTTCAGATTGTCTTATATGAGTAGAGTATGCGCCTGTCTTAATCTTTTGTGTCACCGAGTATACCTTTCCAACTCCTTCTCAATTATACAGAAAGGTTACTCAGCCTCGTGAAAGCTACCCTTCTTCCTCAGCCTTCACATTTCTCCGATTTCCCATATGACATGGGTGACCTCAGTTCCCAGACTATCTGATTCTGCTTTCCATTTTAATCTCCACTCAACCTCTAACTACCAGATAGTATTGGAATATTCCGTGCTCTACACTTTCTGTTCAAGTTGAACATATCTTTCGATAGAGTTTCTCCACGCGGTCTGAATATTTTTCCCTGTTAATCACTATGCCGCTGGTGAGTATCGCGTCTAACTTGGCTCTCATTATCGTATAAATAGGTTCATGACAATTTTTCGAAGATGAATTCACAAGATTCTCCTAAGACGTCTATATACGAACGCCTAGCTTCTGTCTATGCCACTGAAAAATGTTTTAACGCTGGATTTAAGACAAAATATTTTTCATTACTTATTATTCTTTGCTAAGACGAAGACGATAAAATCTGTCGTTGACTAAGAAATGTTATCTCTAAACTGTATTGGATGTAGAGATTAGAAACCTTACTCAATGTATAATACTCTTTTCTGATGTCCTTTGTTGATGATTGAATTTCTTAAAGGCCATGCTTTTGGAAGGAGAATAAGTGGCCTTATTATAACCCTTCAGTAGGCTTACGACCTAGCTTCTCACACCACTTATGTTGTGTGTGTTAATTTTACACATAAGTGGCGGGCCTACAGTTTAAAGTCGACTCTGAACGACAGACATTTTCAGGGCATTAGCATTATTTAACATGAGTTTTTATTTCATATAGAATTATCTAATTTCGAAAGTTATTTTATAAATTGGGAAATAATTTACGAAAACAGTACCATAATAAAAATAAATGAGGACTCAATTCGAGATTAAAAAAAAAACGATATATTTCCTTTCTCTTTAATGATTTAAGCGTCAGTCAGACAAAAAGTTTGTTCCTTCAATTATGAATTCATTCCTTTGAATCGTAAGACAAACTAGTGTAATTATTTCCTACGGTTCTCTTTCATTTCCTTTCACACAAACACATACTTAGGACTTTGTAGTCAGACATGAAAACAAGTCCAAAGAAGACAAAATGAAAAGAAAAAGAATTATTAAAACAAAAATATTTAAAAAAAAAAACAAAACTTGCTCGTAATTCTAACTAAAAATGAAAGTTATTTTTCTTTCGGGGCATATGGTGTGTCGCATGTTTAAACATTCCCAAACAGCAAAAAAAAAACTTTTTTTTTTCACAAAACTATGAAAAACCATTGACTACGTTTTGGTAAATGCTGGTTGGTTAGTTGTAACAAACAAAACAATTATCATGTTAAATAAAAAAACGTATACATTTCGCTTCAATTTTATTACGAATTGAACTTAACATTTTGGCAATATTTCAACAAAAAAAAAAAAATAATAAGAAAAAGAAAAAAGTAACGAATTTACGAGAAACAACTGGTAATAATAAGATGGTATTTGCCAAACGTTTGTTACCGAAAATTGTCTCGAAGTCTTTTTTCCCTTTTTACTTTGATTCAATAAGTGTATCAATAGGTAAAGAAAAAGCATATCGTGAATTGAAATTTTTTAATGGAATATCAAGGCAAGATGTTCTTTTCCTATTAAATTAAATAAAGGCGGAGAATTTAACATTGAGCATACATTCCTATACTAACCTATTAAAATTTGTATATGGTTTCTCAGTTTGAGGTTTTTTTTTTATGAAAAAAGAACTTAAATCCACTACCCCACTACTTGTCTGCCACAATATGATAACAATTGTGTACCTTACAGTGGCTCAACTGAAGTTGAAATAAAACAAAAAAATTTGAGCTGACTGTCTAGCGCGTAGTCACCGTAGTCAAGTGGGCAGTGAGTTGGCTTGTTAGAGGTGAGACCACGGTTCAAACCTAAAGTCAGACTTCTCCAACAAAACGAAATATGAAAAAATATTTCTTCGACAACTTTCTCTCATTAGATTAGATGAGAGTAAATAAAAATTGCCAAGAAAAGTTTCTCAAAAAATCTACCGTTTGGAATCGACTTTAAACTGTAGATCCCGCCACTTATGAATAAAATTAACACACACAACATAAGTGATGTGAAAAGCTAGGTCGTAATCCTGATTGAAGGGTTGTAATGACCAATTATGTATGTCTAGCGCGTATTCTTTTTAAAAAATGTGTTTTATGTAAAGGAAAGCACTCAAGGCAATCGACATTTGTCTATTGAACAGGTTTTACAGCAATATTTACCATTTGCAGGACCTTAAGGCTTACAAAATTTAATTGTGACAAGGACTGAAGTCAGCAACGGCAAAAACTTGTTAATTTTATGGAAGAACAAGCGGTTTGTTTTATTGAAAACGATATTTTCTCATTTTGCATGACAATATAAAAAATGTTGACATATGTTTCGTCCTCATATTGACAATTTTGATTGTCAAATGGAAAATGTTCATATTTCCTAAGAATTTTTTTTTGCTTTCGACAAATTGTTATTGATGTAATCTGTATAAATGATTTTATTCCTGAGATGAACAATTTTATGAAATTACTTTGACTATTGAAATTAAAAGATTTAAAAACTTAGCCTATCTCAACGATAAACTTTATTGACATTACACTACCTAACGTACGCATTAAAATCTGAATGGAACACCTATTCAGCGTGAATTTGCTGAGAAAAGCTTACAATTACGTTATTTTGATACAGAAGACAACTATCTTTCACAAAGATAAAGTTTATTAAAAGAAATGCCAAAAAATTGCTGTCTTGAATGGTATCATCCAATGTGCATTTAAGGAAATTCTACCGAAAAGTAGGCACAACTTTTACCAAAAACGTCAATAAAACCATAACACGATTTATATCGATAAATATAATAAATTTCCTTTAAAAATATGTTTATATAATCAGTCTTTAGAAAACAAACTCTTAATTTGACCATAAGTGCTGAACGTATGATTGATTTCCAACATATCAAATATTACTCATACGTATCGGTGGCCAAGATGTGTATGTAAAATTAATTTTGCTCTGCTCTTTATGCATACATATGTCAATTAATTAATAATTTTTAATATTCCATTCAACTGACCCTCTCCTTTCCAGACGTATACTTAATTTACAATAATACAGTGCATACAATTCATACGCCAAAGAATTTTAGGTCATTTCATAAATGCCATAAACTTAACATTTTTCTTTCCTTTCAAGTTAGCCTAGTTAAGTTTCCGTTTTAATTTAATTTTCTTTTACAAGCATTTGTGTTTACAGGTATTCAATGAATGCTCATAGTTTTCATGTACTTTAATGGTTCTATTTATACAATGAAAAGCCCTTTACACTTTGTGCAAATAAAGCAAAATTTATTTGAAATATTTGCATTTGGTCATAATTCTAGACGATAACAATCTAAAAAGACATTAATGTAATGGCATTATTAAGAATTTCAATTAAATTATATTTTTCTAGACTTGTGTTTGTCTACAATATTAACCTATTATAAAGCAAAAGCAAAAATAAAGTTTTAAAATTACAAACAATACTTCTAAGTTAAAAGTTAAAATTCAACAGTACATACTTTCGAAAAATAACTATTTTAGGTGTGCATTCCTATGAAACATAGAGTTATTTGAGAAATAATGTTAAAGTGGTCACCCCATGTTTTTATTCAATTACTTTTTGAGTTTTTATTATCATGGCACCAGTGGTAACCATTACATGTGGTCTTTATTTAACTCTCAATAGCTATTATCGTAAAGAGATACTATAGGCTCTTTTCGAATTTGGATACATATTTTGTTGTAAAATTTTCCAAATAAACACTTACAAAAAAAAAAAACATTCTTATATTGCAAATAAACTTCCTCGTTTATTCAAGAATTAAACAATTAATTCAATATGGGTAACGACACCCATGAAAAAGTGACATACCATTAATGAGGAAAGAAGTTTTCAGTGATTTTAATAAATTCGTTACATTATGAATGAAATTCAGGTTTTGCAACCAAAATCACTATATTTTACAACTTAGTGTCCTTTGAGCTATCTAATTTTGCTTAAGAAGTATTACATTTATTTCTTTGTCGAGCTGATGACTATGTTGAAATCATTTTCCGCCGAGCCATTTCTTTAGATTTGAAAACATGAAATAGACACTCGGGAATAAATTTGGAGAGAGAGCGCATGAGTGAACAATTCGTAGCCTAATTCTTGACAATTTTTGCACATAGCATTCTGTTGTAATAGCCATAGTCTAGTAAATAGTGTGTTGGTTTATTAGATGTGAGGCCACAGTTCAAAACTCAAGCCAGACATCTCCAATTAAACGAAATAAAAAAAATATTTCTTCGTCGACTGCCTCTTAGCAGATTTTGACTTTTAACACACAACATAATTTGTTTGAGAAGCTAGGTCGTAATACACAATCTGAATAATCCATATTTTTTGCTTTATCATTACCTAATAGAACGTTAAAGAATTATTTTTCATTTGATTTTTTATTTTATAAAAAGGAATAATTATTTCATAGCTTGTTCAGCGTAACAATTCCCAAAATATGATGGCATAATATTTAAAAGGTGTAAAACGAATACTCCAAAAGTTTATTTTTTTTATATAGAAATTGTCATAGAAAGTTCATGAAAACTTCATTGAAAATAATTCCGACGGTTTTTATTTATTTATTTATTTATTAATTACAATACAATTACAAATTATATCCTAATTATATACGAGCTGGGTGACTTTGACCATGTGCTCGATGTAGTGTCACAGACCAGAGCCTCTGGTGGTAATCGAACCCACGACCTTCACACTAATAGTCCAGCACACTACCCACTAGACTACCAGGGCGCTCAAGACGGTTTTTATTAAAAACTATTCAATTCACCCTTTAATAGAGGTGAACAAGACTGATAGCTTTAACTGTCACGTTAAATATTTACAACGAAATAAAGTATGTATGTAAATCAATTACATTTATAAAGAAATACATTTTAACAATTATGTATGGCACTAACTTGCTTTCATAATAAAAAAACCAAAGTGGCGATGATAGGTGTTAATTATTAGTTATAAACCTATCTATTTATACAACAATGCAAATCAAGTTGTGTATAATCATTGTAGAAATAACTTTTAAAATTTGTTTTCTGTGTTTTAGAAACGATTCTGAAGTTTCAACAGAAAATTTATATTTGACGAGCTAAAGAGTATGATATCGCCCCCTAACGGGTAATAATCCTTTGGCAATACTAAATAGAACACAGTATGTGTACTTTCATTTATACTTAAATGAATAGATATTAGCTTTATTAATGCTCTAAGTAAACTAACAGTATAAAAAGTTCAAAAGGAAATATATGTTACTAAAATGTATCTTAAACAACTGTTATCTCGTAATGTTTTATTATCACTTTTTTAATTCTTTTGGCAGTATATTCGAATATTCGAGTATTACATTAGGAGAAAAACAATGCTAGGAGCTAGTTCTGGTTTTCACTCAGTATAATTAAGACATTATGTTTATAATTGTGCAAAAGAAGTTTTACTGCAGCACTTTTTTTAAATGTTTATCAACAAATCTGGATTCCTCGGCAAGGTGGATATCAGAGATCAGCAACGAGTATTCAAAACGATGAGTAGATTCGAGTCATACTTATAATTTTTGATACTTATACGCATTCATACTTATTTTAATATCATACTCATACTACTCATATTCAAAGTTAGAAATACTCATCGTACTCATACTTAACAATACGCACGATGTTGTTGATTTCGACTCTCCATGATTCAACATATACACGAAGCACAAAATAAGTATGATTCGAGTACGAACACCACAATACTCGCTAGAAGGTTGTGTGTGTGTTTTGCTTGCTGTCTTTGTCTTTTCTTTTCTCTTCTTTTGTAAATGCAATTATAACTACTACTGTAAATTTTGATAAATGATTCGAGTGACTCGAATCATTCATAAGTATTATAAGTATTTTTCTAAATTTATGAATCTGAATGAGTAGGCGTATGAATCAAACAATGAATCGAATGTTGTAAGTTTGATGTCAACGTTGTACTCATGCTCATTGCAACCTATACTTATAAATCAATGTTGTAGCGAGTACCAATGAATCAGAGTAGTTGAATTTTAATACTCTTGACTCACTAATACTCAAAATTTCATAAGTACCTATGAGTAGCGAAAATACGATTCATTGCTGATCTCTGGTGGATATTGAGTCCGCCCTGGTCATCAGGCGGAATGCAATTCCGGTCTTCATTGTCCCCTTCAGCCAAAAACTTAATCATGTTTTCTTGGAAATCGTGTTATTCTTTTTTTTTAGTTTAAAACGAATGAAGTTTACGTATACACATACATTTTATTACAGCATTAAATATCCTACTAGTAGCTATAGTGGAGAAAATTTCTTTGTTTGCTCTATAGTGCTTGGAATTGGACATATGTATGAATAAGGAATATAAAAGCTTCTGTACTTGTGATAGTTATTTCAATATTAATTTTACCAGCTATAAAGAGACACATAATAATTAAATATATTTTCGAGCGCCTATTAACAATCCTTTGTTCTTATTATATTTTTATTAACTAAAGACTATCAGATTACTGAACACTATCCAAATGTTTTGTCAATGTAACTAGTTTACTGGCCTTTTGAAAGGTAGTGCATAAAAATGTTGAAGGTAATGTCAATGAACTTTTATCTATCGGTCTACTACAGAAAATTGGAATAATTGAGCGCCCGTATTTTTATTTTATCATTTCTCTTAAACACATACATACATAATTGGCCATTACAACCCTTCAGTCAGGATTATTGACCTAGTTTCTCACACCACTTATGTTGTGTGTGTTAATTTTATACATAAGTGGCAGGACCTACAGTTTAAAGTCGAATCCGAACGACAGATTTTTTGAGAAACTTTTCATGGCAATTTTATTTACTCTCAGAGTTTTTGCCAGAAATCTGCTGAGAGGAAATCGCCGTAGAAATACTTTTTGTATTTTGTTTTGATGTCTGGCCTGGGGCTCGAACCCTGGTTTTACGTCTAATAAGCCAACACACTACCTACTAGACTACGGCGACTTCCCTTATATATGTGAACAGATTTGAGTCAACAGATTTAATATTTTTGAAAATAACATTTCAGAAAATTTCGTCTTATTTTGAAAAACCAAAACTATAAAAAAAAATTTCTTAGATGATAACAATACTCCAAAATATATCATTTATAGTTTTTAATAAAATTAAAATATTTTTAAAGATTTCTCTAGTTCCACAATTTAAACTTAAATTCAATTTGTTTTAATAAAAGTTTAATTTTTTATTTAATTATCGATTTCTTGCCACCGGCTTTAATTTATCAATTACCACCTGTCTAGCTATAATACACGCAATCAATTGTCTCATTGCCGGTCCCATTGGCTATTCTGTTTACAAACAGATTACACCAAAATAATCGTAACAAATAGTAACAACAGAAACTATTCAATAAAGACGTTGTTTGTCCATTGTCTGGTTTAATTACCTTAATTTGTTAATTGTCTAATGCTAGTAAATTAAAAAATGAAACAAATTGGATTTGTTGTGCTATTAAATATAGTGTAAAGAGTTAAATACTTTAACAGTTCTAATTATAGAATCTTCAATTTATAACTAAACTTATCTATCTATCAACAACAATAATAAACTAAATTAGGGTGCAACTGGTCATTTCATAAAATTTCACACACGCAATAGTTCAACTACAGCAATCGTTTACCACCAAGTGCATATTCAAATTTATCGATTTATTTGTGTTTTTCGTTTGTCATTCAACCAGCCAGCCACTGGCCAAAGGGCAATAACTTTTTGGTAATTTTACTAGGATATTGCACTTTTATCGCTAAGCGTACATACATTCCACCTTTTTTGCAGTTGTTTTTAATTTTTTTTTTTTTAACTTTATTTTCACTTTTGATGAGAACCACGATATTTTTTTTATTACGAATACAAGCTATTGACTGACTGTTAAGGTGAAGAGTTAAAACTCAACTGAAATTTTGTTCAACATTGATTGTTTTATTTTGTCTAAGAAATTCTTAGAATTAAATAAATTTATGTTGTTGTTGTTGTTTTCTTTATTTTATTTCCACGGTTTAATACGTTTATTTTGAATGGGGTTTTGTGGTGTCAATACAATAAATGCCTTCCATAGCCATATTTGTAATTTTTTTATTCGGTCATTTTATTCCTTTCATTTTTGGTGAATCGATTACTTGTTTTGGTGTTGTTTACCTTTTTTTTAAATTTTTAGGCACTAGCGGAACAAATTGCTTAGAAGCGAAATAAACTGTCATAATTTTTGAAGATTTGAAGACTATTTGATAAAGACAGAAGACTATTTAGTAATAGAAGCTCAACCCTATTTCAAATGTTTGTAGTTTCTCATAAAAACTTTTTCTACATGAAATTTTAGTTGTACCCTGCCACCCTGCTTCAATATTTTATTTTAATTCAATAATTCCTTGATTAGAACTTGGGAGAATAAAAGCCAATGTTCACTCTTTACTGATGAAAAAATAAATATATAAAATCGTTTTCCTCAAGGTATTTATTTGCGGACATGTTTTCAGAATTAAAAAAAACAGAAAATCGATCAGTATTTTGAAACTGATCACTGATAAATCAAATACTTCCAGCCTACGTTTTACTCACAATCATTTTTCATTAAGCAAAATTCTTTTTAAGCTCAAATTCTTTTGAAAGACCTATTAATGCTATTGTGTGTGGAATATACATAATTGGTCATTACAACCCTTCAGTCAGGACTATTGACGTAGTTTCTCACACCACTTATGTTGTGTGTGTTAATTTTATACATAAGTGGTGGGACCTACAGTTTAAAGTCGACTCCGAACGACAGATTTTTTGAGAAACTTTTCATGACAATTTAATTTACTCTCAGAGTTTTTACCAGAAATCTGCTGAGAGGAAATCGCCGAAGAAATACTTTTTGTATTTTGTTTTGATGTCTGGCCCGGGGCTCGAATAATAAGCCAACACACTACCTACTAGACTACGGCGACTTCGAATATATGTGGAATATAACATCGTTCAAATGTCGGCCGCAGTTTCTCTAGGTGGAGTTCATACCAAATGTCAAATTCTCCACAACTCTGGCGCATAAGTAAGTCTAAATTTGACCGGTAGCATGAACTACATATGTTGACTTATGTTGACGCCGTAGTTTAGTAGGCAGTATACTAAATTATTAGACGTGAGGCCACGGTTCAAACCCCAGGTCAGATACATATCTCCAACAAAACGAAATATGAAAAAATAATATATCTTCGACTTCGATGAAGATTACTGGCAAAAACTCTGAGAGTAAATAGAATTGTAATGAAAAGTTTCAAAAAACATCAGTCATTCGGAGTCGACTTTAAACATAAGTGGTGTGAGAAGCTAGGTCGTAATCCTGACTAAAGTGTTGTAATAAACAATTATGTATATATGTATTGCTTATTCACCTACACCTCCGGCCTAAAAAAAAACGTACAAGACGTACAAGTTTATAGGTGGCCAGTTGACATCACCTCCATGTGGGATGACCATGCCCTCAATTATCTCGATAGGAATATCCAATATGGCATGAGCTTTGTGGCATGTAGCGTTGTCTAGTCTAGTAATCTGGTCTTCTCAAAGAAATATAATACATCATGGCTTCAAATTCCACACCAAACAGAGAACTTTTAAATCTCATCTTGATATTCAAAAACAATCCATTTTAAATATTCGCCTTACCACCTTCAAATCGAATATTCAAAAACACCAAAACAATTTTAAGTCTAAATAATAACGACGGTGAAAACAAACAATAAAAAAAATTATTCAAAATGAAACGATGGAAGTAGAGCGGAGGAAAAAAAGGTGCAATGAAGGTATAAAGTTAAAACTAAAACTAAAAGGAATTGTGTCCTTGCGCAGTTCAATGTAAATAAAAATAAAACTATCGATATATAAAAATTAAATAAAAACATACTAAAACACACACACAAATAATGAAAACCGAGAAGAAAAGCAAATCTAAATAAAACAATTGTTTATCACGTTTTTTTATAATTTTTTTTTTTTGCTTCGTCTTTTCCCTCGAATAAATTTGTATTTCCTTCGCTGTTTGTAATGTGTAAAGATTATATGTAATTCATTACTATGGTAAGGTAGGGAATTATTCTCGTATATACAATATATGTATGTGTAGTTGGATTTATAATGTTGAAAATTAAAAAAGGAACAAAATATATAAAACAAATAAGCAAATAATGTAAATAGGTTAAGAAAGACCTAAAGGCCTGATTTTTTTCAATGTGATTAAAAAGAAGTATACCAATTTATTGTTTTTTCTTAGCTGCCTAAATACTGAATCAAAATCATATCTTTAATAAGTTTTAGACAGACACGTTATACAATGACTACTTTTTTAAAAACATTTTCCCTGCTGTTTTCTTAGTTACAGCTTCGTCTCCGTAATCTTCACAAATTTTTTAGCAACCGTCAAAAGCAGAATATAGAGGTAAATTTTCGAATTTTTAATCATTTTCAAATTCAGACAACATTTTCAGTAAGGCGTTCTAACAAATTAATGTTTTTGAAACAAGTTCTAGCTTTGCCGGATAATAAGTTATGTTTCATTTTAGAGCCATCTATCGACAATTTGCAATCAAAGGCTTGCGCACACCCAATATATTTATATTACCTTACTAGCTGTACCCTGCGCGCGTTGCTACGCCTCCAACTAAAACAAATTTGAATCATTTTATTGATTTTGTTCATTTAAAAAAAATTGACATAAACTTTAAAAATGTAGAGGTTTTCGATTACAAACATTTATTGAAGTGCTGTCGGAAATTGGTAATACCAACTTATAAGCCTTCGTCGGCTCATGCGGAACAACTTTGCTAAAGATCATAACATAATCAAATGCACAGTTTACGATTTAATTCATTTTTAGTAATTCTCAGTGGCGCCACCTGTCGGAAATTGGTAATACCAACTTATAAGCCTTCGTCGGCTCATGCGCAACAACTTGGCTAAAGATCATAACATAATCAAATGCACAGTTTACGATTTAATTCATTTATAGTAATTCTCAGTGGCGCCACCTGCCGGAAATTGGTCATACCAACTTATAAGCCTTCGTCGGCTCATGCGCAACAACTTTGCTAAAGATCATAACATAATCAAATACACAGTTTACGATTTAATTCATTTTTATTAATTTTCAGTGGCGCCACCTGTCGGAAATTGGTCATACCAACCTAGAAACCTTTCCCGGCTCGTGCGCAACAACTTTGCTAAAGATCATAACATGATCAAATCCATAGTTTGCGATTCTATAAGGTACATACAAACATACATTCATTTTATATATAGATTATAGGATCTTTTTTTAAGCGCTTCCTATATTTAAATAAAATAAAGTGTGTATGAAACTTTATGTATTTCTTTGAAAGATCACACGATCACAGTGGTCAGTTCATATTACTTTCACGTGAGATTACCAAATCAAACCACTTGTGCAGAATAACTAATATGGCACATATCCCCGCCCTGTTTAAACCACATGTCGTTGGTGTCCAGTTCATCCAATTCAGGACATTGATATATTGTACTTGTCGTTGACAGTAGTGGCCCAAAATGCACAACAAACGGCGACTTGGATCACATGTTGATTGGTGTGGTCCCAAATTCGACAACTTCATTTATTCAGGCGTCCATTCAGCCAGAAAAGAAACTTATCACTGAAGATGGCTTTTTCGATGAATATTAGGATCAGTTAAAGTCGCCGTAGTCGAGTAGGTTGTGTGTTGGTTTATTAGACGTGAGACCATGGTTCAAACCCCAGATCAGAGATCTCCAACAAACCAAAATTTTAATATTACTTCCTCTCAGAAAATTTCTGGCTAAAAGTCTGAAAGTAAATAAAATTTTCCATGAAAAGTTTCATAGTTCGTTTTCGGTCATTCAGAGTGATTTGGCAAAACAGACTGAATAAATGACAAATAATTTGACAGATTTAACTACAACGAGATGACCGTTATCAACTGTCAAAGTTTGGAAGTCCCTTGTGGAATGCTCTTTGGATTACTAACTGGGTTTAAAAATATGTTTCTTATTATTATCATTTGTTATGTACATACAGTCAAACTCGGTTATAACGAATTCTTGGTTATTACGTACATATTTTCAAGTCCCAACGTTTTAATAACAATTTTCATACAAAAAACATCGTTCATAACGAATTCTCGGTTAAAAGGAACTACTTTAAATGGTCCCAGTAATTAAATTTCATACATTTTGCCTTTTTATAACGAATCCTCAGAAATAACTCTGAAGTGTGGCAATAGTCTTTACTTTTATTTAATATGGCAGCATTAAATTATAACTTAACATCTTTAATCAGCTGATAGATAAAAATAATTAAAACGTAAGTTGCTAAATAATTTGAAAATGTCTAAAAATAAGAAAAAATCTATGTCTGTGCTTCAAAAAATTAAAATATTAAGTGAAATAGATGAGAAACGGATATCAAATAAAGACATACAAAGAATATAATATAGCAAAATCAAAAAAAATTATTTGTATTTTATATTTTCTTCTATGACTTCACCCCGTTTATTACGAACTTTGCCTATAACGAACAATTTTTTCTAGTCCCACGGACTTCGTTATAACCGAGTTTGACTGTATGTATGTATAGTACCATAGGGTAAAAAGTATTATCAAGAAATAATTTTGTTTACAAATGCTGCTATTCTATACCATTTATTTTCTCCCTGCTTCCAAAAGATATGCATAAATAATTCATAATTGTATTCTAAGCAGACGAAACGCATAAATTTCAAAATTTTATTTGTTTTGAATAATAAAGACAAATAAATTTGGCCTTGAAATAAATCAGATCATCTCTATTCTAGGACAATCATGTGTCTCATGCTTTCAGTTTAGTTTTCAAAACAATTTTATTGTTGTCTTTTGCAAATTTTTAGTTGTTATTCGTCTAAACCAAACATGAAAGTCATTGGTATTAAAGAGTTTTTTCTGTCATTTTTGTAGACATTTTTTGTATTTCCAATACCCTACATTTAAGAAAATTGTGCTTACTATTGATTTCCAATCGAGTGGTTACCACATACATACATATGTAATTAATAATTGATCATTACAATCCTTCAGTCAGGATTACGACTTAGCTTCTCACACCACCCACGTTGTGTGTTAATTATATCTACAAGTGGCGGGACATACAGTTTAAATTCGATTCCGAACGATAGACTATTGAGAAATTTTTCATGGCAAATTTATTTATTTTTGATGTCTGACCTGATGTTTGAACCAAGGCCTTACGTCTAATAAGCCAACACACTACTTACTAGACTACGGCGACTGTATGGTTACCACATACAGGTAAAAAGAGTTTCAAAGTAAATTTTCAAGAATATATTTCGTTGTTCGATATACCTGCTGGTTAAAGTATTTAAACTTCGGTGTATAACTTTATTTTCGTAAAAAAAAGAATTTGTTCTTTAATTGCTGATATTTAATGGTAGACAACAGTAATTAAAAAAGAAAATAAAAGAGTTTAATATCACGCATTCTCTTAAACTGAGTTAACTTAGTTTAGATATTTCCAACACTATTTTTCATATACTTTCATAGTGTAATAAATACTTTTTTCAATCGATTCGGATGATTATAGAAATTGTAATTGTAAACCACATTTTTTAACGATAATATATTATTCAAACCGTTAAGGCTCTAATATCAATATTATTTTTTTATAATCTACTTTGTTTGGTATTTATTTTTTTATCATATAACATTAAAAAGTTCTAACTTTCAATTGTGTTCTGCGACGACAATTACATTACATCACAGTCGTAAACAAAAGTCTGAATACCCCCAATATTTCGTTTACATTCAAACATAAATGAAAAGTTTTAACTGCAAAAAGTGGGAAAATAATGCCTTCAAAAACAGAAATATGCGAGAAATATGTAATCGAATAACAAAAAATCGTAATTTAAATCGGTAGAGCCATGGCCGACGGATCAGGAATATCTGACAACCGCGAATAGTACGACGATTACACTGTGCTAGTTGGAAAAAGTGACAAGCGGGGCACCTGGCGGGTAAACCTAATTCGGGTACGCTGAATCCAGTGGTGCTAACCGTTTTTTTAGGTTAGCTCTTGTTTTCGAAATATACCGTTATTTCGAAAATGGAGGAGGTTGCACAACATATATTCGCGTAACTCAACAACGGTTTAGATTATTATAATAACCACACGAAACTTCTCTTAACGAAAGAGTTAAAAAAAGCTAATATTTTAGCATCAGACGTACAAATATACGGGGCTATCAATCGCCATCGTCGATTTACGACTTTTTTTAAATCTATTGAGAATAATTCTCTCGCGTATTGTACTGACATCCGCGGCTTGGTTTTAACAATGCAACATGAATATAATCCTGAAGATTGGTGCTTATTCATCTATTCGTCTAAAAGTAGCTTGAAAGCAGTTTTGCTACATGTCACTAATTTAAAAAGTCATATTTCGAATGCACTAAGCACTACTCCCTCGTGATTTTTGTTTAATGTTTTTTTTGTTAGTAAAAAAGAAGAAAAATGAATTTAAAGAAAATGTACATTAGTTGTCATCATCATATTGGCAGTTTAGTTTTACAACCATTATAGTTCATTTATTCTCCAATTTTTTTTTTTGGCGTTCGTGGAATATCTTAAAGGAATGCGGTTTGGAAAATTTTCGCTTGTGTCTGCCGTTTGGAGTAACACTCAATTTTGTATATCTTACCGTCCAAATCCTTTACATCCAGTGTAAGAAAAAAGAAAAGACTACTAAAGCTGTGGAAAAAAATATCCGACTAAGCCCGCTTCGTGACCAGAATAGAGCTTATGCGCACATGCTTCATACCTACGTCATCTTCGTAATCCAGGTCTATCATGCAAATTTCTCTTCTAATCTGTTAATAATGTTTAATAATAGAGGTGATAAAAAGCAACCTCGGCTGACACCCTTTTCTTCAGTAATCATATCATCAAGTTGATTCCCACTTAAGACACTACAATTGGCGTCAGAATAAAGTCTCATTGTAAAATGTGTTATTTTCTTCAGAAGAACATTACACCTGTGTGCCATTCAAATAGCTTTGCGTGATAGGATGCTGAAAGATTTCGAAAATTCAAATTTCCAATAGGAAAAAGAAAGAGGATTATTGCTAAAAAGCAATTCTCGAAAAAAAAGTGTCAAAGTCATTAAAAAAATGTCGCACACTTGCTCCTTTCTTTTCTCCTATAAACAATCGTTCCTGTATTCCAATCAGAGATCAGCAATGAATCGTTTTTCCGTTACTCATAAGCACTCATGCAATTTTGAGTATGAGTGAATCAACAGAATTGAAATTCAACTACTCTGATTCATTCGTACTCGCGTATAGGTGA
The DNA here is from genome assembly GCA_927399465.1 of Sarcophaga caerulescens. Classification (NCBI taxonomy): domain Eukaryota; kingdom Metazoa; phylum Arthropoda; class Insecta; order Diptera; family Sarcophagidae; genus Sarcophaga; species Sarcophaga caerulescens. The sequence continues at coordinate 51,193,526 of OV656872.1, read as the reverse complement.
CAATGAGTATGAGTACAACGTTGACATCAAACTCACAACATTCGAAATGTGTTTGATTCATACGCCTACTCATTCAGATTCATAAATTTGGAAAAATACTTATAATACTTATAAGTGATTCGAGTGGCTCGAATCATTCATCAAAATTTGTTATTGTTGCATATACAAACAAAGAAGAAAGGAAAGACAAAGACAACAAGCAAAGCATACACACAATCTTCTTGTGAGTATAGTAGTGTTCGTACGCGAATCATACTTATTTTATGCTTCGTGTAAATGTTAAGTAGAGACGAGTCGAAGTCAATAACATTATGCGTATTGTTAAGTATGAATACGACGAGTACTTCCAACTTTGAGTATGAGTAGTATGAGTATCATATTAAAATAAGTATGAATGCGTATAAGTATCAGAAATAATAAGTATGACTCGAATCTACTCATCGTTTTGAATACTCGTTGCTGATCTCTGATTCCAATACAATGCATGAATAGGGATCATCTCCTGAGTGTTGGTAAAAAAAAAGAAAACAGTATTGAATGTCATTCACTTTATTTGATTTTTGGGTTGTTAGCCATGGAACACGTAAACTAAAACTAAAATTAGGTCCCAACACCAAAAAATAGCAAATTTTTTTCAAGATTTAATGTCATGATAAGCAAGAAGGAAGTTCAAATTAAAATAATTTTACTCCAATATTTTTTTGAACATTCCCACATTTTTCTCAATGATTGTTTTAAAGCATTGACTGTCTATATATCTACAGACAAAACTTCGATATAACGAAACTGAAGGGGATCACAAAATACTTCGTTATAGCTACTTTTTCGTTATAAATATGTATCAGTAAAACCTTGGTTTAACGAAATTAGAAGATATACGAATAAAATTCGTTTTTTCTCTAAATTCTATTTATTCGAAACTATTTTTTGAATGTTAGTCCCGACATTACTCAAAATTAAATTTTTTTTTATTCTCACTTCGTTATATACAGGCTTTTGAAAGAATACTTCGCTATATAGAGGCTTTGCATAGCCGGGACTGATTTAGCTTTATTATTAATTCGTTATATAAAGGCTTTGGTATGAATTATTCGATATATAGAGGTTTTATGGCTCAGTATTTCTACGTTATAGCTATAGTGCATGTTTGTATGAAAAACTTTGCAGTAAAGAGGTATTTTCAAGAGACTCAGAAAATAATTCGTTATATTGAGTTTTTCGTTATAACAAGGTTCGTTATATCGAAGTTTTACTGTATTACAATTAATTACTTAAAAAATATTTTTTCATTTGTTTTATTTCTAAATATTTTATATTGCAGCCATTTCTTATCATACCGTAAACAAATACTTGATATTACGCAGCACATACCTGAAAGAGAAATAGAAATACAGAAAATTAACGTTAAAAATTATATTTTAAATTTTAAAATTTCGAATATGAATTTGAAATAACGTTTATTTAATAATAACAAAATAATAATAAATAATTGTTTATAAACTTAAAGCTTTACCATTAAAAAGCTAAGCCATGAACCACTATGTTTAAATAATTAAAAATTTCCTCGTTGTCGTCTACAAGCTTAACTGTACTAAAATGTGCACTCTCTTTAAGCTAAATTTCCCCTGTTTTATGGTATTATGATGTACTCAATTGCATAGCTTTACAGCTTTTGTTGATTTAACTTTTAAAGGGGGTAAGTTTTTTTTTCATTTTCTCTTTCCCCATTGCCACCCACCCCTGCATCCATCATGTAACCGCTTTTTTCAAAGTACAATATCCATTTGTTGTCATTCTGGTCTTGTGTAAAAATGTATCTAATTTTTTTATTGTTGTTGTAATTCTACATTTATGTCTGTACCTCTGTCTGTCTGTCTGTATGTATATACCCTTAAAAGAGGGTGCGTTAACTTGGTCCTCTAGAATAATGAGTAGATAGAAATATAAAAAAATAAAAATACCGAAAGAAAAAAAAGCATATAAAAAGAGAAAGGAAAATGAAAAGAAAAACTGAGAAAATGCTTTTGTTGGCTTCTTTTTTTTTTTCTAAATATTTTTCATATTATCATTTGTTCATTATGTTTATATGTATATGTATTTATGTACTTATGTGTGTGTCTCAATATTGTATGTATATTTTTGTTTGGGATATATTTTGTCAAGTGTAAGTGTTGGTGTATCCAGTTCTCTTTTCTCCCGCAGAGTATTAAAAGAATGTAAACATTATGCTAAGCAGGTCAAATCATATGACACTTTGCAAAAAATGCATGTAGGACACATATGAGATTAATATTTATATTTGGAGATGAATTTTTTTGGGCAAAATATAATCTGAATATTAATTTAAGGTGCCCATAATATAAACAAAACGAAATGTGAATACATAAATAAATCTTTGGTGACTGTCTCTCAGCAGATTTCTGAGAGTAAATAAAATTGACATGAAAAGTTTCTCATAAATCTGCCATTTGGACTCGACTCTAAGCTGTAGGTCCCTGATGTATGCAATTAACACACACAACATAAGTCATGTGAGGTCGTAATCCTGACTAAAGGGTTATAATAACCATTTATGTATGTCTGTAGTACATCTTTACATCAACAATAAAAATTGCAACTCTACTGCATGTAGAAATAACACCGAAAAAACTAAAAAAAGCGTACGGGATTAATAAACATTTATGCTCTCTGGACAATAAGATAAGATAGTGTTCTAGAATTTCCATATGGTACCTCAAATTAGCTTTTAATCCTTTACGGCACTGTTAAGTTATCCATAATTTTTTGTTCAATCCATTGATTATTTTGTGGTACACAAATTAATTGAAAAAAATTTTATGTGCACCAAGCCGGCCATTTATTCAAGTACAACAAAATATAGTGGGCATAAAAAGCTAAAACAGTAACCTAAGCAGAAGTTTGCAGAAAAAAAAATAACCATCACAAGCTGACTGCATAAAACATAATTATGAATGAGACACCACCACTGGAGGAATTTAAGAAGCACAATTTGTAGCAGAAAAGTATTGAAACAAAAACTCACACAACTACTACTTGTGCTATTTGAAAAAGGGGGTTAATTTTGAATTTTTTTTCAATTTTGTTTTCTGGAACAAGGGTGGATGTTTGAACACAAGAAATGTTGAAAAAATTTTAATTGAATATAATTCTCGTATTCAAACAAGAATCTGTAATATTACATACATATATGTACATACATATTTCATGCAATTTATCGATAAATCCCATAAAATACAATTCGGGAAGTGCCGAACTGACAATCAATAACAGTTATTTATTGATTTATTTGCAACACGTCTTTTGCAATGTTTAGATGTTCTCATCCCAAGTACTCATGTTTAGGAATTTTAAATAGATTTTATTGTTTTTATTATTGATATTATTACTGTTGCGGTTGTTGTTACTTTTGTTGTAAACTGCTCCAAAAGCCAATAAAAATAAATAAAATCAAATAAAATTTGCATAAGAATCTTTAGAAAGCTTACGTGTATGTAAAATCAATTCAATTTTTTTTGTAAAAGATTTTTATTTCTTTGTTTCATCTTTTTCTGCTATTTTTGTTTTCTACTCATTCTTGCTAAAGAAAATAAAAAATTATTGAAAAAAAATTTTTGTATACGCTCATTGCAGAAATTTCGGTCACACACATTAAAAAGAATTAAAAAAAAATATGTTTGCATGCACATTGTCATTGTCACCTGTCATCAATGTATTTATTCATCCTACATGTATGTACATACAGTATTTGAAAAAATATCGGCCATACATTTCATTTGTAATATTTTCTTATATTTTTATTTACTGTCGTAAATATAAAATCAGGTTAAGAACCTAAAAAATCCTAAAAAAAATATTGATTAAGTGGACCCGATTAGTCTATTTAATAAATATACATACATAAATACATACATAATTGGTCATAAAACCCTTTAGTCAGGATTATGACCTAGTTTCTAACACCACTTATATGGTGTGTGTTAATTTTATACATGAGTGGTGGAACCTGCAATTTAATTTCGACTCCCAAGGACAGATTTATGAGAAAAATTTTTTTTGGCGATTTTATTTACACTCAGAATTTTTGTCAGAAATCTGCTGAGACAAAGTCGCCGAAAAAATATTTTTCATATTTCGTTTAGTTGAAGATGTCTGACCTAGAGTTTGAACCAGAGAACAGCAATGAGTATTCAAAACGATGAGTAGATTCGAGTCATACTTATAATTTCTGATACTTATACGCATTCATACTTATTTTAATATCATACTCATACTACTCATATTCAAAGTTTGAAGTATTCATCGTACTCATACTTAACAATACGCATGATGTTGTTGATTTCGACTCTCCATGACTCAACGTATACACGAAGCACAAAATAAGTATGATTCGAGTACGAACACCACAATACTCACAAGAAGGTTGTGTGTTTGCTTTGCTTGCTATCTTTGTCTTTTCTTTCTTCTTTGTTTGTAAATGCAACAACAACTAAGACTGAAAATTTTGATGAATGATTCGAGTCTCTCGAATCATTTATGAGTATTATAAGTATTTTTCTAAATTTTTGAATCTGAATGAGTAGGCGTATGAATCAAACATATTTCGAATGTTATGGGTTTGATGTCAACGTTGTACTCATACTCATTGCAACTTGTACTTATAAATCAATGTTGTATCGAGTACGAATGAATCAGAGTAGTTGAATTTCAATACTCTTGACTCACTCATACTTAAAATTTCATGAGTACTTATGAGTAGCGAAAAAACGATTCATTGCTGATCTCTGGTTTGAACCGAGGCCTCACGTCTAATAAGCCAACACACTACATACTAGACTACGGCGACTTCGTAAATTAATCAATCAGTTTCTAGTTCGAAATTCGGACCATCCGTCTATGTTTTCAGTTATCTTTTTATAAAAAAAGTACTTCAGTTGCAGTTTCACACAAATAAGTTTATAGACACCAAATGCCATCGCTTAAACTCTCAAATTTAGATAGATTTAATAATTACATACATACATACATAATTGGTAATAACAACCCTTCAGTCTGGATTACGACCTAGCTTCTCACACCTCTTATGTTGTGTGCGTTAATTTTATACATGAGTGGCGGGACCTACAGTTTAAAGTCGACTCCGAACGACAGTTTTTTGAGAAGCTTTTCATGGCAATTTTATTTACTCTCAGAGTTTTTGCCAGAAATCTGCTGAGATTTATTTAAATTATTTAACAAATTATTGCACTTAGAACTTGTGTAATTATTTCCATAACTGCTCACATAGTATTAAAAAAAAATTCTATCGTATCGATTTCATGACCGCAACACTTTAAACACAACTAATTATTGCGGACAAGTTTGACAGACAAGTAAAAACTAGAAAATATCTTTTCAAAATAAATTAATAACAATTAAAGTTTGAAAAAATAAAACAATTAGGAAATAATGTTTAGAAAATCCTCATTCTGGGTCTGCTTCTAAATAGTCTTCTGTTATAAAAGGTGATACGAATCAAAGAGATTAAATAAAATTGTCATGAAAAGAGTCTCAAAAAATCTGTCGTTCGGAGTCGTCATTAAACGGTTGGTCCCGTAACTCGTATATAAAATTAACACTCACAACATAAGTGGTGTGAGAAGCTAGATCGTAATGCTAACTGAACAGTTGTAATGACCAATTAAGTAAGCAAATTAAAAAACAGATATAATACTCCAGCGTTTTTCATCTTTTTCATTTGCTTCACTGCTTTAAGAAATATATTCTTATTATTTATAATAATTTATATTATATAAATATATTCTTATTATTTCTTTAAAGAATTTTCAACTAAGCAGGCAATTGGTCTGTAAAATCAAATTCTAGGATGAGCCTGTTGTTGTCTATAAAAAACGCTCTCTGAATGCTCATTGAACCTCACTCCTTTTTTTCTTTTTTTTTCTTTTTTTTTTTTTTTTGGTGAAAACCAGCACTCAGAGAATGGCCCCTACTCATGCAGTGCATTGTGCAGGTTTTAGGAAAATGGGTTATAGAAAGGTGGAAGAGAGGGAGTAGTGTTTTGTGGACATCTCAAGATGCGAACGGCAAGGAAACGATTTGCTGCTAGGTGACTATAAAATGGCCAGTGCTATACCTTCACCATTAGACAGTCTACAGCAATCGTCCCCAAGAAGCCCGCACCCTTCAGTGCTAGCTTCTCACACTACTCATGTTGTGTGTGTTAATTTTATACATGAGTGGTGGGACCTACAGTTTAAAGTCGACTCCGAACGACAAATTTTATTGAGAAGCTTTTCATGGCAATTTTATTTACTCTCAGAGTTTTTGCCAGAAATCTGCTGAGTGGAAGTCGCCGAAGAAATATTTTCTTTTTGATGTCTGACCTGGGATTCGAACTCGAGCCTTCAGTCTAATAAGCCAACACACTACCTACTAGACAACGGCGACCACTTTTGTGTGTCTTTTGAGTGCTTTTGAGAAGTGTGAAATTAAATTAAATTTCTGAAAAATTTTTAATTTATGATGTCAGAATAAAGTCTCATTGTACACCTGTGTGCAGCGTTACCGTTGAGCGACTAAAGTCGCAATTTGACACTTTTTCAGCGACCCCGCCACTTTTTGTGTCCCCTTACTAAAATGAACTAAATCTGACACTTTTCAAGATTTTTGACCCTTTTTTCCCCTTTTTTAGAAAAAGTATTTTTTCTTTTATTTACATTTTTTTCTTTCATTTATTTACATTTTTCGAAACAATCAGCTTTTGAATTGTTTTTTTTATTTTAAAATATAAGGAGTGCGCACAAAAAAATCTGGACTTACACTTTTCGTTATAGAAATAAAACTAAATGGCGGATTTTTTACGTTTTATATTTCAATTAAAGTAAATAATATTCGAATTCTTTTGTGTATAAAATTTTCTTCTGACAAAGGTCTCAGAGCATCCAACTTTTTGAGCCACTTTTCTTCCAGACATGTTAGGGTGTTTTAGAAAAATACGTATTATTTTATTTGCTTTGTTTTGGTCGGCAAATCCGTTTTTTCTTCCACTTCCACGCTTTCTCTCAATACTCAAAGACTCCTTATATTGTTTTAAGTATTACCTTAGAAACTGTTTTTTGGTTAACACCTGTGAGCCTAGCAATCGTTTTTTTGTAAGTGGCGCGGTTTTTCATTGAAAATATCAATTATTTTTTTACGACATTCTTGTTGGGTGCCCATTTTCAAAAAACTAATTTTGCTACTGCAATGAGATTTAGCACGTGGATTTTGAAACAGATGACTAACAAAAACAATGTAACAGTATTCATTTTTTCAATTATGATAAAAGTTATAAGCTTAAAAGTAGGCCCATTTTTTTGTGCGCACTCCTTATATTATATTTTTTGTTATTTTTTTTAATTTGTTACAAAATACGCAATTTTGTATAAAATTTTATTTATTTTTAATGAACTGTTTTTTAGTTATAATAATAGTTTTGTTTTGTGTTTTGTATTATTATATAGTGGGTTAACAAAAAAAGTTTTATTTAATGGAATCTTTATAAATTTAAAAATGCATTTTTTATTTTTGAAATTTAAATGTCCTAACGTTCATAAATTTGAATGAAATTACATTTTATAGCTAGAAATAAAACAGAACAAATAATTTTAAAAAAATTAAAATTTTTGTTTAGGCTTATTAATTTTTGGCTAAAAATTTGTTTCTATTATAAAAAATTGGAAAAATTATTAAAAAATAAACTTATTATATGTTTGTTAATGTACAATACAAAATCCAATAAAAATTTATTTTTTTATCTGTATTAGTTCATTTTCTTTTCTTTTAAAAATGTTTTATCTTTTTACTGCCAAAATACCCTTTATGTGCGACTTTTTTTTTCAAAAATCCCCTTTTTGTGCGACTTCTTAAAAATTTCCAGCGGTAACGCTGCCTGTGTGGCATTCAAACGGCTTTGGGTGATAGGATGTTGAAAACCTTCTCAAAGGTAAAAAATATTGAATGTCATTCACTTCATTTTGGTTTCTGGATTGTTAGCCATGGGACACGTAATTATATACTACAACACTTTTTTAAACAGGGTCGTTCAAGATTATTGTACTTTTTCAAATGCAAATTAACCAAACAACAACAATTAACCAAACAAATTAATCAAACCTAAATTAATAGAAAAAAGTAACATATTCTAGATATCTATCATCAAAAAGCTTTGGATTGGAATAAATTAAGAATATATGGACACGACATAGGATTGCTAGGTTATATGTATTCCCAGACTGTCCATTTAGATGATGGTTAACCCTTATCCCAAGTCAAACGAAATATGAAAAAATATACGCCAACTTCCTCTCAGCAGATTTTTAAAAAATTCTGAAAGTAAATAAAATAGCCATGTAAAGTTTCTCAAAAAATCTGTCGTTCGAAGTCGACTTTAAACTATAGGTGCCGCCACTCATGTATAAAAATTAGCACCCACAACATAAGTGGTGTGAGGAGCTAGGTCGTTAATTCCGCCGTCTTATACAAATTTATCAAATTTCGGTTTTTGTTTATAGAAAATTTCAAAAATTAAAATCACTATCAAACCAGTTTATTTTTATTTTAAAGCTAAAAAACATCATGTTATTCTATTCACAAAATTAAGTTCATGAATTCTTCTCGTTCAATTTGAGCATCAATTTAACATATTAAATTTATCTGTTGCTACTGCCTCAAAACTGTATTGTTCGCCTATTTATTTATTTGTTACGATAATGACATAGAGATAATAAAAAAAAAAAAGTTTATCATTTGACTACCATCAGTTAAATGTTCGAATAATGTTCTCGCATTATTTGTTGAAACACCAAATAAAACTGTCTGTCTATTATGATTGGGTTTTTATTGTTTTTGTTTTGAGATGTGATGAAAACACCACCATTCGAAATAATAAAACGCAACAACATAATTTACATAAAAATATACACTTACTGTACTACTAACGCCAAAGGAGTGTGAAAGTCGAAGGGAAGGGGAGAAGAGAAGTGAACATTTGTTTACTTGATGAACATTAAACAAAACAAAACGAAACAGAATTTGCATAAAAAAGCTTAAAAACCATGAACGGCATGCCTTAATGAATGAGTGACCACTGAAACACATAAAAAGAGTGAAAATTAAACAAATTATAGGCCTTTAGAAAAGAAGTAGAAATGCTTCAGTCGTTTTACATTGTCAGAGTGTATTAAAGTTTTAAATACATGCATATACTCCTACCATACGCTAAGTATTCATCCAAGTGAAGCGTAAAAGTATTTACGGATGCTTTGCAATTTGCATTTACGTTTCGTTTTCTTATACGTTAGATGGTCATTAAAGGGGCATCTTAAGTGAAATGTTTTCATTTAATTAGCGTTACCAGTTAATACGGGTTTTATTTCTTTTAATTTAGCACTTCATAATACCCTAGCAGAGCATAGTATTGTGGTAAAAGTGCACTGACTTTACAAGATAACAATCGAATGCGCGAATTGTTAAAAAAAAGCTGTTGGCTATTTTTCTTTTGCTGTAAAAATATTCAACAAGTGTTAGAATTTAAAATTGCTAAAGAAATGTTGGTCTTGGCACACTTTAAAACGTAACCGTATGTGTAAGTTTTTATTTTGCCGGAAGTGAAACCATTGTGTATTTCCTTAATTTTATAATGGAAATTGCTTTTGTAGTTCATAAATAATTAAAAAAAAAAATATACGGTATATAAAGAACCATTTGAGTTAACCCTAATCGTTAACGATGGGTATCTAAGACTGTTGTTAAACTTTTAATATAAAATTGTTTGAATCTGATATACAAACTGATTTCTTTCAGCCTTTATTTTAATATTTAGCTATTGTGCTGTTATTTTTTTTTTTTGCTTAATTTTTAATTTATAAAACTTCTAAATCGTGTGCCTTAAAAAGGAAATATTGTGTCTTGTACTAGAGTGTGAAACGGTCTTTATTTACCGTGATGGTTTTAATGGAACTCATGTACATATATTCTGTTTATTCATGTAAACTGTATAATCGTAACCTAATAACCTTACGATAGGAATGATATGAATAAATCACATTAAGTTTAACGCATTTCCTGTTGTTTTTGGTGAACATTCGTTTGTAGTTTTTAACATCCTCCATCCAAATGTCCATTGTACACGGTTTCCACACCTGAGAATTTAGATAAACGAATCGTTTCGAGAAAACAAACGCCTGTAACATCACAAAAACTTCAATAACAAAGTTACCAACTTATCAACAAGGTTCGTCGTCATCCCTTACAACCAGTGCCACCTACTATTTTCTACACAAAAAAACTCCCAACTGTCTTTTACCACCATATAATTTGATAAGTCCCCAGGCCTTAACTTCTGAAACGTGTTAAATCGCACAGGTCTCTGGTTCTAACGTTTCTTTTTCCTCATCAAAAAATCTACATATTGGACTGGATATGATCCTTATTCTAAATCAATATTCTGTGTTTAGAAGGCCAGATACTATTCGCAGACTACTTCTGAATATTCTGCGTCTGATGCAAAACACAATTTCTTCCCCAAGCAAAAGTCAAATTCGTACTTTCCCTTTCGACGAGTATTTACTTCTCTTCCGGAACCATAGAGAGGTTTTATTTCGGTGGAAGCTTCAATCCTGGCAAATTCATTTGTCTGCTCTATTACATACATACATAATTGACCATTACAACCTTTCAGTCAGGATTTCGAACTCGCTTCCCATGAGCGGGAGACCTAGAGTTTAAAGTCGACTCCGAACGATTCTTTTTTTTTTTTTTTTTTTGAGAAACTTTTTCATGGGAATTTTATTTTCTTCTCAAAGCTTTAGCAGAAATCTACTGAGAGGAATTCGCCGAAAAATCTTTTTTCATATTTCGTTTTGTTGGAGATGTCTGGTCTAATAAGCCAACATAGTACCTACCCGACTACGACGACTAGTAAAAAGTATAGATTGTCACAAAATCGTTTTACTAGAGCAGAGCCTTCAGCTCTCGACCTGTTTTACACTTCCGAGTTTATAAAGAGGTTCTATTCCGGTGGAAGCTTCAATCCTGGCAAATTTGTTTGTGTGCTCTATTTGCCCAACTAAACTAATTGAGGCGGTTTCATATTAATCTCGAGTAAACCTTATAAGAGTTAAGTGTTCGAAGGTCGGTCCGACTGCCAGATAAATTTGCTATGTCCCGTCCTCTGTACATCCTCTCAAGTTAAAAATACTACATCTTTCGATGGCCCGATCTACCCTTTGATTTTTTTCCGTATCGTAATTACATGGAACTATAATGACTGGTTGTAAAGAGTTTCGCAATATTTTCAAGATTTTTTTAACAAAAAATTTAATTTTGAAAAATATAGATGAATTTTAATGTATGTTTAGCATCTTTGTGTTAATTTGTATTAATTTAAACTGTTTTTCTTTTGTTTTAGATTTTCGATAATAACTGTACCCCCAAGAAGTTAGCAGAGATCAGGAATAAGCATGTAAGTTAAAAAATACATCTTATTTTCGTTTTGTTTTTTATAAAAACTTTAATGCTTAAAAATATAACAAGTTTGATCAATAATTTTTAATAATTAATATATTGCGTGCCACATTATGATGGACAAGTATTTTGAAAAACTTTGACTTGCAATTTAATACAGAAAAACAAAAAAAAAATTAAAAATTTACATGCAAAAAATCTACAGGTTAAAAACATTTAAATTGTAAACTACAAGACAGAATAACAACAATTCAAGTATACATACACATTCATTCATTCATAGTTATAATGCAACTACTATATGGTACAATTTAAGCCAATTTAAAATTGTATAATTCACGATTTAAATGGCTAAAGAAATACTTGTAGAATTAAAATTTTTTTTTTGCAAAAAGTTTTGTATTTTAGTATTAGGCAAATGTAAAAAATATTTTAAAAACAACATTAGCGGTTTTTTCTAGCGTCTATTTAACCATATGCCTATCATTCTTGTTTAGATGGTTCAAATATCGAATAGTGTATAGGGAAATCCCTACCTTCACTGTATTCTAACCTTCTTTGCTGTATTTACAGCTGTTTGTTTTGCAAACATATCTGGCGCTACTTAGATGTCTCTAAAGAAAAATTACATTTTTCTCCTTAACCTTCAAAATGTACAAAAGTCTTCCAAGTATTGTAAAAAACAAATTATTTCCTAAGTATTGCCATTATATCCATTAAAAATTTCAGTACTTTCTCGATAAGGAAAATTATTTTATAACCTTATGCATGGCATCGCCGTTCATTAAATTTACCAAATTTTAATAAACTTTCGGGAAAATAGAATTCCAAACTTTCTGTATTTTATTCTGTATTCTTTGCTTATTTTTAGACTGAAAGGAAGCTATAAAACAGCCTCAGAATTCGATAGAGTCACTATAGAGCTATCATGAGCCCTATCATGTACTTAATTTTCGTAAACCCACAATTTTACAGGTCTAGTGAAATACATATACTGGATCGTTGAATTGCATAAATTGCCATATTGCCTTCGGCAAAGAGAATCACATTGCTATGTAGGATATTCAAATTTCTGAGTCTAGACAATAGCAGGAACGCAGGCGATCATCACCGATTCGCCACCGTATACAGTTGCCAGTTTTTTGTATTTTGTATGTTGGAGCGACGTTCCGCATTTGCTGGACAAACTGCAATCTTTTTTCTATATTCCGTTTAATGAAGGGTAAATTTCGAGAAGAATCGAAAATTCCCGTGTTGGCTTATTAGACGTGAGACCACGGTTCAAATCCCAGGTCAAACATCTCGATCAATGAAATATGAAATAATATTTCTACGGAGACTTCTTCTCAGCAGTTTTCTGGCAAAACTCGAAGAGTTAATAATAAATTGACATGAAAAGTTTTTGATAAAAATCTGTCGTTCGGAGTCGACTTTAAACCACTCATGCATAAAATTAACACACACAGCATAAGTGGTGTGAGAAAATAGGTCGTATTCCTGACTAAAACGTTGTAATGGCCAATTGTGTATGTAAAAATTATGTATCAGAAAACAGAAATTGTTCTTTTTACTCTTGTTATCGTTGTACTCGTATATACATATAAAATTGACAATTTAAAAAGATTACGAATATTAAATAAAAACTTTAAAAGTAGTCTTTAATACTTGTAAAATTGTTTAAAAAATATTTACCGTCACAGATTCACTTTCGAAAACTTTTCAAGTCTTTAATCAGGTGTCAAACTGAATATGGTTTTGATATTTATTTTAAACCAATAAATTTTTAAACGTTGACTGACTATTATAGAGACCAAAAATGAATGGATGGACCATTTATTTATTTGCCCAGTGAAAAAATTTAAAATGCTTTTGTGGTTGGGCTACACCAAACGGGTGATATGCCACAGAATGTTGTATTGGCCATTTTAAGTGTATGGCTGTTAAATGTTAAATGCCAAAAATAAAATAGAAAAAATTATAAATATTTTAAATTTATCGCTTAATTATTAACATAACATAAGCACCAACCGCTTTTTCGTGACGGTGATGATAATGATAATAATGATGGTGATAAGATGGTGATAGATAAACAGGTACAAACTTAAAATGACAGTCGTATGAAAACCATAAATGTAATTCTCTTTGTATAAAAATTTTACGCACATTTAAGCCTGGTTTGAAATATTAAAACCATTGGCAAGTTATTTCTATGCCAACACCTTATCTAGTTATTGTTAATGCTTTTGTTTGCGTATAAATGAGCGAAAGTTTATTTATTCTATTACTGTTACAAAATATTTCAACTATGACAACATTTTCCATATCTTTTCGTGTTTACTTCTTCTTTCTTTCTGTATTTGTCTAAAGCCACTTTGAGAAATTTTGTTTTTGTTGTTTTGCACGTTGGCATGACTTTAGCTGTAATGGTTACACAAATCTGATGATCAAACACCAATTGCAATTGCAATTATCAAACAACATAAATTATGTGCGAAAATTATATGTATGTTGGGAATTTAAAGTTGAAATTTTTTCTTTCCCTGCGTAGTTTAGTTGTTTTATCTTGATTTTTATTGTTTTGTTTTGTTTATTTTTTAAAAACTTTTGGTTATGACAACATCAGTTTTGGAAAATTGCAATAAAACAACAAAAAAAAAAACAAGAAAAACAAATATTTAACTAACAATAGATTTACTACGTTGTTTATCACTGGAAAGAGGTTCCCAAATTGTTAATTTGTGTTTTATGGTTTAGTAGTAAATCAGTGGTATAGGATGAATAGCATGAAGAGCGAGTACAAAGAAATCGGTTATAATGGTGCGATAGGTGGCGCCTTTAGCCGTAATGTTGCGCCGTCCTCATTTTCAAAGAAATATGGGCCAATAATGCATCCGCTCCACAAGCCGCACCAAACAGTCATTCATAATGGGTGCATTGGCTTCTGTAATACCGAGTGTAGGTTTTCTGAGCCCCAAATACAACAATTTTGCTTATTATACCCATCAAGATTAAGATGAGCTTCATTCGAAAAGATGACTTTTTTTTTTATAAAATTGACACAATCGTACAGTTTCTCGTCGACTTAATAAATCCCAAAGTTGCTCAAGCGTAAATCGATTAATTACGCGCAGTGGAGAATGATATACATAAGTATTATCAGATTCGAAATAATCGATGGTTCAAATTTATACCGATTGTTTTATAGTGCTTTGTGATATTCTATTTTGAAGTATGTATCTGCAGTTGGTGTTTCACATGGAAGATCTTATGTATCCTCACAAAATAGTTCAGTAGAATCTAGTCGTTTGACCTTTCTTCAAAACGTGATATCAATAGCTTATCAAACACGCCTCTGAGCAGGTTCATGTTACCAGCTTTTGAACTGTTCGTTGACGTACCTATTGAATGAGTTGCTTTGCTGGAGATATTTCTTTGAAACGAAGCCCTTTTTGTCACACGACACGAATTTTAATAATAAAATTCAATGATAGTCTAGTAGGCACTCTGTTGACTTATTAGACATTAAGCAACGGTTCAAACCGAGGGTGAGATCTCCAACAAAACGAAATATGAAGAAAATATTTCTTCAGTGATTTCCTACCAGTAGATTTCTGACAAGAACTTCTGAGAGTAAATAAATTGTGATAAAAAATTTCTCAGAAATCTGTCGTTCGGAGTCGAATTTAAACTATAGGTCCCGCCACTCATGTATCAAATTAATACACGCAACATAAATGGTGTGTGAAGCTAGCTCATAATCCTAATTGAAGGGTTGTAATGACCAATTATGTATGTAAGATTTACACACATAGTGCACTTCTCAATTTCTCCATTTTTGGCATTGTCACTCACATGTCATGAATTTTTTTAATATTGAAAAATCATTTGGGAAAAAATTAATCTATTTGGGAACAACTTCTGGTTGTTTACATACATACATATATGGTAGAAAATTGAATGGCTTTTAATGGCGGTGTGAACGTTATTTTGTTTTGTTTTAAATTCATTCTTTTTTTGTTTTTTCAAAGTTACGTAGGGTAAAAAATAAACACAACATCATGAAAAATCGAGTTCAATGATCTATTAAACAAAGTTACCAATTTACTATGTTTCATTAATTCCATACAAGGCTGCTATTATTGGTACAATTAAAACTTGAAGAAAAAATTCTAGAAAAACCAAAAAAATATTTCCAATTCAAAAGGGTTTGGGTTCAACTAATTGCATCCGTTTCGAATGATTTCTAATTGAATGATTCGGAATTTAAATTTTTCGTAATTTATTTTCGTTTACCTTAATAGGTAAATTTAATACATTTTATATGTAAAAACTTAACAAATAAACGATAAATTGAAATATTAAGAAAAATAGAAATGACATAATTATCGTTAATTGTATAGTCAAACGTAATGACATAAAATGATGAGTATTCAAAAAAAATAACTTTTTTAAGTGAATTTTAAATGTAATTGAATACGCACAGATTAAATCAATTTACAGACATTCAAGATTCAGTTTGTAATTGTCATAGATATGAGATAATCAATATTAAATAGTGTTACACTATTGTGAGGAATTTAAACAATTTACAGTAATAATAACATCAAATCTAAAATTATTGAGCGCTAACGACATTCATACATATAATAGAATAAAATCTTAAAAAAGTCTTTATCACCGAATTATGCAGCATATTTTTGCATTTGTATGTAGCATTTTTAATACCGAATGGTACAAAAGTATTGCTGAAATATGCTTGAAACTAATTTGTTTGAAAATATTTTGGTGCGCTAACATTGTAGGCAGTTGTAAGATTAGTAGATAATAATCAGTGGAGTTAAGCATTAACTGAAGAATTTCATCAATTTTCAGTTTAAATAGTAAATTTTGAAGGCGTTTGTTCCTCATTATCTATCGATTAAATAAGGACGCTTTACAAAAAAGTAATTCGTTTCGTACTTCTAGTATATAAGCTTCAGATCATATACAAACATTGTAATGAACTTTTCTAAAAGAGTTAAAAACTATTTATAGACGTCAGTTTGCTCTCCATGCTCCGTTAAAATTGTTGTAAGAAGCGGGAAACCCTTTATCCACAAGCAATAGAGTGAAACTAGTCTTTTATTTAAGTGATTACATTACATAATCCGCATGATTGTTACTGTTTCTGGAGACATTAGCTTTGAAAAAGGGTCTAGACTACAGGCTATCAAAAGTGTTTTCTTCGCAGATCGGGTCTGGAGAATTGTTCGTTTATGTCTTTAAGAGGAAATAAATGTTGATATTACGCTTCAAAACTGAAAAACAACACTCCTGCTCGTTAATAGCCATCAGTCAATAGACTAGTGCCACAAGTAACATCATTTACTTGGCGTTTGACTGTCATTATTAGCAGACTACCATGTGATTTAAAGATAAAATTGAAATAAATATTTCATTTTATTTATTTATTTATTCATTTATTACAATACAATTACAAATTATATTTAATGAATGATCATGAATTTAAAAGACAATATGTAAATTTTGTTAAAAATGATGTAAATTAGAGAAATATTTTATGTAAAATCTATATTTATATTATTGTGATATTTATATTATTGTGATATTTCAAAGTATTCAAGAATACTAATAAAGATAATAATAATAATATAATATACGACCTGAGTAACTTCGACCGTATGCACGGTGTAGTGCAACAGACCAGTGTCTCTGGAGAGAATCGAAACCACGACCCTCACGCTAATACTACCCACTAAACTACCAGGGCACCCAAAAAATAAATCAATTTTAAATTTTGTACCAAAAAGGCAAAATCCACAAACTACTTCCATTTACATACCTCAGATTTAGTTCCGAGAGATGTATTTCTCGCGAATGCTTATGATCATATATCACAAATAAATTATTTTGATGACCACGACAAACCTTATTTCTTTAAAGAGGCACAGAAAAAGTTGTGAAGCGTTGTACAAAGTATATTGAGATTTATCTCTTTTGTTTATGGACTAACTTATCGATCATCCCACGCTTTCCTTTTCATGAATCGCTTTTTTCCTGAACAAATTTTGGAATTATTTTCGTAGAATATACATATGTGTATATCTTAAAAGACGACTTTGTAACGCGCATAGGTTATGGAATTCAATTCCCTACTGATGGTTGAAAGTTTTGTTAACCTAAAGTAGCTCCTAAAAAATTCTAATGATTTCATACTAAACGGCGTATTATCCTGTCATTATCCAAGTGGATCTTCCTTTTAATTAATCCCTTTTTTTCTGAACCAATTTTGGAATATTTGGCAAAGAATAAGATATATATTAAACTTTGATTCTTCGCTCCACAAAACTTTGGTCGTTTGCATAATTAGTGACATCTACTACCGTTTTCCGATGGTCAGGTTTTACTATTTTACCATTTGACGGTCTTGGCGGGCAGTAGATTTACGAAGTCGACCACTTCCTCTTTCTTTCCACGATATTTGTTTGACGATATCGCGATGAAATCGGACAAACCATTGATTTGTTGATATTAAATTGATGAGCAACTTCATTCATTGATTTGCTTCCTTTTGCCAAAGGAAATTTGCTATCTGCTGACAGCTGTTTCTATTTTAAAATTCACAATTTGCAAAGTTTTCATTAAACTTTTATTTTAATTCCTCTAGTTGATCTCCTTTTACCTTTAACACATTGCGTTGCATTTCTTTCTCGCTAAATTTTTTCACTTTTTTTATAAATCGAAAAAAATTAAGTAGAAAGAGAAGCAAACAACGCTTAATGATACCTTTTATTAAAATTTAGAAATCAATGAATAAAAAAAACAAAAGCTGAAACTTAAAGGAATTGACGGAAGGGCACCACCAGGAGTGGAGCCTGCGGCTTAATTTGACTCAACACGGGAAAACTTACCAGGTCCGAACATAAGCGTGTAAGACAGATTGATAGCTCTTTCTCGAATCTATGGGTGGTGGTGCATGGCCGTTCTTTGTTCGTGGAGTGATTTGTCTGGTTAATTCCGATAACGAACGAGACTCAAATATATTAAATAGATGCTTTCAGGATTATGGTGTTTGAAGCTTTTATAGCCTTCATTCATGAATGCAGTAACATGTGTGAGTTTTTGAATGTGTTTATAAAGGTGGAGCCGTACCTGTTGGTTTGTCCCATTATAAGGATACTAGCTTCTTAAATGGACAAATTGCGTCTAGCAATAATGAGATTGAGCAATAACAGGTCTGTGATGCCCTTAGATGTCCTGGGCTGCACGCGCGCTACAATGAAAGTATCAACGTGTATTTCCTAGACCGAGAGGTCCGGGTAAACCGCTGAACCACTTTCATGCTTGGGATTATGAACTGAAACTGTTCACATGAACTTGGAATTCCCAGTAAGTGTGAGTCATTAACTCGCATTGATTACGTCCCTGTCCTTTGTACACACCGCCCGTCGCTACTACCGATTGAATTATTTAGTGAGGTCTCCGGACGTGATCACTGTAACGCCTTGCGTGTTACGGATGTTTCACAAAAGTTGACCGAACTTGATTATTTAGAGGAAGTAAAAGTCGTAACAAGGTTTCCGTAGGTGAACCTGCGGAAGGATCATTAATGTGTTCCTACCCGTTAAATAAAAATGTATATTTATAATATTTTATAAATATACAAAAAAAAAAACAAAACAGTATATCAATATATCAATGTTTTGAGAAATATAATAATTTTTTTTTTTATTATATTCCCCTCATGCATTGATAAACATACAATTATAGTTGTACTTATATAAATATTTTTTATGTAAGTTTTTACTTAACTTTATAAGTTTTGAGCCTCGATTGAATATCATACAACATAGCGTTGCATTTTTTTTCTCGCTACTGTATAAAATGAAAAAAAGTAAAGACTTTAATTTGTTATTTGTGGAAATGAAACGCATAAATCATGTTTATATAAAGAACAATTAAACCAATTTATCCTACTCTCTTCTAATGGTCAGATAGCTTCTACAGAAATCATAATTTGAAATCCTATGAGCTGAAGCCATTTACCCTGTAATTCCCAGTAGTAGTAAATAAAAGTAAATAGTGATAGTCTAGTCGAGTATAAAATCTTGATCTGCATTGTATATTAACATAAAACCATTGTGAGCTTTCAAATCGCATGTCAAACAAAACAGTAGAAATATTTAAATGAATTTATAGTCATATTCTACATTATATCGCAAACTTAGGTTAGGCATCGAAGACATCAAATATTTCACTTACAATTTAAAAAGCCGCTGAATTACTGGCAATTAGAAAAAAAATGTAATACGAAGACAAACTGGGATTACCTTTTATATCAATTTCTAATCTAAATGTGACAATACTATCTTCTGCTTAACAATGAGATCATTTTTAAACACTTAGATTTTATAAATAAATTCTTATCAGAATTGTAATCGTACAATATTTCAACGCTATTGTGCTGCGAGTGCATCAAGCAATTGTTTTGCACAAAAAGACCATTAAATATTTATACAACCTGTTATCAGCTCAATTGATTAAGACGATAAAAAGAAATATTATTAAAACAAAAATGTTTAAAAACAACCACAATTTTTTTGAAAAAAATTTAAAAGTTATTAAAACAAATGATAATCATTTCATTAAAAAATTACAAAAAATATATATTTCACCATGAAACTTTTGATTGCTTGAACGACATTAAAAATGTCAAATACAACAAATATGCTTGTAATTCTTAATACATATATGTATGTATGTAGTACATTAATCTATTATTCTTTGATGACTTCATGCATCGGCTTGGGGCCCATTATCATTTTGGTCATTTATTCAAATTTGTTATACAAATAAATCAGCAGCAAAAAATAATTCTATTTGAAATTCAAACGCACACAATAACTTTAAAAAATAAAAAAAAATAAAAATAAAAAATCTCGAAAATCTAAATTTAAGTAAAACTTTAAATTAATATGAGCTCATTCAACAGCGTATCTGTAATGAATACAAAATTAAATTCTAGTATTTTTCTCATAATTTAAAATTTTAATAGAACCGGGTAGTAAGATCCACTCACTAATAGCAGCGGCAACTAATAAGAAAGTTAGTTTACTTGAGAGTTCTTTATTAATTTTAAATTAAAACTATTGTCTTAAATATTTTTAAAATATTCAAACCAACAACAACAAAAATCATAGCAACTAATGCATATCAATAAGTCAAACATGATAGAAATATCTCCATTAAATGTAAATTTAATACGCTTTTATTTTCTTACGTTGGGATGTCCCCTCTTCATACAGTGTTGGCACTAGAAAGAGGGAGAGCTGTGTTTATGGATGTTTAAATCTACAAATATAATGTTCGACACACCAACAATGTCGTTAAAGAGACAATTCTTTCCGTAAATTTTGTGTCAATCGACCACTAAATTTGGTCTTCTACTACTACAACGTAAAATTTGCGTGAAAAGTTCCTTTCTTTAATTAGGGCTCATTTAGATGAAGTTTTGATAAAATAATTAAACATAGGTTACATTGTGAAGCTGTCAAAATGAATCAAAAGAGCTGGTCACTTCTGCACGTGTTCGAGATATCTCATCATATACATATGTGTTGTAATACATTTTCGATTTTAGCAGACCAAAGTCCTTACATAATTCGCTGGTTTCAAGATTGGATTCCAATTGCCATAAAATCAAAAAATTGCTTTATTGATTCAATAAAATCGAATATGTTTAAAAATTGTATGCGTATATTTTCTGTAGATGAGATGTTTAGATTAGGGTGCCCCGATAATCTAGTTGGTAGTACAGAAAAGAAAGTGAGAATTATAATAAATTTATTCTTGAGAAAAAAAGTTACGAAGGAAGGTATACAGGCACAGAATTTTTTCGATATTCGATTTTGTCTTTAAACATTCTCAATTGAAACTGTCATAAATAACGCCATAACACCTTTTTCAATTTGATAAAAATCACCGGGAAAAAGTCTACATACAGCGGTGTATGTAGACTTTTATCTTTGACTGTATACACAGGTCATTAAAAAAATTTTCTTCACACTACTCCTCTTTCCTCTATCTTCTCTGCTATTACTACCTTTCATGTATTGCAACACAATTCGTAGCATGAATAGGAGCCATTTCCTGAGTGTTGGTCTCAAAACGTTCTCGTCTTGAAGTCTCTACAGCCGAAGCAATTGAATAAATTTTCGTATGGCATTGAGTAATCGGATATTGAAGGTGCGAGAGATTGCCGAAACCATAGGCATCTTAGATAGAGGTTTGAATAATCACTTGAGAAATCGAATTGACGTAACAAATTGGCAGGAGTGGTTGGCTTTGTTTAATATGGATGAGTTTATCATCAGGTCTAGAGGTAACAAGATCCACTGTAGCACACCAAAGATAAAAAGCAGCAGGCCATTCGCAGGTAGACGTAAAAGAAAACCTATGTATTTATTTTTTGTATTTTTATCATCAGAGGTGAGGCCACAGTTCAAACCCCAGGTCAGACATCAAAACGAAATATAAAAAAATATTTCTTCGGCAACTTCCTCTCGGCATATTTCTGACAAAAACTAAGAAAAAGTTTCCCAAAAATCTGTCGTTCAGAGTCGGCTTTAAACTGTAGGTCCCGCCACTCATATATAAAATTAACACATACAACATAAATAGTGCGAGAAGCTAGGTCGTAATCCTGACTGAATTATGTATGTATACATAATCACTTCGTACTTTTAACCCTTATCTCTTTGACATATTAGATTTCTTTAAATCTGATATCGTTTTCTAATTGAATAATAGACTCTAACATTTGCATAATTCTACACACAGATTACCTCTCTGATCGCAATTGTCCAAGACATTCATTATTTGGTGTTGTTAAATTGCTAAAATGTGAAAAATTAATTCTAAATTTCCGTCATAAATTACAATTTGAAATTGATGACCAACAACAACAATACATTTTTAACTTATTTATGACTTTAACACAATTTTCTAAATATTTCATTCATTCATTTAATCGTACGCCTTTATTAATTTAAATGAATACAAGTTTAGAAGCACTCATGTCACAAATTATATTAAATGGGTTTTATTTTTTTTTCAAAGTTTTTTTAAATAGAATTTTTTTTATACGACAGCAATGCCTTATCAAATTGCATTCACACTAAACAATTTAAATTAGAATAAAAGAAGAATAAAAAACATGAATATTTAAAAAAAAGAAACTAAAAAGAACGTCTGTTACATGTAAAGTTTATTGATCTTTCGAATCCATGGTGTTTTGTCCTTCCTTCTTCCTCCCAAGACCAAAACTTTTATTCAAAGGCAACTCAATTCGAAACGAGATGACGTCAAATGAGTAATAAGAGGTGTATGAAAGATGTTAGTGGGTCGATGGTCAATAGTTTCAATTTCCAATATTTACGATGACACACAAAATCAACACGCAATAAATGCGCACTAAATTGTACATGAGTCTTTTTACATGAGTCCAGAAGACATTTGAGTCGTGAGGAAATACGCAATATTTTTTTATAATAAATAATCGCAGTAGTCGCCGTAGTCTAGTAGGTAGTGTGTTGGCTTATTAAACGTGAGGTTACGGTCCAAACTTTAGGTCAGGCATCTCCAACAAAACGAAATTTAAAAAAATATTTCGTCGGCGATTGCCCCTCAGCAGTTTACTGGCAAAAACTCTGAGAATAAGAAAACTTGCCTTGAAAAGGTTTCTCAATAATCCGTAGCTCGAAGTCCCGCCATTCATGTATAAAATTAACAAACACACAACATAAGTGGTGTGAGAAGCTAGGTCGTAATCTTGACTGAAGGGTTATGTAAAACTCTCTCAGCAGTGTTCTCGCATAAGTTCTGAAAATTGAAAAAACTTCTCAAATCTGTGGTAAAACTTTAGGTCTCGCCAATTATGAATAAAATTAACGCACAGCAAGGACGGTTTAAAAAACCATGCCGTAATCCAAATTGAAGAGCTGTAATGGCTAATAATATATGTACATATGCAAAAATTTCCAATCGGGAAGTAGATTGCTGTCATGGCTTTGGCATCGTAACCACTATCAGTTGCACAGTAGCAGATTTGAGGAAAATGTAACTTGATTTTTGCCCATGTTTCCTAAAAAGCTGTGCAGTTGTGTTACCTAAATTTGTGGACATCATTTTTATTTGCAGCAGCAAAAAAACAAAGAAATTAAATAATATTTCAATGAGGCTTAAGAAGGGCAGTTGATTGGCATATGACATTTGATTATGATATCAGACTTCCCTTTAACTACAACTGTACATATGTCATTATATTGGCTATTGAATGGCGCCAATTATTTGTCACGTTATTTGATGGTTTATTGACAACATGGGTATTTGGTGGTGTTGGCACCCTTCATTTGAAAACGTTGAATTATCCGCTACTGCTTATTTTACTTGCAATATTTTCATATTTCTCAATATGTAGGTGGATGTCTATGTCATATTTTATAATGCCTTCAAAAAATGACTAATAAGATCTTACTCTTTAGGAGGAAACGAACATCAGTAGAGTTTGAAATTAAAAAACAAGTACAGTGGCGTACAGTCATACCGTAACAAAAGAAGCGTCGAAATTTATATACAGCAGTAGAGAAGAGGAGAATATTACGCTTAATTCTGTGGATTGAAGGAAGTATTGAAGTCGAGATCCTTGGTATACGCTCAAAGTTAATTTACTCTGTTTAAGTCAAAAGTCTTTAAATATTTAAAGGCAAAAATACATATGTTTTCATTGTATTAAAGATTCGACAGGCCTTTGAGCACATTATTAAACAAGATCCATTTAAATCGAATAGAATACAGGGGGTACTTTAAAAAGGTCTGCGTTCAACGAATAAATATTTTTATGTATTTTCTTTTTTAATTTGTTATCGCTTTATTTGCCAATGCACTGTTAATAGTAATCAGGTGTGCGATAAATGCTTATGGAAACAAAAACACTAATTAAAATTAGAATATAAAAAGATAAACAAATACAGCAAATAAAATACAATAAAAACAGTGTGAATTTAACTTTGAAATAAAATTAAATTCTCTCTTATTTTAAGAGGCACCCAGAAAAAAAAACCTGTGAGTCATACACCCAAAGAAATGTCAGTCCTCTTAAAATGCAATTGAGGTAATTAGCGCAACTAGATGAAATGAGAAACAAAACACACACAAAAAAATACAAAAACAAGCGAACTGACAAAAATCACAATTAAATAAAATTTTAATGAATTAATTAACAAAATTGCCAGCGACCTTCAGTAAATAATAACAATCAAAATGACAACAACAAATAAAAAAGTCAGTTATATTTAGAAAGTTGCTAAATAAAGGATGACACCTTTTACATTAAAACAAAAAACAATAGGAAAATAAATGAACCACATAAAGTAACACTCCTTACACCAGGGAAAATTAGAAGCACACCTTTGTGAAATAAAATTATGGCATGACAGCTAAAGAAAATTTTGAGTTAGAAAATGTTAAGATAATAAAATAGAAAAATTTAATATAATAGACACGGTAGCACGCAATGCTTCATCATAAAACGTACGTAAGTGTACTTAAAGGGTGTGACCACAATCTTAAGGACCAGTGATTGCAACGACGAACTTCAAAATGAATTGTGCGTGATTTTTGTAAATATTAACAATTATTTGAAAGTTGTGTATTCATTATTTTAATTGCATAATGGCAGGGGAAATTGAATCGGAACAATAGTCACATACAATCCTGTGTTCATTCAGTGTTCAAGATACTTAAAATTCCGTTGTTCTATCATTCATGTTCCTTTTATTTCATAAGTTTACAACAATTTTTGTATAAAAAATAGAATTAGTCTTCCCATGCTTGGTAGTCGCCGTAGTCTAGTAGGTAGGCTTATTAAACGCAAGGCGATGGTTCATAACTTGGCTGAATTGTCCAGCTTTTTTGATGCTTGTCCAATTTCAAGCTAAAATTTAATTTGTCCAGCTAAATAGAAATTTTAATAATTTTCATGTTATCTTTGTCAAATCATGTTAGCCAACACTGATTGTACTTATGTTATACAACTAAGTTATGATTTCCCTCTTCTATCATAACTGACAACATGTCTCAACACTTGAACAGCTGATGTCATAATAAATTTTATTGCGAGTGATAGTCTATTTCTTTACGTACAGCTTTTATTTTTTTGTACATGAAAATAATAAAAATAATTTGCAGAAAATCTTGAAATGGATATTGATGAAGAAGCTGGTCCATCAAAAAAACGACTCACAACTTTCTGTGATAGAAGGAAAGAGTTTGCAAAACATGCTAATTGGATAAGAAAAAAAGATAATTACACGGCAGAGTGTAAATTATGCCAAACAGACATTATAATCAAATATGAAGGCAGCCGCTCGCTTGATAAACACATAAAAACAAAAAAACATAATAAAATGGAGATGTCGCAGAAGTTGTCTCAAACTATTTCGAATTTTGTAGTCGCAACAGAGAAAAAAATTGTATCTTTTTATGTCCAGTTTTTTTTGTTTTGTCCAGCTTTTTAAAACCCAATGTCCAGCTTTTTGCGAATCGGAATCTGGCAACCCTATTCATAACCCAGGTCGGACATCTTCAGCAAAACGGCGATTTCTTCTCAGCAAATTTTTAGCAAAAACTCTGAGACAAAATAAAATTGCCCTGAAAAGTTTCTCAAAAATCTGTCGTTCGGAGTCGACTTTAAACTGTAGGTCCGTCACTCATGTATAAAATGGACAGACACAACATAAGTAGTGCGCGAAAATAGGTCGTAATCCTGACTGAAGGGATGTAATGACCAATTGTGTTATGTAGTCCCCCCCGCACATACATTTTGATGTAACATCTGTAGTCTGGTGTCTTGGCTTAGAGTTCGAAAGTTCAAACCTCAGGCCTGATTGAACCACGGCCTCACGTCTAATTAGCCAAAAACACGACTTACTAGATTTCGGCGATTTCGATTCAAATTTTTATTAAAAAATTAAATTTAAAAATAAAGGAGTAGAACATTAAAATTTAGAAAACATTTTATCCACACAATGTCGTACACATTCTTTACAAGAAATTGTTAAGCCTCTCCACATACTTGGTCCTCATAATTCTGTGTATTTACGATTACAAGCAATTTCAACCATGTAATGGTAGAGTAGAACCAAAGAAAAACATGTCTGAGACACAGTCAGACACAGTATTATCGTACCAATGCAAAAGGACATGTCTGTTGTAGAGTTTTAAGAATTTTCACAATTTTTTATCTGTCTTTGCATTCTTTTTTTTTTTTTTTTTTTTTTTCATATTGAAACGAACAACAGTGATAAGAAGTTAAAAAATGTTGACATTTGCAGAATGTGAGCACTCAGACACATGGCATTTTATTGTTTCTCCTTAAACAGAAGTATTGAAAGAATGGCAATTGTTTTTCAAGAAGAAGAAGTAAAGGAAATGTTATACATCCTTAATCGATTTCTGTATTTCTAAAGTAATATTTTCAAAGGTTTTTGTTGCATAAAAAAATTAATAACTTTCCGTACTTCATATATTCGTATTTTTATGGTAGGAAAATAAAAAAAACAGTCTTATTATGCAGTGTAATAAATTATGTATAACAATTTGTAATATTTTTTTTTTGTTTCCACCTTAATTATGAATATTTCTTATTTACAGTTCAAACATATTAAATTACAATCTTGTCTGCTCAGGCGTTTAATGTTAATTGTCACGTATTTTGATTTTGATATTTAAATACTCAATACTTTTTTATGCAACTGTTGTGATCCAGATAAAATGTACGTTTATAAATTTCGTATGAGGTGCCAGATCCATGGCCGACATCTCTAAAGCTTTTAATAAATTCTAGGCACATTTTCTCAGTAGCTTTGTGTTAACATCTTCGAAATCTTTATTATTTTGATTTTTTGTTTTGTTCTACAATGGAGAAAGTAAATGTTGTCTCATATCTATTATCAACAACATTTGAAAAAATCCTGAAATAATTATTTTTAATTATTAATTCAAGTGTTTTGCTCTCTAAATTACAGTCTAAACAATTTTAGTTTTTTTAACAGCCATTTTCAAATTCCAAATCTTAGATTGAGTAATATGTAGGTAGGTTTACCCCCTAAAGAAACATCTTTCAAAACAATATTACATAAGAAGTGGTACTTTTTTAAATAAGTGTTTTTTGGAAAATGATTATTTAAATATTTCTTTACTTCTACTTCAGTATTTCTTCCTCAATGATTACATTAAAATGTTAGCGGCTATTCATAGAGCCGTAGAAATTAAAAGGTGGCTTCGATTCAGAGTTAATAAAGAATAAGTTTGTGCCATTTTAAAGCGTGTTTTTGTAATTTTAATTACGTTAAAAACGTTACGTGATTTTCATACTTGCTGATGGCATATGTTAAACTTTACCTAGCGCTTCCTATCATTAATTTTATATAAAGTGTGTGAGATATCATTGAAATATTTTATTTCTTTCCAATACCTATTGATGCCATAATATTTGAAATATAACACTGTTCAAATGTCCGCCATAACTTCTCTGGCGAGCACGTCTAATTATAATTCCATAATTCTGGTGCACAAATCACACTGACTTTGAACGATAGCGTGGCTTTTATTGGCTTAGAGGATGTCTGTAGTTTACGGCTTATTCGCATACACGTGCGACATAAGGAAACACCACAAGAAAATTTCTAAATATAATGATCTGAGCTGATGATCTGAAATGCCCATGACAGTGTGTCATTGTATGTAAACATTTGACTCTTAATCCTTATAATGTTAATTTTGAGCAAGAAACAAAGTCAAGCTGTCCAAACAATAGCGACAATTCATTATTTTCAAACGAGAAAAACAATTTTTTCAGACTTATTTTATTTGCTTTTCAATGAGCTAGTAAACGTACCTAAAATAAATAGTTTTTTGGTAGAACCGTGACATAATTTGTATTTGTATTTATTTATTAAATTTGAATTTCTGATACAACAAGACATAATATCTTATAATTTAATGTACCAGAATCTGACAAGTTACATTAAAGAATTATAAATTATATGTGTGTATAAAAAAGAAAGGAAAAAAAAAATAAATAAACAGTAATATGTATAACATAAAATTAATAATCAATTAATAAAATAAATAATAAAAATAATTAAATTAATATAAGAAATAAAAAATACGATATTTATATTTAAGTGACATTTACAGCAGGTTACGCTTGATAGAATTGATAAAGTAAATGTTTAAATTTATTTGCGTTGCTAATAACTTGAACGTTTGGAGGAAGTTGGTTCCAGAGTCGAATGCTTAATATGAAAAATTGTCTCTCAGACGCTGCATCCCGATGAGGAATCTGCAAAATACCATTTCCTCTTAAAGACCTCATGAATCTTAAGCGTTTGCGAAGATATTGTGGGTGCTCCGATGTAATAATTTTGTGTAGAAAAACCAAGTTTTTCACTTTTATATAGTTATTAAATGAAACATTAAATATGCGGTTGGAGTAGTGAGAGACATGATCATATCTCCTTAGACAGAATATGTAACGTACAATGTTGTTGAAAGTAGTGTTGAGTTTCGCAGTGTCTTTTGAATTACAGCCGGAGAAGACTTCAGATGAATACAGCAGAGTTGGTACTAAATAAGTTTTAGCTAGAAGCAGTCTTATTCCGGCATTACGAGCGATAGCTCACCTATGGCAGCTGTAATGTTGCTGTCTAGAGCTGGAATTGTAGCTTGTTTGACCCTGTACACAAAGGACTGCATTTTAAGTACGGTACCTTTCTCTATTTACCTGCTTCTCATCGACCTCCAAGGAACTACTTATGTAGTACATTTTGTTCGCATGTCGAAAAGAAAGTTGTAGGATGAGAGACATAGAGTTGTATACCTTCGTAATTAATTTTTTTTTCTATTATTATTGTGTTGTTTTTATAATTCTCAATTTTTTTTATTTAAAAAATGAAATAGACCAGAGTCTCAAGTAAAATTCAAAACCACACCAGAATTACATGACTGCGCTGCTCACTAGATTACCGTGACACATAAGAAAAAATATGGTCTAGTAACACTATTGGGCCTACAAACCACATGAAATTGTGCATCCTTCAGAGTATATAAGCTTCGTCGCTAAGAATAATTTTTCGATAGAAATTCATTTCTCTCACAGCATGAATTTTCACAATAAAATGCAATGACTCACAAACGTTGAAAGTAGCCGTAGTCTAGACGTGAGGCCACGCTTTAAACCCCAGGTCATACCTCAAAACGAAATATGAAAATATATTTCTTCGGCGACTTCCTCTCGACAGATTTCCGGCAAAAACTGTGAAAGTTAATAAAATTACCCTGAAAAGTTTGTCAAAAATCCGTCGTTCGGAGTCGACTTTAAACTGTAGGTCCCGCCATTCATTAAAATCAAATCAAAAAATAAAATCATCAAAATTAACACACACATCATAAGTGGTATGAGAAGCTATGTCGCAATCCTGAATGAGGGGTTGTAATGACCAACTATGTATGTATGCAAATATTGTCAATTGTGTGTCCATTCATGACGAAATGGCATAGATAATGTTATAATTTTTATATATGATATTAACATGGACATCATGGCTGACGCCAAGATAGAACCAACTCTATATATAACACCCACTATGTCAGTAAGATTAATATCCGCAACTTAAGAACTTCAAATCTAAGTTATTATATGCCTACACTAATGTCCATAAGGATAAAAGAGTCAACCGCTTCGTCAAACTGCAACTATATCTTCAGATTAAATTTACAAAAGAAAAATAAGATTTCTAATTTCGAAATAAATTCATAAAACTAAATACATTAATGGTTCGTGCATTTTCTTGGGCTAATACCCATTCACGACTCTCGCTTATAGTGAGGCTCAAGTTCATTCAAATATTTTTTTTTTTATTAAATTCTTTGGTTAATACCTTTTAGTTCCGTTTGTTGTGGTGGATTTTGTTGATGTTGTTGTTGTTGTTGTTGTTTAGTATCTATAATCTGTTGTTGAGTTGTTATTTGTTGTTTTGTATCTATAATTTGCTGTGGGATTGTTTCCTGTTGTTTTTGTTGTTGCTGTTGTAGGTTATCCTGTTGTTGCATTGGTGGCAAAGAATTGTGTTGTTCTTGCTGCTGCTGTTGCTGCTGCTGCTGTTGTTGCACTTGTTCTTTGACAAGTTGCTGTGAATCATCATTATTCAACAAGACAGGAGCCGATGCAGGAATAGGATCTGCTGCAGCAACAGCAGTTATAGCAGCTTCCATAACAGAGCTTTTATCCATAACATCCGCCATTATGAATAGAAAAATTGAAAATTCGTATTATTTTGCTCTCACTCTCTTTTACATACACGCACACACTGCTATTTATTTGTTCTTTTATAAGTTTTCGAAATGAGAACGAACGTTACGAGTGCCAACTGAATGTATAACAGCGTATATGTACTTAACGGTATGTACAGAATCCTTTAAAAAAATCTCTTCCTTTGAAATGTATGTTTGTATGTATATGTTAAAAATATATATATTTTTTTCACCTTTTATTTAAAATATTTTTTATGTGTATTTATTTAATTTATTTATAAAAATAAGAAATTATGCAACTTTCTTTACAAATTTTTAATTGAATTGGAATGATTTTAACACACTTTTCTTGAAACGAAAACTAAGAAGAAAATAATAAAATATTGTGTAGGAATAGGAAGTTAAAACATACATATATTTTTAATTAATTAAAACACTTAATTAACAATAAAAGAAAACAAAATAAAAGGATTAACTAAAAGTAGAAGAAAAACCCAAAAAAAATCAGAATGATTCTTGGCAAATAATTCTATTCAGAAAATATTTCTATTGCACTTTAGCCGGTTTACGAGTTGTTTTATTTTTTTTTTTTTTAATTTCTTTTATTTTATTTATTTAATTTTTTTACTTATTTACACTTTCATAGCTTTATAGTGTTGCTTTTTAATAAATAAATTAGAAATTTTAATTTTAATAAGAAAAAACAAAAACAGAGAAACACAAAACGCAATTGAATTGCTTTGTCTTCTTCTATTAATGAAATACCGTAAATATCTGTTAGGTTTGTTATCTCGCCGTCAACTGATTTTCATGTGCAGTCCAATCAGTCAGTCAGTGTGTCTAATTAACATTCAAAATACCAACGAATTCCTCCCCCTGTACCATAATACAGCGCAAAAGCTTTTGTTACCCGCTATGCTCTCTTTTAAAATTAAAAGTTGTTTTGCTACAGCTTTTTAGTACCGTTTGAAAAATATTGTAAAAGAGGGGAAGTTTTCCTTTAGTAGTGCTATCTATTGAATATTTTCAAAATAATTCCAATGGTTTATAGAAACGTTACGATTAAACACTTTTAGAATCCGTTATATTTTAAATAAAACCGTTTTGTTTTTAATAATAAGTTTACATTTATTTTTCTTAATATTTTGAAAGTATTACTTTGGTTTAATGGTAAAGGCAAAGTATCTGTATTTTCCAAAAACTATTTAAAATCCGTCTTGCTATTAAAAAATAATTACACGTTCCAGCTACTATTATAATTAATAAAATATATTTATGTCACAACATTATTAAACATTAAAACATTTTTTTAAGTATTTTTATAATCTTTTTATGTCAATTTGTATGGTTTTTTATTCCTTATTGTCGCAAATATTGAAAGTTTAAACGAAATAATTTTGCGATATTTAATTTATAAAAAGTCTTCTCCGTTTAACATTCCTGATGGCTCGTTTACGTAAAATTTAATTGTTCGTTCAATAACTTAAGGAAAGACTAGAAGTAAAGCATGGTTCACATAAAGTCGCCTGTCACATTACGGTAGTATTTTAAAAAACCCTACCTATACAGTGTTGTATTTTCTTAAGGTTGGTTTGTAATACTCTTGTATAACTATTTTGACGTTTATCTCGATGGCATTTTTGAACTATCCTGATAGTTTATGTTCCCAAGTACCCGATAATGACGTAGAAGATGTTTTGTGATATCCACATTGTTTCCAGCATACTTGTTATTACAGGTTCTTCGAAAACCGTTCTGAGGTATTAGGACTACCATGACCGTTTGACTGAAGTCATTTTCTGTGTATATCCATAGCACACAAAATATGTGTGAATTCTCTATACAAATGGGTTCATTTCTCTATATTTGCTTTGCAAATGAGTGAAGTCTATATGAGATAAAAGTTTTGCTTCTATAGAGGAAATTTCACGTACTAATTCATTAGAATTATCTGCTGCGTTGTCTTCAATATTACTGAGTCCAGAAAACGATATGAAAGTAACTTCTCCAAGTTAGCCATCTATGTTCTTACCTTAAATATTCCCTTACTTACTTAATTGGTCATTAACAAC
The DNA here is from genome assembly GCA_927399465.1 of Sarcophaga caerulescens. Taxonomy (NCBI): domain Eukaryota; kingdom Metazoa; phylum Arthropoda; class Insecta; order Diptera; family Sarcophagidae; genus Sarcophaga; species Sarcophaga caerulescens. Next base: position 51,160,557 of record OV656872.1, on the reverse strand, counting down.
CCGATTAACGGATTTCGGCCTGCTGCAACACATCCTTCCAGACGCCTCTGCTTCTTGCGCGCCTACGCCAGTTGGTCACATCAATCGATGACAGGTCTTCCTCGATTTGGTCTTTCCAACGCATACAAGGTCGTCCTCTTCGCCGACTTCTGCAGATCCCCGCATCAAATGCCCGCCTCGCCGGAGCATCCTCCTGGATATTAATACGTCTATGTCGTTGAGGAGCTCATACAGCTCACTGTTGGATCGAATGCGGAAATCATCGCCAACTCACACAGGACCGAAGATCTTACGTAGAACTTTTCTCCCGAATACTCTCAAGGCTGCTGCATCAGTGCTTAATAGGGTCCATGCTTCTGCGCCATAAAGAAGCACGGATAGGATGAGCGTCTTGTAGAGTATTAGTTTTATCTTACGACAGAGGTCTCTGCTACTCAATTGCCTATTGAGACCATAGTAGCACCTGTTGGCAAGAGTGATCCTGCGCTTGATCTCCAGACTGACATCATTTTTGGTGGCGGAGCCAAGATAAATGAATTCCTTGACTGTATCAAAAGTTTAGTTATCGGCCGTAATCTGAGAATCAATACGCCTCACGTCTCTACTTGTCGATAACATATACTTTGTTTTGCCCTCATTTACTGCCAGACCCATCTTAGTAGACTCCCGTTCAATAGCACTAAAGGCAGCAGTACGCTATGATGGCAATGTCGTCAGCGTACACAAGCAACTGGACGCTTTTTTGAAAAGTAGTGCCATTGCGATGCACTTCCGCCTTTCGCAGAACACTCTCCATAACGAAGTTGAGGAGTTCGCAAAACCTCGCACGGTATCAAAAGGTTCAGAGAGGTCCATTCCTACCTTGACGGAGCTGCAGGAATTGCTCAACGTCATTCTGCATAGCCTTATTAGCTTCGCAGGTATACCGAGCTCAGACATTGCGACAAAAACACGATCCCTTATGGGGCTATCGAAGGCTGCCTTATAGTCGACATACCTACCACATCTACTTAACTCAGTGCTCTACTTAAAATATATGTACATACATACTCTGGTAATTATTACTGAACCATAATGATTACCACTATGATATTCCCCACCTTAGCTCGCCTAAACTTGGCTTTTTTGTTATCACTTTTTTGACTATCCATCTCACATTATCATCATATTGAAATATAAACCATTTTTGTTTTTTCTTCCAGGTTTTTTGTCCAAAAGTTTATTGAATTAGAAACTATAAAAGCTTTAACATTTCAAAAGCAGCCTCAGTTATCTAAATTGTGTTCTTTTTTAAAAATGCCAAAATTTTGAAAGTATTTTGAATTCAATTTCACACAAGCGAAACGAATATGTTTTGAATATAAATGTGAATAATTTTTGAACTGCTCTTCTCTTAGCGAAATGAGAAGCGTATTATTTTAGTAGATAAAAATAAATGGGTAGTGCTAGTGGCTGGATCTGGTGTAGAGAAAAAAATTTCGTGTTTGTGTCTTGCAGACGGGGTTAAAATGGAAGAATATTTTAAAGAGGTTTTTCAAATCGTAGATCAGAACGGGTAATTGTTTGATGTTTTAAGAAAGAGAAGAATTCTTAAATGAGCACAATCGGTCTCGGTGCCTGCTTAATGTGTATTATTTTTGTGTTTTTTGTTTTATTCTATATCAGTTTTTATTATTAATCGTATTTTAATTTAATTTTTTTGTTTTTTAAAAAAAATGAACAACAAAATAAGTTTTTAAATTTTTTTCTTCTTTTTTTTGTGGTTTTTTTTCAAGTTTTCTTTTCATATAAGTTTTGTTAAAATTATAATAAAGTTTGTTTTCTTAAAATTGTTTTATTTTTAAAAAAATAATGAAAATTATTAAAATTAATTCATTTGCTGCTGATTGATGTTGGTTGCAAATTCAGTTTTGTTTTTTGTATTTCTTTTTTTTAGTTTTTGGTTTTTAATTAATTTAATTAAATTTATTAATTAATTATTACGAGAGAGAGTGATGAAATAATTAAATAACATCAATGGAGAATGGAGTTGGTGTGGCGTAGCTACAAAATTTTTGTAAAGATGTTGATGCAAATATTTATAGCTGATCGGGTCTGTCGCACATCCTGGCAAGAAATGCTAAAAAAAAATTAGGGGAAAAATGGAAACATAAATTAGTAAAATAATAAAAGAAAATAATTGTTTTGTATATGTAATATAACAGATACGCTGGATAGTGAAAATCATTATAAAATTCATTTTACTACAAATAGTTTGTTTTAAAACATTTAATGGCAAATTTAGTTTAAAAATCGATAACACAGCAAGCCTTGCGTTAACCTAATTTAGAAATATATAATAATGTATTACTGGCATAGAAATGGAGGGTTCTTGTGGGTCGCAAATATCTTACGAACAGTGATCTGAATTTTCACCAGCTATTTGAAGAACACATTTGCTATAATGCCATTAAAACCCAAAATCCTTATTATTTTTTTTTTTCAGTATAAAAACTATTATTTAATGCCATTAATAAGAAAGTTAACTATAAAGTTACCTTTAACTTTCTTTCGTTATTACAATTTACTGATGAAATAAAGTTCACTTTTTTTTAAATATGCCACTGCCTGATCAATATCGATTTAAAACGCAGTGGCAACAACGACGACTTTTTTGTTATCTCATTTTGTTTAAATTTGAAGTTGCCATATTGAAAATAATATGTCAAGTAGGATGACCTTCCCTTTAGCTTAACGCTCGCTTCTGCTTTATTATCCATTTATAATAATGAAAAATAAATTATCGATTAGATAAAATCCTGCCTTTAGTTAAAGACAAGCTGTAATAATAGCCCTTAGTCTCACTCTTATTATTATTTAGTATTCATAAGTATACATTAAATGAACTGCAACAGGAATCTTGCTTTGCAAGTTTCGAAAATCCCGAATACAAATAATTTTACATCAAACAAAACATGTGGGGATGTGGTAACACTTAGTTTTTTACACTTACAGTTACCTCATCTTCTTTTGTTGTCCAAATTCATAAAATAAATGCAAAAAAAAAAAAAATCGTATAAAACTTATAAAAACTTACCGCTTAGTCGAAGACAATGGGGTCGCTCATCAATCTTTGGATGAATTCTGTGGTAGGTGAAGTTGATTTAACATACAAGACACGCAGATGGTGAAAGGGTTGGTGATGGATTGTGTTTATTGGCAGCAATCAAGGTAACAAGTGTATTGTTTTTTTTTTTTTTTTGTGCAATTTTTTGGGGTTGTGTAGATGGAAGTGTGGTGGAATTGTGTTGCATTTATCGTTGATTTTTTTTGTGACATACAAATACAAGTGCCAGGGTATACGCACACACACATAGATATACATAATAAATTGACATGAAAATTAAACAAATAGATGAAAATATTTAGTTTTTAAATACATTTACTTGAACGTCATAATGAAAATCAATGTTTTCGTTTATATTTTAGAAAACTTACGTGAGTATGGGATCATGCCATCATCATCCTCAGGGTCCATACAGTCAGCGAAGAGTTCTTCAACTTGTTCATCGGTCAAGTTTTCACCCAAGGAAAGGAGGGCGTGTTGCAATTCAGCCAAAAGCATGGTACCGTTTTCGGCTTTGTCGTACAATTTCAAACATTCAATGAAATCTTCGTAGCAACCTTGTTCCTTTTCCTTCTTAACTTGAGAGTAGATGGGCAAGAATTCTTCAATGGTAAGTTTCTTTTCGCCACGCTTCTTGGTGCCGCCCAACTTTTCAATCATAGCCAAAGTGGGGTTCAAGTTCAAGGAGCGGAGGGCATCACCTAGATCGACGGCATCAATACCCTCACCAGGGGTGCCCATAACTTCGAATACGAATTCGACATCTAGATAAAAAAGGTAAGAAATTTTATTGATAAGTTTTAATTTAAAAAAATAAAAGAAAAATTCATGACCATGGATTACGGCATAACTGTTAACCTTAAAATTTGTAATGTTTTATAGGTACAAGTTGTTTATTAATTACTGAAACATGTTGTGGCATTTTTGATATGAAATTTATTGTGATATTTTAGAAATTTTTAAAATGTTTAAAACGTATTAAAAATTGCAAAATCTTTTATATTTTCGAACTTAAATAAAAAAAAATTCATCGGATTCGTTCTATAACTTGGTTAATAATTCCAGATTATGTTCAATATTAAGAAATTGTTTTTATTATTTTTTGCATAAAAATACAACAAAATACGAAGTCTTTGAAGATGGACTGCAAAAGAATTTGGCATATAAAAATGTTTTTAGTTATTAATTTCGTTTAAAATGTATGAAAAAGTGAACATGTAATAGGTTTTCATATTTCCTTAAAAGTAAAACAGTATCACGGTATTTATAAACAATCATTAAAATTCGTTTAACAAGTTTACAAAATTCGAATATTTTTGAGTTTATTTTTTTTTGATAAGCGGGGTTTGTTTCACTTATAATGAACTCAAATTTTTTTTTTTTTTTTTTTTTGTTTGTAGGTATTTTCGAAACTCCAAATATTTTCGAATTTTCAAAATTGTTTGAAATATTTTAAATTTCTATAAAATATTCAAAAATTATCTCAACAAATATTTAAAATTAATGTTAAAGTAGTTAGTTCATGAGAATAGTTTAAATCATTTAAGGAACATTTATATTCTGAGTTTGAAAAAGTATCAAAGTTACAGTTCAAATTGGTTTCGATTTATTTAAGAAAAATTTTTTTTTTTTCATTTTTTCAGATACACTTCAAGAGGTCACCTGACTACAAAGTCAAATTTGTGGCCTACATTTATAAAAATCATGGAATGTTTCTCAGCATTAAGAGTCGTGGTAAGTCAAATCATATTGAATTTATTAAATAACTAAAATTTAATTGAATGTCAAAAATATTTTAAATATTTATATGTTTATATAGTCACAAATAAATAATGCATTAAGCATTTCAAATGGTATAAATTCATATACATACATATATAGTATATACGCCTTTCAGAAGAAACTGGGCGTCTATATATTGTATTATGACATAACAACAAACACATTTACGAAATCTGACACCCAAAAATAAATATTCCCTAATGTATATGTTTTTCACTTCTACTACATAGATGTATATACATATATATATAATATATATATAGTCACACACGATAAATGTGTATATAAATATCTTAGATGAAAATTTCTACATCGAAATAATTTCGAAAAAATAGCAAAACGAATACCAAAAAAATGTATAAACTTTGCCAAAATTAGACATGCGTTTGTTCGTATTATAGGCATAGATATACGAAATATTTACGAAGCTATAGAAGATCGTTGGCAATAGTGTAGGATTTTTATTTTATTGTTCGGTGTTCTATATTTGCATTTATTACTCTTTGGCATTGGGATTGTTGTTATTGTACGTTTCTCTTTAATATATTTTCTTTCTTTTCTCTCTGTTTTTCTTTTATATTTTCGTATTCGTAAATATGAATGAATTTTTATAGAGAATAAGAAAAATGTAAGAAAATTTCGTAGCAATTTTAAAAATAGCTCACATTATAGCAAACTGCTATAATTTTTCTTTTTCGTTTTTTTTTATTTTTTAAATTAATTATAATGTTCGTAATAATATATTATTTTTCTTTTAGCATTTAAAACACTTTTTGGTTTAAAGATAGTTTAGAAATATTTCATTGAAATTTTCTGTTTTCAGTCACTTTCATACTATTTTTTATTATTAAATATTATATAATAATATTTTTTTAAAGATATTTTCGCGTATCTTGGTTCATTGCTTTTTTCATATTTCATTTTTTTCCTATAAAAATTATTATTTTCGATAATTTTTCACTTCACTTAAGTATATTTCTCTATTTTTTTGGTTTCTTAATATTTTTGCCATTATTTTCTGATTTTATTCAGTTATTTATTTATTTTTTAGTTCATTTCAAATTTTAAGGTTAGAATCATCGATTTTTTGTTTTTTTTTTTTTTTTTTTTTGTTTTTAGGTCGATAGGTTATATTATCATAGTTTTATAATGTAATCCTTGGTACTTTTTTCGATTTAAAATATCTGCCATATTCAACTTACTTTCAACTTCACGTTTTGGTACATCGGCCTATTTTTTGGTGAAAAAAAGAACAAAAATAAAGAAATTATAAAAAAATATTTGAAAATAATATTTCAAGTAATTTTTTAAATCGTTTTATCTTTATGAACATATGCTTTCTTTTTTTTAAAAAAATCTTCTTCAATAATTTTTTTTAATTTATTTTTTACGGAACGTTTTTCCACTCACCATTTTGACTGTTGGATGAGAAAATTCAACTAACTCGCGGATGAGCTCGGTCTCGACTGAACACTTTTCGTTGCTAACAATTTGTAAAGGTAATTCCTAAGGTGGATACAGCCTCCTCTATGCATATACAGTTAGCCACATATACTCTAACAATCTTTCGTTGTATTTATTTATTTTTTTTGTGTATATATTATATGATTAGAATTTTCTTTCTGAGTATACAGTCATACATACATATATAGAGTAAATCGGTATGACGAAATTTTTGTATTTGTAGTGTTTGCATACGACCTCACAAATACAAATGCAAATAGAAAAATGTTTCATGTTAAGATCTATGAAAATTTACTTTCAAAATTTTGTTGAATAAAAATAAAAACTTAGGAAAATATATTGAAAAAATAATCTAACAATTTATCAGAGGTTACAAAGAATTGAATTTTTAAAAAAATATGTATATAAAGTTTGTTAATTTTCAGTTAACATTGATACGAAAACGGTAATACTTTTTTAAGTTCAAATTGGTCACAGAAACAATATTCTTAATATCACCCATATCCTTAACATTTCTTTGCTTTGTTTCAGTTTGGTTAATCAGGTTTTTTCTAGTTAAACAAGTGAATAGCCCACTAGGCGTAGTGGTGAGAAACTGTTTGCTTTTTCTGTACTACTTTTTCTCTAGAAGTGTCGTTGCTTAACTTTCCTATAAAGATAGTTTTTGTCGTTATCTTTTTTGAGTTCGCAATTCAGCTCTCCCAAAGAATAACTTGGTGAAGATTTTAGCTTCTTCAGGACTTAAACCTGAATTGTTTGCATTTGTAGTCGAGCATTTTGACCACCCTACTTTGCCTCATCTTTATATTGTGTAAAGTAATATACATATATATACATATGTATGTATATACATATAGTATATACAATATATATATACGTCGTATACAAATATGAGAGAAAATAAATCGTAATATTAACTAATCTTAGTTTAGCGGACAATAACGTAACGTATGTGTATTTCCATCTTTCCTTTAGGGAACATATGGCCGCCAAAAATATCTTTTTTTCGTTGTTTTTATGTTTATTGCGATGATTTGCTTGCAGCTAATATGCATATTTAACAATTCTTTTTCAATTTGACTTCGACCACCATGATCTAATTCCCTTGTTTTACATCTGGCTTGAAGATGTTCTGAGTTAAACTCATAATTAAACTTACAATGAATGTCCAGCCGAAGATGTTGTATTTATTTTTCTTGATTTCGACTATTTTGCCACATGCTTTCAAAATACAGTTTTACCTAACGACATGCAATTCCGCGAGCTTTTTACAATTAATCGGGTGGTAGCCATTATAGAGAAGATTATACTTTATTTCCTTAGATTATGGATTACATTTTACTAGATAATAATGCCGGTATACACAATAAAATACATAGATATGGCCAAACAACAAAAAAAAAACAAAAGATAAAAGGAAAATTCAACCAGCTGAATGCTGTCAAAATATTTGACTCACATCAAAACTTTAAAGTTTCTAGACTTTATGCGTTGCATTATCGGAGCGATATCGAATAGAAGAAAATACATAAGAATACATGTGTTTTAGCTCCACTGTCAGTTGAAAACCCCAACATACTTTTGGTATTATTTTAAAAGTAATATTTTGACATTTTTGCTCTTTAATCGCTATTCAGTTTTTCAATTGTCAGAACTTTATTATTGCGGTTTGGAGAATGTAAAGTATTGGACGTAGTAATTCAAATATCAGAGGCGTATGTCAGTAATAAAATAGAAACGCAAATTCCTGCTTATGTTTTCTCATTATAAACTTATGAGTATTAGCTGTTAACCTTCGTTTTGAGAAATTTAATCGTGCTAAATTTGATCAAATATCTCAGAAACGTCAATGTTTTTTATTTACTTACATCTGTCTGTAGTTATATTCAACATGTATTTCAAGATTTGAATAATTAATATTACCTTACAATTAAAAAATGAAATGATATCGATATCCTATCCTATACTATACATTTTAGTGGAATAGAGATGTTAATTTAACGATAATTTCAAGTTTAAAATTTAAAAAGAAATGCATTCTTTTAAACGCATTCAAAAAGTTTTTTAAAGTTTGCATATAGAGAGAAAATGTTTCTCTATTTTTCTTTCGGTCTATTCTAAGATTTTCAGTTAGTAGCTACTATGAAAAAAAAAAAACAAAAAAAAAATAAAAAAAAAATATCTACTCTACAACCGCCTGTTGTTCAAAGAGTGAATAATTTCTTTGAATTGTTCGTATTTCTGGTCTCGTATATTTCATAGCTCTCTGATACGTACACAACAACACAGCATCATCGATATGATATAGAAAACAAAAAATTCGGGCAACATCATTCCACCTCCACCTTGTATGAGTAGTTGGCTGCTTTTAACTTTATTGTTGTTATTGTTGCTGCCCCATGTTGCCTTGTATTAATCTATTTTTATTTTACGAAAAAAAAATTTTTTTTACTTGTTTAATTTTCTTTAAAATAATGAAGAAAGAAAAAAAATATAATTTTTCGTATATTGTTTTTGTGTATGATCGTTTTCAAAGTGTTGAATATCAATTTAAAAAAAAAAAATAAAAAAATATTTAATTTCTTTATTTTTTATCTCTATTTTCGTTTCTGTTCTTGTGAAAATAATAACAAAGATTTTAAAATGGATTTTACGCTTATGCTGCTAAAGGTTTTTGGTTCCGCCATGTTGTTTATTAGCGAAAATTTTTCAAATTTCGATATCGAAATAATTTCAACTAATTTTTTTTATGACCCTGCTCTGCTCGTTTATGTTTTTTCCCCCTCCCTTATTTTCTATGCGTTTGGCAAATATTATTTGATTTTTTTTTTCCTTTGTCTTTATGTACGAGCATATACATACATACATACGTACATATGTATATGATCTTTCAAAATGGGATGTATTTTTTGTTTATGTTTTAAATTTAATTTAAGAATGCGTACTCATTTTCAAATGTTTGACTTTCTATCTGTCTGTATGTCTGTCTATCAGTCCGTCACTCATTTTGTCCGCCTTTAAATGTTATTCGTGGCTGGCAACACTTGTTTTATTTTATTTTTCATTTATTATTGTGTGGCAAATTCAATTCATTTTATTCATCTCTCTGGTATTTCGGCCAAAATCAAAAATAAATTCTATTTACGACTCTTTTCAAACACATACATACATACAACCGCATTTGGTTAATTGTATATAAACATTTACCCCTATTAAGTATTACACGGATATAAATATTTTGCAAAAACAAAAAAAACTCTTGTTAAACTGAAATAATTTCGAATATTTATTGTGTTTGAAGAATTTATTTCCTAATTGTACTTGACCATAACAGTTCGAAAACTAAAAGAAATTTTTATTTGGCGTGCAATTTGAGCAAATTTTTTAAACGTTTCGCAAAAAAAAAAAAAAGAATTTTAATAAGCATTAGAATGCACATGTAGAAAAAAATTATAGCTTACGTCAGCATAAAATATGATTAAGAATGATAATGATAATTAATGACAAAAAAAATTAAAAAAAAAACTTTTGGTGAAGAGGCGAATTCATACACTTGAAATATTAGTTTAAATTGAATAAAATTAATTTGGATCCATAAACTACACTGCAATACTTTCCAAATACGAATTTCTCCAAAAAAAAAACTGTAGTTTCTCATATGATTATAGAAGGAAACTGCGTTACTAACTGACCTACTGATTGTTTCATTATCCCTCAGAACAAATCTGTTAAGCACTAAGTATGATTTCTTAACGTAATATATGTAGCTCCGTGTCGCAGTTTAAGGCGCCAAAAAAAAATCCATAGAATGGAAAAATTGTTAACCTTAATTGTTAACTTCCAAATGCATTTGAACGACTGTATATGTATTTGAAACTTTTATACAACGCGATACAATGAGTAACAAATATTTTTAAACCTTTCTATTTACTAAACAAATAAAAATATGAACAAAGTTTTAAAAAATTATTTGACACTTCCTTAAGTCGCCGTAGTCTAGAAGGTAGTGTGTTGGCTTTTTAGACATAAGGCCACGGTTTAAACCCCTGGTCAGACATCTCGAACAAAATGAAATATGAAAAAATATTTCATCGGCGACTTCCTCTCATTAGATTTCGGCCGTTTATGTATAAAATTAACGCGCACAACATAAGTGGTGCGAGAAGCTATGTCGTAATTCTGGCTAAAGTATTGTAATGTCAATTTATTACGTTTACGTCCTTATTACTTTTCAATACTACATTCCTACTTTTGTCCTCCAGAAACGATAATTATTTACTCAATGGAGAAAGTTTTAAAATTACTTTTAAAGTCCTAAAACTACAGAAAAGTGCGTTTCAATGAAGCTATGTCGTAATTCTGGCTAAAGTATTATAATGTCAATTTATTACGTTTACGTCCTTATTACTTTTCAATACTACATTCCTACTTTTGTCCTCCAGAAAGGATAATTATTTACTCGATGGAGAAAGTTTTAGAATTACTTTTAAAGTCCTAAAACTACAGAAAAGTGCGTTTTAATGAAGCTATGTCGTAATTCTGGCTAAAGTATTGTAATGTCAATTTATTACGTTTACGTCCTTATTACTTTTTAATACTACATTCCTACTTTTGTCCTCCAGAAACGATAATTATTTACTCGATGGATAAAGTTTTAAAATTACTTTTAAAGTCCTAAAACTACAGAAAAGTGCGTTTCAATGAGGCTATGTCGTAGTTCTGGCTAAAGTATTGTAATGTCAATTTATTACGTTTACGTCCTTATTACTTTTCAATACTACATTCCTACTTTTGTCCTCCAGAAAGGATAATTATTTACTCGATGGAGAAAGTTTTGAAATTACTTTTATAAAGTCCTAAAACTACAGAAAAGTGCGTTTCAATGAAGATTTTCCCACTAAAAAGACTAGTGGAATTAAGATTTGTGGAGAAAAAATTATAGAACGTTTTAAAAATTATGGTCACTCAACAAATAAGGGAGATTTCATAAATGTCGTAACTCACTTGCAACATAATACAAATCGTTAGTAGGTGAGCATCTGAGATGTTATTAACTTTTAGTAGAAATTGCATTTCTTTTAATTACCCTAATTTATGAACCTAACCACAGAAGAAGACGCTACTTTTAGGTGTGTTAGAAATTTTGTTTTGATACTTTTCCCTTGTCTGTATGAAGCTTTTTAAGTTTTTTTGATTAATGATGATAGAAATGTGACATAAGAAATTTGGCCATGATGTAAATAATAGTAATGGACACTAAAAAACTCTTGCATAATTACATTTTATGTATTAATATTTTGGTGATTTAAGAATATTAATTTTTTTTAGTGAAAATAAACATTCAGTTCTTTAATTACCTTTAGAACATAAGACCAGAAAATATATGTACATGAAATTAAATTAAATTATTTCTCTAGTAAAAAGAGATTATTTATTTTTATTTATTTTTAATTTTTGCTATTGAACGAATTCGTATATAAACCATCTGTATAAAACTCAGGGCCATCATTACAACTTGACGTTAACTAATGGGAGGATTTTAACGGGCAGATAAATTGTTTTTCATTATCATGAGTACCCAATAAGGTATAAATGATCGTTAAGCTAAAGGGAAGATCATCCTACCTTTAACATTTAAAGGTCAGTTTATGTTTGAACTTGCCATATCATATACTATTTTCGATATGGCAACTTCAAATTTAAACAAAATGAGCATATACAACAAAAAAAAGAAGTCCGCTGTTGCCACTGCGTTAAAAAAACTTGTTTAATTGAGCAGTTTTATCGACTTTGCTCTGGCACTGCCATATTTTAATTTTATTTTATCTGTAAGTTGTAATAACGAAAATCAGTTAAAGGTAACTTTACAGTTCCCTTTAGCTAAAAGTACCTTTAACTAAACCCAAGTTTAACGGCAAGTTGTAATAATGGCCCTCAGTGTTCTTAATTGCTCATATTTTTCTCCTTTACTTATCTCACTTGGAAGCAAGCCTATTCCAATTTAATCTTCTTTTATGCACTCACTGATCTCATTGCTACCATTTACAGTCTACACTGTCATAACATGTATGTTGTGTACATTCATTCATATTCATAAGTGGTGAAAAAAATATTTTCTGTTCTGTTCAAGATGTCAGAGCTATGTTATGAATTCAAAACTTCCATCTAGTAAGCCAATTCACCACCATATAATGCAGTTCTTAATCTGTCATTATACATACATAATAAAGGTCTGCACAAATGTATTTGACTTCAAAAACTACATAAGATCTATCATACACGCACACTTATCCGAAGTATCTGAAGAAGAAAAGTACTTTTTTTTTTGAGAACAACAAAATTATCGAATAACTTCTTGTTGCTATTTGACTGCGTTCGCTTCATACAAATACACGTTCAGCTTTCTTTCTTACTCGAAAATACCGGCACAAAACATGTCGAGTACAATGAGTACCACCAAACTTCACGTAGTACTACAAATACCAATGAGTACTGCAAATACCACAAAGAAGTTTGGCAAATGAAATGATCTCTGAAAATATGAAATATAAACTATGCTTTTTTACGTTTTAGTAATTTTAAGTGATTTTTTGTTATTTTAATTGTTTTTAGTTCATTGAAAAAAAGACTTTTTTAAATCAAAAAGCAAAAAAAAATAATTTTCCAAAAAAATTTGACTATTTTTAATATCTATTTTTTTATTTCAATGATTAATAAATAAATGCCTAACAAGTCGTTTCTAAGTTTGTTCATACACATGAGCATTTATATATAAAAAAAAACATCAGTTATGTGGTGTTTTATGCTGCGAGTATTTTTAAGTACCACATGAAGTGAACATAAGTTTAGAAGTACTTGGTTTTGCGGATATATTTTTCAATGAGTACTCTTTTTACGGAACATAAGCAGCTTCGGATAAATTCCTACTCGTATTTGTCTTGCATACATTCTCTTCTCTTCACTGCTTGCGCTGTTAGAGAGAGAGTAAGTACTCTATTTATCCGACAATGAGTTGCACATATGAAGCAAAAAAGTTATTTGTTGCAGACCTTTAATACATAACAAGCCTTCAACAAGTATTATGAGCTAGCTTCTCACACCACCGATGTCGTATGTCTTAATTTTATCCATAAGTGGCGGGTCTTGTGGTTTAAAGTCGACTGCGAAGGACAATTTTTTTTGAGAAACTTATCACGGCAGAAGTCGCTGTAGTCTAGTAGGTAGTGTGTTGGCTTATTAGACGTAAAGTCCAGGTTCGAGCCCCAGGCCAGACATCAAAACAAAATACAAAAAGTATTTGTACGACGATTTCCTCTTAGCAGATTTCTGGCAAAAACTCTGAGAGTAAATAAACTTGCCATGAAGAAGTTTCTCAAAAAATCTGTCGTTCGGAGTCGACTTTAAACTGTAGGTCCCGCCACTTATGTATAAAATTAACACACACAACATAAGTGGTGTGAGAAACTAGGTCAATAATCCTGACTGAAGAGTTGTAATGACCAATCACGGCAGTTTTTATTTACTCTCAGAGTTTTTGCCAGAAATCTGCGGAGAGGAAGTCGAAGAAATTTCTTTCATATTTCGATTTAATCGAGATGACTGACTTAGGGCTTGAACAGTGGCCTCACGTCTAATAAGCCAACACACTACCTACTAAACTAAGGCGACTTCTGTCTTCAATTTATTACAGATTTTGTTATGTAATGCATGTACAACATAATGTAATTATTATGATCTTAAATACATCCTTTAGTATAATTGTACACTGTTCCATAATAAGGTTTGAGCCTTTGAAGGTATGCCAACTTCTTGAGGTACCTTGTGGTTTCTTGCTTTTTAATATTGTTTATTTATTAAAGTTTATACATACAGTCTATTTAATAAATTCAATTATAGTATATTTTTTAAGTACATCGTCACTACTATGGATGGTATTACTATGGATATTAAAAAATGAAGAATTCTATGTTAAAGGCCTCTATTTATTGTCAATTGCACGATATTATTTTTGATAAGTTTTGAAATTCCAAATTTTGATCAAATTAAGTGGTTTAATAATAAATTCATTTCAATTATAAATAAATTGCGTCCACTTTATCAATGTTTTCAAAGTTTTGTCAATCTAAGTAGAAAATTGATTCCACATTCTTTTATATTTTCCAATATTACGCTACACTTTTGCATTGTAATTAGTCATCTTAAAAGAATTATTAAAGATTTCAAATTATTTCTGACTCCTGAATGACTTGTATATAGTATAGTGGTAGTAGATTAACCGCTTTTAAATTTTTAATTTTCGAACTATTTTCAAGATATGGTGACGAAAGCCTTGATAAATTTTCAAAGAAAAGAAATTTTTAAACAAAATAGATTGTGTTCAACAATGTCAAAAAGTTTTTAAAGATCAAGCATGATCAAATAATTTAGTCAACCTTGATTCAGTTCACATAGTATATTTTCATACTACTAGCGGAGAAACACAGTCATAGTTTGTAAGAAGACGTGATAGTTTAGCAGCCAACAAATTTTTATCCCTAATCTAGGACAACGTGGACCGAAGCAATTTTCGATGTTGACACTATTTTGCCACATTTTCGTTTCGATGAAAAGAAGCAAGACATTCTAATAGTGTTGTTATAAAGGTCAAAAGTACTGCAACATTTTTATAACATGCCCACTAAATGTTATCACAATTCTTTATCGAAATAATTAAATTTTTAAATACAAATACTTCAAACCGATTCATACGATTCGCACACGGGAATTATTATAATTAACATCAAACGTTGAAGGAAATGTTAACAGTTGGCTACAGAGATATATTCATGAATGCTTCAAAATTGGTTTTGTTAAGATTCTCGCTATCAGATTTCCAATCGCAGAAGCAAAACATCTGTAGTAGTTTACAGTTCTGAGGTTCTTAATTGGTTTTGGCTGGAATACGCAATAATATATGTAGGACCATGGATAAGACGGACGAGAAGTGGGCTACCCTACTGAACACAGTAGACTTGTCCAATAATAATGACTAACCAAATAACAATAACTAACGACTAAACATAGTAGACTTTTACAATAATGGCGATTAACGAAATAATACAACTAACAAACTGAACATAGTAGACTTAGCCAATGATAACGATTAACGAAATAATAACAACTAACAAACGAAACATAGTAAGCTAACAAAATGACAACGACTAACGAATAAAGCAAGAAATATATTTTTGTAGGACGAGAAAATTAGTCTTCAAACTGACCGAGATAAGTAAATAAATCGTTTTAAAAAATAAAAAGTCTTTTGTGAATAAATTATTAAAACTTGAATTGTCCTTTGTGAACAAATTGTTAAACTTGAATTGTCCTTTAAAAATAAGAATTTTAATAAATTGTGAAAACATTTTCTTTAAAAAAAACATCTTCAAATGTTAATTATTTTTTTATTATTCAATAAAATAATATTTTTTAATAAACAAAACCTAGTGTTTTGTTACTCGTATGGAGGAAACCTACATATGTATATCTCTTGCAAATACAAAATTTTATATTGGCATAGAATTGATGCAAAGAAAAAAAAAGGTAAAAAATTTACATAAAATTATTTACGCGTATTTTGAAATACAAGCTTCTTTGATTTTATTAGCTTGAACAATAATTTAAAAAAAAAAAATTCTAAAATTGTCTAAAAGCAGAAGCAATCCATAAAATTTATGGACCTTATATGATTTTATTGTCCATATTATTTGTAATCTTTTGAATGGGATACAGATCTATTTATATAGGGTATGACACACATTCATTGAACGTAACTATAAGAAAAAATATATTTTATAAAAACAGAAAAAATTAAAGAAAAAAATAAAATACTCGTACATATATAGCAGGAAAATACACCTACACATTCGAAATTACTTTTTTTTTTACATTCAAATATTTATGTGCGTATTATACAATAGAGAAACTTGTTATATATCTTGTATCTAAATCTTGATAATCGGGTAAAAAGATTTTTTTTTTCTTCTTATTAGAATTAAACAGAATTTTCACAGTCTACCGATACCAAAAATTTATTTATTCTCTTATTCGTACATATACAAGATCAACAGAATTTTTTCTTTTTTAAATGTTTTTTGTTTCTTTTTTTTAAGACAGAAAAGAAAATATATTTTATTGCTGATTTAATTGTGTTTTACCAAAAATAGAATTTAGATCGCATTTTTTGGTGGAAAGGAAAAGTCTTTGGAAAGTTTTTTTGTTTTTATAACAATACAAAGTTCCTGGATTCTTGTTTTTATTCAACTTGATTTAAAATATTGAATTGTTCTTATTCCGTGAAAAGACTTATTGAAATATTTATGAATAAAAAAATTAATAAATAAAGTGCTTGTATTAAAAAACAAGAAAATTCTTCATTAATTGGCACATTGAAAAAATATTTTTCCTGTCTGACCTTCAATGTGTACAGGTGGCATTATCAAGTCGTATCGCTGTAATTATTAAAACAACACTATAAGTTTTCTGTAAGAAAATTGGCATATAATATGATAGTTAAATAAATTTATGCCGTAGTGTTTAGAGCGATTTTAAACAAGGACTATTATAACCGTGTTAGTGTTTTATGCCTCTATTTATTTAAATACTTTGTGGCTTTAATTGCTCAAAGTAAAAGAAATCCATTATACAAATTATTATACATTTTCTTCTATTAGTTTCGGTAATTTCGGATTTTAATTCTTCTATTGAAGTATGTTCTATAGTTGCATTGAACCTGTAATTTTTCTTCGCAGGCTATTGCAACCGATAATTTGTTGGAAAAGTTAAATTCTTTAATGCAATGTTGACATTTTACACATACTTTTACCGAATAATAGCCATAGCAGGCATTTATCACATGAAATGAAAATAAAATTTTACTCATGTGGCAAGGTGCCAATATTTTAGTCATAATCAATAATTAACAGCATAAATTATGAATGAAATAAATTTTAAATTCAAATACATATTTTAAAAGTGACATTTTCCAGTTTAGCTTTCATACACTATCGATTTCCTCTAATTCGATCGCTTCAATACAAGTTTATTTTCTTATTTCGAATAGCATATTGTATACGTATTAAAATCAACATAAATTCGTGTAATAATTATAGTCTGTCGGTGTAAAAAAAATATTTTACTATGTGCACAGTGAAATTCCGGGAAACTGTAGGGCCAACGAGCTCGCCAGAGCTGGTGCGCTCCTCCCGGAATCCTCTTCTGTTGAAGTGGGTATACCACTTGCCTCGGTCAAGCTGATCATTGCACGGAAATTCTTTCGGGACGCCAACCTATCCTGAGTCAATGAGGAGTCCTGCTCCACCGCTAGGCTCACCTGGCCCTTGATGGATAAAAGGCGTACCAACCAATTACTTGGTCTTGATCGTGACGTCATCTCGACTACAGTGGCCGTGCTTACGGGTCATTGCGTCATGGGT
Organism: Sarcophaga caerulescens; assembly: GCA_927399465.1. Taxonomy (NCBI): domain Eukaryota; kingdom Metazoa; phylum Arthropoda; class Insecta; order Diptera; family Sarcophagidae; genus Sarcophaga; species Sarcophaga caerulescens. Next base: position 51,142,734 of record OV656872.1, on the reverse strand, counting down.
AGACACGCGACTTCTGGATGCAGGTCCTCTGAGGAAGAGGAGACTGTCATTCACTTTCTTTGTCAGTGCCCGTCTCTTGCCAGGTGTAGATATAGGTTATTTGGCTCCCCATTTCTTGTTAGCTTAACGGAGCTATCATCCGTTGATATCAAGGATATAGCCTCGTTCATCAAACTTTCTGGCTGGTTTTCCAGTGCGGGGTAGTCGTGCTTCCGTTGCGCAGCCTTCTTCCTTTTCCCTCATTGTGGTGGAACTTGGTCAGTACAGGGACTGCGTTCACCCGTGGCATCTCAACGGGCCGCTATGCGTGCTCAAGTGTGCTTTGTGAAATCAGAGCTACCACTCCGACCTAACCTAACCTATGTGTACAGAAAATAGAAATATGTATTTATGTTATGAATACCACTAAAATCTGGTAGGCTTTGGAATTCCATATTTCTCTAAAAGAGAAAAACATTTTACACAATAAATTCTTATACACCTATCCCCCGCTTTACACGAAGGATAGGTTCTATAAAAAACCGTGTAACTCGAAAAATTCACTCTTATATGGAAAAACCGTGCTAAACAAAAATCACTATAAAGAAGCCCTTTTTGTCAGTTTTTAATATGATGAATAACAAACACATTTTTATAAATTATAGATTTTGTAAAAAATAATTCTGTTATTTGCTCCCCTTAAATAAATTTACGCTATCAATTATATATAAACACTAATTAAAAACAAAGTTTAAAAACAATGATGCTCTTTGTTTTGGTATTTCAAACAAACTAGCTTATACCAAAGAAAATAAAGTATAAAGAATGTGCATCTTAACATATTTTGGAATATTTTTCAAAAATATTTCAGGACGCGGGGGGAAAAAGATAGGAGGGAAGTAAACAGAAACGAAGAGCGTAACAATGCGTTGCTCTCATTCTTTGCTCTCATCGCGATGAGATCAAAGACTATAAATATATGAAGATGTTGCACTGCCAGTTCCAAATTTGTCGATGGCAGTATGGCTACTGCCACTTATTGTACTCAGAGAATTTATTATACTCAGAGAACGTATTGTTCTCCTCTCTAATTTATTCTCATATGCGTGTGTGCTTGTACATTGCCAAATAAAATAATAAACAAACTGAAAGATGTCTTGTTTTCACAAAATGTATGTGCAAATAGCCTGTGGAAAAGAAATATTACCGTTTGTTTTATTGTAGGGTAAGAATATGTGTTTTATTGTTGTAGAAATGAAACTATATCGATTCGCACCGAAATAAAAAATCCACATTTTGTGTGGACATTTGAAACTGAAAAATTGTTTTATAAAAAGTGTGAATTTAAAAATTATAGTGCATGCTCAAACAAAACGTTTAATAAATATAATATATAATTAAAATCATAAATCATATTTTTAGAAGATATTGATAGGACTGGAAATATATCAGAAAGTACACATACCCCTGATATAGATGTCGCAGATATGTATATACGATGAAAATAAAGAATATTTTAATGAAGGCACCGATTGTTTTACGTCCAACAATGTGCCAATTGAATTAACATCAAGTCGATATTTTGTTGGTTACATAGCTCAACGAATATCTTGCGTTAAATGTCGTGTGGATATAATCAAACCAGCGCAAATTTTGTCATATCCTTCAGAAATGTTCGTTTATGCAAAAAATTATGTAAAAGATTCCGACTTTGGAAGTTTGTGCGCTCCATCTGATTTATTTTTTGAAGTTTGCAAAATTCATATAAGTCTTCGAAAAAATTTTTTTAGAAAATAAATCTATAAAAAACAAAGAAAAAATTGGTAGTTGGCCAAAAAATACAAAAAATGCACAAAAAATACAATTTATTCCTTGGTTTGATGAAAATAACGAATGTTATAAACACAGAATGGAGATGCTTAATTTACTAATTGTTGTTTTACTACGGAAGCATTCCACATGGGAAACATACAAATTCAAATTATCCAGTATGGAAAAAGTTAAAATTTTGAACCATTAAAATGATAAATAAATTAAATAAATACTAAACAAAAAAAGCATTCGTTTTATTACAACTTCATTCTATACAAAAATAGACACATATGGTAAATACATACATACATAATTGAATAGTAATATATAATTCGGTGCGAATCGATATAATTTCATTTCTACAACAATAAAACACATATTCTTACCCTACAATAAAACAAACGGTAATATTTGTTTTCCACAGGCTATTTGCACATACATTTTGTGAAAACAAAAAATCTTTCAGTTTGTTTATTATTTTATTTGGCAATGTATGTATACATCCATGCACACACGTATACACGCATATGAGAATAAATTGCTTAGAGAAAATAACAATACGTTTTCTCTAAGTATAATAAGTTCTCTGAGTACAATAAGTGTACTGCGTCTTTTTTGTTTTCTTTCTCTCAGTTAACATGAGAGTGAGAACGACGATTCAGCTTTCATAAGAAAGAAGCACAAAATTTTGTCAATTTTAAATACACTGTGTGCAACATCTTTACATATTTATAGTCTTTGGTCAAACAATAACAACGATCATACATATATAATCGTACATACGCATATACATACGTACGATGAGAGCAACACATTGTTACGCTCTATGTTTGTGTTTATTTTTCTCCTGTCTTCCCTCCCTCATCAAGAAATGATTTTTAAAAGAGATTTTGGTGAGAGCGGGTGTTACTGGTACATCCCGCCATAAGAAATTTTACTTCTACATGATGCGCATTCTTTATATCCATATTCTTTGCTTATACCAAAGAAAATAAAGTATAAAGAATGTGCATCTTAACATATTTTGGAATATTTTTCAAAAATATTTCAGGACGCGGGGGGAAAAAGATAGGAGGGAAGTAAACAGAAACGAAGAGCGTAACAATGCGTTGCTCTCATTCTTTGCTCTCATCGCGATGAGATCAAAGACTATAAATATATGAAGAATTTGTCGATGGCAGTACGGCTACTGCCACTTATTGTACTCAGAGAATTTATTATACTCAGAAAACGTATTGTTCTCTTCTCTAATTTATTCTCATATGCGTGTATACGTGTGTGCTTGTACATTGCCAAATAAAATAATAAACAAAATGAAAGATGTCTTGTTTTCACAAAATGTATGTGCAAATAGCCTGTGGAAAAGAAATATTACCGTTTGTTTTATTGTAGGGTAAGAATATGTGTTTTATTGTTGTAGAAATGAAACTATATCGATTCGCACCGAAATAAAAAATCAATATTTTGTGTTGACATTTGAAACTGAAAAACTGAAAAATTGTTTTATAAAAAGTGTGAATTTAAAAATTGTAGTGCATGATCAAACAAAACGTTTAATAAATATAATAGCCCAATTCACAATCTCGTGTATTTTTGCAATTGTATTTATGCAATTGTAAATATTTCCTATTAATTGTGAACAAATTTTACTGGTTGCATTTGCAACACTAATTGTAAAACACAAATACACAGCTGATTGTCAAAAATAAAAAAATAAATATTTGATTTTAATTTTATGATATTTGTTAACAATTTATAAAAATGTCTAATGGAAGTTTGAAGGAACAAATATTGGACTCTTTAATAGACGAGGCTGCCGATGAGATTATGTTCATCGAGAGTATGAACAATTCTATTTAAAATTTCATTCATTTTTATTCTTTTTTTATATTTTGGGTCTCCATTTGCCAACGAAATTAATTATTTTTAATAAATAAATTTTCAGCTGTCAGTTTACTTAAGTGTTGCAAAATGTTGAGTAAATATAAACTATGGTTTTGAGTATTGTTTATTTTATAAACTGTAGCAAGAGTATTTCTGTATATTTTGTTATTGTAGTGTAAAAATATACTATACCATTTTGCAAATGCAATGATGCAAGACCATTTACACTAGATCGTGAATTGGGCTAATATATAATTAAAATCATAAATCATATTTTTAGAAGATATTGATAGGACTGGAAATATATCAGAAAGTACACATACCCCTGATATAGATGTCGCAGATATATGTATACGATGAAAATAAAGAATATTTTAATGAAGGCACCGATTGTTTTACGTCCAACAATGTGCCAATTGAATTAACATCAAGTCGATATTTTGTTGGTTACATAGCTCAACGAATATCATGCGTTAAATGTCGTGTGGATATAATAAACCAGCGCAAATTTTGTCATATCCTTCAGAAATGTTCGTTCATGCAAATCCATCGCTCCATCTGATTTATTTTTTGAAGTTTGCAAAATTCATATAAGTCTTCGAAAAATTTTTTTTAGAAAATAAATCTATAAAAAACATAAAAACATTTGTAGTTGGCCAATGCGTAAGTTGCACAAAAAATGCAATTTATTCCTTTTGGTTTGATGAAAATAACGAATGTTATAAACACAGAATGGAGATGCTTAATTTACTAATTGTTGTTTTTCTACGGAAGCATTCCACATGGGAAACATACAAATTCAAATTATCCAGTATGGAAAAAGTTAAAATTTTGAACCATTAAAATGATAAATAAATTTAATAAATACTAAACAAAAAAAGCATTCGTTTTATTACAACTTCATTCTATACAAAAATAGACACATATGGTAAATATGTACATACATACATAATTGAATAGTCTAAAAAATAACATTATAATTCGGTGCGAATCGATATAATTTCATTTCTACAACAATAAAACACATATTCTTACCCTACAATAAAACAAACGGTAATATTTTTTCCACAGGCTATTTTCACATATATTTTGTGAAAACAAAAATTCTTTCAGTTTGTGTATTATTTTATTTGGCAATGTATGTATACACACACGTATACACGCATATGAGAATAAATTGTTTAGAGAAAAAAACAATACGTTCTCTAAGTATAATAAGTTCTCTGAGTACAATAAGTGTACTGAGCAGTGTTGCCACCTTGTGTGTAATTACACATATTGTGTGTAATTTTTGATTGTGTGTGTAGCATGTGTGTAATTAACTTCGTGTGTAATTTGTGTGTAATTTTACTTTTTGTTCTACCTTTTACTTTAATCGCTAATTTTTAACAGTCAATTTGTTAACACTCATTTGTTTTGTAAATTTATTGCAATTTCTAACACCAGGTTGCAAAAATAAACACCTACATACATTCTTCTCTTTCTAATTTAAATATGTAAGGTTAATGTTTAGTCGCCGTAGTCTAGCAGGTAGTGTGTTGGCTTATTAGACGTAAGGCCCGAGTTCAACCTCCAGATTAGACATCAAAACGAAAATATATAAAAAATTTCTTTGGCGACTTCCTCTCAGCAAATTTCTGGCAAAAACTCTGAGAGTAAATAAAATTGCCATGAAATTCAATGAAATCTGTCGTTCGAAGTCGACTTTAAAACTGTAGGCCCCGCCACTCATGTATATAATTAACGCACACAACATAAGTGGTGTGAGAAGCTAGGTCGTAATCCTGACTGAAGGGTTGTAATCAGTGGTGTTGTGCTAATTTTTTTTTACCGGAACGCGTATATATCGGGTCCGCTATCTAACGTTTTTTTTTCAACTAGTGCTTATTTCGTGAATGGTAACACTTAGCTCATGTCTGATTTGACATATAATTAAATTTATCCTTCCGCTGAACGAATATGGCTGTGTATACGCTTGAACAACGCTGGGAAATATTGCGACATTACTTTGAAAATCATGGTAATGTTGCAGAATGTGTGCGAAAATTGCATACGGATTTTGGAAGACCTTGGCGGGTATGTAAACAAGCATTGAAAAGCCGACGCACTCAAAACGAGTCACTGTTTGGTGCGGATTTTGGTCCAGAGGCATAATTGGGCCATTTTTCTTCGTAAATGAGCAAGGAGTGGCCGTTACAGTCAATGGCGATCGTTATCGGGCCATGTTGAACGAATTTTTGTTCACAAAATTTTAAGAGGAGGATATTGGCAATATTTAGTTTCAACAGGACGGCGCTACGTGCACGCAGCCGAAGCTACACTCGATGTTTTGCGCTCTGTTTTTGAAGATCGCATTATCAGCCACAGAGCTGATGTCGTTCGGCCACCTCTGAGCTGCGATTTGACACCGTTGGACTATTATTTGTGGGGTGCCGTCAAAGATAAGTGTTACGCCGATAAGCCAGAGATAATTGACGCTTTAAAGGACAATATTCGTGAAGCCATTGGTGAAATACAGCTGCACACAATCGATAATGTGCTTAAAAATTGGACCGATTGTGTAGGCTACTGCATGGCCAGCTGAGGCAGCCATTTGAATGAAATTATTTTCCATTATTAACCGGAAGGATTGTACTTTCAAATAAAAAAAGAAATTTGAGAAAATATTCAGTAGTTTTTTTTCAAAGCATTTTCAAAAAAAATAGTTATTTGGCGGACCCATAATTATATGACAGGGCCGATCCTGGGTAGGGGGCCGTTCTGTGCGATCTCATGTCCCAAATTTAACGACAGGGGTGATTTTCCATGATAATCCTGGAGGCGGCGTTTTTTTTAGATCTCATATCCCAAATTTGCCAATTCTCGTTATCAGAAATCATCTTTAGTTCCGCAACGCGTTCCTGTCCAAAAAGGAAGTACCGGAACGACGTTCCGGAGCGTTCCGGCTCGACAACACCACTGGTTGTAATGACCAATTATGTATGCATGTGTATGAAAATATAATTTTAATGTTTACATAATATATGTATGCAATATTTGTAAAAATAGAATTTGTTGTGTGTAATTTTTTTTCATATGTGTAATTTCGATGCCAGTTGTGTGTAAATCATAAAGCTGTTGGTGGTAACACTGGTACTGAGTCTTTTTTGTTTTCTTTCTCTCAGTTAACATGAGAGTGAGAACGACAATTTAGCTTTCCCTGTTACCTACCCCCTCATCATAAAGAAGCACAAAATTTTGTCAATTTTAAATACACTGTGTGCAACATCTTTACATATTTATAGTCTTTGGTCAAACAATAAAAACGATCATACATACATAATCGTACATACACATATACATACGTACGATGAGAGCAACACATTGTTACGTTCTTTGTTTGTGTTTATTTTTCTTCTGTCTTCCCTCCCTCGTCAAGAAATGATTTTTAAAAGAGATTTTGGTGAGAGCGGGTTTTACTGGTACATCCCGCCATAAGAAATTTTACTTCTACATGATGCGCATTCTTTATATCCATATTCTTTGCTTATACCAAAGAAAATAAAGTATAAAGAATGCGCATCTTAACATATTTTGGAATATTTTTCAAAAATATTTCATGACGCGGGGGGAAAGATAGGAGGGAAGTAAACAGAAACGAAGAGCGTAACAATGCGTTGCTCTCATTCTTTGCTCTCATCGCGATGAGATCAAAGACTATAAATATATGAAGATGTTGCACTGCCAGTGCCAAATTTGTCGATGGCAGTACGGCTACTGCCACTTATTGTACTCAGAGAATTTATTATACTCAGAGAACGTATTGTTCTCTTCTCTAATTTATTCTCATATGCGTGTATACGTGTGTGCTTGTACATTGCCAAACAAAATAATAAACAAACTGAAAGATGTCTTGTTTTCACAAAATGTATGTGCAAATAGCCTGTGGAAAAGAAATATTACCGTTTGTTTTATTGTAGGGTAAGAATATGTGTTTTATTGTTGTAGAAATGAAACTATATCGATTCGCACCGAAATAAAAAATCCACATTTTGTGTGGACATTTGAAACTGAAAAATTGTTTTATAAAAAGTGTGAATTTAAAAATTGTAGTGCATGCTCAAACAAAACGTTTAATAAATATAATATATAATTAAAATCATAAATCATATTTTTAGAAGATATTGATAGGACTGGAAATATATCAGAAAGTACATATACCCCTGATATAGATGTCGCAGATATATACGATGAAAATAAGGAATATTTTAATGAAGGCACCGATTGTTTTACGTCCAACAATGTGCCAATTGAATTAACATCAAGTCGATATTTTGTTGGTTACATAGCTCAACGAATATCTTGCGTTAAATGTCGTGTGGATATAATCAAACCAGCGCAAATTTTGTCATATCCTTCAGAAATGTTCGTTTATGCAAAAAATTATATAAAAGATTCCGACTTTGGAAGTTTGTGCGCTCCATCTGATTTATTTTTTGAAGTTTGCAAAATTCATATAAGTCTTCGAAAAAATTTTTTTAGAAAATAAATCTATAAAAAACAAAAAAACATTTGTAGTTGGCCAAAAAATACAAAAAATGCACAAAAAATACAATTTATTCCTTGGTTTGATGAAAATAACGAATGTTATAAACACAGAATGGAGATGCTTAATTTACTAATTGTTGTTTTACTACGGAAGCATTCCACATGGGAAACATACAAATTCAAATTATCCAGTATGGAAAAAGTTAAAATTTTGAACCATTAAAATGATAAATAAATTTAATAAATACTAAACAAAAAAAGCATTCGTTTTATTACAACTTCATTCTATACAAAAATACACACATATGGTAAATACATACATACATAATTGAATAGTAATATATAATTCGGTGCGAATCGATATAATTTCATTTCTACAACAATAAAACACATATTCTTACCCTACAATAAAACAAACGGTAATATTTGTTTTCCACATGCTATTTGCACATACATTTTGTGAAAACAAAAAATCTTTCAGTTTGTTTATTATTTTATTTGCCAATGTATGTATACATACATGCACACACGTATACACGCATATGAGAATAAATTGCTTAGAGAAAATAACAATACGTTCTCTAAGTATAATAAGTTCTCTGAGTACAATAAGTGTACTGAGTCTTTTTTGTTTTCTTTCTCTCAGTTAACATGAGAGTGAGAACTACGATTCAGCTTTCATAAGAAAGAAGCACAAAATTTTGTCAATTTTAAATACACTGTGTGCAACATCTTTACATATTTATATGGGATGTTTTTGTAACACAGCCTATTTCAATTGCCTGCCTGTTTATAAAGGAAACACAAACAAAATTGAGTGTTTTTGTTTGTGTTTTCCATGCAAACAGGCAGGCAAGTGAAATAGCCTGTGTTACAAAAACATCACAATAGTCTTTGGTCAAACAATAACAACGATCATACGATCAAACAGATTGGATCAAATTTTGCATATGTGTTGGTAAAAAACTCTTCTCAGCCTGTACGTGTGAGGTCAGTTTTCTGTACGTGTGAGTACAGTTTTACCAATACAATCACAAAAATGGCAATTTGATCCAATCAGTTTGATCGTGGCGGGTCTGCATTATATCAAAGAATATGGATATAAAGAATGCGCATCATGTAGAAGTAAAATTTCTTATGGCGGGATGTACCAGTAAGACCCGCTCTCACCAAAATCTCTTTTAAAAATCATTTCTTGATGAGGGAGGGAAGACAGGAGAAAAATAAGCACAAACAAAGAGCGTAACAATGTGTTGCTCTCATCGTACGTATGTATATGCGTATGTACGATTATGTATGTATGATCGTTTTTATTGTTTGACCAAAGACTATAAATATGTAAAGATGTTGCACACAGTGTATTTAAAATTGACAAAATTTTGTGCTTCTTTCCTATGAGGGGGGTAGGTAACAGGGAAAGCTGAATCGTCGTTCTCACTCTCATGTTTACTGAGAGAAAGAAAACAAAAAAGACTCAGTACACTTATTGTACTCAGAGAACTTATTATACTTAGAGAACGTATTGTTCTTTTCTCTAAGCAATTTATTCTCATATGCGTGTATACGTGTGTGCATGTATGTATACATACATTGCCAAATAAAATAATAAACAAACTGAAAGATTTTTTGTTTTCACAAAATGTATGTGCAAATAGCCTGTGGAAAACAAATATTACCGTTTGTTTTATTGTAGGGTAAGAATATGTGTTTTATTGTTGTAGAAATGAAATTATATCGATTCGCACCGAATTACAATGTTATTTTTTAGACTATTCAATTATGTATGTATGTATTTACCATATGTGTCTATTTTTGTATAGAATGAAGTTGTAATAAAACGAATGCTTTTTTTGTTTAGTATTTATTAAATTTATTTATCATTTTAATGGTTCAAAATTTTTACTTTTTCCATACTGGATAATTTGAATTTGTATGTTTCCCATGTGGAATGCTTCCGTAGTAAAACAACAATTAGTAAATTAAGCATCTCCATTCTGTGTTTATAACATTCTTTATTTTCATCAAACCAAAAGGAATAAATTGTATTTTTTGTGTATTTTTTGGCCAACTACAAATGTTTTTTTGTTTTTTATAGATTTATTTTCTAAAAAAAATTTTCGAAGACTTATATGAATTTTGCAAACTTCAAAAAATAAATCAGATGGAGCGCACAAACTTCCAAAGTCGGAATCTTTTATGTAATTTTTTGCATGAACGAACATTTCTGAAGGATATGACAAAATTTGCGCTGGTTTGATTATATCCACACGACATTTAACGCAAGATATTCGTTGAGCTATGTAACCAACAAAATATCGACTTGATGTTAATTCAATTGGCACATTGTTGGACGTAAAACAATCGGTGCCTTCATTAAAATATTCTTTATTTTCATCGTATATATCTGCGACATCTATATCAGGGGTATGGGTACTTTCTGATATATTTCCAGTCCTATCAATATCTTCTAAAAATATGATTTATGATTTTAATTATATATTATATTTATTAAACGTTTTGTTTGAGCATGCACTACAATTTTTAAATTCACACTTTTTATAAAACAAATTTTCAGTTTTTCAGTTTCAAATGTCCACACAAAATGTGGATTTTTTATTTCGGTGCGAATCGATATAGTTTCATTTCTACAACAATAAAACACATATTCTTACCCTACAATAAAACAAACGGTAATATTTCTTTTCCACAGGCTATTTGCACATACATTTTTTGAAAACAAGACATCTTTCAGTTTGTTTATTATTTTATTTGGCAATGTACAAGCACACACGTGTACACGCATATGAGAATAAATTAGAGAAGAGAACAATACGTTCTCTGAGTATAATAAGTTCTCTGAGTACAATAAGTGGCAGTAGCCGTACTGCCATCGACAAATTTGGCACTGGCAGTGCAACATCTTCATATATTTATAGTCTTTGATCTCATTGCGATGAGAGCAAAGAATGAGAGCAACGCATTGTTACGCTCTTCGTTTCTGTTTACTTCCCTCCTATCTTTCCCCCCGCGTCATGAAATATTTTTGAAAAATATTCCAAAATATGTTAAGATGCACATTCTTTATACTTTATTTTCTTTGATTATATCCATATTCTTTGCTTATACAGTGTATGTATTATGTATGTATTATGTATTATGTGTATTATGTATGTATAATATGCACACATAAAATTTAGTTTTGATCATAAAACGGGGAGTTCCCATCTTATCTATTTCCATCATGCTTTGACTCGCATAAAAATTGTGGCAGTAAAATTTGTCCCAAAACGACATAAGTTTTATTGAATGGCGGGAATGTTAATGTTGCTTTCCTCAAAAATGTTAGAACTAATGAATTACAGGCATATAGGGTTGGCATCAAACCTAACGTCCTATCTTCTCATAGAATCGAATCCTGAATGTGTTCTATTTTAAACGAGACAAACAATGCTTCTGATGCTAGATAAACCTTACGTAGATCTGAAATTTATGCTGACCTCAAAACTAAGAAGATGTTTGTTTTTCAGAGATTATTCAGAGAGGCACAAAATAGAATTTTGTTGAACGTATTCCATTGCATTTAAATACAAAAATCTGTAAAATATTTTAAAGAAAACTTTAAACTACAAACCCTTTTTCTGTTTCTTTACATTGTTGTCACAGTTCCAAGAAAAACTTTACAATAATTTAAAAATTTATTCGATCCTTAGTAAACATATCTTATTTTAATTACTTTCTTATGTTAATGTGTTCTCTTCCGCTGACTGAATCAAATAACACTTGAAAACGCTTTCCAAACTTACAAAAAAAAATTTCAAGGTTGCTTATAAATTTCAAACGTAAAAGCAAAAAGATTTCGTAAAGATGAAACGAATTCATGGATGAAATTGTAAACATGGAAACAAATTGTAAAGGCCAAGGATATTGTGTCCTTGAACGAATTACTGCAACACAGAATTATCAATGAACCACCAGTTGAAAAATATTTGTGAATGAAAACAGCTGTTTAAACCAACTGCTGAAGACTAACTTCGTTTTTACTTGTTGCTTGAGAAATTCCACACAAATACGCAGCCTCCTTAAATTCTATTTTACAGCTTGTCCTTAAAACATCATGCTGTTGTTGTAATTCACAGCAGACATACATATGTAGTTAACTTTTACTCTCTATGATTTTTTTTATAAATAAAAACGCGGTAAAATTTTTATAAAGCTGCGCAGTTAAAAAATTTTCCATCGTATTGTCGGCCACAGTTGATAAATGAAATTGTCTTCTGTTGTTTTTCGTATGTTTCTTTTGATGTATAATAATATCAAAACTATACGTATATTGTTGTACGTTTAATCAAACCTCTGTTTTATTTCAATTATAATTATTAGTCAAACTATTTCGTTATTAATTAATTTTTTATTTGTTTCTTACATTCAACGATAACACACAGTTATAATTGAAGCTTTTTTTTATCAATTTTTGTTTCAATATATTGTTTCATAAATAAAGACTTAAACGTTGGGTTTGCCAATGTTAAAAAAGTGGATAAAGACGGAAGCAAAAGGAACCCCCTTTTCAAGTGTTTTTTATGTATGTATGTATGTCAGTATTATATTCGTTCTTTTACTACACTACCCTTAAATGCCAGAGGTGTAGGTTGTATTTTTTACTGAAAGGGTGGTAAAGTCTATGACAATAGGTAAAGCCTATGACAATAGGCTTTACATCACAATCTACTATATAAAAATAAGTCGGGTTTTCCTTCCTAACGCTATAACTCCAGACCAAACCAAACTTAATATACATGTTCTATGGGGCGTGAGGAGTGTTTATGTGTAGTTTGAAGTTCGTCCGACAGATGGCGCAATATTTAGTTTTTTTTGTGTTTTTGCACCGTAACTCAAGAACTACTGCACCGATTTCGACCAAACTTTATATACATGCTCTATGGGGCGTGAGGAGTGTTCCAGAACGCACGAACCGATTTTGACCAAACTTAATATACATGTTCTATGGGGCGTGAGGTGTGTTTATGTGTAGTTCGTCCGACAGATGGCGCAATATTTAGTTTTTTTTTTGTGTTTTTGCACAGTAACTCAGGAACTACTGCACCTTCACTTTCGTTGAAGGCGTTGGGTCGTTAATCAGCGTACAGTGGCGTTAATTAGCCCGATACCGACTGAAACCTAACATATTTTTGTGAAAAAAAATATATTAAAAAAAAGTAAATAGATATCTATCACTCTTTTTTAAACTCTATTTGCGCAATAAGCCTATTTTATGTTTTGCTGATGGCGTTAGGTGCTTGATCGGCGTGTGGCGGAAGCTTATCAGGTTTAGATGGCTTAAAAAAAATTCGATACAGCAAAAAGTAGGCGTGGCAAACCTTATATTTAGGGACATAGTGATCGTAGACGAATGCAATTTGGTGGGTAAGTTCGTAGAGTCGATATCGACAAACTAACCAAAAATGGGCGTGGCAACCCTCGCCCTTTAAAAGATACCATAAGTCGGCTAATTCGATCGTTTATAACTACATATGTATGTACATACATATCTAACATGTATGTCTGTTAGCTTTTGTATTGGAGCGAGTACAAAATCTACAATTTCTTTAGCGCTACCCATGATTCGGACCTCTTATTGTTATTCTTTGTATGCCTCACCTAAATAACGTACCGACTTCGATTAAATTTTGAACTAGATAGATAAATCCACACACTTATTGTAAGTTAGTTATTTTTATATATAGTAACTGTTTTATGCACCGTATTACAGCAAATATACTCGTATAGTGTGACCTGTTTTGGGCAATAAAAAAAATCAATTTTGGGCGGGACGAAGTTCGCCGGGTCAGCTAGTTAATAATAAATAATTGTATATAATTTTCCAAAGGCATGACATTTTAACCCTTTAATTTGTTATGGTGAATAGTGTACGACAAAATGGACATTTTTTGTATAATATCGTCATAAACATAGAAAAAATTTCACTCAATTACACATCTTTCAACAAAAAGAAAAAATTATAAAAAAAAAATTGAAAAAATCCGGCATTTAATTTGTTAATAACGATGGTAAACTTTATTCTGTTCTTGTCCCAACTTTTCTTTTAAACATTTAAAAGTTTAAAGAAGTAGACTTTAACAAGTTAACTGCCAACAACGAGATTGCGTTCCCTTCTAGGGTGCCAACTACGAGTTATCTCGTACTCACTAAACTAAATCAAATGGTCATTTTTGGCCAGTTTTCAGAAAATTGATGTGGCAGTCAACGTGTTAAGTAAGATCATGGTCAAGCTGTTCTTCAGCGAAATATTGATTTGTTTGTAACTTGGTGCAGAATTAATTTAATGGATCTTAACTTGAGAAAATGTAAATGCATGGTTTTCTCTCGCGGAGGCGTAATTTCGTCCACATATGTGATTAATTCTTGCCCTTTGGAAACTGTAACTACATTTCTTGATTTGGGAGTATTATTGGATATGAAACTGTCTTTTATTGATCATATTAGTATGATGATTGGCAAGGCTCGGGCTGTTCTTGGTTTTGTGAAGAGATGGGCTAGGGAATTCATTGATCCTTATATAACAAGACTACTGTACATTTCACTTGTTAGACCTATTTTGGAGTATGCGTCTATTATTTGGAATCCATACTATCGTTGTCATAGTGATTCAATAGAGTCTGTGCAGAGGCAGTTTTTATTATTCTGTTTAAGTGGCCTAGGATGTGATTATGGCAATGGGTTTCCATCATATGAGGCTAGGTTAGATTTGGAACGTAGAAGGGTTTTAGGGGTTTGTTTTGTTTTTAATCTGGTTAAAGGTGATATCGACTCTGCGTTTTTGCTTTCTAACCTGAATTTCAGTATTCCAGCAAGATTTTCACGGCACTATCGTCCTCTTTCTTTAGATTTCTATAGAACGAACTATGGAGCTAATTTTCCTTTTCGTAGATTATGTAATGATTTTAATTTATATTATGATTTTATTGATTTTAATTGTAATGTTTGTAATATTAAACGTAGCTTATATGCTAGCATTAATTTGTAAATTATTATATAAAAATGTATTTTCGTTCTTGACTTACGTAGTTTATTGTTACTTTATTCAGCTTGTGATTAAGTTCTGTAGCTGTTTTATGTTCCCGTTGCCATTACTTTTCCTTTACCCGCTACAGTCCGGACTGTAGTGTGTACGTGTCCCTACGTAATGGGGACGAGCCCTCCGCGGTCGGGTGAGGGTGGTTTAGTGTGTGGCCGGGGACGTTCGAAAAAAAAAAAAAGACACACTTAAGCTAAATTTGTTTAATCTTCCTTTAGTCATTTTTCAAAGTAAAATATTTCCTTGAAAATGCATTTCAATAACAATATCATTCATTTCTTTAAAACATATTTCTTTGAAAAGTTATTTTCTAAAACAGATTTCTTTGAGTATGTTTTTCTTTTAAAAGTTGTTTTCTGATATACTTACATAGTTGGTCATTACAACCCTTCAGTCAGGATTATGACCTAGCTTCTCACACCACTTATGTTGTGTGCGTTAATTTTATACATGAGTGGCGGGACCTGCAGTTTAAAGTCGACTCCGAACGACAGATATTTGAGAAGCTTTTCATGGCAATTTTATTTACTCTCAGAGTTTTTACCAGAAATCTGCTGAGAGGAAATCGCCGAAGAAATATTTTCATATTTTCGTTTTGATGTCTGACCTGGGATTTGAACACAGGCCTTCAGTCTAATAAGCCAACACACTACCTACTAGACTACGGCGACTTCAACTGATATACTTGTGTCCTTTAAAAGTGTTTGTTTATTAAATAATATTTTCTTAAGAAAAGTTCTTTTTTGAAAAATTATGTTTCTTTTAAAAGATATTTCTGTAAGATGGTACTTTTTTAAGGAAGTATTAAAAACTTCTGGAACTGTTTCTTATAAAAAAACGAATCGTGAAAAATGATTTTGAAATCTTTTCCAAAGATTTTTCAATCCTAAGACAGTTGTACAAGTTTGTGTATTTTATGTCTTCTAATAGTCCCTTAAGTTAGGATTACAACCTATTACCTGAAAATATATTTTTTACTCTTTTGATAGCCATTTTTCTTCTTCTTTATTGCAGGAATATCATGTTACAACTGAACTTGAGTTTTTTACACTGCAACCAAGATGTCTAAATCATTCAAACCCATTAGGTAGTACGGAGAAAACGTTAGACACCCTAAATCATTCATTCTACCATGCTGAAGTGGAATATCAAATCTGCTCATATCATCTGTTCTATCTTTGTATAGAAATGCAATCTACCGCATTGTGCACAAGGACATGACCAGCAGCCCTTCGGTCAGTGTGGGTCAACGTGACCATTATCATTATCGACCAATGTCTGTCGATGATATACAGTTAACACTCAGAAAACTGGATTCTGCAACGGCACTATATGGCATCGATATACATATGGGCAATTTCGTGTCAAGTGACCCAATTTTTAAAATCGATGTCTTCCGATTTGCACCGAGGTTAGTACTATTGGATAGTTGGCCAGACACAAATTTTCAGCTCTATCGGTTAAGAACTGCCGGAGTCAGAGGGGGTCAAAGTTGGACATTTTGGTCTTACAGGGTTTTTTAAAATGTGTGTAACTTTTCACCTATTGGTCCTAGCAAAAATTTTCCAAAGGATATTAGATATCTATTTCTTCAATCTTTCCAAAAATATTTTTTTTAATTTAAAAAAAAAAATTTTTTTTTGTGGCCAAATACTATCAACAGTACTTAAATTAATTATGATCGTGATTTAAGCTGGAAATTGATTTTAGCATGTTCACGCTAATAAATAGTGGAATATCTAGTGTCTCTAAGTACTTTTTTAATTATACATCTTTTATGGAAACTTTGTGGAGGAGAGATCATCGTTCAGAAAGAAAAATTGTTGTGTGATTTACGAAAATTTTTAAATTTATTATTATTAAATTATATTATTATTAAATTTATTATTCAACCTATTTTGTACAAATAAATAATATATTATTACGAAAATGGAAATGGTGTTGTTAAAATAATAAGCAAAAGCTCCAAAAACAACACAATGGAGTTGATCACGCATAAAAACAAAAGCTCCACAAACAAAACAATGCAGTTGTTCACGTGATCAACGAATGAGTAAGCATATAGCAACAAAAACAACAGTGCTTGTTTACAAGATCGATGAATAAACAAATATAGCAACAACGACTGCGTATAAAAAATATAGCAGAAAGACAAACAAACAAAACAACAACAACTCTGCCTGGACGAAAGTAAATAAGATACACGAACAACAAAAATGGAAACAAGTTGTTTACATTTTTGGATTGTTCCCGAAGGTCGTCATCATCCTTCAAGGGCATTCATCACACTGTTGATCGAGTGATATAAAAGGCAAGATAAAGCGAGCAACGATGATTCAGTTAGAATTCAGTCAGCCGTGTATGAAGACACGTTATTCTCGGAGTTCGAGTGAAGTTAGTCGTGTGACGACGTCGCGTTGAATTGAGTGAGAATTCAACCAGTGGTGTGTGCACTGTTGCCAGATTTGCCGATTTATCGGCATTTTGCGGATTTTTTACTTTAAAAATGGCAAAGTGCGATTTGCCGATTTTTGCTCTCAAAATGCCGATTTAATTAAAAGTAATAGTTTTCACCGCTGTTTTCATATCGACGCCTCCATTCTAAGTGTACTTAGAACGTTTTTAATGTTCTTGCATTTTTAAATTCTACGTTCTCTAACTTAAATACTCGTACTGTCAAAATTTGGTTAAGATGCGCCAATCCGTTCCGAAGTTATAGGGAAAAATATACTTAGAATACACATATAGTTGTACGTCGCGTGAAAACTTTGAGAGCTCATAACTCAAAACACACTTTTTCGACTTAGAATGTTATAGCACGGACGGCGATATAATTGGGTCAATATGACTTTGTTAAGAATAGAAAAGTAGAAAACTTTGGCTACAGATGTTTATAACTATTTATCAAACAGTCCCAAACGACTTGGACAATTTAATGATATTCAAAAGATGTTAGAAATAAAACCTTTAAAAATTTTGCATCCGTGTCAAACTCGTTGGCTTTCATTTGAAGCTGTAGTTAATCGTTTGCTAGATCTATTCGAATCTTTAAAAATTTATTTTGCATTTGTGGTAAACATAGATAATATTGATAATGCAAAAATAATTTTAGATAAAACCAAATATATTTGTCATTTTTAAAATATATTCTCGGAATTATTAATAGCATAAACAAAATGTTTCAAAGTGAAACATCAGAAATACAAAATTTATATACACAAATGGAAACATTAATTAAAATTGTAATGAGTAATTTTTTAAAACAATTGATTACAAAAATAAAATAAATTTTTTAGATATTGAAAATGTATATTTAGGTATATATGCTAAAAATTTAATTACAAAATTGAATATAAACGAAATGGATGAAATTGTAAATAAGTGCATAAATTTTTATATTGAACTTTGCGATAACATTTTTAAAAGGTTTGATTTTGGAGATCAATGTAAATCTTTAAGTGCAATAAATCCAAATTTTGTGATAAATGGAGAATTAGATTCAATATTTGAAATAACAAAACATTTTCCAAATTTCGTATCTGAAGAAGATATGCAAAACATTGATACAGAATTTCGAGAACGTAAATTATTAGATTTGAAAATAGTATAATCAATAAAAGTGAATTGGATTTCTTAAGTTTTTGGAAACAAATTTGTGGAATGAAAACTATGGATACAAACTTTTTATTTTCAAAATTGTTAATTTTTATCCAAACAATTTTAACTCTACCACATTCGTCCGCCAATCTGGAAAGGATATTTAGTCAGGTAAATATCAATAAAACTAAACAAAGAAATCGTTTAGACAATATCACAATTGAAGGAATTCTGTATACCAAAAACTACTTAAAATTAAATAAAACAAATTGTTTTAATACATTAATAAAACCTGATGTATTGCGGCAATTAAATTCCGATATACATATTTAAATAAATGTTTAATTATATTTAATAGAACAAAGTGTAAACATAATTAATGTATAAATATCTATATATAACTTTTGTACAAAAATTATTAAATGATATGAATTATTTACTTATGTATATACATATATGTAACTTAGAATAAATTTCTTCGAATAAAAACAGACATTTTACCAAAAAGAAAGATATTTTTATTTTTCCGATTTTTTGACGATTTCGAAAATATTTTGCCGATTTTGCCGATTTTTTCATCTAGTTTTGACGATTTTATACCAAATTTATCTGGCAACAGTGGGTGTGTGAAGATACGAGATCGAGTTATAATCCAGTCAGACTTGTGTGCAGACAAGTTGCGTGAAGAAAACAGTTGTTAGTGTGGTGCTTACAAAAAAAAGGTTGTGAGCAAAGAAGAATAACTAACAAGTGTTGTTGTTGCTTATAAAAAAGGTTATAAGCAGAGAAATATCACGAACAAGCACATATTGTGGAAATTATCATTGTATGCGTAGAATAAGTTCGAACAATGGCAAGAAAATTGTGCAGAAAATAAAGAATTGACTTAAAATTAAACACAGATTTATTTTTATTTTATTTGCAATCTACGAACTCATATTTTTAACGTTTTTAAAAGGTAAAAACGTAACAATATATATGTAATAAAAATACATATAATATAATAATAAATACCCTGTGCCACATAGAAAACGTCTAAACCACTTTCTTTTTTAATTGTTTTATCACATAAAAATGTGTTTTGTTGAATGGTACCGACATTGGATCCGGAGTTACAAGCGTTTAAACATTTTTGTTTACCGAAATTTGCTTGCTGTGCGATTCTGTTGGCCTGGTGTTTGACAAAAAATGTTGACGAGAATTTTGTATATAAAAACCGTTCCTATGTGTGGGTGAATAAAACCTATTTTACACTTTCAAGGTTAAATTTTCGGGTCCTGCTTAGACTTACACTTGGACATGGACATGGATCTTAAGGTACGACTTCTGATCTTTTCAATGGCATCCCTTTCATTTCAATAGGTTCGACGGATCCAGAGTTATTGGAGGTAAAACCTTTCTATTTACCGACATTTACTTGTTGCACGATTATGTTTGCCTGGTAACTTTATTTTGGCACGATCTAAAAGTATGGCCTCAGACCTTTCCAATGACACCCATTTCATTTTAATAGGCCCCATGGATCCGGAGTTATTAAAGGTTAAACATTTCTATTTACCGACATTTGCTTGTTGCACGATTATGTTTGCCTGGTAACTTTATTTTGGCACGATCTGAAAGTATGGCCTCAGACCTTTCCAATGACATTTCATTTCATTTTAATAGGCCCCATGGATCCGGAGTTATAAGCGTTTAAACATTTTTGTTTACCGAAATTTGCTTGCTGTGCGATTCTGTTGGCCTGGTATTTGACAAAAAATGTTGGCGAGAATTTTAAAGGTTTAATTTTCGGGTCCTTCTTAGACTTACACTTGGGCTTGGACATGGACCTTAAGGTACGACTTCTGATCTTTCCAATGGCACCCATTTCATTTCCATAGGTCCCATGGATCCAGAGTTATTAGAGGTTAAACATTTCTATTTACCGACATTTGCTTGTTGCACGATTATGTTTGCCTGGTAACTTTATTTTGGCACGATCTGAAAGTATGGCCTCAGACCTTTCCAATGACACCCATTTCATTTTAATAGGCCCCATGGATCCGGAGTTATAAGCGTTTAAACATTTTTGTTTACCGAAATTTGCTTGCTGTGCGATTCTGTTGGCCTGGTATTTGACAAAAAATGTTGGCGAGAATTTT
Source organism: Sarcophaga caerulescens (assembly GCA_927399465.1). NCBI lineage: Eukaryota > Metazoa > Arthropoda > Insecta > Diptera > Sarcophagidae > Sarcophaga > Sarcophaga caerulescens. Next base: position 51,121,698 of record OV656872.1, on the reverse strand, counting down.
AAAGGTTAAATTTTCGGGTCCTACTTGGACTTACACTTCCACTTGGACATGGACCTTTAGGTACGACTTCTGATCTTTTTAATGGCACCCATTTCATTTCCATAGGTCCCATGGATCCAGAGTTATTAGAGGTTAAACATTTCTATTTACCGACATTTGCTTGTTGCACGATTATGTTTGCCTGGTAACTTTATTTTGGCACGATCTAAAAGTATGGCCTCAGCTCTCTCCAATGACACCCATTTTATTTTAATAGGTCCCATGGATCCGGAGTTATTAAAGGTTAAACATTTCTATTTACCGACATTTGCTTGTTGCACGATTATGTTTGCCTGGTAACTTTATTTTGGCACGATCTGAAAGTATGGCCTCAGACCTTTCCAATGACACCCATTTCATTTTAATAGGCCCCATGGATCCGGAGTTATAAGCGTTTAAACATTTTTGTTTACCGAAATTTGCTTGCTGTGCGATTCTGTTGGCCTGGTATTTGACAAAAAATGTTGGCGAGAATTTTAAAGGTTAAATTTTCGGGTCCTACTTAGACTTACACTTGGGCTTGGACAAGGACCTTAAGGTACGACTTCTGATCTTTCCAATGGCACCCATTTCATTTCCATAGGTCCCATGGATCCAGAGTTATTAGAGGTTAAACATTTCTATTTACCGACATTTGCTTGTTGCACGATTATGTTTGCCTGGTAACTTTATTTTGGCACGATCTGAAAGTATGGCCTCAGACCTTTCCAATGACACCCATTTCATTTTAATAGGCCCCATGGATCCGGAGTTATAAGCGTTTAAACATTTTTGTTTACCGAAATTTGCTTGCTGTGCGATTCTGTTGGCCTGGTATTTGACAAAAAATGTTGGCGAGAATTTTAAAGGTTAAATTTTCGGGTCCTTCTTAGACTTACACTTGGGCTTGGACATGGACCTTAAGGTACGACTTCTGATCTTTCCAATGGCACCCATTTCATTTCCATAGGTCCCATGGATCCAGAGTTATTAGAGGTTAAACATTTCTATTTACCGACATTTGCTTGTTGCACGATTATGTTTGCCTGGTAACTTTATTTTGGCACGATCTGAAAGTATGGCCTCAGACCTTTCCAATGACACCCATTTCATTTTAATAGGCCCCATGGATCCGGAGTTATAAGCGTTTAAACATTTTTGTTTACCGAAATTTGCTTGCTGTGCGATTCTGTTGGCCTGGTATTTGACAAAAAATGTTGGCGAGAATTTTAAAGGTTAAATTTTCGGGTCCTTCTTAGACTTACACTTGGGCTTGGACATGGACCTTAAGGTACGACTTCTGATCTTTCCAATGGCACCCATTTCATTTCCATAGGTCCCATGGATCCAGAGTTATTAGAGGTTAAACATTTCTATTTACCGACATTTGCTTGTTGCACGATTATGTTTGCCTGGTAACTTTATTTTGGCACGATCTGAAAGTATGGCCTCAGACCTTTCCAATGACACCCATTTCATTTTAATAGGCCCCATGGATCCGGAGTTATAAGCGTTTAAACATTTTTGTTTACTGAAATTTGCTTGCTGTGCGATTCTGTTGGCCTGGTATTTGACAAAAAATGTTGGCGAGAATTTTAAAGGTTAAATTTTCGGGTCCTACTTGGACTTACACTTCCACTTGGACATGGACCTTTAGGTACGACTTCTGATCTTTTCAATGGCACCCATTTCATTTCCATAGGTCCCATGGATCCAGAGTTATTAGAGGTTAAACATTTCTATTTACCGACATTTACTTGTTGCACGATTATGTTTGCCTGGTAACTTTATTTTGGCACGATCTAAAAGTATGGCCTCAGCTCTCTCCAATGACACCCATTTTATTTTAATAGGTCCCATGGATCCGGAGTTATAAGCGTTTAAACATTTTTGTTTACCGAAATTTGCTTGCTGTGCGATTCTGTTGGCCTGGTATTTGACAAAAAATGTTGGCGAGAATTTTAAAGGTTAAATTTTCGGGTCCTACTTGGACTTCCACTTGGACGTGGACCTTAAGGTACGACTTCTGATCTTTTCAATGGCACCCATTTCATTTCCATAGGTCCCATGGATCCAGAGTTATTAGAGGTTAAACATTTCTATTTACGGACATTTGCTTGTTGCACGATTATGTTTGCCTGGTAACTTTATTTTGGCACGATCTGAAAGTATGGCCTCAGACCTTTCCAATGACACCCATTTCATTTTAATAGGGTCCTACTTAGACTTACACTTGGGCTTGGACATGGACCTTAAGGTACGACTTCTGATCTTTTCAATGGCACCCATTTCATTTCCATAGGTCCATGGATCCAGAGTTATTAGAGGTTAAACATTTATATTTACCGACATTTGCTTGTTGCACGATTATGTTTGCCTGGTAACTTTATTTTGGCACGATCTGAAAGTATGGCCTCAGACCTTTCCAATGACACCCATTTCATTTTAATAGGCCCCATGGATCCGGAGTTATAAGCGTTTAAACATTTTTGTTTACCGAAATTTGCTTGCTGTGCGATTCTGTTGGCGAGAATTTAAAAGGTTAAATTGCCGGGTCCTACTTAGACTTACACTTGGGCTTGGACATGGACCTTAACGTACGACTTCTGATCTTTTCAATGGCACCCATTTCATTTCCATAGGTCCCATGGATCCAGAGTTATTAGAGGTTAAACATTTCTATTTACCGACATTTGCTTGTTGCACGATTATGTTTGCCTGGTAACTTTATTTTGGCACGATCTAAAAGTATGGCCTCAGCTCTCTCCAATGACACCCATTTTATTTTAATAAGTCCCATGGATCCGGATTTATTAAAGGTTAAACATTTCTATTTACCGACATTTGCTTGTTGCACGATTATGTTTGCCTGGTAACTTTATTTTGGCACGATCTGAAAGTATGGCCTCAGACCTTTCCAATGACACCCATTTCATTTTAATAGGCCCCATGGATCCGGAGTTATAAGCGTTTAAACATTTTTGTTTACCGAAATTTGCTTGCTGTGCGATTCTGTTGGCCTGGTATTTGACAAAAAATGTTGGCGAGAATTTTAAAGGTTAAATTTTCGGGTCCTACTTAGACTTACACTTGGGCTTGGACATGGACCTTAAGGTACGACTTCTGATCTTTCCAATGGCACCCATTTCATTTCCATAGGTCCCATGGATCCAGAGTTATTAGAGGTTAAACATTTCTATTTACCGACATTTGCTTGTTGCACGATTATGTTTGCCTGGTAACTTTATTTTGGCACGATCTGAAAGTATGGCCTCAGACCTTTCCAATGACACCCATTTCATTTTAATAGGCCCCATGGATCCGGAGTTATAAGCGTTTAAACATTTTTGTTTACCGAAATTTGCTTGCTGTGCGATTCTGTTGGCCTGGTATTTGACAAAAAATGTTGGCGAGAATTTTAAAGGTTAAATTTTCGGGTCCTACTTGGACTTACACTTCCACTTGGACATGGACCTTTAGGTACGACTTCTGATCTTTTCAATGGCACCCATTTCATTTCCATAGGTCCCATGGATCCAGAGTTATTAGAGGTTAAACATTTCTATTTACCGACATTTACTTGTTGCACGATTATGTTTGCCTGGTAACTTTATTTTGGCACGATCTAAAAGTATGGCCTCAGCTCTCTCCAATGACACCCATTTTATTTTAATAGGTCCCATGGATCCGGAGTTATAAGCGTTTAAACATTTTTGTTTACCGAAATTTGCTTGCTGTGCGATTCTGTTGGCCTGGTATTTGACAAAAAATGTTGGCGAGAATTTTAAAGGTTAAATTTTCGGGTCCTACTTGGACTTCCACTTGGACGTGGACCTTAAGGTACGACTTCTGATCTTTTCAATGGCACCCATTTCATTTCCATAGGTCCCATGGATCCAGAGTTATTAGAGGTTAAACATTTCTATTTACGGACATTTGCTTGTTGCACGATTATGTTTGCCTGGTAACTTTATTTTGGCACGATCTGAAAGTATGGCCTCAGACCTTTCCAATGACACCCATTTCATTTTAATAGGGTCCTACTTAGACTTACACTTGGGCTTGGACATGGACCTTAAGGTACGACTTCTGATCTTTTCAATGGCACCCATTTCATTTCCATAGGTCCATGGATCCAGAGTTATTAGAGGTTAAACATTTATATTTACCGACATTTGCTTGTTGCACGATTATGTTTGCCTGGTAACTTTATTTTGGCACGATCTGAAAGTATGGCCTCAGACCTTTCCAATGACACCCATTTCATTTTAATAGGCCCCATGGATCCGGAGTTATAAGCGTTTAAACATTTTTGTTTACCGAAATTTGCTTGCTGTGCGATTCTGTTGGCGAGAATTTAAAAGGTTAAATTGCCGGGTCCTACTTAGACTTACACTTGGGCTTGGACATGGACCTTAACGTACGACTTCTGATCTTTTCAATGGCACCCATTTCATTTCCATAGGTCCCATGGATCCGGAGTTATTAGAGGTTAAACATTTCTATTTACCGACATTTGCTTGTTGCACGATTATGTTTGCCTGGTAACTTTATTTTGGCACGATCTAAAAGTATGGCCTCAGCTCTCTCCAATGACACCCATTTTATTTTAATAAGTCCCATGGATCCGGATTTATTAAAGGTTAAACATTTCTATTTACCGACATTTGCTTGTTGCACGATTATGTTTGCCTGGTAACTTTATTTTGGCACGATCTGAAAGTATGGCCTCAGACCTTTCCAATGACACCCATTTCATTTTAATAGGCCCCATGGATCCGGAGTTATAAGCGTTTAAACATTTTTGTTTACCGAAATTTGCTTGCTGTGCGATTCTGTTGGCCTGGTATTTGACAAAAAATGTTGGCGAGAATTTTAAAGGTTAAATTTTCGGGTCCTACTTAGACTTACACTTGGGCTTGGACATGGACCTTAAGGTACGACTTCTGATCTTTCCAATGGCACCCATTTCATTTCCATAGGTCCCATGGATCCAGAGTTATTAGAGGTTAAACATTTCTATTTACCGACATTTGCTTGTTGCACGATTATGTTTGCCTGGTAACTTTATTTTGGCACGATCTGAAAGTATGGCCTCAGACCTTTCCAATGACACCCATTTCATTTTAATAGGCCCCATGGATCCGGAGTTATAAGCGTTTAAACATTTTTGTTTACCGAAATTTGCTTGCTGTGCGATTCTGTTGGCCTGGTATTTGACAAAAAATGTTGGCGAGAATTTTAAAGGTTAAATTTTCGGGTCCTACTTGGACTTACACTTCCACTTGGACATGGACCTTTAGGTACGACTTCTGATCTTTTCAATGGCACCCATTTCATTTCCATAGGTCCCATGGATCCAGAGTTATTAGAGGTTAAACATTTCTATTTACCGACATTTACTTGTTGCACGATTATGTTTGCCTGGTAACTTTATTTTGGCACGATCTAAAAGTATGGCCTCAGCTCTCTCCAATGACACCCATTTTATTTTAATAGGTCCCATGGATCCGGAGTTATAAGCGTTTAAACATTTTTGTTTACCGAAATTTGCTTGCTGTGCGATTCTGTTGGCCTGGTATTTGACAAAAAATGTTGGCGAGAATTTTAAAGGTTAAATTTTCGGGTCCTACTTGGACTTCCACTTGGACGTGGACCTTAAGGTACGACTTCTGATCTTTTCAATGGCACCCATTTCATTTCCATAGGTCCCATGGATCCAGAGTTATTAGAGGTTAAACATTTCTATTTACGGACATTTGCTTGTTGCACGATTATGTTTGCCTGGTAACTTTATTTTGGCACGATCTGAAAGTATGGCCTCAGACCTTTCCAATGACACCCATTTCATTTTAATAGGGTCCTACTTAGACTTACACTTGGGCTTGGACATGGACCTTAAGGTACGACTTCTGATCTTTTCAATGGCACCCATTTCATTTCCATAGGTCCATGGATCCAGAGTTATTAGAGGTTAAACATTTATATTTACCGACATTTGCTTGTTGCACGATTATGTTTGCCTGGTAACTTTATTTTGGCACGATCTGAAAGTATGGCCTCAGACCTTTCCAATGACACCCATTTCATTTTAATAGGCCCCATGGATCCGGAGTTATAAGCGTTTAAACATTTTTGTTTACCGAAATTTGCTTGCTGTGCGATTCTGTTGGCGAGAATTTAAAAGGTTAAATTGCCGGGTCCTACTTAGACTTACACTTGGGCTTGGACATGGACCTTAACGTACGACTTCTGATCTTTTCAATGGCACCCATTTCATTTCCATAGGTCCCATGGATCCGGAGTTATTAGAGGTTAAACATTTCTATTTACCGACATTTGCTTGTTGCACGATTATGTTTGCCTGGTAACTTTATTTTGGCACGATCTAAAAGTATGGCCTCAGCTCTCTCCAATGACACCCATTTTATTTTAATAGGTCCCATGGATCCGGAGTTATAAGCGTTTAAACATTTTTGTTTACCGAAATTTGCTTGCTGTGCGATTCTGTTGGCCTGGTATTTGACAAAAAATGTTGGCAAGAATTTTAAAGGTTAAATTTTCGGGTCCTACTTGGACTTACACTTCCACTTGGACATGGACCTTAAGGTACGACTTCTGATCTTTTCAATGGCACCCATTTCATTTCCATAGGTCCCATGGATCCAGAGTTATTAGAGGTTAAACATTTCTATTTACCGACATTTGCTTGTTGCACGATTATGTTTGCCTGGTAACTTTATTTTGGCACGATCTAAAAGTATGGCCTCAGCCCTCTCCAATGACACCCATTTTATTTTAATAGGTCCCATGGATCCGGAGTTATTAGAGGTTAAACATTTCTATTTACCGACATTTGCTTGTTGCACGATTATGTTTGCCTGGTAACTTTATTTTGGCACGATCTAAAAGTATGGCCTCAGCCCTCTCCAATGACACCCATTTTATTTTAATAGGTCCCATGGATCCGGAGTTATAAGCGTTTAAACATTTTTGTTTACCGAAATTTGCTTGCTGTGCGATTCTGTTGGCCTGGTATTTGACAAAAAATGTTGGCGAGAATTTTAAAGGTTAAATTTTCGGGTCCTACTTGGACTTCCACTTGGACGTGGACCCTAAGGTACGACTTCTGATCTTTTCAATGGCACCCATTTCATTTCCATAGGTCCCATGGATCCAGAGTTATTAGAGGTTAAACATTTCTATTTACCGACATTTGCTTGTTGCACGATTATGTTTGCCTGGTAACTTTATTTTGGCACGATCTGAAAGTATGGCCTCAGACCTTTCCAATGACACCCATTTCATTTCATTTTAATAGGGTCCTACTTAGACTTACACTTGGGCTTGGACATGGACCTTAAGGTACGACTTCTGATCTTTTCAATGGCACCCATTTCATTTCCATAGGTCCATGGATCCAGAGTTATTAGAGGTTAAACATTTATATTTACCGACATTTGCTTGTTGCACGATTATGTTTGCCTGGTAACTTTATTTTGGCACGATCTGAAAGTATGGCCTCAGACCTTTCCAATGACACCCATTTCATTTTAATAGGCCCCATGGATCCGGAGTTATAAGCGTTTAAACATTTTTGTTTACCGAAATTTGCTTGCTGTGCGATTCTGTTGGCGAGAATTTAAAAGGTTAAATTGCCGGGTCCTACTTAGACTTACACTTGGGCTTGGACATGGACCTTAACGTACGACTTCTGATCTTTTCAATGGCACCCATTTCATTTCCATAGGTCCCATGGATCCAGAGTTATTAGAGGTTAAACATTTCTATTTACCGACATTTGCTTGTTGCACGATTATGTTTGCCTGGTAACTTTATTTTGGCACGATCTAAAAGTATGGCCTCAGCCCTCTCCAATGACACCCATTTTATTTTAATAGGTCCCATGGATCCGGAGTTATTAGAGGTTAAACATTTCTATTTACCGACATTTGCTTGTTGCACGATTATGTTTGCCTGGTAACTTTATTTTGGCACGATCTGAAAGTATGGCCTCAGACCTTTCCAATGACACCCATTTAATTTTAATAGGCCCCATGGATCCGGAGTTATAAGCGTTTAAACATTTTTGTTTACCGAAATTTGCTTGCTGTGCGATTCTGTTGGCCTGGTATTTGACAAAAAATGTTGGCGAGAATTTTAAAGGTTAAATTTTCGGGTCCTACTTAGACTTACACTTGGGCTTGGACATGGACCTTAAGGTACGACTTCTGATCTTTTCAATGGCACCCATTTCATTTCCATAGGTCCCATGGATCCAGAGTTATTAGAGGTTAAACATTTCTATTTACCGACATTTGCTTGTTGCACGATTATGTTTGCCTGGTAACTTTATTTTGGCACGATCTAAAAGTATGGCCTCAGCCCTCTCCAATGACACCCATTTTATTTTAATAGGTCCCATGGATCCGGAGTTATTAGAGGTTAAACATTTCTATTTACCGACATTTGCTTGTTGCACGATTATGTTTGCCTGGTAACTTTATTTTGGCACGATCTGAAAGTATGGCCTCAGACCTTTCCAATGACACCCATTTAATTTTAATAGGCCCCATGGATCCGGAGTTATAAGCGTTTAAACATTTTTGTTTACCGAAATTTGCTTGCTGTGCGATTCTGTTGGCCTGGTATTTGACAAAAAATGTTGGCGAGAATTTTAAAGGTTAAATTTTCGGGTCCTACTTAGACTTACACTTGGGCTTGGACATGGACCTTAAGGTACGACTTCTGATCTTTTCAATGGCACCCATTTCATTTCCATAGGTCCCATGGATCCAGAGTTATTAGAGGTTAAACATTTCTATTTACCGACATTTGCTTGTTGCACGATTATGTTTGCCTGGTAACTTTATTTTGGCACGATCTGAAAGTATGGCCCCAGACCTTTCCAATGACACCCGTTTCATTTTAATAGGCCCCATGGATCCGGAGTTATAAGCGTTTAAACATTTTTGTTTACCGAAATTTGCTTGCTGTGCGATTCTGTTGGCCTGGTATTTGACAAAAAATGTTGACGAGAATTTTGTATAGAAAAACTGTTTCTATGTGTGGGTGAATAAAACCTATTTTACACTTTCAAGGTTAAATTTTCTGGTCCTACTTAGACTTATACTTGTACTTGGACATGGACCTTAACGTACGACTTCTGATCTTTTCAATGGCACCCATTTCATTTCCATAGGTCCCATGGATCCAGAGTTATTAGAGGTTAAACATTTCTATTTACCGACATTTACTTGTTGCACGATTATGTTTGCCTGGTAACTTTATTTTGGCACGATCTAAAAGTATGGCCTCAGCCCTCTCCAATGACACCCATTTTATTTTAATAGGCCCCATGGATCCAGAGTTATTAGAGGTTAAACATTTCTATTTACCGACATTTGCTTGTTGCACGATTATGTTTGCCTGGTAACTTTATTTTGGCACGATCTGAAAGTATGGCCTCAGAGCTTTCCAATGACACCCATTTCATTTTAATAGGCCCCATGGATCCAGAGTTATTAGAGGTTAAACATTTTTTTTTACCGAAATTTGCTTGCTGTGCGATTCTGTTGGCCTGGTATTTGACAAAAAATGTTGACGAGAATTTTGCATAGAAAAACTGTTTCTATGTGTGGGTGAATAAAACCTATTTTACACTTTCAAGGTTAAATTTTCGGGTCCTGCTTAGACTTACACTTGTACATAGGAAAACTGTTTCTATGTGGGGGTGAATAAAACCTATAGGATTGGAATAATTTTGGTAGGTTTTGGTAAGAATATTGGTAGGGAAAAATTTTTCTTTGTGGCAACGCTGGTAGTAAGGTAGGTAATAGTTATAAAAAAGTAATAAAAAAACACAAAATAGACATAAAATGCTTAAATACTATTTTTTTATTAAAAAACCATCATTATTTGAAAATTAAAAATTTAATGATTGTTGTTTTATTGTTTTGGCGTTTTGGAAATAAACTGGACGGGCGAAAGAAGTGATGATGTTGATGTTGTTGATGCAGCTTTAGGCCATCCATCTAATCTATCACAAATCCATTTTCTGTAAAAATAAATGAAACAGAATTTGTTACACACAATTCAATAAAGCAAATTTATGAGTTTTAAAAATAATTACACTATGCGACAAAATAAAAAAAATTAAATACACCCGGCTAATGACATAGTGTAGGTTGTGAGTTTTGTTGAGTAGATCACAAAAATATTTCTATTATATTTCTCGAACCCTGCAAACTTTTTTATTTGACAAAAACTGTTTTTTTTTTACCTTACGCACAAATTTCTGGATTACTCAAACATTTCTGACCTGATTTACAAAATTTAAATATTGTTGGAAAGGGGAGAGATGTACTTTTAAAACGGTATACTTATATCTATTATTCGACTTAATATGATATGAGATTTGATGAAGTAAACTTGGAAAATTCGAAATGTGTCAATTTCACGTTTGCACGACTATCAGAAGTCGGCTAATGTTTGTGTTTTTTGCAAATATTATTATTTCCCTTTGCACAAACATTGGGCAACTTCTGGTGGTCGCTCAAACGTGAAATTGACATATTTTGTGATAAACAATCAAGATTCATCAAAAATTCTGAAAATTTTTGAACTAAAAATTTATTTGATGAGATGACATACGAGTATATAAAAAATATAACACGACTGTTATACTATTTAAATAATAACTACGGTAATTTTTGTCCGATTTGATCAAATGATGACTCAATCTCTTCACAACAGAACAGACTTTAAGAATATTATCACTTATCTGATATTTTTTTTATTAAAGTTTGCTACTATGAATGGACAAACTTGAAAAAATATGAAAAAAATTCGAATTTTCCAAGTTTACCTCATCAAATCTCATAGCATATTAAGTCGAATAATAGATATAAGTATACCGTTTTAAAGGTCCATCTCTCCCCTTTCTAACAAGATTTAATTTTAAAAATCGGGTGGGAAATGTTTGAGTAATCCAGAAATTTGTACGTAAAGTCAGAAAAAACAGTTTTTGTCAAATAAAACAAGTTTGGAGGGTTCGAGAAATATAAAAAAGGTATTTTTGAGTATTTTTGAGGGATATATAGGTATATATATATATATATATTATTTGACTTAATATGCTATGAGGTTTGGTGAGGTAAACTAGACAAACGCGAATTTTTTTCATATTTTTTCAAGTTTATCCGTTCATAGTAGCAAACTTTAATTAAAAAATATGAAATAAGTGATGACATTCTGAAAGTGCATTATCTTGTGAAGAGATTGATGAGATCGTTTGATCAAATCGGACAAAAGTTGCCGTTCTTCGGCGATTTCCGCTCAGCAGATTTCTGGAAAAAACTCTGAGAGTAAATAAAACCTGCCATGAAAAAGTTTCTCAAAAATCTGTCGTTCGGAGTCGACGTTAAACTGTAGGTCCCGCCACTCACGTATAAAATTAACGTACACAACATGAGTGGTGTGAGAAGCTAGGCCGTAATCCTGACTGAAGGGTTGTAATGGCCAATTATGTATGTATGTAATTTAAAGGCTCCTCTGTCCCCTTTTCAAAAAACTTTGGATTTTTAAAGTAGGTTGAAAAATATTTGGTTAATCAATAATTTTGTGTGAAAAGATCAAAAAAACAATTTTTGTCAAGTAAAACAAAAAAAAAACTGTTTTTGTCAAATAAAACAAGTTTGGAGGGTTCGAAAAATATAAAAAAATATTTTTGAGTTCTACTCAACAAAACTCACTCTTCCCATTCCGTAAAATGAACTCATCAACGGTATGCAAGTTCCCCTTGTGGCGAGCTCATCTGTTTTTTTATATTAATCGCAGTGCTCCCAATAACACTTTTCAGCATATTTTTTTTTTCCGCACGACGTTAGCCAACTTGGTTTGGCCTGAATTGAATGATCTGGGCGCCAATGAAATGTAGTTTCAAAACACGGTGCTTCTTGCGACTTAGCTCGTGACACATTAAATATCCTACACCAGTTATTTGAGGGCATGGTCACCTCACGAGGCGATAACGTAAACTAGCTACCAACATCGTGAGATTTGACTATTGGTGAACAGAACATATATGGATGTTTTAAAACGTTTCGTATTCTTGCAGTTGAATAAGTTATAGAGCTGGGCTTACGTTCATATATCAGGGATAATGGGAGCCTATCTTTTAATGATACTGCAGATTTAAGCCCGTTGCATATGGTAGTAAGCAACAGAACCATAGGGACTATGATTAGACTAATGGGAGACACATCTAACGCAAGTCTCGAAATGAAATAATAAAAATTGTCGCTTTACTTGCCCCCACAAAAAATCCTTATGTGTGCGATCCTGACGAATTTCTATCTCTATTTGTAAAATGTCAGTTTATCTGCTTTGCAACCCTCGCGCAAATAATTCATTCGCTAAATAGAAGCGCAATGTGAAGGCATTTACGACTGGGTATTATTTAACCTATAAACACACATACAAGCATGCATATACTAAATGTTTATACATACGTTGGTATATGTATGAGTGTTTTTGTTGAATATCGGTCGTACAAATGTTTTAATTTGTTATCAATGATAAAATGTTGAACAGTAGTTCAACAGTATACAGGGTGTTTAAATGAATTAAAAATAAAAGAAAAAAATGTAAATGGGCATATAAATAACTGTTGTACTTATGTATACATATGACACATACATACATATGACTGTATATTATAATGTTTGATTGATGTTTTTTCGTAGATTTTTGGCAGTCAGTAAAATAATCGCAATTTAAATGGCGTTGTTTCTAAATTATTTCATGACTGAAAGATGTTTTAGGAAACGTGCCTATTTTCCATTGTTTGTTGAATACTTTCAAATTCAAATAAATAAATAAATTTCAATTGAGATGCTAGTTTATAGGTACATACAGTGGACAGCAAAAGTCTTGGTACAGCAGTATATTTTAGCAATTTCATGAATTTTAGCCAATAGTTTGTATAAAAAATTAAGTTTTTTATATTTATTTTATTAATTTATTTCTGTTTTATTATAAAACAAAAAATTTTTAATGTTTTTCATAAAACAAGAGAAAAATAAGGAAAAGTTTCAGATAACTCCAAGGAGAACCCTGAATAAATTTAAAATTCAAAGGCCTAATATATGAAAATTTTATCCCTTGTATTTAGTGGAATATCCCTTAAGGCCAAGCACTCCATTTAACCCATTTGGAATTGAACGTACAAGTTTTGTTTAGTATTTTCTGGTGGCACCATGAGCAAGTTTTTCGGTTGACTTTTGTTTGATGTTTAGCGAATACTCTCTTAAATACTCTCTTGAAGTCATATCGGGACATTGTGCAAGAGTATTAAGCCTGTGGGGACTTTTTTGTGTCAAAATATATTGGAGTATTAAGACTTTTGCTGTCCACTCTGTGTGAGTTTTCACGTATTCCCACCAAAAATATTCTAATGGGGTCTAATCGTATAATCTTGGCGGCCAATAAAAAACTGTATAACGTGAATTAATAGCTCACTAAAATCACATCCAAATTTACGGTATCAGGAATCGTGTGGCACGTTTCTTGTTGAAACCATCACAACAAAATTAATAAATTCTTCCATTTGAGCAAAAATAAAAAAGAAATAACAATTTAAGTAGTAATCACCGCACTGTACCTAATGATTTTCATAGTTTTGGTACGGTCCAATAATGTCGACGGCACAGAAATCCCACCAAACATCGCATCTTTCAACGCGTATTAGTAAATTTTAAATTGCTTCTGACTGCTATTTACCCAAAATTGGTCAATTATGTTTTCCTCCAACTTTCCTTAGGCCCAATTCACCAAACAAATGAAATACATGGATTGCGACCTAACTTCTCACACAACTTACATTGTGTGTATTAATTTTAGACATAAGTGTCGAAGCCTACAGTTTAAATTTGATTCCGAACGACAGATTTTTGAGAAATTGACAATTTTATTTACTCTCGGAGTTTTTGCCGGAAATCTGCTGAGGGGAAGTTGTCGAAGAAATGTTTTCTTCATATTTCGGTTTTGGTGGAGATGTCTGACCTGGGGTTTGAACCGACGCCTCTAGTCGAATAAGCCAACTCACCATCTACTAGATTACGGCGACTTCACCCCATTTCACTTCTTGTACATTTCAGTTCATTTAAATAACAACAGCAACAAATTTATATGTTACTGCGAATTTTTAATCAACTAACTAAAGGAAAAAGGTCAAATAATTCTTTGTTTAATATTTTGTTTTATTGTTTATAATTATCCAACGTCCTTGGAGAGGGAAGGAAATAGAGGGAATAGGATGAAAGAAGGGCATAAGGGTAAGGGGAGGATGGGAATCACACAGAAAGAAACAGACACAAACAAGGGTTGAGCGCGCGACTACACTTATGAAGCCCTAGCACCTCTCAACCAGCTCAAACTGCTAATGAATCTGTGGAGAGCCTTGATGTCGGCTCTCGACACAGAACTCAAGCTCTCAAAGAAGGCTCTGCCAAGGGTCCTCAACCTCAACCTACCAAGGGCTGGGCAGTTACAGAGGTGTTCGATAGTCTCTAACTCCTCCTCATCGCAACATACCCTGCAATAGTCCGGCTGGGATCTGTTCCAGATCCCCGTCAGCGACCTAATCTCGCAGTGCCCTGTGATAAAACCGACAACCAACCTTACGCTGGCATTAACCAAGCCCAGCAGCCAATCTGTTCGCTTACTGTCCACAGCAGGCCATAGACGTCTAGAGACAGAACAACCTGATCCGTTCTCCAACGCCTCTGCTCTTCCTCCCTGACCCATCCATCGATGAGGCCATAGAGGTGGCAGACTGGGGGTTCAGGACCAACTATTAAATCGCCCCCCGAAAGGGAACCTAACCTAGCGAGGGCATCCGCCGTCTCATTGCCCAGTATTCCGCTATGACCTGGAACCCAGCATAGATGGATACGGTCCGGTCCAAAAGACCTCAACGACTCTTTGCACTCGCGAACCAGTCGTGATTTGCACCAGACCGACGCAATGGCCTTAAGGGCAGCCTGACTGTCAACGAAGATCATGTAAGATTCCGAATCCGAAGATGGGCCACCAGCTATTAAATTTGTACAATGGGTCAATTTCGACCTCCGGGTATTGTACTTGTCTTAACGGACAAGTACACGTCCTCTAACCTAACCTAACCTTATAATTATCCATTTTTGTTTTTTTATTTTTTAATGTTCCTGCAATTTATTTATTAAAGATTGAAAAAAGCTGTTGGAAAACTGATAAAAAAAAATAGTTCATTTAAATAACAACGGCAAAAAAGATTCGGAAAACATACAAATTATTTACTATATTAGACTTTATTGTTAAAAACTACTTGGTTTGACGTGTTCTCTAACGTTTAGTAACGAATGTTGCGTCCATGGTGCTTTATTACCTCAAATATGCGATTTGGAATGGAATCATAGAGAGGTTTTAGGTAATCTAAGGAAATCTCGTCCCAAGCGGTCTCGATTGCATTGATCAACGATGCAACGTCTTCATATTGTTTACCTATTTCATAAACTTTCCGCGAAAGCCATTCCCAGACGTTTTCCACTATGTTTAAGTCTGGTGAGTAGGGTAGCCAGTCCATCAGCGGCACATTTTGGCCACTTATCCAGGCTTTTACCGCTCTGGCATTGTGTATCGGAGCGTTATCCTGTTGGAAAATCCAACGCAAAGGTCCAAAAATGTTACTGCATTCTGGAAAAGCTCGTTCCAGAATGTTTTTGTATTGTTCTGCGTTTAGTTTTGTCGTTTTAAATTCTAGTTTAATCTGGCCATAGTATGATATGGCACCCCATACCATAATTCAACCAATACGACTGTGTCAACGGCTTAATATTACTTCCTCTTTTCTAATATCATGGTAATAGAAGTTATACCCGTCAGGACCATCCAGGTTAAATTTTCTTTCGTCAGAGAAGACAACCGTGTGCCATTCGGTATTCCACGTCATGTGAACTTTAGCAAAATCCAATCGTTTTTCTTTGTGAATGGCTTTTAATACAGGTTCTTTTTTATTTTTTTAGTTTCATTCTCTGGATATGCGGAGCATCTACAATCAAGCGTCGAACAGTCGAAATACTTGCAGAAACTCCGGCTTTTACTTTAATTTTTGGTATGGAGTCAGAGGAGTTAGATGCAATTCTTGAAATTGCACGCATGTCTGTTGGCGATAAGATACTTGCTGGTCTTCCTTTCAGGTTTTTTCCCATAAGAATTCCGATTTTTTATGTAATTGAAGACAACACGAGCACTTCTTCCGATTTTTTTCTCCAATTTTTCTAAAAGATAACTTTTGTTCATAATAAGCTTCAATTTTTCCTCTTTCTTCTGATGTTAATGGCTTTCCTCGTCCCATTTTGAAGAACCTTCTATTTTATGAGGTGCAATTTATCAAACTAGTTATGACAGAAAGATCTGCGTAACACAATCGCTCAAGAATATAAAAAACCAGAAAGTGTTGTTATTCATATGAACTATTTTAAAATCACATTTTTTGCTATTTGAGTAGACTTTGTACGCTGCAGACGTAACGGAACATTTTTTGTTATTCTTTCGCACATTTTCTTGAACCAGTGTGTCCACCTATTATAATATGTTAGCATATACAAATCGATTTTTGTTAGTTTTCTTGAAATATCAAGCTTTAGCAATAACTATTACTGTTGTTATTTAAATGAAGTGAAGTGTATGTACTCTTTTCTAATACGAGTGGATTAAAGGCCAATAAAGTGAAACTTGTGTGACATCAGTTCACTGAGCCAAAATTTAGTGATGAATTTATTTCTCAATTCACTTCTCAATATCTAATAAAGATTCATGGGTGCCCTGGTAGTCTAGACGAGCGTAACTGGTCGTGGTTTCAATTCATACCAGAGATTCTGGTGTGTTACACTAAACCGAACGTAAGGTTTACGTTACTCTGCTCGTAATAATTATAATATAAATTTGTAATTGTATTCTAATTAATAAATAAATAAAATGCTGCATCATTTTTACAAGAGTTGATAAGTTTTATAAATTCTACTTAGTGTTGAAGAATAAATTAAGTATTCAATTAATAAGTATCAGAAAATTAACGTTTAAAGTTAAATACCCTGTACCACCATCACACTAGGACGACATCACCCATACGCACTATACCATATAGGTATGTATGGATGGATGTATGTATATATTGCAGTAATAGATTGTATGTATCCGCTAAAAATTGAGAATCGTCATTTGTCGTTTAACTGACTTACTCCTGGCAGATACATTTTTCTTTGATTCAGTTACATCCGAGCGCTCTAACTGTTTAAAAGTCTTTTTAATAAAATATCCGTTACTATTACCGTTACAAACGCAGTAGTGTAAGTTAAAAGACAAAAAGAAAAATTTGAAGTTTCTTTGTTTAGACAAGAAAAGAAATCAAATCAAATTAAAATGTCATAAAATTTTCAATAAAAAAAAGTGTTTAAATCAAATGAAAATACCAAGAAAATAAGAAAGCAATTAAAATGAGCAAAAAAATAAAATAAATTTGTTGGAAAATAAAGTGAAAATTGTCTTGAAACCAAATAAAAAAAAAAAAGTAAAAGTGCCAAACCCTTTTCTATACAAGAATCATAAAATAAATTGTCCACGACGTTAAATAACAAACAACAGCGAACAATTTTTATGGAAAATAAGGTGCGGTTGTGGTAAATAATGTACAAGAGCTACAAAGTCTTTAAATGTTTAAATAATGAAATTAATAAAGAATTATTTTTAATGATTATGTAAGTGGGTGAAAATATTTTCGAAAAAACAGTGGCGACCTCTAGAAAAATAGTGAAAATTTTATTCAAGTCTCTATACCTGGAGCCGAAGATGTGGAGTCTGCGTTTATCAAATGCACTGATATAAAATGAAACTAATACAAGTGTAAACAACACACACAAATCAAAACACTTGTTAGTGGGCCACCACCAACAGGCAGGCAAGCTTTGGCCTCCAAAGGAAAATAAAAGTACGAAAGATGGGGGAGGTTATCTGTTTACAAACATTACAACCGATGAGAGAGAGCTCACATGATGAGATGCTAACGATGCTTGATACTTGTTTAGAATATAGAGAACAAAACAAAGAAACAATGTCAACAAGGAATTTATAAATGAGAGTAAAAGTGGAAGTAAATCCTTTTCTTTTTATCTCAGAAAAGAGAATCCGTATGACCTAGTTTTACCACAACCACAAAAGCCGGATTTTGTGTTGAACTCTCTGTAACATCTCAATGAGTAGTATAGTGGTAGTAGTAGTAGTAAATAACTTGAGTATCGTTTTTCATTCATGTGTTCATGTCCTTAAATTAGTTTCTTTTCTTGCCATGCTCACGCAAACACTTGTTGCAGCAAATACACGTTACACGCTGATGTTTTTTTTTTTTTTTTTTTTTTTTTTAGTTTTCATGTCAAAGTGTTAAAAGAAGAATTATTGTAGGCTTTATTTCTCAGACATTCCACTACAAATTGAAAACACTTGTGTGTTTGTGTTGAAATTAATCATTTTCATTTAATGGCCAATTAGCATGTCAGGTGTTTGTCTATTCACATAATGAATCGTTACGATACATGAAGATTGAATGCAATTTGATGGCAGACAGATTTATGGGTGTGATTTAAAACGTTTATTTTTTTGATAAGCAGGAAATCAATGGTGAAGAGCTGAAATCATTTAATAATTGATCATAAATTAGCAAGATATGAACAATATCATGTTGAAATGTGAAATCAATCTTTTCATGGCTAAAACCATTGTTTAAAAAACTCTTTTTTATATAAATTGATCAGCTACAAAGCTGAAAGACCAAGTGGTAATGAATTAATACGAAAGCGAGTCATCAAGTCATTGAATGTTTGAATTTTCTGTCTGTTAACTGAAAGAGCAACACTACTTCTGCTAATTGACTCCTGTTAAAATTTATAAAGTTGCAGCATTTAGTTTTTGTTTGACAGCCACTGTTAGGGAAAAAGTTGATTTCCTGGTTCACACGGTTCAATGATACTAATTTTTAATTATCATAAGAGAAGTTTTTGACCACATAGGGAATCATGTGACAATTTATTAGTGTTTGTCATTGTTCAGTTTTAAATTTTGTTTCGAATTAACCATAGGACAACAGACACCAAACAGCATGTTTCCTAGGGTGAATTAACATCAAGGTAGACTCAGAAATATTTTTCAGCTAATAAAGTCTACATTCACTATCTTCAAAAGAGTGGAGTATATTACGTTTATTATTGCGTAAATTTAATTAGGGTTTCATAAAAAAGCGCAATTGACAAAAAATAAAATGCCTTTACACCAGGAAGTTGAATTAGGCTTCAAATCGCTTCTATCGACCTGTTTTAGACCCGAGTAAGTATCCATTATATCTACAAGTGGCCGTACCTACAGTTTAAAGTCGACTTCGAACGACAGATTTCTGAAAAACGTGTACTCCTCAGAGTTTTTTCCAAAAATCTGCTGAGAGGAATTATTCAAGAAAATATTTTTTCATATTTCGTTTTGTTGGAGTTGTCTGAACCAGGGTTTTGAACCGTGGCTTCACAACTAATAAGCCAACACACCACCTACTCAACTACGGCGACTTCTGTTAATTTACTTCTATTGAAATTCAAACCAGCTGCGTCATTTAGTTTGTATTTGACAATAACTGAGAGCAGACTAACAACTGATTTGAATATAGTATTAAATGGAAAAGGAGAATTTCATGAAAAAAGTAGCATAAATCCATCAATTAAACAGCTAGTAGCTCGTTTACCTATCCAATTCTCCGGCTTTTTCGTCGAGTAATTATTCCTTGTTTCCAAATCCGAAGAGATGGATTGGCTGAAAGAAATTTAACTCCAATAATAAAATCATTAGGTTAGGTTAGGATGAAGTGGTAGCCTTGATATCGAAGCTCACTTGACCACGCATAGTTGCCCGTTGTGACGCCGCAGGGAAGCGCAGTACCTGTACTGACTGAATTCCACCAAGTTTATCGATGAAATTGATGAGCGCCCTAAAGTATGACTTCCCTACGCTGGAAACCAGCCTGAAAGTTTAAAAAACGAAGCTATATCCTTGATATCAATGGATGATAACTCCGAACACTTTCCTCCTCTTCAACAGACCCGCAACGTCGGCAAAAGCCATTTAATGTGAGCTCCAGTCTTTCCATGTGTCCTCCCATGACGCAATGATCTGTTAGAATGTGGTCGACATGCTTCTATTCATCTATCCATTCTATCCAGAATTGGTCGGAGTCCAGGAAGAATTTTTGCCTTGTGGCCAATTTAGTGGAGGAAAGTGGCATGCCTAATTCGGTAATTGTCGATAAAATCTTTACATAAAGAAATCCGTAATGACTATCCAATTTTTGTTTGTGTTTTGGAAGGGAGACGAAATAAAATAAATATTTATTTTTTTTATTTATCGAGAATCTTGTATTTCGTTCATAAACGGACTTATTAATCAACCCTCGTATATAGAAGGTTACATCTTGTAATTATTATTGATTCTTTTTTTAGAATTACTTCAAAACAACATGTAAATTTTGTTAATCAAAATAAAATAGAAAAAAAACTCCTATAAAGAAAAAAAAATACTATTGCCAGCCAACATGGTTACTACGGCAACGAATAATAATAATCATTCGAATAACAATGAAGAATTCGAGATTGATCAAGATGATGGCATGCAAGATTTGGGTTTGCCAGTATCGGTGCAAACATTCCTTTGGCGTCAAATAGCACCATTTATAAGGCCCAAATTGGGTAAATTACATGAGGCCAGTTGTATGGTAAGTAAATTTCTAAACTATTATGTTACAAAGACGGTTTGTTTAAACAAAACAAAAAAAAAAACAAAAATATAGGAAACTTTTTAAAACCAAAATGTAAAAAGCTGCAAATAAGAATGCTAAACATTTTCTTATAAAAAAAAGAAAACAAAATGAATAAAAATAAACTTTAAAACAAAATTCTCAAGGTATTAATAAAGAAAAGAGTGATAATGATTGTGTATATAATTTAATAAATTTAAGTAAAATACAATATTAAATAAATACAAATGTGCTGTAAATAAAGCTATTAGTGTATAAAATTCAAACAAAAAAAAAAAATTAATTAATTAAAGAAATATTAAATGAGGACTATTATTGTTTGTATTGAAATTGTGTATGTGTTAACATTTTAAATAGAAAAACTGCATAAAATTCAATTCAATTTGAAAAACAAAAAGAAGCAGACCCTTTTAACAAATTGGATTGGATTGAATTGAATAGGATTGGATTGGATTGGATATGTGTTGAATTTGTTATAAAAATAAATTAAATCACATCTCAAATTGAATTTCTATGATAACTATGTGTTTAAATACTATTGATCAATTAAATGTTTCTTTCTTTTGTCTGCGTTTATTTTTCTTTCCATATTTGTATTCTTCTCTGTAACTCCTTCTATAATTTCTTTTTTTATTTTTTTTATTACCAAAATAAAAACAAAAAATCATTCCAAATGGAAAACTAAACTACAATCTAAACAATCTATACAAACAATAACTTATTGAACATAAAATTTTATTTGTTTCATTTAATTTTATATACAAAATCACATTCAAAAACACATGAAAATGAAAATAAAAAACAAATTTCTTGTGTCTGTCTTAACATTGATGTAGTTTTGTCAACATGCACCGGGACACCATGTAAGTTGCAAATTTATGCGATAGAAATTTTGTTACCAACATTGAATGAGTTTCTTGAATGACACTAAACCCGCTCCCCACTACCCCCCCCTTAAACCATAACTTAATCTTTTAAGTTGTAGTTCTCATATTTTTAATTCGACTCATTTCAATTTAATGCGTTTTCTTTATTATACTCTTCATTTATTATCAATTTTCCGTATGCAAAATTAGATATTGAAAACGAAAGCTTTCTTTTTTTTTTTAATTTTCAACATGAAAAAAACAATATATTTACCATCATAAGTCCATAATACGGGTCCTCTCACATATTACTTTTCGTTGTACAACACAATTTTATCGAAGCATTTTTTTATCGTGTGGAAAAACTTTCGAAAGCATAAAATTTTTTATGCCATATATAGTTACATTATCTCTAAGCGTTAGAAAGTGATAATAAAAGTGGGTATCTTTAAGAACAAATTTATCGAACAGAAGACCTGGGGCCGCAGTCGTTATCGAATAAAGTCGATCGAAATTTTAGTATTTGAAATCGCCGCAGTCGTTAGCGAGTCAGGTGTATCGAAATTTGAGATTTTGTCATTCGATAACGAGTACCCGTTCGAGTAATATCTCTCGAAATCTCATTCGATACTACATGAGCAATCGAAATTGCACACGCTTTGTTTTTTTTTTTTAATATGAAATAAACGGAAAATTTTTTTATTTATAATAATATTGCCAAAAATGAAAGTAGGAAATATTTTTTTTAACTAAAAGTAAATATAAATATAATTTCCCCTTTCGGGACAAATATTAACAAAATAAACTAAGCAAAAGGACGTTATAGAACAATATATGTTTGATCATCCCAATTTAGCTAAAAACTTGCTACCCAATTGTGGACAGGGAAAAGAAACAACTAAAAGATTGTGGGAAGAATGGTCCACCTATTAAAGATGTGACAATAAAATAAAAAAATTGTTCACTAATTTTTAAGGTTTTTGCTGACCAAAAACATAACGCAAAAAAAAGCTTTCATTTAACAATGAATCAAAGCAAAAACCGGTGGTGGTTCCTATGAGGAAATATGGAAAAAGGTTTACAAAGTATTTTAGGTAAAAACAGCGAATATGATAATTTGAACCTAAAAGTATAGGAACACAAACTCCAAATCTTAAAAACAAAGAACCATTTCTATAGCTGAAAGAAAATTAGAACTCTTAACGCTCAACATAAATGAAATCACAAAATTTTAAATTCGGAAAATCTTTTAAACTAAGAGAAAAACATGCTGCAAACATGGCTATTAAAAATGTAGAATTACAAATTAAAACGATTGAGTTTGAGAAAAATAAAAATGATGCATCCATTTTCTAAATATTAAAATAATATTATAATTAGTATATTTAATATTTTTCTCTCATTTTACTTACTAGTGTTTTATTTCAAAATTATTTATCTTTGTTCAAATCAAGCAAAATCTCTTACCACTTACCCAATACAAGAACTCAATTTATTTTCATAGAACCAAAAATCTTTTACATTCGTTTTGTAAATTTCGATTCGATAGCTATCGAATGCTGTAATTTGGTTCGTATCGTTCGATACGAAACGAAATTTTACTCGATGCGAATGATCATTCGACCACGAGTGCCGCGATTTGGGCCCTGGTTGCTAATCCTAAAGACAGCCTACTTTATATAGGCAAATTTGAAGATAATCCTTTTCTAGTAGGGCAGTATAGACTTTTTCTGAAACCCGACTGAGAGTGTATGTATGTATATACTAAAGATTTTTACTTAAAGCATAATAAAATATAAGATAATATAAGACAAATATTTTAAGATATTTTCAATAATTATTCTATGGCATGGTGTCAAAGAAATTTAATCATTTATTTTTTAATAACAGGATAAAAACTAAAATAAACTCAGTTCTACACCTTCCCCTCGAAAAAATATCAAGAGTTTCATTTAAGTAGAGTATCTATAACACATTGTTTTTAATGACCAAGTTCTCACTAAACTTAATCGGAATATATTTCTATTTTACTCTTAAACTTTTCAAAACTTCTCCGTAGCAGTAGACTATATAGTCGGTTGTGTTGTCCTAAACACCAAATTCTTAAATCAGGATTTTGTTTTTTCACTAGATAATCTGAAACTTTAGCTTTCTTTTAATGATAAGGAAATATTGAATAGTATAACAATATTAAGCAAAAGGCAAAACTGCAGAAAATCGAGAAAAAAAGGGCAAAACTGCTGACCGTTCTAATAAAATTATTTATTTGATTAATGTTCGAGTCCCTACAAATCATCAAATAGTTTTCCTTTCTCAAGTCACACATTGAAAGACTTGCAGAAACTGGACCTCATTTTTATATTTTGTACGCAAACAATTTGAATTTGAATTGAATTTGAAAAAATATTGTTATAATTTGCCACCACTGTACGTATTAAAAGGTAGTCTGACAAAACTTTATTTAAAAAATATCAAGTTAGTGACTTAAAGCAGTGGCTTAAAGTAGCAGAAATTGAAATAAATCGTTATTAATTTGTATAAAAACAAACGACGAATCGACGTGTCCAAATAGTATATGATACAGTATTATAATTATTTTGCTCGCAACTGCAAATGTTTCTATTGAGCTTAAGAAATTTATTAAAAATTTAAAAAGGCTTTGAGCGATAACTGTATCAAAATCCAATGTTTTTCAAACGTTTTAAGTTACGATAAGAGAAAATTTTTGAAATACTTTCATATTGGTATGTAGTATCTTGGCTAAATCCATTATTTAATTTACAACATTTCTTTATTATTTTTCAATAATTGCCATATTTTGTTTAATGTACATAATTTTCTATATAATTTTCTGTTTGTAGTTGCTTTAGTATGTAAAATAATTTTTTGCTAATTTTTTACGTTTGGTGTTGAATAGATTTGTTTAGTCATTTCAAATTTATGTTGATAATATTTAGTGATCCCTTTAAGGCCTTATTTCTAACGTACATAATATATTTTTAAAAACTAATAAAATTATACATCACTTTTTTAAACAAATCATTACGCAAATTCAAATAAAAAAAAAAAAAAACAACAACAGGAATCCAAAGAAGCATGCAAAGTAAGTTTAAAAATTGCATATGCAACTTGGTCACCGTTAAAAAACGTATACTCTTCATGAATTTTTAGTCTTTTGAAAAAGTTCTGGTTCAAAATATACAATTTGGTTTATCACCACCATTAACCAAAGCTTTGGGTGCTATACCCAGGTGGCGTTTATTGCAAGCCGCTTTACCACATGTCATGCATTGTGTGGCAGCGTTATTGCATAATCGTGTCAAAGATATGCAGGCCATAGGTCAAGTCGAAACTAAACTGTTATACACAATGCAATGGATTATATTGTATGCAGCCGAAGAGTGTGCCGATGATGATGGCAGGGATGAATTAATAGTTGATGGTGAACCAAAAAATAAATCCATGGATCAGTACTTGTTCTCTGTGCCCACAATAACAGTAAGTTAAAAAAAAATTTCATTACTTTGCTAATAATTACTATGAATAAATTTTGTTATTCCAGTTATTTGTTTACTTGTTTGCCCCAATTATACACCATTTGAAAGAATCGGACTTTCAGAATTTCCGCTTGGAAAATGGTATAAAATTGTGGCAAGGAATGTGGGATAATCGTGCACCCGGAGCACCTTGTTTTACTGCACCAGTCAAACCCAAGGCCAGGAATCTATTGTGTGCTCCAACACCCAAAGGTTCTACAGATGTATTCTCAGGACGTAAGTTGTATTCATATACATTCATACTCGTACATATGTATGTACGTACATACAGTCAGCGAAATGACTACCTAACTGCATAAGCAAAGGATTTTTTTTAATTGAAGAATTATTGAAAATTACATTTCTTTAGTCAATATTACGTCCTAGCTTTTCCCACCACTCATGTTGTGTGTGGGATATATTTTTAAATTTTAAAACTGTTTCCAATTTGAAATTTTACTGTTATTTGGATAATTAAAATACAGAGAGTGGACTAGCATGTGTACATATTGTCATTTCGCTTACTGCGTGCTATATGAAGACCTATTTTGAATTATCTTTTTGGTTTGTATTGCATTTCAGGCAAACAGTCCTTAAGTATTGATGCCATGTCACCGAAAGCTGATTCACCACAAAGTGGTATTTCGGAGCACACCACCACACGGCAAGATGAAGAGGTAAGCTGTTTGATATCGCTCCTAACAGTATAGCTATAGCTTTAAATGCGTATTTGGTGTGTTTTTTGATAAGTGTTGTTTCTTTATGATTTATTTTTTTCAACCCTTTAATAAATGTTTTAGAGCTCTTGGGTGTCATCGCCCAAAGAATTTGCCTTTCCCGAAACTATACCCGAAGAAGCTTCCAGTGTTGAAGATGAACGTGTTGTTATTTTTCGTTTACCTTCTGCTTCCCATTTAATGGACAATTCATTTTTTACTGTAATTTTTTGCTAAAATTTTACTCAATTTGTAACTGTTAAAATAACGGCATTTATTTTTAATACTACATTTAAAATAGGCCGATGCAAGTCTATTGACGCAACAACATCCACAAAGTCGTCGTGGCAGTCACCAATCGGTACATTCGCGTGACAAAGATAAACCATCAACGAAATTTGAATTCGAACAACAGGAATTAATGCGCGGTGCTTCAATGAAAGAGAAGCGTAGCGCATCTATGGAAAGAGAGACCGATTCGAATAGATCGGAAAGTGTTAAGGCCGATGTATCAGCAGCTACTTTTCTCGATGTAGCCGTTATGCGTTGCCTCTTTATATCCCACTGGCAGGAAGAAGGCATATTTTGGAGCCTTCAATACATGTACAATAGGTACGTCTGACCATAGTTTAAAAAGAAATTTCATTTGTTTATTAAATTCTTTGCAGATTAAGTGAAATTGGTGAAGAGTCTTCCATTACCATAAATCAACCCCGTAAACGTTCGAATTCATTGCCCATACCACAAATCGAAATATCTTTATATCAGGGACCCAACAGTAATAATCGTGATAGTCCCAGCAGTTCAATTAACAAAGATTATATAGAAATACCTGAACCTTCAATAACAGCTTGTCTAGTGGGTAAGTATATTATAAAATGGTCGTTTTAAGCAATATTTTACTTCAATCTGATTGAATTGCAATTTTACAGAAGAAGCCAGCCCCACTGCAGAAAGACGAGGCAGCGAGAAGAAGAAACGTGTTAAAATGTCGGATTTGCGTGCATTTGTGGAGACGAAAATGTTTTCAAAATCGGAAAAAAATTTGGAAAAAGTAGGCCTCGATACAATTTCAGCTAATGGCAAGAGACCACTGCAACATGCAGTAAGATTGTTATTCTAAAACGCAAAATTTTCTATGTGTTTTAGCTTTACACTTGTATTGTTATTAATTAATTAATAAATTTGCGATAATTGTTATCTCACCCATATGATGTTATACAATATATAAAATTTAAATATTTTCCCATTCTAATCATTTCGAAATTTCCAAGTATCTTTAGCAAAACTGTAATATTTTTATGAAAAAAAAAAAAAAAACGTAATCAATATTTTTGAAATACTTCAATCATATCATTTTACCTGTAAAAGTTGCATATGTTTCTTGTTCTATGTTTTTTTTTTACTAAATATTTTACTATAAACACTATGGAGCAAAAGTGAACATTTAAGAAAATGGTTTATTGGGTTATATTAGACACTTCTGAAATATGTTAAGTTTTTCTAAATTCTTCAGCAATTTTCGCAAGAGAGTAGGTCAAGAAATTCATGACTTTTTGAATTTTCTACCTCTGAACTGAAAGGACGATTATGCTCCTGTGTAAACAGAACCATTCTCCTGACTTCAGTGACAATTTGAACAAGCTGAGTTATTTAGTTTGCATTTTATAGCCATTTATAGCAGACATCTGCGTAATTAAAGGAAAAAAATAAAAACAAAATTTCATGGAGAAATTGTATTGAATTAAACTAAAATTCATCCTCTTTTGCACCGGATTGAGTAACGAGTTACTATTTCTTGTTTCCAAAATTGAACAAATGAATCGAAAAAAACATTTGTCTTCAACGATGAAATCCTCCCTCTCTATTTTAATGAAGTCTGCAAAAAATTTCTTTCTCGAAGGAATATGAAAAATTTAAGAAAACATTTAATTTAACATGCCTTCGAGCGTAGTAGATCTTTAGGCGGCTACTAATAGCTATATGATTGTGGACGTTGAAAAATATATTCAAATGGTCAAATTACACAAGAAATTGAAAAGAAAATTAAAACTTTACAATCATAAATAACGAAAATTATGCGAAATGCCGATTTAGCTATGGTAACATGATAAAAAGTCGCCGTAGTCAAGTAGGTACGGTATTAGCTTATTAGACATGTGGCCTCGGATCAAACCCCAGACAGACATCTTCAACAAAACGAAATTTAAAAACGTATTTTCTTCGGCGACTTCCTCTCAGCAGATTTCTGGCAAAAACTCTGAGAGAAAATAAAATTGCCATGAAAAAGTTTCTCAAAAAGCCGTCGTTCGTCATCGACTTTAAACTGTAAGTCCCGCAACTCATGTATAAAATTAAGGGGTGTGAGAGGCTAGGTCGTAATCCTGACTGAAGGGTTATAATGACCAATTATGTATGTATTTCATAATATAATGACCGTAAAATGTGTAGCATTGACTTAAAGATGTCGATAGTTTTTCATTGAAAGACCTTGGCCCTATACTCCAATTTTCCAAGCAAATTAATCACCATAGATCGGTTGATATCTTTGGAAACAGTATACGGATCGCTATTAATATATGTGGCCTGACGTTGTCCTAATGGAACACTGTTCTTTTTAAATAATTTCGCTCTTGTGACGATTCGATTGCCGATAGTACATATCCACTTTAAGAGTTTGTCTGTTGGAGAACAGCTTTTACTTGATGATTTCCTACCAATGTATCGACTACGATAACTATTTTATATTAAATATTGGCTTTGTAGTCGCCGTCATTTAGTAGATAGTGTGTTAGCTTATTAGATGTGAAGCTCCGGCTCAAACCCCAGATCAGACATCTCCAACAAAAAGAAACGTGAAAAATGTTTCTTCGGAGACTTCTTCTCAGCATATTTCTGCCAAAAAGTCTAAAAGTAAATAAAAATTACCATGAAAAGTTTCTCAAAAATCTATCCTTCAGAGCCGACTTTAAAATGTAAATCCCACCAATCATGTATAAAATTAACACGCACAACATAACTGGTGTGAGAAACTAAGTCACAATCCTGTCTGAAGGGTTGGAATAACCAAATATGTAGGTATGCTGCATGTATTAGCATTATTGAATTTCCCAATAGATTTGGAAAACACTTCAATGCAAGATAAAAAGTTTCACAAAAAATACAAATGTATTGTCGATTGTCAAATATAAACTGATAAATTTCAAAACAATTCTAATTATAATTAAACAACTTAAGACTAAAGTTCAAAAAAATTTCTCTTTTACTTGTTTTATTTCACATTTGCTTCATAGTGCAATACTCTACTATACTACATGTTGTATGTTTTTTTTTTTTAATTTTCTTTTTAAATATACATGTTTAAAAACAATAAGTTTTCTATAATACGAAATTAAAATATTTATTGATCTTTAAACATGTATATTTTGTACTTAAAAATTTAATAAAAATAAAACCTTGTGTATTTAATATCATTTCTTAAATAACTAAGGATATACATCGCAGTTTGGACACGGGTGAGAAGAAGTTATCACGTTCAGCCTCTATGATAACGCGGGAACCTGCCAGTAATTTAATTAAAGGCAAATCTATGCCAAGTTTAAGGTATGCTCATAGTTATTCTATAAGATTTTTCATTAAATGTGATTTCTCTTTCTTAACCTACAATACAATACAATTATACAACACAAACAAAAATCTAAAATATAAATATAAAGAAGTTATAAACGTGATATCGTAGACTCTGGCTTACACAAGAATTATTTTGTGTAATAGTTTCTAAACAAATGTTACAAGAATAGATAAGACAGACGACAAAATGTCGAAAACGAACTAAAACTGAAGCATTAATCAGTTAAAACGAAATAGTTCCGACGGAATGCATCACACTAACAGCTGGCATTAAAGTATACCCATTTTATAAGAGAGTATTTCAATTAGCTCAATCGTTCATAATCTATTTCATGGAACGAGATATTTAGCTTTACAATTGAGCAAAATTGCGGTTTTTTAAATACATTGAACTCTCTGAAACGTGAACTAATTTCTACAAAGTGTATTCATGTTTTCGCTTTTGTTCACGTTTTCGATTGTTTTTTGGCAAACTAAGGCCAAGCAAACAGGTGACGCTTTTTATGCTGGGATACTCAAAATTTATAAACCTAGTCACTCATAGCTTAAATAACACAATAGGGGTGAATATAAATAAATATATTCCTTGAAAATTTAAATTCACGTTTTAAAGATTTCATCTTTTGGTCAGGTTTTAGAATAGTCAATACACCTACCCCTCGTTTTGCACGATACTTGTTTTGCACGATTTTATTATTACTCGTGTAAATCGAGGAATGAAATATACCTTGTTTTACACGATTTTTTTTTTTTAATGAAAACAAGCTTTTGATACAATTTATAGTAAGTAAATAATTAAAACAACATTTATTTACTGATATTTAACTATTTTATTAAAAATACAGATAATAAATATTATTCTGGTAACATTAATAATGGCATTAAAAAGGGAATTCACCGTTTATGTACTTAAACAATATAAATTCTAAAATTTACTACTGGTAATTTAACTATTTTTCAAAAATAACGATAATAAACATCTATCTGCAAATATTAGCAACGATATTTAAAAGAGAATTCCCCGTTTATGTGTGAAAAAGGCGTTTATTAATGTGTGCATTCAAACGTACACTTGTGGACACACAATTAAGTCACTTAAGCAAATTTTTCATTTTTGTAAAAATTAAAAAGATTTAAGAAGAATGGAAACAAAAACAACTAATATTTATTAATTTCATATGCTTAATAATTAATTAACAACAAAAACTTAAGTAGTTATTCATTATAAAAAATGTTTTGCTACGAAGTTGATATCAGACTTAAAATTTAAGTGGACACATAATTAAGTCATCCGAAAAAAAAATTATTGAAAATTTAATTTATATGCTTTATTTTTCACCCAAACTATTTTGAACCTTGAATATTTTGTGGGGCACCCTTTTTGGCTTATTATTTCAGTACATCTTTGTGTTGATTAAATTGCGACACTGCTCAGGACTAATGTTATTCCATTCTGCCTGGATAAGCTGCCAAAGTGCCTTTTTGCTGCTAGGTTTTTTGGCTGCAACTGCTCGTTTTACGATCCCCCAAAGATTTTCAATAGGGTTCAGATCGAGGCTTTGAGCTAGCCAATCAAGAACCCTTATTTTTTCCTCAGCAAAATGACCGTTGCTGAAGATAAAATCATAGCCAGAATGACTGAAGCTGCTCCATTCCTCACATCTACTCAGATTAGATCTTGCATTGAGTTGGAATACGCTGTTAAATATCGGCAAGGACCGTAAGAAGACGCTTGACTGAAAATAATCTCCATGGACGTATTGCGAGAAGAAAACCTAATGTGTCCAAAAAAAATATTCAGCAACGCTTTCGATTTGCCAAAACCCACCTCCATAAAGACGAAAAATTTTGGAAATTAGTCGTATGGAGTGATGAATCCAAGCTTAATATCATTGGAAACGATGGCAGATCCTATTTAAGACGTCCTGTCAATACGCAATTGGACCCAAAAAAACCGTAAAGCATGGAGGTTCGTCAGTAATGGTTTGGGGTTGTTTTACCTCACCCGGCGTTGGTCCACTGGTAAGAATCGATGGGAAAATGACTGGGGAAATGTATAAACACATCCTACAGAACAATTTCACAAAAGATTATGAGGACGAATTACCACTAGCGTCGATATTTCAGCATGATAATAATCCAAAGCATAAATATCGGGTAGATAAAGCTTGGTTTGCTGAGGAAAAAATAAGGGTTCTTGATTGGCCAGCTCAAAGCCTCGATCTGAACCCTATTGAAAATCTTTGGGGATCGTAAAACGAGCAGTTGCAGCCAAAAAACCTAGCAGCAAAAAGGCACTTTGGCAGCTTATCCAGGCAGAATGGAATAACATTAGTCCTGAGCAGTGTCGCAATTTAATCAACTCAATGCCACAAAGATGTACTGAAATAATAAGCCAAAAAGGGTACCCCACAAAATATTCAAGGTTCAAAATAGAGTGGGTGAAAAATAAAGCATATAAATTAAATTTTCATAATTTTTTTTTTCAGATGACTTAATTATGTTATGTGTCCACTTAAATTTTAAGTCTGATATCAACTTCGTAGCAAAACATTTTTTATAATGAATAACTATTTAAGTTTTTGTTGTTAATTAATTATTAAGCATATGAAATTAATAAATAGTAGTTGTTTTTGTTTCCATTCTTCTTAAATCTTTTTAATTTTTACAAAAATGAAAAATTTGCTTTAGTGACTTAATTGTGTGTCCACGACTGTATATATATTTTTGTGTTTTCTCTTATTTGTATTGCATTTAATTTTTAAGTTTTATGAATTTAGGAAATTGTTTTCTTTTGTTTGCTTTGTTACTTTATTCACATTAAAACAAATAAAATTATATTAATAAAATACTATATTGTATATAGTTTTTGTAATTTTTTCGATTTACACGATTTTCCATACAAATTTTTTTGAATTCGTTTTACACGATTTTCTTAGGAACGTATCTATCGTGCAAAACGAGGGACAGGTGTATAACAAAAAAGTAATCTTGTTTCTGGAATATCGAGTTCACTGTAGTATATAAAATAGAATAAAATTCATTGGAAGATAAAGGCATATCAAAATTAATTTAATTTATTATGCACAGTACAATAATGTGTAGTAGTGACATCTCTTAACTTTATTTCTTTTTTATTCTTGGTTTCTAAAAGTTTCAAAGTTTATCGTTAAAAAGACTATGTTGAATAACTGCAACAGATTATATAGAAAACACGTGAACAGATTATAGATTATAGAAAATATAAACCACTACGCGATGTAGGCAAAACCAAAAATATCACTGTGTATACTAAAAATATCATAGAATATAATAACAAATACCAGATGCAATACGGCTAAAGCGTACTAAATAAAGATCAAAAGCAAGAGAAGTAAGGTGACAAATCAATAAAACAGTAATTAAAATAACTCAAAAAAATGTTACGAAATTTTCTGGAAAAATAAGATCTTTGCACCAAAGTAACATACATGACAGAGGATCAAGAAAAAGAATCCTTTATAACAAATTCGTTGTGTAAACCCCATCTTATGTTCCTGAATGGTGCAAATCAATGACCTTTATTCATCATTCCAGTTTTGGCATTAGGAAACCTTTAATGGAAGTAAAATACAATCGGACAAGATTATTGTGTTACTTGCGACATAAAATCAAATGCAAGCAAAATTAAATTAAACAACAAATGCAATTAATTAAATTAACAAACCAGTCATTGAACTCGTTTTTGAGTCAAGTTTTAACGAAATAAATGATTTTGAACCAACGTTCTCTGATACATATTTTTTTCCATAAATTTCTTCAGTCAGGATTTCGACTTAGCTTCTCACACCACTTATGTTGTGTGCGTTAATTTTTATACAAGAGTGGCGGGACCTACAGTTTAAAGTCGACTTCGAACGACAGATTTTTTGAGAAGCTCTTCATGGCAATTTTATTTACTCTCAAAGTTTTTGCCAGAAATCTGATGAGAGGCAGTCGCCGAAGAAATAAATTTTTCATATTTCGTTTTGATGCCTGATCTGGGATACGAACCCGGCCTTTACGTCTAATAAGCCAACACACTACCTACTAGACTACGGCGACTATGTATGTATATCAGAGATCAGCACCGAGTATTCAAAACGATGAGTAGATTCGAGTCATATTTATTATTTCTGATACTTATACGCATTCATACTTATTTTAATATGATACTCATACTACTCATACTCAAAGTTTGAAGTACTCGTCGTATTCATACTAAACAATACGCATGATGTTATTGACTTCGACTCGTCTCTACTTAACATTTACACGAAGCACAAAATAAGTATGATTCGCGTACGAACACTATTATACTCACAAGAAGATTGTGTGTATGCTTTGCTTGTTGCCTTTGTCTTTCCTTTCTTCTTTGTTTGTATATGCAACAATAACAAAGACTGTAAATTTTGATGAATGATTCGAGCCACTCGAATCACTTATAAGTATTATAAGTATTTTTCTAAATTTGTGAATCAGAATGAGTAGGCGTATGAATCAAACACATTTCGAATGTTGTGAGTTTGATGTCAACGTTGTACTCATACTCATTGTAACCTATACTTATAAATCAATGCTGTAGCGAGTACGAATGAATCAGAGTAGTTGAATTTCAATTCTGTTGATTCACTCATACTCAAAATTGCATGAGTGCTTATGAGTAGCGGAAAAACGATTCATTGCTGATCTCTGATGTATATACAGTCAAGGAAAAAAGTTTACATACAGCGGTGTATGTAGACTTCTTTCCCGGTGTTTGTTATCAAATTAGAAAAGCTGTTATAGCGTTGTTTAAGGCAGTCACAATTAAGAATGTTTTGAGGAAAAAGCTAATATAAAAAATAACCCATAAATTATTAGAAAAAAACAAAACAAAAAAATTAACGAGGAAAAAGTCTATATAATTATAACGGTGTATGTAGACTTTTTTCTGTGACTATATGTTTTTATAGCATTGGCCAGTGTTTAATTTTAAGCGAGCAACTAATAAATAAGAAATGCTTTAAGAGATGATTGATGATATCATGATTAGATCTAATTTGTTTTAAGAAATTGTTTGCAGCTATAATTATTTATTTTTAAAAGAAACGGTTTAACGTATATCATTCCTAAATTTGTGTTTTCTTACGAAACCAAATTTCTAAAACTAGTTCTCGATTATAGGCAAATACACACATAGGCTCTACACACTCAACAACAAACAATAGAAACTATATAAAAATGAAAACTTAGAACTAAATTTTCTCTAAAACTACGCTATAACTTTTTAAACATTTTCTCTTACTATATTATCTTAAAAACAAAAAATACCAGCTGTCTACTTGATAGCGGGTGAGTTGTGTTGTAATAGTTTTAAAATGTTGAAAGTTTGAATAATAATGTGACAAAAAAAAAACACTAGTTTCCACAATAAAATATAAATTATAATTAATTTAAAAAAAAAAACAACAGTAACTTAAACACTAATATATGTAAATACAGTTAAATTTTCATTTATGGAAAGAACAGTAAAAACTGAAAATAACAAACAAAATATGTTTGAAAGTTAATTAAAATGTTTAAAAGATTATAATAAACGTCTAAGCTTATCTAAATAGTCATAAATATAATATTTTTTTTTTTTTTTGTTGGTCAACAATATACAATTAAAACAAGAAAACCTGCGCCACTCAATTATTTATCGATTTTAGATAAACATTTACTTGCGAGGCAATGCTAACAAGCGTGTCTTAGTCCGACTACATTAAAATATCCACTACACTCTACTAGTCAAGATTAAGATTTAAAATCAGATTTTACTGTTCTTTTGTGTAATTATGTAGTTAATGCATTTCAATTTATATTATTATTTAGTAAACCTAAATAAATCTTTAATCAAGCTTTATCGAATTTTCGCTTTCATACTTGCACTTTCCTACACATACTATTTAATAACGCTTCATTTTCCTTCTCTATCATTTCAAATCAGAAACTAATATCAATTTGCTTTTTGTTTTTTCTTTCAATTTTAATAAAAAAAAAACCTATTTTATCAGCAAAAATAACAAAAAAAAAGAAATAAATAAATTCTCTCATATGCACCGCCATGCCATTTTGACTAATTTTTTTTTATCTCTGTTCCCTTTACGGAATATTCAAATATTAAAGATTTTACAGATATGTAGAACCACCAAAAGTTATCAGATCTTCGCAATCGTCTGGACAAAGAACAACCTTCTATCCGAGAAATCCCATAATAACTGTGACGGAGCATACACCAACACCCTCGCCAGACTATTTAAAGAGACAGGTAAAGTGGTTTTTCTAAAGAGATAGCCCTCCTTGTCATATTAAATTAAAAATTATGTTTACAGGGTTCGATTGACTCACAACTGGATGCTTTAAGCAATGGCGGCAGCATTGGTGGTCTGGGAGGCAATGGTATGAATGGTAGCATGGCAGGCGCCCCAGGTAGCTGTAGCATAGGTTCCCGCATACGTGGCCAAATGTTACGTTCCCATACCGATTCACACATCGATTATACGGGAGTGGATGAGTCGGAAGCTCCAGGCTCATCATTTTATATCACGCGTGATGGTGGCATTGATTATGAGATCGTGTTGTTAGCCGTATTAAATGTATTCAAAAGAGACTTGACAGTGGTCTCAATAAGAGTTTTAGAAGCTGGTTTAAACATATGCGAACTCCTGTTAGAAATGGGAGTTTTGAAATTGGGTGAACATGCTCATGAAATCTCGATGGGCATTGTTAAAAGAGCCCTACAAGTTTTGGGTTGTCCCCATGGCTGTAATGATGGTAAAAAGTTTATTTTTTTTTTGTTGCTATACACAGTTCTAAAACAAATTTTATTTATAATTCAAGGCGTACGCGGTTTATCAGCCGATTTCTTACGAAATCAATGCCAAAAAATTTTATCACGTCTTTTGCGTAATGCTGGTCAACGTACAAAGCGTTTTCTACAGGAAATGGTGAAGACTGCAGCTCTACAAGAGCTCATTGAATTTTTCCATGCCTTTTGTGCTTTTTGTGTTGATCCCAGTTCTTTACTGTCACCTCTAAGTAAGTGTTTAAATTCTATGCCCTAAAGAGTTGAAAATTAATTTTTTGCAGTGAATCATAGATTTGTTAATAAATAGTTTAGCTTAAGACATGGCCTTAAATGTAGGTGCACAACAATTCCAAACAAATTAAATATTGGTATCTCGATAAACAAATTCCTACATTATTTACAACAGTTTTGAAAAAAATATTTCATGAATCGACAAATTTTGCATGGAGACCAAAATTTCTTAAAAATAAATTATCGCTTCTTAGTGCTTTTTTTCTAATAATATATCGGGTGGGCCATCTATCGGTATAAATTTTTATCAACGGTTATTTCGAATCTGGCAATACTTATGTCATTCTATTCTGTCGCAAAATTCAGTATATTATCTTTTTACTGAACATAATGAATTGTTTAACGCTTGAGCAATATTGAGATTAATTGGAAATTTATTTCCAAAATAAAGACAATTGATCGGAAATTGGGCGAAAATGTCGTACAAAATTTGATAGCAGAGAAGGACCAACAGTGCCCTAAAGTTCGTGAAACTGGTTTCATTGTTGATGCGCCAAGACGTGAACGTGCTCGTACAGTGTGAGCACCCGGAAATATCGAAGCTGTGGGTGAGAGTGTGCGCGAGAATTCATCAATATCAACTCGTCACCGTTCTCAAAAATTGAACATCAGTTTAAGTCGAATTTTGCGAAAAGATCTCGGTATAACGCCTTACAAAGTTCAATGGGTTTAAGAGTTGAAGGCCGGCGAGAAGCTACACAATGATGTCGATTTTAACAAACAAAAATTATCTTTCCGGATGAAGCCCATTTTCATCGTGGTGGGTACGTTAATAAGCAAAATTGCCGTATTTGGGGTTCAGAAAACCCACACGTGCTCTTACAGTGGCCAATGCATCCATTATGAATGACTGTTTGGTACGGCTTGTCGAGCAAAGGCATGATTGGCCCAACCATTACGGTCAATGGAGACACCTATCGCACCATGATAACCGATGTCTTAACACCCGCTCTTCATGGTATTGATGTGAACGATGATTGGTTTCAACAGGATGGTGTAACTTGCCACACATCTCAAGTCACAAACGATTTATTGTGTCAAACGTCTGATGGCCGTTTAATTAGCCGAAATGATGATGTCAATTGGCCGCCAAGAAGACGCGACTTGACACCGTTGAACTATTTTCTGTGAGGCGCCGTAAAGAAAAGTGTTATACCGACAAACCAGAGACAATTGAGCATTTGAAAGCTAACATTCTTGATGCAATTGCCCAGATACTATGGGGTCGTAAATTGCACGAAAATTGGTCTGATCGAATGAGATACTGTGAGGCCAATCACGGCAGCCATATGAATGAAATAAATAAAATCTTATTCTGGTTGTCGTCGTCGATGTCGTCTTGCGTCGACAGTTTAAAATTGGTATTCTGTTTGTCGTTATTGACAGCTACAGATGACTGTCGACACACATTTGGTATTCTGTGAGTCAATACGCCGTCGATGTTGTGTTGTGTCGACTCTGATTTCATCGACATCATTTTTGGTAACGACGACGAGGGTGAATATTCCATTTCTAACCGGAACAAAAAAATATATTTGGCAAAATTTCGGACCGTTTTTGTTTTATTTCACTTTTAAATTTAATCCTTTAAATGGCCCACTCTTTACATAAATTTGCAAATAGTTATTCACATTATATAGCAAAAAAAAAAAAAGAACATTTCAATATGTATTATGATATGATCACATGATCCCTTTAAAAGTTTTATAAATTAAGTTTTTTTTCTTTTGCTGATGAGACCAATTGGCATTGAAAAAAGTTACAATCAAAAAGTAATTCAATTAAAAAGCTTATCTGTAGCATATGAAAAAACTTAAACTTGCATGCATGTTCATGCTTCGAATATTACAACAGAATAATTTACATATACATATGTACATATATAAATATAGCATGAGATTTTGTTTGATTTCTTTCTATATTGTTATTTGCAAAATTTATTTTTTAATTTTTCTAAACTTCTTTTGTTTTTAATTTGTTTTGACCCTCCTTCTTCAATAAATAAAAAAAATTCACACTGTCCGTTTACGCATCCATTTGTTTTGAATCCACCTACACACCCACATACACTCTGTGTCCATTGTTTGTTTTCAAATTTATTTTTGAAAACCCCCTACCCCCAAAATCATAAAATATCAAATAAAACATAAAAAACTAGCTCATAAGCGCACGAGTGCCTTTAAAAATCTTAACACGGATCTTGGAAATGGTGTATCCTCATCAGGCGGACAAGGTGGCTATTCGACAAACTTCAGTGGTGGGCTAAGTGGCGGCCCAGAGGCTCAGGTAATAGCGGCTGTGTTTAAGCCATTGGTAACACGTTTCGTAAATGCCTCTAAAGATCTGAAGACAATAGAAAATTTGGCTCTTTATGGAGATGTACGCCAGTTAGTTACCTATGTTAAGGGTGCCCATGGTGGCCCATTTCGTTTGGTGGCTTTAAGTGGTATTTTAGCTGTAACACCTAGACCGCATAAAAAAGGACCACCGGCCCAAACAACTAGGGTAATAAGGTATATTATAACTCCATCGCTTAAACTTAAAATGTAGCCTCTCTTCTACTGTTTTAAAAAAATTTGCAGACACATACCCCAAGCCGAAGTAGCTCAAAGTATACAAAATGATGATAATCGTTCACAGAGGCGATTGCTGTTGAAAAAGCGCAGTACCTCATCAGCCTGTGCTGTGGTAAGTTTTTTACTCCTCTCAGTCATAAAAATAATTGTTTTGATCTTCTCTTAGAGTCTTCTAGAAACGGAGCCATGCGATGAACATTATAAGACTAGTCAATCGCCCTTAAGTAATTTTCGAAGACGTACTACTGGGGTACGACCAACGCTAACGCCCAGGCATAGTGAGCGACAACTTCTTTCGGACTCTACGTCAAGCTCTGAACGTAATTCGTTGGGACGTTTAAGTGGTTTAGTGCGTTGGTTTAAAGGTGCCCCAAAGGAAGGTTCATCTATCGATTTGGAAATCGGCTCACTAAATCCCGAAACGTCTACAACATTTGTACGACATCCTTCGCTAAAAATACAAAGAGGTCGTTCCAGTGATGGAATAGGTCGATCCATACAAAGAGCTAAACGTAGAGTAGAGAGAAGATTGAATCGTTTTGGTGGCATAGTCAAAGGCAAGAAAAAACAAGGCGGTATAGAAGAAACAGCCGATTATAGCCGTCGTAGCTCTTCGGATATGTGTGATGGACCCAGAGAATCGGAAGTGGTTGTTCTCAAAGAACGAAAATTAATTCCCTTAGAACCTGTTAGATTAGGCATGCTAAGGTTGTCATTCTTATTGGAAACCTGTGCGCCAGGATCTTTTCCCGATCCTCAATTGGTGGCAGCTGTTTTAGACTTGGTAAGTCAATGCCAATTTACATGTGCAATGAAAAGTTGATTTATAATAAATATTTTGTTTTTACAGCCTCAAGCACCTTTAGTAACACGCGCCACTTTTCTTTTGGAATGTGCTCATTTTGTGCATCTGTGCAATAAGGGTCAGTGGCCAGTTTGGATGAAACAAAATATAGCCAATTACCGACCGTCGGGCGCTAATATCAGTGCTAATCAAATCAAACAACAAACGAATACAACTAGCACTAGACGCACTCATATATTGCAGAGAACTGCTGGAAAAATGTTTCATCAGGTACATGCTTAAGAATATAAACAAATATAGAGTGGGCCATTTAAAAGTTTAAATTTAAAAATGCATTAAAACAAAAACGTTTTGAAATTTTACAAAATGTATTTTTTTACTGCGAAGTACAACTGTTTCTGTTAGGAATTTCTTTCGTATGGCTGCCTCACAACACCTTATTCGATCGAACCAATTTTCGTGCACTTTTTCGAGTGTATGGGGTCGTATCTAGGCGATGGCATCACGAATTTTGGTCTTCAAATATTCAATTGTTTCTAGTTTGACGGTATAACGGTTTTCTTTAACGGCGCCCCACAGAAAATAGTTTAACGGTGTGAAATCGTAGCTTCTTGGCGGCCAATTGACATCACCATTTCGACTAATTAAATGGCCATCAAACGTTAGACCCAATAAATCGATTGTGGCATGAAATGTGTGGCAAGTTGCACCATCCTGTTGAAACCAAACATTGTGCACATCAGTACCATGAAGAGCGGGTACAAAAAAATCGGGTATTATGGCGCGATAGCTGTTTCCATTGACTGTAATGGTTGTGCCGTCCTCATTTTCAAAGAAATATGGGCCAATGATGCCTGCGCTCCACAAGCCGCACAAAACATTCACTCGTAATCTGTGCATTGGCTTCTGTACGACCACGTGTGGGTTTTCTTAGCCCCAATTACGTTAATTTTGTTTATTAACGTACCCACCAAGATGAAAATGAGCTGCATCCGAAAATATGTTTTTTTTTTGGCAAAATCGACATCATCGTGCAGTTTCTCGTTGGCCAATAAATCCCAACATTGCTCAAGCGTAAATCGATTCATTACACTTAGTGGAAATAATATACCGAATTGTGACAGCATAGAATGATATAAGTATTGTCAGCTTCGAAATAACCGATAGTTCAAATTTAAACCGACAGATGGCCCACACGGTACTTTAGAATTATAAAAGAAGCGATTGCATACATACATTATTTCTATGAACTACTATACTTTATTAGGAATAGTTTAACAAAAATTAGTTAAAACCTCTGTAATAGCCCTGCGGCGAAATGACCGTTGTGAAAGAAGACCACCACCCACCACCACAATTAGGAATTATTTATTTATTAATTACAATGCAATTACAAATTATATTTAATTATATACGAGCTGAGTGACTTCGACCCTGTTGCTCGGTGTAGTGTCACAGACCAGAAGTCTCTGGTGGGAATCGAACCCACGACCCTCACGTTAATAGTCTAGAACACTACCAGGGTACTCTACAATTAGGAATTAAATGTTATTTTAGAAAGGATAATATATCCTTTTAATCGCATAATAACGACGCACTAGGGATAGTATTTGTAAACATTACCCTCTCGTAGCAACACATACATACATATTATTACTACTATTATTACAATTGAAAGCTTTCTAAAGGAGGTAAATAGTATACAAAATCAATTTTTATTTTTTATTTCAAACCCAGCAGCGCCAGGATTTGAACCCTGTCATGTTGACTGCAAATCAGAATCGTTATTGT
The DNA here is from genome assembly GCA_927399465.1 of Sarcophaga caerulescens. Classification (NCBI taxonomy): domain Eukaryota; kingdom Metazoa; phylum Arthropoda; class Insecta; order Diptera; family Sarcophagidae; genus Sarcophaga; species Sarcophaga caerulescens. Next base: position 51,079,732 of record OV656872.1, on the reverse strand, counting down.
CAACACCATCACAACACATTAAACAAAGTTAAAAATAGTTATACATATTAGCAAAAACATTAGTTAGCTAAACTAGGAACAGATTACTTTACATAATAAACCCCCCCCCTCCTATCTTTTACAACAATTGCAACAATTACTACGAAAATTATACCAAAAATTCTTTTTTACAGTGGGCCGAAATGTTGGGTGCACGTTTGGAAGAGATTATTTTTACTGAACATCTACAATATGAAGCCGTTAATGCAAGCTTAACTGATCCTGAAAAACAACGAGAACTTCTACAACAAGACGAGGAGGAGGATTTCTTAGACGACGCCTCTGTTAATCCTCATGGTAACGACTGTCCACATGCTTTGAAATTAATTGCTTGTGTGTTACTTTTCGAAATAACGGCATTTCTGCGTGATATTTATGTGACATTACCAAAGGCCTCCAAACTACATAAAGATAAACCAGCTCCTTGGGAAAAAGTTTATAGAGAGGCAAATCGTCGATGGTCGATGGCTTTAAGTTCAATGGGCCACTCTCAGACCTCAGCACAAAGTTTGCAATCAATAGCAGCTGGAAATGATGTTGCTTGCGGACAGACAGAACGTAAGATATCCTTTGTACTGCATGAACCAGACAATGAATCAGAGAATAGTAGCAATACTACCTTGACAAAGGAGGGTGAAGAAGCACGTCGCCCACCGGCTTCTGCAGTTCGACCATTTTTATCGCGACGCGGTACTGCTGCCACAACTGGAGGTTCATTCAAACGTAGATCATTAAAACTGAGACGTAATACTAAAGACGGCAAGGATATGGAAACAGATTGTAAGTGGTCGTAACCAAAAGAAAAGAAATTCAATCTGATTTCTTTTTTAATTTTTTTACAAATTTAGTTAAACGTGTGGATTCCATACAATCAAGACGCAAAGTTTCATCGCTATCAGATCGTAGTGATACCTCTGAACAAGGTGTGGCCAGTGGCGGCGAAGAAGAACATGGTTCGCCAGGCATTCTAAGCGATGATCAACAGCCCGAATCTCCCACAGATTCAAATGAAACAGACGACACGGCTAAAAGTATGCCATGGCTAAAAGCTGTAATTGATTTGATTGGAAGCTATAATTACTATTGTAGCCACAAGGGCTACTGTCATCCCTACTGTTACAAACGACATATGCGTGCCTGTACTCGTCTAGTTAAAGCTACTCGAAAGGTAATATTTTCAAACGCAGAGTTTATTGACCTTGACCTTTTACCTTACATACATATATATACACACAATACCGTCAGTCATCAGGGGGAAATAATTATGAGTGATGATTCATCACAATTACTTTGATCGAAATTTTATTTACGAAATATTTCACTTATACTTTACGATTAATTGTGCACATTGTCAGTAGCTTTTATAGACTATTACGCCGAGGCTTGGCTGTCCGCCTCTTTAGCTCAGTGGTAGAGCACTGGTCTCGTAAACCAGGGGTCGTGAGTTCAAACCTCACAGGAGGCAGTCGGATTTTTTTTTTTATTTTTTTTTTCTTTAGATATAGAAATTTTATATAAAATTTTTATAATTCAAGAAGTTGTAGATTTTTTAAAATAAATGTTTAATTTAATAACATATTGGGTACTTATTAAAACCACATTCAATCTATACTCATATCTTATGATGTTAAAAATTAAGATACGAAATAACTGATTACATATTTAAATATAAAATCCCGAAAACCTAACGTTTGAAATGTAAGGATTCGAGCTGCCAAATGTGAATTCCCAAAATCTTTATTTTTCAGTTTTTTAAAAATCAGCATTAACCACAATTCCTAGCTATGATTCAAAAAACCTATCCTATCTAAAATTTATAACAATAATCTATGCTGTCTGTTATAAAATATAGTCATCCTTAACTGTTATAAACAAACTTTTATAATGCAAAAAAAAGAAAAAAAAAAAGGAAATGTAATTTGGAACCAAGTGTAAACGATGCCTTTATATAAGCTGGGTTCGAATCCCAGTGAAGTCAACATAAATTTGAGTTTACATTTTTTGTTTCTAATAAAGTAAGCTATCATTCATATCAACTTTACAACAATTTTCTATGAACAATATTTTTGTAATTTTTTATATCTTAATTTTTTCTTTTATTGTTTATAAAGTGGTTTATAAATAAGAGCAGTAACTGCCAACAAAATAAACTCGTATTTACTGTAAAATTTAACATAATGTTATAAAAGCTTTTTCTAATAAAGCTTTTTCAAACAAACAATCTAACAACATATCGTCGGCTAAATACTGAAAGTGGCTGCTGTAATCACAAATTAAAGTTATGTTATGACTCATTTTTCACATTCAAAGTTTACATTGACAAACTCTGTTAAATTTTCGTTTCGCTTTTGTACATTCAAAAGTATACTATGTATGATAAACTCATATTAGTTTGTCCTTTATACAATCGTCTATAAATGACGAAACACAAAGCAACTCAAACTCTAAGAAATATAAAATTCATACCAAATAATTATGGTTCTCATATAGCGATAATGGCACACTATGATTGTATTAATCGGTCAATAGAAAGAGCCGTAGTCACATCCTAGTGTAACAAGACATTTTTCTTGATTATCCTTTACTTAAATTTAACCCAAGAAGCATTGCTTAAGCCATTATCAACCAATAAAAGAGAACTCAGTTTAAAGTGATTAAGATAATATATAAAAGAACTGAGTGGTTGATTGAGTGATTCATCTTTGTTTAAACGCGTACAGTTTCAGTGAGGAGAAATTAATCGATACTCCCAAATAAAAGAATATTAAAACCGAAAAGGAGGTAACATTAAGTTTTTAAATGAAAATTGAAATGAATATTACAATGCTTGGATAGTTAATTCATTTAATTTCTTCGAGATAAGAGTGGTTAATAATACATGTTACATACATACATAATTGGTCATTACAACCCTTCAGTCAGGATTACGACCTAGCTTCTCACACCACTCGTGTTGTGTGCGTTAATTTTATACATGAGTGGCGAGACCTACAGTTTAAAGTCGACTCCGAACGACAGATTTTTGAGAAGCTTTTCATGGCAATTTTATTTACTCTCAGAGTTTTTGCCAAAAATCTGCTGAGAGGAAGTCGCCGAAGAAATATTTTCATATTTTCGTTTTGATGTCTGACCTGGGATTCGAACTCGGGCCTTCAGTCTAATAAGCCAACACAATAATACATGTTAGTACCTTTTATATAAAGTATACTTGACATAATATATAAATTCATACATAATTGGTCATTACAACCCTTCAGTCAGTAGCTTCTCACACCACTTATGTTGTGTGCGTTAATTTTAAAGTCGACTCCGACCGACAGATTTTTGAGAAACTTTTCATGTCAATTTTATTTGCTCTCAGAATTTTTGCCAGAACTCTGCTGAGAGGAAGTCGCCGAATAAATATTTTTAATTTTTTCGTTTTGATGTCTGACCTGGGGTTTGAACCGTGGCCTTACGTCTAATAAGTCAACACACTACCTACTAAACTGCGGCGACTTCTAAAGGCTAAAAAATATTATTATACTCGTATATTCCCATCTTTGACAGTTGATAACGGCCATCTTGTTGAAGATACTTCTATTGAATTAGTCATCATAAGTTCAGCACTTGCAAATAATAAAATTGTTTTATCAAAATGGGTATTTATTTCCTCCGCATACCTCATGCCACATTTGAGCAAGAGCGCCATGACATTTGAGGGCATGGTCATCTAACGTGGAGATGATGTGAACTGACTACCGACATCGTGCAATTTGACTTCAGTACAGATTTTATTGTGGGATTTTCTTAAGTCGCAGGTGTATGCGAATAAGTTACAACACAACGGTGGTAAAACCCAACATAACTATGCCATCGGTCAAACTTCAGGTGATATATGCGCTAGCCATAGAAAACAATACAGTAATCCCACGATTTACGTCGCAGTTGGTTCCAAAAAAAGGCGACGTAAATCGAAACGGCGTAAATCGAATTTCATATTGCTCATACTACAAAGTACAGTAGTCGCTCACAAATTAGAACCGCTTTGTTTTTGAGGCAATTCTAATTTCTGAATTATTCTAATTTCTGGACGTTTTTTTTTTTTGTACACGCGTATCATATCTCACAAATAAACTAGCCACAAAATACATACATGAGACCAAAAAAAAACATCAAATACGGAAAAACGTATATAATTTGATGATTCTCCTTTTTAGTTTTACAGAATAAAACTAATTTGGGGATTTTTTGTGTTAAAATAGCAAAAAAAAAAAAAAAAAAAAAAAAAAAAAAAAAAAAAAAAAAAAAAAAAACGCTCAGAAATTAGAATTTTAAAGCGTATAATGTATTGCAAGCACTGATTCTAATTTCTGGAATTTCTACTTACTGGAGGTTCTAATTTTTGAGTTTCTACTGTAGTATGTTTTTAACAATAAACTTAAAAAAGTTATATGATTTTACAGTACTTCCTCGATTTACGTCGCAGTTGGTTCCAAAAAAAGGCGACGTAAATCGAATGACGACGCAAATTGAAGTTAGAGGAAACAAAAAATTTTACGACGTAAATCGAAACAGCGTTAATCGAGGCGACGTAAATCGAAGGATTACTGTAATAGTTTCTAACACGTACTGTAGTTCAAACTACTATCAAGGAGTCAGACAATAAAGGGACTGTATGACATTTTATACATTTCAAAGGAATTGAATATATTACAGTCGTAATAAATCGTAAATCGTAATTTTTATTTCTTTTTAAGGTTTATGGAGAAGAATTTGGCTTTACATTTGACTCGGATCACCCAAATTTGGAACCCACGGTGATATCATCATCTAAGGCACATCAACAACGTACCAGATCAGCACGTAAGGTTTCTGAACAGAGCTCCACACAGACGTCTCCATCCAAGCGAAAAGATAGTCTGTCACGCAAAGATCGCATCAGCGATGATCCTGATTTGGAAATGGCAGAAAAGTTGGCCAAAGCATTTCGGCAGAAAAAGGAGAAAAAAGAACAAGAGGAAACACCCATGTTGAAATTTTTACGTTTTCATGTTAGAAATCTTTTTCACTTTCCCTTCGCCACTATGTTGAAAGGTGCTGTTATATTAACCGAAGAAATGGTTATAGAAGCAATGCCAGCTGCTTGGGAACTGTTATTGGAACCCAATCAAGATACGGCTTCATCAAGTGCCGCCGTATTTCTAATGGGTTCAGTAAAGGCACAAAATTACGCTTTTGACATTATGCAGAGGGCTTTGAAAAACAAAGATCCCGATATAAGAATTGGTGCGATCCAAAGGTACCCAATTGTATTTCTATTTTTAATGCGAAAATTTCTAAATTAATAATTTCTTATGCCATTAGGTATCTAATTTTATGGAAGAATCGTTTCCATGTATGGCCCCGCATGGAGGATAATGCCCATGATGTTACATTTAAGGTGCCGCCTGGAGGCATAGAATTCACTTTGCCTTCACCCAAAATAGGCATAGAAAGTCTACCAGTTGTTGATCCCCCTTGGATGCCAGTGCAGCAAACTAAAGATATGGATGTTACACTTAATCAAGATCGACATGTAGGTTACAAAGGTAAACCTATAACATTTCCTATAACTTTAAAAAATATCAATTCCAGACTTTTTTAGTTACTGCAACTAAAAGCCGCAAAATGCAACAAACCGAAGCTATACGCAATGCTCTACGCCAGCAAAGAGACAAACAGAGAGCCGAACGTCACAGTTTTCTTATAACCACAATACCTATAAGTCAGCAAGCTTCTCACGAACCGGGAATGGAACATGAAGACCATGAAGGCGAAGAAGAAATCGATGGTACACGCATATCTTCCCACCTACACCATGCTCACTCGCTGTTCCCTTCGGTACTTTGCTCTTCTGTTATGCAAATTGTGGGCTGTTTAGATGATGCTGCCATTGGTAGTGATGGCAATGCTGTCTATGAAGTGGCATACCAAGTGATTTGGGTTTGTTTAGTGGAAGAATCGGCCTTATTTTTGCGCTACGTTTTTGAACGGCTTACAAGAGACAGGCAAGATCAAATGTTTAAATTATTAAGACATCTCATACGTTTTGTACCGAGATTGCCACAGCAAGCAGCTTTCGCCTTGTATAACTCCATAATTGGTTACATCATGTTCTATGTAAGATCTTCCAATGAATTGAAACAAGAGGTAGGTTTAAAATTCATATTCTTAGGTCTGTATATTGTGGTGCTACAATATGATCATAATTTCAGCTTGTGGGCTCAGCATTGTCTGTCCTGTGGATGGTGGTGCATAGTGTACACGGCATAATGTTTAAGGATTTAAAACAAATTCTACGCAAAGAACAATGCGATGCCTCTATATTATTAACAGCTAATGTGCCAGCAGCTAAGAAAATTATTGTTCATGGACCTTTTGAAGAAGAAGGTAATATACCATCCCAGTTTCCGGTGCAGGAAGATACTCTATTTTGTCAGTTGCTTAAAGAAGCACTGGATTATTATTCGGTTGATGAGAAAGATATAAACAATTATTGTTTGGTAGACCACAAGAGCAGTAAGTTTCATTTACTATGAATATATGTACATATGTACACAACAAGACTTCAAAAAAATTGTTTTAACTGTCTTTGCAGACAAAATTTTGAATCCCAATTGGTATATACGAGATTTATATTTTTTCAAAAGGTCTCAATATCCGGAAGTACGCTTGCTATTATTTAAACCCGAGGCTTCGTTCTTAGCTTTACAAAAACAGGAGCTCACTAAAAAGTTTGTAGAGATTGGTAAAGTTCATTTAACCTGGGCCATTTTAAAGAACGTTGACATGGTGGTGCAGAGAGTTGTATTCCTCCACGAGGAGCTAATGAAGTTGCCTTCGTTTCCGCGTAAAGCTCTAGAGGTTGACTTGGACTTACATCAGGGTGGAGAATATGGCAAAGTGTTGTTGGGTCTGGATGTCTTACATAAATTTATGTGGGTTCGTTTAATAGCTCGTATGTTTGAGGCAATGGCTGGAAATTTTGCGTATTCAGCTGATATACAGTTATTTTTAAATGTGCTATCGGGTGCCGCATTTCTGCATGCTGAGGACTCTTGCATTATGCGTTATGTAATGGCTACCTATATAAATGCGGCTTTTAATTTTAAGAATATATTCTCAACCAACGGTTACTTCATGATTATGCCCACGTTATTGCAAATATATTCTCTACACCAAACAAACAAGTTAATTACCACTACAATTGAATATGCGGTCAAGCAGTTTTATTTGTTAAATCGTAAACCTTTTATACTACAAATGTTTGGCTCGGTCTCAGCTATTTTAGATACCGACGAAGAAGGCACATATGGAGAAGCCCATAAGGTAACAATTTTTGTTTTTTATGAAACAAACATATTTGAGTACATATTTTTATTATTATAGGTTCAATCTAGTTGCTTGTTTAATCTGTTATTAAGCTTGGAGGATCCATCGCCCGATCCATTAAATATTGCCGAATTGGTAAAGGAACCCAAACCTTTGAAAGCGATTGATTTTTGTTATCACGATGAAGATGGTGATGTCACAGTATTGGATTGCATTACTCTTTGTGTTATGGTAGTATCCTATTCCGCAGAAAGTACCAGAGGTTATCAAATGTTGGTAAGAATATTAGAGCACCATTTATAAACGAATTCTAATTCTAAATTTAATATTGCAGATAATTTTAGAAGCCATTTTGCCTTGTTATCTTCAGCAAATACAATCACCTAGTTACGTTCCTCTGCAGGGAAAATCAGAGCGTGATATAATTTTGCAATTGGCAGTTGCTATACGTACTATGGTTCATAATTGTGAAGGTTTAGCCAAGAGCTATAACGGTCCCTATCGTAATAGTCCTGAACATAAAGGTTCATCGCAACGCAACTGTAGTCGTGGTCCACCATGTTCGCCGGGTTTAGATTTTGAGGAAGAATCTCATTCCAAGTATATAACTGATCCACGCACCAAAAATATTATGGATTCTGGAGAAGATTCTGAAATGATTCGCACTGAATATCGTAGGCCCAGGGATGTTTTACTTTCCGTAGTTGGCGATTTTCTTAGTAAATCAACAACGCGTTTACAAGAACTGTCTAAAAAACTACCAAAAGAAGAGAACAAACTTAATGAAGTGCTCGATGCCAAGTGTCATATACGTTTAGCCGATATAGCCCACTCTTTACTTAAAGTTTCGCCTTATGATCCCGAGTCTATGGCTTGTCGTGGACTTCAAAGATATATGCAAGCGGTTTTGCCTCGTGCCGATTGGTCTAATGATACCCTACGTAATGCATTAGTTACTATTCTAAGAAGGATCGACAAAGTATTTCTTAAAATATCAAAGAAGCCCTCCATACGCCGTAATACGGATTGGGAAGCAGCAGCTGGCTTATTGAAAGGTATACACGAAACCATAGTGAGACATCCGTCTGTTCTGCATTGGCAACAAATGAAAACATTGATTAGTACCGTACAAAACTTGATTGTAAATGAACCAGGATCATCAGCTCCAGAAGGAGTTTCAAGTGCAGGAGCAGCTCTTATGTCTCAGAACCCGCCGGCCTTCTTCTGTTCCACTGTGGTACGTTTGGTGGCGTTACAAGTTGTAAGCCCTGTAGATTGCTTTTCTTTGGTTCAAATCTGTGGTGGTAGCGCGGAGTTCTCCACACAGGAGAAGGCCGAAGGATATCTAATGCATTTGATTATGCCTTTGTGCTTGAAAGTATGTTCCGGACGAGGTGTGTCTGATGTTGGTGAATTGAAAATGACTGATGTTAGTTACTTATTAACTGCAGTATTAAACGCAATGAGCCCTCCAGCCGGCAGGACAGGTCAAGCAGTCTCGCAAATAAACCGTGTTGGTGGAGACCTAAGGACTGGTTCGTTGACTTTTACTGGCAGCCGCGATGCAAAAAGACCTGCCAGAATTGCTGGTTCACTATATCAGGCGGCATTTTTGGCTTTAAGAATAGTGTGTATATGCTTCGAAAACCGCTTGTCAACTGAATGGTCTAGAATTGTGAGAGTTATGAGGGACTTAGGAAGGAGAAATGAAGCTGCACCAGATTTGTGGAGTTTCTTAGAGTTTGTAGTAACACATAGAACTCCGTTGTATATTGTACTGATGCCATTCATATTGCACAAGGTAAACAAAGAATTTTTGAATTAAGAAAATGCAACAATGATTGTTTTATTTCATTTGGTTAGATTTCACAACCTCCTATTGGAGACCATGAACGTCATATGCAATTCATTATTAGGGAACGACTGAGAGGAACTCCTCCACAAGGGGGAATAAAATCTAAAGGCGCCCTACTGCTTGAATTAGCAAGAGAATTGAAGGATTTGCGGGATGAACTTGAAGAAAAACGTTATGGTAAGCGACAAAACAAAAATGATATTGTCGTATTACAATAAAGTTATAATGATATACATATATTAAATCGTTTTTAGATCGTGAAAATTCCGATCTGAAAAAAAGCGACACACCTGCCGCAGCTAGTGGAACAGATCACAACAAATCTCAACAAAGGCCTTCTTTAATTTCCATATTTACGGGAACTAATACCGGCCAGGCTACACATTCCCATATTTCAACAGTACCAATAGATTCAAGAAGCGGTTCTGGAGGAATTTGCACTCCCAGCGACACCTTGTCTCAACAAACTCTACATCCACCAAGAGAATCGCTTTCTAGTAGTTCCACAGGTCGTGATCATCACACAACAAGCGAAAGCCAAAGTGGCGAACAAGCTGCTGGCTCAGCTCCAACTTTAATTGGAGCTTCTGGATCTGGTGGGGTAGCATCAAGTCAGGCAACTAGTTCAGCAACAATAGCAACAGCTTTGCCTACAGGAGTCACTTCACAACTATCACATTCACAAAGTCTGCAACAGGCTCCATTTAAAGCTCAACCGCCTAAATTGCGTTTTGTGTCTTCAGTAGAATTTAGGCATTCGTCGGGTGAAACCTCTACAACCCCTCTTTCACCAGAAAGTCCAGCCGAAGACAGTTCAGGAGATCACACAAGATCGAGATTACAAAGATCTAAGGCCGCCAGCAGAAAAACATTCCGCTTAAAAAGAAGCCGCTTAACACCCATGGAACCACCCAGTATTGTAAGTTATTAACGAAAATCTATTTTTAAGCTTAATATAATACACTGAACCTAAAAATACAGGTTACTGCTCTCTCACAGGATGAACATCCGAAAGCTATTGGGGAAATTTCGTGGGATTCTGTGTCGCAAACTTCATCAACATCCGGATATCGTGATACCAACAGTTTGCAGACAGGCTTGCTTTCGCCAGATGGCTCATTGGGGGGCCTTACTTTGGGACGCTCACCGTCGCAGCATTCATTGTTAATGGTTTACGAAGGACAAGATGAGGATACGCTTATATAACAATCACAGTTAAATAGAGAAAACCAGTAGAAATGAGTGTTATAGGCAAGAAACAAGAGAAACATTTTTGAATGGTAGACTGCATAGTTTGAGCTAAATGTGCTGAGTTTTCAACTATTATTATTATAGCAAAAAATTTGATTAGAAGAAAGTAGAGGCCATTCTTTACATTTTCAAATGATAAAAAATATGGAATAATAATTTTTATATGAATTATTTTTTATCTATACTATCGTCGTATTATAGTTAATTTATTCGAAATTGAGAAAATTCTATGTAAAACAGTGTCAAATTAAATTTAAATTTATATTTTATAAATTTTATATAGTTTATATAGACGTTAAATGTGTTTTTTTTACTCTTGCATATTACTGTTGCATAAGTAAATGAATAAAAAAATTAAAATTAAAAGAAAATGAAAATAAACTTACATGTAATGAAAAATTATAAATGATGAACGTATGAAATATTATGAGTTATTGATTTTATTAGCTACAGCCTTAAGGCGATTCTCTTTAATCGTTTTACGCCATTCGAGCCATTTTTGCATTTCAGGATTTTCGGTATTACCACGCTCCTCTAATTGCATGTAGTAAGCCTCACGTAATATTTTAAATGCCTGTATACTATAGTAAGGCTGTTGTGTTACAGGATCGAAGTAACGAGCGGGTAATCTAGAAAATAAAAATTAATATTATTAGCCTTCATTGCAACGTAATACGGATACTTACTTTGTTATGGGACAAAGGTAACCAGAATTTCTTTGCAACTTTTTCGTCTTGAAGATACTATGGAATACTTTTTCATTTAAGTCATTTTCCAACGAAATAAATGTACGTTCACATTTGGATTTTGGATCGTTTGGATCTGGATGAGATGTGCAGCCTCTTGTTTGTTTTCGCACTACTGGCATAGTCAAAGAATGGTAGCGTATCATTGTACCATTAAAAATGCGTTTTGTAGGACGAGTTTTCTTCTTCTCCAATTCCATTTTTTGAAATTTTTCTGTTTAAAAGAAGTGATCAGGGTATTAAACACCGACAATTTTGATTTACATGTAAATTGCTAACAAAATAAATAGATAAAATCGCCAAAAACCCTCAAAGTTCAGCGTTTTTAAAAATTATTATATATTTTTAACTTAACTTTAAGTGATTTTCAATTTCCACTAAAAGATTTAAAAAAAAAAATTTATTAACTTCCTCAATAAATATTAAAAATTTTGTTGTCAGTTAATCGAATACAACTTGGATGGAATTCGGTTTAGGCCAATATCGTCTACTATTGTATTCTGGCCAGAATTGAAATCTTTTGCCCAAATTAGCACTTACCTAAAGACTTAATATTTTCCTCTTCAGTTAATTTAGCTTCTTCCAACAGCTCTTCTTGTGTTGGCATATATTCCTCTAGTCTTCTAACTTTTCTTTTCTTTTTACGTGCATCATCCATTTCCTTTAAACGTATTTTTGTAGCTTGTGTTTTGATGGCTGTAGAAGCTCTAATGGACTTACGAGCTGAATCTAAAACGGTAAACTTTGCTCGGGCTTTTTTCATTATTGCCTTGCCAACTTTTTTCTTTGCTGGACTTCCAGATGTTTTATCACAATTTTTTGCCGGCTTCGGTTCTTTATAGGCTTTGGTATTTACGCCGGTACGTTTTCGTGTTTTACGATCATCGTCCTCATGATCTGAAACGGGCTCATCATTTTCATCGATACTGAAATCGGAATCGACAACATCCTCCTCCTCGTCTTTTTGTCTGCAATAATTATTACTTTTACTTTTAGTTATAATTGGAAATTTGTTTACCTACACATATTCTTTGTCCTCTTCTTCTTCGTGGAAGCCGCCATAGGAAGTTTTATAAAATTCATCCTCTTCTTCATTGTCTAACAATTTTGCAATTTTATTGCCGGCATTTGAACGTCGGGAACGTTGGGCGGCCATATTTGTTAAATTATGAAGTTTGTTTACTTGTGTTGTATATTAACAAAAATTAATGTTCACACCAGCCCAGCCAAATACCACGAAAATCACCGAGAAACACGAAAATAAACACAAACTGATGGAATATTTATTTGCCTGTAATTTTGAGCAGAGGAAACTAATCAATGTCAAAAGTCGAATTGTGCTACCAGATTTATAATATTGCTACAGCAAGGCATTAACATTTCGTATCAACAGTAGTATGTATTAGAAAACTTTTTTAATTTTATATATATATTCGTATATAAATATGTATATATATAGAAAACTTTGTAAATTTCTCTTATATATATAAGTATATACAGTATAACGAAATTGAATGTCCGAAATGGTTTTTTACTCATTATAAATAAAACTAAAGTTTCGAATTTTTAAAATAAACCAAATTTGATTTCACTCTGGCAACACTACGCCTGTTAACACTACATCTGGCACCAATATATCTTTGACAACGGATATTATCTGATAAGACCAGGGCAGGCCGAACTTACCCTGGTAAGGAATTTTGGCTAGAATGTCAGTATAAAGTGATCAGAATTCTAACAAGAGAGGTGCAGTTCCTTATTATAAAAACATTTACGCGGAATGCAATTCTAAAAATACAAAAACGAGTCATCGTACAATAACTATTTCACAAGTAGTTGCTGAAAATTCTATTTAACCGATATAAAACAAATTAATAAATTCACAACATATTAATAATAAAGTGAAAATTAGGTTATTTAGACAAAGAAAAATAGTTCAGAAATAAATTATCTTATGAAAATTGAGTAACATTGCGATTTAAACTTAATTTGTGAGATTGCAAAATAAAACATAAAATAAAACAAAGATCGTAAAATGTCAATGAGTTCATATCAGGTAAATGGAAAAACTGAATTCTTTGTTTAAGTTCATGAGAAATTTGTGTATTTCACATTAACAGAACACCGGACAGCGGTTATTGAAATGTTTCTGTGGCTGTCGAGAGATGACAATCAAAGAAGTTCAAAAGATATATCAATTTAACATACAGGAAACTCTAACAAATCGACAAGCTTTGGCATTACTGAAAACTTTCTTGGAGCAAAATCGTAGGGGTGATGAGTCAATAACACATCAGTATGTTGAGGTCTATGTACAATGTGGTGAATATATGAACGCCCGTCAGCCTTTACTTACATTAAATGAATTGGAAGAACTAAAGGATTTGGGTTTACCACGTCATCTAGAATCTGAATTGCTCACTCCAATTCGAACTGGTGATTATGATAATATTAAACGCTGCCTAATGCGTATACAAGGAGAATTGCGTAATAACATTGAATTAAGTACGGAGTATAAAGATTATAAAAATGCTATTTACAAGAAATTACATCAATGAGCGAGCATATATAGGACAATATAAGTGGAAGAGTCATATACTCGTAAACAGAAACCAACAGTGCTTTCAAACTATTTTATAAAATTATCTTTTATATTTGTCACAATTAACTGTCCAGTTTTATACGTATCAGAGATCAAGTCTCTATTTAATTGTGATTATCGCCCATTTCATATAGAAAAGATCAAAGGGGGAATTTGAAACATAGTTTTGTAATCGCAAAAATATTTTTAATGCTCTTATCTTTATATCATATATCGAAACACACAAAATTTTTAAAAGCTGATATAGAAAATTCCTTTATCGAATTCTATCGGAAATTTGTGACTTCTATGATTTCAAATTATTTAAATTTATTTTGCCATATTAGGGTTTATATATAATATGAACCTTTTATCGCAGTAGAATTCATTCACCCCGGCAACTCTGTGTCTGCTAACAGAACATCTGGCACCAATGAATCTTTGACAACTGACACTGTCTGATAAGACTCAAACAATAGAAAAAAAGTAGATATGGCATGTAAAGTATTGGTAACAAATTTTTTGGCTAAAATATTAACATAAATTGACCAAAATTCTAAACAAAAGTGGTGCAGTTCCTTATTATAAAAATATTTACGCGGAATGCAATTCTAAAAATACTAGAACCAGTCATCGTACAATAATTATTTCACAAGCAGTTCTCAAGAATTCTATTAACCGATATAAAACAAAATAAATAAATTCAAAACATATTGATAATGAATTAAATGAAAATTAGATTATTTAGATAAACAAAAATAGTTCAGAAATAAGTCTGTATATTAGCTAATGAAAATTGAGTTAACATTGCGATTTAAACTTAATTTATGAGATTGCGATATAAAATATAAAAACAAAAGTCCTAAAATGTCAATGAGATCATCCCAGGTAAATAGAAGAAACAGTGAATTCTTTAATGTTTTTTTTATGAGAAATTTATCCATCAACAGAGTACCGGAGTGCGGTTATTAAAATGTTTCTGTGGCTGTCGAGAGATGACAGTCGATGAAGTTCAAAAGATATATCAATTTAATATACAGGAAACTCTAATAAATCAACAAGCTTTGGAGCTACTGAAAAAATTCCTAGAGCTAAATCGTAGCGGCGATAAGTCAATAACACAACAGTATGTTGAGGTCTATGAACAATGTGGTGAATACATGAAACCCCGTCAGCCTTTAATTACATTAGATGAATTGGATGAATTAGTGGATTTGGGTTTACCATATCATCTAGAATCTGAACTGCATACTCAAATTCAAACTGGTGATTGTGATAATATTATACGCTGCCTAATGCGTATACAAGGAGAAATGCGTGATAATATTGAATTAAGTACGGAGTATAAAGATTATAAAAATGCTATTCACAAGAAATTAAATCAATGAGCGTATATAGGACAATGTAAGTAGAAGAGTTACATACTCAGGAACTGAAACCAACAGTGCTTTCAACCTATTTTATAAAATTATCTCTTATATTTGACACAATTAACTGCCCAGTTTTGTACGTATCAAGGATCAAGTCTATATTTGATTGTGACTATCACTCCTTTCATATAGAAAAGCTCAAAAGTAGAATTTGAAACTTTGTTTTTTAATCTCAAATATTTTTTAATTGCTCGTATTTTTATATTTTCATTCGTAGCACACCAAATTTTTAAAAGTTGATATAGAGAACTCCTTTATCCAACTCTATCGAAAACTCTATCGGCTTTTTAGATTTCAAATTATTCTAAAAAATTTTTGCCGTGTAGGAGTTATATATCATTAAACCAAAATAAATATATAAATAAATAAAACATGTTAGATTTAGAAAAAAATTCAACGAAATTTAATCACAATTTTTCTTCTTCGAATATAAACTCTGAGCAGTTTTCGATCATAAAAAATTAATTAATTTTTTAATAAATTATTCGTTTTTTTAAGTCTACAAGAGGTGCCTCACGTTTTTCATATTCGTATGTAAAGGACTGTGTTATCACAAATCATAATTACACACATGACTTAAGAGAAATTTCCACCATGTTTTCAGACATTTTAAGTAAATATGATTAACTGTTATTCGGCAGATTGTACACAAAAGCCTGTAAATATCGCCTATTTTTTAAAAGCTTTAATTAGGGGCAGCTAAAACTTGAACACTTGAAATATATACATTAACTTTAACAACATTATGTTCGTTATGTTTTGACTGATTGGATTCCAGTATTGTTTCTAACTTATCTAACACAATGGATATTGTGTTAGAAATAATATATTTATAAATATTAAAAAATTAAAATTTTATCATTAAAGTAATGAATGAGTGATTTAATATTTTTTTTTTTACTTTAAATACTTAAATACATACATCTGGAAAGGATATATGTATGTATATTTTTACGTATATATATATGCACATTGTGTAGCTTTAGTCAATTCCAATTTAGTTTTGCTTAGTCTTAAACAATTGTTATGTATATTATATTATTTTGCTAAATAAAAATTTATTAAAAGTGATCAATGTCTTAAAAACTAAGTATTTAATGCAAGATATTATAAGACAAGAGGGGAGAAACTAACAGCTATACATACACACAGTGGCTCCCAGCTTATTTCAACCAGCACCTTTAAAAAAAATTAAGCTCATATAATTTCGAAACGAAACAAGATATTAAAAAAATTTAAATAAGAGTTAATAGAATATGTTTAAAAATTAAGAAAAAAAAGTTGTATTCAATCTCAAATGTAAACTTACAAACTAAAAACCAAAAATATAGGAACCCAATTCGTCACAGCTTATTTCAACCACTTACTATAAACAAACAATTAAATGATTAATTAATTAATAGTTTTAATTTCAAAATTTAGTATGACCTCCTATTTGCTTAATTACAGCTTTCAGCCTTTTTTGCATTGATTCCACTTCCTAGTGGTTTGGAGAGTTATTTTTGCCCATTCCTTTTTCAGAGCTGCTATAAGGTCATTCTTGTTCGAAATCTGGTGTTGGCGGACGTTTTTATCACAAATTGCCCATAAATTTGAGACTGAATAAAACTTTTTTGTTATGTTTAAACATATTCTATAAATTTTTTTTTAAAGGTGCTGGTTGAAATAAGGTGGGAGCCACTGTACATAATTGGTCATTACAACCCTTCAGTCAGGATTATTGACCTAGCTTCTCACAACACTAACAGCTATAAATTTGTTAAAACAGCAAAGAGTAAAATAAAAATTATATTAGAAGCAGACAAATATACAGGGTCTGTCCAGTACGAATCTGTTTTTCAATAACACTTTGTTTTTTATGTTGGATTTTTATTTGTGTGATAAGTTTTACAAGGAAAGAGTTAAAAAAAAGAGTTCAATTGCACTTAAGAATCTTATAAAAATAATTAAAATTCACAGAGTGGTAAAGTGATGAAAATTAGATTTTTTACAATTATGCCAGAATAACCAACAAATTTCCAAAGTTCAATACCAGTCTTAAAAGGAACATTACATACATACATACATATGTATGTATACGTTTCAGAAAATATCGCTGCTACAAAGGAAACATTTTAAGTGTAATATTGTTGCAATTGTGCAACAACCATTTCAAACAATCGATGAAGAACCGTGTCAACAACTCACTCGTATTATTGATGAGCAACATTAAACTCATTTACGGCCAACAGAGTAGGTAAACCTCACATGAGTGTTTGAAGATCCACGCTAATTTGTAGAAAAAGCTTTGTATCTCCCGTATTATGCATTTGATTCTGGGTGTATTCCATATTACTATATACAAGCAACTGCAAATGTTCCAACCGGCAACGAGTTACAAAACCATGAATATTTCGAAAAATTTATTTTATGCAGTTATTAGCGGTATGCGATTTCCTTACTTGAGTCGATTTCCGCTACCGAAATTGGTAGGACAATGTTCTACTCCATACTCCAGTTAACTTTCAAATTATGTTTCTAGAAAATTTTAATTTTCTAGCCGCGTTTAAATTTCAAATACCATACAAGTTTTGTTAATACTACATATTTATTATTTTACTTCTAATAGATATACATAGAGCTTTTTAAAAGAAGCATTTATTTTGTAATTGCTGGGTAATTAATGGGTAAAAACAATAAAATGATAAAACATTTTTCTTATTTAGCGAGAAAGAAAAAAAAAACTATGCAAACATAACTTGATTAAGTTTTAATATTATTCTTACAAGCTACGGGAATAAAATACATATGTATATGATAAATATAATTAAATTAAATACGTATTATTAAATATACGTGTTATTTTATTTGCAAGAAATTAATTTAAGATTTCTTCCAAGAATAAAACATTTCCATGGGTTTGTTAACTTTCCAGAACTTTTCATTGACTTGATGCAAAGTTTGATTGCCATTTAAAATAACCAATTGAGAGGGCTGAGGTGCAACATAGATGCAAAAATTTAGCATACGATATGCTTCGGGCAACTCTGAACCTAAGTCAAGTGTTAAGCGCAAAGCCAAATATTTGCTTAAGTGATCAACTAAAAAATAAATTTTTGTAACATTAAAACGGATTTTGAATTTTACAAAGTTATCGCAGGGTACATACCGGTAGCATTAGCTGTGGTTTTTATGTAACGTATACAGTTCTCTTTTAAAGCTTTCATTAACTGATTATCGCCAGCCATCTCTGTAGGATGAGGTTTAAATACCAATTCAATTTCATCATTAATACCCAATTCGCCATTGCCTTCACCTTCGGTGTCAATGTTAGAGTCCCCTTCCGTGCGGCAATCCATTTGTGAATCCGATTCAGATTCTTCTGAACGTTCAGACGTTAGTACAGACATGGCTCTCTTGGGTTTTGAGCTGCTAGAATTAGAGGGTACTGGGGAGGGTGTAGAACGCACGGAAGGAGGATTAGAGCCACCATCATCCATACGAGTGGATGAAGTACTTGCAGCTTGACTGCTGGCTACTGAGGACGGTGCAGCTGCCGTAGTATTGGAATGAGTTGAAGTAGTAGTTGTGGTAGCATTTGTACCCGTTACAGCGGCAGCCGTTGTTGATGTACTTTCCCTAGTATTGGTATCACTTTCGTTACCATTTGTATTACTTTCATTTGAAACGTTGTGTGCATGAGCTGAATTGTGATTGTTACTGCCGCCGCCACGAACTCCAGAAGCATTACCGCTACCCTTTGTGCGAAATCGCTGTGGCCTATTTTGACTTTGCAATTTAATGCCTTCATTTATAGAATTTACCAAAGCTTGCTGAGATTGTGTTTGATTAAATTTGGCCATTACTTTTTCCTGTATAGCTTCGTATTCCTCTCGACTGGGATATATTTTCGAAATCAATAAATCAAAATTGGGATCTGGTCTCAGGGACCTTTTAGAAACCAATTTCTTCCTGCAAGTGGGACATTCTTTGTTGCCAGAGCGCAAAGCGGTTATAATACAATCTTGGCAAAAACGATGCAAACACTCTTTGGTAGTCATTGTTTTTTTGAGCATATCCAAACATATTGGACACATTAGTTCACTGTGTAGACTTCTGGGAGAAACAGCAATTTCTGTGTTGTCTGTAATAATTTCCTGTGGTTTGCGTTGCAACTCGTACAAAGACAAGTCCCATGTCTTATTTTGTGCTGGTTCCAAGGAAGCCATTATTAGAAGAAAATATTTTTTTTTTTTCTTATTAAACAATTTTTAATTATAACTTTTCACTTTGTAAATATGTTTCTTGTTTCTCCGTCGAAAAATATAAAACAGACATGAAGTTGGCTGCAGTTCTATTGTTTGTTTTAATTCACAAAAATCAGAGCTTTATTGTTAATTAAATATAACACTGCGCTAGGGGAAGTAAACGTTAGCAATGACAAGAACCATACAAAACGTTAATAATTTGTCAAAGTTAGGCAGATACGTACGGCGTATTTGTTTAACCCAACGGCTTCATTAATAGACGTGAAAATTACTTATTTTAGACATACACCGGTTAATTCACCATTGATAGTAAAGTTATATATGGTAATACGGTACCTATTTCGAATAACAACGCTGTGGTAAATTTCAATTTTATTCATCACATCGGTTTTTCCATATTTTTTTGAAAACTCATCACCATGAATACTCACCATACCGGGCAAATTTACCACACTTTACAAAAATTCCCCACACTGAAAACTCACCACACTGAATAAATTTACCACACCTCCCCAAAATTCACTACGTTAGAAACAAACCCCACTACAGTTCCAACAACACACAAACGATGACACACAGAAGCAACAACCAACCACCACCAAACAATACAATAATCCCGTTCTCCCCTCCCGACGACGCACACTCGTACATATTCAATTAGAAAGAAGACATACGCAAGCCATAAAATATTAAATAACAATGGGCTTCATTTTCATTTATACAAATCGGACCAGTTTTAGTTTGATTGGGAGCGAGGAGGTCGCCGTAGTCTATTGGATATACTACTACTACTAAACGAGTGCTTCTAGTTCCAACCTCATCCAAAACTTTCTATAAAAAGAGATATATGAAAACAAAGTCTCTCAGTAGTTTTACGGTAAATACTCTGTAACTTATTGTAAAAAAAAACTAACCAAACCTGCCACTTCTTGGATTAAAATTAACACAAGAAACATGGGTGGCGGCGCATGTACGAGGTGTGATCAAAAAATAACCGTTATTTTCAAATTTCGTGAGTTACGTATGTTCGATTTTCGCATTGACGAGCATCGTCATTGACATATTATCGGCCTTCCTTAAACCGGTTATACCACAATTGAACTTGTGTTCTGCTCATAGTAGACTCGCCAAACGCCACAATCAACATTTCAAATGATCTTGCACATTTAATTTCATTTTTTACACAAAACTTAATACAGTTTCTTTGATCTATTTTTTCGACTAGTAAAAAACAAAAAAAAACAAAACATGACTAACCTTTTTTATCTGTCAAAAACAAACTGACAATCCAAAATGGCTGATATTGTCAACATATAAGGGGTGACTTTTTAAGAGCTATAGGACAATTTTTCAAAAAAAAAACACATAAAATTCAGAAAAATGCATGAAATCTTTATTTGAATCGATAGTACGGTCCATATAATTTAATGTTTGAAGATTATTTCATGCAAATGTTGACCGCGACTGCGTCCAATTTTGGCATACTCTTTCCAACATTTCGGCTGGTATCTCACGAATAATTGCTTCAATGTTGTCTTAAAATGCGTCAATTGAAGCGGGCTTGTCTGTATAGACATGAGCTTTAACATAGCCCCACAAAAAATAGTCTAAAGGCGTTAAATCGCTCGATCTAGGCGGCCAATTGACCGGTCCCGAATGTGAAATAAAATGTTCACCGAACTCGCCTCTCAATAAGTCCATTGTTACGCGTGCTGTTTGGCATGTGGCACCGTCTTGTTGAAACCACATGTCATGCAAATCAAGCTCTTGCATTTTGGGCAAAAAAAAGTTGGATATCGTCTCACGATTAAACTGGCTATAGAATGGAAGAAGCACGCGATTAACTTTCTTAACAGAGCACGCATTTTGATAACAAAATTCAATGTTGTGCGTTTGTAAGACGATTCATGGTTAAATTATAGGCCAAACTGAAGACGTTTGACAGTGAAACAAAACACGAAACGTGTGTGAGCTGTTTAAACCAGTGTTGCCAAAAAGATAATAGCTCAAAAATCACCCTTTATAACAGACATGCGTACCAACATAACAGAAAAAAATGCGAAAATCGAACATACGCAACTCACGAAATTGGAAAATAACGGTTATTTTTTGATCACACCTCGTAATTCAATGGCAAACAAATTCAAGGTCCTCAATGACCAAAATTCAAAAACACTAGACAATAGTGGCGAGCGACAGTTGCATTTGCCTTTCTGTTCTCTACACTACAATTTAGCGTTTTTCCTCTTCAAATGGCAAACAACTTCGGAGTCCTAATGGCTGAGAATTATTAGGACTCAAAAAACAAAGTTCAGCCCTACCAGACTATAGTGGTGAGCTACAGTTGCATTTGTCCTTCTGTTCTCTACACTACAATTGAGCGTTTTTCCTCTTCAAACCCGGGCTACTACTACTGTTAGAGCTTGCATAGCGAGTACAGTTTCAGAATACGTAAATTTAAGTTTTAAATTCTAATTTTTAACAGAATGTATGTAATTCATATCTAAAAATATTTATGCTCTCTCAGTTCAATGAGTTCTTTCTACAAATGTTTTGAAAACTCGTTTGCAGCTGATTAACGAAAATTTAATTAAAAAACGACTAAAAAAGAAATCAATTTTTCATACGCTCTATTCGTTTGAATTTCCCTGTAAATGAATTTCGGAACCCGATTTTCTTTGAAAATGATTATTAAAGCGTTAACAGCTTTTTTTATAATCTAACGGTTTCTTAATCAACATGTTCAATTTCGATGCATTTAAATCCTTTCACATCAATCTTAGTAAGACAGCATTGAATGCCAGCTGACTTATAAACCAATTTGTAGTTTTTATTAAGGCCTATTAACATGAAAAAAATAAAAAAAAAAAACACAAAAATATTCATTCAATACGAGAAGAGAACACTGAAAACAAACGAACAAAAAACAAATTTGAAAAACAGTTTAAAATTTCATGTTTTAAATAAAATGCATCAGTACCAATGCATTGATTGCAATGGTGGTGGTGTGCACAATGGCACTACAGACTAAATATTTAACAAGAATTACTTGCAGCCACTACTGGAAAGAATGGATGGATAGATTGGTTGTGTGGTTGAGTAAATGGTGGTATATGGTACAAATTGTTAGTAGAACGTATAAACAATAATAAAAATGCAATGGTTAAATAGTTTTAGCCATTTTATTGCCAACATTTTGATTGACAGTTTCTAATTGAGGTGTTGACATTTTGTCAAATTGAGATGGCCAACAAAATGAAACAAAAGAAAGAGTTGGAAACATCTGCAACACATATTACCTGGTATACAAAAACCAAATAGACCTCGTCCATGTACATTTAATTTATTTATTTGGCATCATTTGCCATTGGAATCGTTTAAAGTATGGTAAAAAAAAAAAAATATTAACACAACACTTTTTTCCTTAAATACAACTCCACTAATCATTTGTTATTCTTGTAGTTGTTGTTTCTGTTGCATTTCTAATATAATACACGATACATATATTTATTGTATGAAAATAGTAAATGTTAATAATATTTCCATCAGTTCTGATTTAAGATTTAAATGATAATGATGGAGTCTCCTCACTGCATGTGACTATGTAATAATGAATCCGGCCACCTGGTTACACATTCTAATTTGGCCACATAACTAACAGATAAATTCAACTGCCATAATAGGATAGTGGATCATGATAATGACGAATTATAACTATGGTCATGCTATTTCAGAATGACGAATGTGTTGTGTTGTTGTTTGTATGTTTGTTTGTTTTTTAATATCTTGTTTTGGTAGTCCTCCAGCGAATATGTATAGCATTGAGGATAAACTACTAAATTAAGATGACGATGATTTTGTTTCAATTTATAAATGGCGTTCAGCTAATTTGAGTGACAGCTGCCATTAGGCGTGATGAAAACGGGTAATAACATCGCTTAAAAGGATTCCGCTATAAATAAGATTTCTTCTAAATTGATTTCTATCATCTATTTTTTTTTTTATTAAGTAACGTTTTATTCAAAATATGAATTTGAAAAGCATTTAAATCTGGGAGCGAAAAAGTTCGCCGTAGATAAGAGCTTCTGGTTTAAATCTCAACTCTGTGATCTAAAAAAAGAAATATGAAAAATATTTCTGTCGACTACCCGATCCCAGTAGTCTTCTCGCAAAAGGTCTTGTTGGCATGAAAATATTTCTTAAATCTGCCCGTCTAAGTGGCTTAGTTAGTATCTTCAAAACAGAATGACTGTTCACATAAATTACCACTCTATCATCCAGTATCTGTTATTTTAAACACATAAGTCTAGCACTCACTTATCCCAGGGAAATCATATTTAAAGATACCTTCACCAATCGCTCCTTCACTACAACATTTTTGGGACGATATACCAGAAGAATTTCTAACGATGCCTGTGGAGTTCTCCGAGAAGCCCTTAATACAACTAGAGACACACGTCTTTTTGTAGATTATTCCGGCTCACTGACTACATGGCTATACATTCACTTGCTGGCATACCTGTCGTTAAAGTGTCGACACATGCATGTATAAAGTGAGATTATATGGATAATCTCTCAAAAGCGGATTTTCTTAGAGGCCGTTAATAGATACTCTAATGAATTATATTAGAAACCTCTATTATTGGAATAAAAATACCACTAGGTACTTGCTTTCGCATACCTCGGTCATTATATTTTCATGAACACTAACTAGAGGGCCCCGGTATGGCTACTAGTCCTCCTATCTATTTTTCAATGGCAATTAAATTCAGGACTCAATGAACAGAGTCAAGTATCACTACACTGTCATTTTAAGGAAACGCCAGATGGTAAAATAACAACTTATAACCTGCTACATTGCGCCAATCACTTGCTTAGCTGGAAAAAATTAAGTCACTAATGATTTAATTTCTTACAAAACTAAGAAGATGTGTTTTTCATGTAAAAAAAACGGAAAACTTATTCAGCAGCAATTTGTGAGATTGAGAGGAGACCAGCAGGAATAAATACATATATTCATCTTTAAGTAGTAAGTGATGGCAAAGCCTTTAAACCACTATTCTGTACATACTGTGACAATACCGGCTTGACCTAGACCAGGGATTACCAAAAATTTTTTGGTTGTGTATTAGTGAGTAAGAGAGAGAGAAAATAAATTGAGAGAATTGATTTATTTACAGCCATAGAAAAGTGTTAGTAATATACGTTATTTTGATTTTCATTTTATCAACATACATATGTAAAGCTATCTATCTTTGGCTTAATAATTTTAGATAAATAAAAAATCCATTTTTTATTAAAAGATCATAAAAAGATCTTTGGCTTAAAAATTAACCCTGTTTTTAGATTAATAAAAATAAAAAAAAATAAGAAACCATTTTTTATTAATAGAGAAAAAGCAAGCATTCCAAAGCATTTAAAAAAAATTATACTATGCGACAAAATAAAAAAAATTGAAATACGCCCAGCGGATGACATAATGTAGTGAGTTTTGTTGAATAGAACTCAAATTTTTTTATATTATAAGCAAAGTGAAAAATTTTCACAGTTAATTAATTTTTCCCTAATCAGAGATTCGATAGATGTTCCTTACTGAAGAGTCCGACGGGCTACGGTTTTGTCAGACAGCGGAAGAAACTGTATAAATTTTGTATTGTAATTAAGCCTTTGCCAAATTATTTTTAATAATTTAATAAAAACGCCATCACTAAATGGTCTGCCCTTTCTTACAATTTCCAAACTTATTAATCTTGAAATTTCAATTTTTAATTTAGGAACTAATTTTGGTTCGGAAATTTCCTCTCTTTCCAACCAACTTTTTAATTTTTCTAAATAAATTGTTTTTTGTCTATTAAAAAACTCTTCCCTTTCCTTATCATTAAAATTATTAATATGAATATGGTAACATACAAAATGTCCTTTAAGAACATATTCCCTACATTCATTAAATGTTTTATAACATATAAGGCATTGAATATTATCAAAAGCATCTTTTAACATACAATATTTTTTGAGTGTCATTCTGAAAAAAATGGTAAAGCATCCACTACACATGTGTTCTTGTCGCAGTCTGATCGACAACTAAATCAAAAAACACAATAATGCGTGTGAGTTCTCTCTGCACAATTGTGCTATGAAATGGTAAACACTGACCTAGACGCAGACTTGTTTTCAAAACATAACTTCAACTGTAACGCGTATTTCACGTAGATTTCACAGATTGAACAAGTTCTGAAAATATGCGTTTAAATTTTTTTTTTGATTAGTGGGGTTTGTTGGAATTGACGGAATAAGTTTTAATATCTGGGAACATAAAACGAGAAAATAATGATTGATAAATTACAAGACCTTTAAGATATATAAAGTAAAATTTGTAAAATTCAAACAAATTACAAAACTCTCTCAAAACATGTATTTCTCAATAGGAGAGTGACGAAAATAAAAGTGTTTTTACAAAAATCACTCATCCAATCAGCCATGTAAGTCTTTTTAATAACAAAAAAAAAAAAAAAAAATATGTGGCTAACAGGAACGTAATACAAAATACATAATTCAGATAACATGGAGTTTAATATGTTGCGAAGGCCTTTGGTAGCAATATTTCCAATTGAATGACCAGAATAAATAGTCGAGTAAACTAAACACTTCCTTCCATGCGGCTCTGCTGCGGACGCAGGATTATGTCGTTATGGCATAGGGTTATGGAGAATTGTCTTCGTCTATCGCTTCAAAATCGTAATAACAAGATCTTAGGGAAGATTGCCGGAAGCACCTTTATACTTTGAGAACGAAAACGTACATAAAGATCTTAAAGCGTTAATTGCGCCAACAGAATTGGAAAATGTTGCATTTCTTGAAGAAGCTTGCATTCAACCAATAGACTTAGATTCCTAACATTCTTGAAGTTCTACGCCACACACATTCTTTTAAAAAAAAGGAGTTTCATGCATCCACTGTATTCTTCACATAAAAAATGTCTTTGCTTGCAAAAGCAATTTAATACCAAGTCTGAATTTATTGCTGATATTATTAATCGAGTGTAAGAAATTTAATTTATTTTTTATGAATGTTTTAAGACACTAACTTGTTATTCCAATTTGAAATGGAAGATTCAAAATTTAAGCGAATACAAAAAGGAATTTTTTTTTTTTTTCGAAAAAAAAATATACGGTATTTAGATAATCTACCGACTATAAACTAAATTTGCTGCAGTTTTTAAAAAATAATTATTATTCAAATGGTTTAATATGTTTGTACATTAAATTGAAAAGAAAAGATAAAAAAATATTCACTCTTCTGATAGTACCCTGTGGTTAAAATGTAATTTAAAGCGTTTATTTTAAATTTTTCTTTTTTATTAATTTATTATTTGAAAAAGAAATCTGCTTCGTACATATTATACATACGTGTGTACATATATGCTATAGAGTATATTTTTTTTATTTGAAATGCACTTGTACAGCAAGTACATCATTTCTAATTTGTTCTGCCAACAGGCAAACATGATTGTAAAAAAGAATCTATGCCAAGAGGTCATTTTATCAAAAGTAGCAGCAGAAACAACGTTTACACACATGAATTTGATATTTGCAGCCACAGAAGATCATTTGCTAATGCCTAATACACGCAAAATTTCCATTTACTTGCAAAAGTAAATGAGTTCATTTTGTTTGAACGAAACCGAGTTTGAATATTGACTTAAAAGACCATATTATGAGTATGAATGAGGCTAAACAACAAGAAAATCTTGTGGATTTCAAGACGATAGATGGATGATAGGGTAGCAATAGAAAAAGTAGAGAAACTCGTTAATTGATTTGACAATCATTAGTTAAGCAGAAGAATATTAAAATGCAGAAATGTCTGGACTTTATGCAGCACACAGTCTACAAAACAAATAAAAGAAATTCATTTAAAGTCATACAACATGTCGTTTGTTGCATGCATATGCCTACTGCATATCAAATAAAATATCATCAATTTTGATTGAAATGCATTTCCTTTTATCAATTGAAGAGAAAAAATGCCTAAGAACATTGCAGGTTTTATTTATAGAAAATGAATATTTGAATAGGAGCGTAAAATCAACAACAATTGCAAATATGTACATACTGCATTAAAGACATGTTATCCTTATGATGTTAAAGTTGTAAAATATTCAGAGCATAAGCAAGTCGAAAAACGTTACGCTTTTTTGATTGTTCAATAAAACACACACGGTAATAAGGCTCACTTTACTGTAAGCTTTTTAAAAAGCCGATCTATTTACTATTCTGTAATTGTAATTTTATAAGATTTATAAAAATTATATACAAAAATTTTTTTATTGAACACAAAATAGAAACAGCTTTTTTCAAATATTTTTAAAGTAATAAAAGTTCACTTATTACTGCAACTAAGTTCAATCTTAGTTTGCTGTTTATATATTTCTTACAATTTATAGCTCTATAAGCATTGAGAAACAGATTTTATTGTCCATTAATAATAGGTTAGGTTAAACTAGCAACCAACTCACTTGGCTCCCATTAAAATTCCGTTGTAATACTATTGCATGCAAAACATGTCGTATAAAAATTTTCTAGTCTCTATATAAATATGCGAAGTCGCCGTAACCTAGTAGGTAGGGTGTTGGCTTATCAGGAGTAAGGCCTCCAGGAGTGAAACCCCAGGGGAGATCTCGAACAAATCGAAATATGAAAAAATATTTCTTCGACGACTTCCTTTCAGCATATTTCTGGCAAAAACTCTGAGAGTAAAAAAAAAATTCAAAAAAAGTTTCTCAAAAAAAAAAAAAAAAAAATAAGGAGTACTCAAGAAGAATTTTACTCACTCGATCCTCATGTCAAAAGCATAAAAAATCCATGACACAAGCCAAATGAGATGACGATATCTAGAGCAACATTTCTACTTTCTACTTTATTTGAGGAGTTTTTTTTATCAGTACAAAGTGTGGCTCCTTATTAGCACTCTTAATGATTTTTTGACTTCCTCTCAGCAGATTTCTGGTAAAAAGTGAGCAAAAGTTAAAAAAAGTGAGAGTGAAAGTGAGTGAAAAGTTTTTCAAAAATTAGTCGTTCGGAATCGACTTTAAACTGTCGGTCCCGCCCCTCATGTATAAAATTAACACCCACATCATAAGTGATGTGAGAAGCTAGGTGGTAACCCCCACTAAAGGTTTGTAGTGAAAAATTATGTGTGTATGTATATTGGAGCGAATCAAGTTGTATGGAAGCGAAATTCGTGCTCGATGAACCCCCCTAAAAATGAACCTTGGACTTTTTAAGATGACATTTAAAATATTTCGGCTCCAGCTTTGACCTCTCGTGAGCTGGACCATTTTGAAAAAGGGTCTATTTTTGGATATTTTGTTAATTTGAGGATCTGTTTCCTTACCAACATATACAATATGTATATCAAAAGAAGGGTTTTTTTAAGGAGCGTCCAACTTTATATACAATTTTTCCAAGGACGATCATCCATGCCCTTTTTTAAGGATTTTCTGTAAAAAAGAACGGTTTTTGAATTTTTTGTTCGGGGTTGTTTGTAATAATAATGCCAAATTAACATATCTTAATCTTTAGTCGATTTAACTAAATACGGGTCTCAGCTTTTGTTGAAATTCACGCTAATTCACGTTTTGAAAAAAATACAATAGGGTGGTAACCCTTCCTTGTAAATAGGCCATATGGGTATCAAATTTTTTCTTTTACCAAGTACATCATCTTTGTATGTAAATAATTTAGATTTTTGCAAATTAGATGCATTTTACACGGTGCTCTGGAATATATATAAATTCAATTTTGTGGTAACTTTAATATGATAGCGAATTTAGTTTCTAGATCATGTATGGATGAAAATAGGACTAAGAAAGAAAAGAAGAAATGATCCACGACTTTTTAGCGGCATTTTTGTTTCCCAAACTAAAAAAAAGTTATAAAATATTATTGTTTATATGTATTTACAAAACTACAAACTACAACTAGAACAAAACGCGAACTAGCGCGAATTTCAAAAACAGCTGAGACCCGTATTTACTTAAATCGACTAAAGATTAAAATATGTTAATTTGGCATTTTTATTACAAACAACCCCGAACAAAAAATTCAAAAACCCTTTTTTTTCACAGAATATCCTTAAAAAAAGGACATGGATGATAGTCCTTGAAAAATTGTATATACTATTAGACGCGCCTTAAAAAAACCTTTCTTATGTTATACATATTGTATATGTTGGTAAGCAAACAAATCCTCAAATTAACAAAACATCTAAAATTAGACCCTTTTTCAAAATGGTCCAGCTCACGAGAGGTCAAAGCTGGAGCCGAAATATTTTAAATGTCATCTTAAAAAAGTCCAAGGTTCATTTTTAGGGGGGGGTACCTCGAGGACTTTTTTTGGTGAGTCGCCCTAATGTATACATGTAAACCTTTCTCTGACTCTCAGTCACCAGTTATAAATAAAGTGTGATTTAAGTGATACCTGTATAGCATATCAGTCTTGTAGCCTACAGAGCAAGGGTTTTGGGTTCGATTTCCATTAAAGTCTCTAGTGCGTTACACTACACAGAGCACAAGGTTTATGTTATCTCTGTAGTAGTAATTAAAATAAAATTTATAGTAAATAATGACGTGAAATAAATAATTAAAGTAAAGTTACGTTTAATATAATAAGTGTAAAACTATCTAAGTATTTGTATAAGTTTAATCTGTATCTACAATTATATTGAATTGTGTAGATATCTACAATCGGGTCCGCCATCTAACGTTTTTTTTTCAACTAGTGCTTATTTCGTGAATGGTAACACTTAGCTCATGTCTGATTTGACAGATAATTAGTTTTATCCTTCCGCTGAACGAAGGTTGACCATCCAATGCGTTTTCGCTTCGCAGAAGATGCCGATTTTGGCAAAAAAAATTATCTTTTCAGATGAAGCTCATTTTGATCTTGACGGGTATGTAAACAAGCAAAATTGTCGCATTTGGGGCACAGAAAACCCGCACGCATACATTGAAAAGCCGACGCACCCAAAACGAGTCACTGTTTGGTGCGGATTTTGGTCCAGAGGCATAATTGGGCCATTTTTCTTCGAAAATGAGCAAGGAGTGTCCGCTACAGTCAATGGCGATCGTTATCGGGCCATGTTGAACAAATTGTTGTTCACAAAAATTGAAGAGGAGGATATTGGCAGCATTTGGTTTCAACAGGACGGCGCTACGTGCCACATAGCCGAAGCTACACTCGATGTTTTGCGCCCTGTTTTTGAAGATCGCATTATCAGCCGCAGAGCTGATGTCGTTTGGCCACCTCGGAGCTGCGATATGACACCGTTGGACTATTATTTGTGGGGTGCCGTCAAAGATAAGTGTTACGCCGACAAGCCAGAGACAATTGACGCTTTAAAGGACAATATTCTTGAAGCCATTGGTGAAATACAGCTGCACACAATCGATAATGTGCTTAAAAATTTAACCTGCATGGCCAGCCGAGGCAGCCATTTGAATGAAATTATTTTCCATTATTAACCGGAAGGATTGTACTTTCAAATAAAAAAAAGAAATTTGAGAAGATAATCAAAAGTTTTTTTTAAAGAATTTTCAAAACAAAAAGAAGTTATTTGGCGTACCCTGTATAAAATAAATTGCTCGGTAGTATAGACACTTAAGAAAATTTCATAAAATATTTAAGAAAAACTCACCGGCTGTTGAAATATGTATGTATGTATGTATATATGCATGTCATGATAATGTTAATATGTGTTGATGATGAGTAATTCTGAAAATAGTTTAAAATACATACCAGTTAAATCAAAAAGTTTTCTGAAATAAATAAATTCACAAACTTGAGTAATTCTCTAATTCTATATAATTTTGTTCTTCTTTTCTTATTTAATAAATACAAGTTACCACGTTTTCTTATCAATGAACTCTTAGATTGTCAGTCCAAGCCAACAAAGTTGTCTGTATGTGCCAAGTTTACCTGTCTGACTGTCTGTCTGTTCTTTTTTTTTTTTTTTTTTAGCTTCAAACAAGTACAAAACTATTCTAGTGTTTGTCCTCATTTGTTGAATTTCTCATGATGGCATTAAATGCATATATTTGCTCATTCATTCATTCATTCATACAGTCATTCAGTCAATTTGTTTAGTACATACTGTAAAATATTGATTTGTCTTGTGAATGACAAGGGAATTTTGGTTTTATTGAGTTCAACATTTCGCTAATGACATCACCATGAAACATTTTGTTTCCGTAATTGTACACGTTCATATTCATCAAGTTAGTGAAGAACGAAATCAAAAAAAAAAAAAAGTAATGATAGAAATTGTAAAAAATGAAAATTGATGTTTAATTCATCACTCGAAGTGAGTGATAAATGTTTTCCAAAATGTATTGGTAATGATGATATGAAATATGTTTTTAAGAATCGAGGGATATTTAAAAGGACATTATCAAAATTTTACATTTTGTTGGCAAGTGATTAAGTGGTAATAAATTTTGAAAAAGTTTGGAAATAGAATTAAGAATTCTACAGTTAGAATATTATATGAGAAAATGGAAACAACAACAATTTTTTCTTTCCATTTGTCGTATTCGTATTATATATCATGTCCTAATAATATAGCTACAGAATTACGTTTTCGTCGTTAGGTAAAAACTTTTCCTTGGATAAATATTCACCCTTATTCTGGTTGTCGTCGTCGACGTCGTCTTGCGTCGATAGTTTAAAATTGGTATTCTGTTTGTCGTTATTGACAGTTATAGATGACTGTCGACACACATTTGGTATTCTGTGAGTCAATACGCCGTCGATATTGTGTTGTGTCGACTCTGATTTTGTGGACTCTGATTTTATCGACATCATTTTTGGTAACGACGACGACGACAACCAGAATAAGGGTGATTATGATTCCTCTTAAAAATTGCTCGTTTTACGACCCCCCAAAGATTTTCAATAGGGTTCAGATCGTGACTTTGAGCTGGCCAATCAAGAACCCTTATTTTTTCAGCCAGGATGAGTAAAGCTGACCCATTCCTCACATCTACTCAGATTAGATCGGGCATTGAGTTGGAAGACGCTGTTAAAACATCGGCAAGGACCGTAAGAAGACGCTTGACTGAAAATGATCTCCATGGACGTATTGCGAGAAGAAAACCTAACGTGTCCAAAAAAAAAATTTTCAGCAACGCTTGCGGTTTACCAAAACCCACCGCCATAAAGTCGAAAAATTTTGGAAATTAGTCGTACGGAGTAATGATTCCAAGTTTAATATCTTTGGAAACGATGGCAGACCCTATGTAAGACGTCCTGTCAATACACAATTAGACCCAAAGTACACCAAAAAAAAAGCGTAAAGCATTGAGGTTTGTCAGTAATAGTTTGGGGTTATTTTACCTCATCCGGCATTGGTCCACTGGTAAGAATCGATGGGAAAATGACTGGGGAAATGTATAAAAACATCCTACGGAACAATTTAACTAAATATTACAAGGACGAATAACCACTAGCGTGGATATTTCAGCATGATAACGACCCGAACCATGCATCTCGTGTAGTTAAAGCTTGGTTTGCTGAGGAAAAAATAAGGGTTCTTGATTCGCCAGCTCAAAGTCCCGATCTGAACCCTATTGAAAATCTTTGGGGGGTCGTATAACGAGCAGTTGCAGCCAAAAAACCTAGCAAGCAAAAGGCACTTTGGCAGCTTATCCAGGCAGAATGGAAAACCCTTAGTCCTGAGCAGTGTCGTTAATCAACTCAATGCCACAAAGATGTACTGAAATAATACGCCAAAAACGGTACCCCACAAAATATTAAAGGTTCAAAATAGTTTGGGTGAAAAATAAAGCAATTAAATTAAATTCTCAATATTTTTTTTTTTTTTTTTCAGATAACTTAATTATGTATCCACTTAAATTTTAAGTCTGATATCAACACCGTTCTAAAACATTTTTTATAATGAATAACTATTTAAGTTTTTGTTGTTAATTAATTATTAAGCATATGAAATTAATAAATATTAGTTGTTTTTGTTTGCATTTTTCTTAAATCTTTTTAATTTTTACAAAAATGAAAAATTTGCTTAAGTGACTTAAGCTTAAGTGACAAGTAGATTTAGAATATATTATCATAATATCATAGCCTGCATTTATAATTTGCTTGTTTTATATTTCGAATCATTTTTGGCGAAAATAAAGTTATTTACCAATACACCGAAACGATATATAATATTTATTTCCATGATGAAATGAAATACTTATTTGAATGTACATATATGTCTTACTGAATACTGTCTACAAATATTTTAACCTTCCATCATGTCAATCATATTGTAATACATAAATATTTCGTGCAATATTTATAAAAGTGTCTGCGTTATTATTATTATTATAGACTAATTTTTGCCGCCTTCACTTTGCTGTCTGGACGAAAGTTGAACAATCTATTGTTAACTTTTTTGACTTTCAGTCTGTTTGTTATTCTTTCTTTTGGCTCGAAATATAACTTTTACTTTTAGCAGGGCATTACAAAAGGATGAATGCTATGAGTGGGGATGAAAAAAAAAGGTAAAAAACATGCAACATCAATAAAAGAAAGTTTTCCGAAACTATTTTTTGTAATTACATATTTTCTCTTTTTTGTTGTATTTTATTGTTTGTATGTATTTAAAGGGATAATAATTCAAGTTCATTTAAAAAAAAAGTAAATGAAATTCACATTAAAAAGAGTATGTACTTGTTTTAAAATAAATGCTTAATTTTGAATGTAAGCCAGGTATGTATCTCTGTATAAAATGTAATGCTGCATGCAAGGGTAAGCAGCTGAATCGTTTGAGGGTTTCCCAAAAGGTTAAAGAACCTTTTCTGTAAGCAGAGGATATTCTCAACCATTTTGTAACTATGCCAGAGAAGGAAGTCCTAAGGGTACATATCTATAAAGTAGATATATGTAATCGCCCTAGTAGGTAGTGTGTTGGCTTATTAGACGTGAGGTCACGGTTCAAACCCCAGGTCAGACATCTCCAGCAAAACGATATATGAAAAGATATTTCTTCAGTGGTTTCCTCTCAACAGATTTCTGGCAAAATCTCTGAGAGTAAATTAAATTGCCATGAAATGTTTCTCAAAAATATTTTGTCGCTTGGGGTCGACTTTAAACTGTAGGTCCTGCCAGTAATGTATAAAATTAACACACACAGCATTAGTGGTGCGAGAAGCTATGTTGTATGCATGTAAATAGACCGCAAGCAATTTCATAAAAAACGTCATAAAATTGCAATATTATGGGCAAAAGTATGGGCAAAGAAGATAGTGAAAAAGTACAAGGTGGCGCAAAAGTAATCCTCCTATCAGAAAATGCTATAAATTTTGCGATTGGCCCCTAATGTCAGTTTTGTTTTGACATTTGTATAGTAAACACATGCGAAATACACGTTAATAAACAATGTTACGCTACACTGCTCCAGAACGCGGAATATTGCTGACTATTTATTTGACCAATAATCGGTCGGTGACTTTGGCACAACGTGAATTTCGTCGCAGATTTCCTGGCCGTCCAACGCCTACTGGTGAAACACTGCGACGTTTAGCCGCTCGCCTCGAAGAGACTGGCACAACACGAGATGCTGCCAGGCGTGGCAGACCCCTGAGTAGCCGTTCTGCA
Source organism: Sarcophaga caerulescens (assembly GCA_927399465.1). Classification (NCBI taxonomy): domain Eukaryota; kingdom Metazoa; phylum Arthropoda; class Insecta; order Diptera; family Sarcophagidae; genus Sarcophaga; species Sarcophaga caerulescens. The sequence goes on along the minus strand of OV656872.1, from coordinate 51,044,574 downwards.
GAGAATATTGCTGCTGTAGCCGAGGATGTCATGGAAGCGCCGTCGACATCGACCAGACGACGTGCCACGCAAATGGGTATCAGTCGACGGTCTTTACAGCGAATTTTGGTACAAGATTTGAAGATGCTTCCGTACAAAGTCCAGACGGTACATCAGCTGTTAGCTGCTGACCGCCTATCGCGTCTAACATACGCTCAAGCCATCCTTAAACACCACCAAGAGGAAGATGATTTTTCATCAAAAATAATCATGAGTGATGAGGCCCATTTCCATCTTAGCGGGTACGTAAATAAGCAAAATTTACACTTCTGGGGCAGTGAAAATCCGCGTGTAACCCACGAAGAGCCATTACACCCGCTCAAAGTCACTGTATGGTGTGCTGTTTTCGCTGGAGGAGTCATCGGACCTTTTTTCTTCGAAGACGTCGCGGGCCAAACGGTTACTGTGAATGGTGAGCGCTACAGAGCAATGATCAACGAGTTCTTTTTGCCGCAACTTGATGAATTGGGATTGGAAAACATGTGGTTTCAACAGGACGGTGCAACGGCACACACTGTACGTGCCACAACCGATATGCTGAAGGATGCATTTATCGGGAGCCTAATATCCCGTTTAGGCGATTTGCACTGGCCAGCAAGATTGTCTGATTTGACCGCTCCAGACTTCTTTTTGTGGGGCTTTTTGAAGTCGCGGGTTTATGTCAACAAGCCTCAGACTCTTGCAGCTCTTAAAGCTCTGTGGCGGCGGCCATTTACATGACATCATATTCTCGACTTGATGTAAAAAAAATTAAAAGACCAAATAAAAATAATCCACAAGAAGAATCAAAGTTTTTCATTTTTTTTTTAATTACAGCCAAAAAACATCGGAAGTTTACTTTTGCGCCACCTTGTATTATTGGTTCGAGAATTTTTATATAAAACTAAAATTTTTGAATTAAAATTCATTATATTTTCCAATATTATCTCTTTTGAGCGCTATACATGCTGACCATTTGTCGAAGATTTAGCGAAATCAGCAATCATTGAATTCAAAACAAAATTTTGTGGAAAGCCACTTTAGAAAATGGCTAAATTCGTCAAGAATATGATTCTCTTCAATTTTGATAGGGTTCAACTGACCAACAATGCCTGTTGATAGAAGCATGGTTCTCAGCGGCTTACTGGACCACCTTCGTACTATAAGCACATTTTGAAGTAAGACTTAATTTTTTTGCTCTACGAGTATTAAAAGCCTACATATTTTGCAGTCTTATAAAATATTGAATAACTTATTGTAAATAATTTCGCATTTAATTTAAAAAAAAAAAACATTTTTTTTCATCTTCTTTCTACAAGGGAAGTCGCCGTGGTCTAGTAGGTAGTGTGTTGGCTTATTAGACGAAAGGCCCGAGTGCAAATCCCAGGTCAGACATCAAAACGAAAATATGAAAATATTTCTTCGGCGACTTCCTCTCAGCAGATTTCTGTCAAAAAACTCTGAGAGTAAAAATTGCCATGAAAAACTTCTCAAAAATCTGTCGTTCGGAGTCGACTTTAAACTGTAGATCCCGCCACTCATGTATAAAATTAACGGACACAACACGTGTGTTGTGAGAAGCTAGGACGTTGTACAATGGGTCAATTCGACCTCCGGGTACTGTACTTGTCACAGTTGACAAGTACACGTCATCTAACCTAACCTTCTACAAGGGAGTATTTAAATTATATTTTATTTATTTTTTTTTGTTTTACTGTATAATTTTATAATTAAAATCTGTAAAGTCATGTATAAGAAAGCAAACTTATGAAATATTAAGTTTTGTTCGTTTTGGAAATTCTTTTTTGCGAAAGCAAAATAACTAAACTTTTCAAACGTGTATTTTCAAAAAAAATTTGCATAATTTTCATTCAGTGGCCAAATATTTAAATAAGAAAAAAGCAACAACAATTTTCTTAACAAAATGTTCAACAACAAAGAATTTATTGGATAATAAGCAAAATGGCAAGCCATGTATTGCAAGTAGGGTTTGTGGATTTTTGCACAATTTTCAGGGAATTGCAAATAAAAAATTCCTAAGATTTCTTGGCCTAATATATGATACAGGTTTCGTGTTAGACACATTCGTTTTTAATCCATTTTTTCCCCCACACATTGTATAATTTGAAGTTCACTTTACCTGCAGCACTGGAATTTTCGTACACTAAACCCTAAATGTATTTAAATTTAACCACATATTTATAGAGAAACTCGTAGCCTCTTTTGATGATGATACTCCTTCGATTTTTATTGCCTCATCCGTTGTGTTGATGATGTTTTTTGTTCTAAACAATGCCTCTGGGTTGTAACAATTACTTGATTTATTTATGCATACATGGCTAAAACACATTTTGTGTTAGAAGAATAACAAAAACAACCAACAGCACATATAATTTTATAAACAAAAAAAAAAAAACACACACAAACAACAACCATCCCATTCCAAAGAAATTCTAATAATAAAAAATCACACCCGTCAAGTCCACAAAACGAAAACGAAAAATTCCATTCAAAGACTGACTCAAACAAACGTTATAATAATGGTCAGTCATCAACTTCCTGCAGCAGCAGGCAATAGTGATGACCAAAAAAAAGTTTTAGCTCAAACTGCTTTAAGTTTGCTGCAGAAACAATCGGTATTGACGATGGCTTCAATGCTTCATTCAACTCAGGTCTTTTCTCTAATCGTTGATGCGGTTGAGGAGGTTAGGCCAATACTGATGACGGCGACTACAACATTGAAGATGGTGAAGTTTGTTGTTATTTGGCATATTTGGAAAGAAACCCCAATTTCAACAGTTTCCCAATTTTTTTCTTTGAAAATCTTTTTTACGATTACGGTAATAGTCGGATTACATAAACAAAACACATTTATTTTGGTTGAGTTTTTTTGGGTGGACTAAATGAGGACATGAATGTGGTTGAGCAGTTTGCTTTAGTCTTCAATAATTGTTATGGATGGATGTCGTTCCATGTACTCGTTGAAAATTATTCTCTGGGTCGTTTGTCCCACAAAATAACAAATTACCAATATGTGTTGCAGAAATATGCATAAATGTACAGTGGGACGGAAGCTAGAAAATTAGAAAGAATTTCGGAAATAAATTTTCAGTTCCATGAGTTTGATTCATGAATGATGCGGACTCATTTTTTGACAAATTTTTCCACCATTTTTTTATAATTATATTGTATTTATTCCCGATTTCATGGATCTTATTTGTTGACGCCACTAACACGTTGTTTGCCGCAAGCATAAATAGAAATTAGCTTAAGTGTACAACAACAGCACTGATGCTTGCTATATGGTGGAATCATTTCGATATGCACGCAGCACTTGGTCCGTCGAGTGTGTTTATAGGATAATGCTTCACAGAGATAACGACAATTGGAAATATATTGCTCCACATTGTTGTCTATAAACTTAGATGATACAACATCAACAACCGTCTGATGTTTTTGATCCAATTTAGAGGATTGGTCGGAAAAGTTATGGTCGAGAAGCATGAGCTACAATTTATATCTCATGTTACTTGATGTATAAGCGATCGTGCTGACTAGCAGCGATGATAAAACACACTCAGATTGTACTCCAGTGTCGACTTATTAATTTGGAAGATCTGGATTGAGTAAACGTGATAGTTGATCATACTTATTCAGCAGTGTGATATATTGCAAGATTCTGCATAGATAGAGATACTACTCCAAACTTTATAATTCATGTAATAAGAAACCACATTACGAGTACAAAAAGTCTAGAATGCTACGACAATAATTTGATTATGGCACCTTATTACGCTAATCACGAATATATTGAAAAAAGTCTTCAAACCGGATACGTACCACCAGAGGCATTTTTATACCTAGATAAAAATGGTTTTATGCAAAACGAAATTGGCATTCCTATATTCTACCATGTTTATAGACGAGCCACTACGAAAAATATTTATGAAAACCAACTGACAGCGGACAATAGTAGATTTGATACTAGTGTATTTTCAGAGGATATAAATCTAAATATTAATGGAAAGTATTGGTGCTCACTTAATAATTTTCATTTTTCTTGCTTTTAACCCTTTTTTATGTTTTTGTAATATAAAAGTAATGATTTTTTTGCCATTTATTTCATTACAATAAGTTGTATAAATTAACATTTTTTTGTTAAACTTATATAATTATGTAGTTTAAAATGATAGCATTAATTTATGTAATACTAGCAGATTGTACCCGGCGTTGCGCGGGTTATGTAGTTTGGATTAGTTTAAAAAATTAAAAAAAATTATTATTGGGTCATTTTTTCTTTAAGACCGATTTTCTTGAAATTTGGGATATCGAGCTTTTGTCGGTGCAGGTTATAGGCAATAAATCTTTTCAAAATTTTGACCCAAAGGGGAAAAAAATGGAACAAAGGGAGAAAAAATGGGCAAAAATTATTACTTTATGCATAAATGCTGTATTTTATCTGTTTTAAAGGTATTTTTTTACGATTTAGCTTGGTTAAGTTTCCTAAATAGCTATTGGAGGTGTTCCGTTTATAAAGTTATACCAAAGGGGGTCCAAAAAGGGGGAAAGGGCCGAAAAACGGGTAAATTGAGTGCATTTATATTTAGGACTTAGAGTATACAAAAAACTGAATTGTTTGTTAAACCGGTTTTCGAATAATTTGAAAAATTGCATTTTTTAAGAAACCAGTTTCAAAACCGGTTTCCAAACCGATAAACCGGGTTTTTATTTATTGTTATTTTTAATGCAAAAATGACCCAATAATAATTTTTTTTAATTTTTTAAACTAATCCAAACTACATAACCCGCGCAACGCCGGGTGAAATCTGCTAGTAAATTATATTGAACATCAAAAAATGATTACATACATACATATGTACATTGGTCATAACAACCCTTCAGTCAGGATTACGACCTAGCTTCTCAAACGACTTTTGCTGTGTGTGTTAATTTTATACATTAGGGGCGGAAACTACAGTTTAAAGTCGATTCCAAACGACTAATTTTTGAAAAACTTTTCAAGGAAATTAAATTTACTCTCACTGTTTTTACTAGAAATCTGTTGAGAGGAAGTCAAAAAATCATTAAGAGTGCTAATAAGGAGCCTCATTGCTCAAATAAAGGGTAGAAAGTAGAGTTGAGAAATCACAGGATCGCAATTAAAAATGTTGCTCTAGATATCGTCATATCATTTGGCTTGTATCATGGATTTTTTATGCTTTTGACATGAGGATCGAGTGAGTAAAATTCTTCTTGAGTACTCCATATCTATGAAAGTGATTGATATTTTGGTCAGAGAGATCACCAGAAAAACAACTAACTTAGTTCATATAATTAACCAATTTATTTTCTGAAGTGATGACACACATAAAATGACGGAGATTTACTATGATTTAGCAAATAAGAATGATATTTTTTCAAGTACTTGAGATAAGTAAATTCACTGACTAATAGTAATTTAATACCGAGGATAGTTTTGATGTTAATAAAATACATTTATAAAGTAAATAGGGAGACATGTATTTTATGTTTTCCTATTTTACTTTTAATTAAAAATTAGTTTGTTCATGTTTTAAAGTAATAAAAATTTTACTTACAAGGTCACTGTTTTACACAATTTTACAATGCAGTTGCTTTTTCCAGCATTTCTAACATACTGCTTCTGGTAAAATGCCTGTAAACATGCATTTTCAACAAAACTGTTTTAAACAATAGAAACGCATATTTCAATAACATATTCGATATACACTGTTCTCATACATCCATGCATAAGCCCATACAAACGGCAGGAATTTTTTTACTATAGCAGACCCTGTTAACATAACAAGTGGAGAGTTTTCGTAATAACCATCAAAGAAAATTGAATTCCAAACATACATATGTAAGTATATGTATATGAATGATTGGAACGACTATGTAACGTGTAATCATAGAGATGGAGAGACAAAAGGACGTTCAAATAGACAGATAGACAGGCGGACGGACAAGCAGATAGACAGACATATATAGTATCAAACATATATTTGGTATAAATTATAGTTAGAGGGAGAATAACTGTGTTTTATTCTACGATTTAATTCTATACAAATTCAGAGAAAAAACAGTATTTGTATGGGAAAAAACAAAGAAACAACAAAAGCAAAAATTTCAGAAAAAAAAAAACTTTTGAAATGCACTCCAAAACCAACCAACGAACAATGGCAATGACAGTTCTACATACAGACCATTATTTGCATTTGTAAAGTTCAAGTGGCAGTAAGTGGCTGTTAAGAATTCTTTTCAATTACTCGTTGAATGCGTCGATGGTTAATCGATTAATCAAATCAACATTCAAAAATTGAGAAATATCAAAATTATTTTTTCATTAATAAAAAATTGAAATTAATTGAAAATGAAGCAAGCAATTCAATTAAAATAATTCTTTTCCAAAAGGCGTAAAAACTACTGAAAAGGCGGAAATTTTCAACGACTGAAAGTACAAATTTGGATATTTATAATGATCGGAAAGATAGGGGTTAAATCAATAGACCTCAAGGCCATTTTTGCCACGATGACAGAGCGATAGAAATGGGTGCACTAGTTGTATACGAGTAATGACTAGTGAATGAAGCACCAATCTGTCTCCCCAAAATATTGCCATAGTCTGGTGGGTAGTTTGTTTTATTCGAATATCTGATAAATCCCATACACAACACTCTTCACAATGTAAGTGATGAAATTAAAGCTTGCCTGACTAACTGACTATACAAATTTAAAATAACATGTAAGGGGAAACGAAAATTAAAAAAGAGAGAATAATATATAAAGAATTCCAAACGGAAATTTTAACTGTTTGTTAATGTAAAACTATCAAGTTAACAAAACATAACATACATAATGATTATTTGCAAATTTGTTTTAATTTGAAATTACGTACGCATACAATTTTTAGACGGAATGAGTTTATTTCGTACTTTTATACTGGGATCATATTGGATAGAAAACTAAAATGCAACATGAATGAATACACAATCCAGAACCACTAAAGCGATAATTGGTCTTTATTGAACTGAGACCGAGACAACAAGAGCATGTAAGTTATGCTGAAATCTACAAGGTGATACCAAAACCCACTTTCGATCTTTTCTTTTCAACATGATACCGGATATATCTTTTTATAATAAAACATCATCCAATAATTCACTCTTGAATGCAGATCACGCGAGAAACTCTATCGTTTAAAACAACTGAATCTTAAACTATCCCATGTACTACCCGATTACTATACTAATCAGGCTGAAATAATGGCTATAAAGATTGACGCTGGGCAAATCCGGTACATCGTATGCTGATATACTTATATTAACAGACGCTAAAGCGATCGTTAAGTCCCTACAGAATATGTAAGCATCTTATATTATCCAAGTATTCTTCGTGTCTCCAGAGTAGAAAGCGGGACATTCGACATTCCCTTATGCGGTTTCTGGACACGTGAACACATAGCGCAACAACAAAGCCGACGCGATTGCAAAAGCTGACACATAATAATTAAATAATATTCACTTACCGAGGAGCTAATGATCTTACACACACTTCATTCATTTGCAAAAGAAAGATAGGGTAATAAACCCAATTGCATACAGCCCAGACCGATATAGATATAAGCAGAACAACCTGACCAGATTCCATCTTAGGAACCTTACAGTACACTAGTCTCGGGATACACACGCCCGAAGATAAGGAATACTTCACAGCGACAGTTGCAGAAGCTGTAACGACAAGGAAGAAGAGAGGACCATAGCACGTTTTCTATTTCATTGTCGGGCGCTTGGGAAACAAGGAAGAAGAATTCTTTGGCACGCAGAATATACTGCCAGAACGTTTCTAGCTAAAACAGATTAAAATTCACATCTTCTAACTAAATGGTAGAGAGATACCAACCAGGAGTTGTAATTATATGATGGAATAGGTAGTATTATAGGGCCCAAGAGTTTTTTATTCTACTAGAGAATTATAAAATAAACCCTCCATAAAGGGTTGCAGGCGATTATACAACACATTTTTGTTGGAACAAAATATATACATATGGAATCGATTGTGGACATAGTTTGAACTGTCTCTCTCTTTCTATGCCTTGTGCGATCCCACTGGCCAATGAAGTGGTCATCAATGCCGGTCTAATAGTCCTCTTGAGAATATAGAATCTTACATTTAACTCGGCTTTGTCACTTTGAAAACAGGTAGCTGGCTTGAGAGGTTTCAGTGAATACATTATTTTATTATAATTTTCAACGTTGTCTTCTAAGGACTTCGGTACTGGACCTTTCAGACAATTTCTGAAACTAAATTCTAAATTCTGCAATCGTTCTGGAAACGCTCAATGCACGTATTTATTAACTACAGATTACTAAGAACATTTGAAAAATTCTAGCCAATATGTACAGATTTCTCTTACATAAGGAATCTCAATACTAAACAGCAAGAAAATCTTAACGAGGAATTAAAATAGCATCGGTCACGTATTGAGGAGGCCTCAGGAAGATAAGTTTACAAAAACGATTGACAGGCAACGGCTGCACTTTTTTTTGTACCACTAACGCTCAGTGGCCCCTACTCATGCAGTGCATTGTGTTGGAACTAGGAAAATATATTATGGAAAGGAGAAGAGTAATGTTTTTGGACACTAGATTTGAATCTCTTTATATCATAAGGGGCAGAAAAGACTTCTGCACTAAGGGAGTTCCACATATAAATAGTCCTGCTAAAAAACGAATTTTGTCTGTAACGCATTGTACGATCCATTGACCTATTGACCACAAACGGATGTGCTCGCTGAAAAAGACAAGTGTTACGTAGGAATACATGATTCTCCAGAACAAGTCTCGTTATTTGGATAGAGCAAAATCCATTGTAGTAGTGATAGAACAGTGAAACACAAGTCACATTGCGATGAAGCTCCACTGAATCAATGGAATTGGATACCCTACTGCCATTACTGAGCACCTTAATATGGTTATAAGAAATCGAATTTGAATTCCTAACCTATAGCCATAGGAATTAAAATAAGATATTCGTAGACATGAATACGTGCATCAAAGCATTTATTATTTGATCCATTTGGCTACTGGAGTTATTGTTTTGCTGCAATTGCAAGTCAAATGCAATATCAAGTGTAAAAGTGTCATAAATGTATGTATGCACTATGCATGTAAGTATACATGTGTATATGTGATCTAATTTTTATAGGCCATTGTTAATCCTTCTTATAAAATTTTTCAATTGTTTTCTCTTGGCTTAAACAACACAAAAATTTAAATAAAATTTTTTTTTTCTAGCAATTGCTTACTAAACGTCTGTCTCCTTATATACACAAGTTTTAGACCAGTGTAATTGCTGTTGTTGCGTTGTCTACGGTTGATGCCAATGGCTGATGCTGTTCCTAATGCCATTATCATTATAGCCACAAACAATACAACACTCTATAATTTGGTTGGTTTTTTTTTTGCTATTTTTTTTTCTACCAGAGATCTTTTTACGATTTATGAACAAAATTTTTATTTTCATTTTTGGTTTTGTTGTTTTTTTTATTGTTGTTGTTGTTGTTATTGTACATTTAACTCAGTCTCCTTTAACGTTAATAATGCAGTCGTGCTGTGGTAGACGTTAACAAAACATTTGGCAAATATCTAATAAATAACAACTTATTATTGTTGTTGGTGTTGTTGGTGTTACTGGCCAGTTTTTGGCTAAAATTTATTTGTATTGTTTTGATAGTGTCATAATTTTCATAATGAGCAGAAAAAAACAAAAAATCAAAAAAAAAATAATAAAGGATTAGGGTTAAATAACTGTTGGCAATTGATGCAAAAGTTAGGTTTTATGAAGGGTACGTATGGTGTGGCTGGTCAGAAGAAGAGACAATTATGGCTGAAATATTTAAAGTGAAAACACAAATACCACAAGCTGTGACTGGCAACAGTTAGAAGAGCTTACAAATATATATGTATACATGTAGATATATGCAAGTATGTACATACATATGTATGTATTAATATTACAAGTGAATAGCAGATGTTTTGCTTAAACAGGATTTCGTATTCGTATCTATAAATGTTAGATCGTTTTTTTTTTTTCTTCTTTCTTAAGAAATTATGACAGCTTTTGTGTGATAACAAACCGCGGATTAAATGTTCTGCCTAAATCATGGAGTTGTGCGCTATTATAACTGGGTATGGTAAACCAAACATCAAAGGAAATCCAAACATTACAGGTGTAAAATTATATTCCTTGGCAAACACTTGTCTAGTCGGGTTTCTTTGTAAATAATAAGCCTTTAATATGATTTTTTAAATCAATTCTGTGATTCTGCTGATTTGAAACACGTGCAACCGTAGCCTTTAAAGATTTACAAATAAAGAACTTCTCAATTGTGGTTTGACTACAAAACGAATTAAATTAAATTAAATTGGAAATTAAATGAATTGCAAATTAAATTTCTAGTCTTCTTATTTGCATTGCTTAATACGCTACATTAAATAGTAATAATATAGGGTTCTAAAGGATGTTTGAAGAATTGTAGAGTTTTTACAAAATTTTTAAAGATTACTATGTAATGACCGCATTTTCCTTAATGTCCTTCATTAAAAAATTAAGGTTTAAATAACTCAAAAAATGTCAATTATCTAATCAGAATTGTTCATAAAACTGCACACAGGGAAGAAAATGTCTTCGTCTTTTTTTAATTACCTTGATCATGACATTTTCTAACTGTCATTATTCGATATTGTTCTGTAATTTAATATAAACTCAGGACAGAAATCCTAAATAGAGGTAAATACAAACCTCGTATATGGGTTTGATTGATTAAATATGCTACTCTGACACATGTTATTGTCGAGGGATTATATACAGTGGCTCACATTAATATTCGGTATTTTTATTTTCATTTATTTAAACGAAAATTTTTGCAAGAGAATGAATAAAACTTAGAAATTTTATGTTTTAAAAAGAAAATATATTTCTCGAGATCAAATTAATTTATTCTTAGAGTATAAAGCGTTAATAAAATTAGATAAATAGGACATAAAGTAAAAACTTAACAAAATTCAGGTCTCATTAATATTCGGTTTTTTCAATGAAATTAAATTAAACTCCTTAAAAATTATATTATATTAGTATTTTGTTGGAAAACCATTATTTTTTACAACCTCCGATAGACGATTAGGCATATTATAAATAATTTTTTTTTTTAAGTAGTCTGTACTGATCTTATCCCATTCTTCCTGCAGTACTTTTTTAAGCTCATTTCTAAATGAAATAGATTTTTTACGCACTTGGCGCTCTAAATGATCCTATAAATTCTCTATGGGGTTAATATCAGGTGATTGGGCTGGTGTATCAATCACTTCTGGGCAATTATTTTGCAACCACTCGCGCACAACATGGGCTTTATGTTTGGGGTCGTTATCTTGGTATAATTTGAAGGTCGAAGAAATTCCCATTTTTTCGGCAGATTGATTTAAATTTTCCCGCAAAATGTTTAAGTACATATCCTTGTTCATGATTCCGTCAATAAATACTAGGTTTTCGACTCCCTTTGCTGATATACAGCCCCAAACCATCACATGCCCACCTCCGTGTTTTACTGTGGGAGTAATGTTTTTCCTTTCAACTATTCATTAGGTTTCCGCCAGACCATTGTTTTTCCATCGCTACCAAAAATGTTGAATTTGCTTTCATCAAGGAAAATAACGTCTTCCCACCAACTCGCAGCCTTTTTAAATGCTCCTTTGCAAATTTTACTCGACGTTTTCTGTTTTTTAAATTTAAAAACGGCTTCTTACGAGCAACACGGCCATTCTACCTTTGCCTCTTAATGGCACGACGTATTGTTTCCGCGGATACAGTCTTATTTAAGTCCGCCTTAACTTCACTTACTATTTTAGGAGCACTTAAGCGTGGGTTTGTCTTAATTTTTCTGACAATAAGGCGCTTTTCTTATTATCTATTTCTATTCAATACTGAATATTAATGTGGCATATATTTGTGCAATACATCAGTATTTTAATTATAATAATTTAATTTGTTTAATGAATGTAAAAATATGCAACACACAAAAGCACTATGAGTTTGATTATTATTTTATAAAAGAAAATTTTTGAAAATCCTATACATTTTTTTTAAAAATTAAGGAATTAAATAACGAAAACCAAATACTGAATATTAATGAGAGCCACTGTACAGTCGACAACAAAAGTCTTAGTACCCTAATATATTTAAGCAATTTCTTGAATTTTAACCAAAAGTTTGTATAAAAATTATAGTTATTTATATTTATTTCATTAATCTATTTCTGTTTTATTATAAAACAAAAAATAACAGAAAAGAAAAATAAAGAAAATATTCTGGTATCACCATATCTTGGCACCGCAAAAGTTAAGGTACCCCTAAGAAAAAAACCTACTAAATATAAGGAATAATATTTTCATATATTAAGCCTTTGAATTCTAAATTTACTTTAATTTCTTCTTGAGCGTATCTGCACTTTTTCGGTGCAAAAATAAGGAGTCAATAGAAAATTTTTCTTATTTTACTCTTATCATTACAACTCTTCAGTCAAGATTACGACCTAGCCTTCCGCACCACGTATGTTGCGTGTGTTAATTTTATCAATAAGGGGCGGGACCTACAGTTTAAAGTTGATTCCGAACGATAGATTTTTGAAAAAGTTTTCACTGCAATTTTATTTATGGTGTTTTCTTTTCTACCAAAAAATGTGCATTGTGCATGTGCAAAATGCAATTTTGTGTTTGTTTCTTAAAAATGTTTCGCCCTCAAAAAGGGTGGTATGTTTTATTGTAAATAATTCGTACTTGCCAATGGTGGAGGGCATTACATTTTCTGCCCTGTATAAATCGAGAGTGCTGATAATGCCCTGTAAAGCAGATGACTTTTGTTTATTTATAGGGCTACCAGATGAAATTTAAAAAAAGCCGCATGGTATCTTTATCCAATTTTGAAGTTAATTTTTTCATTGTTTTGTGGAGTAACCTTAAGGAAACATTAGATTATTAAAGATACATGGTCAGTAACAATAAAAAATTTGCATTCAGTGTTAGAACAGTGTTACAAAATATTTTTTGGTTATAAAAAACAGCGCTGAAAAAATGAAGTTGAAAATTTAGCTATCTGGCAACACCTTTCTCATATTTACATATGTATTTTATTGAAAAAAAATACAACATATTTTTAAATCTAAAACCTTAACGTTAATACTTGTAAAACATTTAATACGTACAAAACACTTTTTTTTAAATTAATTTTTAATATTTTTATTTACATTGAACAAATTGCCATTTCCTCATTCATTATCTTAATAAGTGGTAAACACAGGGCATACCCTTTTTTAATATTTGTGTTATGTTCTTCTCAAATAAAAAATTACATTGTATCAGGGTTGGTCAGCAATTTTTTTAATGCACCTTGTAAGAGGGTGATATTTCCTTTGCAGAAAAGAAAACACCATTACTCTCAGAGTTTATGCCAGAAATCTGTTAAGAGGAAGTCGACGAAGAAATATTTTTCATATTTCGTTTTGTTACAGATGTCTGATCTGAGGTTTGAACCGTGGCCTTACGTCTAGTAAGCGAATACACTTCCTACTAGACTACGACGACAATCGACAAGGGAGTATTAGAAGAATTCATATATTCTGGTTAAAAATAATCAAAACACTAACTTAAAGGTCATTTCTTTCGCTTGATAATGTAGAACCTACCACCTCTTGCCTCCGCACGTTGAGATTAGGCATTCATGTAGTCACTACTGGCTGATCAGTTTTAGGAAATGACAGAACTAAGAAAATTTTAATAAGACGAATTAGAGAAATAAATGATAAAATTAGCCATATTCTCCGGTAGAATACTTCAATCATATATAAAAAACTCTTTTCTAACAATGAAATCCAGAAGCAGTAAAAATTATGAATGAGAAACAGTATTCTAAAGGCATTTGAACGCACCACAAATAATCATCAATACGGATGCTCAATACGTCACGCTAACGTGTCTAGCAACTTTACAGGCAAGTAAACATATGTAAGTATTCGAAGCCAATTTTATAGGTGGCGTGTTATAAGGCATCTTGCGCCTAGATTTTCTAGAGAGTATGACATCCAAAACGAACATCATAGGAAGTAGGATGCGCCACACCGTGAGAAAGACTAGGACACGATGTGCAAGCATCATTACGTTGAATGCAGCAAACGAAAGGTGTCGTTTTTTTCACGTTGTGAGTAAGACTAGGCCACAATGAGCAACCTTCATTACATCGAGTGCAGCATTCCAGAGGCGTCATTTTCTAAAAACCTTAAAACATGTAACTCCTTTAAATTCTACAGGAAATATAGTTATGGCTTGACCATAAACCCTAAATTATGACATTACGCCTTTATGAAGCTAAGGGATGATTTTTGGCCTTTGAGTAAATCATGTCAAGATACAAAGTTTCATTAAAGTCCCAGATTTTGCTTGTCAGTGTAAGGAAGGGTAGTGTAGTGTATTCCATTTAGGGATAACATATGTATGTATAACTGTTAGAGGTTGATATATGTATATGTGTGCTTAATCCCATACACAGACAGTTTCATCGGTACCTTATTTACTTTTTTTGAAAACTTCTGTTCCAATAACGATCACTTAGATTTAATTCTCATAAAGTGTATAAATGTTAGCCTTGGACAACCTTTCTTATAAAAAAAAAAAACCAAATCATTTAGGGCATAATTTAAAGGCCATATAAATTTGGTAAGTCAGTCATTTATCTTATCACCGAATGGCTTTTAGAGGATATTTTTTGTTTGTTTGTTTTATTAACGTATACGTTCTTAAGGCTTTTATGATTTTCACATTTTTTTCTTCTTGTTTTCCTTTGTGTATCTTATGTTAAAGAACAACAACAAACATTTCTCGCAACAATATTTACTTCAAGCGTTTTCATTGTTTCTGGTCTAAATTCTTTCGAGGCTTTTTTAATTCTATTTAGTTCTGTTCATATATTTTTATTGGTGCTTTTTTTTTGTTGTTTTTGTATTCGTTGCTGTTCTTTCTTTCTGACCACAACCGTGAAATAAAGTAAAAAGAATTAAAAGAAAAAAAAAAACAAAGAAAAACAAAAACTTAAAAAAGAAAAACATCTTTTGAAATGGCCATAAGTCATAAGCCATTCTATGTATGGTAGTGGTAGTAGTTGTATAACAAGAGCTACAACAACAATAATATCAAAGAAAACAAAAAAATATTGTTACAGTATTTGTATTAACGTTGTTTTTAACTTGAGGATGGATACCCCATCGCCACAACTGTAAGGACCATTGCTATGGTACATTTTTCAATGTAAGTGTACTTTAATTTATGTTGCCCTACACCGACATATGTGGACTGTTAGAGCAGAACCACTAAACGATTAAATATCATTTTTGAAAGCAAATGACTGACATCGTTAGATAATTGGATGACAATTACAATTATGGACACTGTCTTAATCGGAATAGCTTATGAATTAAAGTACGTATACCATTGGAATAATAATTTTACGGTTTTCATATTAACAAATTGCTATTTCGTTTATAAATGCTCTCAGCTGCCAAATGCCCCAAGAAATTTTGGTGTAGGTTATCTCTTGGTTCGGTTTGATTGTCTATAAATTTTCTTTTACCTGTTATTGTTATTGTTGTTGTTTTATTATTCTAGCTGCCAAGCGTGACTTTTGTTGCTTCTCTTTATTATCAGTTGTTGTTTAGTTGTCTTGGTTTTTGCTTTTATGTTTCATGTTTTTGTTTTCCATTTTCTATTTTCGTTCTAGAATGCCGGCTTATTCTCTCAGTTAACGCTTTTAAACAATAACAACAAAATGAATAAAATGAAAAACCCCAAAAACAACAAAGCACAGAATGTTGTGCAGAAATTGCCGCAGGTGAAATGAGTACCAGTGCTAAAGGAAAATACAACGTACCATATGATTTCATGAGCACAAGTTTACAAGTTTGAAAAGAGAATTAAGTTTTTAACACTGAGAGAAATTGAATGCTTTTCACTTTGTTGGAAATAATTGATAATTATTGCATTAGGCCTTAACAATTTAAACAAAAACTAACGGAACCACTGAAGAATTTGGAGTTTAAGTCTAAAGATCATTTTCAGCATCACATTAGTTACATTGACCTGAAGAAATGAATTTCCTCAATCTCAATAAAAAAAAACATCAAAGGACCTCAATACATTGTGCATTTTATTCCCTAGCCGATAGACAATCCCAACTCTTCAGAGAGTATAACACAGACAGTGAATATCAAAGAAAGTCGGACAGGGCCACCTCTTGAAAGAAGTAGAAATCAATAAATAACAACAATTGTCAATATGTAAGTGACGTATTTAAAAAAGAGAAATATAATGTTTTTTCTCTCTGTGTGTTAAACTAGAAACCACAAAAAACAATTCTCTCCTCTGTTCTTTGTTCTCTTTGTTAGTTTATGCAGTGTCTGTTGCTTTCGTCTGTAAACAGAAATAATATGATTTTTAACGCTTCAAACTAATTTCTTTGTATCATCAGACCGCCGCTCCGAACAATAAAAACAAACTTGGCAGACAAACTAAGCAACAGAAAGAACAACGTGATGATGAGGAGCAACACTGAACCAGTCGACCGACCAGCGCCAACCACCATCGTCAAGCAGCCAGCCAATGTCAGTTGGCCTTTCGTTCTTTTTTCCATTCTTTGTTGGTTTGTCTTCTTTTTATTTTGGTTTGGTTTGGCTTTACTTGTTTCATTTCAGCTCTCCAAAACTATGGAAGAAGACAACTTCTTGTTGAAGTTCAGTAAATAAGCAGAGACATTTCATGCAAACGCTTCAGTCTATGACAAGATTTTATCGTGTGCGTACCAAATAAACGTACGAGATACTTAATGCGATTGCGCAGTGTTTAGTTCTGTTTACATTCGGTGTGTGTTTTATTTTTGTTTTTCTAGTGAGAACGAAAGCAGCCACATTTTTAAATGCGATTTGTTGCATATTAGTTTATTCTTTTACTTGCAACTCGTGTCAGTTTAACGGCAACATTACAACGTGTTATTAGTGTCTCTTATTCTGCTATTCTGTGTTCAACTCCTTTCTGGCATGTCAGATGACTTTAAGGTTGACACTGTCTTACTGTAAATTGTACCAGTTTTTTCGTGAAAATTTCGCAAAACAGAAAATAGAAAAATTCAATAATACGGTCTATTACAAGCAGTGAAAAAAATAACGTGTTAAAACTGTTAATATTATTAACGGTGCGTGTTTTTGGAATATTAAAAATACTAAAAAAAAAAAATTATAAAAAAATATTTTTCCCTCCCCCGCTCTGTATCTCTCTCTCTATCTCTTTGTCTAAAACGTTTTCCAATATTTGTTTCGCTGTCAATGGACTAGGATGTGTTAATGCGATTATAAGGAGATATAAAATGTTGAAATTTATATTTGACATCAGTGTGTGTGATAAATAAACAATAAAATCAAAGATATAAACATGAATTAATTTTTTAATGCTTTTTATCTGTTATTGAGTGGATACTTTGGAATCCACAAAAGGTAAACACGTGAAAGGAGTTTAAAAGTTACACCATTTCCGTGTTTTAAATGAAAAATTTTTTAATAACAAAAAATTGTGTTTTGTTTTAAAGTAAAGATATTCAACGAAATTAATTATTTTAAGGTAAAGGAAGTTAAATTTCACTTATTTCATGCAACTGGAGTGCCTTTAATTCTGTGTCTAATCAAATTGATTTTATTTCAGATTTAGTTGTACAAATTATTTAAATTGTTGTTGAAAAACGGGCGACTGGTTTGAATATAATAACAATATACCGTTATTTTGGAAAGTCACTTTTGTAAACTTTTAAGGAAATTACAATTATTTTAATAAAAACCAATATCAGTGCCGTTAACATATTAACAAACTTCTAAAATTTATGATATTGATTTGATTGCAAATAATATTTGTGCGAACTAGTGTCCTTTCTTATACAAAGAAGCGCAAAAAGTGAATAGCTTACACAAGTAGTTATACTTTTATATCTAATAAATAATATGGCAATCCTCACCATGCCTGGGTAATTTAAACTCAAGAAAACTAATACTTAGGAGAACAATTGCTAGAAAATATTTTAGTAATATTAGCATGCCTATCCAATTTGGCTTTTTTCGAAAAAAACCAAATTTTAAAAGGAGTACTTTGGCTTAAACTTGTTAATAATTTCACATTTTGAAGGCAATTGTTGGGAACATTTGTTGTTAGAACAATTCTACTCATGAAATAAATTCATATTACCGAAGTTAAAATTATATCGTCACTTAGAATTGATTTTTTTTCTTTTCTGATTGGAGGCCTATTCCAGATATTTTGTCAATTAAAATTAAAGAAAATTATACGATAATATCTCTAATCACTAAGTGTTCTAAAATTTAAAGCCTTTTTATGCCAAGGAGAGAAAAAATGTGATACTAATTTAGATCTAGATATGATCAATAAAATGGACGTATGACAATTTTTTAACACAGATAACAGTGTTTCAGACAAGCCAGTATTATAATGTCTAAAGTTTGTAGGCAATTGCTTTCGTCAGCGACTTCTATCGTTAGCAATACAATTACAGGTTAAATGTTTAGTCTTAAGAGATAAGTTAAGTACATAGTAAATCATTCTCTTTCTGAAAATTCAATCAAACAATATTAAAAAATACTGTTCTCTGATAATTCCGGCTTTATCAACTGTTACCACAGTTCCCGATCGACTATGCCGCAAGCGGAAGTCGTCGTAGTCTAGTAAGTAGTGTGTTGGCTTATTAGACGTGAGACCTTGGTTTAAATCTCAGGTCAGTCATCTCCAAAAAAACGATATATGAAAAAAAACCTTTCTTCTTGAGGAAGTCATAGCAGATTTTTATCAAAAATTTGAGAGTAATTAAAAAATTGTAATGAATAGCTTCTCAAAAATATGTCCTACGGAGTCAACTTTAAATTGTAGGTTCCGCCGCTCCTGTATAAACAAATAACACATACAACATAAGGGGTGTGAGAAGCTAGGTCGTAATCCTGACTGAAGTGTTGTAATGACCACTTTGTATATATGTATGTGTGTATATGTATTAACAAAAGTACTATTTTTGAGATTTAAAATGATATGGAAATCAATCATATTCAGTAACTTAGATGAAAAAAAAAAAAAAACTGACTGAACCATATGAACAATATGTGAATAGATTAGTTGACGTATGTACATATGTATGTATGTATATGCATTTTGTTGAAATGTTATGTGAAATAAAAATGCAAAATGATTGCATTAAAGATATTCCATAAAGTGGTCGGTCGAAGAATTGCTTATTGAAATCGTTATAAACATCTAAAAAAATTTTTGCTTTAGAGCTACTAAATTCACAATAATTTTTAGTATCATTTGGAACGAAAGACCTTAGAAATCTTAAAGCTTGAATTGGAAGAAAGAGGCCAATTTGAAAGAAGATCTATACCGGTATCTAATGTAATGACGTCACTTTTAATTCGATTCCTATAAACTATAAAATATTTATAAACTATCAAATAAGTTTAATGGATTTCTGAAATTTTTTTTATCCAAAATCTCTGCGACTTTCTTATGAGCTAAGGGCTTGATGAAGTAAACTTATAAGTAGAGTAATTTGCGGCATATGCCTTTGACGCTCTCAATACAATTTTTAAATATTGTTTAATAAAAGAACTGAAAAAGAAAAAATATTATTTACATTAAATGAAAATGGTGTACAAATAATTAAATATTTAATTTATTTTACGACAGGATTGTAAAATTGTTTAAAACCTTTTATAAAAAAAAAGAAACCACAATGTTCATTTAACAACAACAGTATTATATAATATATGTAATGCCTTGATCTTTGCTCTAACATTACAAGCTGACTCTCTATACTGGACATGATGTCTATAAGATAATCAGCAATTACCACATGGTAGTACAATATAATTAAATAAATTTATAGCTCAATAAAAATGAATAAAAAAAAGCTTTTAAAATAATTAAAAGAATATAAAATTAGCAGGATTACATGCACTGTCAGTAGTAGAATGAAATAAATTTTATATCGTGGTTTAGAGTTGTTACACATAAAATGAGGCGTAACTGCAAATGGCATCTCTGCCTTACCATCTGAGTGTCTGGCTAAAATCAATTTGCTGTCATAATTTATCTGTGGGCGTTTAAAAAAAAAAACTTGCATAATTGTATTACCTGGGCATCTCCTCAGAGAAGCAATTGAAAAACAAGTTTCTTTCTAATGATTATCTATACAATGTATGGTATTTCTAAAAGCATCTTAAGATATAAATTTAACGCTGCATTATGCCGCTTCTAATGTATACAATTTAAGAAGAGATTTAGTTTGCAAAGAAAAGTTTAAAAGAAAAATATGGAGCAGTAGTAGTATGTGTATCCGATGGTACTAAAATGAAACCAATAAACTAATGTAACCTTTTGAAGATCTTATAGATTTTTATCAACAAGTAAATAGGGCTTTATCCCTATAATGATAAACAATTTCTTATTGCAAGGTGTAGTAAATAGAAATCCCTGATTTGTTTATTTAAATAACCTTCAACACGTGACTTAGTAAAGTTAGGTAAACATATTAAATGTTTTACAAAAAAAATATTTTATTTGACAGTACATATTATGATGGCTTGGCTCAGATGAGCTCCAGTCAGAAATGAACACCCACAAAAGAAAAAAAAATAACACCCATTCTGCGATGGAAACTAGACTACTAAAAAGGTCAACAATGCTATAAAGGTTTTAAGAAATCCAATATTTTTAATGTCAAAATACCTGTTGTAGAAAGTTTCGACAAAGTAATGAAAAAACATAAGAAATTAAAATGAAACACTGAGTCCGGCCCAAACGAGACAAACTACAAACAGAAGTTCGGTGTGATGGTCAAACCTGAGTTACTACAAAAAAATCTTATTTGCTCTTACGCAAAAAATCAACAAAGATGGTGATTGAAAGACGTCAAACGAAAACAGTCGTGGACAAATCTATGTGAATCAGTGTAAACGATGACGCCGATTGCATTGGCATCAATAAGATTTTGTTAAGCTGTTGTCTTACGACCAAATATTTTATTGTGGTCTATATTGTCCAAAGAAGTTGATTAATAGGAGAAGAATTGTGATTTATTAGTACTACATACATCGATGGTGTTCCTTATTTATATGCTTATACATCTACCGTATCTATGGTAATCAGGCAATTAATTTTTGTTTGTAGAAACCTACGAGTAGTAGTCTACCTTAGTAAGATGCAAATCTAGTAGTTTGAAGGGTTCAATTCCCACTACAGATTTAGGTCCGGTACACAATAAGGAGCACATGACCTCAGTTACATACATACATACATAATTGGTCATTACAACACTTTAGTCAGGATTACGACCCAGCTTCTCACACCGCTTATGTTGTGTGTGTTAATTTTATACATGAGTGACGGAACCTGCAATTTAAAGTTGAATCCGAACGACAGATTTTTGGAAAATAGTAATTTTATTTAATCTCAGTGTTTTTGCCACAAATCTGATGAAAGACAGTCGAAAAAGTAATATTTTTCATATTTAGATTTGTTGGAGATGTCTGACCTGGGATTTGAACCGTGGCCTCACGTCTACTAAGCCAAGATACTTCCTACTAGACAACGGCTACTACAGGTGGTATTGTCTTTGACAAAATCCCAATTTATTGACACAAATTTATATAAGGACGTCTAGTGTTTCAAAAAGGACGCTACGCGTGGGCCAAGAAATTAGTATTTCTATGAAATAAAATACTTCAATAAAATATTTTAAATAAAAGTTTTTATTGGGCACCCTGGGTTTAAAGTTTACCAATTAAATTTTTTTAATCTAACTACGTCTGTTTAAGCCTTTAGTGAATTTAATCTTCCTCGCCACTTTCAGTCTCTGCCTGCATGGTATGGCATTGCCAGCCATCATAATAAAACTTGTGTTTGTTTTTATTTTATTTTTTAGATTTTTCTGCAACTCAGAGTAACATTTCCCGTTATTATTTAATCTTGGCACCCACTTGGTCTTCTTGCACTGACATATAAGTGAAGTTGACATTCCAAAACTATAGACTTGATAATTTCGCTAATAATGTTGTTATTGCTGTTGTTGTTGTCTAGTAATATGCTCATCACATACTTTACGCATTACACATTATATACATACATACATACATACATACATACATATACAAGTATAAATAAAGAAAAATCAACAAAAATGTCACGAACACACTGACAGCTATTGTAAAGTTCATTATTAGAAATAAAAACAAAGAAAATACAAGAATGACTACACGGTAAAGAGAGATAAAAGAGAGAGAGAGAGAGAGAGTGAAGGAAAACTTCCTTTAAAATAAGCAAACCATATAAAACAACATGACTGAACAAACTACACTGCATAACAGCCAGTACAAGTTCACATTTGTTGTGTTTAATTTGTCGTTGTTGGTGTGGTGTTTAATTTGACTTTAAAAGTGTTTTTCATTGTTGTTGTTGTTTGCTTATTTTTCTTTTTTTTTTCATTCGATGAAAAATTTTCTTTATATAAATTGTGTTGTTGTTTATCCCATTTCTTTTTTTGTAATGTGCACATTTTCCTTAATTCAGTGACTGAGTGATTCATTCATTCGTTCATTCATTCATTCATTCACAGTGACTTCATTAATTGGAATTCGCTTGAGCGTGTAAAGCATTGCAGTTGACGGATTTATTTTTAAAAAACATTCCGTTCGTATAATCGAATTGATCGTTTGATTTTTTTCATTGTAATTGCGAAACATAACATCGTGTTACGGTTGTGTTTGACGACAAATTTGTACAAAATGCTGTTGATAAAATTAATTATTATCAGGTAAGTTGGCTCACTTTTGTATTTTCTTATTTATTTAATTTTTTCTTTAGCAATTAATTCGTTTTTATTACAACTTGTCCACTGTAATACTGGTTCTGAAATATTTAATGCCTTTTAAAACATTAAGAAAAGTGTGTCGCAAACCGTATCAGTTACAAAATTAATTTGAAATGAGCATCTTGTGACTGTTTTAAGAAATTTAAAATAAAAATTTGGAGGCAATAGGAATAACTGAATCAAACAACAAGAAAATAAAGAACAATAGGTCAAGTAATATTATATTATGTATTAATTTGAACAACGTGTTCAACTACCACAAAGTATTAAAATAGTGCAGAGCTAGAACAAAATTAACTTTGTTTGGTTTGCCTTTAAATCAGCAGTTGATTTTGTTGTCCAAGAGATATGTATGTATATACATATCTGCAATTTCCGCTCAATAATACTCAATAATATCAAATAGGCAACAATATAAAATTTAATTGAGAGAACTTTTGTTGAAGAAAACTTCGTGCCACAGTTTATTTAAAAACATTTATTCGTCTTAAAGAAAAATTTGATCGATTGTAATCAGACATTTAACATAATATGTCGTATAGTTAGGTAATGCAGACTTATTGGAATTCTAAGAGCACTGTTTACCTATTATAAGAATGATTTATATTTGTTGCACAATAAAGATTTTTCCCAGTCTCTTTTTCATCTTTTTTCAAGACAATTCAGAATAAATGAACGATATCTAGACGTCTATTCGATCTTTCAGCTCTCTTTAATGGCCGCAAAAAGTAGTGAACTTACACATCTATGATATCTAATTTAAAAATTTCTTAGCTACAGGTAACTGTAGCAAGCGCTTTGATTAAAGAAAGGCTGAAATACCGTTCGAGTTACAAATCACTGCCGCTATCATATGTTCTTGTCACTGGGATCATTATACAATCCTACATAGAGCAAAATAGCCCACCACTATGTCCAATACCTTACATTTTGGTAGATAACGTTGTTGCTAGGCAATGAGGAATCCTATCATGCAAGGACATGCTACGGTAGTCCAATTTCCTACTTAATTGAAAACTTAATTAATGAAACTAAAGCAGGGCAACAAACAATATGATGCTTTGGGATTCTTTGAAGCAATGCTTAAAACAAGGCATATGAATGTTGAAATATTATATAATTGCAGTGTTCCACATGTCTTGTTGATTTCGATACAATGGTCATATGTGGACAATACTTCCGGTCTTTCGCACCAGCAATTCCAATCAGATCATAGAGATATTCAGATTAAATCCAATTCTAATACACTCCTTACCATTTATTACATACATACTCGTACATACATAATTGGTATTTATAACCTTTTAGTCAGGATTACGACCTAGGTTCTCACATCACTTATATTGTGTGTGTTAATTTTATACATGAGTGGCGGGACGGGACCTACAGTTTAAGGTCGACTGCGAATGATAAATATATTTTTTTTTTTTTTTTCAAATCTTTTATTTGCAATCTATTCTAAAACATTAAGCAAATGAGATAATTATTTAAGAAATTCAGATAAGTTATTGGTTTCCAGTGAAATCAATAACATTATTTATACTTAAGTATATACATATATGTATTATTTATATGTATTTACATACATATTTACAATTATAATTATAATTTACAGGCAAATAGGTATATATATACATATGGGCAATTTCGTGTCAAGTGACCCAATTTTTAAAATCGATGTATTTCGATTTAGTAGGCCAGACATAAATTTTCAGCTCTATCAGTCAAGAACTGCCGGAGTTAGAGGGGGTCAAAGTTGGACATTTTGGTCATACAGAGTTTTTTTAAAATGTGTGTAACTTTTCACCTATTGGTCCTAACAAAAATTTTCAAAAGGATATTAGATAGCTATTTCTTCAATCTTTCCAAAAATAATTTTTTTAATTTAAAAATAATTTTTTTAATTTAAAAAATTTTTTTTTTTACTTTTTTTTTTAATAATTTTTTTTTTCAATTTTTTTCAATTTGGGCCCTTTTTTTTTTTTGCTCAAAAGAAAGCTTATACAATTTCCTTTAAGGCCTTTATAATCGCTTAATGGGATGCGAGTGGAATATCTATTATTATCTATATTTTTTTAATTTAAAAATAATTTTTTTAATTTAAAAAAAATTTTTTTTTTTTACTTTTTTTTTTTTAATAATTTTTTTTTTAAATTTTTTTCATTTTGGGCCCTCTTTTTTGCTCAAAAGAAAGCATATACAATTTCCTTTAAGGCCTTTATAATCGCTTAATGGGATGCGAGTGGAATATCTATCAAAAAAATTATTTTTTAACTCAAGAATAAGATTTTTCAATATTTGGCACATGTACCATTTTCATTTTCGACCATTTTTTTTTTGGAGTTTTTTTATTTTTCCTCAAAAGAAAACTTAGACCATTTCCTTTAAGATCTTTGTGGGCACTTAGTAGCAAGAGGCATATCTATAAAAAAAAATATTTTAACTCAAAATTCAAAGTTTTTAAATTTTACCATATGCACTATATTTTTTTTAATGGATGTTTTTTTTTGCTCAAAGAAAGCTTAGTTCTTTTCCTTTAAGAGCTTTGTGGTCACTTAATGGGATGCGAGATTGGATAATACTATCCAATAGTACTAACCTTGGTGCAAATTTCATCCAAATCGAAAGACATCGATTTTAAAAATTGGGTCACTTGACACGAAATTGCCCATATATATTATATGGAGAAAATTATATTAATTATTTAATGTAATTAATTTTATCTAAATGGGAGATCTAACACGTGAAATCTTTTTAATCGTCTGATTGTTAAACTATTATCTTATAAAGAGATGGCCAACGGATTAACGTGATTGCTTAATCTTTGAAGATATCTGTTACTGAAATTGTTTATTTCTTCTTTAATAAAAGGAATGTCCAAATCTCTATGTATTGGAAATTTTTCTATGTGCGTACAATTGGATGATTTAATGGTTTAAACGCACTCTATATTATATTGGAGAAATTATCATGAACTAAAGCCATGATCTTGTACAATTGAGTATACATCTCCTTGCAACAGTAGTAAAGACATTCAAGACTTCATGTTGCACAGAAAGCTGCCAATATCTACAGCGCTTATTAATAGCGTAGATCTAATTAAAAAACGCTTGTTTTCACTTCCTTTGGATTGTCTTAAGAATCATAGCAGTGTTCACATGTTGCTTAAAATCTAGCGAAATAAACTTGTTGCTTTGCTTTTTCATAGTAATTAATCACTATGGGTCTGATAAACATTCAGATTAATTTTCATTTAGTATTTCGCATTATTTTTTAACGCCCGAATACTTATAATAGGTTAGCGAAATACTTGCAGCGCAGGGTTTTGGTAAAATTGTGGCTTATTGCCTATAGCAGGAGAATCTAAGGCTGTTACCTATAAAAATTCTAATAATCTTTCTTCCATTGGTTCATCGTAATGGGCGAATAACCGTTTATTGCCTAACCTACAAAATTTTATATCTTCACGTTGAAGTACCAAATCAATTTTAAATATTTTCACACGACCTGAGTCTTCATGAGATGACTTATAAACAGTAGAAATTTATGGACATTATACCTTAACATTTTCTTCATATATTTTAAATAGTTTTTTTTTAAATATTTTTTAAATATTTTATTTTAATGGCATATTTTACAAAGTATTTTGTTATTAAAATTAATTACTAAAATAAAATGCAAAGACACACTGTTCTTTTTCTCGTTTCTCTTCCAAAATATGAAAATTGAAGAAGAAATTTCTAAGCATTGCCTGAGGAGCAAGCGCCAGCATTAATTATAGTTCACAGTTAGTATAGACTCAGACTTGTTCTTGTACAAAAAAAAACTGTGCAGCTCATAAAAATACCATGAAATTTTTTGTTTTTCTTTCGTTAAAAGCATCTTCTTAATTATTAAAAAAACTAAGAAACATAAAACAAAACTACAGGAAAATACAAGAGCTACCACCACTTTATTTAAAACTGTCCGTCCTTTTGCTTGTAATATGTTTTTCTTGTTTTTTTTTTAACTCATCTTCTCAGAATGTTCGTAGACTTTAAATACCTAAAAATTGCGTGTAAAAATGCAATAATTTATTTATGTTTGTCTCAACTTTTGTATTCATTTCTAAAACGCATTGCTGGCCATGAATTCCATTTGAAGTCTGTGGTCATAACTCACATCATAACTCATTATTATTACGGCTATCATTAGTATTCAAAAAAAAAATTATTATTATACTCTACGTATACAGCAGCAGCAACAGGCAAATTGAATTGGAACTTTATTAATGACTACATAATTGAAATTAGGATTTAATTAAGGAGCAACGAGATGAAATATGCTTAAAACAATTCTTCTTAGCAATATCCTTGTTATTGCCCCAGACCACATTAAAAACTTGTTATTATTTGAAAAAAAAAAAACAGAAAGATTGTACGTGTATTTTTTAAAATTAAATTAACTCGTTTTCTCGCACTATGGGACTGTACAAGGAATATACTGTGACCGTCAAAAGAAAGTGTACAATTCAAAAAAATATACATTAATAAATTACCGTTAATTTTTTTTTTTCAAATTATTTTATTGCCAGTTTTTAAAATTGAAACAAGAAGAAAAGAATTAGAAAATTTTGGAAATATTGTAAAATTTTTTCGGGCACTCTCCTTAAGTGGAAAACTTGAGTTGAGATTGTTAGAATTTAACCATAGTATACACTTTCTTTTGACGCTCACTGTATACATACATACATACATACGTATGAACTCAAATATTTGAAGACTTTGCTTTCTTTTACATCGTTCCTCAGATTATCAAACCAAGAGGATGATTTCGGTAGCTCCATTGATTTGGTAATAAAAAGTGGCAAAAAAACCAAAAAGAAAAAATCTAACTTGGATCTCGATAATATAAAAGCATGTTTCTATATGGAACGTATATTGAATAAGAGCATCCAATGAATAAACCATTTGAAGAGAAAAGAGAAAAATTTAGAAACTCGATCGGTTATGGGTTGTTAGGCTCCTGTACATCAATGTATCGGTCGGTTCCTTGAAGAGATTGCTACTGCAAACAAGAGTGCCACCAGAAATACGAAACCATTAATATGGCATCGTTCTCAACAACTTCAAATTTCACGAAACGCTATGAAGCGAATTTTGACAAAACATCTTCACCTTCATGCATACCAAATTCAGTGCTAAGGAGCTCAAAGCAGCAGAAGACCATGTATGGTAATCGCCGGCAATTCGTTTAGTGGTTAATGAAACAAAGTGAAATGAAATCAGGAAGCGGATTTCCATCTGAATAGCTATGTGAATACACAAAATTGTTGAATTTGAGAATCAGAAAATCTTTTCGCAATCCTTGACAACGAACACAACGAACAACAACTTGTTTCAAATATTAATTAGGCAGCGTGATTGGATCTAACTTTTCGAAAATGGTGCCAAAATTGCAGGGACTGTGAAAGAAGTTCTTCTGGAAGGCATAGATCTGGACGACACATTTGTATGGCGCTAACTGTCACACTGCATGTGTAACAATCATCGATTTATTGCAACAATGCTTAGAACATATTATTCAAAGAAATTCTAATGTCAACTGGCCACCAAGATTATAAGATTAATTACGATTATTTTATTTCTTCTTTGAGAATTTCCAAATAAACCTGAAACAATCACATAAATATTTATAATTTATGTACATACATACATAATTGGTCATTACAACAATTCAATCAGGATACGACCTAGCTAAATACTCTCTGAGTTTTTGCCAGAAATCTGCTGAGAGAAGTTGCCGAAGAAATATTTTTTCATATTTCGATTTGTGAAGGATGTCTGACCTGGGTTGTGAACCGTGGCCTCACATCTAATAAGTCTATACACTACCTACTAGATAATGAGATTCAATTTAACATTTAATAAGTTATGCATCCAAGCACTAAAATTAATATGTTTTCCTTATTATTTATCATAAATATGATGTAATGACGCACATAGTATTATATTCAGACACAGAAATTCTTTCAAAATTTTAATTGTTTTGTTATTAATGTCTATAATTAAAAAAATAGCAGAGTATGTGATTGTTCATGTTTAAACAGAGCACAAAAGAATAAATAAATCAAAATTTCCTATAAGAGATAATACAAAGACGTTTATAACATAAAAATAATGGAGAAAAAAGACAGCAAAACATGATCAGAAAAACGTAAAAATGAAAAAAAAAAAAATAATAAATAAAATAAAAGAAAAAATTATTTTAGAATCTTGAAATCATGTTGTAAAGAATTCATCTGTTGACACGCAATCGTTTCATCACTGGCGGACAACAGCAGCAGCGGCGACAAAACAAAATGTTTTGTTTTCATTTTTGCAATATTGTTTGTGCCACATTGCAATAACAACGGCTACAATTACAAAAACAACAAATATACAAGATTTATTAATAATTCAATAGTGGCACATATGTGTGGTCGTTAACAATTGCTCTTCAACCCACCCTATCTCTTCATTCTTACAGCCTTATAGTTTGATTGGCAAACCATGAACAGAAGAGCAAAAAAAAAAAAAAGGAAAAAAGAATCAAAGTCCCATCACATCGCACATCATCATCTGAGTTTATTGTCGTATCCTTTTGTTCTCCTTTATTAATTCTTAATATCAGTTGTTCGTTCTCCTTGTGGCTTTCGAAATTCATAAAAAAGGGGTGCTGCATCACCAACCATCTTCAGCTAATTTTGTTGTAATTTTTCATTTAACAATGAGCTGTCTTAACTTAACTGCCTGCTTGCCTCTAGGCTTTATGACACAAAACACTCATACAATTCAGTATTTAGTAGACTATTGGGGTTGTTATGCAATCGCTTCGAGAGAATTAAACAAAACAAACACTGCTTCCACACGTCAACGTCGGAAAAAAGGGGGCGATTTATATAAAATCTTTTAAGATTATATTGTCAATGTTATAAAAATATATTATTAAAGAAATATGTACATCAACAAAAGTTTCTATTTAAAGTTTTTCAGTTATTGAAACTCGGGCTGATTGTGAGTATTAAAAAATTCTGACTAAAAAAATTGTTCGGCTTTTTTCAATAAGGACTCCGTCCTTTTCGCTTATATTTTTACTTATTTCTCATATCATTATCATTAATTTTTTCAATATCACCCTTTGCTTCTCATTCAGAATCTACTTTAAAATAAAAAATTACTCGTTCGAAAACAAAATACAGAATGTCGTAAAATTTTGTTATCTTGGAGACTGATAATCGATTATAGAAAGCCCGTCAATTTGTTGGTCTTACTAGAGCCATTTGAAATCGATGCAAATATAAAATCAACTCATCTATACCGTTTCGAAACCTGAAACTTTATAATACGTGGCATGGTTGCGATCCAAGATCATACGAATATTGGGCCACCAAAAGCAAGTGTTCGAACCCCATTGAACGTAATAAGGCCGCGTAAATGGCGATAGGTCAGTTACACTCTTAGCTTTCGTTAGAAATTCCATAGACTATAACCCTCAAGTAAGAAGTAGGAACGGGATTTGTTGGCAAAGAGACAATTTTTATTAGGGGTCGCCGTGGTCTAGTAGGTATTGGCTTATTAGACGTAAAAGCCAAGGTTCGAGTCCCAGGCCAGACATCAAAAAATAAAAAAAAAATACAGAAAGTATTTTTTAGCGATTTCTTCTCAGTTTCTCAAAAAATCTGTCGTTCGGAATCGACTTTAAACTGTAGGTCCCGACAATTATGTATAAAATTAACACACACAACATAAGTGGTGTGAGAAACTGCGGGCTTCTTGGGGACGATTGCCTGTACTAATGGTGACTGTCTAATGGTGAAGGTATAGCACTGGCCATTTTATAGTCACCTAGCAGCAACTCGTTTCCTTGCCGTTCGCATCTTCCCCCTTTCCACCTTTCCTAAAAAACCTGCACAATGCACTGCATGAGTAGGGGCCATCCCCTGAGTGCTGGTTTAATAAAAAAAAAATAAAAAAAAAAATTGCGGCAACATTAGTTAAAGAGAAATTTTTCTGAGATCATACGATTCTTAATAAGAAATTAAATATACTACATATTGCACCCTCTAAATAATCCATTTAGGAAGCAGCAGACTGCTGACAGTTTTGAATTCCTCGTCTTTTAATTATTAATAATCAATCAATCAATAATCAATCAATCAACAATCATCAGTCAAGTGGCTACTATCGTAAAACTTGTGTCATTTAGTTTAGTTTTGACAGTCATTGATAGCACAATACGATATAATTTGAAAAAAAAGGAAACCACTGAATTTCTTGTGTTCACAAAGAATTATCTCTCAAACCAAGGTCATGAATAATAAATAAATAGAAATTCTGCATTTTTAATTTCAATGATTACCAAGTGGTTCGCTACCGTAGAAGCTTAGAAACTACTGAACGTTCAACTCGAAATACTCGAAAAATTTTCAAAAATTCAAAGTATAGCGTTGACTGAACAGAGATTAGAAGTGCGATGGATTTTGAAATAGTAGTCTATTGGCGTCAATTTTGAAACACCACTTTCTTCAATATGAGCGCCGTATGTTTACTCACAATCGATCACAAACCCAATCATGATACAACTTTGCAAGAGTGCTTGGCGATGTTCAACCGAAATGTGAACGAGTTTTCATAACCGTGGCCGAAACTTAATTTAACCGCAAGAACCAATCAACAGTAAAAAATGGTTCCACATAGCGATGGTTACACAGAATCCACTTTCAGAAGATGATTTTAAAGCCATTAAAAAAAAAAACAATTATTTGACAAAAACAAAATTTATTGTGCGCCAGGTGAATGCAAAGGTGCACTCATGCACAGTTCTATTGAAAACCCCCATGACTCAAGCTACGAATTGATCTGTCATTTCCGGGTTTAGCTTTGTTTGGCTATTTCTTATCTCCAATATCAACAAACAAATACCAATTTTAATCGCAGGGATGAAAAATTCGTAGAAACAGTGGACAAAATACAATCATTTTTTATTTTTTTCCAATAATTTCTATGTTATATTTTTTTTTAAATTCGTTTTGTTATTCAAACATTCATAATTGTAAATGCCTTAAACAACGCTACAACATCTTTTTCAATTTGATAAAAAAAACAGGGATGTACGTAGACTTTTTTCTTTGACAAAATAAAAATAAAAAGCTGTGGTGCATTTAAAAAGGACTTATTAGCCTACATCTTTATATTTGTATGGTAAAAATTAAAACGTTTTGACAATCATTCATTTATTAGGCATCGATCGAAATCCTGATTATGGAGACAGACGAATACTAACTACTAACTAAGTTTGCCCTGCTCTGAAGTTTTGAAAAAAAAATTTATCAATCAGGGTGTCACTATCAACATATTATCTGCCAAAAAAATAATATTCCAGAAGAAACGTCACGTAATTTCACTATCGTAGGGTGCATGTAGACTTTTTTCCTTAACTGTACGTCTGTCTAATAATAATGATTATTTATTTTTGAAATAAAAACTAATTATACTTTGGCATGTTTCAAATATCAAATAAGCTAAAACAAATTGTAACGCTTTGGAACCAAATGCTATCAACATTCATGAATAATTTTTCGTTTCCACACAAACTCTTTTTCATTTAATTGTTCACTATGACATCTGAACCCCTTTTTCGACCTTTTTATTTACGTGTATTTAAATTGCTGGTCTTAAAAATATCAAATGTTTCACAGTTTGTTATTGAAATTTAATAGCATAACAAAAGAAATCAAAAGAAATAGAAAAAGGTAAAGAGATACCAAATAATATCAAATATACTCTAGTAGTACGAATAAAAATAAATCCTATCAATTTATCAATAGAGAAACAAACAGAAAATAAATAAAAACATTGTTGTAAACCATTTATACATATGTACATAGATACATGTACATATATGTGTGTATATATTTGTATGTAAGACAACAATCTACATTGAGGACGACACTCCTACATTTACACGTCTTTTCACAAGAAATGACAAGACAAATTTGTCAAAATAACAACATTTTCTTTATTTTTTATTTTTTTTTTTTTTTTTTTTTTCAATTTAATGTTAAAGTGGTAAAAGAGTAGAAATAAATCAATTCATTCTTATTGGTGTATAGAAATTTTTCTCTTAAAGATACTCTATATTTAGTAGTTGGAGATTATAGCACAGGTACTGCTAGCTGAATAGAAATGGGGTTTAAAATATATGAAAATTCGAAAAACGAAACAGCATTAGTTTTTCATTTAAACTATCAACATTAAAATCATTCTCAAGAGGAGGCGATACATGATATTGGTTTATGATTTACATATATGCTGTAGAGAATATTTTTTGGTTTACCCGAGTTTGTAATCGAACACTTAAACCACTACTTCACCTCACATATTATCTCAAAATTTTCTATAAAATTAGTCATACCACACCTATGGACTACAAGCCCATAAGGCGAAAGTCTGAAATTTCTATCTGAAACCGCCTTGCACAGTGTAACGATTCAAATTGAATCGAAGGAGTATACACCATGGCTGCTGAAGAGGATATTACCATACTTTCCGATAGAGTAGCGAAATGATTTAATGTTCATGGTATATCAGTAGCAGGACACAACAGTATTTCAAATAAAAACAGCGCGGGTGAGCTGACCAGGTATGGCTCAACCATGGAACTTTAAAGATTTGGAAAAAGCTAAGAAATTTTCCTTTCTTGATTATAAACAGCTCACTATATCACTTTTTTAATACACATACATACATACATAATTCTTCATTACAACTCTTTAGTCAGGATTACGACCTAGCCGCTCACACCACTTACGTTGTGTGTTTATACATTAGTGGCGGAACCTACAATTTAAATTCGACTCCGACCGACAGACTTTTGGGAAACTCTTCATGGCAATTTCATTAAGTCTAGAGTTTTCGCCAGAAATCTGCTGATAGCAAAGTCACCGAAGCAATATTTTTTCATATATCGTTTTGTTGGAGATGGGACTTGAACCGCGAGCTCACGTCTAATAAGCCAACACACTATGGTTAGACTACAGCGACCATACAAGCTATATTCCTTACATGATACATCTTATACATAGGAAATATGGGATATAATTACGGTGACCATCCGTCCACTATTATAGCGGACAGTCCGCTATTTTAACCTCCTGTTCGCTATTTTTTTTGCGTCCGCTATTTATCCACTATTTTACCACACGTAACTTCTAAAAAGTATTTATTTTCCAAAATGCAAGTAAAATGCCCAACAATATTGTTTAATTCTTTTAATGATCCTTTTGTTATGTCTTGGTTATTCTTATACACAGTGAAGCTAGTGCCTTCCATAAATATATACTGCGTTTAGAAAGTCAACATATTTCAATGCCTTAAGCGGATTAAAAGGATTTAAATCAAAGTTAATAGAACGTCACTATGAAGTATTTTTACGACTTAATGTACAAAATTGTTTAAGGAAAAAGTTAAAAACTTTTACAGAATCTGTATTAGTTACCTGAAGCAATGGGATGAATCATTTAAAAAAATTGAGGGCCTTGCTTGGATATAGTTAGATGCAATTCCATCTTGATCTTCAGTTCAAAAGTCGTTAATAAAGGTAACAGAAATGAGAAATGATTTAATTATAAATAATAACGACATTTTTGATGAATTCACTTAAAAAATTATGCAAATGTTGAACAATTAGAAATATGGAAACAATCAGCATTAAATCCCGATAAAAAGTAAGTTGAAATTTTCAAATATTTCAAAACGAAAAATGTTCCTTATAAAAACATCCTGAAATTAGTAGATTTTTCATTTGCTTTGCCAGCGTCTAATGCACCAACAGAAAGAGTTTTTTCTGTATCTAACAATATTTCGTCTTCCGAAATATCCCAAATGGGACTAGAAACTTTAGAACCGCTTTTGACCATAAAATGCAATTTTGAAATGAACTGTTTGGAATTTTAAACATTTGTATCTAACAGGCCCAATACTTTAAAAAATACATTCTGTAGAGAAATATCAGAAGTATAATAAATGAATTTTTTGTGTTTCAATTTTATATATTTGTCCGCTTTTTTCTCATGGAAATAATGGTCAATAATAATAATTTCTTAAAGGAAAAATTGAGGGAAGATGTAAAAGAAGAAGTAAAAACATAAAACATAGATTGTTTCATCAGTGAGACAAACCTAATAAACGATACTAAAAACAGATGATTTCTGATACAAATCAAGATTATAATATTAAAAGCAACATTCTTACAATAAAATATATGGAATGATTTTAATGTACAATCACCAAAATTTCAATATTAGTCTAACAAATAAAAGAAGAAAAGAATACATTTCTAATTAGTTCGCCATTTCCGTATAATATTGTATATTGTGCTATATTGTATTAAAAACCGATAAATAACAATTGAATGGCAAGTGTATGTGTGTGGTTAGTTCTGAAAAATGTGCTAAATAACTAAGAATAAATAAATAAATAATAAAAGAATACACGAGACATCAGAGAAGCAATAAAAAAAAGAAGGTACAAAACGATGTATGTTTGTATAACTCATCTTTTGTAAAAAGGCACGTTTTGCTATTTGGCATTGTGCTGAATGGGATATACTCTTACATGGGTTATTGAACAAATAAGTAACACTATGAATATGAATATAAAGACTATATAAATATGAAATATTTATGTACACATACATACATATACAATTCGTTTATATACATACATACATACATATACATTCATACGTCTATACAATATCGAACAAATATTTTGCAATAAAAGAAAATATGTACTGAGAAGAATTAAAAAATATTGAATGTGAATATAAAAAATTTAAGTTTTTAATGACAGTTTCAGATTATTTTGTAATTAAAATTTTTAGCGAATTTAATATTCTTTAGAATTCTGTGTTACAAGTTTTTAATTTTTAATTTATTTAAATCGATTTGTCATTCTCCGCTAAAGAAATTTGATTGCTTTCGAATATTATTTGAAAACATTTTTTTTTTGTTCGTACATACATATTTAAAAGACACACCTAAATTAGTCAATAAAAATTATGACGATCAAGTGTCCGTTAGGATGTTATGGCTCCCATATATTCTGGCATCTGTAAATTATGATGTTTTCATGTTAAATCTTTTTTATTAACAACAAATACTTGGCTATAAAAAATACACTGAGAAAAATGGGCTTGGGCTTTCTCATTTTACTTCGAATATTTGTTGGTTTCATCTACATCGCTATTTGTCATTCTGAGATACTTAAGTTCATGCAGTCTATAACATTATTGGGTGCCTTTTGAGCTACCCTCCTTCGACTAAAATTTGGGGTTTTAATCGGGCCTTAAGGATATTCAGATTTTCTTGTAATTTGCAAAGAGTTTGATATTATCAACACATGCCATTAGCCTGTTTCTCATGACATGTTTTCAATTTATAATCCATAAGTAAGAATTATGATGTCTGGATTGGTTATAAACTCTCTTAATATTGGAGGTCTCTTAATGAACTTAGTCAGATTAAGTAATTTATTAAGTTATAGGAAGTACCCGCAATATCTTTTGATGGAATATTTCATTGAATGTATCATAGAATGTTCTTCCGTTCGACTTTTTCTTGTGGGTTTTCTTAAGTCGCAGACAAGTGTGAATCAATAGGAAATGACAGTAGTCCTCAAGTCAACATAATTGAAAAATAATATATTTTATACAAGATGCCGTTATGTGTTAGGGATTTCAAATGAATAAGAATATTCGATAATATCTCACACGTACTTGGTTTTATTTAAATTTAAAGATAGGAAGCATTAAAATAGGACTGAAGTTCAAACAACACTGATAAAACCAAACCTTACAGCACATACCCTGCAGAATAGCGCATTGGTAAGGTACTGAATAAATTTATGCAAATTGGATTTTTATAAACATAGAATTTATATTGAGTTTCATCTACAAACTATCGGTACCTGGCTGGTAATATTAATTATTTCAAGCAACGATGTAGCTGATTTGAAAAATTGCATTTTAAACTTCACTTTGTTTGAAGGCATTATTAAAATCACAATACTCGGTAACTTTTCGATTGGTTAGTTGGGTTTTCTATTATGGAAATGATTTATGAAGTTTACGGAGACGATGTCGAAAAACAGAAGTAAAATGTTTTGATAATTATGTTTTTAATAATTCTCCTCGTTTAGTTTACCCAATCACTAAAAAGTCAATCTAACCATGAAAAAAAAAATTATAATACCGGCATATAAGCAGATTGAATGCACTATTGGAACAAGGTATTCAAATCCAAACAAGCCGTCTGAAGCTTTGCAAACGTTGACAGAGCAAGAATTGACACCAAGGATGATATGAGAATCTAGAACCTTATCACTCAGATAGAAGCAAGTAATTTAATTAAAACGATTACAAGTAGTCAATAGAAAAGGTATTGTGTTCCATCATGACAACATCCGACCACAACTTATTTACTAATTTGGCAAAAACTAAGACAGCTTTATTGGAAAGTTTTAATCCACTATTTAGCCCTTGACCATCAGATTATCATTTGCTTCGGTCTGTATAGAACTCTGTCAATGGTGTAAATTTCAATTCCCTAAAGACCTGAAAAACACAATTGTAGCTTTTTTTCGTTTAGAGAATCTAAAAGTTTTCCACTAATGAAATAATAGGTTCGATAACGTGTTATCGATCAAAAATGTTAACACATATATAATTAGTCATTACAACCCTTCAGTCAGGATTACGACCGAGTTTCTCACACCACTTATGTTCTGTGTGTTAATTTTATACATGAATGGCGTAACCTACAGTTTAAATCGAATTCGAACGACAGATTCTTGAGAAACTTATTCTTGCGTATTTTACTTTCTCTTAGAGTTTTCGCTTGAAATCTGCTAAGAAGGAGACGCCGAAGAAATATTTTTTCATATTTTGTTTTGTTGGAGATGTCTGACCTGGTGTTTGAACAGTAACCTCACGCCTAATAAGCCAACACACAATCTACTAAGCTACGGCGACAGTGCTGATATACTA
Organism: Sarcophaga caerulescens; assembly: GCA_927399465.1. NCBI lineage: Eukaryota > Metazoa > Arthropoda > Insecta > Diptera > Sarcophagidae > Sarcophaga > Sarcophaga caerulescens. The sequence goes on along the minus strand of OV656872.1, from coordinate 51,006,459 downwards.
AAGGGTGATTTTTTAGCTATTATCTTTTTGGCAACACTGGTTTAAACAGCACACGCACGTTTCGTTTGGTCTATAATTTAACCATGAATCGTCTTACAAACGAACAACGCTTGCAAATCATTGAATTTGGCATCATTGGGCCGTACATCTTCAAAGATGCTGCGAATCGTAATGTAACTGTGAATGGTGAGCGCTACAGTGAGATGATATCCAACTTTTTTTTTACCCAAAATGCAAGAGCTTGACTTGCACGACATGTGGTTTCAACAAGACGGTGCCATATGCCACACAGCACGCGTAACAATGGACTTATTGAGAGGCGAGTTCGGTGAACATTTTATTTCACGTTCGGGACCGGTCAATTGGACGCCTAGATCGTGCGATTTAACGCCTTTAGACTATTTTTTGTGGGGCTATATTAAAGCTCATGTCTTTACAGACAAGCCCGCTTCAATTGACGCATTGGAAGACAACATTAAAGCCTTTATTCGTGAGATACCGGACGAAATGTTGGAAAGAGTATGCCAAAATTGGACCATTTGAGCCGCAGTCGCGGTCAACATTTGCATGAAATAATCTTCAAACATTAAATTATATGGACCGTACTATCGATTCAAATAAAGATTTCATGCATTTACCTGAATTTTATGTGTTTTTTTTTTTGAAAAATTTTCCTATAGCTCTTAAAAAATCACCCCTTAGTACGAATATTGCAATTGGTGCTATGAGAATGAATTTTTTTTTTTCGTTTGTATAAAACTATTAATTTAAGTACAAGCCACAAATTAGAATATAATGTAATTGAACATCGCAAATTGGCGTTCATGCAATACTTCACTACTTATAGCATAAATACATAAACAAAATGAATTTTTTCCAAGTGTATTTGGCATAATAATATGCAACTGAAATGCAAATCTAGCAAAATATTCTCTGGCCTAAGATGTTAACGATAATGACTGCAATGTACCCAATATTTTTTATTTACGATTTCTTTATTTTATGCCAGCATTTGCATTTATTTCATTTCTTAAAATTTCATTCCTAAGTAAGCGGAATTTTTTTTTTTTTTTTTTTGATCAGCAACAGCTCAGCAAATCATAAATTTCAAAACAAAAATCATAAAATTGTGGAAACCGTGAAGAAGAAGAAAAAAAATGGAAAAAAATGGCAAAGAATATAAACAAATAAAAATAATTTAAAACTGACTATTTACTTGTTCATGCCACAAAAAAGCACAAGTTGCAACAGCATACAGAGAGAAAATGCCGCATAGTTTAGTACGTGTTTAGCATTTTTAAATTAAAAAAAATATAAAAAAATACAGTAGCAGCAGCAGTAGAATTATTTATAAACTTTATATGAACATTAAGCACACAGCATATAAATTTATAAAAAATAAAATAAAATTTATTAAACTTTTAACCAAAAAAGGAAGTCAGTCTCCACAAACCATGTCATCATCATGGACTTTGGTGGGGGGGGGGTTTACTTTTTCCCATAGAATAATATGGAAAAACTCCAAGAGAAATGAGTTTAAATAATTCAGTTGCAGTTGTATCGCTAGTAGTTAAACTATAAGTAAATTAAATACAAAAAAATTTTGCAATATTCGCAACATATGTTTGTAAGTAAAACAAAATGGACTTGTAAAGAAATATTTTTTAAACCATATGTAGTCCTCGTAAAAATTCACCCATATGTACACACAATAAGCACAGACATAGTATTTTATGTATGGATTGACCACCAAATAGCTGCCTAAAGAAGAAATCTGTAAAGCAAAACGGAATCTAAATGCTAAAGTTAATACCCGTTGTCCTGTATATGTATATGTATGTACATACATATATAGAAACGGAAGAATCGTAGACTAAATATTCCAGTGCATTGCAAAACATACAATAATCAATTCAATACAGTATGGTTTCTGAAAGGATTTACGTCTTTTCATATTTTTTTCCATTTCGGTCTCTAATAGTTATTAAAATTGAGTTTTTCCACAAGGAAGGATTATGTGGTAATAAAAAAAACATTGTTTATGTTAAAAGTTTTGAACAATTTTAAAGATTGCGTAAAAAGGCAAATTTATTTCAACTTAATGTATTGTAATCAAAGTCTTATTTCAGACAACAATGTATACACTGCAATAACACGAGGTTTGCTTTAAAAATTACGATGCTTTTTAAAGCTTTTTCGAAATCTATTTATTTACTCAATCATATTAATTAATTACTTTCAAAGTAATCCCTTCAGATATAATACATTTTTGATGCAGAGGTTGCACTCCTAATAACCTCCATCAATCCTCACTTTTTTAAACATTTCAAAGCTTCGTCCTTCCATAAATTTTTTATGATTGAAGAAAAAAAGTTCACAGAAGACATATCAGAAAGTGTGCGAGGAGGTAAAGGCTATGAACTGGTCAATTTCAAAAAATGAGAGAATTTATAAATTTTACTTTTTTAAGAACTCCTTTACTGTTGTTAGCCCTGTTGTTAGTTTTTCTCCTCTTCGATTTTCCGTCTAGGCACTCCTCAGCTCAACTCAACACTTTTCTCAGAAATCTGTCGTTCGGAATCGACTTTAAACTACAGGTACCGCCGCTCATGAATAAAATTAACACACACAGCGTAAGAGGTGTGAGAAGCAAGGTCGTTACCCTGGCTGAAGGGTTGTAATGACCAATTGTGTACGTGTATGAAACGTGACATCTAAGTTGAAAACGTCTTCAGCAACTGCCTGATTGTGATTCAACGGTTTCTAGTCACTATTTTTTTCACATTGAGTTTAGTTTTGATGTAATTAAATCTTTTATAAAGAGATAGATTCTATGGCATCTTTTTCGTCTTTTTTGAAGATTTTTTACGCCTGTCAACTTGCGTTAGAATACTTCATTCCACGCTAGGGTTACGCTCCAATATGCAGTTACTATGCTGATAACACTATGCGACAAAATAAAAAAATTAAATACACCCGGCTAATGACATAGTTAGGTTGTGAGTTTTATTGAGTAGATCTCAAAAATATTTTTTTTATATTTCTCGAACCCTCCAAACTTTTTTTATTTGACAAAAACTGTTTTTTAGACTTTACGCACAAATTTCTGGATTACTCAAACATTTCTGACCCGATTTCCAAAATTTAAGTCTTGTTGAAAAGGGGAGAGACAAACCTTTAAAACGGTATACATATATCTATTATATGACTAAATATGCTATGAGTTTTGATGAGGTTAACTTGGAAAATGCGAATTTTTTCATATTTTTTCAAGTTTGTCCGTTCATAGTAGCAAACTTTACTTAAAAAATATGAAATAAGTGATGACATTCTGAAAGTGCATTATCTTGTAAAGAGATTGGCACCTAGTTTGATCAAATCGGACAAAAATTACCGTAGTTATTATATATATAGTATAACAGTCGTGTTATATTTTTTATATATGACATCTAATCAAATGAACTTTTAGTTCTAAAATTTTCATAATTTTTAATGGATCTTGATTGTTTATAGCACATTGTGCCAATTTCACGTTTGCACGACCACCAGAAGTTGGCCAATGTTTGCGCAAAGAGAAATAATTTTATATGCAAAAAACACAAATATTAGTCGTTTTCTGGAAGTCGTGCAAACGTGAAATTGACACATTTTGTGATAAACAATCAAGATCTTTCAAAAATTCTGAAAATTTTTGAACTAAACGTTCATTTGATTAGATGACATATATAACACGACTGTTATACTATTTAAATAATAACTACTGTAATTTTTATACAATTTTATCAAATGATGGATCAATCTCTTCACAAGAGAATAGACTTTAAGATTATAATCACTTATCCTATATTTTTTTTATTAAAGTTTGCTACTATGAATGGACAAACTTGAAAAAATATGAAAAAAATTCGGATATTCCAAGTTTACCTCATCAAATCTCATAGCATATTAAGTCGAATAGTAAATATATGTATACCGTTTTAAAGGTCCATCTCTTCTCTTTCCAACAATATTTAAATTTTGAAATTCGGGTCAGAAATGTGTGAGTAGTCAGGAAATTTGAGCGTAAAGTAAAAAAAAAACTGTTTTTGTCAAATAAAACAAGTTTGGAGGGTTCCAGAAATATAAAAAAGGTATTTTTGAGTTCTACTCAACTATCTGATTAACGTAGACTATGTAGTTATTCGGGTGTATTTTCACTGTCGCACCGTGTAATCAGTGATATCATATGTATTGGGTACAGTGGTGAAAAAGGCTTTTAAAGTTATATTCTGTGGAAATCTTAGATGGATTATTTGGAGTCCAATGATTAAAATTTTTTCTCTCGAATGCTATATAAATTGCTCGATCGTGTAACGATTTGTAATCAATAAGATGCTTTACAGCTACACTGTGATGATGATTCAATGATTCCTACTCAAAATTCTTCATTTACATTAATTGTTGGCAGAATCCTAAACGAGGTTCTCAATTTCACACCTTCGCAGCTTTCTTTCAGTAAATTCTACCAGTATACCCGATACATAATAAAAGAAATATTAATAAGAGCGGTTAGAATCGATTGAATTAGTTAGAATTGACAATGGGTCTCAGTGGGACCGCCACCTTAACTAACCTAATCTAATATGATCCATATTTCTAAGCAACTACAGATCATAACTCTATCATTTAGCACCTGCATACTTTACTCTATTTTCACTGCATTTATTTATCAATCGAAGACATTATCATTACAAAATATTTTGTCTGTAAAAAGCCCACTAAATATTAATTGAAACCATAAAATTATGTTTGAAACGTACATTGTATGTACCAAAATAAATTTAAAAATAAAAGAAACTTAAAGTATTACATAAAATTAAACTTACCTTATTGATGAATAATCATTTTCATTGATGATAAGGGAAATTATTGAATTTGGTGCTGGAAAACTTGTAATAGATCAGTGAGCACAATCACACTGCCTGGTATTAATTTAGAATATTTAAGGTTATTTGTTGATTACTTTCTCTTTCAAAATGGTGATAATTAATAGAATAAGTTATGGTATCATCGGCACTTCACAACATACGAAACTTTTCATTTGTTGTAGCATACTCCATGACGAAGGCATCTTTCGATACACTGTGCAATATCTCTCTTTGTTTTTTGTGAAGTCTTGGAATCTAGCAAATTAAGCATACAAGCTTCAATACAATGGAAATGTCACAATTTTCTGAAACAAAAATACGAATGTTATTGTATTTTATTTTTTAATGTACAGTGGTGGCCTTATAATTAGAAACGACTTAGCAACTTGTATGTTTGTTAATTTATTTATTTTTAAAACTTTGTTACTCATTTTAGAACTAATAGTTAAAAAGACAATACAACATGTTAGCTTTAAGTTTGATTTAAAATGAGTAACAAAGTTTTGAAAATAAATTAACAAACATACAAGTTGCTAAGTCGTTTCTAATTATAAGGTCATCACTGTATATGACATATCAAGCACATATGTATGTATTCTATTTTGCGAAAACAAATAAATAATTAAATAAAGAAGTTCCACAACCGATTAAAATAAAAAAATGAATTTTTTAATTAGAACTGCGTTTAGTTCCTTTATAATAAAAATCATTCCAGAAACTTTAAACTTTAAACCCTTAAAAATTAAAATTACTTTGATTAATACAAATTTAGGTACTGTTGCTTAACCTTAAGCAATACTAACATTTAAAACAACCGTAGCTTGAAAAGTATATTATTTTCGCATATTTTCACACCCCATTGCGAAATATACAAATTCTATAGAAATATTTCTGTTTGTATTTAAACAAACAAAGAAATAAATAAATCAGTTCAAGGATATCAAATGAAACCAGTTTTAAACGCTTCATTATTGAAAAGTAAATGTTTTTTACATTAACACAACAACATAATAGACCTTAATTAACTAATTACAAGCAACATTATTTAAATAATTGCAATCCTTTTTTAAAACGTTATTCTTTTACTATTTTTTTTCTTTCACAGTTCATTCTGCCTTTTATGTCTTACCCACACAGTTCAGTGTGAAAAGACAGAAAATTCTGCTGTAAGTGAGACTGAAGGTCTTACTGTTGTACATGAGCACAATAAACGAAAGGATACAAAGTTAACAGCAGCACAATCGACCATTTATAATATTAAAAGACTGGATATATCAAAGGATAAAGAAAGCATACATAAACAACGAATAGCTAAAGAAAAGCAAAAGCAACAACAGCTACAGCAACAGCAAAATTTAGAATATCAACAACACTATACACAGCCATATAAAAACCAACAGCAGCAGCAACAACATCAATTACAACAAGAACAAAAGCCAAGACAGCAGGATGTCATGCATCACCAGGAATTTAAGGGAAATTACAAAACAACAGAAGGCGACGACGACATCACTACAGCAGCAAAGAGGTATCGCGCAAAAAAATATCGCAAATCGGGCAAAAATTCTCATGGCTTAAATAGAAAATTATTAAAGTGAGTATAAAATTGAGTAGAAAGTGTAAAAGAAGAAACATTTCTAAAGAAAAAATTTTTTTTCATAAAGAACTAAGATAGCAGGATATTAGACTGTATTTAGATGATAAAGCTTTAAGTTAGCCAAAGAATTTATTAAAGTATTTACATGAAAAATTTAATAATAATCACAATTTCTCTCTATTTTGAACACGAAACAAAAAACTTAGTATAGTAAGCACAGTTTAAGTGAGTTCAAATCGCTCTTGAAATATAGAAAAAATAATTCTTTTAGCAATCTTCTGGTAACCAATTTCCATGAAAAGGGTCTCAAGTCTGTCATACGTAGTCAACTTTAAACTCTAGATCCGTTAAAATCTAAGCCATAAGTACATAGTTGTGTATATATACTACAATATTTACCATACTTAGGAGAAAACTACAAAAGCAAAATTTCATTAAGTTTACGAAAGTCTGGGTCTTCACTAAAAGGCAAAAGTTATACAGACTAATAAAAGAAATTTCAATTTTTTTCTTTTTATCTGAAACTTCTTAAGGAATTGTGAAAACTCTTTAGAAAATAAAAAATTATTCTGGTTAATTAGATGTACAACCTGACTATAGGCATAATAAAGTACCGGATAAGCGTAATTACGGGCACCGTACACATGTAAATACATATATAATTGGTCATTACAACCTTTCAGTCAGGATTACGACATACAGTGAGCGTCAAAAGAAAGTGTACACTATGGTTAAAATTCTAACAATCTCAACTCAAGTTTTCCACTTAAGGAGAATGCCCGAAAAAATTTCCTAAATTTTCTAATTCTTTTCTTCTTGTTTCAATTTTAAACTGGCAATAAAATAATTTGAAAAAAAATTAACGGTAATTTATTAATTACATCCTCCCCTTACCCTTATGCCCTCCTTTCATCCTATTCCCTCTATTTCCTTCCCTCTCCAAGGACGTTGTACAATGGGTCAATTTCGACCTCCGGGTATTGTACTTGTCTTAACGGACAAGTACACGTCCTCTAACCTAACCTAACCTAACCTATTAATGTATATTTTTTTGAATTGTACACTTTCTTTTGACGCTCACAGTAGTTACTCACACCACTTATGTTGTGTGTGTGTTAATTTTTCATGGCAATCTTTTACTCTCAGTCTTTTTGCCAGAAATCTGCTGAGAGGAAGTCTCCGAAGAAATATTTCTTCATATTTTGTTTTGTTGAAGATGTCGAACCGGGCGTTTGAACAGAGGCCTCACGTCTAATAATCCAAAACACTAGGTACTACTAAACTATGGCGACTTCACCGTACTGGTAATAATATCTGTAATAAAATGCCACCATACCCAGAAAAAAAATTGCAAAAATTTGACTAGAGTAATTAAAATATTAACAACCCACCAAGTCATGATTTAAATTACTTATTCAAGTATTTATTTGGTATTTATGTCCCACAGTAGCTTACGAACAAAATCCTCATGGACCAAGTTTGCATCTACAAATTTACATATTTTTAAAGCGGATTGTGACTAATTATAAAAGCAAATAGTGAGTTAGTTAGCACAAAGTAATACTGTATTGCATGTAGTTGAATCATCATAAATGGACGCAACAGTTAGGGCATGTTTCTGTAAGACAAACGATTTCACACAAACAGGTAAACAAAATTGAGTGCTTTTCATGCAAACAGGCAAACATGTGAAATTGTTTGTCTTACAGAAACACTCTATTTTGTTTGAGTTTTCCATGCAAACAGACAAAGAAGTGAAGTCGTTTGTCTTACAAAAACAGCAGATTAGTGAAGTCAGGACTGCCGATCAGAAAGTTGCCACTGTTTGTGTTTAGTAGAATTAGGTAATAGGGATACGTCTACCGTCTTTTATTCCCGTATGGTTAAACACTTAATACAAAAATATTTTGGCACCATTAAATAATTTCTGGAGCATGCAAAACTCCAAAATATGTACATTTAGACCGTAAGAGAGGAATTGTGCATTATCAGGACAAAATATTGGTATTCCGTCAGGAGGTGTTTAGGAAAACCAACTTTTCTAGCAATTTTTACTAATATTGACGGCGTTTCCTAGAAAATAACGGACTTAACTTAAAAATGACAAAAGATTATGAAACAAAATAATACATAATTAGCCTGATTATGCTCGTGTATTAAGACGTCGCCGTAGTCTAGTAGGTAGTGTGTTGTTATTAGACGTGAGGACTCGGTTCAAATCCCAGGTCAGGCATCTCCAACAAAACCAAATATGAAAAAATATTTCAGCGACTTTCTCTCAGCAGATTTCTGGCAAAAATTCTGAGAGTAAATAAGATTGCCATTAAAAGTTTCTCAAAAAAATCTGTCTTTCGGAGTCGATTTGGAATTGTAGGTCCCGCTACTCATGTATAAAATTAACATACACAACGTGAGTGGTGTGAGAAACTAGGTTGTAATCCTGACCAATTATGTATGTATGTTACATACAAGGCCTGCCATAGAGATTACTGTGGGCTATATTGTCAGTTTTCTTTTGTATTTCCATTTTATGCTTTAAATACTTGAATTCATCGATTTAAATAAATTACAGTTTAAGCGACCAATCTAAGGAAAAACCAATAACAGACATGATTTTATTGTAGAGATTTTCAAATCTTTTCAATGTCTTTCAAATAATAATACAATGTCTTTAAATTAATCATAGATAATGAAATTTCTGTTAAGCTTTTAATTTTCATGCTGTCAGTTAAATATGTGAGAATGATTTCCGTACTGTAAATTAAAAATTTTGCATCAGCAAAAATCTAAAACTTTTAGAATTTTAAGTGACATAAACAGGCAGGCAGAGAGCCTAGAGATATTTTAGCAATTTGCCTGATTGCTGTGATGATGTAATGGCCAGTTGTGCTAACAACTGCTGAAAAGACCACGTTTTCGTGCCTCATTATGTGGAAAATTTCTGAAAGTTTACTTTTTTCTTGCCTTATGATTTTATGCATTTTCTTCTTTTTTATACGTGCAATAAAAGCAACTAATTTATGGGGTAGAAGAAGGCAAAAGAGTGAAAGCTAAAAGAAGAAAATTAAGAAGAAAAAAATAATACTCTTACAGGCTTTCCTAAATTCAGAGGCATGCAATGATTAGAAAATAAAATGTTCAGTTAAATACAATGATTCCTTCATCTTTTTTCATTCTTTTTTGTGTGATAAAAGCCTGGTGGTAAAATAAATGCATACAAGAAGTTTTAACTGCAAAGAAATTTTGAAGTCATAAAAAGTCAGCACAAAATTTATGTTGTGGAATTCATCATTTTTTCTTAAGCTTTTCTTTGTTAAAATTTTTTTTTATTATTTTTTATTCATCTTGTATTGTATTGTTGTTGTTGTTGTTTCTTTTTTAAGTAAATTGGGTTTCACTAAAGTCAAGGCACCCAACAGTCATAACCGGAAACGTTTGGCCATTGAATCACGACGTCATGCATCACCAGATGATTCACACATGTTTATTATAAAATTACCGCCAAATATGTATTACTACACCAATCCTAAACCATCGAAGTCTGGCACTGCATCGTCATCAGCATCGTCATCATCATCATCATCATCTCCTAACGCTATCCCAACGACAGCCGATAAGAAGAATTCACTTAAGGATGATACAAGTATGGCTAAGGATGCTAACGGAAAAAAGGTAAACAAGTTTCCATATACATTTGTACATATATTTTTTATATTTTTAAAAGAAAATTCTAAAATAGCTACGCATATTTGTGTTTGAGTATGAAAATTCGCGCATATTGTAGATGATACATGGGTTACCGCAAAAATCAGTTATGGAAAATGGGTAGAGTTTTCCAACAAAAGTTAAATTCAAATATAAAACCCAATAGCAAGGCTAGGAAAATACTACATTTTCATTGAGAACAGAATAGGTTGAAATGTTTACAATGCCTCAATGTTATATTAATACTGGCGTAGGTTAGGTTAGCGGGTAGCTTGCCGTTCACAGGCAAGCTCATTCGGCGGCCATATGGCCCATTGTGTTGCCCAGTGGTGGATTTGAACCACCCCGAGCTCCGGTGAACGGTGGCACGTTCACCACCATGCCCAGATCTTCAAACGTTCTGTCACCCAATAACCGATAGCGTCTGTCCTGAAGTACAAGGCACTCGCATAAAAAGTATTGCGCCGATTCCGTTTCCTCCAGATCATGGCAGATTCTGCAGTAATCCTGGTGGGCAGGCCCAGCTGGTCAGCGAAACTGACAATAGCACAGTGTCCCGTTAGAATTTCTGTTAAAATGCAAAACCTTTTTCTTATCGAACTCAAGTAGTTCTCTTTTTCTTCCGCTGTCCATTGCTTGACACACCAGTTTTGAAATTCGGCAACCAGGTATGTGGAACCACACACGGTTTGTCGAATTACATGTTGCTTTTTCCAATTTCGAAAAGTATTCCTGGCGAAGCGCATATACATATACTGACGAAGGATTTGCCCCTTTCGATGGCTTTTTGTATTTTTATCTGACAGAGAACATTTAGATGAAAGCCATCTTATCACATTTGGCTTTCTTATGGTCTTTGCGGGTGAATCCCAGACAACTGGCGGAATTGGCACTGCAGTATTCTCGAATAATCTAAAATGATCTCTGAATCTATTACCTTTTGACTTGTCTAAATTATGCGTCTTCTATATCATGAAAATATTTGGAATGCCGACAAATAAGTCTAAGTCATATTGACTTTATATTTTCCAAAAGCTTGTGGGGATTTGTAGACTACGGGTGAAATCAAATCCCTTTTATTACTGAGAAAAATATTGAGGAGATATAGCCTACTGATATATAGTATTGTGCTGGATTGCGCAAAGTAGATTGCAGTAGGAAGCAATGAGAGAGAGAAAATAGTGTACTTGGTACTTATCAGTGTTATACCTATGACATGATTTATTGTTAATATTTCGTAAATTTATTTAAATGGAACAGGAAGAATCTCTTTTAAGGAATTCCAAATGTAAGTCACCAAGTGGTCACTGAAGTTTGTCTAACGTTAGACATTACTAGATTCTGTACTTGATTGATTTTTCACGGTAGGGGAGCCATTCACTAAAGGATTGTCCACCGATTGTTACGATCGCAGAATAAGGTGTAGTGTAAAACCTTTATAGCCTTCTGAACATTGCTGTGCAGAGCCTATTCAACTGTTTTAGTGTTTAATGATTACTAGAGGCAAATGTGTAGAGCAAAGTTTGTATTTTACGAACAAACTCACTTTCTAATGTCCTATGTGAAATAAAATCTTAATAGACAAATACTGAAAATTCGAATTTTTAGCTAAAAATGATTGGAAATCAAAGTAAATTTTTTTACTTCATTTTTTTAAAGTACAAACATTATCAAGAGATCGAGATATTTCAAAATTTAATTTTCTTAAAACTGATTGACAAAGACAAACGAGTCACTTTGCTTAAGTGACACATAAATTCTATTTTATTTAAAAGCCTTAAACGTAAACCGTGAAACTGATCCTATAATTTCTTAAATACCGCAGAAAAAAAACATAAACACACTTTAAGACGCATATTATGGCTGTATTTTTTGTAACAGTGTCTGAGCATCAAGTTTTCAGATAAACATCAGACCAGTTCAATGGTTCGCTTCTTTTTCAAAAAAGACACTCGAAAATAAGTCGAAAAAAACGCACAAAAAAGTGTGCTGATGCTGCTGCTGCTGCTGCTGCTGCTCTCAGTCGTACAACTCAAACAAATTGGAAACACACGTTTCTTGTGTTGCAGAAATGTTCATGCCAACTCCTCAACGCTTTGGTACTGTACGAAAGATACGGTATTGGACTCGTATAGCAGATTTTCTATTGAAGTTTATTTTATCTGCAACATCAGCATCAGGCATCATCAGTAACACCATCAGCATCGGGAACGTTTTTTTTTACTTGTTTTTCTTCGTTTTTGACTTGAACTTCGATTACAAATTTCTGTTTGTTTAACTTAAGAATAGTTGTTGGTATTGTTGCTGTTGCCATTGCTATTGCTATTATTGATGCTTTTTGAACTCAAACTCGTGAGAAGCGCTGAGAATGAAAGAATGAATGAATAAATGTCAGTAGCAGGGATTTAGACTTTCAACGTGAGACTGACATATTTTCCATCAATTGTTAACGCTTATGAAATAAGTAACAAAACGTTGTGATCATGTTAAGGAACACGAGTAGATGTGTACGGAATTTTAATAGAAACTCGTTTGGCCTACAAATGAAAACATTTATGGATATTGGAAGTAATGCAGTAGAGTTTATTAAAGAAAAAAAAAGTACTTTTTTTATGAAATATTTAGAAGGATGTGATGTGCACCAAAAGAGATGCTGGCATTTTGTAATTTCCGTTAGGTATCGTTTATGTATTAGATACGTACTTATGTCCGCAGGCATGAAGTTAGGTTAGTGAAATCTTTCTCATAGAAAACAATCAGTAGGACAAAATTACTTAAACTCATTAAGTTAATAAAGCTCTAGACCGTGGATACAAAACAGTGTTCCGTCTACCTTTTTTCGTCATACCATGCAAATGTGCCTACAAAGCCGAGTGACCTGTTAGAACACTTGATAGACATTAATTTTAATGAAATATACATACAATTAAGTATACAAGTAGTCACCGTAGTCTAGTAAGTAGTGTGTTGGCTTATTAGACGTGAGTACGCGGTTCAAACCCTAGGTCAGACATCTCCAACAAAACAAAATATGAAATAATATTTCTCGGTTACTTCCTCTCAGCAGATTTCTGGCAAAAACTATGAGAGTGAATAAAAAAAAATCAAAAAAAATTTCTGACGTTCGGAGTAGGTCCCGCCACTCATGCATTAAATTAACACACACAACATAAGTGGTGTGGAGAAGCTAGGTCGTAATCCTAACTGAAGGGAAGTAATGACCAATTATGTATGTATGTATGTATACATACAGGTTTAAAATTCTTTTCTTCCTACTAAAATAGTTTTAGAATTATCGGAGGATATCGCCTGAAATTTTTTTATAACACGGGCAGACAAGATTTTTAATCCAGAAACCAAACCTTACTTTTCTAAAGGTTTTTGAGGTTCTAAATCTGAATTCGAAAGCAGTATTGCTTCATCGCACTAGGCTATCGAGATATCCTAACATAAAAATGTAAAACATACGGTTTTTGGCTATAATCATGAGGAAAATGTCGTACCAGCAGCTGAAAGCGATAATCTTCAAAAATTATTTTTTTCATTTTTGCGAAACCCGGCTGGTTACGAAAAACTATCTGTTAATGGCTATTGACTTGAAATTATTTAATTTTGGTTGCGCCAAATATTAACGCACTTTGATTATTCGTCATTTATGGTGTCAAACTAGTTGAAACTTACTTTCTCTATTGCCTCTAAAGTTATAATTTTAACTTTAATTTCTGTTATTGGGACAATACTTAGTAAGATTCCTTACCCTGCAGCAAATACACTATCACAGAGGACATTTCTTAGAATCTGCTACTACTGTAGCATCGTCAATCACCTACTAAGCTAGAAAACTAGCTCAACAAAACTGAAATAAGGCAACAAAAAAAAAACAAAAAGAGAATAAGAATATTGCGAAGCTTTGCGATACGAATATCAGTGCAAACACAGTACACCAAGTACTGCTACTTACAGTAGTGTAGATTATAAACAACTGGTTGCATCTATAATTGTAACGTTTTATATTATTATGTGTGGAAAATTGTTACCAATTCAAGTGTCATTACGATTTTATAGTTTACATAATTTTTCCAATGACTATCGCTTAAATATGACATACATTTTTAAAACATTTTATTATTGTCCAACGATTAAATGTACCATTTTAAACAAATTGTTTTTAAACAAATTTATTTTTAAACAAATTGTTTTTAAACAAATTGTTTTTAAACAAATTGTTTTCAAACAAGGTCTACATGATGCCATCAGTAGAGTTACTATGTTATTGGTAATTGAACAACATAGTTTGTTAACAGAAGTGTTAAGGAATTAAATAAATTAATAAAGCAATACAGTCAGTGTAATTGCAAAAGTGTTGTTGGCAGAAAAGAGCCTCCCCAGAAATTAATGCTAATTCATCATTATCTGTTTGAAGTCATTAAAAAATACTGAAACACAAAGACTATATTTGATGAACGAAAAGATAACTCCAATAATATTCCGAAAAAGTGATGTTTAACGCAGCGCTGAAACTGGCTAACAAAGTAGTTGAACAAAAGTTTAACAAATCCTTTTCACCATATCCAATGAACAGACAGGATTCCGCCTACTGTACAGGATCACTTAAATAGTCTACGCATTATATCCACGAAACTCATGCATCTTCAAAAACACATTTGCTCAAACGGTAGTATGAACCGCACAAGCCTGCAAAGGCAATACAGTTAAAATCATTGTCAAAGCACTTTAAGACAATGCAACCTGTCGTATCTTCCACGATAGATGTGCCAGCAAGCGAATTAATATAAAATCTGGTTTTAAACAGCGCGGTGTTTCATACCCAATACTTTTCAACATTTTTAAATGTACTTCAACCACAAGAATAGGAAACACGTTTGGATCTAAAACTCGGCTGGTAGATTAAGTCTACGCATGAGATATCGGAATTCAATCGTGAATTGAGGTGAACTGATCATATGATGTGGAGACCTGATGGTGATATCATAAAAACTGTCACTGTGTTCAACCCGAAAGCAAATTTTACTAAGTTTTCTAAACGCGGTGTACAGTGAAATCAATAATTTTTTTTTATTTTTGCAATACAAATTGGTTACGTTTTTCCGCATGAGGATAATTTTCTAAGTCTAAACCATTAAACATAGTCGCCGTAGTCTAGTAGCTAGTGTGTGTGCTTATTAGACGTGAAGCCACGGTTAAAATTCCATGTGTCATACATCTCCAACAAAACGAAAATTGAAAAAATATTTCTTTGGCGACTGCTTCTCAACAGATTTCTGACAAAAAATTTTAGAGTAAATAAAATTGCCATGAAAATCAAAATGCTGTCGTTCGGAGTTGACTTTAAACTATAGATCCCACCAATCAAGTATAAAATTAACACTCACAACTTAGGTTAGGTTAGAGGACGTGTACTTGTCCGTTAAAACAAGTACAATACCCGGAGGTCGAAATTGACCCATTGTACAACACTCACAACTTAAGTGCTGTAAGAAGCTAGAAGTCGTAATCCTGACTGAAGGTTGTAATGACCAATTAGGTGTAAACCATTGAACATGTATACATTCTTTCAAAACTCTGATACTGTGTTCACAAACAAATTTTCCAAAAATAAAATGGCAAAAGATTTGTATGACAACCGAGTGTTTAATTGCCATCATAAAAATTAAAAACCAATCTGTTGCAACTGGAAGCATTCGAAAAAGTTAAATGGAGGTTATTTTAACAATAGGCTGCTCACAAAAAAATCTAAATGGCTACAATTAAAACAAGACATTAAATCTGCATACAAAAAAATTGTAATAATTTTTTTTTTTTAATTTTCTTACTACCCTTAAACAAATATTCAAACGAACGACTTTAAAAATTAATTGGCGCCCCATGAGTGCACATAAAAATAAAAATCGAAAACTTTTATTCAACAATCATTAACACCAGAGCAACGTTACGAGAAATGAAACCCGTATCACAATGTAACGCATCTCATACAGACCCAATTTAGAAACACAGTTTATGTTCATCGAAAAAATAAAAAAAGCGGGGAGAAAAAAATATTTAATGATGCTATTGGGTGCTGAAAGATAATATTTCTTTTAGACTATTTATATGCATTTTATGGCTCTTTGTTTGTTTATTTGTTGCTATTTCTAGTAACTACTTATATAGTAAATCTTTAAAAGTATCCAAAGAAGCTGCCTAGTAAATGTAAGTGGCAAAATAGTATGAAAAGTATTTAAGGTATGAAAACAAAATCAAACAAACGATAAGTATTTTACTAAAGTCGTACAGGCTGCCAACAAAGCAGAAGCAACAAAGGCAATAGCATATTAAGCAAACATTAAGCAACATCTTACAAATTGCAATTTTAATTGGCCACTCAAATAAAATGCTAAAAATGAAGCCAATGAAGCTTACGAAAAATCAACTTCAAGTCGAATGCAAAAGAACAAAAAAAAAAAAAAGATTGTTTTTCACGTCTTAAAAAAAGAGAAGAAAAAAACACATAAATAGCCAAGAAAAGTAATAAAAAATCATGTTGTTGTAGAGAGTAGCCTTGAATATTAATTTCGTTTCTTTTAAATCAATTTTTAATATACACTCTGCAGACCAACAGTGGCGAAAATTTAAATAGAGTGACTTTATTTGATATTTTCATGATAATCACAGCGAATTTTTTTTTATTTTATAATAACCTAACCCTTTCGGAAGTTGGGGAAAAAAAAAACTCAATACAAAACCTTAACACAGGTTCACATATTTTACAAAAAGCTCTTCGAGTTTCTGAATCGATATGGCTGCTTAACATATTCTAAAACATAATGGCAGACCTTTTAATTATTTGGGTTTTAAAAAAAATATTTATTTTTTTGGGTAATAATAAATGCCTGCCATTTAAGGACTAATTCACGTATACATTGCGTGCGATTATTTCATCCTGGTGGTCCACAGATTAGCTTAAATTTTGACACATTTTCCAGCATTTCGGCTAGTATTTCAATAGTAACAACTGTAATATTGTCTTTCTGGATTGGAATTATGGCTGGCTTCTTCCTGTATACAAAAGACTCTACTTATGTCCACAAAAAGAGGGGTCAGAAGTGACCCCAATTCATTCAATGTACTATGTTGGTTTAGGAGAAAGGGAAGTCGGGATAGTGTGCGACATTTTTTTTTAATGACCAGTGTATATACCATCGTCACTTTTTTGTCGAGAATTACTTTTTAGTAATAATTCTCACCACCTTTTTTCATCATATGTGAGTAATCACATATGATGTCAGACAAACAGTAAGACATTCATAAACACCCAGAGTCTCTTGTGGGAATAGAACCCATGGCTTCGGCGTTTGCTATTTAACACAATACCAACTCGACCATCGCAGCACGGTTATGAAGGTTCTTAAAAAACTGCGACCCGCGGATCCACAAACCGCACCCGTAAATTTTTCAAGACGCATTAGCAGCTCTTGAACTGCCTCTCTGGGTACTCGTTATACCAAATTCGGCAATTCTGTTTGCTGATGTGCTGACTATGCTAAAAATGGGCTGTACCGCCGAATACAATTTTTGGTTGGAAATAGATTTTCACCAACCTTTCCAGGCACTGTTATAAAATCAGCATACGTTGAAAGAATATCAGAATACATATCGTTAGCCTCATTCGCAAATGTGTTAACTCCCTTTTTTCAAATTTTACAGGAGACACAAAAAACATTGTAGCTTTTTCAGTTTTTAAAATTTCTAAACTGTTTAAACGCAATTATTTTTACAAAATAATAATATTATTAATATTAATAACTAATAATGTTAATTATTATTATTATTAATTAATTAATAATATTAATATTAATATTTTTCCTAGTTTTGTGGACTTAGCGTTTTTGCAAACCACAAAATTACAACAACTTTAAACCATAATATAGTTTGTTTTTTTGTTGTAAAATATGTATTAATATTACCGTTTTGCATTAAAATCTCAATTTTGGAAAAAAAAGTGGACTTAACACCTTTGCGAATGAGACTAACGATATGTAGATTAGGGTTTGGAATATAAAGATTTTGTGGGTCAACTGCAGCCGTATTCATTAATTTATGGACATGTCATTTGCAATACATACATAACACACATACATAATTGATCATTACAACCCATCAGTTAGATTTACGATCTAGCTTTTCGCACCACTTATGTTGTTTGTGCAAATTTTATTCGTTTAAAATCGACTCCGAACGACAGATTTTTGAGAAACTTTTCATGGCAATTTTATTGACTCTCATAATTTTTGGCACAAATCTGCTGAGAGGAAGTAGCGGAAGAAATATTTTTTTTTTATATTTCGGTGTGTTCAAGATGTCTGCTCTGGAGTTTGAACCGTGGCCTCACGTCTGATAAGCCAACACATTACCTAATAGACTACGGCGTTTTCATATAGGTTTAATAAAATACAATTTTCTCAATATATACAGCCAACAATTATCAAAAACAGTTGTCTCAATTTACTTTTATAACACACAGTTTGCAGTTTCTTGTTGAGCCTAATTTAAGCACCACGTATGTATGTACCACCGAGAACATTAAATACTAGAACTACGTGGTTTTCTGTTATGGATTACTTTGGTTGAAAATAATGAAAATGCTTTAAACGGACTCGATGGCATTACGCAGTCGACACGCACGCACTATAGTTTCGTTTATTTAGTTCTTGCAACATACAATTTCTAGTTTTGCCTCAATGCAATTGGGGTTATATATGACACTTGTAGTGGCTGATGATGTTCTCGTTGGCGGTGGTGTTGAAGTTAGTCGCTGAAAATGGTAAATGGTTCTTACCTTTCCCAGAAGTGTGGCTTACAAATAAACGTATTTCTAAAGTCAACCAAAGAACCTTGACTTATTTATATGTGTTGCACAAAAAGGACTACGTTGAAAAATAGTCAAAAAAAAAAAAAAAAAACAATTTAAGTTTGTTTATCTAAAAATAGACAGACTTTTTTAATTTTTTTCTACTCAAAATGCAAAAAAAAAAAAAAAATACCAAAAAGAAAGAAAAACAATTACACAATGGATAAATTTTATGGCATGAAATTGCTTTGGTAGGATAAAAAAGAAAATGTTTTAAATTTAAGCTAATCGTTGATGTTTAAAAGATTTTAAATGGTTCTAGAGAGTTTTATTTAAAATCTTCTTCTTTAACAAAATCAATCTTTTGGATGTAAAACCATACTTTTGTAGTAACTTGTTGGGTCCTTTTCATGCATTCTTCCTCAGTTTTATGGCCATTTGAATTCAACAGTCAATGGAGGCGAATTGAGAATATAACGTTTAAGAGTTCACTCACATAAATTCTCATGACAATTGATGTTTATCAGTGAAAAAGTTTAATTATAATTTGTTACACCACAATGTCAATAAATTTCCAAACCATTCTGTTTGCAACGAAGTTGAAATAAATGTTTTTACGGGTATCAGCACATTTACCCTTTTATACAGGGGTACCAAATTAAAAAAACTTTGCTTAAGGCATGGACTCATGCCTAATTAACATTTTAGACCGTGGAAGAGTATAAATTGAATTTCAGTTACCAACATCTTTGAAATACAAACCAATTACCAACCAACGACTCAGACAGCAATGCACATGACAAAACAAAAGACATTTTTCGAACTTTATTACTTAACAATTAAAATTGTTTTGGTAGATTTTTCATCGAAGATCACTTTGTTAGTATCATTTTAATTATTCCGATGCTGCCACAATCACTTTCTCATGGAAAGGACCATTTGGGTTGGAAAATTATCTGATATTCAGTAACTCTGGAACAATAAGTATGGCACGTCCATATTGTGGAGGACATTTATGATTGATAACTTACTTATTGGTTAATCTACAACCTTCTCTGGCCAACATCAGATTCTGTTGGTCTTGTGCACTCCTTAGCTAGTTTATCTCACCCAGTTTTAAAATAATCTCATCGGCTTAGATTCTCCAAAGGATACACCCTTTTTTGTCCTCTTTCGAACTGGAAAATGTTTAGTCGCTTGCATACATGTTCCAGCCAACGTAACTGTTGTACTTTAAGGCGTTTAGCTACGTCAATGTCGGAACATAGGACATTATTTAAGAGAATGTATATTGTGCGGGGGATTTTCTTTCTGTAGAAGACTTTCCTGGCACAAATCCAAACTGATAGAAGCCAATCACTTTAACGACGACAGACTTTTTCTTTTTCAATTTAAAATTTTTCAATTTTTAAAGCTTGTGTATGTAATTCTGGTGCTTAATTAGATCAACAACTAGAACTAATGGTACAATAGCGCTCTCCATAGAAAATGAAATTAATACATACATAAATACATACATAATTGGTCATATCAAACCTTCAGTCAAGATTACGACCTAGTTTCTCACATCACTTATGTTATGTGTGCTAATTTTATACATGAGTGGCGGGACCAACAGTTTAAATTTCGACTCCGAACGACAAATTTTTGAGAAACTTTTCATGGCAATTGCTTTTTACTCTGAGAGTTTTTACCAGAAATCTATTGAGAGGCAGTTGCCGAAGAAATATTTCTTCATATTTCGTTTTGTTGGAGATATCTAACCTAGGGTTTGAACCGTGGTCTAACATCTAATATGCCTACACACTAACTAACAGACTGCGTCGATTGCATCAAAATAATATATAATTTAATTGGCCTTAATTTAAAGCAAATATATAAACAATCAATAAAATATTCGTCTCGGAACATACTTTACACAAAATTTGTAATTAAAATTTAAGTTTTGCTTGTCGAATTTTATAAATTTAAATGTTATTAATAACCTGAACCAGTGTTGAAAAATTGAAATTTTGAAATGGTACTGAAAAAGTACTTTTTTGCATCAAATGGTACTTTTGTAAAAGATACATGCATACGTATGTACATACATAATTGGTCATTATAACCCTTCAATCAGGATTAGAGACCTAATTTTTCTCAAACCACTTATTTTGTGTGTGTTAATTTTATACATGAGTGGCGGGGCCTACTGTTTAAAGTCGACTCCGAACGACAGATTTTTGAGAAACCTTATCGTGGCAATTTTATTTACTCTCAGAGTTTTTGCCAGAAGGAAGTTAATGGAGAAATATTTTTTCACATTTCATTTTGTTGGAGATCTCCGCCATGGGGTTTGAATCGTGGGCTCATGTCTAGTAAGCCAGCAAACTACCTACTAGATTATTTATTTATCTATATCTAATAGACATTTAGGACAAAAACAGTTGATTCGGAACGTAACAAAACGTAAAAGTCCTGTTTAGTCAAACGTCGATGGAACCTAATGTGATATACGTTCATTTTTAGCATATGGAGAGCAATGCAAATGCTTACCAAAATTACATTACGGTTCGGCAAGCGTTTTCATTGCTTTTCGTATTCTAAAAACGAACGTAAGTTCCGCGGACGTTTGGCTAACCGGCGCTTAAGTTTAATTCTACCTTTAGCATTGCGTTGAACATGTTGATAATGCATTTGTAGTAGAAAAGCGCAAGCCATAAAATATGTAATAATAAAAAAGTACTGAAAGCATCGCGGGGGTACTGCGGTATTTTTGAAATGAAATAGTACTGAAAAAAGTACTAAAGTACTGAATTTTTCAACACTGACCTGAACCCAAACTTTTTCCCAAAACCTTTAAATTAAATATTAAATTTAAATTAATCTTGAATAATATTTTTTCTTTTTTACTTCTTTTTTTCATTTTCAAGGTCTCATTTCCATTCAACTCAAATGGCAAACCGGGACGTATATACCATTGGAATTTGCCGGTCATTAAGAAAATGCTCGAAGATAAACAACGTTTTCCACATGTGGCTCATATCGAACCCAATAGAGTGGAACAATTGATTGATATAAAAAATATACCGACATGGTCGAAACCATGGGAAAATGATTCAATTGAAAAGTCATACAATCAGGACTCAATGATGAGCTATAAAAAATCATTGAAACGTAAATCGCCAACATACTATGCGCCTGCCAGTGCGGTCAATAAAAATAGTTTCAATAAATACTTTTCGGGCAATGGTAAACCGAAAGGTTTCTATGTCATTAAAGAAAATCAAAAGAAACCGTCATACTATAAAAATATTATCGCGTAAAAGATTAAAGCATTTTATGCAAGGACTAAAATGTAAGAATAAAAATTATTGGCTAAATGTGAAAACTACAAAAAAAAATATTTTAAAATATCGTACTACATATGAAATACACAAAGAAAATGAAAAAATTAAAAGCCATAACAATAATTTTAACACAACATTATATGCATAATAATAATAATAATATCTTCGATGACGAAATACTATATAAAAACAAACGAATAAAAAGTATTTCATAACTCAATAAAAAAGTGAAACTTAAAACTTATCAAAAGACTAAAATAATAGCATTTAGAAATGAAAAAAGAAACAGAATTTTTATACTTTTATACGGAAATAGTAGTCTTGTAAGGCTCACTTTCACAATGTTTAATTTAACAATAACTAAGTAAAGGGACGCATGAGTCAAATTGATCTATTAAATCTCAAATATTTTAAAATGAACAGGTTCATGCAAAGGGGATTAAACTAAAGATTGCGACACAAGCATGAAATATTGTTACGATATGTCTTGATATGTTTAAACAACAAACTTAGGTGACGTCATTTCTCATAGATGATCAGAAAATTTTAACTTTCTATGAATAATGTCGTAATCTTTAGTTCTATTATTCTTGGTTCATATAATCAGTGGCCGGTCCCACAAAGTGATGGTGTCTGATGTAATATGTATGTCTAACAAATATCTTCGAAATCTTGGTTTCCCTGTTTGTATTGCTAGTTACAGACGTTATATTCATTCCAATTCACCAAAAAAATTCACCAAAAACCAAAATTTCAAAACAGAAATTGATAAGAATTATTAATAACGGCAATAGAGTTGAATAACATCCGAACTATATTTGTAGTGCTCTCGAGCTTATAAGAAGTCCAACATCAATTGACTTATTGATGGTACATTGAAAATGCTAAAAAATAGGAGACAAATTGATGCGCCTTCTATGTACTTTTAAAGCAGAAATTACTAAACAGAAGACCTATCCTTCTCGCATAAGTCCCTAGTAGACACTGACCATCCGAGCGTTATGGCTCTACGAATTATGACCCATCACTTTGTTTTTATTTAATGGTTAACGTAGAAAATCTTTAAGAATCACTAACCATCTTGCTTGCAGTGTCATTTACCGTGCACAGCCAACACCTTCCTTGGTTCGAAATTAGCAGTCTAACTGCATTAACCAAATTATCCTGTATGCCTATGGACATCTGTATCCAAAGCCAATTTACAATGATGTGTTGTACTTTTAGAAATAATCGGTCTTGCTTGATTATTGAGATTCCTCTAGAGAATCTTAAAATCTGTACATCCATATCAAATACTTCTGATTGTCTTTCCTGTTGTTAATTCCAAAAATTACATGCCAGCCTATAACATAAATCCCTATTGAAAAAATAGCAATCAACTGCAATATCAGATTAAAAACTAACTATGTAGAGCTCAATAGAATTCATTTCATTGTAAAGTATATTCAGCTACAAGGATTTTAGGAGATAGCAAATTTGTTACTGAAAGAGCCACGAGGTAATCTATATATCTGGGAAAAAATCTCTGGTATGCCCATATTAAGAACCAACTAACTATATACAATCTATCCCCTTTAATTAGCGTATTGCTTAAATAGAACTTGTGTAACTGATCCTCTTGAAGTATAGATTAATCAATTGAAATGTAAAACTTAAAGGCTTTTTCCTAAAGGAATATCAAAATTTTAAAAACATATATTTTTGTAATTGTAATCTGTCTGTCATTCATAAACTCATAACACAAAATAATACAAATAAATATTATTCATAAGAAATAAAAATTGTAGTAATACTAGAATTAATTTGTTTAGATTTTTAAGTCATTTATCATATAAATTTTGTTCAATTGAAAAGTTTGTGAGCAATGTATACTCCTATGTTTCATAATATATGTGAAAAACTTACCAGGTAACATAATCTTGAAGTGATATCTTGCGAACCAAGAAGAGATCTACAAAAGAGGAAATAGAAATAGAAATTAAAAACCAATAGTCGAAACTTTATCACAATATAACATTTATGTTTTCAATTATACAATATTCATAGCAATCTAGAGCAACACAACACAAAAATAAAAAAAATACCTATGTAGTTATAATGGTTCTTGGCTCCGCTTCTGTTCCTAGTATTGCTGAGAAATTTACTCAACAGTCCACTAGTTCCGGCATCTTGAAGCAAAGACATATATAGATGATATTACATATATTCCTGTAGACAAAAAATCAGACATGGAAACTAAACTGCTTAGGCCGAAACCCCAAAGGCTACGGTCTAAGTATTTCACATTACATAATGTACCAGCCTTCAGCATACAAAATTAACCTTTCAAGCAAACAAATGAATTCTACTACTTAAGAAAAATGATTATAGTGGATGCTATCGCTTCCCGCATAACTAAGGCCAATAGCAGTCAACTAAACTAAGTGTCTACATCTCCAACCTAAGATAGCTATTGGGATCTGCTTTAATCGAAAACCACAGACCTTCACAAATCACTGTCTCTGAAAAATTCAAAAAAATTGATGGCCATATATAATCTCTGAAATACCCACCAAGCGATAATGAAATCAAATGACGTAAATTGTAATGGATAGACCCTACTTATAGAAAAGAGGTAAAAAAGTCTATTAAAAAAGAAAGTTTGTGGAATTCCAGATTCCTGACCGATAACAAGTTTGATTAAAAATATCCTAGAGTAGCAACACCAATACAAAAGTATACCAGATAAACAAATTCTGGAACGAGTTGATAATGTAATCTGTACAATTGAAACATATGTATGTCCAAACCTGATATAATTCTGATTTCTCTCTCGTTTAGTATTTGATTTGATAGTGCCCATAATAGACAATTCAAGATTGTGTTGGTTCTGAAAATTCATAGAATTCTCCGCTAACGACTACCTGTACATTCCGGTTCATCTTAAAAAAATTTATGGTTTTTTCGATATTGTTAATAGATGGTGTGTCAGATGGGTAGTTGATTAGGCCTAAGCATCCGATTTTCGTGTCGGGATTGCCACCAAACAGTGATTCTTGTTAAAAGACAGACTCCGCTTTCGATCAAACCTTACATGATGTACAGATACCGTATCATATCGTTGCTAAGCCGTTGGCCCCAGTTCGTCATCGTTGAAGGCGGCATCTATTCACCTTGTATTCATTGTTGATGGGTGTCCATTACACAGATTTCCACGTCAAACGTCCATTTCCTAAATTTCCAAATATGGGCCATAATAGTGCTAATAATTCTCCTGGTTAAGGAATTTATGAAGTAGATTTTCAAGATGCTCTGTATGGAATTAGAAACGACTCTCCTATAATATCAGGATTGTAAATTTTCCATTGAACTACAGTGTATTCAATTGAAATTAATTTTAGCAACAAATAATTAATAAATTTTGATAACAAAAAATTTACCTTGAAGTTGTAATGTCACGCCCATAATTGTAATTTCCGTAAACCTTCAATTTAAATATAATTAATGACAACAAATTTACGAACATAAAAATTTAACCAACACTCGTTCAATTATGAAGTGAAAAATAAAAAAAAATTTTCGATTTCAACCACGTAGTTTATAAAAATAAAATTAAAATATAGAAAGACTTTTCAATAATTTATTTCCAAGAAAAAAGCATGTACCAATTTTAATAACTTCAGCTGAACCGTCCATTATTAAAAATATGACATTTTCCTCAACGAACTTTTCAATTTTATGAAAAAAAAAATATTTTAAATATTATTAAAAAAAAAAACGATAAAAAAAAATAAAAAATGTTTATGTTATTTGAATATTATATATTAAGTCAAATTTTGTTTAATTTTATTTTTTATGAACAATACAACTATCATTAATATTTTTTTTATATTTATATTCAGTTTATAATGATAAGAATTATACCGAATTACAAATAAGTTTTTATTTTTTTAAAGAACGTTAAACAAAAATCTTAAAAACGCAGAATTCTGTAATAAAAACTATTTCGACTGATAATATTAATAAAACGATAACTTTTTCAATAACTCAAAAAAATAAATACAGAGTTTTATTTTTAAAGGTAAACTTATGTTGGAATTGGGCTTTAAAACACTGTATAAAGTGCAACAAGGCAGGTATCATTAAGACTACATTCTTTAGCTGTATTCAATGTATAAATGAAAGTAAATACATGTTGGTTATAGTATATCGTCTTTAAAATTTGATATTAGATTGTTTTAATAGATTTTTGTTTACAGATGTCAGGTATAAAAGATGGAAGCTGATGAACCCGTAAATTTTAGATATTTATTGTCGTTATAATCTTTCAACTGAGACTAGAATTAGAAAGTAAAATTTTGTCTAATAACTTTCCAGCGCGTTTGTTTTATTATTTTGCTTTGGTTTATGATAATTTCTCATCCAGTACCATACAGAGAGAGCGTTTAAGCTATTCCACCATCCAATTGTGTACACAAAGAAATATCCTCCATTTAATCTGTAAGAAAACTGCAATATGTGACAACATAGCCTCAATCCGGTGTCTACAGCTGTAGCCTACAATGTAGTGTACTTATCTATCAGTGTGAGAGCTGTGTTAATTAAGTTAGGATTAATATTAGTAAATTAATACTAATATAATGAAGGAAATAAATAGCACCGAATACACAGAATGGAAACGGAAGTTTGACGTTTACATAAATAATATGAAAGGGACAGCAAATATTACCAAAAAAGTATTTCTGTCCCTGTCTGATTATTTCTGTTTTGTTTATTTATGTTTGTTAATTTTTAGGGTGGGTTTTTATTTTGTATTTTGGTAGAAATTGATGATATTTTTGTAAAATAATAGAATAGTTTTGAAAGGAAATGAACTGTTTTATTGGGGAAACGTAATACGGAACTAATGTATTTGGTGACACCTTTCATCGATTGTCACTAAATTAGTATTTAACCTATTTAGAGGTATATTCACAAACTCCTGAAACAAAAAGTTATGAGTATATATTTTGTTATATTTTTCTTTTTACTTATCTTTTACACACGGAACTTGTTTCATTGTGAAGAGAAATTGCTAAGAGTTCGATTAATAATAAAAAAAATTGCCGAATTTTAACTTTTTCATTCAAGAAATTAATAAATACTGGTAATATACACAAAGTTCTGCAAAAAAAAAAATTAATGGGCAATATGTCTTATTTGATCTTGATATATTTAGCTTCTTACTTACCTTTTTCACAAGAAACCATATTCATTGCGACCAAAAACCACATACATTTCGATTAATAATTAAATATTTAAGAATCTTTAAACTTTTCATTGAAGAAATTAAAAAATATTCCAAATTTTCCCTTTTTAACACAAAATCAATGTTTGTTTATATTTAATTTTTCAACTTTATCCACCAGTTTTCACTCTGTATATCTGTTGCTTCTAACACATTTGCTTTGCAAAACTTATAATTCATTTTTTTTCTCCCTCTAAATATTTATGTAAAATTATGTTATGAGCGTTCGTCAAACGTCACTGCTTTCCATTCTGTGTATTCGGTGATAAACAGATAGGATTGCTAGCTAAGCTATTGTAGAGGGATACTGTATGAATGATATGGTCTTCATCTGTTGTTTCCTACAAACAACACTCGTTGTAAAAATGCAGATATTATTATATTGGTTTAAGTGATGAGAAACTTTTTTCATTGTGTCCTACTCTTACTTAACACATTGAGTGCTACGTCGTACGTTTTCGTACGACACCTATTCTGTGTACGACACCTAAAAACCTATATAAAATAAAAAGCAAGAGGCAGAATGGGCTAGGGATATCTCAGGAATCGGTTTTTTATCACTAATACATTCAGATAACAAAAAAACAAAAAATTGGCCCTCTGGAAATGTTTTCGTCAAAACTTCTTGGCGCTCAATGTGTTAAGAAGTGGTGCTTACTAACCTTCCTATGATATTTGTAGTTGATGCAAGGTCAGGGATCTAGAGGCTTCCTGAACGAATTATTTTTATAGGGACAACAAGACGATATTTTCTTATTTTATCAGATGTAAAATTGGAGTGCTCGTATATGCAGTCAAATACCTTTAAACACTACACCCAGCAATGGCGGGGTGAGAATTTTTAATTGAATTTAATTTTTATTCCCTTTCCTTCTTTTAAGGAATATTAGACTTTCTCAAGCATTTCCCACATTTTATTATTATTTCTTTAAGATGTTTTAATTTCGTTAATTAGGCGTAGTGGCAAGCAACTTCGCTGATTGAGTTTCGCTTTCCTATGATGATGTTGTTTCTATTCCCTCGCTGGACATGGACAGGGGCCTTCCAGGATGAATTATTTGGAGAGATTTGAATTCTCTTAATTTTTTAATTAGATCAACATGATCAACATTTTGTTCATGCTCGCCTGGGTTTGATTCCGGATTGCTTAGGTTTATAGTCAAATAATTTAACCGTTACAGTACGCGACCACAAATTGAATAAATAGCTACAAATCAATAATCAAATACAAACTAAACGAAAATACGAATATATTTTATGTCATACAACACATACACAACCACTCATGGCTATGTCTCGTCAAATTCACGAAGAATATTTTCTTTTAAAATTCCATTCGTTTGTGATAATTGACGATAAATCTGGCAACTTTGGTTTTCAAATACTTTGTTTAACAATTTTATAAAAGTATTCCATAAGAGATTTCAATATATTAATTTTTTGTTGTACAACCAAATGTGCTTTAATCCTTAACCATAAAGCATCGATATTAAACTTGTAAAGATATTACCGCTCCTAGACGGTAAGAATATATCGACGCCTCCGTTCTATAACATTCTAAGTCGAAAAAGTGTGTTTTGAGTTATGAGCTCTCAAAGTTTTCACGCTACATACGACTATATGCGTATTCTAAGTAGATTTTTCCCTATAACTTCGGAACGGATCGGCGCATCTTAACCAAATTTTGACAGTATTTAAGTTAGAACGTAGAATTTAAAAATGCAAGAACATTAAAAAGTGTACTTAGAACGTTATAGAATGGAGGCGTCGATATGGTCTTCAGTCTTCCACCAATTGAAATTGAATTTATTTTGCATAACTTTCCATCAAATATGTGTTAACAGAACTAAAAGCCCAAACTCAAAAACTCTGCCTTTTATACAAGTACAGCAGGATGCTCTATAGGATGCATTCTCTTAATGAATTAATACCTTTAAACATTAGGAAAATTATCACACAAAAAGCCATCAAACTCTTAAATCATTTTTAGTCTTTATTTCTCAAAACGATATTGACATGGCTGAAATAGAGACCACCACTCTTCAAGGTAAGAAGTGAACAACAAAAACAACAACACCAGCCAAAGTAATAATAAAAACCCAAAAATAAACTTTTATTCATAAACGTTCAGAATGAAGTCGAAACGACAAGAAAAAATCACGAGCGAAAATAATAAAAATGCACCCAAGAGTATTTACAAGTAACAACAAAGATACTCGTACTAAATAAAGGCAGGTATACATATGTACATACATACATTGTCCTCATATGTTTTAGAAACATACATACATATACTCAGAGACATAGACGATGGATGGAACGTTTGTTAAGCCCTAAGGTATGTCAAGTTAAACTCATATCAGGATATTACGATGTCTGGTATGTTGTGTTCCTTCGTTCTTTGTGGTCTTTCAGCCAATTTTTTTTTTCCTTTTTGAATTTTTTGTTTTTGAATTTTTTTTGTTTTTTTTTTTTATAAAGTTTCATTTTTTATAAATTTTTTTTTTTTCCTTTTTTCCCTTCATTTCCTTCCAATGATGGGAATATTTATAAATCAAAAACGATGTTTGTTTGGTTTCTTTTCTTTCCTTTTATTTTTCTGGTGAAATAATGATAAAAAAAATGTTTTTGTTACGGTTGAATAAACCTTTCAGAAGACGTACAGTATTTATAAATGAAAGTGAAAAAATTTTAAATAATTTCGTCATGATTCATGCTTATTTTTTTTTTACGGACTATTATAAACAGGCTTAAGAATAACAAGTCTGTTGTCATCAAAATACCATCGATTATGGGCAGTTCTTTTCGCAAAGTTTGTCATAATTTACCGGTTTACTTAAAAAGTTACAGAGAATTTTTAAAAAGCTGCAGAAAAAAATTAAAAAATATTTGTATTGCGAAATAATTCTTTGGGTTCTTGAAAAAAAATGAATTTTTTTTTTGTTAGAAATACGACTGCGGTAAAAATTGATCACAGTAAAATAATAATTGTGAGAAAAAGGAGTACAGCTTACAAATTCGTATATTATATTCAACACTTAAAATATTTAATTTAACAATAAGTTTAAAGCAGTTACGGAGAACGTCAAATAAAGCTGCACTCTAGTAATGGTCATAATTTAATTTATGTTTCAGTCTTGAATATTATAATAAATTTCAACATTTTACTTTATTTTACATTAGGTGAGATTGTGAACTCTCCTTGCAGGATAAAGTTACTGTTCTTGCTATAACAATAATCATATTTTTAAAGAGTTTGACCAATAAACTACGTATTTTCATACCAGGAACCGAGGACTGATCCCTGAGATACAAGACAGTCTCTACCAACTCAGATCCAAATCTCTAGTAGAAGTTATTCGATAGAACGCCAAATAAATCGGTATGCTATGCGTTTTAAGAAAAATTACAATCAGACCATATCAATACAGTAAAGCCTAGCAGTATTCCACGAAACGTCATACTACCAATGAAATTGGGCCTTCCCGTAAAAATACCAGTGATCTTGGGATCCTATTGACACAAAATTAAACTTTAATGATCATATCACTTTGACTGTAAATAAGGCAAGAAGCACTCTGGGCTTCATAAAACGTTGGGCAAAAGAATTTTCTGATCCTTATATTACGAAACAGCTATATGTATCACTTGTCAGACCAATTTTGGAGTATGGATCCATTGTATGCGATCCTCACTATGATGTTTACAGTGAACACATCGAATCTGTGCAGAAACAATTTCTTCTCTTCTGTTTGCGTGGCCTTGGATGGAATTATTTAGATTTGCCTCCATATACTAGCAGACTGGCATTAATAAAACTACCTACCCTTAAGAGCCGTCGAACGATGTTAAATATATCCTTTTTTTTTAACCTGATCAATGGTAATATTTGCTGTGAATTTCTTTTAAGATCGGTTAAATTCAATATTCCTTGTCGTAATTTCCGCTGTTATAATCTTATTTATATTCAATTCTGCAGAACTAATTATGCTGTTGCTGATCCTTTAACTAGAATTTGCCGTCAATTTAATTATTTGTCAGACTTTATTGATTTTTCTTTAAATTCTTGCGTTATAAAACGGAATATTATTGTTTTTCTCAATTCTTAACTATTCCTATTTTTATCGTAATAACTACGTTATTCTTGAAGAAACTGTTTGTAATTGTATTTATTTTTATTCGTACCTATTTTTGTTACTAGTCAGTAGGGAATTTGTCCATTGACTTAAATAAATAAATAAATAAAAGAAATAATCGGATAATCTATGCCCTTTAATAAGTCACTGATTAATTAATTAATTCGAAATTTCCAAAGATCTGTTCGACATTCATGGACGAGGAATCACAACAGGTGATGTCCATGAGGGACTTGATCAGAACCAGGCTTTCTGAGTAAAATAAAATATTTTCAGGAAAAATTTCATCAACCAATAAGCATTGCGCCGATTTGACTATGGTCATCGTCTCTGTCTGGAAAACACTGCAGTGGTTAACCAGCCTATACCAAAGTATAATGTTAGTATCCTTATTATATATCACGCAGCTTATCATAAAGCTAACATGTAAGAACTTCAGCTACAACTGGTGGATAAGAAAAGCTTTAACTTCGGTTGATATTGAAAGAAACAGTATTTAGTCAGTTTTTAATTTGTAGTAGACACTGTTGTTGCGACTCTTGAGGCCATTTGGCAAGTTTATTGTCAAATAGTTGTTTTCCATACTGAATTGATAATAAGTGGACATAATC
This sequence comes from Sarcophaga caerulescens, assembly GCA_927399465.1. NCBI lineage: Eukaryota > Metazoa > Arthropoda > Insecta > Diptera > Sarcophagidae > Sarcophaga > Sarcophaga caerulescens. The sequence goes on along the minus strand of OV656872.1, from coordinate 50,974,060 downwards.
CAGATCCTAGCAAATGGTACTCTGATTAAGAATAATACATCACACTACCTACACACAGACTTTGGATTTCCAGAAGCACAACCAATAAAATGCAATCACGTGTGAGCAACAAAAATTCATATAATTTACAACGAGGCGACACAATTAGACATGTAGCAGTTTCGGACCTATACAAGGTCATCAATATCATTTGTAATTAGATCACACACGGTAATATCGGACACAATAAAATAAATTAATTTCCTTGTAGAATCCACGGGTTTGATAATATCCCAATTGGGTCTTCTAAGAATATGACATAATCTCGGATTCTATTGCTCTGTTGGTTTGGGGAATAGACCGTGATATGACATTAAACCAAGGGATATGCCTAACTATCTATTTAAGAACGCTTTTTATAATAGTATTGCGCCCAATGTAGATCTATAAAGTAAAGTATGGATTGAACGCTACTATTAAATAAATAGAGATTGGTTTGGCAAGCTAATACTGTTCGACTGTATTTTATTTAATTTTTTATTTATTTATATTTAAACGGGCGTAAATGTCAACTTCACCATAGTCATCTTTAGATGTTGTGCTTCCAAGGTAACAGAAAGAATTCACACTGTATATACGCATAGCATTGTGTTTGTTACAATCCGTATAAATTTCGTTTTCCTGATATTAATTCTAAGTCCGCTACTTAGATTATTCAAACAACCTGCACAGATTCGATTTGATGTCATCGAAGTGATGTGATATGAGGCAAATTGCGTCTGCAAATTGGGTTTAAACACTTACACCTGACAAGAGTAAGTTCCAAGCTGCATTTTTTTGATTCCCATTCCATATTTAATCCTAGCCGCCTACAGTAGTAGCTATTACTTTTGTACAATGAGTCAATTCGACCTCCGGGTACTGTACTTGTTACAGTTGACAAGTACACGTCCTCTAACCTAAACTAATACTTTAGTACTTGTTAAAAATTATGTGCTATTGATGCTCTCAGAATTACGCAGAATTTCGATGTTTAAAACTGGATATTTAAAACATTTTATTCACGGACAGATATACATAAGTTAACTTTCTATGCTCAATATGTAATTTACATTCGTCCGATTGGAAGTCTCCTATTATGTATTTCAGTTAGCTTTATTGCCCCGTTTTCAGTTTGTGCTTTAAAAACGTTTAACTTGTTGCTTTTTCTCTTGAAAATAAAATAGACTGCTATTCTCAACTTTCATATCTACTAAATAGCCATCACATAATTTATATTTTCCCTTTTTTCCAAAAAAAAAAAAAATGTATCCACGTATCGCAAATTAACATATAAATTCTTTGCCATGAATACGAGTATCACTACATTGCCACTCTGGTGGCACTTAAACAAACAGATGACGCCGACCACACTTAACTTTTGCATCTTAATGTTGTGATATTCGCAATAAAATGGAAATTTATTGCTACAACAGTATGGCAGTGACAAAAACATTAAACAGAACCATAAATACGTTATGTATTGTGATATTCCATATCTTTCTTTCTTATCCACACTATAAAATCTGATGACTTATTTAAGTTTTTTTAAAATTGTTTCTACACTGCGGCTCTCCGGTAAATTGTTGTTTAGTTAGCCAACTCAATGTTATTGTAATTTAAACAACGTATAATTAAGGTAACAATTATGGTTTTGTGTTGTTTTTAGAATTTCTATTTAATTATGTTTGAGTCACGTTGTAATTTCATTGTTATTTTTAAAGAACGAGAAGAACGAAAAAACGAGCGAAATTTATCTTCTTAAAGTTCTATGACACAGCCTAAAATATGTTGTATGTAATCTTTATACTCATTAGAACATTAGATAATCTAAGTAGCAGAACATAATTTAAGGTGAATATTTTTTTTTTTCTTTTTTGTTTATAGCTCGAAACGCTCTAGTGTACATTGAACCATAGTAGGTACGGTGGAATTTAAATGAATAACCTTAGCTTGAGAAAAGTAATGGTTTAACTAAAATTTATGAATTAAATCAAATTTTTTTTGATTTGGCTTCTGTCAACCAAGTTACGCCAATTTATCAAAACAAAAGAAGTCTTGGTAAAACAACTTAAATAACAAATTAAACCATTAAATACAGATTTTTCATATTTTTTTTTGTATCGGGTCCGCCATTTAACGTTTTTTTTTTAACTAGTGCTTAGCTCATGTCTGATTTGACAGATAATTAGTTTTATCCTTCCGCTAAACGAATATGGTTGTGTATACGCTTGAACAACGCTGGGAAATATTGCGACATTACTTTGAAAATCATGGTAATGTTGCAGAATGTGTGCGAAAATTGCGTACGATTTTGGCAAAAAAAAATCATCTTTTCACATGAAGCTCATTTTGATCTTGGCGGGTATGTAAACAAGCAAAATTGTCGCATTGGGGGCACAGAAAACCTGCACGCATACATTGAAAAGCTGACGCACCCAAAACGAGTCACTGTTTGGTGCGGATTTTGGTCCAGAGGCATAATTGGGCCATTTTTCTTCGAAAATGAGCAAGGAGTGGCCGTTACAGTCAATGGCGATCGTTATCGGGCCATGTTGAACGAATTTTTGTTCACAAAAATTGAAGATGAGGATATTGGCAACATTTGGTTTCAACAGGACGCCGCAACGTGCCACACAGCCGACGCTACACTCGATGCTTTGCGCCCTATTTTTGAAGATCGCATTATCAGCCGCAGAGTTGATGTCGTTTGGCCACCTCGGAGCTGCGATTTGACACCGTTGGAGTCAAAGATAAGTGTTACGCCGACAAACCAGAGACAATTGACGCGCTAAAGGACAATATTCGTAAAGCCATTGGTGAAATACAGCTGCACACAATCGATAATGTGCTTAAAAATTGGACCGATCGTGTGGGCTACTGCATGGCCAGCCGAGGCAGCCATTTGAATGAAATTATTTTCCATTATTAACCGGAAGGATTGTACTTTCAAATAAAAAAAGAAATTTGAGAAAATATTCAGTAGTTTTTTTAAAGCATTTTCAAAAAAAAAAGTTATTTGGCGGACGCTATATATGTATCAACATAGAGCAGACAATCTTTAGAAGATTGATCTCAACAATTTCTTATCGCATGCCAAAGGTTGAAGTGTTTCGGATATATTTAAATATTATCTTTGAATTAGCCTCACAAAAAATAATAAAAAGGTATTAAATCTGGGGATCTCTATGATCATTCTTATCAAAGTAACTACAGCTGAAATTCTGGAGCTTTAGATTATAAAAACAGACACTATTGCGTAGTTACTTGTAAATTAGGACTGTAAGTATTGTAATGGCTGGAGATGAAATACTCTACTTACTGCCTTATACTATTTAACAGTTGATAACGGCCATCATGTTGAAGCTACTCCTGTTAAAATATTTGTAATTTATTCAGTCTGGTTTGCTAAATCACCACGGACGATATAGAGCATTTAAAATCACTTGTAAATAATAAAATTGCCTTATCAACATGAGTTTTTTGTTCTGACAACATACCAAGCATTTCGCATATTTTACCATCGCCATAATCGTCCTACAGAGAGAACTCTCCGCAATACGGTGATTAATTTCGCGTTCACTGCTTTAGTAAACAATCAATCAACTTAAATGCAAGATCTGTCGAAAACAAGGCCGCTGTGCGTGAGAATGCGCAGGAGAATCTGAGACAAACGATTTGGCGCCACTTACGAGAACTTTACCTTTCGACAAACACAACTTTTCCCGTCTCAACTTTTGCCTGTACCCGTACAAAATTCAACTGATTCAGGAATTTATGGTAAGGACCGTAGACAACAACGTGTATTTGCTGAATGGATTCTGGAAGAATTGGCCATTGATATTAAGTTACCAACTGACCCTAATTTTCTATGTGGATGTTTATGTAAACAAACAAAAAAAAAGTAGAATTTGAGACGATACGAATCCAAACGTTTAATGTATTCCGAAAAAGTCGTTATTTGCTGTGGATTTTAGACTGGTGGCATCATAGGTCCGTATTTCTTTGAAAACGTTATTGATCAAGCTATCACTGTCCGTGGTGAGCACTATAGTTCGATGATTACGAACTCCTCTTGGTCTGAATTGGATAATATGTCATGTGGTCCCTCATCCCTCAGAGCTCATGCCGCACTGAGCTACATACTTTACGAGCGATTGGAGGATATGGTCATCTCACGTGGAGGAGAAGGGAACTGGCCACCGAGATAGTTGACCCCGTTTGCCTTTTCTCATGGGGTTTTCTTAATTCATGCGCATGCTTACCACAGCTGTCCTCAAAGTCAACATAATCCACATTGGTATAATTCGACCTGATTTATGCGTCGTGAGTCGTGGAAAACTTGACATTTCGGATACGTTCCATCCAGAAAAGCCGTGGCGGACATGTAAAACATGTCATGTTCTATTCATAATGGCATCACTGGGTCTTTAAAACGACTAAAAAAATTTCGATGATATCTCACACACAGTTTCTTTTATTTAAATTTAAAGATAGGACGCGTTGATGAAAAATCCGCTAAATACTGGCAATCATAATGCAGTTAAGATCCTCTTGAGTAATTTTGTTTGCAATAAATTTATTTTTTCATGGAATAACTGGCAAATTGCAACGTCTTGTTGAAAACACATTTTCCATATTTATGTAATAATCAATATGGATCAATAACGAAACCAAACTAAACTGCGTTCCAATTAATAATATGAGTAGAATAGGTGTAGTATAGGTTTTTATAAACGTTTGCGAGATTTTACAACGCCTAAATTATTGCATTAAAAGTGGCTTAGCCTAGTAGTTTAAATTCGTTCGAATAGAGGAACCGCATCTTATCACAATTTTTATTCTAACCAGTTAATATTTGGCAACAGTTAATTATGCAATCGCTGCTTAAATAACAAATAATCATTAAAAATAGAAAATATAACAATAACAACATATTAAAAAGATAATATTTATATAATTCCCCATTAAAAACTGTCCATAACTACATGTAATTAAAAATATTTACTCTTCATGTAGCATGCAGTGTTTTTTTAAAAACTACCACCTGCTTGTAGCTTATACACAGCTCTTCAAATTCTGGATATATTGTTTGAGTAATAATCATGCCAAGAATTTCAAACATAAAAAAGAACCATCATACTAATCATTACATATGATCACAATGCAATGAATGTGTTGTTGAGAAATTCAAAGATTTTTGTTCCTTTTGTTCTTGAAGCTAAACGCACCCAAGCGTTAAGGCATACCAAAATGTAGATAAAGTTCTAAGTTTTTTTTCTTTATTTTTAGTTTTTGAAATAATAAGAAGTTTATACATACATTAGCTATACAGTGTTTACAAAACAATTTCAATAAAAATTTATTTAAACATAAGGAAACCGTTAATTGTTTATGCCTATCTTCATATATGAATATGGAAACAGTGAAAATAGTGTGAACAAAAAGAATGTAAACATTTATAATAAAATATAAATAAATACATATTATAATATTGTTGCTCTCATTTTTGCATGAAACAATTGTAAAAAAAATATTTTTTAAATTCGATATCCTTCCAGAGAATTTATAATCGTCGTGAGTTCAAAAAACCTTACAAAAAGTAGCTTAGACAGTTGAATAGAGCGATCTCGACTGCGGTGACATGTCACCAAAACGATGACCGGCAGACCCCAACCACCTCAATAAATCGAGGTCGTGACCGGCAAAAATATTTCGGTGTGGAACTCAAGCGTAGGATCACTCTTGCCAACAGGTGCTACTATGGTCTCAATAGGCAATTGAGTAGCAGAAACCTGTTTCATATGACAAAACTACTGCTGCGCTGGCTCGACCAGGTCGTTCGGATGGATGAGGATGCTCCAGCGAAACGGGTATTTGATGCTGTGATTAACGGAAGTTAGTCGTGTGTTGGAAGGATCACATCGAGAAACTCCTATGATCAATAGATATCACCAACTGGCAAAGGCGTGCAAGAAGCAGAGGCGCCTTGAAGGACGTGTTAAGGCAGGCCGAAATCCTTTAATCGGCTGGACAAGAAAGTAAGTAAGTATTGAATGCTCCTGGATTAATTGTGGATTGCTATCAGAAATGGGCTCATCACTGCATCATAAAGAACAATCAATTTGATAAAACAATTTTATATTTGCACATGTTATGCTGAATGGTACATTCGTCCACGGTGATTTGGCGAAACAAATTGAATAAATGGCAGTTAATTTAACAAATGTAACTGCAACAAGATGGCAACTATCAAAGTTCTGATGTCCTTGTTGGAACAGTCTTTAGCTCAAACTGGGAAAATTCAATAGACTTTAGTGTATCACCACAGAAAATAAATCCTCATTTGAAATTAAAGCATCACCTTTCGTTTTGAATATGTATCGTATGATTCTTAAATTGGAATAAGTTCGAAGTCGACGTAGTCTAGTGGTTAATGTGTTGGCTTATAAGACGTGAGGCCACGCTAGGTGGGACATCTCCAATAAAACTAAATATAAAAAATGTATTCCATAGGCGACTTCTTCTCAGCAGATTTCTAATAAACACTTTGAGAGTAAATAAAATTGCCATGAAAAGTTTCTCAAAAATCTGTCGTTCGGAGTCGACTTTAAACTGTAGGTTAGGTTAGGTTAGGTTAGAGGACGTGTACTTGTCAGCAGTGACAAGTACAGTACCCGGAGGTCGAATTGACCCATTGTACAACGTCCTAGCTTCTCACACCACTCGTGTTGCGTGCGTTAATTTTATACATGATTGGCGGGACCTACAGTTTAAAGTCGACTCCGAACGACAGATTTTTGAGAAGCTTTTCATGGCAATTTTTACTCTAAGAGTTTTTTGCCAGAAATCTGCTGAGAGGAAGTCGCTGAAAAATATTTTCATATTTTCGTTTTGATGTCTGACCTGGGATTTGAACTCGGGCCTTTCGTCTAATAAGCCAACACACTACCTACTAGACTACGGCGACTTCTAAAACCTGTAGGTCCCGCCACTCTTGTATAAAATTAACACACACAACATGATTGGTGTAACAAGCTAGGTTGCTATCCCAACTGAAGGGTTGTAATGACCCATAATGTATGTATTTTTTTGTTTTTTTTTTATTCTTTATTATAATTGCAATCTATCTTTATAAATACATTAAGATAATAAGCAAATTTGATGGTTGTTAAGAAATGACATTCGTAGGTGTACTCCTGCAAGTACATCTATAAGTACAAAAATAAAAAAAAATCTTGATTCGCACAAAAATATAATTTTATAGTATATGAACAGGAGAAAAAAAATTTTAAGAATTATTTACATGCATTTATAACAAAGATTTTACTAAGACAGTCTATTTACAAGAGAACGATAGTTTGCTAAATAAAAATTCAAACAATTATACTACATAATATACAGTTTAGACCTGATAAATGATATTGTAGTTTCCCTCCTCCTCTCTTTCAGTCACGGAAAGGAAGGTCTAAGATATGATATCTCTTCAGTCTTTTAATTTCGTCTGTTTCGTCTCGTAAGGCAATAGCCAAGGGGTTAACATGATTGCTAAGTCTATTCAAATACTTTTCGCTGAAATATCTAATTTGCATTATGGATTGCCTCGTTAGTAATATACCAAGGTGACTGTGCCATGAGTCTGAGTGTCTTGGATTGATACCTTTGGATTATTTCGATATTTGAATGGCTTGCAGTTCCCCACAGTTGAATCCTTTATGTCCACACTGGTTTTAAAATTACCTTATACAGTTTATAATGTATGTATGTGTGTAAGTTAACACATGTAACTAAAACAATATGAAGATTATCAACCCTGTTGGAAGTCTCTTTAGTTCGAACTCTGAATGTTCCATCGGCTCTAGTGTATCACAACAGAAAAGAAATCCTCATGTGAAATTAAAAAATTACCAAAAAAAATTGCAAATTTGCATTTACAAAAAAAATGTATATCCCTATAACTATACCTTTTGAACACAGTGTTAATAATTTTGAAAGAAGTCTTATCAAAATTTCACATCAGTGGGTCTGTTATTGCCGTATACATGCTTCTTAATTTAATTTTTTCTTTCAAAGTTGACAAATTATTTTTTGTTTAACCCACCAAAATGGGAAAAAGAAAGAAAAACAGACACACACGCGTTAAGTGGTTTGCCAAAGAAAATAATAACAAAAATGATAAAATAATAAACAAAAATTTTAATTTATTTACGATTTTTTTTTTTTTTGTTCGGTAAATTATTTTTACTTTCGTTCAATGACCCGTAGTAGTCTCGTCTCTGCCTGTAAGTTTAGGCCAAACCATCATTTGTTTATTGGTTTTACAACTCTAATGACTTTTTAAAAAAAATAATAAATGTGTATGGGTATGTTTGGGTTTGTAAGCAAATTTACTCCCATCATGAGAATATTATTTTTGCTAAACTTATATGAGCACATTTTAGGGAGTGTTCATTAAGAAATTCCCTTAAAAAACTCCAAAAACGGTATCGTTTACAATGGCATAAATAAACAACGATAAATGATAGTCGAGTTAAGTATTTGAAAATATGCCAACGTTAAGTGTTATTTTTCAATTAAAAACCTAAAAGTATCACTTCAAATCGAAATAATTTTTGTTCTTCTTTTTTGTCAGCACTTAACTTGGTTTCATATTTATAAGCAAAATAAAAAACGAATAATTTGTTAGCATTTCCACATAAGAATATTTTTTCCTCAATACTACTAATTTCACTGTCGGCTATTTTATGGTCGGAAACCAGACAATCAAATTTTTAAAAATTTTTTATTCAAGCCATAAAGCCATATCTGCTACGTGTAACAGATTATTACACTTGATACTTTTGAATAGCTTTGCTGTTCCAGAAGTATTTGATCCAATCAGATTGGAACTGATTAATTGTTGAAGAATTGTGTCGGTTATGGACAGCAAGATTCCTGTGCGTTAACGTACCGGTCGGTATCAACTTTTCTGTTGTAAACGAAAGCGTCGCCTAAGATCCGAAAACATTAAATGGGCGTCGTTCTCATCAAATCAAATTCAAATACAAATTCAGCTTACTCAGAAACTGAAACTAACAGATCATCGAAAGCGCTGGTAATTCGTTCAATAGGTAATGGAGCAACGTGAAGTCAGTGCCAATTTTTCGAAAAAAAAATGTATCTTCACCAATGAAGCGCATTTTCATCTAAATGGCATAGTGACTACACAAAATTGTCGAAATTGGAGCGTCCTCACATGGAGAAAGTCCTCACATGCAATCCATTAGTATCAAATGTATCCAAAACAACGAACTGTCTATTGTGAATTACCTTTTTGAAGACGATGCCTAAATTAAATAATGTGAATCGATTTCGTTAGAGGGACATGATAACGTAGTTCTTGTAGCTGTAACTGGACGGCATGGATATGGTCGGTATGAGATTTCAGTAAAAAGGTGCCATTTGCCACGCTGTGCATTCGGTAATGGATTTCGGTAAATGGATTTCGGTAATGGATTTGCAGAAAAAATTATGTCAAGAAAATCTGACATCAAGAAAATCTGACATAAGATCACGCTATTTAAAGCTGTGCGATTTGTTTCCTTTAATTTTTGTGAAATTTTGTATTTATGCGAAACAATTCCGGAGCTCAAATCCGAAATTCAATTCATCATCAATAAAATTCAGATCTTCGTGACTCATAACAAAACGGATATTTTTTTCCATACTTAATTGGAACATGTGTTATATCCAATCCAATAAAAAACTCACAACTATCTCAAAAAATAGGAATTTTTATTTCAAAGTCCATTCTTACCGCACGTACTATTACTAGTCTATCTGAATCCGTTAAGAATCTGGAAACCCCCAAACAAACGGCGAAATTGAATTAAAATTGATTGTAAGATCAATTTCAATATATTAAATGGGGACTATTTTATAACTGATCACAAGCAAGGCCTTAATAATGCAAGTATATAATCTGTAACAATAGTTAGTAAAAATAATGGGATAAACTAGAACCGCCAAATAGAACAGCTCGGTATAGTCGTTATTTGCTTGTTTGTTCATATATTTATGTATGCATATACAGTGGGACCTCGATTTCCCGTGATGGTCGGGACCGGAAGCATTCTGTATAATCGATTTTCCCGGTTAATTGAGTACCAATTTTGGCTAGTTTTTTAATAGATATTTTTATTAATTAATAAATGAATATGTATGTATATATTTCTAAAAAAACTAAATAATTCAAGGATTTTATATACATACATGTTTCAAAAATATAAAAAAATAATAATTTTGTCAGAAAACAGTGAACAGTAGATAAGGATTTCATGTTATGTAAGGGAATTCCCCTTTTTCGCTTGTTTGTCCAAAATAATAGAAAAATGTTTGCTTATAATCACGGATAATAGACTTAATCACGGTTAAACGATGCAGAAAAATTTAAGTCGATCCAAAATAAAATTAAGTCGATGCAAAAAATTTTCTTTTTCCATCCCGGTTAATTGATGTTGCCGGATAATCGAATCACGGATAATCAAGGTCCTACTGTATAACCTTTTATTCTTATGAAAATTCGATTATACCAACTGACATTCAACAAAACTCATATACACCGAAAGACCAATTCTTATATAATTTCTTAACGATATAGTAAACGGCAAGCGTTTTTTCAACAATACATGACGACATGCTGTACAACATATAAACAATGAATTTCTTGGAAAAACAATTACACGAAATCATGCCTACTTTCAAGTCAACCACGTATATTAAAAACCTTGAAAGACAATTATCAATTAGAATTTTCGAAGATAAAGCGAAAGTTCTATCAAAATTTCATCAGCAATGCCAGTGAAGGAACCTGTGCACTTGTAAATGAGCCAAATCTTATTTATCATTCATAAATATTAACATCTCTACTTGATATGTATCGAAATCTATTTAGTAAACTTCTATGCGATATCTGTTATTAATTTAACACTCTGTACCATTTTTATTTCTTATTTAGCCTTCCTTTTTTAAAATACTGTATATCGTATAGAAATTTCTTGTATTAATTTCTAATAATGTATTGAATACTTTGAAATGTTCGTAAAAGATTTCCCTTCCAACGTAATCACGTAAAATCGGCGCCATTTAGATTGCAGTTTTATTTTATTTTTTAATAAAATTTTTTAATTAAAATAATAAAATAATTTTTATTGCATTAATATATCAGATTACAAATTAAGACAATTCTCAATCATTACGAAAAAGAAAATCATACATTAAATGCAACAAAAAAAAATCGAAAAATAAAAAAATTTCTCACCGCAAGTTAATAAATTTTGTACTAGACTCAGTAAATAATTAATTTCAACATTAAATCAAATGGTAGAGAAATTTTAATTTCATTTAAGCTGGTTTTAAATTGCAACACTTGTTGCCAAGTTTTGCTATAGAGTAAATAAGATATGATCTGAGAGATATGTAAAGGAATGAAATGTTTAAAAAAAGTAGAATTACACACAGAATTTTACCATAACTGAAGATGTAAATAAGAAATTATTATATAAATTATAGTAGAAGGTTAACTAAAGAGTCTATGATGCCAACTCGAGAGATTAGATTTTGCAGATGATATTTGTATACTCTCGCACAAAATCTGCAACATTCAAACAAATGTAGAATTAAGAAGAAGATTAAATTTTGACTTCATATAAATGTCAAGAAAATTAAAGCCATTGTGAGAACGGCAGACTCAACAGAGAGAGAGCGGCATTCGGTCTACTGCAATCAGTTTGAAAAAACACTCAATTATCGAAATTAACCCATTTACGGTCACTGTGCCAATTTGGGAACACCAAATTATTAAGGCTGTATAAAAAACTGTTTACTCTAGTTTATTTATTTTTGCATTAGATGGTCTTCTGGAGTTGCAAAAAGCAGTCTGCGTTGAAAAAAATTGTTTTGCAACATATCACTCATAAGTGGCCATTGTACCAATGTAATTTCCTGAATTTTTTTTCTTCACTTTTTTTTACGTTTCTGTTTTTTTGCATTCTTAAAAACAAAAATACTTTGAAATTTTAAAAATTTAACTTGTAGTTTTTGTTTGGCTGTAAATGGGTTAATTAAGCTTAGAATATTCAACGCAGGTATAATATATACACTGTGATACGAAAGTGAAATCTTGCTATTAATGTACACGTATAGGTTTTAAGTTTTCACTAACAAGATCCAGACCTAGTTGGTAGTGTACCAAACTGCAAGTACCGAGGCCCTGTGGGTTCTATTCCCACCAGAGGCTCTGGGTGTTTGTGATTGTCTGATTGTTTGTGTAACATTATACGTGATTACTCACAATAGAAAAAAGAAAGTGAGAATTATTACTAAAAAGCAATTCTCGCACACTACCCTCTTTTCCTTTCTTCTATCAACTATCTTTCCTGTATTCCAACACAATGTACTGCATGATGTGGGTCATATCATGAGTGTTAGTCTCAAAAAAAATATGAAAAATATTTAGCCCAATACAATCAATAACATGGTCTTGTCTCTGTCAAAGTTATTGATTCTAACGCGTAAATTGTCATCATCATTGTACAACAGTTTCAGCAACAGCAACAGTTTCTTCTTCGCTACTATACATAATAATTGAACGAAATAGTACACGAATTAATCGAAATACTAACTTATATAACGGAGAACTGCATGATTGTGAATCAAATGGCATAGTTTTGTTTTTTCTAAAATGAATACTGAGCTAACAATTGACAGTAAAAAAATTAAATATTGTAATACATGATTCATATTATCGAGCCTGTTGTCAACAATTGCTTGTCACTGCTTGCTACTTCTGTTTATTTATATGATTCACAGAAGCAACGAATCAGTATGAGTGTTTTGAATACTTTTTAAAAAACTCTTAACAAATATTGTTTTATGTAAAATTTTCAAGTGAGCCGAGGAGTTCTATTTTATAATTTACTGCAATATTAATATTATTAATTAATGCAAAATATATTTGAATTTTTATTTTCTTATTTATATTTCGGAAAAAAGAAGTTACATACATATGTCAGTAAGTTATTTACAGTTTGTAGACCAATGCGGTTACGCTTTTCGGTGATTATGTTACATGCGGCGGAAAATACGCGTTCGGAAGCTGCATTGCTTGCGGGAATAATCAAAATTTTTTGGCAAGTTTGTGTAAACGAGGGTATTCCTGAGTGTGGTTTTGCGACCATTTCAATATCAATATTCATTTCTAAATGACTGTAACGATTTACTTCACCGGATATACTTTCCGTAGCGGATAGGTTTGTTTGAATAAAATTAGAGAAAAATAGTTGGAAATCTAGTGGTGGTTCATCAAATGTTGAATAATGAATTGGACTTGAAGAAAACGATACAGACTTCCTAATTTCGGAAATACAAAACGCTTTTACTTCTTTCAAATTAATTTCATCTAGGCAAGAATTGGTTGGTGGACACAGGCAACAAGCCATGAAGTGAATAATATGTACTTAAAATAGCAACGTACTTATTTTTCATTTCTTTCTTTTTACATGGCAAACTCCATTTTCAACATTTCTTTATAATTCTGAATTCATTGCATTGAATTTTCTAAAAAGACTTTCAAATTTTTTTTTAATGTCAACTCAAAATTTCATATGAGTTGTGAGTTATTTGATTTCTATACAAAACAATCAAACAACAGTAAGAACTTTTTATTTATTTATACTAACAGTACTTAAAAAACAAAAGTGAGTATATTACATTCAGTTGTTAGAGAATCAACACTGCAAGCAATATCATTAAAACATATTGATGTTAAACAACATAACAAAAGCAACTTACATGTGAGTGGACAATGAAAGTGAATCAACCCATGCAGTTCTCTGTTATATAACAGGGACCATTACCCATCACTATTTTCTTCAAATTTTTACTGGCCCGTCCGCAGTGTGATTTTTTATTAACATTCGTTCCGTGATTTTAGAATAGTACAGATATATAGTAGACCAACTCAGTGCAATTGCAAACTTTTGAAGCCTTTTAGAGAATTTGAATAATTCATTCATTTAATTTTATTCGTTTGATAATTAGTGCAAGCATCATTATTAATACAATGCAGAAAATCGCCGTTTAAAATTGAATACCTCTAAATTTTAATCTTATAAGTTACAACCAAAGTAAATCATAAGAGTACAGTATAAAAAATTCCAGCTTTTTTTGAAAATACCTCGTATTAATCAAAAGTTTGCATACTTTTCAGTATCTGTGTAATTTAAATGTTTTATTTAGTTTTTGCGCATCGTCTGATTTCATTGTCATAATAATTTATTTCATGCTGTCTTGTATATCATTTCAAGAATTGGTATCTAAGCATTATTATCTATGGCATGAAAGCAAGACTTTTGAGTATGCTATAATCAAAAATATCTTAATTCTAATGCTTTTTAATAAGTTTTCATGTTAAAAACCTTCTGCATAAAACAAATATTTTTTCTATTTTTTGTTCTAAAGTCCTCATATTATGTGAAAAAATTCAAAATTTTGCTGAATAGTTACATACAATGGCATTAGACCACTACACCGATTATTTAAGTGTAGTAAAAAATCTTAAAAAATTAGCCACTAGCGAGTTACAAACATTAAATAGGCAAGTGCAAAATGCTTACTTCGTTATATTTTTAAAGGTCTACCACGAAAAATTATAAATTTTTTGGTACACGATTGCTTTATGTTTAAACTAACAGGGCTACGTTTAGTAAAAAAGTTTGAATTTTATGGAAACTAAAGGATGAAGCCAAGTCTTATTGAAAACCTCAATTATTTTTATTGAAACTAACCCAGACAATTAAGACAACGTTTTAAAATGGATTTTTTAAGAATGAGAAATGTGCACTCTAGTCTAGTTACCTTTTTTATCGAAGTAACCGCTTGCTTTCGAAGAGCTATTCGTTCGTTTATAATGACTTCAATATTCAGTTTTACTTCTAATAAACTCCTTATCCACACGCACATTGGATGATTTAGCAATTTGGATACTTCTATGCTTTTTTCGGGATATTGTTTAAATATTTGGTATAGAATATTATAATGTTTCATTCCTTTGTTTTTATAATTATTCCTGAGGCTGGTCCAATACTGAATATAACGAACAAAACACTTTAACGAACAGGCCTAACAACAATTACATACATAATTGGTCATTACAACCCTTCAGTCAGGATTTCGACCTAGCTTCTCACACCACTTATGTTGTGTGCGTTAATTTTATACATGGGTGGCGGGACCTACAGTTTAAAGTCGACTCCGAACGACAGATTTTTGAGAAGCTCTTCATGGCAATTTTATTTACTCTCAGATTTTTTGCCAGAAATCTGCTGAGAGGCAGTCGCCGAAAAATATTTTTTTTCTTATTTCGTTTTGATGCCTGACCTGGGATACGAACCCGGGCTTTACGTCTAACAAGCCAACACACTACCTACTAGACTACGGCGACTGTTAACAACAATTAGGATCGTTAAATCGGAAAACTACTAAAGCGTCCGCCAAATAACTTTTTTTTTTTTTTGAAAATGCTTTAAAAAAAATCTACTGAATATTTTCCCAAATTTCTTTTTTTATTTGAAAGTACAATCCTTCCAGTTAATAATGGAAAATAATTTCATTCAAATGGCTGCCTCGGCTGGCCATGCAGTAGCCTACACGATCGGTCCAATTTTTAAGCACATTATCGATTGTGTGCAGCTGTATTTCACCAATGGCTTCACGAATTTTGCCCTTTAAAGCGTCAATTGTCTATGGATTGTCGGCGTAACACTTATCTTTGACGGCACCCCACAAATAATAGTCCAACGGTGTCAAATCGCAGCTCCGAGGTGGCCAATCGACATCAGCTCTGCGGCTGATAATGCGATCTTCAAAAACAGGGCGCAGAACATCGAGTGTAGCTTCGGCTGTGTGGCACGTCCTGTTGAAACCAAATGTTGCCAATATCCTCCTCTTCAATTTTTGTGAACAAAAATTCGTTCAACATGGCCCGATAACGATCGTCATTGACTGTAACGGCCACTCCTTGCTCATTTTCGAAGAAAAATGTCCCAATTATGCCTCTGGACGAAAATCCGCACCAAACAGTGACTCGTTTTGGGTGCGTCGGCTTTTCAATGTATGCGTGCGGGTTTTCTTTACCCCAAATGCGACAATTTTGCTTGTTTAGATACCCGCCAAGATCAAAATGAGCTTCATCTGAAAAGATGATTTTTTTTGCCAAAATCGGCATCTTCTGTAAGTCGATCGCAGGTCCACTTAGCGAACCGAAAACACATTGGATGGTCAATTGGCTTCAACTCTTGAACCACTTGGACTTTGTATGGCGTCATACCAAGGTCTTTATGCAAAATTCGTCTCAATGATGTCTCCGAAATGTTCAATTGTTGAGAACGACGGTGAATTGATGTTGATGGCGCTTCACGCACACTTTCTGCTACAGCAGCAATATTCTCGGGTGTACGCACTGTTTTTGGCTTTTCACGCTTTGGTTTATCGATGAGGATGCCAATTTCTTTCACTTTTTTCACAAGATAACGAACATACGGAGCTGACGGTGCTTATCTTCTTCCAAAATCCGTACGCAATTTTCGCACACATTTTGCAACATTACCATGATTTTCAAAGTAATGTCGCAATATTTCCCAGCGTTGTTCAAGCGTATACACAACCATATTCGTTCAGCGGAAGGATAAAACTAATTATCTGTCAAATCAGACATGAACTAAGTGTTACCATTCACGAAATAAGCACTAGTTGAAAAAAAACGTTAGATGGCGGACCCGATATATAAGGTACAGTCTAGTCAAAATTCTGTGTCTTAAAACAGCTCCACTTAGTACATTAAACATTTAATCATTCACAAGGACCTTAACGGATCTCTCTTTAAAATATCATATGTGAACAGCTACTGAACTCTTCACCAATTATATTTGGGTTTTGTTTAAAGACGTTTTTTGATATTTTATATTTCATTAAACTCCTTCGTGCACTCTCTTTTCTTTAGTTGTTTCAAGACTTTTCCAAGTTACAAGTTTTTTCACACATTCTGCGTTTGCGTGAGTAATGAATGACTAAATGAAAAAATAAATTTGCAATTTTTTCTGCATGTTTGCAGAGACGAAATAAAATAAAAAAGGAGCAGTAATGCAATGCTAAAACATGAAACATTAAATAAAGTGGAATGGAAACAGTTTTAGAAATTCAACACAGGTATTTCATTGCTTAATTTGTAATTTCAACTTTAATTTGTCAAACCAAAACATGCCTCTTTCCCATTGCATTGTAGTATATTCTACACGAATCTATGCTGAATGAATAGCTCGTCAATGCAGATGGCGCCAGGCGATAAATTATTAAAGAAGCCTTTCCTTTAAAATGATTTCGATATGCGATTAATCAAGAGGAACCCTTTGGAAGAAAACATCTATTGTAGACCATGTCCCTGTCTCATAAACGACAACATTGTTGAAATTAATAGGGACCATAATGTTAACTGTTTAACATTCTACAACTTCATATACGATTGGATTTTCCACATACGAGTGTTAATTTCGAAAATGCAATTTAATTATTAGATCAGATTCATGTTTAGTTGTTTAAGCCTTCTGTAGTTGTTAAAGTTTAACTGCGATTTCTTAATTAGCTTAACTGGTTTCGAACTTAAGACATTGATAGCTTATGGGATTATAAGTATGGCTTTTTAGCAAAATTCTCTTGCACAACTCTTGCTCTCTTTCTATTTCTCTGTGCTGTCACAGATAATAATTGTGATATGACAACCGGAAATCATGCTAACATGTTTGACTGTATTAAACTTTTTACATTTTTTGCATCCTATAATAAAATTGGTATATTAGGTTTGTGCTAAAAAGCCTGTAACACTATGAAGTATTGAAGCTAACATTGACAATTTCAACTATAAACAGTGAAAATTATTTGTTCAGGATCTAATTACAGAAGTCGCCGTATTCTATTTGTGTTGGCTTAATAGACGTGAGGCCTCGGTTCAAACCCCAGGTCAGGCACCAAAATTAAAATATGAAAATAACTATTTCTTCGACGACTTTTTCTCAGCAGATTTCTCGCAAAAACTCTGAGAATAAATAAAATTCCCATGAAAAGTTACTCAAAAATCAGTCGTTCGGAATCGACTTTAAACTGTAGGTCCAGTCACTCATGTATAAAATTAACACACACAACATCAGTAGTGTAAGAAGCTACGTTGTAATCCTGACTCTAGGGTTGTAATGACCAATTACAGTGGACAGCACTTAGTACTCCAATGTATTTTGACAATTTCATAAATTTTAACCAACAGTTTGTATAAAAAATTAAGGTTTATAGTATTATTATTTTATTAATTTATTTCTGTTTTATTATAAAACAAAAAAAATTTTAATGTTCTCCACAAAACAAGAGAAAAATAATGAAAAGTTTCAGGTGACTCCATAGGTACCCCCAAGAATAACCCTGTGTAAATTTAAAATTCAGAGGCCTAATATATGAAAATGTTATCCCTTGTATTTAGTAGAATAGCCCTTAAGGTCAAGCACTCCATTTAACCCATTTGGAATTGAATGTACAAGTTTTGTTTAGTGTTTTCTGGTGGCACCATGAGCAAGTTTTTCGGTTGACTTTTGTCTGAGGTTTAGCGTTTACGTACATAACCGTTCTTTCAAATTATCTCCTAAATACTCTCTTGAAGTCATATCGGAACTTTGTGCAAGAGTATTAAGCCTGTGAGGACTTTTTTTTGTCAAAATATATTGGAGTACTAAGACTTTTGCTGTGCACTGTATGTATGTATATGTATGTATGTATCTAATTACAGATTGGAATATTATAGGTTGCACTATGATTTAAAGCCTATTAATAAGGAGCTGCACAAGATTTGCTGGGAATGAATCAAACTTGCTTCTGACATTACTTTATAGAGCATAGTCTGCTTCATTTCAGTTTCGTTAATCAATTTTTTCCTGGTCTACTTCTATGGTCTACTGTAGCAGGGATCCTAGAATAACAGCGGGTTAATCTATCGTTTTCTGTGAGCAATTTTGTAATGTAGCCGCTAATGCTACTTCTTTCTCGGGTGGTGACTCTCCTTCTATCATTTTCAATATTGTTGCATTTCCTAGATGAATTATTTGAAGCGTATTGAAGCAATTTTTTTATATATTTCTTCTCTGGAATTTTACCCTAGATTAGTCGAGGAAAAAAATTGTTACGATTCATTGTAGAAGAAGCAAAGCAAAACGTTATTTTTACCAAATTTTCGGCTTTGTGGTATAATTTTACTCAGCCATGTGGCTTGTATTAAGTGCTTCAGCTTATGGAATACGAACCAAAAAGTTTTCTCAAATGAGGGCAAAGAAATGATTTGGCATGTAAATGTATTTGAATAATATTGGTCTACTTTTAAGTTTAAGCACTTATGCAGTCCATTGATTCCAGTAAATGGAAGCTTTTGTTCCAATCGAACTCATTGTAAATGCAAAAGGCACATCGTAATCAGTGAAAATTTCTAAAGATTGATTGGTTCAACTAATTATGTGATTTCTGGGATTAGTAAAAATTGCTAAAACATTATTATTTTTTTTTTTTTTTTTGATTGGATATCACCTTGTGATTACTTGTAGACGGAGTAGGGTATCGAATAGTAGAGCATAACCAACTATAATCTATCTGTTGACTTTTGTTACGTCTCCTTTAGTTTTGTAACATGTTCATTTATAGTTATTCGTTCATCTCTTCAACTTTTTTCATCTTCTCAGTTTAAGTTTCTCAAGAAGTTTCGTTTTTTTTTTCGTATCTACAGAAGCTGATACATGATGTGTATGGACGTACGTATAAACGTTCTTCTATGGTCATGTGAATAAGAAGATATTTAAGAAATTTTTTTTATTTTACTTTACTTTTATGCTTATATTTAACTGTTTATCATCATGGTTTGATGCGTATCTTTGCCACAATTAAAAGGAAATTAGTTCGCCATGTAATGACAACCGAACAGCAAATATACAATACATATATGTATGTACATACATATGTACATATCTTTCTACATAGTTTAACAAGTGATTCTTCACCGGTTACCGGTACTCTATTGAAACTGTAGCATTTCATAGTGAATATTATTTCAACGTAATTTTTGTATTTTATCTAAAAATAAACATTTTATTTGCAAAGATCAGATAACCAGTAGACTTTAGCAAAGATTTGATAGCTCACACCATAAGAAGAAAGTAACAGATTTCGTTGAGGAAATAAATTCTCAAATTTCGTTCAACGGTGTATTTTGAGATTTGTTTAAAAATAGATTTCAATCTATTTTTCAACTTCGATGTTCGGGTCATTTATCAAGAGGAAAGAAAGTTTTTGCGCAAAGCGTTACAAAACGTTACTAAATCTTATTCTATGTGTATCTTATAACACAACTAATACGGATCTTTTAGCCAAAGAAATTGAGGTTTTTTAAATCCCTTTAACCATAAACTTTTGCATGTTGGATTAAGTTCCACGAATATTGTATTTCTTTTAAAAGCCGTTACTTTTAGGTGTCAATGAGAGACAAGAACTCTTTAATAACTTATTTTATTTTTATTGTTAGGATTTCTATTAACAAATACTAAGCTTGTAATGCTTTATGTTTTAGTTATATTTCAAAAAAGTGCCACAATATAATTTTTATTCAGTTTTCATCTAAAATCTTAGGGATTAGAGTGAACTAACTGTAACGTTCATAAGAAATTTTTCTGCTTTGTCAAAATTTTGTGAAGCGACGAATTTGTAAAGCAAAACACCTGTTCAAGAAAAATGGTTAGGTTAAGGTAGGTCGAAGTGGTAAATTTGATTACCAAAGCTCATTTGAGCAGGCATAGTGACGCTACAACGAAATTGACGACTTCCACCAAACTAGGGAAGAAGTTTGTCAGCACAAGTGCTGCACATTAAAACACGACTACCCTATGCTGGAAAACCAGCCTGAAAGTTTAACGGTAACTCTATTGAGGTGACAAGGAAATAACCTACATATATCTACACCTCGCAAGAGATGGGCATTGACAATGAAAGTGGATATCAATTTCCTTTTCTTCAGCAGAAGTCGTTAGATGGGATGAAAGTGGATATCAATTTCCTCTTCTTCAGCAGAAGTCGTTAGATGGGAGCTCCAGTCTTTCTGCATGTAGTAAATGGTTGGTGCGCCTTATATCCATCGTGGACCAAATGAATCTGGCGAAAGAATTTTCGCCCAAAGGCTAATTTAACCGAGTTAAGTGACATACCTAAATCAATTGACGAGGGTTCCGGAAGAGAGGACCAGCTCTGGCGAACTCGTCGAAATGTAACTCGCAGCTAAGAAGATTGAGATGCGGGTGAAGGAAGCACCGTTGATTGAGGGGCCCTGTAAATGGCCATTACCTTGAAACTCACTACAGTAATCCGGCAGTCTGAGGGAAATGTTCAATTCCAGTTTTGCAGAGTATACACCGCACCCAACCCCATATGGAGTTTAGAAAAATGATTAGTTGTAATATATTCCAAAAACTGTGATAGCTCCAAACACAGATGCCACTTATCTTGAAATTTCCTAAACCATCCTGGTATACATTGTTTAAATTGACACTGTGTTGAACTTAATCCCATAGATATCTTGTGATATCTTAATTATCGCGGAGAAATTAAAATAAATTATAATTAACTTTTGTAACTTTAACTGAAGAAATCAAAAGAAAATAAAATTGTCGTTCTAAAATGGAAAAAGCTTCCGTTTTAGATAATATCAATAACAACCGTATATTCCGCGATCAAATACTCTCGCTTATCTCGTCATGAACCGAATAGTCTGCAAAACAATGACTATAGTCAACTACTTAGTAAAGACCTTAAATTGCTAACGGTTAACAGAGAATGAAAAGACTTAGAAAAACTCCTATATAATGCAAATCCCCTAGCATATGAGACAACATTGGTCATTTTTTGGCCATAAGACAGTAACAACACCGATGTTACTTCTGTTAAGATTTAAAGTTGCCGTATTTTACCGTGTTATTTATTGTATTTGGAATCTCCAGAAAACCCTGCAAGGATTCAAGCGTTAGTCAACGAGTTCAATCATTTAATCAATAGCGCAACTCGTTGATAATAAATCAAATGTAAATTTAAAATTCCATGATATTAATAAAGTCCAATTATATACGACAGTATATTGAAATATTCCCACGGAAGTATGTATGAATGAATTTTAAATTTTCAAAAACCTATAATTTAACTAAAGCAATAGTTGACCTACATATGTATGTATGTATATATAAATATGTACATTCCCATAGTTACTAGGTAAGTATGTGTGCTAAATTGCCATAAAT
Organism: Sarcophaga caerulescens; assembly: GCA_927399465.1. Lineage (NCBI taxonomy): Eukaryota > Metazoa > Arthropoda > Insecta > Diptera > Sarcophagidae > Sarcophaga > Sarcophaga caerulescens. The sequence goes on along the minus strand of OV656872.1, from coordinate 50,951,642 downwards.
GTTACTAATAATATAGCACCATCAAGTAAAATCAATTAAACGATTCTACATATACATACATACACACATACTATGCGGTTGTAATCATGGCACAAAAATATTTTTTAGGAACTGCCGCAGTTATCAATAACTTCAGTGCAAAGAGTGTAATTTGTAACCAATACATTTGTGGTTTAAGTATTGTGCACCATCAAGGCAAAAGCCTGTAAATTTATATGCGCTAATGTGTCGACAGGAAAGCAAGAATATTCCACTGAGCCTATAAACATAGTTTAAAAGTTGAATCGACTTACTAGAGGTGCCTCTACCCATATGTAGTATATGCAATTGTGTTGTTTTTCTTTTTTTTTTTTTTTTTTTTTCTTAGACAATCATTAAAATAATGCTGGCAGCAAATGCCTGGAATGCTTCTGTACTTAAACTTGCAGACAATGTCAGACGATGCTTAAAGGGTTTTGCATTTGCCTTTATAGTACTCGTACTATTTTAGTTCAGTTGATTTTATTATGATTATTTTTCTCTATTTTGTTCTCTTTTTCGCTGACTTACAATAATAGCGTTTACACTTTAAATGGAAGTCAGTTGTAATTTATTTGACTTGCATAATCACGGACGCAAATTGATCACTTTTTAACCATAATTATCATCAGCAATACACGAGTATATGACTAGGGATTGTAGGGATGCAGATGTTGAAAGGAATATAATATCAAATTATTCAATATGAGTTAGCAACCATTTAATTTCGTAAACATGCAGAATTAGTAACATTATTGAAATTGATATTTTTGGAAAGTGACTATAATTGACTATACATACAGTATTGGTCATTACAACCATTCAGTCAGGATCACGACTTAGCTTCTCACACCACTACAGTTTAAAGTCGACTCCGAACGACAGAGTTTTTTTGAGAAACTTTTTCATGGCAATTTTATTTAATCTCAGAGTTTTTGCCAGAAATCCGCATATTTCGTTTGGTTGAAGATCTAGAAAACCAACACACTACCTACTAGACTGCGGCGACTACTGTAAGTAGCCAATGTTTAAAAATGACGAAAACCAGTCCTATGTTCAAGGTTTGATTATATTTTCCTGTGAAAACAAAGAAAAATCCTTGTCTAGTCTATATCTAGGTAGAGCAGTTATCTGCTTTTCCTGTAAAAAAAACAGTATGGTTTTCTTCGCCAACTACTCCCTCAATTATTCTTGGAATAAAACTCCATTTCAATATAAACTTATTAATGTTCTCTGTGAATCAGAAATTTTTTTACCTAAATATGAGTCGGCAAACTATAAGCCGATAATAGTTAAATTCTCTGTAGTGTTAACAGAAACTAAAAAGATATTTGAGTTGAGTTTTATCGCGATGTAACATAAGTTATCTTATAAAAATTTCCAAGGCCACTACAACTAAGTTAGGCTTTAAGTACACCGACATTAGCGGATTCACTGTTAGTACATATTGTAATCATCGTTGTGACAGCTTAATGAGTGCAAAGGATGAAACACCTTTTCGGCACCGCTCTTTTCATGCGCAGATGAATGGTAATGGTATAGTGCAAGTGCAATTAAAAGTTTGCTCCGCACTTTGTGTAACGTGCAAAAAAGAGCGAAAAGAGCGACAAGGCCATTACAGTTATGTTAGGTTTTAAGTACACCACCATTAGTGGATTCACTAGGAGTAGATATTGTAATCTTTTTTGTGACAGATTAATGAGTGCAAAGAAGAAAGCACCTTTTCGGGGCCGCTCGGAGCATTTAAAAGTTTGTTCCGCACCTTGGGAAAGTGCAAAAATGAGCGAAAAGAGCTTCACTGCAATGGGCTTCTACTTATTCTACTGTGCCAACATTACAGTTTGCATTCAATTCACAAAGCGTGTTCAAATTCATCAATATAATCTTATTCAATTATGGCTAGCATTAGTCCAAACTTAATATAACCAAAGGATAGGTCTCGTTGATTTTATAATAATACAATATATAACATGGCCTTACTTGAACATGCGTTAGCTTTGGACCTTTTCTTACTTGTGCAGAAGTACATATGTATGCACAACTTTAAGGCAACTAATTTAAAAAAAAAAAAAAAAGAATCCTATACAAATCATAGAAAATAGTGAGAAAGGATCAAAATCTTAGTGAGATTTTCGAATAATTTACTCTTTTTCAATACTGTTTTCAAAATACTAGGTGAGCTAATATGTCCTCGAACACCATCATCACATACATTGTAAAGTTAAAATAATATCCTTGCATTTATTCCGAGCTCCGAACGAAGATTCAATTCAATTAAATATCTGTCTTTACCTACATATGTATGTAGCTGTACGTACATAAAAAAACAAAAATTATGTATACATTTATTTTACTGCATTTGTTTAACAGAAGTTCTTGACTTTTTCATTCTCAGTAAAAGTTTTTAATGTTATTTATTTAGTTATAGTCACTCATAAGCATTTACCTTTTTCTTCTGTTCAGAGTCATCTTTGGACAACATAAAGAAAACAGAGAAAATAAAACAATTTATAGGTGTGGCACTCATGCGCACATTACTTTGAAATGTGTTCCCTGTACGCGCAGAGCCATTTCTAGATAAACAATCAAAGTTATTTACAACATTCTGTCCATAATGCAAACATTTTTGAATCTACAATCGTCGTAAGGGGTCATAGAAGTGAGACATTTGTTTTAAAAATAACACAGAAAAAGTTCATTTCTAGCGTACATACATAAGTATATTTACAAATTGTATACACAAATGACATGATGTTGTCTTAATTACTTGGAAATAGGGTGTATTAGGTTTGAACTTTATAACATTTTAAAGAAAAATATCACAACTATTCAAAGCACAAAAAATTCCACTACAACCATTTACTGCTTATGGTAAATTACATTAAGGTTCCTAACATTTCATATGAATTAAAATAAAATATTAGTTTTATTACATTAAATTAAAATAAATGAAATTATAAAATTCAGTACTCATAGAGAATATTTCCCCTCCTACCATAACACCACTATCATAAGAAGTATCATATGAAGTAATAAACTATGATAGTACATATACCACACACGACATAAGCGGTGTGAGAAGCTAAGTTCGTAATCCAGACTAAAGGGTTGTAATAACCAATTATGACGTAAGTGAGTAAGTATTTCGGCACCTGAAATACAATCGAGATTCTGAGTGAAATTGCCTCCATATTTTCGTCTGCGTTCATTTAAAGCCGAAAAGCGGCATAGAAAATATTGTATAACCTGCTTCTTTATTCTCAAGACAGCTTCAACAAATGTGGTACCAAAAAAGACAATTATTTCGGGCATAAATAAGTAAGGCCGAAATTGAAAATCGTCAACAACTGTTGCTATATTTTGTTCCTTATTGTAGTATTTGACGTTTCTACAAATGTTAGTGGTCAATCAAATCCCATTCCCATTCTCTAGGCCCCAAGTTTCCGGGGAAACGTAATATTACATACGGACAAACAAATCACTTTGAATGTTTTACATGTGTGTGAAGTTAAATTCTTTTTTATATTCTTTTTTACTTAGGTAAACGAACTTAGGTAAATAACAGAATGTTAAGTTAACAGACACTGTTAACTTAACATAATTAAAAAATTTGGAAAGGGAGGAAAGAAAATTGCTTAAAAATCACGAAAATAGGGATAAATTAGAGAAAAAAATGAAAGGAAGACGATGCTAAACCTTTGAACTTTCCAAAAAAACCAAAATGTATGAAAATAACATTTTGCCGTTTGGAGATAATAAAGTTGAAAAATTAAGTATTTTTACCAAATATGCCATCCATAAAGTGGGCAAAAATCGATAAAAATTAAAAAGGTGCGGTTTTCTGGCCTATTGGGCTGGATAGCTATTGGATCAAGGATTCCAGAACAGTTTTCGTTATAGTCGGGTCAGCCTTGGGATCGGAGATATAGCCGACGAAGCTAACTTTTTCATACGAGCAAACCAAATGCTCTATATAAATCGTAAAAAAATCGATAAAATTTAAAAAGGTGCGGTTTTCTGCCCTATTGGGCTGGATAGCTATTGGATCAGGGATTCCAGAACAGTTTTCGTTATAGTCGGGTCAGCCTTGGGATCGGAGATATAGCCGACGAAGCTAACTTTTTCATACGAGCAAACCAAATACTCTATATAAATCGTAAAAAATTCGATAAAATTTAAAAAGGTGCGGTTTTCTGACCTATTGGGCTGGATAGCTATTGGATCAAGGATTCCAGAACAGTTTACGTTATACTCGGGTCAGCCTTGGGATCGGAGATATAGCCGACGAAGCTAACTTTTTCATACGAGCAAACCAAATACTCTATATAAATCGTAAAAAAATCGATAAAATTTAAAAAGGTGCGGTTTTCTGACCTATTGGGCTGGATAGCTATTGGATCAAGGATTCCAGAACAGTTTTCGTTATGGTCGGGTCAGCCTTGGGATCGGAGATATAGCCGACGAAGCTAACTTTTTCATACGAGCAAACCAAATACTCTATATAAATCGTAAAAAAATCGATAAAATTTAAAAAGGTGCGGTTTTCTGCCCTATTGGGCTGGATAGCTATTGGATCAAGGATTCCAGAACAGTTTTTGTTATAGTCGGGTCAGCCTTGGGATCGGAGATATAGCCGACGAAGCTAACTTTTTCATACGAGCAAACCAAATTCTCTATATAAATCGTAAAAATATCGATAAAATTTAAAAAGGTGCGGTTTTCTGACCTATTGGGCTGGATAGCTATTGGATCAAGGATTCCAGAACAGTTTTCGTTATGGTCGGGTCAGCCTTGGGATCGGAGATATAGCCAACGAAGCTAACTTTTTCATACGAGCAAACCAAATACTCTATATAAATCGTAAAAAAATCGATAAAATTTAAAAAGGTGCGGTTTTCTGCCCTATTGGGCTGGATAGCTATTGGATCAAGGATTCCAAAACAGTTTTCGTTATGGTCGGGTCAGCCTTGGGATCGGAGATATAGCCGACGAAGCTAACTTTTTCATACGAGCAAACCAAATACTCTATATAAATCGTAAAAAAATCGATAAAATTTAAAAAGGTGCGGTTTTCTGCCCTATTGGGCTGGATAGCTATTGGATCAAGGATTCCAGAACAGTTTTCGTTATAGTCGGGTCAGCCTTGGGATCGGAGATATAGCCGACGAAGCTAACTTTTTCATACGAGCAAACCAAATACTCTATATAAATCGTAAAAAAATCGATAAAATTTAAAAAGGTGCGGTTTTCTGCCCTATTGGGCTGGATAGCTATTGGATCAAGGATTCCAGAACAGTTTTCGTTATGGTCGGGTCAGCCTTGGGATCGGAGATATAGCCGACGAAGCTAACTTTTTCATACGAGCAAACCAAATACTCTATATAAATCGTAAAAAAATCGATAAAATTTAAAAGGGTGCGGTTTTCTGCCCTATTGGGCTGGATAGCTATTGGATCAAGGATTCCAGAACAGTTTTCGTTATAGTCGGGTCAGCCTTGGGATCGGAGATATAGCCGACGAAGCTAACTTTTTCATACGAGCAAACCAAATTCTCTATATAAATCGTAAAAAAATCGATAAAATTTAAAAAGGTGCGGTTTTCTGACCTATTGGGCTGGATAGCTATTGGATCAAGGATTCCAGAACAGTTTTCGTTATGGCCGGGTCAGCCTTGGGATCGGAGATATAGCCGACGAAGCTAACTTTTTCATACGAGCAAACCAAATTCTCTATATAAATCGTAAAAAAATCGATAAAATTTAAAAAGGTGCGGTTTTCTGCCCTATTGGGCTGGATAGCTATTGGATCAAGGATTCCAGAACAGTTTTCGTTATAGTCGGGTCAGCCTTGGGATCGGAGATATAGCCGACGAAGCTAACTTTTTCATACGAGCAAACCAAATGCTCTATATAAATCGTAAAAAAATCGATAAAATTTAAAAAGGTGCGGTTTTCTGCCCTATTGGGCTGGATAGCTATTGGATCAGGGATTCCAGAACAGTTTTCGTTATAGTCGGGTCAGCCTTGGGATCGGAGATATAGCCGACGAAGCTAACTTTTTCATACGAGCAAACCAAATACTCTATATAAATCGTAAAAAATTCCATAAAATTTAAAAAGGTGCGGTTTTCTGACCTATTGGGCTGGATAGCTATTGGATCAAGGATTCCAGAACAGTTTTCGTTATACTCAGGTCAGCCTTGGGATCGGAGATATAGCCGACGAAGCTAACTTTTTCATACGAGCAAACCAAATACTCTATATAAATCGTAAAAAAATCGATAAAATTTAAAAAGGTGCGGTTTTCTGACCTATTGGGCTGGATAGCTATTGGATCAAGGATTCCAGAACAGTTTTCGTTATGGTCGGGTCAGCCTTGGGATCGGAGATATAGCCGACGAAGCTAACTTTTTCATACGAGCAAACCAAATACTCTATATAAATCGTAAAAAAATCGATAAAATTTAAAAAGGTGCGGTTTTCTGCCCTATTGGGCTGGATAGCTATTGGATCAAGGATTCCAGAACAGTTTTCGTTATGGCCGGGTCAGCCTTGGGATCGGAGATATAGCCGACGAAGCTCATTTTTTAATAGGAGCAAACCAAATACTCTATATAAATCGTAAAAAAATCGATAAAATTTAAAAAGGTGCGGTTTTCTGCCCTATTGGGCTGGATAGCTATTGGATCAAGGATTCCAGAACAGTTTTCGTTATAGTCGGGTCAGCCTTGGGATCGGAGATATAGCCGACGAAGCTAACTTTTTTATACTAGCAAGTAAATTGTTAAGTAAATACTTTTTAAAGCATTTTACGTCCCTCTAACACAATCAGCTGAACCCTTAACAGAGCGAGTTTTCATAGTCAGATTTTAACAGAACAAATTTGGGATTCTAACAGAGCAGATTTGTGATTCTAACAGAACAGATTTCAGATTTAACAGAGAAACAGCATTGTTTGTAAGATTAGGTTTTTGTCAAACAGTTTATTGTAGACGATATACAGTAGGTAAATTTGAAGTCGCTGTAGTATAGCAGGTAGTGTGTTGGCTTATTAACCGCAAAGTCACGGTTCAAATCCCAGGTCGGGAGTCAAAACTTTTTTTTTTTTTTTTAATTTTTTCTAATACATATCAAATATATAAAATGTATTGATATCAGTATATTAAAATATTTGTATTAGAAAAAATTAAAAAAAATCTCAACTGGTGATTGAACTAGGTCATGATTGAGAATAAGCAATTGAATTTCAAATTCATCTTTTAAATCCTTCGTTAAAAAGATTCTCAAACAGCTTTGTTCAATCCCTGGGAAAAATTTGTTTCGTTTTTATAAAATATATGTTTATGTATTTTATTTTCCTTTGTTTTTTTTTTTGTTATATGTATATCAATATATATAATATAATAACAAGCTCTAATTTTAAGTTAATTTAGTTGTATTTATTTAATATGTATTAGAAAAAATTAAAAAGAGTGAAAAAAAATTTTTTATGGCCAACCTAGGGTTTGAACCTGTGACCTTCCGGCTTGTAAGCGAACACCCTATCTAATAAACCACAGCGACTGCAGTTTTGGTTGCTTTATATTTAACCTTAGTTCCTTTATCGGGATGTAAACATGGCAATTTTTGTTTTTAAATAACTGTACAATTGTCATTTCCTTAAAAGTAAAAACCAAACTGGGGCTTCCCCGTTGTTTTCATTGTACCGCAATCATGCATCTTGTATATTTTGTACTAACATGGTATTAACATAATAATTAATGATAATGAATGTGAATTATACATTTTATTAAAATTTATTAAAAAATCATATTTGTAAGAAATGTAATTGAAATGATTATAAATAAAGAACTATTTTTCTGTAACATAGAATTGAAACTAAATTATTCTTTCTTTTTTTACTTCTCTGTGCCAACTAATGTAAATAAATTTATAATCATAAAATCCACTATAAAAACTTACGCTATTAAATACGTACATATATAAAATATATGGTACAAGTGGCCGTCTCCCCAAATAAATTGGATGGACCCACTTAGGCCCCATGGGACCCATTGTGATAAAAATATATGTACATAAAATATATATGTACTGATAAATTAAACTAAAAATTAAAGCTTTTTAATTTAATAGGTATGACGTTATATAAATATGTATACATATATGTATATACCTATATTAATATAATTATATGATACATACATATGTATATAATAACAAAATAAAAGATAAATACAATACATAAATATGTATGTATTTGATAAATAAGGAATAAATCCTGTCCAAGGTTTATATCGAGCTGTTTGACATTATTGTTAAGAGTCGTAAATATCAAATTTTTGAGAATATTTCTGAAGATGAATTGAAGTGCTTATTCTCAATCATCACCGAGTTCAGTCCCTAGTTGGGATATTTGTGTGAGATTTTTTTTTAATTTTTTATTTTATTTAATTATTTAATTTAATTAACATTATTTAATTTAATTATTAAAACTAATAATATTATTATAATTAATAAAATACAAAATTTTTCAGAATCTTTTTGAAAGAAGAATTTGAAATTCAATTACATATTCTCAATCATGATCGAGTTCAATCCTTAGTTGGTGTTTTTCTGTAATTTTTTTTAATTTTTTCTAATACAAATATACTGATATCAATATATGTATATTGATAAATTTTATATATTTGATATGTCTTAGAAAAAATTAAAAAAAGAAAAAAAAATCGTTTTGACGCCCGACCTGGGATTTGAACCGTGACTTTGCGGTTAAAAAGCCAACACACTACCTGCTATACTACAGCGACTTCAGATTTATCCACTGTATATCGTCTACAATAAACTGTTTGACAAAGACCTAATCTTGCAATCAATGCTGTTTCTCTGTTAAATCTGAAATCTGTTCTGTTAGAATCACAAATCTACTCTGTTAGAATCCCAAATCTGTTATGTTAAAATCTGACTATGAAAACTCGCTCTGTTAAGTGTTCTGGTGATTGTGTTAGTTAGAGGGATGTAAAATTCTTTAAAAAGAATTTGCTTAACAATTTACTTGCTCGTATAAAAAGTTAGCTTCGTCGGCTATATCTCCGATCCCAAGGCTGACCCGACCATAACGAAAACTGTTCTGGAATCCTTGATCCAATAGCTATCCAGCCCAATAGGTCAGAAAACCGCACCTTTTTAAATTTTATCGATTTTTTACGATTTATATAGAGTATTTGGTTTGCTCGTATGAAAAAGTTAGCTTCGTCGGCTATATCTCCGATCCCAAGGCTGACCCGACCATAACGAAAACTGTTCTGGAATCCTTGATCCAATAGCTATCCAGCCCAATAGGTCAGAAAACCGCACCTTTTTAAATTTTATCGATTTTTTTACGATTTATATAGAGAATTTGGTTTGCTCGTATGAAAAAGTTAGCTTCGTCGGCTATATCTCCGATCCCAAGGCTGACCCGACCATAACGAAAACTGTTCTGGAATCCTTGATCCAATAGCTATCCAGCCCAATAGGTCAGAAAACCGCACCTTTTTAAATTTTATCGATTTTTTTACGATTTATATAGAGTATTTGGTTTGCTCGTATGAAAAAGTTAGCTTCGTCGGCTTCCCAAGGCTGACCCGACTATAACGAAAACTGTTCTGGAATCCTTGATCCAATAGCTATCCAGCCCAATAGGGCAGAAAACCGCACCCTTTTAAATTTTATCGATTTTTTTACGATTTATATAGAGTATTTGGTTTGCTCGTATGAAAAAGTTAGCTTCGTCGGCAATATCTCCGATCCCAAGGCTGACCCGACTATAACGAAAACTGTTCTGGAATCCTTGATCCAATAGCTATCCAGCCCAATAGGGCAGAAAACCGCACCTTTTTAAATTTTATCGATTTTTTTACGATTTATATAGAGTATTTGGTTTGCTCCTATGAAAAAGTTAGCTTCGTCGGCTATATCTCCGATCCCAAGGCTGACCCGGCCATAACGAAAACTGTTCTGGAATCCTTGATCCAATAGCTATCCAGCCCAATAGGTCAGAAAACCGCACCTTTTTAAATTTTATCGATATTTTTACGATTTATATAGAGAATTTGGTTTGCTCGTATGAAAAAGTTAGCTTCGTCGGCTATATCTCCGATCCCAAGGCTGACCCGACTATAACGAAAACTGTTCTGGAATCCTTGATCCAATAGCTATCCAGCCCAATAGGTCAGAAAACCGCACCTTTTTAAATTTTATCGAATTTTTCACAATTTATAGAGGGCATTTTGTTTGCTAGTATAAAAAAGTTAGCTTCGTCTGCTATATCTCCGATCCCAAGGCTGACCCGACTATAACGAAAACTGTTCTGGAATCCTTGATCCAATAGCTATCCAGCCCAATAGGGCAGAAAACCGCACCCTTTTAAATTTTATCGATTTTTTTACGATTTATATAGAGTATTTGGTTTGCTCGTATGAAAAAGTTAGCTTCGTCGGCTATATCTCCGATCCCAAGGCTGACCCGACCATAACGAAAACTGTTCTGGAATCCTTGATCCAATAGCTATCCAGCCCAATAGGGCAGAAAACCGCACCTTTTTAAATTTTATCGATTTTTTTACGATTTATATAGAGTATTTGGTTTGCTCGTATGAAAAAGTTAGCTTCGTCGGCTATATCTCCGATCCCAAGGCTGACCCGACTATAACGAAAACTGTTCTGGAATCCTTGATCCAATAGCTATCCAGCCCAATAGGGCAGAAAACCGCACCTTTTTAAATTTTATCGATTTTTTTACGATTTATATAGAGTATTTGGTTTGCTCGTATGAAATAGTTAGCTTCGTCGGCTAAGGCTAGGGTTCAAATCCCAGGTCAGACAAAAGAATTTTTTTTTTAATTTTTTTCAAATTTATTTACGCGTCAAAAAATAAGCAAAATTTATTTGCTTATTCTTAGCCATGATCGAGTTCAATTCCTATTTGGGATTTTTATGCAACTTTTTTTCTTATTTAATTTTTTTCTATTTCAAATACATATATTAATATACTGATAAATTTTATATATTTGATATGTATTAGAAAAAATTAAAAAAAAAAATAGTTCTCACGCCTGACCTGGGGTTTGAACCGTGACTTTACATTTAATAAGCGAACACACTACCTGCTAGACCACAACGACTTCAAATTGACATCGTGTATATCGTCTATAAGAAACTGTTTGACAAAAACCTAATCTTAGAAACAATGCTGTTTCTCTGTTAAATCTGAAATCTGTTAACAGTGTCTGTTAACTTAACATTCTGTTATTTACCTAAGTTCGTTTACCTAAGTAAAAAAGAATATAAAAAAGAATTTAACTTCACACACATATGTTTTACGCGTGTTTCAGAATTGAACATTGCCATTGTTAGACTCGTTCTGGTTTGATGAAGGGTGATAGATAACAACTCTATCGGTAACCGTGACTCTCAAATCTATGGGAAGGACTAATTTACTTTTTTTTGACAATATTTAAATTAGAGAAAGTGGACTGTTATGTAATCGATGTGAACATGAAATTATCTTTGGGGAACTGAGTGGTATAGATCCCAAAATTTTGTATGCTGGATAATTCTGCCTCAGTCTTAAAGTATAGAAACTCGTTATGTTTCCTGTTCCAAGGACTTCAGACTGAGCAGCCAACCATATGCCTATTCGGTCTTCCAAGCTTTCAAAAGTTGCACAGACATTTAAAAATCAATTTATACAGTAAAACTCTACGTACGTAAAGTAAGTGTAAAAATGTTACAAAAGTGTACCCGTATTTTAAAAATGAGAGTAAAAATCTTACAACAAATTTTTTACGTTTACATGATTGTTAAAAAACCAAAAACCTGATCTAATGAAATGTTATGGGTTTGGAAAAATTTCAAACAAACGAACAGACCAAATTTGCAACAGTATTTTCTCTCAATGTAAAAATTGAGTTTACACGATACAGAAACTTGACATGTCATACGTAAAGTATTATCGTATAAACCACCCTTAAGTAGACATGAAATCACATCTTTCTGGATTTCGTATGTATAACAGACATTAACATGAATAGTCGTATCCCTTCGCCCTTATCAGTTATAAAAATCCTATTCAGAGTGAAGCACTTTTTTAGTTAGAAAGTAAATAATACAGTAAAATCCAATTTCATATGACATCAGTTCAGCTCAACTGAAATTTAGTAACGCCATGTCATTTTAAAAAGGTTTTTGAAATAAAAGGATCTGGCAGCTCTGTTTATTTCTTTGTTCTTGTTATTGCTTATGGAGACTTTTTTTTCTACAAACCAGCTGACTTTTGTTTACAACAGTTTATTTACGCCAGTGTTGCAAAATTGAAATTTTGATATAAAACTAAACTATAACTGAAAGAGTACCTTTTTTGATCAAATGGTAGTTTTATAAAATTATATTTATTTACGTACGGAATGGAATAGAAAAACTAAAACTACATGTTTCTCATATACGAGTACAAAACAAAAACAGTTGATTCGAAACGTAAGGTTTAGTCAAAAATGTCGACGATGGTTCGTTCATTCAGCATCATTGCTTTTCGTAATCTAAAAGCGAACCATAATACATAATACCTTTTTTATTTAGCATAACTAACCCCATTTATAGTTGAAAAGCACAAACCATAAATTGTAAAATAAAAAAGTACTGAAATGTTTTGAAATTGAAATGTGTTGCCAGGCAACAAAAAATCTGTAACAACCAACTTCTGAAAAAATTAAACAATTCTTTAATAATTTTTCCTGATGTTAAATTTAGATCCGATACCAAATTTTAAAAAAAAGTTAGATCGAACAAAGAAAGCACAAAAAAATATAAATATTTCGACAAAGAATTTCCAATTTGCAAAAGCATTCCAATTTGCATAAAAAAAAGAAATTATTCAAAAATTCATTTATAAAATAATTTAAATTTAATTATTTTTTGTATGCGGTTTTCTAATTTTAATTTTTTAGAATTTTAAATAGAATGATGACACAATGGCAACATTGTTTTAATGCAGTAACCAGACATATCGGTGAATGCCTCCACTAACAGATGTGAAAATTACTTATTCTAGACACGCACCGTCCAAATCACGATGTATTTACAGTACTCATTTCGAATAACGTCACTTTGGTGAGTTTCGATTTTATTCACCACACCGGATAAATTCACCACATTTTGGAAGACACACCACACTAGAAACTCACCATACTTCGATTTTATTCACCACACCGGATAAATTCACCACATTTTGTAAAAACTCACCACTTAAAAATTCCACAAAACATATTATTTCTTTGTTTCGTCCGAACCTAGGGGTGACTGACCTCTTTTGAGCAAACGTTTTGGTGAGCAACTAAAAACCAACTACCTTTTTTATACCACCGACTTTTTCTACCTTACAAACATATTCACTTACAACGCCGTTATTGTTTTTTGTTTTCGTTTTGTCTGACCTGGGGTTGAAAGTGGCCGTTGGGCGTCTATCTAATAAGGCTACTTTAACTTGTAACTACTTATTAGACAGATAGACCACATAGTACATTAAACAAACAACAAATTATTTATTAAAAATATTTATTTTTTGAACGAACAAAACAAATTTTATGAAAAAAGTACTGAAAGCTTGGTGGGGGTACTGCAGTATTTTTGAAATGAAAAAAAGTATTGAAAAAAATACAAAAGTACTAAATTTCTCAACACTGATTTACGCTCACCGTAAATCTTCAATAAAATAAATAATAATGACCAGTTGCGATAGTAATCCTTTAAAAATTCGTGAAATTATACTAAATACTCAGAGACCCGTAGTATTTAAAAATTTCCCTTTAAATTGGCTTTGCTTCCAGGGAGGTCTTGACCTGTGGTGCAAAGAATTGGATGAATTCAGCGGTTCAGAAACCAGCTTCGAAAGGATATCAAAATATGATTCTCGTGAGCCACAATGGGAACGCAAGCGTCAAGCGATACAAATGACGGCAAAGGAATTCTTAACGGAGTATAGTAAAGATAATCGCTATTGGTGTGGCTTAAACTATAAGCGTAGACATGAATTGCCTGCGGAGTGTACAAATGGTATTGACTTTTCCGCTCTTGGTTTTCCACATGCTGCAGATGATGCAACTTTATGGTTAAGCTCACAGGGAGCCAATACACCATGTCATTACGATAGTTACGGTTGTAATATTGTAGTGCAGGTATTTGGAAAGTAAGCTACATGTTCATGAAATTAGAAATCTATCTACTACCACTATAAGAAGTTGTTGTTGCGTTGTAGGCTGTTAGAAAGAAAGAAAAAACTCTTAAGAGAGTATGTCCTCCAATATGCCCTACAAGCAAAAGAAATATAATTTTAACTTGACAGCAAAGCAAAGCTTTTATTCTTTCTGATTATTTTAACAACCTGAAAATATTCACCTTCAAATCATTTATTCCTTGTAATTTTATTCTTCAAATATCGCAGATGATCTGGCGGGATAGCGCAGCCGGGATCTGGCAGATGGTTGGCGAAATATGGGAAATTGTAGAACACTCAAATTGCTATGCTAAAAAATGAACCGATCTAGAGTGACATGGGATCATTTTATGATCTTAGGATTTCTGACTGTACATTGCGCTCTGAGGGCTAGGACTAGTTTGTAGGAGACAGACATCCCTGTTTTTTGGAATTTAGGCAGTTAGCATCTTTCAGGTTTTCTAACCTGAAGAGATTTATCTCGGACATTGGCGTTTCGTTAGAGATGTCTGATGCACTGCCGCTCGTCTAATAAGTGAACACGCTGCTAGACGACGGCGACCTCAAATTAGTTGCCAACGACGTGTTCTCGCTGAATGGGCTCTGGAGCAGATGGTAACTGACATTAATTTTCATTAAAGAGAGTATTTCCCCTACTCTCGTTACCTAACCTAAATTTATTTAATGCTATTAATTTTTAAATTCTGTAGCATAGTTAGTCGAGATTTTGTTTTAAAAATTGACTAATTTTTGTATTTAAACATATCAAAAAAAGTATAGAATTCAATTAAACTGCGTTTTTAAACGTATTTAATTAACGCAGAGTTTTAATACATCTTATTTATTTAGAAAATCTTGGTTACTATTTCCACCAAATGCATCACTTATCACCACTCGAATACCTTACGAGGAATCTAGCATATATTGTAAGGAAAACTTTTACAATCCTGGTCAGAATATTCAAAAATTCCTCGACAAGTATGAAGGTCTAGTGCATCACATAATACTAGAATCAAACGATGTATTAATAGTACCCAAACATTGGTGGCATTACGTTGAAGCTCTAGATATTTCTCTTAGTGTAAATGCTTGGATACCACTAAAATGCGATTTGGATCAACAAATTGATGAATGTATTGTTAAATATTTAACAGAGAGTTTTGTAAAGAATTGTACAACAGAAGAGCAAAAATATATTATGAATCCAAATCAAGTAAGTATTATTTGCAGAAGCAAATAGTTTTTTTTTTAATGGAATTAAAATTATTTGCAGCTTTCAGCCATTTCAACAAAAGATGAATTATTTAAAATTCTTAAATTTCTTATTGACAAATCTTTAACAAATAACACAGAAGACAAAAAGGAGGAAATGGTTTATGATTACAACTATTTAAGTGAAATTGAAGTCAACAAACTATTAAAGAATTTCGAAAATTCGATAGAAGTTCCTTTATTATGCCATGAGGAGTTTGAAAAATATTTAAAAACAAACAGTCTACGGTTTTGTGAAAATCTGCAATGTGATGACAAAGAATTATCTTTACATAGAATAGAAGACATGCTGATTAACAGCATATGTAGTCCGTTAATAATACAAACAATTAAAAATGAATTTTATAAACGTTATCAAGTGGAAGTGGAAGTAGAGGACATTAAACAAGTAAAATAAAAACGTATTAATTTGTGTTTAACAATATTTTATTGATATTTTTCTATGTTTATTTTATAAAATCCACAATACTTGAACAAATTACTACAATGTTTTAGAATGGTATTGTTTGTTTTCAAACAATTGATTTTAATCCTAAAAGCATGATTATTTATAATTGGTAATAATTATAGAAACTAAAATTGATTATAATTGATAATAATTATAGAAACTAAGAGTGCAAATAAAAGATAATAATAATAGATACAATTTTTTTCTGGACTTTTAATAGTCTACATATTGTAAATTAAAATATAAATAAAACTTCTCTCCAACTAAATGAAAACCGATAAAACATAAAGAATATAAAATTAAAAGTCTAAAATTTTAATATAAATGTTAATGTTCGCAATTGATCAATTTAAAAACGCTTTGAAGTATTTACCAACCGGGTGGTTTTTGATTTGGATAACCTCCTTGTTGAGGAGCGTAGCTACCAGGGTATGTGCCATAATGGCCTGGTGGAGGGCCTTGAGGAAATCCAGGATATTGATAAGCAGCTAATTAAATGAAAAATGCTTAATTTTTTCCAAAGCTTTTTAATTTTTTTTTATGAAAACTTACCACCAGGATACGGCAATGTAGCATAAGGATTAAAACTTTGTGGCATTGGTGGTGGTACATAGGATGGATATGGTACATTAGGACCACTACCATATGGCAACGGCATTCCCTGGACTGCCTGAGGATAGGGCGCATTACCACCTGCTGTTGCGGCAGGTACCGAAGGAGCAGACGTTGCTGCTGATGGAGTATCTTTATAAGACAAACACAATTTTATTATTCATAAATAACTCTTCATTTCCCCTTACTTACCACTTCCACTACCCGAAGTCGAGGAATAATGAGATGGCAAAGATGGTGTGGGTCCTGGTGCCTGACGACTCGATTGAGTTGTCAAGTCTTTGAGTAACTCTTCTTTTTCAGTTTTGCGTGCAAAACAAAAATCAGATATTTTATTTTGGAATACCACCAATAATTCTGTCAAATCATTATAAAATTTGGTGCCTTCTTTAAGATTGCCTAACAACTCAATGAAACTATCATATGCTGTGGCCAATTCTTGGCAAAGAGTATCACGAGAATTACCGCTTGAACCGGTCTCACCTACAAATTCACTATGAGCCACTTGTATATCGGTAACAAGAGTTTGTTGACGTTCAATACTCTCCTTAACCTGAGCCTGTAGAGGATTTAAGGTCTCGCCTATACGTTTAAGAGATAGAGCTGGTTCATCGATAGCACCATCCTTACGCAGAGCATCCAAAAATTCATCCTTCATGTTGAAAGTGATCGTCTTTAATTCAGATTCGATAGCATCACGCTCAGCTTTGATAGTTTCCACAGCTTCCATTAATTGTTTCAACTTCTGCACACTAGCACAGTTGGGGTCAATTGAGCCACTACCAACTGGCATTGACTGTTGCAATTGGTCAATGGGCAAAGATAAGAGTTCGATGCCTTTCTGATTTTTTTCAAATTTCTCTCGTACAATTTTATCAGCAGCAACAGCATTATTAATAACTTCACGATACTTTTTGGCATTTGTACGAAACATTTCAGTGAGTTTTTCAGATGATATACGAGTCCATTTCTCTTTGAATTGGCTACGCAACTGATTGTCTGAGTCACGTTCTTCATCTAACATTCTTTCGGTCTCATCCAGTATCTCACGATTACGATTTAGCAATTCGGGCAATTCTTTCAAATGGTTTGTAATACTTTCAATACCACCTTTTTGACGTAGCTCATTGGATTTTTCTATCAGAGAAGGAGGTAAACCAGAACCGACATCTGTTATTTCGACAGCAGCTGGTAAATTAAGACTGGCCAGTACACCATTTAAGGTTTGGGTTGCTTCCCTTAATTTCATAATTTCTGTATTAACAATTTCGTTTTTACGCATATCGGAAGCTTGTAAGGCACGATGTAACTCAACTGGCACCAATTCTTTAAACAAATCATCGAAATCTTTAGCCATTGGCGATGTTATGGGTAAAGGTTTTGCCAGTTGAGCTTTGCCTGGTGAAGCAACTGAATTCATGTCTGGTATCATTTCATTATAAATTAAATCATTGTCTTTTGTTGATTCCGCCAAATTACGTTTGGCTTTGTTAAAGTACTCATCCAAATAGGTTGGATTGCCTGAACGGGTTTGAGCAGCTTTAAAAAGATCCACAGCATTGCGTAGACGGGCAATTTCTTCGCCAATTTTCTTCGCTGCACGACAAGCTAAACTCTGATAGAGTTGAGTCAATGCATGAAAACCCGCTTGTTTACCAGCGATTGTAGGAATCCATTCCTTTTCCCACAAAGTTCGAACTGAATCTTTTTGCATGGCTCTTAAAACGTCAGCATAAAATTCCTCGCATTGACAACATAATTTTGCAATGATATTATCCTTCATGTTGTCTGTAATATTTGTTTAAAGCAATACTTTCCTTCAATTCTCATAATAGTCTATAAGCAATAGTTTAAATTTTGAAACACTTTAGAGAAAAACTCCTAATCAATTTGTCTCTGCTTTTGTCTCTGCTTTAGAACTTTTAAATTTATAATCGTACACTTAACGTAAATATTTAATTAACACATTAAGAAAACAAAAATACTTTAAATAACTTCTATACTTTTTTTGATATGTTATGCGCGTCCTAAATCAAAAAATCCATATTTTTTCTTTAATATTAATACATAGTTTATAGAAAGTACCTTCTTGTACCATTATAAAGAAAGCCTCGAAACGATTTTACTATTTCTGTTCAAAAAATTATATTCTTGTTACTTTTTGTTTAGCAAAAACAGTGAAGATATACCTTTCAAAGGGATACGAATGTTCTTGCCTTGTTCTTTGTAAAGGTATAATTGAATTTAAAATGATACATATTTTTAATATCTATCTATCTATTTAATGTGAGTATAGTATAATTTTCCTGATAAAACGAATTGAAAACTCAATCCTATTCTTGTTGTAATCAAAAGGTTCTAAATAGTCACCGAAGTATAAAAGTGTTTATAGATCTTCTTGACATATTTAGGTGCATATGTTCATATTTAGAAATTTTGCTTTACTTCTCTTTGAGGCAAGTGTTAAAATGTCTAAGAATGATTTGCCGAAGAATATTAAAATATCAGACTTTATTTTATTATCAGAATCTATCAAAGTCTTATGGTCTAGTGAGTACTGTGTTGGGTTACTAGACGAAAACTACAGAATTTAAAAATTATTTCAAAAAATTTTTCTCTCAGAGTATGCCTCACAGCAGCCTTCTGAAAAAACCTCTTTGAGTAAACTAATTGGGATGGAAAACCTTCTAAAATCTGTCGTTTGTCTACCTACAGACCTTAATCCAATCTAAAGTATTATAATGTGGTCAATAATGCAGTATTTCATACAAATAGAGAAATGTTTGAATTATTGATTGCGTAGTTTGATTAAGCAATTCACATTGAGGTATATTCGTTGATAATAATTAAAGAAAATTATAAATTATTGAAATATGTGACAACTTACCTTTTATAGCTTTCATTATAAAAACTTCCTGAGCCTGTGAAATCATTAACGCCTGTAAACAGGTTAAGGTGTCTTGTGTTAAATCTGGTGTTGGTTCAGAAGGCACTGCCGCTGGTACAGCACCCTTTAAATATTGAAAAATGCCAGCACTTTGCTGTAAGAGTTTTATGGCTAATTTTAAGCCTTCATCACTTTCCATTGATTGAGCAGCTGCTACATGGCTCTGTAAAGCTGCAATATTGAAAAGGACACAAACCTTTTCGTACAGCAAAGAGGTATGCGCTATTTGGAAACGAGTAATTTATGTCGTATATGTATGTGAAATAAAAATGTTCACACATAATTTAAGTTTTACTCACTTAGACTTATTCTGCCACCAAAAATTGTGCCTTTATCAAATGCATCTTTCCACTTGAAAGGTATTTGAAGTTCATTAACCGGTATTTTTGTCTCCAGCGTACAAATCTGATCATAGTAGCTATAATGGTTTATTGATTTAAGATAAGCAAACAAAAATAAACAAATAAAAAATAATAGCATTTGCGTTAGGTCAATATGATTAAAAATAATTTATTGCTATAACAACGTCATACATTCAGCAATAAAATAATTTTTAATTAATGACTCATTTTAGATGTTTTGAGGCATTACATTCGCTTCAACTTCACTCTAAATTCCCCTAGACAGCCAATAGACGAATTAGCAGTTTCTTTACTTACGCATAAACTATTTCCAACGAGGATTCATATTTTTCAAAAAACTTCCATATTGCCGAATTGCGTTGTCGGGCGAACTGTTGTACGGCACTTTTATAGGTTTCTTTAGCTTCAGCAGTTGCTCCACTATATGTACTCTGGATGAGATTATTTAATGGTTTTTCCACATCCACTTCTGAGGGCTTCTTTAGAGGCACACCCAATAATTTAGACATTCTTTTTTAAGATTTTCTACCTATTTTATGCAATATTTCGAAATATTCTTATTCGATTAAATGGTATTTAAATGCTCAATTTTTCTTTTTTTAATTGTATGCTGATCGGAGAAAATCCAGTTCTTTTTTTAATATTCCACACAATGATGACGAGTTTTTCGGCAAATGTTTACGATTCTATGAAATTTTTACTGTCGCAGTACAAAAACAATACAGGCAACTTAAATGTCAGATTAATTTTATAATAAGGTTGCCATACTAAAAAAATTATTTTTATTAACGCCTTTGCGTAGTGTGCAACTGCGAGTATGAAAAACTAAATGCACAAATTTATTAACACACATTGTCCAAGTAATTTTTTGATATTCACTCTAAGCCTCCACGTAATGCGAAATAATTTAGTAGCGGAGAGGATTTCATTACCTTAAGAGCTCAAATTCTTATAATAATTACATCAATATGATCAAATAAACATGGGAACTGTGATCAACATAGAATCGTACAGGAGATAGTAGGTCGAAATTACATTGAACTTACGTAGAGGTGAACTCCGATGGTGAACTGGTCTATGTCAGAAACCAAGAGATATTACGATGCCATACCTACATAGTACATATTTGTGATTGGAATCCAATGCATTCCACATATAACATCACCTGTGGTCATTGGGAGTCTAAGGATTTCATCTCTCAGTAGCTGTCACAGTTTTAGGACTAGGGGAAATGGACTACTGTAGCATTAAAATGGATCATATTTGGTTTAAGAGTACCCATTCCTCTTCCCTTTTGGGAAGAAAATTCGTGTCATTTGGTCCAATAATAAATACTTTAATAGCAATGATATTCCCTGAAAAGAAGACTGTGCTGTGCTATAAATTCTCCCGTATTAAAAATTCAGCTTTCGAAACATTTTCGAAATTATTAAAACAAATTGCTAAAAAGAAATTCAAATTTTATTTTTTTTACCGCCGAAATTATACAAGTTCGAAATTAAGACTCAAATTATTTTTACAATATTAAAGAAAATAACGAAAAATATTTAAATGCATATACTGTATCCTTTAAGAACTAAATTTAAACAAATCTGAAATGCTTTTATTTTAAAAAGAAATTTTAGCTTAATTCTAATCAGAATCGGAATCTGAAATTTCATAAATTTTTTGTTTTGATCTAGAATTACCCACCATATTAAGCAGCGTCTGTTGAGTTTGTTTACGAGGTGAAGAACGCTAATGAACAAGAATTTTAGTTTACTTTTTGAATTAATAAACACATTTTTTTTGACAAGAACTTACAGTGGATCTTGAAACTTCTAAGGCTGGCATAGTATGTTTAGTAGCTCTTGGTGGTGTACTTTTATTCGCTGTCACTCTATTTCCTCTGCCACGTGTAGCTCGTCCTTTTGCTGTAGTTGAAGTATTAGAACGGGTTTGTTTCACTGGTATCTCCTCGTCTTCATCCTCCTCTGTGTTTTCATCATTATCATTTTTATAATTCGAATTTCCCACACTACTCGACGATTTATTAGGTGGATTAACGTGCACCGCACTTAACATGTGTAGTACATCATCGGACGTAACATTTAATTTGAATTCTTTTAACTCTACATCTAATTCATTTTCCGCTGGCATTTTATCCATTAAATACTCTATGGCTTTTGCTTTATAGGATCTTTGTTACAAAAAAATGCAAAAGATTAAAAGAAACTTTTTGGTATTTATTTAAAATAGTGTACCTTAGTAAATTGTCGGCAGCATTATTATCTTTTCGATCAACCAGTTGATGGCAAATTTCCGTTAAAGCTTTAGTCGATAGAACCTTAAGCGATTTGGTCTCATCCACTTCATTGAAGTAACGTTCTACTAAATCTTCAACACGCGTGGCTGATTCTCCTTCCTGTAAAATAATAGCACATAAAAATATTTTTAAGCGATTTTAATACACTTCATGTAGACCAACGTACTTTGCGTTGTGAGGTATTATTAATTTACATTTTGTTTTATTTCGTTTATGGTAGAAACTTACGATTTTCTTAAATTGACTTTTCATTTCTTCTTTATCAAAATTGGATTGTTCTTTTTTCTCCCTCTTTATCAATCTCTTAAAGTGAATCATATCAGCTGGATTGGCTACGCGATCATTAAACATTTGCCCCAGACGTATACCATTAAACATTTGTTCTTCATCGGTGAATTCTAAACGCAATCTTATGGTGGGCAATATCGGTTGTTTAGGATGACCAGTCAATAAGTCTTTAGCTCTTTCTATCATGGCTTCTATTTTTTCCTTGGCCATGTCTCGTACTTTATTGGAAACATCACCTTCCTCTAAACGCAATTGCTCTGCCAAATCCATCACTTTAACCGATTCGAAGACAAATGGTCTTACAGTCTTTAACGGTATGGGCTTTATTTGAAATTTATTTTTATAAATTTCCAAAACAGCTACATGTTTTCTTAAAGATTCACCCTCGGCGAGAGAAGTAGGTACTGTTGAACCAGGCTGACAAACATAAAAATCTCTTTTAACATTATGTTCCGGTTCTATACGACAATCATGTTCATGACCCCATATAACTAAATTAAGGAATTCTGGTAAAGCTTCTTCGGGCAGGTAGTTTTTCGGTCCTCGATCAGCCCGATTTTGATGTAAAACCATCATATGAAACCATTCCTCTCCCTCTGGCACTTGCATATGTACTTTGCGACTTTCAAAAAGTCGAGCCAAACGCATATCTTGTATATGACTTAGACCATAAAGTGCTAATTTAGTTTCACCTTTTTTCAAAAGCAATGGAGTTATATCGATTTTTGACAAGTCCGTCCATCGGCCAAAATAATTCACCAAGCCAGTAGTGGATAGTAAATCTAAAGAACTTAAACCTCCGAAAGCACTGGGATCATCATGATTGCCGTGTATAGAGTAGACGGGTATGGAAATATTTAAATTAGGATCTTCATAATTAACACTTTCATTTACGGCATTATGAAAATTTTGACTGCCATCGCTTAAGAATTCTACTGTAATGGATCGATCACCAAATGTATACATTCTCAATAGCTTCATACATCTAAAAGAAAAAAGGCGCGCATTAATAAAATTGTGTATAACAGCAACAACTACATCAACAACAAAACTTGTTTGTTTGCGACAGAAACTTACTTGTGCAATGTATTTTGACTGGGCACTGCATCATGGAATAAATCGCCACCCAACAATATAAAATCAACATCTTCCTGCACGGCCAACTCTAGCATTTCCTCAAAGGGCAAGAAACTATCTTCACCTGCATCATATTAAAAAAAAATGAATGAAGAAAAATATATATTTAATAACGCAAGGGGTTGGAGGTGTGCAATTCGGTCGGCTTGCAAAAAAAAAAAGCGTCACTCCATCCCTTGATATTTTTATCTTGATAAGCTTACATCTCACGGCATCTTTTTCTCCATAGCCCAAATGATTATCTGTAGATACCATTATACGCAGGATATCATTGGAGTCAATATCAGTTTCACTAGTCATTTTTTAATTGTTTTCGTTTTAATATTTCAAAATTGTTTGCAATTCTGCTTCTACCCGCTACAATGTACGAAAAAGTATACAAATTTTACAAAAGTTTTTTGACATTCAAATTAAGATAGTAGCTCCAGGGTACGGATACAATATAACACAAGGTATTACAAATTTTTAAATATATTTTTAAAATAACATAAAGTGTATTTCCATTATGCTTTTCTGGGATATTTCATACATTTTGGCCAAACGATCATTTATTGCACACAAATTAGTGATCATGACATAGTCTGGATGCAACTTGATAGTCAATTTTATTTTCACACAAAGTGTTGCTCCAATAAAGTTCTATGCATCGCAACACATCAATATTGTTTATTACTTTTCAGTTTAAAAAGTGTGAGTGTATTGTGCATAGAAAAGAATTTGATTGAAATCTTGATCGTGTGTCCTCCTAGTGACTGATTAAGAATTGGTTTAGCACCGTCAATAATGCAATTAACTCTCTAATTTCCTTGTTTAAGTTAATTAACTTTTATAAATCATAGATATTGGTTGTTTTTATTCCACTTTTCTTCTTGACGTTCTTTAATATGCATTAGTAGAGTCGTTTGATTTTAATTGTACCATTTTTGTATTTAATATAAAATGAGATTTCTTATAAAAAGGTAAAACTATAAACCGTCAACAGTCCTACTGTGTATATGGTGTGTGTTCAGTGTTTGTTTACCAAAGTGTATTGTGCTATCACTCATTTGAGAATGTCAGAAGAGCGTCCAGTTTAATTGTTTTATTTTGCATTAAGAGATAAAAATTTTCTTTTCTTTAATACTTGACAAACTTTACGTATGACTTTTTCCAGCAGTTATGGACAAGTCTAGAAGTAATAAAAATGAAAAGACTGCTATAAATTATTGTGAGATACCCGAAACAATATTTGTGGAAACGCGTTTTATAACATTGTCCGCTGCTAGGCAGAAGAGGAATGAACAATTGTTTTATTTAATCGATAAAAATGGCCAATTGGATCTGAGCCGCAGTGAAAATGAATTTGTAGCTCTTAAAAACATTAAAAATATGGCAAAACCAAAAACAGTTACCGTCAGTATTCAGCCGCGACCACCAACAACAGCTACTATGCAAAAATCGCTTTTACCGGCAGTCACACCACCACCGTTACAATCGATAAGACCTGTTTCACTGACAAAATTTAGCAACAATTTGTTAAACACAAATGTTGCTCTTAACACTGCGCCTTTACCAAGGGTAACAGCAATACCCATAGCCACAGCAAATTCCCTTCAGGAGATTAATAATGCTGCCGTTGTCGTGTCGACACCCAAACCATCAGAACTTTCTACATGTGCACCTACGCGTTCTCTGAACGATCGCATGCAACAAACAGAAATATCGGCTTTTAATATGAAATCTGTTGGCATACAATGTGATTTGATAGAGGAAAATGCGGATTTATTAACAGAACGGCCGCTTATGGAAGAGGATTCATCTGACCAAGATGGACAGTCTGGTAATGTGGAAATTACTAAGGAAACGTTTTTAAAATTTGTTAAAGACAATTCCACACAGTATGAAAACTGTTATAGAGAATGTTTAATATGTGGAGAAGTAAGCAAGTCCATTAAATCTTTCTACGCACATATGGCCATACATCAGGGCCCGAAGGTTTTGTGTTTTAAGTGCGGGTTTTGCTTAGATAATGAGGATTTGCTTCGAAAACACAAATGCATTAAATTAAAAATAGCAAATAAAATTCGCCTAAATTGTCCTCATTATGACTGCAATGTAGTGTGCATTTCAAAACTGGAACTATACGATCACATAAATGAACATAAAGGATATCGTCCCTATAAATGCACAGGTTGTCAAAAAGCTTTTCTTTCTCGTCAAGAATTCCTGCGTCACATCTTAATTCGAGCAAAATGTTTTACTCAAGTCAAGCGGAAACGTTATTGCATTTATAATTTGGAAAGACAGAGAGATCGTTTATCTCGGGTGCGTGTCTTTACACTGCACTCCTTCAAAAAACGTACTGTTTTGGGCAGAAGAAGTTTGCCACAGAAGTCAGTTAATCGTGGAAAATGTAAAATATGCTTGAAATCTTTTATTAATAGAGGTATATTTGAACGACATCGAATCAAATGCTTATTAAAATTTCGTAAAAGATTAACGCGAAAAAGATATGGCACTAAAACTATTTAAAATATGTTGAAATTTTTCTTTATCAAATAAAAAAGAATGCAAATAAACTGTGATTTGGTTTAATTCGTTCTCAAATCACTTTATTTCGCAAGCTTGTGAGTGATGTAAAGGTTAAATAATTTTTCTGGTTTAAATTAAGATT
Source organism: Sarcophaga caerulescens (assembly GCA_927399465.1). Lineage (NCBI taxonomy): Eukaryota > Metazoa > Arthropoda > Insecta > Diptera > Sarcophagidae > Sarcophaga > Sarcophaga caerulescens. Next base: position 50,925,354 of record OV656872.1, on the reverse strand, counting down.
AACAAAGGGCTCTTGTATTAGCGGTTAGCTGGTTAGTTTTCGTTTTAACTAACCACAGTTTAAATTTTTGGAAAAAAGAACAGAAAAATGTTATAATGAAGAACTAAAAAATTTTATTCAAATATTTATTTGAAATCTATCTTCCTTTACGATACCTATGTTATCCTTCTCTTTAATTTTCTCTTTACTCTGTATTACGGACGATTTATTGGACATAATAAAGTATCCTAATATATATTATAAATCTTTCTGTAAGTCTGTTTTTTTGTTTGTTTGTTAGCCAATCACGTCTGAAGGCCTGGACCGATTTTCTTGAAATTTGGGATATAGATCGAGCCATTGCCGGTTATAGGCTATAAATCTTTTCAAAATTTTGACCAAAAGGGAAAAAAAATGGGACAAAGGGAGAAAAAATGGGCAAAAATTAGTACTTTTATGCATAAATGCTGTATTTTATCTGTTTTATAGGTAATTTTTTACGATTTAGCTTGGTTAAGTTTCCCAAATAGCTATTGGAGGTGTTCCGTTTCAAAAGGGGTCCAAAAAGGGGAAAAGGGGCCAAAAACGGGCAAATTGAGTGTAAAGCCAATCACGCCTTAACCGATTATCTTGAAATTTGGGATATTGATCGAACTTTTGTCGGTGCAGGTTATAGGCAATAAATCTTTTCAAAATTTTGACCCAAAGGGGGAAAAAATGGGTCAAAGGGGAGAAAAAATGGGCAAAAATTAGTACTTTATGCATAAATGCTGTATTTTATCTGTTTTAAAGGTATCTTTTTACGATTTAGCTTGGTTAAGTTTCCCAAATAGCTATTGGAGGTGTTCCGTTTCAAAAGTTGAACCAAAAGCAGTCCAAAAATGGGGAAAGGGGCGAAAAACGGGCAAAATTTATATTTAGGACTTAGAGTATTCAAAAAAACTGGGTTGTTTATTAAACCGGTTTCCGAATAATTTGAAAAATTGCATTTTTTAAGAAACCGGTTTCAAAAACGGTTTCGAAACCGATAAACCGGTTTTTTATTTATTGTTATTTTTAATGCAAAAATTACCCAATAATTTTTTTTAATTTTTTAAACTAATCCAAACTACATAACCCGCGCAACGGTACAATCTGCTAGTATGTATATAAATGTAATCAAGGAAAATTGATACAAGAGTCGTTATGAATAACATTTTATGTTTACATCGATATTCGGTTTTATTTATAATAATTCCTTATTTATAATAAACGCTTAGGCAACAAACGAATATAATTGTTTCTATTTTTGAACACCATGAGCTTTAGTTAGACCATCAAAGAGTTGTTTCTTTTCGGTATTTATTTCTTTCAATGTCTGTAATGCCAACTCTAATTGAACCTTTTTAAGAGCATGAGAGGTAACATAGTGTTCTATAAATTTAAGACACAAATCATCCACTTCAAAGTCCTGCGCAGATTTTCCAATTGCCGTTTCAATTTCTTCGTGTATATCACCTTTAACAGCAGGCTTTAGTTTACTCTTCAATTCTCTTAGAACCGATTCTTCCAAGCTCTGGTATTTGTCTAATTGTGCAAGAAGTTCGTTATAGTTTTCGGGAACGTTGTGGATTTTGTAGTAAAGAGCAATAAGTTCGGCACCATTGCGTAAATGATCACGACGGACCATGTCGTAGAGAAGGTCATCTATAGTTTTATGCCAGGCAAAGAAAAATGCCATGGGGCCAAAGTGACGCGTAGAGCGCAATTGTTCAAACTCTTTTGTTTCATTAATATGCTGATAAACTTTAGCACTTAATCTATGGAATTCTGGTTCATAGGGGTCATACTGCACTAAGAGGCGGTCTAAAATGAACTCGTACTTATGTTCTTCCAAACACCTTTGCAAATGCTCATCTTCAAACATTTTTGGTTTAATTATTTTGCGACCATCGAGTGGTACATACAGTTGTTTTACACGTTTGGCTACCTCCATAGGTGCGTAACGCAAAGTGCCATCGGTTTCACGCACAACCACTTTGCGCTCTGTGTGACGCACACCGTAGGTAATGTCTGTTATAACAAATTTCGTTTTCGAAAAACCCTTTAATGCCTTATCTTCGGATATAACCTTTTGTTCATCTTCTTTTATCTGAACTACGGGAGGCATTTGCAGTTTTGTTTTAGCTTTTTCTACCGCGTTGAGAAATTCCGCTTCCACATCTTCGGTGGTCATAAATTTGTATTCCACCGAATTGTCTTTAACAGCTCTTTTGCGAAATACTTTATTTAAATTTAATTGAGTTATAGATTTTAATAATTTCTGTGTCTCTGGATCAGCGAATAATGGTTGGGGATCTTTGTCGTATGACAAAGTGATTCCCTTCGTTGAGGCAGCTCTCAGTGTATTCTTAAACGCAGCATTGCGTATATTTGTTAATAAATTAATTTGTTTTATTAACGACATTTTTCTTTTTAAAAATTGTTTAAGTTTATTTGATAAAAAATGATTTTATAACAAAAGAAAATGCCTCACTTTTTCTGCCTCATGCAGGCCTATTAAAAGAGTTACAAAACTGTATTAATCAGCTGTTAGCCTTAATAATAACACACAGTTGAATATATATGTAGTCACTTTCACTACTATTCCGATTAATTATTTTTTGCAACTAAAATAGTTATTCACTGAACATACTGTATTGCATATTACAGAAGAAAAGAAAAAATAGAAAACGCAAAATACATACAAATATCTTGGAAAGTTTTTAAGAAAATTATTTTTTTAATTTTCTTATAATATAAACAATTATAGTTATAGTTATTAAATAATGGAGGACTTAGAAAAAGATCAGTATCAAGATGGGGGTGGTAGTAGGCTAGAAAATGGTAATAAACGTAAACGCCGCTATTCTTCAGCACAATCAGATGAGTCACTAACAAAGCGTATAGCAACAACAACAACGTCAACAATATTTAATGGGGCAGGTGAAGAAAATAAAACAAACAATGGAACCAGAGATGTTATTCCAACTAAAGAAGAGCCATCTAAAGCGGATTTGGATGTTGAAGAGTTTTGTGAATCTGAATTCTTTTTAGAAGAATTTTGTGATGAAGTCCTATATGAAATATTTAAGTTTTTGGATACCTGGTCGTTAATGGCACTAATGAAGTAAGTTGGTATTGTACTATTAATTTATATATATGTACATATATAAAACAATCATGTGAAGTAAATTAAAAACTCTACGTTTATAGTATCTCCAACGACCATCACTTCCGACTAAGTAGTGGTTATACACTAAAACTCTTGTGCAAACTTTCGGGATAGCATAAAATCGTTGTAAATTAGATTCACTTTCAGTTTCAGTGGCCAGAACCAACGGTAGACAATATAAAGTTAATTTTAAACTGGAGGACACTTCGATGGAATAACAGTTTATGTAGATAATATCTAGTTTGAAGTCGCCGTAGTCTAGTAGGTAGTGTGTTGGGTTATTAGACGTAAAGCCAGGGTTCGAGCCCCAGGCCAGACATCAAAACAAAATACAAAAAGTATTTCTTCGGCGATTTCCTCTCAGCAGATTTCTGGCAAAAACTCTGCGAGTAAATAGAATTGCCATGAAAAGTTTCTCAAAAAAATCTGTCGTTGGGAGGCGACTTTAAACTGTAGGTCCCGCCACTTATGTATAAAATTAACACACACAACATAAGTGGTGTGAGAAACTAGGTCAATAATCCTGGCTGAAGGGTTGTAATGACCAATTATGTATGTATCTAGTTTGGGAGTATAAAAGCTGCCTTATGACAAATTATCGAATTACCCTAACCATTACGACGTTTTTGAATTGGCGATGGAATCACAAAAGGGCTTCTTTCTTGGAATTATTGAGGAAAAGTTCGATTGCAGGGTTGCAAGAGTCTTATGGCCAAAACTCAATTCTTTAGGTAAAAGGGTCATGGTCTCTATTAGCACAATACAACGGATGTAACTGAGATGTCTTTGGTTTTTGTGAGTTGTTTGAAGAGGTTGAAGAAACAAGGGATTATATATTGTGTCACTATCCTTGCCTGCAGATATGTGGGAAAAATTAAGTTACTAAGTAGTTAAATAGTTGAGGAACTTATAAAAGATTTAGTATCTAATATAGTTCGCAAATGGGATTGATTTATCTACAGGATATTGTTTCGAGTTATTGGCCTGGTTAGGAGACTTGCCTTTACTCTCTTACAGTATATATCCTTTTTTACTGAAGAGTTTTTTTTTCAATTGTCAACTGCTAATATAGTTATAGGCGAAATATTTACAATTTAAATACAGCTGAGAACACACACAATTTAGTTTGTTAAGAATTACAGTTAAACTTGATATACATACATGATATTTTCATGTAAACATGTTTAATATTTTTAACATTGTATAATTTCAGTGTGTCTAAACGCTTCCAAAAATTTGTTTTGGATAAGCGTTTATGGGAGGATATAAATCTCAGCCAGGAACCATTACCTCTAGGTATCTTAGAAGATATGTTAGAACGTTCGCACGAGAAAACAAGAACCATTAAATTAAGGGGCCCCTCTCCATCACAACATATTGAAGGAGAAATACAACATTTTAATCAAACCATACACATTTCGTTGACCACCAGATGCACAAAATTAGTAACTTTGGAATTGTATGGCATAACATTGGATATTAATCAGGTAAATATTAACAATGTAATTTAATTAATCTGTTTATTAAAACAAACACTTGTTTAAAACACATACAACACACACATTTGCACATTGTGTTGTTTATTTATTTATTTACGTCAATAGATTATAACATCCTTATTGACTAACCATATGTTATTGAATGCTTTCATACCTTCAACATTTCTCTATGATTTTAGATAACATTTAAGGATTTTCCACAGACGCTTAAACGTTTAGTACTCAACACTTGTAATGTTCGCTTTAGCAGTAACAAATCATTGTTCACGGGTATTGATACAATTTTAGTCAATTTGGAAGAATTGGCAATTGAGAACAACTCGTGGTTTGATCCTTACTATGTAATGCCCATCTCAAAACTGCCAGTACTACGCAATTTAAGTCTCAAAGGATGTTGGCAAATGCAAGAATTTATACCTTATGGCAGTATAGCAGCACGTCATGGCTTCAAACAATTAGAAGTAAATACATAGTTAATTACAATAGATTAATTAGAGAATTTTAATTTTAACATACATATTTCCTCGTTTAGATTTTAGATCTACGTGATACACCACTGAACGACTCAGATTTACAATGTTTTAACGCTATTGAAACTTTAAAAGAAATATATTTACAGTGCCCAGAGGAAGATAATACTACGCAAATGCCTTCTTCTTCAGCAGCAGCCGGTCAAAGCGAAACAACGAATAATGTAAATAAAAATTCGGTGCTTAATTGTACAACAAATGAGGAGAGTGACAATAAGCCATCTACTTCCTCTGTTTCTGTAGAAGATTTAAATCGAAGTTCTGAAAATATAATAATAGCATCTCTGGCTCCTAGGAGTCCCTCGATATCAGATTCGGAAAGTAATACATCAATTTTAACTGAGAATCCTAGTTCAAGTTCAAGTTTATGTTCTACTAGCTCATCGAAAGATGATGATACAACAAAGACAAAAGATGATTCTTTAACGACAGTTACAACTTTAAATTACAATGATATTGAATCATCGTCTTCGTCTTCTTCTTCTTCGTCTTCGTCTTCACCGTCATCATCATCGCCCTCATGTTCTCAGTCACCTAAAACAAGTGCTAATAACGAAAATAATACTGCAACGCCATCTACAAGTTCCTCATCGTCAGGTTTTGGTTTGTCGCCAAATATTTTACCTTTGGTTGGTACTAATACACCACCACGTAGTCGGTTTCTACCACGTCCAGATCATATATTTTACTTGGATGTACGCGATAGGGCTTCTCCAAATGCTGTACACTTTAATGCCATGAGGCACAACTTTAATACCATAAGACACGTCAGATTGCATGGACGTAGTCAACAAAATCAACAAAACCAACCGAATCAGCAATTGCCTCCACCTGTTATTGAACAAATGATGCGCCATAATCTCTTTTGGGATATAGTAAACCCATTAGGCCGCGTAGTTGGTGTAGGTGGTCCAGATCGTTTATTTGGCGAGGAAAATGGCTCTGAATATCACTTGAATCTCTTTCCCTTGTCATCGTCTAATCGACAACAATCACGTGGTACTATTTCAGATCGTGGCGTTTGTTGTTTCGGTCGAACCCGCCAGCCCGTTCAACATGGCGTCATTTGGATACGTTTTAACAATCGGCCCAGCGAAAATCGTTTCGAACGTTTTTCGGTTCGTGATTATAAATTCGTCACTGACGTTTCTCTACAACATCTCGTACAATGCTCACCGCATCTAATATTTTTGGATGTGAGCGGTACTAGTGTGACCATAGAAGGTATACAACGTTTTAAGGAATTAAAACCGGAATGCAAAGTTGTTGCAGAGCATTTGTTGGGCATAACGACAACCGTGTAACAAAATATTTAGTGAAAAGTTTATTTAAACACTTTTTTGATTAAATGAAGAAAAGTCCAATTTAGTTACCTTACCTTCTTACCTTTAAGAAGTTTTTAATTTTTTTTCATCCAAAACAAAGTTCTTAAAATTTATTTAATTTAAATTTTTACGATATTCTATAATTCTATACCATATATACAGTGAGCGTCAAAAGAAACTGTACATTAAATATACACTAATAAATTACCGTTATTTTTATTTTAAAATCGTTTCATTGCCAGTTTTTTTGTCAAAGTGGTAAAAGTTGAGTTTGGTGATTTTTTTTTTGAATTTTATCCTTAGTGTACAGTTTCTTTTGACGCACATTGTATGTATATATAAAGTGCAAATTAATTCGGTTTAATTGTTTGTAAAAGATTTTCATTCAATTTTCATCGGCTATCCATCTGTGCGTAATATACACTTTGTGTTTTATACGAAACGCTTTATTATAGGAATACAGCTGGATCTGTTTTTGCTTTGATAGAAAGTATTGTTTACGGTTGCGTTTTGAATTTTCAAGTGTTTATTGGTTCTTTTAAGTTCGTCTATATTTGTTATTTATTTTCGCACGAACTTTTGAATCAGAAGTCGGAAATAATTAATATTTTTTAATTAATTATCACCAAACGTTACCACTTTTACTCGTCATTATCTATTCCAATAAATGGTGCAGTATTGGAATGTAATCGGATATGTGATGGTACACGAAACAGAAAAAGGGTAGTCAACAAATATTGTTGTGAGTTTCTAAGGCCATTTTTAATCTTTTTGAATACTTTTATAGATTTTATAGGATATAGAAAATATAGGGAACAGTATTTCTTAAGTGAATTTTAAAATTTTAGTTTAATTTTTTTGTTTTTTACTTTACCAATCTGTTAAGTTCCATCACATACCTGATTGTCTTTAAACTAAGAACACTACCGAATTAATTTGTCTTCACAAATCTAACACAATAGTTGAGAAGATAACTAACATCAGTTTTCTAAATTAACTCCCTGTTTTTGTATGACAAACGTTTTTAAAGATCGAAATTTTATATGAAAATGTATCAGAAAAATATGTTTTTCATATAACTTTTAGGTCGTTTGAATTCCTAACAAAAATAGAGGATAATTTAATATTTATCTCAGATATTTCACCATTATTATAAGTAATAATGCTGGCTAATTGTGTAATTAGAAAAAATATGGTTAATTGTATAATTTCTGATCATTTCCGTTTGATGTTGGAATACATATGAGTTTTAATGTAATAAATTCCTTTTGTCACTATCTTCAAAATACATTAAAAAAATGTATAAAACTAATAATAAAAAAAGAACAAATAAATAATTTAATAGCAGTTGGCATTTTAAATTTTATAACTCTTGTTAGAAGATTTTCGAGTCTCAAGTTATGAATAGATAGAAGAAAAATGTATTCAGTAATCTTTCTTTATTATACGTTATTGTAAATATAGAATAATCTATAATAATAAAATCCAAATCCTTTAAAGGTAGCATTATTACTATTTATTTTATTTTTCATTCTCGTTTGATAATATTTTAATATTATTTTTATATTCTTTTTGTATGAGTAACTAAGGCAAAAAAACAGCATTTATAATTTGCTACTGTCTCCGCAAGATCGTCAAATTTTTTATAAAATAGACTACGCGGAGTTCCGGTCATAATCGGAGCAGATACCAACTCCCACCACACGATGTGGGGCAGTTCCGGTACCAACGAACGTGGTGAGTGCCTCTTTGATTTTATTATAAGTAATAACCTAGTTATAGCTAATCGGGGCGATGAACCAACCTTCCTGACTTCGAACAGAAAGGAGGTGCTGGACATCACTCTGGTCAGCTCCGATTTCTCTACTAACCTAAAGGACTGGTTTGTATCTCATGAAAGCTCCTTTTCGGACTATAGATACATTACCTTCAGTATTGACACGAACGAGTCTCCTCCTTTTATGACCCCTCCGGTAAATAGGAGGAATACGAATTGGGCCATTTTTAGAGAGAAACTGCGTTGCAGCCTTCCCTCTACCCCCCGACCATAACGACCCGTTTCGACGTGGATAGGGCTGCGGACACACTGTCAACCGCGCTCAGGGCGGCAGCCACATCCTCCGTCAAACCCGCTGCCCATAGGGGCAAGCGAAAACCGCCCTGGTGGAACCAAGAGATCGATGATCTACATCGATCTTGTGGCAGGCTCTTTAACAGGGCGAAGGCGACAGGCGAATGGTCAATCTACAAGGCCAAAAGAGGGAACTTAAATACGCTGTAAGGTGAGCGAAGAGGGCCTCGTGGAGGAACTATTGCGCGAGCGTAGAATCGTCTGCCGAAACGGGCCGTCTCCGTAAAATTCTAAGTTCCACTCACAAATCCCTTGACTGTATCCGACGACTTGACGGATGCTGGACTACGTCCAGTTTGGAGACACTTGAGCTTCTCCTTGGCACTCACTTTCCAGGAAGTGCCGCACTTGTTGGCCAGGCCTTCTATCAGGTTAACAAACCACCGTCTGGGAACAATTCCCCCCTGACCCTTGGCCAAGTGCAGTGGGCTGTTAGGTCCTTCAAACCATTCAAGTCACCAGGACCGGATGGTATTATCCCGGGTGACATTCAACATGGGGAGGAGATAATCCTCCCTTGCTTGCTTGAAGCTAGTCTCAGGCTTCTTTACATCCCTTGGAGCTGGCGAATATCTAGGGTGATCTTCATTCCCAAGGCTGGGAAACCGTCCCACACTGGGGCGAAGGATTATAGACCCATAAGTTTGTATTCCTTTCTTCTGAAGACGCTGGAAAGAGTCCTTGATGTTCATATTAGGGGCTCGATCCAGCGCTTCTATCCGCTTCCCAACATGCGTATACGAGAGGTAAATCAGTGGAGACTGCACTTCACTCTCTTATCTCTCGGGTAGAAAAGTCCATGCACATTAAGGAATACACTTTGGCCATTTTTCTGGACATTGAAGGTGCATTTAATAAAGTCGACCCGGAGGCCATAGTTAGGGCTCTTGGTTCTCTAAACCTGGAACAGAATCTGGTCAGGTTCATCGAGCTTCTCCTCAAGTCGAGGATTGTAACCTCCACTGTGGGGGCCACGAATTGTCAGAGAATGTTTTGTAGGGGCACACCGCAAGGCGGTGTTCTATCACCACTCCTCTGGAATCTTGCAGTCAACTCACTCTTGAGGGGGATGGAACACTCTGACTATGAGGCCATAGCTTACGCTGACGACATTGCCATTGCTGCGTTGGGAATTTGTTCGCAGACACTGTCGGATAAGTTGAACTTGGCGCTGTCAATCATGCTGGACTGGTGTAGGGATTTTGGACTGTCTATTAACCCCTCTAAGACCGATACGATTCTTTTTACGAGGAAATATAAAATTCCGACCTTCTCCCTTCCCAGCATAAATAGGACAAGACTCACGTTGAGTCCCGAGGTTAAATATCTGGGCCTAATCCTCGATCCCAAACGCAACTGGAGGGCGAATCTGGCTGCTAGGGCACGCAAAGCGGCATATGCTGCTTACTGCTGCAGTAGAGCGGTCGGAACCAGATGGGGTCTTCGCCCAAGGATCATGCGTTGGATATATTCTAAGGTCATCGAACCCAACCTCCTATACGGTATTGATTTCTGGTGGACTGCACTGAACAAACAACACAACGTCAGACTTCTTGACAAGGTCAGAAGGTCTGCCGCCATTTATATAACTGGTGCTCTACGCACCACCTCCACGAAAGCCTTGTTCGCAATGCTAAACTGGCTTCCTACTGTGCTTCTCGCTAAGCAGGTGGCCAAGTTTGCTGCGACTAGACTTAATGCTCTTTCTCGTTGGCACATTGTACCTTCTGGTCACTCCACTATTCTGGAGGTTGATACGGTGGCCCCTGTGAACATGGACTATCTCCCTGCTGAATATTGTCTTGACAGATGTTTCCACTCTCTGATTCCGAGTAGGGATGACTGGAAGCCTAATAGAGTCGTCTCCCCGGAAGTCCTGGATATATATACCGACGGCTCTAAACTCGATAATGGGGTTGGAAGCGGTGTCTACTCTGGGAAACTGGACCTGAATATTTCTCTCCGTCTGCCGGACTACTGCAGCGTGTTTCAGGCGGAGGTGATGGCAATTTATCGGGCCGCTCAATGGATCATCGTCAACGATGCTCCTTTCACTCGCGTCTTGGTCTTTTCTGATAGTCAGGCCGCGATAAGATCTCTATCGGGTTTCGTGAATGACTAGGATCGTTAGGGAATGCCGCCGCTGTCTCGACCTTCTCTCGGGGCGCTTCATCAGTGTCCCTCTGGTGTGGGTCCCTGGGCACAGTGAAATTCCGGGAAACTGTAGGGCCGACGAGATCGCCAGAGCTGGTGCGCTCCTTCCGGAATGAATTGGGCATGCATTTGCCTCGGTCAAGCTGACCATTGCGCGGAAGTTCTTTCGGGACGCCAACCTATCCTGGGCCAATGAGGAGTCCTGCTCCACCGCTAGTCTCACCTGGCCCAAGATGGATAGAAGGCTTACCAACAGATTACTTGGTCTCGGTCGTGATGTCATTTCGACTACAGTGGCCGTGCTTACAGGCTTCTGCCGTGGATGTAGGTGTAGGTCCGCTGAGGAAGAGGAGACTGTTGTTCACTTTCTTTGTCAGTGCCCGTCTCTAGCTAGGTGTAGATATAGGTTATTTGGCTCCCAATTCCTTGTCAGCTTAACGAAGCTATCATCTATTGACATCAAGGATATAGCTTCGTTCATCAAACTTTCTGGCTGGTTTTCCAGTGCCGGGTAGTCGTGCTTTTGTTGTGCAGCTCATGCGCTGATCATTTCTTCCTTTTCCCTGATTTTGGTGGAACTTGGTTAGTACAGGGACTGCGTTCACCCGTGGCGTCACAACGGGCCGCTATGCGTGCTCAAGTGAGCTTTGTGATATCAGAGCTACCACTCCGACCTATTATACATAGTATTGAACCCACAATTTATTTGATATTTAATTTAATAACTTTATTTGCAATGCTTTTTGCAATAATAGTCAAACCATTCAATATATTAAATATTCACATTCGTTTGATTCTTCATTAGAAATACTATTGGCGTTATCGTCTTCAACTCCTCCTCGTCTCTACATATCCTTTAATGTTCCATAAGGAACTCAATCACTACTCTCACATTGGGTTTATTGCTCCCAGCAGTAAGTTAGCTCTACCATCATCGACAGAAGTTTACCTGTTGACGACTTCTTCTTTTATTAGAAAGTTTTATTTCAACATAAAAACCATAACAAAATCTGTATATAAATGTAAATCAATTATAAAATGTATGTATAATGAAATCAAAAGAATTTCATATTATTTATGGTAAAAATAAAGTTTTAATAAATCTCCATATATTCAAAATAGTAACGATCCATATCCTTGGAATTTATTTTTCAGATCTAGCACTTGCGTTTTCTTCAGTGTCATCGTGTTCTTCATCCTCGTCGTTGTCTTCAGTATCTGTTTCTGAATCGGAGCTAAGGCAATCGGCTATTTCACCAGTGAAAAACATTACGGCTTTCGGTATAACACGTTCTTTCAAATAAAAACCCAATTCAAAATCGTTTTGTAATATAACCTTAGAAAATTAAAAATTATTAACGAATTAAAATCGGTGAATCAAAAAGAGGTATTTAGATACTCTAGTTCTTTTATAGCTAACTTAAATATGGTGTGAATATGAATGTATGTTTTCAAACGAAATATTCGAAAATATTATCGTTTCTGTTCTTCTTTTGGTTCGTATGAAGAGTTGTTGATGAATATCAAAAATAAAAAAACAATTATATTTTATTTTACTCCTTACCATTTTTTCCCAATTAAAATTTGAAGAAAAATAACATTTTGAGAGAAAATTAGTCGCAGAATTGCAAAAACTTTCGAATATAGGAAAAATAGCTCACTGAACTGCATAAATTAAAAAAAAAAAATTCTCAACCTTATTATACTTCAAGTGCAGAGTAATTCGAATACCATAAAATTATTAAAAAGGTCTCTTAACTATGATGCTAAAGGGTCCGCCAAATAACTTTTTTTTTTTGAAAATGCTTTAAAAAAACTACTGAATATTTTCTCAAATTTCTTTTTTTTTTGAAAGTACATGCCTTCCGGTTAATAATGGAAAATAAATGATTATTCGCTTCGCTAAGTGGGCCTGCGATCGACTTACAGAAGATGCCGATTTTGGCAAAAAAAATCATCTTTTCAGATGAAGCTCATTTTGATCTTGGCGGGTATGTAAACAAGCAAAATTGTCGCATTTGGGACACAGAAAACCCACACGCATACATTGAAAAGCCGACGCACCCAAAACGAGTCACTGTTTGGTGCGGATTTTGGTCCAGAGGCATAATTGGGCTACCTCGGAGCTGCGATTTGACACCGTTGGACTATTATTTGTGGGGTGCCGTCAAAGATAAGTGTTACGCCGACAATCCAGAGACAATTGACGCTTTAAAGGACAATATTCGTGAAGCCATTGGTGAAATACAGCTGCACACAATCGATAATGTGCTTAAAAATTGGACCGATCGTGTAGGCTACTGCATTTCCAGCCGAGGCAGCCATTTGAATGATATTATTTTCCATTATTAACCGGAAGGATTGTACTTTCAAATAAAAAAAAGAAATTTGAGAAAATATTCAGTAGGGTTTTTTTTTAAAGCATTAAAAAAAAAAAGTTATTTGGCGGACCCTTTATAACACCCAAGTCGAGCATATGGTCGTGATTCATTGTATAATATTTGCTTCACTTTACAAATAACAAGAAAGTGTCAGTGGTTCTTAAACTGTTATAAATTTGATGTATTTCAATATTTTCGATGTTTTCGTTTTAATATTGCCCCAATAATGTTCCGGTAAAGGAGGACAAGCCTAACGAAATTACAAGAGATCATTTGCATTCTCCAATATTAACAAAGGCCACATGGTAGTTGGTTGTGTACATAGCTACCGATGTTTGTCTAATGAAGGACGTGTATAATGGTTATGTCATGTAATAAATTTGGCAGAAATTGCATTATGCATTGCCTGATATGGCGTCAAATAAAACTTCAATATGGTTTGAGAGTGTTTAAGGCCATTGAGACGTATTCAACTTAAAAGTATCGAAGAAAATTCCACAATAGAAACACTGTTGATGAATGAAATACATTTAAGGCGATAAATGAATGTCAATGAGCTCTAATTTTGGTAGCCATTTTTCAGTATTTAGGGCGCTATCCCACCAATCGCAGCTGTAGGGTTGTCATCGCACGGTACCTTATTGACTCTTAAGTAGCATATAGTATACCTGGCTTTCACATTAAGTTCTGCATTTCTGGTTGAGGGCAAATGATTTTCGTACCCGAAGACTATTTTCCGCTGGATGTTAATACGCTGCACAACGTCTATCTCGTTGATGAGCTCATACAGCTCACTGTTGGATCGGATGCGGAAATCATCGCCAACTCGTACTGGAACGAAGATCTTACGTAGGACTTTTCTCTCGAATACTCTCAAGGCTGCTGCATTAGTTCTTAATAGGGTCCATGCCTCTGCGCCATAAAGAAGCATGGGTAGGATGAGCGTCTTGTAGAGTATTAGTTTTGTCGTATGCGAGAGGTCTCTGCTACTCAATTACCTATTGAGACCATAGTAGCACCTGTTGGCAAGAGTAATCCTGCGTTTGAACTCCAGACTGACATCATTTTTGTTGGTAACGGCGGAGCCAAGATAAATAAATTCCTTGACTGCAACAAAAGTATAGTTATCGGCCGTAATCTGAGAATCAATACGCCGCACGTCTCTACTGACAAATGATTTTCGTGGCTGAAGACTATTTTTCAATTGAAACTCAATTTTAATTTTGATTTTTTTTCTGCTATCGCTTTGCCTTGTAATGTCGTACTGTCTTAGCTCGTAAAATATAGTGCATATCCAGGTGAGCTTTAGTCGAACTCAATTCGGGCTTTTTCCAGTAGTCGATTCTCTTTCATTCTGTTCTAATTCTAGAGCTCTATATTGCTGATGGAGTTGGGCAAATTTGCTATCATTTAAATGCTGCCCTCACTTTGTATTGCCTGCATGTTACTGTGTGATACATAGTAAGTAGTAGGCAATTGGCCCTATTGTTTGATGTTTACTTTGATAATGTGTTCATGGCTTGAGTTTTAATAATATTTAACTTAAGCATAACACCACTCTGTAATCTTTCCGCATCATTGAGTTGAGAGACATAATATAATTCCTCTTCTCTCTGAACAGTCTTCGCTCATGATACCATCAAGTACTTTGATGAACAACTGAGGTGATGAAATTAGCCCTGTTTTATTCCAGCGTTGACATGAATGGGTTGGCTGATATTCAAGTTTTGAAGAACAGAGACTTCTGTATTATCATATTAACAACTCTGATGATTTCAAGTTTGCCAATCTATAGATTATTCTATTGGGCTTGATCAAGGCTGACACGTAATTAGCTTAGTGAATCGGAATTAATGTACTATCAACTAGAGATTGATACCATCATTCACAAGTGTTGGACCTCGACTTAACTAAGGACTTCTCACTAGTCATACCTAACCATTTTGGCTATCCATACGTTTATTATTTTCTATATTGCATAGTGTTATTATCTTGATCCAAAATGTAATATAAAATTTGTTTCTTAGTTATCTAACTAGCAATAATAACTTTATAAATCTTCTAAGAAAATAGGCTTTATATAGGAATTAGCTGAGGATGCTAAAAGAGCGTGCTATTAAAAAAATTAATACCTATTGCCTATATTAGGGAATTATTTATGGATAGCAACCAAGCTCCAGATGTATTGAAAGTGTCGAACTAAAATATTACTGAAGTTAATTGGCATAAATATCGTTTTAAGTGGAAATTCGCTTATATAGGGCTCCAAACAAGATATCTCCAACTGAAGATTGTTTGCTATCCATAATCGGCCCTTAAGTGTTTGATGTGTATTCCAAAACTTAAGTTAGAAAAAAAAAACAACAAAAGGCATAAATAAACTTGCATTTATATCAGCATATGTAGGGTCCTCAGGATTATCAGGCAGAATGGGAGGATCGAAAAAGTCAAAGAAGGAAGTAAACGCTGAAAATTGAAAAATAATAAGAATTATTAATATTACTTAACAATAATGTTCGATCAAACTCTTTATTACCTTTCTTATCATGCTCTTTTTCCTCTTGCTTCCAATCAATCTTACAACCTTCGCATTTATAGATTTCTGCGCCATCATACGACAAGGGATCATCAACATCGGGCAAACAATTAAGGTAGTAAGTTTTGGTCAAAATGCGATTCGAGAAATAATCGTTGGGTTCAAATATAAATTCAATAACAAACTTTACCACCGGTTCGTTATAAAGTTTAGAACGTATGTCGCTGAGGTACTGTTAAGAAAAAAATAAATTTAATTATGATTAAATATCGTTTCAATGTATTACAGTCCTTTATTATTAATTATTATTACCACAAGTATTTTTTCATCCCTTTTGCTGATGAATTCTGTGTAGGAAGCCTTCAACACCTTTAGCCAGAAATTATTGATATTGCCATCATCTTTAGAATCGCCACCCTGTACTTGCTTTTTAAAATCTCTAAGCGAGTTATGAATTGTATGTATGTATGTATGCGTGTATGTATTAGTTAAAATTGTAAAATATCCGTATTTAACTTACTCTAATATTTTAATACGTTTGTCATATATTTCATTGTGTTTGTTTTCGAAAGATTTTTCCAGATTGTAAATTTCACGCTGCAAATCCACATCGAGTTTGATTGTTTCCAAATATAATTTCTTAAGATCCCCTATGCATTTCTTTTCATCTTCTGTATATTTTTGTTCCTGCATAAAAAATGTATGTTTGAATGGTTAATCTTTTCAATTCTAGCGATTTTTTCGATTTTATTTTAAACTGACATTATAGCTACTCATCAAGTAGCGTTTATAAAACTTCAAATCATCGAAAAAAAACTCGAAAACCGTAGGAAAAATAGATTTATGCTATCAAAGTGTAATTTTTAATATTTGATAAGTTCTTTAGAATAAAAAAAATTCGCAATATGCGACAATGCCCATTTACCTTGCGCAGATTAATAAACGATCTGCGATTTTAACATAGGAAGGACTCACATTAAAACAAGAAGTGCCAAAGGATAATTTTCGCCTGTTTTTATCCGTTAAAATTTTTTTTGTTATTTCATAGTGAATAGAGAAACGAAAGACATTGAATTTCATTTTCATAATTCATGGTGAGGGAAATTGTATTTCAATTGGAAATTTATCTTCAGCTACGGACATCATTTTTGGCTCAACAGGAATTTCAACAAACAGAAATGCCAAAATTGGGTTTGAAGGCCAGCCGAAGACAGTTCAAGAACTGTTGAAATATGCATTGTTTTTGTGCTGTTTGTGGGCCGGCTGATTAATTGATTGGTGGTCTTTAAGGACGATGAAAATCGCAATATAACAGTCAATGGAGTGTTTTGAATTTTTATTTTTGCCCAAATTGGTAGATTGATGAGCAATTAAATTCAAGTTTTAAAGCAATTCATTGACTGTGATTGACCTGTGATTTGAAACCACTGAATTTTTTTGCTATTACAGGTCTGGGATCGACCACCTCTTAAGGAATTTCAACATATAAAAAAATAATCTGCAAAAGGTAAATGCCAGACATTCATTTATCAGCTCAAATAAAAGGACATTTTCTACGATTTTTTATTTTTCAAAACCGTAGTCTTGTTAAGTATTGTGTTGGCTTATTAGAAATTCTTGGGATGACTTCCTTTCAGCAATTTTCTGGGTAAATCTCTGAGAATCAATAATTGTCATGAAAAGTTTTTCAAAAATCTTTCGTTCGAACAGGTCCTGCCACTTATGGCTACAATTAACATCCCTAACATAAGTGGGGTGTGAAGCTATGTCTTAAGCCTGACTAAAGGGTTGTAATGACCAATTAGTAAATACACGCAAATATTTAGATGGAGAATAAAAGTAAACTGTTTAAGCGTGTGTTTGTGACTTATATAACACATGTGAATCAAATACAATTGAGCAATTCACACGACTTTGTATCGTGTATATTGTATTGAATACACTTGGTTGTTTGTGAACGCTCAATGCTATGCTGTATTGTGTATTTCGTATTCCAAAGGAATTTTTTTGGCATTCAAACAATTTGATAGTACGAAACCAAAAAAACTTTTGAAAAACATATCAAAACATATACACATTTTTTTCATTCACACAATTTGATAGCACGGAACCAATACAACTTTTAAAAACATATGAAAAAAATGTGTATAAGTGTATCGGATTTTTACGTGAAAATTATCAACAACAAGCATACACTGTTGTATAATCCTCCAACAATACACTCAATACAACGATACAACGGCTTGTGTGAATTGACCAAATATAAAACTAATATTTTAAAACCCTCATATTTACTCACACATACTTACATACATACATATATTATTGGTCAGTAACAAACCTTCAGTCAGGATTACGATCTAGCTTCTCACACCATTTATGTTGTGTGCGTTAAATTTATACATGAGTGGCGGGATCTACAGTTTAAAGTTGACTCCGAACGACAGATTTTTGAGAAGCTCTTCATGGCAATTTTATTTACTCTGAGTTTTTGCCAGAAATCTCCTGAGAGGCAGTCGCCGAAGAAATTTTTTTTCATTATTTCGTTTTGATATCTGACCTGTGGTTTGAACCGTGACCTTACGTCTAATAGGCAGACACACTACCTACTAGACTACATCTTATAATTTGTAATATCTTTTTTCTTTAATATTTAGAATGACATTTAGGTTTGGCTTTAACTATGAAATTCATTTTCAATTTGCAATCATCTCATATCCTTTAAACCAAGTAAGTCCCTCTCTTCAAAACCTATTTAAAATAGTATCAACTGCAAGAAAACCTGCCAAAAGCTTGTCATTACCTTCAAATTGAATTTGGATCTAAAGCAACTCATTGAAAACTAGCTAACGATGTGAAAAAGTCTATGTCTCATCTCATGAAAATCTGTATTTCTCTCAAGCAAAACTAAGCCAAAGAACTTAATGTCACAAATTATTGAATCAAACCTCCAATTTGATTTGATGCTACATCCATTATATTATTTTTTCTTTTTCAATTCTCACCTGTATCTTCTTTTTCTCAGTTTGTACAGGAGTTTTATTTCCTTTATTAGAGCCGCGGTTCTTAACATCCATTATTGTTTAGGCCGCGAATAACAAAATACACACACACACAAATAAACGACAATCGAATTATTTAAATAAATTTATAAAACAATATTTTTTTTTTAATGTTGACAAAAAATTAACAAAATTTCTTAAAGTTTTGAACGTTTTGAAATTTAAAGCTAAAATGTATAGATTCTTACAAATTGTATAAAAAATATTTGAAAATCAAAACAAGTGACTTGAAAAGCATCAAAAATGTTTGTAATGAATCATTAATTTCATACCCTACTAACGCCATTAAAACCGTTTACGCTTTTAATGTTTAGCTATTCAAAAAAGGTGTCGATGCAAAGTTTTTCAGGACAAGGGTTTTAATTTGTATTTGCAGCTCAGAGCAAGGGTAGGATGGAATAATAATACTCGTCATTGTAGCTTTTATGTTTTTGTGCAGCAGCTAAAGTGTAGTTGGCTGAAAGAAAGGGTTCAGTTACAATTTCAAATGGAAATTAAACATTTTTTTTTTTTGGTTCGTTCATATTTAATTTAAGATGCAAGCAGCGTAGCGCTATAATTTTCCAGTACTTCGCCTTAAACCAACCAACTGTGTTACATTATTTGCAACTTTCATAACCAAACGACGGACGACTAACCACCCACCAATAATGGAAAATCATTTCTTTTTTTTTTGTATTTTTGTAAGTGCAACATACCGATTCTCACTCATTCTTTTCGTTTCTTTATTTTATTTTATTTTATTTTATTTTATTTTATTTTATTTTATTTTATTTCGTTTGTTTTTTTTTTTGTTATTTTTCATTCCTCCGGGGAGTTTGCTTAACGTTAATGTTTAGTTAAACTTAAGTTAAACGGTTGTTGACCGTTGTTTCGAAATAAATATTAAATGTTTGTACATTCAACCGTTTAGTTTTCTTCTTTGCATACTTAATAGATTTTCGCTATATTTTCTCTGCTCCTGTTTTTTCATTATTTCTTTCATTTTCGTAAGCTGTAAGGCAGACACAAGTGATATTTATTTGTAGAATAAAAACAAAACAAAAAAAAAATGTGTGCCTAATAGGCTTCATGATACCCTAATACAACGTTACCCACTGTATCGTTTAAACATTTTTTAATTTTAATTAACTTATACATATAATTACTGCTCGATTGTTTGTTAATGTAAGATCTGTAAATTTGATTCCTACCAGTAAGACGAAAAGTTGTTACACAACTACAGTGGTGTAATGAACTAATACTACTCCACCGAGCATACTCTCGTCATCGTACGCGGTAGATAGGCAGGCCGGTAGAGTTGGCAGCTCACCCAGGAAAGTTGTATGGATATATTCAGGTCATATTGGATCCATTGTCCTACCCTATGTATATAGTAGGCACCAAGGTTCATTTTTCTCCTCTGACATAGTGTCGGTCACGAGTCCAGTAGGTGAAGAATAGTCTCATCCTCTTCCTAACCTTAGCATCTTTTGCAGAAAGCATTTGTAAGTTGCCCAAGACCAATGTTCTTCGTATGCGTACCAGTATAGCAAACCCCTAATGACCGCTACAGCCATACTGATCCATCTTCTTGGGGTCCAAGCAGCCTTATCTTGCATCCTCCATCGAGCAAATTTACTGCGCCGTTCAGTCCTTGTCTGAAAGGAACCATCTGTAGT
The DNA here is from genome assembly GCA_927399465.1 of Sarcophaga caerulescens. Lineage (NCBI taxonomy): Eukaryota > Metazoa > Arthropoda > Insecta > Diptera > Sarcophagidae > Sarcophaga > Sarcophaga caerulescens. Next base: position 50,904,903 of record OV656872.1, on the reverse strand, counting down.
TGACGGAATCGATGACCGCACTGACAGACCGGTAGAGTTGGCAGTTCACTAAGGGAAGTTGTATGGATATATTCAGACTATATAGGATCCATTGTGATACCACAATTTTCGTTATCCCATAGTCCCAGAACCATTCGGGGTTTTTGCTAAAGTAGCTCAGGCTGCCAAATTCGAATGCATGACAGTTCCACCAGACCAACAATATAGTAGGCACCAAGGTGCATTTTTCTCCTCTGACATAGTGTCGGTCATGAGTCCAGTAGGTGAAGAATAGTCTCATCCTCTTCCTTACCTTAGCAGCTTTTGCAGAAAGCATTTGTAAGTTGCCCAAGACCAATGTTCTTCGTATGCGTACCAATAAAGCAAAGCCCCTAATGACCGCATACTGATCCTTCTTATTGGGAGTCCAAGCAGCCTTATCTTGCGTCCTCCATCGAGCAAATTTACTGCGCCGTTCAGTACTCGTCCGAAACGGTTCATCTGTAGTTTTAATATTTCTTCAGATTACGGAAACAACCGATTTGACATATTACGGCACACAATTAAGGGATGTGATGACCAACCTTTTCATTGATCATAGACGTTGATGGAATCGATGACCGCACTGACAATAATAAGTTTGCAGGTCTTTAGAGGAATTTTCAAAGTCCAGAATTCATCAGAGTGTTGTATGGTCGTGCGACTACTGGACAGTTCATTCACTCTGAAGTTACCTGAAGTTAAGTTTCATGCTCAGACAAGTTAGAGCTTCTGATTCCATAATATTTATACTAAACATCGTTACAATTGATACGTTAGTGGTATTATGAGTGTTGCCCTTATGACCTTATAAACATCTTTTCGTTCGGTCCTTAATCGGATTTCATGCGATGGAATCTTATCTATAACATTCAGTGTAGTTCGAACATTGAGAATGCAAAATATAAACCGAGAGAAGTAACTAAGGAATAACGACTTATAAAAGTGAAACGTGTCACATTCTGTGAAGGAGTTTGAAATGAATAAAGTCACAATCTTGCTGTCACCAAATAATTGGATGGGATGGTTCCTCATATCTGAGAGTAACGTTAATAGATCCTCAGTAGAACGAGCCTTATTTAACTGATCCATAGCTTCAGTTTATCAATCTATTATATTAGAGGTTCTCCGATCATTAGGAGAATCTTCCCATCCATTTTTTAAAAGTCCTGTATTCAGAAGTTGTTTAGTGAATATTGAAGAAGAAATTTTTTCTTATTGCTAGACGTATAAACTTATATCCATGGAGTTCGTCGTCTGTTAATCTTCGCATCAAATACCCGTATCGCCAGAATTTTTTCTTCCATAAGAACGATATCGCCGGGTTAGTGTAGCCACTTGAATTTAATGCGCTGTTGAGGAGCAGCTCTTAGAGTAACCAACTCGCACCGAACAAAAGATCTGGATAGACGGATAGGATAACCGGTTTGTAAAGCATAAGTGTGGCCATACAGAAGATGTCTTGATACTTAATTTCTTATTATTTTAGCTCTCATTGTACTGATAGAAAGATAGTGCTATTCTAACAAGGCATCCTAACGAAACATGGTTCATTTCTTTCCCGTCTTAATAAAAGTGCGTTTCACGGTTCACTTATTACATACATAATTGGCCATTGCAAACCTACAGTCAGGATTACGGCCTAGCTTCTCACACCACTCATGTTGAGTGCGTTAATTTTATACGTGAGTGGCGGGAACTACAGTTTAACGTCGACTCCGAACGACAGATTTTTGAGAAACTTTTTTCATGGCAGGTTTATTTTACTCTCAGAGTTTTTGCCAGAAATCTGCTGAGAGAAAATCGCCGAAGAAATATTTTTTTCATATTTCGTTTTGATGCCTGACCTGGGATACGAACCCGGGCTTTACGTCTAATAAGTCAACACACCTGTTCACCTATTATGAAAGATAAATTGAATTCGCTTGAGTCCAGTGGCACAGATATAAGTACGAGTACAAGTAGAACAACTTTGTTTCATCACCAGCTATCATTTTTGTGAACAAAAGGATACCTTGAGCTGAGCTGAATGACTTTTTTCACTTCAATTTAAAACTTACGTTAGTATAAAGGAAACGGTAAATTTTTAGGTATGCAGCCGGTTCTAATTAATTACTTATTATATCGGGATCGATTTAGAAATCTGGATTATTTATTATCTTTTAATTTAAGTTATATATACGAATTATATGTCTCATAACCTATCTTAAGTATAATATTAATATTAATATAATAATATTAATAGTAATAATATTAATATTAATATAATAGACGGATAGGATAACCGGTTTGTAAAGCATAAGTGTGGCCATACAGAAGGTGTCTTGATACTTAATTTCTTATTATTTTAGCTCTCATTGTACTGATAGAAAGATAGTGCTATTCTAACAAAGCATACTAACGAAACATGGTTCATTTCTTTCCTGTCTTAATAAAAGTGCGTTTCACTGTTCACTTATTACATCGTTAGTATAATTCGCAAAGACGCTAAGTCCACTTTTTTCCAAAATTGAGATTTTAATGCAAAACGGTAACATTGTACATAATACATATTTTACAACAACAATTTTGTGGTTTGCAAAAACGCTAAGACCACAAAACTACGAAAAATATTAATTTTAATATTATTAATTGATTAATAATAATTAACATTATTAGTTATTAATATTAATATTATTATTATTTTGTAAAAATAATTGCGTTTAAACAGTTTACAAATTTTAAAAACTGAAAAAGATACAATGTTTTTTGTGTCTCCTGTAAAATTTGAAAAAAAGGGACTTAACACATTTGCGACTTATACTAATGACATACATAATTGGCCATTGCAAACCTACAGTCAGGATTACGGCCTAGCTTCTCACACCACTCATGTTGTGTGCGTTAATTTTATACGTGAGTGGCGGAACCTACAGTTTAACGTCGACTCCGAAGGACAGATTTTTGAGAAACTTTTTTCATGGCAGGTTTATTTTACTCTCAGAGTTTTTGCCAGGAATCTGCTGAGAGGAAATCGGCGAAGAAATATTTTTTTCATATTTCGTTTTGATGCCGGGCTTTACGTCTAATAAGTCAACACACTACCTACTAGACTACGACGACTTCCTGTTCACCTATTATGAAAGATAAATCGAATTCGCTTGAGTCCAGTGGCAAACATATAAGTACGAGTACAAGTAGAACAACTTTGTTTCCTCACCAGCTATCATTTTTGTGAACAAAAGGATACCTTGAGCTGAGCTGAATGACTTTTATTTCGCTTCAATTAAAAACTTGCGTTAGTATAAAGGAAACGGTAATTAATTACTTATTATATCGGGATCGATTTAGAAATCTGGATTATTTATTATCTTTTAATTTAAGTTATATATACGAATTATATGTCTCATAACCTATCTTAAGTATAATATTCTAACGTACCATTTTAAGGCACATCTAAAATATTTAATTCCAACCACGATTTTGTAATATTTTTTGTAAGAAAACAATTTTTCTCTTCGTTTTGTATATTTTTTTTCTACTTTTGGTGGAAAATGCATTTTCTTCTTGCAAATGTTGCCGTGTCGTGACGCGTTGCATTTATTTAAACATCCTTTTTATTTTCTTCCGTTTGTTCCTGTGTTTATTTTCATGATGAGTATTTAACTAAATAACCAATAATAACAACAATAATAATAATGAGATGACTAAATTGAAGTTAGAGGCAATGAAGGTAACCGAACAGGAAGCCGAACATGGAATAAACGGAAGCTTATAAATTGAGTGGCGAAAAAGGAAAGCAACCATAGAGTTGTAAAGAGCTGCTAATTATGGGTGTTACATGCACTATTATTAATACGTTGTTGAAGGATATGTACGATTTCATGTTTAAAATACATATATTCCCTTTGAGAGGTAGCTAGGTAGGATGTGTGGTTTATAAGTAGGATTTGTTAAATTTCAATTTTCATTAGAAGATTGAATAATTTTTATCAATTCAGTAAAATTAAAAATTATTCAATTTGCATTCAAAGATTATATGGGAATATATAGACTGCTAAAGCTGGGGCCCAAATGATTTTTGGATAGTATCAGTTCATATTTTCAAACATCAACTTAGCAAGTGTTCATTTTGAAAGAAATTCAAGTATATCAATGAATAGTGAAGACATTAACATTGAAAATAATTGATAACCAAATAAGCAGAACTGCTGCTGCTGGAGTGTGAGAAGCCTCCTCAGTTTAAGTTTCATACTAAGTGGATAAAAAATAGTTTGTTTTGACGAACTTTAATTCATTTTTTTATTGAAATTCTCTTAAATTTAACCGATAAAATTATTCAAAATATATATGTTGTATTATTTAGGACAATATTTTAATAATTGGGTTTAAACTGTGTAAAATTGTGTAAAATTGACTGGAAAAAAATCGATGTAAAAAATGTTTATATATTGTAATTCTATGAAATCTCAGTAGTCCTTATGATAAGAAAGCCACACATTTTAATACATTAAGAAAGTATATGTAGCCTTGATGATCTTTAAAATGTTAAGTAAACAGTAGTTAAAAATTTAATTCATTTTATATTTGTAAATGTGTACTGTAGTAGCTAAGGCCCTGTGTGTTCCGCTACTATAATGGTGATGACAGTTTATTTAAGTTAATTTAATATTGTTACGTTTTTACCCTTTTAAAAACGTTAAAAATATGAATTCGTAGATTGTAAATAAAATAAAAATAAATATTTGTTTAATTTTAAATCAATTCTTTATTATTCGCACAATTCCGTGTGCCACCTTTATCGATTTGACTTAACCAATAACAATTTATGTGATGTTTTTGTAACACAGGCTATTTCACTTGCTTGTCTGTTTATATGGGAAACACAAACAAAATTGAGTGTTTTTGTTTGTGTTTTCCATGCAAACAGGCAAGCAAGTGAAATAGCCTGTGTTACAAAAACATCACATAACTTTGTTATTCTTTCTTTTACTGACTTAGACAATAACAATTTACTTTGTTATTCTTTCTTTTACATTCGTTCGTTAAACTTCAAACCGCGATTCGCAACGCAACGTTTCTTCACACAAGACTGACTGAATTCTTTCTGAATCTCACGTGTCGTCTTCACACACGACTGACTGAATTCTAACTTTTATATCACAAGAGTCAGCAGTCTGATGAATGCACTTGAAGGAGAATGTCTTCGAGAAATATCCTAAAATGTAAACAAGCTGTTCTAATCATTGTTGTTTGTGTATCTTGTTTACTGTTTATCCGCTTTCTTTTTTTTATACTGCATTTTGTTGTTGGTTGTTTACTTTTCTGTCCGCTTCACTTTGTTGCCTATTTACATCTTTATCCCTTATATTTTTTATACTGATGTTGTTGCTATATTTTTGTTTATTCATCGATCTTGTAAACAAGTCCATTGTTTTTGTTGCTATATTTTTACTTATTCGTTGATCACGTAAACAAGTCCATTATTTTGTTTTTGGAGCTTTTGTTTATCATTTTATACATGACCAAGTCCATTGTGTTGTTTTTGGAGCTTTTGTTTATTATTTTAATAACACCATTTCCATTTTCGTAACAAAATATAAGAAAAAACGATACTTAAGTTGTTAAATAGTACATACATACATAACATCCACGCTATTGTAATTTATCAGAGTCATTATAAATAATGACTCAAATACTGTTGGTGAGCTATTTGGCTTGATAACAAAACAATCGCTCTAAATTTCAATATCTAGCTATAAAAATAATTTGAATATTTAATAATTATATACTTGAAAGATGACAGACAGAGATGAGAGAAGGAGGAAGCTGCATTCGTCCCTATGCTTAGGCCAGACTTACCTCTAACCGCTCTATCTCACATTTATAGAGCTTGAAACGATTAGAAATCACAACTCAATATGGCCGATATTTCCAAAAAGCAAACATAGCTCACAGAAAGTAGTTCACTGCGGGGTATCAACTGTGTTTTCAGGCTAGACTTGTGGACATAGACAATGTAGATATGTTGTCCCACTCATATGTTTAAGGACATTTAAATAAAACTGATGCAAGGTATGACAGGCCTGACCCATACTTAATGTCTCCGCAGGATAGACAATGCCTTCAATATTTACACATTTTGCACGAGGACCGAGGAATATTCGGATATTTGAATCCTTTAATTTGTACTTTCCTTTAAGTGTACTTTTCTCAGGAGATTCCGAATTTTCCTATAGCATTGCCGACTTCACTCACTTGTTTCATTTCTTTAAGTCTTGCAGTAATAGTCCTACAGTATCTCAAGAGATGCCTGTAGCAATGACGGCTGAAGACTATTAATTTTTAAAATTCGAAAACCATTATGAGCAATTTTACCCAATTTGAATCTTGTGTTTGTAGTCAATCATTTTAACTAATATACCACGTTAACTCTCCTATTTGTTCTGAACACACATTTACACATTTACTCTCCGTCAACATTTTGCCTTTACTTAGACTCGTCAGATCATAATATTGTATTTCATTTTGGTGCTTTCATTTGGTACACGGAGTCGGACAAAGAAATAAGAAATCTGAGGCCATACCCTCGTGCTTCTTTTTATGGTTGAAATGATAGCATGAAGTCGCCGTAGTCTAGTAGGTAGTGTGTTGGCTTATTAGACTAAAGGCCCGAGTTCAAACCTCAGGTCAGACATCAAAATGAAAATACGAAAATATTTCTTCGGCGACTTCCTCTCAGCAGATTTCTTGCAAAAACTCTGAGAGTAAATAAAAATTTCCATGAAAAGCTTTTCAAAAATGTGATACGATAGTAACTCACTCTAATAAAAATTTGCTTTTAAATAAATAAACAAACAAACATATAAGACTAATTAAAGAAAAAAAAACTTTGTACATCAAAAAATCTGAAAGACTATCAATTTTTGAATTTAACAATTTAAGTCCTTTTCAAATTAAAACAATCTATGCAACTACAATATATTTACCAAAAAAAAAACTAATTTCATTTGGTCTTAGACTTTTTATTACACCAATAAACGTACAAGTACAATAGAAATATTTGTAAATGTAAGGGTATGTATGTGTGCAAAGATGTAACATGCTTAAGTGCAGTTGGCTATGTGTTGGAGTGTGTAAGTGTACAAGTGTATGTGTGGTGTGTACATAAATGTTTAAATGCCTTGAAGCAATTTTTTGACTATAAAAACTTTGTTAACTAAACATTCTAAAGTAATTTCCGAGTTTATTGTAGCAAATAATTTCATCTTCCACATACTTTATCATCTTGAACTATAACTACGCACGTATGTATGTATATTCATACACAACTATGGCTAAAACTATGGCTATGGCTACATCTCCAACACTAAAAACCAACACCAACACATCACCAGAAGATGTTCATCATCTTTTTCATTCTTATTATATTATTTGGAAACAAACGTATGCAATTAAAATTGTTATATAAACCTATTAGATTATAAAATATTTAAAATTTTATTATTTGCTTCTTCTTTTTCTTCGTTTTCTTTCTCAATGTTTCTTTTTTTTATTGTTTAAAGTTTAGAAAATGTTTCTATTATTTTTATTTTTACATACGAACTCACTATAAGTGAGTGTGTATAATATTTGTATTCTAAAATAAACGAAAGTTTGAGTTGTATGACCATAGTAAAGTTATAAAATATTTATACAATCGAATAACTATTTAAAACCAAATAGAAAATAATACGTATAGTGGCCTTTGAGGCAAATATATTTTTAAAGTATACAATTAGGCTAAGGTCAAGTTTATATTTTTTTTGTGCACTAAGTTTATGTGGAAAAAATATATATTTTTTTAGAATTTTTCTTTGTGTTTTCTTTTGAGTCAATTTCATGTGCATAAATATGGAAAATAGAATATTTTAGTTTAGTTTTCTAATTAAGGACACAATACAATATACTCGGTACCATGCAATATACTCATAATACAATGTACTTTTTTGCCTAACATTTTATAGATATTGAAATTAAATGACCGCAAATATGAAACTAGTTCTTAAAGCAGAATGAAAGTACAAAGTTAAAATATTTTAAAAAATATAAATATATTGAATATTTGTCCAGGAGCTGAAGCTGAAGAGAGAACACGAAAAATTCCTGCCACTTATGAATAAAAATTAACACACACAACATGGGTGTTGTGAAAAGCTAGATTGTAATAACATTTACTGGACTTTTAATTGGCCCATACTTTTGCTGTCTGTAAGAATAGTACAAAAAGTCGGTATACGGCAGCATTTGTCAGGCAACCATTTTATTCTAAAGCTGACATTAAGTCAGTATTTTTTATTTAAACGAAACCAAGAAGTCTCCGTAGTCTAGTAGGTAGTGTGTCGGCTTATTAGACGAAAGGCCACGATTCAAACCCCAGGTCAGACATCAAAACGATATATGAAAAAAATATTTCTTCGTCGACTTCCTCTCGGAAGATTTCTAGCAAAAAATAAATAAAATAAAATTGCCATGAAAAGTTTCTCAAAAATCTGCCGTTCGGAATCGACTTTAAACTGTAGGTCCCGCCACTCATGTATAAAATTAACGCACACAACATAAGTGGTGTGAGAAACTAGGTCGTAATCCTGACTAAAGGGTTGTAATGGCCAATTATGACGTCCATTTTTAGGCATGTGCGTAGGATAATTTTTATTAATTATATTCAAAAATAGAAAACGTTTCTAACGAAAAGTATTATGCTGGCTTATTGCAGTGTTTTGGTAATGAAATTAAAGAAATAGAATGTCGTTTCTTAAGTTAAGGCACCGTTTTATACATTCACTATTCCATAAAAGATAGAGTCTGCAACAAGACCGTTCTGATAATAAACAAAATAAATTAATTTTAATACAACTACAAATAATATTATAATTATTATAAAATGAGTAAGTTAGACTTTATGCTAGGTGCATGCAGTCCAGAGACCAGATTCTCTGGAATTGAATCCACGACCCGGGTACACGACAGACTATAAAAACATTACTAAAAGTAGAATATTTTGAGAAGTAAAGAAGATTTTTATCAAATTTGTTGTGTTTTCATCATTAGGGCGGTTCACTTTCGATCTTTTTTCCCTCTATAATACGTAGTAAAATGATCATATATATGATCTTCCAACGGCCATTTTGTTGAAGCATTTAACAACACTTTTCATTTTTGATTTATGCGCCGGAGTCATGGAAAACTGTACATTTCCGATACCCAAAGAAGCCGTAGAGGATATTAGAAGAATGTCATATACGACGCATAATGACGTCAATAAGTGTTTTCAAACGAATTAAAAAATGTGAGTAAATTTAATAATTACTAAGAGCTAAAATAAAACAAAGTAAATACGAGCATTTATGTATAGATTTTTTCATGTAGCGTTTCCTGTCACATAATTAAATACATAATTCTTCATTACAACCCCTTAGCCAGGATTACGATCTAGTTCCTCACACCACCTAATTTGTTTGCGTTAATTTCATACATGAATGGCGGGACCTACAGTTTAAAGTCGACACCGGATGGTAGATTTTTAAAAAAATTTTCATGGCAATTTCTATTTACTCTCAGAGTTTTTACGAGAAATCTGCTGAGACGAAGTGGCCGAAGAAATATTTTTATAAATCGTTTTGTACGAGATGCCTGGACTGGAGGTTAGTACCATGGACTCGCGTCTAATAAACCAACTTACTACTTTCTAGACTACGACGACGTAAAGTACACTCGATACAAATTTACTTTTAACGTTTTGTTCCTAAACCGTTTGATACATGATATTAGTGTTAATACGCAATAGCCCAAAACTCCCACAAAAGTCATCGCATATATTTGTTCACAAGTGCCTGCAGCCACTTGGTGATTGAACACTTCTGTTACTTCATCACTTCTGTTACTTACAATACCACCATTACTTACTTTACTACAAAAATGGTCGTAGAATACTCATTTAATTCTGTAGCCCAGATAGTGAATGCAACATTAAGCATACATAGATCATTTGGATAATCAGAATCATTGACGCGTTGATTTATTTACCATTTAATACAATTAGCAGCATCGAAGTTAGTTTTGTACATTACAGCCTTCAAACTTTGAAGAAATACACAATATTGTCTGACGTCGCCGTAGTGCAGTAGGTGGGTTGGGTTATTAGACGTGGGGCTACCGTTCAAACCCCAGGTCAGACATCTCAAACAAAACGAAATATGAAAAGATATCTCTTCGGCGACTGCCTCTTAGCAGTTCTGTCTTTAGAGTCGACTTTAAACTGTAGTTTTCGCCACTTACGGATAAAATTAACATAAGCTAGGTCGTAATCCTGACTGAAGGGTTGTAATGACTGAATTTGTCTTGATCCATTGTTAATATAAGAAATGTTATATTCGAAACTTTGGGCTTTACATTAAGCATCCGTCCAGCATGCCAATATCATTAAGAAATTTCCATATGACCCTATGGGTATATATTTCCCACAGTAACGATAATAAAAACAAATATATAATTTTATACGCATTTAATTAAGCCCCTATTAAAATAATTATTTTGTAACATAAACTCTTTTATGTTTCATTAATTAAATAAAATGTTATTTTGAGATTCATCAGTCAACATAAGGGTTAAGCGATATCGTTTAACTTTTGACGAAATTTATTATGATTATTATTTTCCTTCTTTTTAATTACATATTACCTTTATTATTTAGAGAATGTCATTTATTTCCATTTTTCATACATTTATTAAGAGAAATAATCATTTTATGAAAGCCATTAAATTGGTATAAAAACTTTTCTTATGAAGCTCTGCCACATAACCGAGCGTAAAAGCGAAACCGGGTAACTTCACAAAAAAGTGGGCATAAAAAATGTGTAGCATAAAAAAAGACGAATATTATTTTAATAACATAATAAAACATAAAAGTATGATAAATAAAAAAAAAAAACAAAAACAAAATCTAGAAAATTAAAAACAATCTGATGAAGTGAGGCAGCGAACCATAGAAACAATAGAACAGTAAACAGGACCAAAACCGTGCATAATTATGAGCGACATTGAAAGGAAAAGTTTTATTTTTATAGCCATTAAATAATAAGTATAAGGAGACTACTTGTTATATGTAGAAGAGTTTATGAATGGGTATTTGTATGTGTGTGTGTGTATGTATACATATATACAAGTAAATGTAAGTCTATGAATGTGTATGTATATTATATGGCTGTGTATGATGTATAATGGTTTTTGTGGTTCTACTTGCAACAAGAGGTACTTCATGCTTTTTTTCTCCTGCTGCTGTTGTTGCTTTATATTATTAAAGCAAATCAACAAGCCGTGTACCAGCAACAACAGCCATGCAATCATCCAGTCATTCATTTGTTCATTCAGTCACTTCATTCATTCAGCCATTTAACCAAATAACCAGCGACGAACGAAAAGCGCCAACCAACACAATAAACTGAAATATGGAGTCGGTACATAATTTCGCACTTTGCTGCTTCATTGCGTAACTACCAGTACGATGAAGAAAAGATGCACGAGTACATGAATTTAAAGTTTTAAAAACATTTATAATAAACTTTTATATTTGCTTTTATTGTTGTTATTGCTATTGTTGTTGTAGTTTAGAGGGGCATATGAATAAGTATATGGTAGGTGGTGCACCCAGTATTTGTAAGCTACTCATCATAAACGAATATTGTTACAGACTACTTTGGTAAATTTTTGGAAATTTGGAAACGCGGCAATAAGAAAGACAACAGTTTTAGGAGTCCGAGTAATTTGTATTAAATTTTTAGTTACCAGAAAGAAGTGAATGATTGCCCGTGCTTCTAAGAGTATCAATAAGTCAACTTAATATAATCTTACAAAAGTATCCTTACATATAATATTTTTAGAGATATACAGTATATCTTCTGCACTGTGAGTAGTTGAATCCTATGCTCTTTTGTCGTTTGGCTGCTGTTTTCATTTCGTGTGGGTACGTTGTCTTTATGGTGGCAGGTTGCTCATTTATAGGTATACAGTTCAGATATGTATAATCACTTCTTTAAATGTTGAATTTTAATTGGACGTGATATATATGACGATTTCCGAGGCGGCTGAAAGTGCCATGTCGGGCCTTACTTATGCGTGTCATAGTATTACACTTGCGGCCGCCTTTCTTGTCCAAACTGTATCCGCGTTACAAAATAAGTCAACACATCCTTAATGATGATGATGATTATTTAATAAATATCAACTTTCTGATGCTCAACCGTTGAATTGTAAAGCTTTCTGCGCTAATTTTAATTTCAAATGATTTTCTGAACAGCGATGTGTAAGTTCGCATAATCTAATCTACTTTGTATACCCACTTGATTTGTTTTCGATAACACTTTTCAAGTCAAGAAATTGTTTTATATTTCGTTTTTGTTGGACATGTCTGACCTGGGGTTTGAACTGTGGCCTCATGTCTAAAAATCAACACACTTTTTACTAAACTGCAGCGAATCCACTACAATTCGTAACTGGAAAAACCCTAGGGTTAAGTTAGGTTAATTTGGTGACAGCTCATTAGGATGTGGATTATATTCAGGTATGGCTAGGCACGTTCTGTCAGTGATTCTGGGTATTGCTTCGTTTCATGTTTCCAAATGGAAAAAAATGGTAAAGAGAATTTTCTTCGGTTTTTTGAGATATCTTGCGAATGAGTTCCTTGGAATTGTCTGTAGCAGAGGATGGTAATGTTGCTTAATTCATTACTGCATCTAATACAAGTACGAGAGTTAAGGTAATAAAAGACTTTGACATACCCAGTGGTGTTGTCGAGATGGAACGCTCCGGAACGTTGTTCCGGTACTTCCTTTTTGGACAGGAACGCGTTCCGGAACTAAAGATGATTTCTGATAACGAGAATTGGAAATGATTTTCGTTTCCTTTCCTTTTTATGCTATATACAGGGCCGATCCTAGCGACGGACGAAAATTGGGGGAAATCTACCTCCGCCCCCCCGTCGTCAAATTTGGGACATGAGACCAAAAAAAACGCCGCCGCCAGGATTATCATGGAAAATCACCCCCGTCTAAATTTGAGACATGAGACCGCACAGAGCGGCCGCCTACCCAGGATCGACCCTGTTTATATAATTATATATAAGCGTTCCGGTAAAAAAAAATTAGCACAACACCACTAGACATACCCCAGTGCTAATGTAGATTTTATTGCTAAGTTTGATATTCATGAAGGGAAGGTAGAGAGTAGGTTTTCCATATAACCTCTACACAAAATTTTGACAGATCATATTACTTGTGGGACCGTGTAAAGTAGGCTTTAGCCAGGATTACGACTCAGCTTCTGACACCAGCTATGTTGCGTTTGCGTTAATTTTTATTCATTAAGACTTAAAGGTTAAAGTCGACCCCTAACGACATATTTTTGAGAAACTTTTCATGGCATTATTATTTACTCTCAGAGTTTTTGCCAGAAGATTGCTGAAGATGAAGTTACAGAAAAAATATTTTTCAAATTTCATTTTGTTTACGATGCCAGAAATTCTAATTTCCTCATATGACCTTTAATTCCCTTTAATAGATTTCATAATCCAAATGTAGAACTAATGAAAGCATTAGTTTCTACTTTAATACATTACGGGTCCTATAATGCTATACTTTAGGAGAAGATGCAAAAAAAAGTTTTACAAAACAACAACGAATGTTATGTGGTGCAGCTGAAGTAGCATTTCTCATCACTCCTCTGTGGACTCGTATAGGGACAAACAGCTTGTAAAATTCTATGAAATATTTTTAAAACACATGCCTATACAGTCATATAAATGAACACTACAGTGTCGTACATCATCATTGTCATATATGTAGATGTTGCTATTGTATGTTGTATGAAGTCGGTATATGTACGTTCATCGTCAACATTTCCATTTTCTTAGTGTTGTATACACAACAGCAACATCCAATATAACACTGTGATGGAGTTTGGTCAACAACAATAATAACAATAAATTTTCTTATCTTATGCCAGGGCAAAATATAAAATTTATTTAAATTTTCTGCTTCAGTTCAAGTTTTATAAACGATGTACATCCTACAGCAGAGAGTGCGAGAGTGCCGATGGAAGATGGAAGAGCGCCAAAAGTTTCGTTATGACTGGAATTTGCCAGAAAACGGCAAAAAGGCAAAAAGAAAACAGAAATAAAAAAGAAAAAAAAATATGAAAAATAAAAATATTAAAAAAAATAAGAATTAGTTGAGGAAAGTATGGGTATTTGCTGTAATCAGATTAAAATACTATGCTAAGCGTTATCGTCTTCAGGAAAAATTCCATTTTCTATTCTGTCCGAAAACCCTTAAATGAAATTCCAAAGACAGTGATTACTTTGGATATTCGAAATAGAAAAAAAGTTTTTATTTATCCGTAAGGTTGGAAACCAAATATTCACTGACCATATATATACTCGTATGTACATATATAATTGTTCATTACAACCCTTCAGTATGGATTACGACATAGCTTCTAACATCACTTGTGTTATGTGTGTTAATTTTATACATGAGTGAAGGGACCTAGAGTTTAAAGTCGACTCCGAACGACAGATTTTTGAGAAACTTTTTCATGGCAATTTTATTTTCTTTGAAAGTTTTTGCCAGAAATTGCTGAGAGGCAGTCGCCGAAAAGATATTTATTTATAATTCGTTTTTGTTGGAAATGTTTGACCTGGAGTTTGAACCGTGGCCTCAGGTCTGATCATAGAGAACTTTAAGTAAGTAATATTCCGATATAGCTCATACTCCTATACAGATACCATACATCATGGTGAACATATTTGCTCACATTACCCATGCAGGTGTATTTATCTTATTAATAAGTGGCGGAATAAAGATGATAACGTCGATTCCAAATGATAGATTTGAGAAGCTTTTTCGTGGTGAATGCATACTATCAGAAAGGTTAATGGAAAGGTAAATAATAAAAATGGATACCGGGGACAGCCTGATGCTCATAAAATCTATTAAATTGGTACTAGAAAAGTAGTCAAGTGGAAATAAATTTACAGATAAAGAAAAAATTTTATTTACAAATTGATGTATGTATGTATCAGAGATCAGCAATGAGTAGATTCGAGTCATACTCATAATTTCTGATACTTATACGCATTCACACTTATTTTAATATCATACTCACTACTACTCATATTCAAAGTTTGAAGTACTCATCGTACTCATACTTAACAATACGCATGATGTTGTTGATTTAAACTCTCCTTTACTCAACATTTACAAGAATCACAAAATAAGTATGATTTGCGTACAAAGACTACAATACTCACTTGAAGTTTGTGGGTTTTCTTTGCTTGCTGTCTTTGTCTTTTCTTTCTTGCATTTTGTAAATGCAACAACAACTAAAACTGAAAATTTTGATGAATGATTCGAATCACTCGAATCATTTATGAGTATTATAAGTATTTTTCTAAATTTATGAATCTGAATGAGTAGGCGTATGTATCAGACATATTTCGAATGTTATGAGTTTGATGTCAATGTTGTACTCATACTCATTGCAACCTGTACTCATAAATCAATGTTGTAGCGTATACGAATGAAACAGAGTAGTTGAATTTTAATACTGTTGACTCACTCATACTCAAAATTTCATGAGTACTTATGAGTAGCGAAAAAACGATTCATTGCTGATCTCTGGTATGTATACTGCGAAAGCATGACTTCAATATGTTTTTATGATACAGAAAAATACGGAGGACAAAAAGACTATGACTTGACTTATATGAAGCACAGGTTTTTGGACAAAAAATAGTTTTCTTTGAGCTCTAAAGCATATTGTTCTCCAATTATTTTAATCCTTTCCTGTGAAAGAGTAAGATTTTTCTATGTAAACAAGATTTGTTGTAGATAATTTCATTTCTGCCGTCAAATCCGTTTTCGCAGAGCAATTTCTGCAGGTTTGGAAACCACTCAAAATGCCACTCGGAATTGTAATTTTTTTAAATCCTCAATAAGTTGACACAATATAGATCACAACTCTGAGTTTCTCAACGAAATGGGTTTCTCGGTATTACAGCAGACGCTGTTTCGTACCGAAAAACCCATTTCGTTAAGAAATACACTGTTGATATACATATATTGTGTCTGCGTCGTGATGTATCCACATTATGTTCATGACAACAATTAAACGGAAAGATGTATCACACCGAAGTGTTCAGATAAATTTAAAACCTTCCACAATCTCCAGCATTTTCAATCTCCGATCTGCCAACATATCACGTATTTTCTAATTGTTTTGGATGTAGAGATCTCAACTGGGTATCCTGAATATTCAGTATCCTCCATGCTCTCTGAGTTTGGATTTCGTTTTCTACCGCAAAAAATAATACGAGGGTTTTTATATTCATTTAATTTATAAAAAAAAATTATGGCTAACCCATGACTAACATTATTTATGTATGTGAGATATTCAAAAATATGTCTGTATGCTGGTCCAAAATTATTTTCATTTGCTGAAGCATATATGATAGCAGTTTCTCTAACTAAACTTGTTTAATATATCTTACTAGTCTATACACCATGTTTGCATATTCGTACCACTTTGCCTTGGTGAAAATTTGTTGTTATTTGTTGTTTTTCTATACAGAAATTCTTCTTGGCTCTGGCAATCTAAAATTCAAAGTGTTTTGGTAAATGAAGTTTTCAATTTTCCCCATAATTATTTTGACCTTAATTAACACATCGTTCCATCATCATCATAATTATTATCGTCATTGTCGGTGTTGTTGTTCGTGTTGCGCTGCTTTTGTCGTAGACATTCTTATGAAAAATGAAGAAGAAACGGCAGCATTGAGGGAAATGTTGCTTCTTAGCCATTACAGTATAAGGAATATTTAGCTGGTTCATCTTGGTTTTTCCCTCTTCGAGAAAAGAGCTGCAGTTTGTTTAGTGAAAATATTTACTGTTTTTATTTTTGTTGTTGTTTTGTTGAAATTTTTAAGTCTACTTCTGTATACAGACTTATCATATGACCCTTCTCCGTATCGTCTGTCTGTTCCAACGTCTGTTGCTCTTACAGTTACTTGAATGTTTTTAAGAGGAAAATTGTTGTTAGATTTTATGTTATATTGTTGTTGTTTTTGTTGTTAATTTTGTTGTTTGATCAGCATCACAGTGTATACCGTAGTATAGCCGTGTCGTGTTAAGAGTGTAGTTTGTTTCTTGTCTTGCTACCTAAAGGCGTTAAATGTCTTTTTAAGGACAGAAGCTGTTATTTAAGCATCAGCCAGATTTATTCTGAACATTTTCATTTTCATTTTGTTTTTGTTTTTGTTTTTTTTTATTATTTTTTTCTGGTTGATGCTGTATGTTGCACTTGCTGCTTGAAAAGCTTATAAAATTTTAGTTTTAATTAAATTCATGTTGTTACTGCTACACGAACTTAATTCATATGAGTGTGTATGTTACTTTTCCTCTTGTATTACTAGCAAGTGGTACGTAGTAGTAGTGCCAGTAATACCTGTTATCTATTCAGTTCTTTCGTTTGTATTTTTATAATTATTTTAAGGTAGTTTTTGCCATTTTTTGAATAAAAATTTGTAATGAAATGGATTTAATTTTATTTTCCAAAATTGCTTATAAAGAAGATTAAAAATTGAAATCCAGTTGTAAATGTTAAAAGAACAAAAAAACATAATTAAAGATTGGAATATTTTTGTTTATGTCAATTGTATTTGTTTATTTCATAAACATTGCATTCACTTTGTAATTGGAAATTGGTTGAGTTGCATAAAACAAGAAGATTTAATATTTTATTAACAAATAAATAAAGAAATTAGAATATGTTAATCTATTTATTATCATTTCAAAAATAACTGCCATTGCAATTAAAAATACTTCTTATGGTACGTTTGTTTTGACAAAACCTTTAAATTGTTCTTGTTACCATGTAATGTGGTGCATCGACTGAATCACTTATACAAAATAATAAATTTATTACGTCCAGTTCTCTGATTATACTGTAATGTAAATTTTTTTTTAATCATTTAACCCATTTTTTTCTAAGTAAAGGTGACACTATGAATGATGTGATAGTTTTTATCAAACGAACACTATTAGGTTCATTGTACTGTTTATAAAAAGACAAATTTGTCTTTCTTTATGTTGTATTGAAAATATTTAATTCACATCTACGTTCTATAAAAATCCGGACAGCTGCGAAGAAAATATTTTATAGTATTCTTATTTTCTAAGGAAAGTCGTTCTAATTCAGTTCCTGATGGGCTTATAAGCTTAACCATAAGTCCGTTTCTACTGATAGTCTAAAAAATAGTTTTAAGTCCCCTTAATGACAAGTTAATAACTTCTTCTGATTCTGTCTTGTAATGATATAAATAGAGATACTCAAGCAACAGTTCCTTTTTCAGTATCCATATCTGAGTTATATGTGAGGACTTAAAAAGCTTTATGTAACAATCGGGGACGTAATCCATGGTTCTACGATCATTGGTTTGACATAGTCTTGAATCCAATCACACTAGCTTCTATGAGCCTCTATACTGATATTGTTGAGGCGTTCCAGATTATAAATATTCCGGAGTGTTAAAATGTTAAGAAGTTTTAATTAGACATGAGGCCACGGTTCAAATCCCAGGGCAAACTTCTCCAACAAAGCAAAATATGAAACAATATTTCTTCGACGACTTCCTCTCAGTAGATTTGTGGCAACAACACTCAGAGTAAATAAAATGGCCATAAAAGGTTTCTCAAAAATCTGTCATTCGGAGTCAATTTGAAACTGTAGGTCACGCAACTCATATACAAAAATAACACACACAACATAAGTGGTATGAGAAGCTAGGTCGTAATCCTGACTAAAGAGTTGTAATGACTAATTATGTATGTATGTATAAATGTATGTTAAAATATACTGTATTTAGTGAAGTCTGCGGCCCACCAGTTTTTCAAATTGATTGGACAGACTAATAGATTTGTAATCTTTAGCGGGGTTGTGGTTGATGTTATGCACCGTTTGCGTTATTTTCCTCTCATTTGTAGTGGATTTTTATGAACTTTAGTCCATAGTGGTTATCGCAGCAACGCAGCACAACAGTGTGCACGATAAAAGCGTTCTTTTTAGTGTGGTTTGTGTAGAGATCGTGTAGTTTCTGGATTTTTGTTAAATTTAAAGGGCTTAAAAAGGCTCGCAAGATTTTCTTTTGATTTTTTTGAACCCTTGAAAAAACTCGAGGTGTTCCTTTAATTTTTTTTTAAATAACTGGGTTCATTTCTTCTCTTTGGTTTACTGAACACTATGGTCCACTATTGTTAGTAATTTCCAACGGATCGCACATGTTATTATTCTAGGTTATAGGAAATGGCTGAGGAGTAATGCTGATTTATTTTTTTTTTAATTTTTCTCTTGCATTTCTAAAGAAATTATCGTAGGATAAATTCATTCAAACTCTCTAATGTTTAATCCCAGCTGAATCTGAATCACTAGCCACCGTTAAATCAATAACTATAACAAATATTCCTGTTAGTGGTTTATAGGTATTGTAAGGAACACAGATCTCGAGCGTTTATCTTCTTGTTTTCCATAAGGATAAGGTTAATTTAAGCATTAACAATGCCTACGACAGACCATGCATTCGATGGTCCAATTATCGGTGCACAGTCAATTAATTTGTACACTTTAATAGTGTAACTATGTCCTCAACCTCCTGTATTTAATGAATAAAATCTTCATCAAGAATAATGGGAATGAAAAAATAGAATTTCGAAGCCCTATACAAAATTATTCATCAATAAAAGTGCAATTTACAGTTTATAAATCCAACATAACATCAGAAATGTTGACTATGGATATTTACATTTGGATGTCTAGAAAATAAATCAAATCTACAAAAAAAAAAAATAACTTGCTAACCTAAATGATGTGTTGCTATTTGTTTTTCTCTTTTATATGTATTTAATAAAAATTATTATTATTTTTACCGTATTTATTTATGTTGATTTCCCAGCGGTATTTATGTTGGACTATTCTCTAACCACTTCACTTGCTGTACTTGAGTTCCCCTAAATAAACACAAAAATGAACAACATCTCGTACTGTGGAGTTTCTGAAAGCTTTTACTAAAGGAAAAAGTGAATGAATAAAGGATAGTGTGAGACGACGACTACCTTCATATTATTATAATAAATGCGACATAAATTTCATTTTTATTTATGATTTCATTTCGATACAGTCGTTTATAAAAATACATTCACAATAAAAATCAACTGTCGTCCGTGATTGAAAGTGTAGTATGTCCTTTAATGAATAAATTTTTCTTTCATATTACAAGTTTAGTAATGTAACGTTAAATCATTAATTCATCAATTTATGGAAGTGCAGTATGTTTGAATGGAAACCAAATCAAGAGAAAAAGGACATGCTCATTACCGCTATATTCCTTATTCCTTTATTTGTTGTAAATCATTTTAAATTTTTAAATGGAAAGAGTGTTTGCCTAAATTTTAAGTTACTACGCCTACTCGAACAGGTCCAAGAAAATGTGGCTTATAAGCAATATTTGAGAATACATAATACATAATTGGGCATAACAACTCTTTAGTCAGGATTACGACCTAGTTTCTCACACCACTTATGTTGTGTGCGTTAATTTTTTATACATGAGTGGTGGGACCTACAGATTTTTGAGAAACTTTTATGGCAATTTTATTTACTCTCAGAGTTTATGCCAGAAATCTGCTGAGAGGAAGTCGCCGAAGAAATATTTGGTCATATTTCGTTTAGTTGCAGATGCCTGACCTGAGCTTCGAACCGAGGCTTCACGTCTAATAAGCCAATAAACTACCTACTAGACCACGGCGACTTCAGTTTGATAATAACGGTACATAAACCCAATATAATTGTAAACATTTTGGCTTCCAATGTCTCGCCATCTTATTTCTTGATTCCTTGATTTCCTAAAATCGTATGCTTTGTAAGGCCCCAACCCACT
Organism: Sarcophaga caerulescens; assembly: GCA_927399465.1. Taxonomy (NCBI): domain Eukaryota; kingdom Metazoa; phylum Arthropoda; class Insecta; order Diptera; family Sarcophagidae; genus Sarcophaga; species Sarcophaga caerulescens. The sequence goes on along the minus strand of OV656872.1, from coordinate 50,883,884 downwards.
TTACAGTCTTTTAATTTGTAGGTATGAAGGATACTCTGAATATTCTTCAGCCTGAAGATATTTATTCTTTCCGTTTCATTGCTGTTAAAGCTCCTCTACAATTCCGGATATCGATTTAGAGTCACCCACACAGATTTATATGCGATTTATATCCTTTCGACCGAAAATACTACAGAACTACAGAACTTAAGGGGTCGCCGTGGTCTAATAGGTAGTGTGCTGGCTTATTAGATGTAAAAGCCAGGGTTCGAGTCCCAGGCCAGACATCAAAAAATAAAAAAATAAAAAAAAAATACAAAAAGTATTTTTTCGGCGATTTCTTCTCAGTTTCTCAAAAAATCTGTCGTTCAGAGTCGACTTTAAACTGTAGGTCCCGCCAATTATGTATAAAATTAACACACACAACATAAGTGGTGTGAGAAACTGCGGGCTTCTTGGGGACGATTGCCTGTAGACTGTCTAATGGTGAAGGTATAGCACTGGCCATTTTATAGTCACCTAGCAGCAACTCGTTTCCTTGCCGTTCGCATCTTCCCCCTTTCCACCTTTCCTAAAAAACCTGCACATTGCACTGCATGAGTAGGGGCCATCCCATGAGTGCTGGTTTCATAAAAAAAAAAAAAAAAAAAAAAAAAAACTACAGAATCAAATCGTAAAGAATTTTTACCCCAAATACAAGAAGTATCCGCAAATTTTTGTTATGCACTGTACGTACTACATCATACTTGTCGTATAATATTTAAAATGTTGACTTAATGTTTAGGGGTCAAGCGTGTTTTACTCTACTTAAATTAAAATTATGACACACAGTTCCAAAGCATCACCACCAGTGCACAGGACAGAACACAACAGACCAGCACAGAAACGAACAGAACATACAAATATTTCACTCATAGGAGTGTGTACAATTAATAACAAACACAGAAAAGAAAACCATTTTGGCTTATGTGATCCTGTATCTAGTGAAAGCCTCCATGGCTTTTGCTGTTATACTACTGCTGGTGGTGGTACTGCTGCTGTTGCTGTTCATAATAATGCACTCACACATTAATACAATTTTTATTTCCGCTTCGCTAAATTTTGTTTATTTATACGAATATTTGAGTGTTTCCTTTCGTTGTCCTGTGTTAACTATAGCTTCCCAGCCATTTCGTTTTCTATTCCCTTAAATAATTTCATTTAAATTTTCTGTTTGTTTTTGCCATTTTTTATTTGTTTCTTTGTTTGTTTTTTGTTTTGTAGACCACTCCGGCTGCCCAGTGGTGGTCTTTTCATGAACTCCACATATGCGAGTACTATTTCATCGTTGACTTCTATTGTGTATTGTTATGTTTCCACATATACGAGAGTTTTTGTGTTTATGTGTGTTAGAGTCGTACTTTGTCCAACTGACCTGAAGCCTCTTAATTTCATTATGATGTCTTTTGCATCATGTTTACAAATAAAATTGGAATAGATTTTAACAGCAATCAGTTTTGCTTACATGCAGAAGTTGTTGTATTTAAATAGGCCCTTAGTTGTTCTGTTTGACTTGGGATATTATTGTGGGATATGATGACTTCAATTGATCTTAAAATCTCTGTATATCTTCTTGTTCTTCGTTAACGTGTTCACTACCCTCTTTTTCTTTTACCAACTATTTATTTCCTAATGTCATTCGGTTGCCTTCTAAAAGTGTGACTAATTTACCTTCAATTGCGCTTCTTTATGTCAATCGGCATGGATTCGTGTTCCGTTATTTGCCATAGGATATGATTGACTACAAAATGCCCATAATTTTACGAAGTTCACCAAAAGATGATATCAGCGTAGTTGTGAAAACTAAGCCTCTTCAGAAGCTACTAACACATATTTATTAATATTTATTGCAAAATTTAATTCTAATCATTTTTTAACATAATTTACTTTAATTGTTTTAAAGCATTTTTTAATAAATATTATGAATTCATCATGAATTAAAATAAAAATAACTTTTATTTCTTCTCGAAAAAACAAAAGTCAAAAAATAACTGTTATTTCTGCTCGAAAAAATAAAGGTCAAAACATAATTCTTATTTTCTGACTTTTACGATAAAAGTTATAACAGTTACGGTCCCTGCTTTGGAGTCATTAACTGGAGGTTATAAAACTTAACCTGGAAGAATAAAACAGAATCTATTTTTAAAAACCACAAACCGTAAAGGAAGACGATAACAATTATCGGGAAAGGGGATAGTCATAGGTAGTGTGGCTTATTAGACACAAAACCATGGTTTAAATCCCAGCTCAGACATCAACAATACAAAATATAAAAAATATCTATTCGTCGACTTTCTCTCAACAGTTTTGTGGCAAAAATTATGAGTGTTGCATTATCTATATATAATAGAAGCCGGTAGATTCGATAGATATAAAGGCAGCTGTATAATCCAGTAAAAATTTCGGACGTCCTAAGACTATATGCTGAAGTAAAATAAAAAGATATTTAAGAAAATGTCAAAAATATAAGAAAAACTTATGTTCCAGCACCGGCACAAACATCTTCATTTTCTAATGCGATTTGGATTTTGATTTCGGTTTTTAGTTTTTCTTTTGTTGCCTTGTTTCAGTTCCATTAATCCAGCAGGTGATTCAACAACTGTAGATGGTTCAATGATATACCTACCAGTCTACTGCTCAGAAACAATACATTCTGTATTCTGTAAATGTATTGCATGCGCTGGTATAGAGGTTTGCCTAATTTCCCTTTGAAGTTCGTTGTAGCCGCTGACCTGTCAGAAAGCTCAATAAGATTTTGAATAGCATATTTGGATTAATTTTTCATTGTCAGCTGTATTCGAACTGGAATAATTAAGCTTTCATGGCTCATCTAACCACACTATGCCATACAGGAGTTATGTTGGAGTTCCCTATGACATGGCAGCTCAAGATGCTCAAGGCCTGAATGAAAACTAAACAGCCTAATACATGTGCTAAAGTACAGCTGTTGCTTCAAGTTGATAACGGTGATTTTAGTTAGTTAGCACTCGACATACTCAATAATATTAGTCTCTTATGTTTTAAACTCTTTGTTACACTGAATATATATGAACTGCATGATAAAGTCATTTAATATTCTTTTGAATAGGATACGCTAATGTAGGAATTATGTGAAACACATTCTCTGATACAAATCTCTTGTATCTCACCGTTCATGACATTTGACTACATAAAGAGCAATACTAGCAGGTATAATACTGCCTCAAACTTCTCCGATGTCTCGCAAAAGCAAATTTATAAATGGGAGTTAGTGTCTCTCTGAAAATCTTTGAATTTTTGAGTCATCAGCTTAGCCTCTTCGAGTGTTGTGCTCTATTCCAGTATAATCTGGAAATGAAGGCCTAGGTCTGGCCTTTGAATCTCTTCAATCTTCCTTCAGATCTGCTGAAGACTGAAAAATTTAGAAATTTTTTGTGTATAATTTTCTGGTAGTAAAAAAGGATATGCGACCAACTTCTGTAATTTTTAATGAATTTACTTGAAACTTTAAACACAATCTTAGAAGCATTATCTACGACCTTTGTGAAAATTTGAATTTCGTTGCATAATTTTTTTTTGGAAATTTTGAACAAAATTCCAAAATATTTTGAAAATTTTCGTACATTTAAATACATACATATATGGGCAATTTCGTGTCAAGTGACCCAATTTTTAAAATCGATGTCTTTCGATTTGGATGAAATTTACACCAAGGTTAGTACTATTGGATAGTAGGCCAGATCAGCTCTATCAGTCAAGAACTGCCGGAGTTAGAGGGGGTCAAAGTTGGACATTTTGGTCATACAAGGTTTTTTTTTAAAATGTGTGTAACTTTTCACCAAAAATTTTCCAAAGGATATTAGATAGCTATTTCTTCAATCTTTCCAAAAATAATTTTTTTATTTTTTAAAATTTTTTTTTTTTTTTTAAATTAATTTTTTTTTAAATTTTTTTTTTCAATTTGGGCCTTTTTGTTTTTGCTCAAAAGAAAGCTTATACAATTTCCTTTAAGGCCTTTATAATCGCTTAATGGGATGAGAGTGGGATATCTACCAAAAAAATTATTTTTTAACTCTAGAATAAGTTTCTTCAATATTTGGCACATGTACAATTTTCATTTTCCCCCATTTTTTTTCGAACTGGAGTCTTTTTTATTTTTCCTCAAACGAAAACTTAGACCATTTCCTTTAAGATCTTTATGGGCACTTAGTAGCAAGAGGCATATCTATAAAAAAAAATATTTTAACTCAAAATCCAAAGTTTTTAAATTTTACCATATGCACTATATTCTTTTTTAATGTATGTTTTTTTTTTGTTCAAAGAAAGCACATTTTAAAAAAACCCTGTATGACCAAAATGTGCAACTTTGACCCCCTCTAACTCCGGCAGTTCTTGACTGATAGAGCTGAAAATTTGTGTCTGGCCAACTATCCAATAGTACTAACCTTGGTGCAAATTTCATCTAAATCGAAAGACATCGATTTTAAAAATTGGGTCACTTGACACGAAATTGCCCATATCTATATATGTTATGTATTAAAATACTCTTAAAAATTGTCTGAAATTAATTTTCACTTCTCTTTCACTACACACTCCTCTCTCTTTTATAGTATCAAAATTACAAAATAACCGCGTATTTAAATCGAAATATTTTCTATGTCTTACTAATAAATTATTTAAACCACAGTTTATAAACATATTTACAAGCATTAGTTAATACATACATTATATTTTCGGCAAGTATTTTCGGCATTTCAATTCGACACAAAATTTTGTTATTGAAAGTTATCCGATGAATACAAGTTACAGAATTCCCCAAATTTTTTTTGCATTTATTCACTCATTTGTCTTTTCAAAATATTAAGATTTTCTCTTTGGAAAAAAGGATATATACTCGTATATCCATATATACATATATGTGAACACAAATCGTTGTGTATGCATGAAAGTATTCATTTACATACACAAATAAAAGTTGCCAAGAAAGAAAAAACAAGTGAAACATACATTTCCGTTTTAGCACCTTGTAAAACTATGAAATTTTCATGTTATAACACATAAAAGTTTTTCCATTAAAGATACAAAAAAAAAAAGAGAATAGAAAACACCTACAAATTTACGTATTTTATGTACATGAATAACTTGGCTGTTGTAAGTACTATGTCTGTATGAGTGTGAATTTTTGTTCACACATATATTTTGCGAATATTCATAAATGTTTGTAGAAATGTTAAATATATAAATGTATATCAAGAATAGTTTTGTATGAACCATGAAGATACTTTTCGCTAAGCGCCCTAAAGTCATAATAATAAAACTTATTAGAGAGGGTTGTGTGAGTGTGCGTGTTCTAACTTAAAACATGTGTAAAAATGTCTTCAATGAAATAGATTCGTAAAAGATAGTTGCTTGCTAGTTTTGAATACACCAACACACGGATAGAGGTAGTTGCCTAAGTAAGAGGGTGAATTACATGCATAAAATAATAGGGCTTACAGAAACCGAGTGTAGTTAGTTAATTAAGAAGATTTTAATTTGATTTTCACGTTGGTTTTAATTCACTGCTTGTGTAGAAAGTCAGATTGATTTAAAAGGAGACAATGTTCTAAATTGTTTATGTGAGTTACCAAAACAAGAAGCAATTTTGTTATCAGGAAATTGAACATAAAGAAATTTCTCTATACAGCAACAGTCAAAACAGACATACATTATTGGTTATTACAACCCTTCAGTCAGGACGACGACCTAGCTTCTTATACCACTTATGTTGTGTGTGTTAATTTTATCCATAAGTGCCGGTCAACTCCGAAATGCCAGAAATTTGCTGAAAGGAAATCGCCTTAGAAATATTTGATCGAGATATCTGATCTGGGGTTTGAACCGTGGCCTCATGTCTGATAAGCGAACACAGCACCTACTAGACTACGGCGACTATTGATTGTGAATTGAATTGTTTATCTGATGTCCTCAATCGTATTTATATTCCCAACATAATTCCTTTCCTCTGTGTTAAAGCTTTGGGATGTGTTACATCAAGGACGTAGTTAGACCGTTGTTTAGCAACTTTTCATATAAGCCGCGACATCTGGCATTATTTTTGAAGTCTTCACCCGTTGCATTAATTTTGTGAGAACCGTTTTAAACTTCAAAGCCTTCCATATCGCAGAGGGTTTAAGAGTATTGAAACCCTTTTAAAAATAGATTAATACTAGTAATAACGGTTCCAATACAGAATTTTTCGCAAAACCAAATCCCGGCTATATGGCTTCTTACAGTCGGTAGAATTTTTGCAACCGGTCAGCGCCCTTGTGCTGACCAATTTCTTCGATAAGTTTGGTTGTATGCGCTTACCTGTGGCATTACAATGGGCCGCTGTGTGCCCAAGGGAATTTTGGTATCAAAACTACCACTCCAGCCTACCTTAGCTAATGACTTTAGTCAACATATCAAACAATTATGCAGGAAAAAAATGAGAAAGTTGTAGTTACGACAGCAACCTATGATTTCAAAACGAATTGATTCGACCTCGAAATTGATTCAAAGGTCAACTGAAAGTCGATTGCCATAATTACGGAGTATAAACTTTAGTATAAATCTCAGCAGAAATTATTATAGAGTACGGTATACAAATATTTACCACCCTAATAAATATTTCTACAATTCCCAAAAAAACGTTTTGTTTTTTGATATGAATTTCCATGTAGAAAATAATTTAAGGCTTTTGTTGTTGTTGGCATTGGTGTTTTTTTTTTCTCTTACCTTTTATTTAATTTGTTGGTTCCGCTACCAAAGTTTAGCTATTCGTTCGCATTTATTGAGGCGGATCTAAAAATAAAATATAAATTAAATATTTGATTACTTCATATTATTCGATGATGATGACGATGATGATGATGTCTTCATTTTATTCAAGAGCGTTTTATTATTGTATATGGTTTCAGGTAGAAAAAAAAGAGAAAATTTATTTAATTTTTATGTTCTTTCATATGAAACCATCGCATAAAAGTTTACATTCGATAGAATTAAGGGCTGTTTGATGCTTTTTTTTTTAGCATTTTTATTAAACTATCAATGGAATAAAATAGTTTGAAATTTTAGTCAAATTACTGTTGACGAAATTTATAAAATTATAGGGAATACATTCACATATTTTATAGCAATTAAGTCATAAAATTTTTTGTTTTGCAGGAATAGAATTTATTTGATAGTTTAAATCAGAAAGGAGTATTATTTTGTACCTTGATTTGATTAGAGTATAAAACTAACATCTGATTATGACCGAGTCTGGTCCAAATTTTTTTTAAATTAAAATTAAATACTCTGCTCCTAGGTATAGAAAAAGTTATACGTATTCAACGGCATTTAAAAAGACATAGAATTGTCGCAGAGCATTTCCATTTTAAAATTTGGATTCGTTTACTGAGTGGGTGTTTCATATGTTAGCCGCTAATTTGGCTACTCTTCCAGGTCTTATGGTTATGTAAGGTGGCAATAAGCACCACTTATTGTCATTGTGATACAACTATAAAATAAACCACCCTATGAAAACCATCCCCACTCTTAAGTCAATCTCGATATTCCGATAATTTTTATTTTTGGAAAATTGTTTAAAAATTAGAGGAATTGAGTGTCTAAGAACTTCAGCATCTTCGTGACGTATCCTTCTCTTAATCTTCAGATTTACAACTCCTGTACAAGTTTTATGAGATAATGCTGAGATTGAATTCTGTGATGGATGGTGTTATTTATTCAGATCAGTTTAGTAGAACTCAGGAATACTGCATCCGCCTTCATGTTGCTAACGAAATTGCCCCTCCTTATACTAATTATACACATACATACTTACATAATTGGTTATTACAACCCTTCAGTTAGGATTATAACCTAGCTTCTCACACCACCCATGTTGTGTGTGTTAATTTTATCCATGTGGGGCTGGACTATAGTTTAACGTTGATTCCGAACGATAGATTTTTGAGAAACTTTTTCATACCGATCGGAAAGAATCGTCGATCTTATATCGATTTATGACAGTATACATCGACGTTTTCTATGCATCGATTGACTCTTGTAAAAATAAACAGAATGTACTGATTTTTTCAACGACCAGACTATTTATTACACTGCTTTCGACGCCTATAGGAAGTATTCCTATAATGTTCCTCCCAATCCTGTTGCCCGCAAAAACTTTAGGATGCTGCACGATATAAATATTCCTTATAATTTTTTTGCAATGCAAGGCACCCTTCTCGCAAATAGATCTGCCTGCTCATTGCAACAAATTCCCACATTCCTTTGCCTATCTGATTCGGCTGCGCCAACCTCATAGGAGCTGAGTGTTCGAATGGAGGCTTGACTGTCAGATATTATTGCTGTCCTATCCAAATTGAATAGAGCACATCTTTTGCTGGAGTAAATGTAAATGGTGTAAGGACATACATATAGGGGGTACAAAAACTATGGTGTTCGATCTGAGAATAAATTATTCAGAGCCCATGGGGAAAACTCTCGAAGTACTTTCAGAGTGTAAATGATATGTATGTCCTTACACCATTTATATACCACAGAATGACCACTCTCTTAAAGGAATATGCAGCAATGAAATTGTTGCTTTTACTCTAATTATTCATTCTCGTGGCTAAGCATATCACTACCATATGCAATAGGCCAACTGAAACTACGAGGTTGTCTGTGTCTTGTATTCAACTCCATTCAAACTGTTTTCAAAAACGTAGTTACAAAACATGAAGTCGTCGTAGGTAGTGTGTTGGCTTATTATACGTGAGGCCACGGTTCAAAACACAGGTCACACATCTCTAACGAAACGAATTATGAAAAAATATTTCTCTTTACAAAACATTTGAATACCTTTATAGGTCGATTACGTATGGCATATTTGTATAAGTTTTAACTTGGATTATAAGGCTCATTTGAATACCTTTATATGTCGATTACGTATGGCATATTTGTATAAGTTTTAACTTGGATTATAAGGCTTAGATGTTGTATCGACGCTGATCTATAAGAAAAACATTGAATTTTTTCGATTTATCGATAAGTTTTATATATCATCTACCACTGTTTATTTGTTTACCTATAATAAAACCACATGTCTCTTGGCAAATAGTTTAACGATATAAAAAATGTCTAATTTTATAATTTTCCCTAGCAAGACTATTTTCACTTTCTATTGCATTTTGGCTTTATTTTGTTTGTAATTTTTCCAATTTGACATTTATTATTCAAGTACATATTATTCCATATTTTAATTTATAATTTCAAGTTTTTCTATAATCCATATGCAGTGTCTGTTGTAGATTGTACAGACTTTCGTTTTGGGAATAGATGGTAGACACTATACTGGCATGATATTTGCTTTTTTGCTGTGAAATAAACTTTTTTGGCATTTGAAGAGATACTCATAAATTATGCAAACTAAGTAATAATAATTATAAATTAAGCATACGAATTGTTGTTGTTGAGAGAAATATGCAAATGTCAACAATATTTTATATAAATTATTCTTCTTCTTCCTCTTCTAAAATATATAAAATTATGAAACCTTTTGTGTGAATTTCTTCCATTTCCTATAAAATTGTGTCACTTCATATAAAATTGTAAAATAATTATTTTATGTGGTTTAAATACCACAACAATTTTGTATACGAGGTCTTTTAAATTCGAGTTTATATTTTTAATTGTGTTTTAATTCATGACAGATATTTCTTTTCTTCCAGCGGGTATCACAAACCACAGAACGTTACACACCTTACGCTCCAGTAAGAAAAGAATTCTGTAGGACGGAAATATATTGAACTATAAGTATGGGGTGTGTATATTAGATCCAAAAGTTCTTTTATACAGGGCCTGAAAAATCTAATAATAAAGGAACTGCCGAAATCAAAAGAAGAATTGTAAGGATCAGGAGCAGTGTTGCCATTTTAGCACTTTCAGTGCTAGATTTAGCATTATGTTTCGTGAAAATGCATTTATTTTTTTGAAAATTATGCTGAATGCTTTTTAGCATAATTTACTTGATAAAAAAGTCATTTAAGGAGTCCAATTACACATATTTTAGAAGAGCTTAAGTATAATTTATCTGATATAAATATTATTCAAAATCAGTTGTCTTATATTACTCAGCAACATTGGGATGAAAAGTCTGTTACAATGTCTTTTTGGATTCAGATATATAATTTTAAAAATTCAGTCGGCGAAAATACATTTTTAGAATTGTCCATATTTTTATTGTCATTACTCATTTTACCATTTTCTAACGCCGAAGTTGAAAGGCTTTTCAGTTTAATGGCTTTAATTAAAAATAAAATTCGAATTCGAATTAAACCTGAGTTGTTATGTTCAATAATACAAATTCGAGAAGGATTAAAATTCGAAAATGCGTGCTGCTACACTTACAAAATACTAAACGAAATTGCTAACAAAATTAGATCATCTGAAAAATCAAATCAAAATGAAGATAAAGATGATGATTAATATGAAGATATATCAAAAATATTAGAGTCTATTAATCATTTTGTACATTTGTTACATTTTTTTTGGCATTTTTTTTTATTCCGTAGAACATTTTAGCATTATATTTTTCATGTTTCAGCATATTTTGAAATTCATTTTCTGGCAACACTGATCAGGAGAAAGAAGAAGATAAAAAGCAATATTGGGCAATATTGAAAACATTGGTTTGGCAGCTCTAATAAGGAAGGATTGCTGTTGTTGTTAACATATCAACTGTATTTCAAAGAATTTCTCTGTAGAATAAATAAAACAATACTTAATATGTCAGTAGATTATTTTTGGTTGATATGTATAAGGGATTGATATTATAGTACAAGTTTTAACATTTCATTCGATTAACTTAAAATAATTTCATTATCACAGTTTTCCAGAATTTATACAAATTTGTTTCCGGTTATAAGTTTCCATTAAAAGTTCGCTTTTATTCACCGTAAAAATTTATTTCTTTTTTGATTTTCATTGTACTTTCGGAAAATATTTAATTAAATTAAATCAAAATAAATAATCATTATTATTCAACACTCTACACCGAGCATTTTAGGGCCAATCGCGAACTAGGTCACTGCATTCCACATAAATAACTATCCATTTCCTGATTAGCACATTTGCCTCAGTAATCTCAAATACCTTTCAGGCAGAGATACCTCACTAATTACGAAGCTCGTTAGTTAGTTTTGCAGTCTTCGTTAATGAGTCGTCCGTAATGATCACAGGACTCTTTCGGAAATAACTTACATAACTCTGGGAGTAAATAAAATTGTCATGAAAATTTCTCAAGAATCTGTCGTTTGGAATCGACTTTAAACTGTAGGTCCTACCACTCATGTTTAAAATTAAAACACACAACGTAAGTGATGTTAGAAGCTAGGTCGTAATCCTTCATAAAGGGTTGTAACCAACCCACATATGTGACTATATGTGCATGTTATTTTTATGTTATTTTTATTGAAAATATGCTTATATTTGACTTTAACTTCGCGGAAATTGTGTGGCAATTACGAGATTGATTTCCAAGTTCTCTATGCTTTTTAATTCCATCCTTCAAAAGTACAACTTGGTGTTTGAGTGAGTGAAGGTACAATATACATACATATGTAATGGGTTATCAATTAGTCGAATCTTACCAAATACAATACAATTCTTTTTATATGTTTTTAATTTTATAAACATATATATGGGCAATTTCGTGTCAAGTGACCCAATTTTTAAAATCGATGTCTTCTTGACCACAAAGCTCTTAAAGGAAAAGAACTAAACTTTCTTTGAGCAAAAAAAAAAACGTCCATTAAAAAAAAATATAGTGCATATGGTTAAATTTAAAAACTTTGGATTTGAGTTAAAATATTTTTTTTCTAGATATGCCTCTTGCTACTAAGTGCCCACAAAGATCTTAAAGGAAATGGTCTAAGTTTTCTTTTGAGGAAAAATAAAAAAACTCCATTTCGAAAAAAAATGGGGGAAAATGAAAATGGTAAAAAATAATTTTTTTGATAGATATCCCACTCGCATCCCATTAAGCGATTATGAAGGCCTTAAAGGAAATTTTATAAGCTTTCTTTTAAACAAAAAAAAAAAAGGCCCAAATTTAAAAAAAATTAAAAAAAAAAAAATAATTTAAAAAAAAAAATAAAAAATTTTTGCTAGGACCAATAGGTGAAAAGTTACACACATTTTAAAAAAACCCTGTATGACCAAAATGTCCAACTTTGACCCCCTCTAATTTGTGTCTGGCCAACTAGCCAATAGTACTAACCTTGGTGCAAATTTCATCCAAATCGGAAGACATCGATTTTAAAAATTGGGTCACTTGACACGAAATTGCCCATATGTATATATATATACTCATATATGCATATACCATATGTATGCACAAAATATGAATTCCTATAATTCTACAATTATTTGTATATAAAATTATATGATTTAAATCTGTACTTATTTACATATTTAGCGTAATAAGTTTTAATTATCACAAATGCTTCCATTGTGTAGACCATCAATATTTATTGTGTGAACCAATAGCTGTTTTGAAAAATGTATAGCAGAGGCAGACATATTTATATTATGGCATGAGAGGAAATCGATTATATTTTTATTGGAATTAATTATCTAATAATTAATGTCAGTTATGGATGATTATAACATTGTATTTTTTGTATTATGCTGCATATGATTTATAGTATTTAATGTAGCGGCCTACAGGGACATGGCTCCATACATAAAATAATGGAATATATAAGGAGTAGTGCTCGATAATTGAAATTTGGCGCTGAAATTATTGATTATTGATGGAATCATTAAAAATTATTCACGTCCATTGTCATTACTATCTAAAACGCTTAAAATATTTCATATTCAAGTAAAAGTTTTTAAATTTAATACGTACTTATAGACAAAAGGCGCATGATAATTGCCATTAAAATCGATTGACACCAATAGGACTTCATACCTTAATTTGCAATTCCTTTCATGTTAAGGAAATATTGTAAAGTTGTTTAATTGCATGTAGAAAAGAAAAATTATAAAAAAAAATTTGAAATCACTCGATCATTTCCTTTGTAAGAATAAACAAAATTAGTGCAAAATGCCCCTTTATTTATTCATCAATTATTATTTCCTTAACGACATCATCTAGTTCTCAAAAGATATTTATAAAGTTGACGTCTTATAGTATTTATAAAGGAATCAGACGATTCCACGAAATTTTCTAATGCTTTGTAATATGAGGAAGATGCTGTTATCAGTATAAAGGTCTTACACGCATTTCCTATTAAATTACATTAAGGGCCATTATTACAACTTGCCGCTAAACTTGGGCTTAATTGAAGGTACCTTTAGCTAAAGGGAACTGTATAACTTTACTTTTATTATTATTTTTATTACATATTTTATATTATTATTTTTATTATTATTATTTATGTTATTACAACTTACAGATAAAATAAAATTAACTTTTTCAAAAATATGGCAGTGTCGGAGCAATGTCTATAACAGTGCACAATTAAACAAGTTTTTTTTTTAAAGCAGTGGTAACGACGAGGCTTCGTTTTGTTGTTGTATATGCTCATTTTGTTTATATTTGAAGTTGAAAATAAGCAAGTTCAAACATAAACTTAACTTTAAAATTTACCGGTAGGATGATCCTCCTTTTAGCTTAACGCTTACTTCTACCATATTGCACTTATAATAACGACAAACAATTTATCTGCCCGTTAAAATCCTACCTTTAGTTAACGGCAAGTTGTAATAATGGCCCTAAAACTATTATATATTCACCCTTATTCTGGTTGTCGTCGTCGACGTCGTCTTGCGTCGACAGTTTAAAATTGGTATTCTGTTTGTCGTTATGAAAGTTATAGATGACTGTCGACACATATTTGGTATTCTGTGAGTCAATACGCCGTCGATATTGTGTTGTGTCGACTCTGATTTTATCGACATCATTTTTGGTAACGACGACGACGGCGACGACGACGACGACAACCAGAATAAGGGTGATTATATGTTATTATATCTATATATTATATATTATTATATATATACAGTGGCTCCCAGCTTATTTTAACCAGCACCTTTAAAAAAAATTAATAAGAGTTTATAGAATATGTTTAAAAATTAAACAAAAAAGTTTTATTCAGTCTGAAATTTATGGGCAATTTGTGATCAAAACGTCCGCCAACACCAGATTTCGAAAAAGAATAACCTTATAGCAGCTCTGAAAAAGGAATGGACAAAAATAACTCTCCAAACCACTAGGAAGTGGAATCAATGCAAAAAAGACTGAAAGCTGTAATTAAGCAAATAGGAGGTCATACTAAATTTTGAAATTAAAACAATTAGTTAATTAATCATTTAATTGTTTGTTTATAGTAAGTGGTTGAAATAAGCTGTGACGAATTAAGTAAGTTTACATTTGAGACTGAATAAAACTTTTTTTCTTAATTTTTAAACATATTCTATAAACTCTTATTCAAATTTTTTTAATATCTTGTTTCGTTTCGAAATTATATGAGCTTAATTTTTTTTAAAGGTGCTGGTTGAAATAAGCTGGGAGCCACTGTATGTATAAAATTTAATGTATGTTTGTATGTACCTTATAGAATCGTAAACTCTGCATTTGATCATGTTATGATCTTTAGCAAAGTTGTTGCGCATGAGCCGGGGAAGGTTTCTAGGTTGGTATGACCAATTTCCGACAGGTGGCGCCACTTAAAATTAATAAAAATGAATTAAATCGTAAACTGTGTATTTGATCATTTCATGATCTTTAGCAAAATTGTTCCGCATGAGCCGACGAAGGTTTCTAAGTTGGTATGACCAATTTTCGACAGGTGGAGCCACTGAAAATTACTAAAAATGAATTAAATCGTAAACTGTGCATTTGATTATGTTATGATCTTTAGCAAAGTTGTTGCGCATGAGCTGACGAGAGCTTATAAGTTGGTATTACTAATTTCCAACAGCACTTCAATAAATGTTCATAATCGAAAACCTCTACATTTTTATGTCAATTTTTTTTAAATGAACAAAATCAATAAAATGATTCTAATTTGTTTTAGTTGGAGGCGTAGCAACGCACGCAGGGTACGGCTAGTATTATATATACATTACTTTTGTTAAAACAAATTATTGATTTTTCTTAATGAAATAGTTCCCTATAGCAAAAGTATCATTAGATTTTTAGATAGTAATTGTTAAAATAACGCTTTTTTGTCAGCAACACTGTGATTTTAATAATTATAAAAAATATTTAAAATGATAATAAGAGATAGATAGAAAGAAATATTATTTAATTAAATATGTATGAGAATTGATGATAATTGAAATTAAAATATTTCTGTTATATTTAATTATCCTGTGAATAAACAAAGTATAAAACATCATTACAAAAAAAAAAAAAAAATTCTTTGGGTTATCACTTCTAAAAATTAATAGTAAATAGATTTTTAGCAATAACAAAAAAATATGACGACAGAAGAGAGAATAGAAAAATAAAGTATTCGTTTTCCAACATTTTAATTTAAATATGCTTTATTACGCGGCCGGTGAGAAGATTAGCTATAACCAACTAACGTCTGTGAATTAATCGCCTTCTTGAATTTCGGTCACACAGTTTCATAAATTCCTTAATTTTTCTGGCAGTTGGCAACTACAAAATCAAAACTATTGTTACGCGGACAAAAACAAACTGAACATAAATAAGGATACAAAGCAAACCGATAACAACAAAATTTACATGTCATATAGTAAACAGAAATAACACACACGCAAATACATAGGAATTTACGAGAAAGAAATAAAAAAGATCAGAAATCTAACAAAAACTATGCGTAGAAAGATCTTGAAGTTAGCAGACATAATTAAATAAAAGAGAAGGGAGCGACGAACAATATGGACACGCAGTTGTGATTAGTTAGTCAGTATTGGAACGCCAATCTGTAACCAGAAGTTGTACTAAAAACTGAATGTTAAGCACAATGGTATTGAATATAGCTGAGTTTGATCTTTATCAAAAAGAAGCGTGAATAAAATTGATACCGCTGTGTTATAAGTTTAACCTATATGCATACATACATAATTGGTCATTACCACCCTTAGCCAGGATTACGGCTTAATTTCTTACATCACTTACACTGTGTTTTGGTTAATTTTATACCACCGACTAGACTTCGGCGACTTCAAGTTTAACGGTGAACGTCGAAGTTTTGTTTAATTCAATATTTAGAATGGATCTTGATTCCATATCGAATTGATAAATCCGTTACTGGCTTTTCGGTAGGCAGAAAATTCCACTCGCTATGAACTTTCAAGTGTTGAAAAATTTGTTTAGAGACTGGGTTAGTGCGTCATAATTTTTTTGTTGTTAACCCTTTCATGCCCGATTTTATTCGGCCAGAGCTAGAAATTTTTTAAGGACATGTATTTGTTAGTCATGGCATAAATATGAAGTGATATTAAATTCAGAGTCCTACGTATTCTGGTTTTAACGTTATAAAATGTTGCCTACAGGCAACATTGGGCAGCAGTGGAAAATTTTTAATGAAAGTCTTATTTTTATACATTCGTATTTTTAAATTTTTTTCATTCTAATTTCTTATGATATGAAAGAAAACAGTTTTTTTGTGGACTTGAGCACAATTGTACATTACACTTAGAACAATTGGATCTTGGAATTCCGGTTTTGCATAGTCTACATAGGCCTTTTGCTCCCCATTCTGTCCAATGACTTTTGTCATCAAAACGTACCGCTTTTGGTGGATCAGCTACGTATTTTCTTCTTCCCCTCTGTCACCATCATTATCATCCTCAGACTCATTCCAGTCAAATTCCACAATTCTTTGTATTTCTATGTGAAACAAGCCTTTTGGACGCATGTAAATTTGGTACATTATGGACCTATGCCATAAAAAAAATTCAAAAATTTACCGTTATTTTTTAAGTTTGAAAAATTTATATTTTTTCAATTTGGCATTAGCACGTGCCTACGCAAATTCGAATACCGATTAACTGAACACCTGTAGTGATAAGTCATTGATTTTTTTTAAGAATATGCGTTTTCTATCAAGCTTGTTTGCAAAAAAGAAATTTTT
Organism: Sarcophaga caerulescens; assembly: GCA_927399465.1. Taxonomy (NCBI): domain Eukaryota; kingdom Metazoa; phylum Arthropoda; class Insecta; order Diptera; family Sarcophagidae; genus Sarcophaga; species Sarcophaga caerulescens. The sequence goes on along the minus strand of OV656872.1, from coordinate 50,866,764 downwards.
TACAAAAATTTAAAATAACGGAATTTATGAGCAAATATGTACAATGTTGCCTATAGGCAACAACGGGCATGAAAGGGTTAATAAAGTATAGCAGACAAAAATCTCTGCTGGGAATCGAACCCACAAAACTCACACTCGCAGACAGCAAGCACATTAACAGCTAAATTTCTTATCTTTATAGTTCTTATTTAATATTTCTACAATTTATTCATTTATAATCAGTCTATAAGTTTTGTGTAAAATCGTTTATTTTTAATTTTTTTTTCTATTTTCAGACTTAAAAATTCCTTTGAATGAAACGCACGTACTAAATTTCTTAGATTTCATAAGTTTTTTGTGCAAAATTTATCAATTCATAAAAAGTGCTTACAAAACTTTTTATGGTAATTAAATTATTCGTGCAATTAAATAATCGTTCTTAGAAAAATAATTATAACAAACAAAAAATGTCTAGCTTGATGACATTCTAGTTCTATACCTTTGGGATTTGCAAACATTTTTCTTTCAAATCGAACACATCGTAATCGTCATTGTACGTGTATGATTTTTTAAATAAATTTGATTGATTAAAAGTTACACGAAATTCAATTTAAAAATAATTTATAAAAATTTTTTCAATTTAATGTTATTTGTGGGAATTGACTTGAATGAAGCCAATTAAATTTAAAGAAAAATAAAAATTATGCACATTGCCTGGTGGTGATAAATTAAGTTAAAAAAAAGATAAAATAAACGATGAAAATATTTGAGTTTAATGATGAATCTTATTAAAATAAAGTTTATGATGAAGAAATTCTAAAGAAAAATGAGTTGTAAATGATTTCAAAGTTAAATTTTAAAAAGGAATCTCACCCCTAAGGAGTATATAAGTCGACTCTGATTTTACTCAGGCGTTTGTGTTGTCTATGTTGGTTTATTAGACGAGAGGCCACGGTTCAAACCTCAGGTCAGATATCTCGATCAAAACACAATATGAAAAAAATATAACTTCGGCGACTTCCCTCAGCAGATTTCCGGCAAAAACTCTGAGAGTAAATAAAAATTGACATGAAAGGTTTCTCAGAAAAATTTGAATTTAAAATTGAAATTGATTTTAAACTGTAAGTCACGCCATTTATGGATAAAATTAACACACACAACATAAAGTTGTGTGAGAAGCTTGATCGTGATTGGAGGGTTGTAATGACTAGTTATGTATGTATATGTATATGTACGATTCAAAATCTAGTAGATAACATTAAATCTTGGTAAGTAGATTGAAGAGACTAAAAGTAGAGAAAACAAAAAATATTGCAATTCTATCTGATAATCAAGTTGCTATTCGAGCACTTAGCCTCTATGCAGTAGACTGTCTGAGTAAGATAAAACGTCAAATTAGGGATAATACGTCCGTCTATGCTGGATATTTGGCTTGTAGGAGTTTAAGAAAATAACCAGACAAATGAACTTTTCAGGAAGTCAGCTCCTATGCCAATGAGAGAGCTGAAATAGTTTGAAATGGCCTGCTTATTGAAAGTAGACAGATTTTAGATGGTCTAAACTTTTGCTAAGCAACTATTATAGGGAAGGATTTGAGCTTTGCAGCGGGCAAATTTATGGAGAATAAAAATAAAAATATTTTCAACTTCAAATTACATATTCTGTGAGGAGAAGTTAAAATCACTAGAGCTCCATGTATATGCGTAGTGAATTCATTTCATTGTAAGACATTTGGACGTTTATTAAGTCTTAGGCATCGAGTAGTGCTTATTGAAAATGACCAGCATCTTCTAGGTACGTCAGGGTAACAAGATGGACAACAATTGTGTGGAACTGTGGGGACGTCAGATCAATACATTACATTAATGCTTGGAATACTTGGAATATTTCACCAAATCACTTCGAGTCCAGAGATCTTTTTAAAATCGATGTTAGATGGCAGACAAATTGAACTTGAAGTCAAGATATTAATTCAAATTGATCATACAACCATGTACTTATTGTTTATGTTACTGATATTACAATCTTTTCAAAACATTGTAAATAAAATTTTCCATAACCTGATTTAAATTAAGTTACATTGTATATTTTATTAAACGAATGTAAATAACAATCATTTTCTGTTTTAATTTCAATATTTTTTTTTTCTAATTTATAGTATTTAAATTTTTAATTACTCTCAAACGCACTAACACATTTGGGTTTTTGTCGAAATCTGTTTTTCTATTTGCAATTCACTTGCAAAATCGCATTTCCTGAGAGCCGAAGCTCATTAAACAATCAAAACAACCAAAACTGATGGCACCCACAAGCACCACAAAGTTTTTATGCAACATTTACCAACCGTAAAAAAACTCTCCCTGCATTGACCTAAATTTCTTCCACTCATTGTAATTAAATGCTATTTTTCTTCAAATTTTTTGTTTTTGTTGAAAATCTAAAAAATAGCAACAACAACAGCAACTCTAGATTTGATTAAATCCCTCCATCGCCAATAGAATTTTCGTAAAGTGTTACAGAAATAAAGGAAATGTTAGATTTATGCAAACGGAATTACAACTAATTTAACAACAAATTAATTTTTTTTTAATTTTAAATTTCTATACACTTAATTGTTGTTGTTGTTGTTTTTGTTTATATGTTTATTTTCATCACTAACGTACAGCTATAAAGCGAAAAGAAAATATAATCTTGTCGTTTGAGCTCTATATATGGATCAAATGGATTCTAATGCAGTTTAATTGCTTTTTGTTGTAAAGATTTTCTGGGAGACATTTTCTTCTCGTTTTCATTTTCCTCTTCTTGATAGAATTGAAAAATAAAGTATTTCCAATATACGACAACGACATCAGTTCAAGTATATTAAACTAGTGGAAAGACGGTGAGAAACTGATTGTGTTCATAAATATAAGTATGTGTACAGTATCGGTCATAATTAAAACACCTTTTGACGATTGGAAATATGATGTATAACGACATAAAGTGAATTGAAAATATTTCGCAAAGCGATCAATAATTTCTAGGTTTATGCTGTCGTGGTGCATATCACCGGTATATTCTGGAGGATGTCCACGTAATCATCGCTATGTGAAGATTTTGAAGATCTTGATTAAAAGAATCAAATAAAAATAAAAACCAAATGTCGTAGTGAAAACCGCATTATATAGTCGATTACCAGTAAAAGCGTTTTCATATCAGCAAAGGACAGAAATGCTAGACTTGAGTTCGCCAACAGTCCACATCGATTGGAAAATAGTTCGGTTGGTTGATGAATTCAAGTTTTATTTAAAAAATTCAGATGTAATAAGGGAGGGATGACGATTAAAAGTTGAAAGGCTAAATCCTAAGTATTGTGAAGCAATTGTCAAATAACTGGACCGATTTATAAGATCAAAAGAAAAATGGAACAATTTATGTATCGTGACATATTACAAAATCTGATATCGATCTACCCAGACGAAGAGATGCTACAACCATGGAGGTTCTAACAGAATAACGATTCCAGGCCATACGAATGTCGTGTTCAATCATCAAACAGGATGTCAAAGCTCAGGTTTGAAATCTCGAGCTTTCTTCTCCTAAGCCAACATATTCTCAATAGGCACGGTGATCACAGGAAAACAGTACTCATGCCAAATTTATCAACTAATATGAATAGTTAATGTCCTATCAGCTATCCCTACATATGCTAATCCATTAATATTAAATATTTGATTTAAAAGTACGATAGCTGGCCTAAACTTAAAGAAGGTCACAGGTAGCAAAATGCATTTTAGATGCATTTAGTTCCTTTAAGTATTATAACAACATTAAGACTAGACAATGGTTTGTTTTTATTATAATTATGTTAACGAAATACTTTGCATTTAATGGCAACACAGTATTCTACTTGATGTAAACACTCTTATAAAAGCACGATGCAACTAGATATGATAGTCAAGAAAATGTTTAGTTTTCCATATTGAAAATTATATTCCACTTGATGTAAACAATCTTATGACGTAAATACATTTGGTGGTCATAAAAGACCATAAAAATTTTCCGTTTTCTATTTTCCATTGCATTTAATTTCAATATTCCTACTGTCTTTATGTTTTTATTTTATTAACTACAACCACTGCTTAAGATTTACCATTCCTGATACTATAAAAATATGCATCAATTTAAGGAAATAGATGTGCATACTTTACATGTATGTAAAGGTAAATAATTTACACCGAGTGTAGCGATGAATTAAAATATTAATGTTGTTATTTGTGTTGTTATTGTATTTATTAGAAACGAAATAAAATGCATAAAGTAATGCAAAATGCATTATATACATACATACATACATGCACAGTCTTATACCTATTTATCTGCTCGCTATGGTACGAACACTCTTTAATACCCATAGATTTCTCTCGTAACATTCATTAGGATTTCGTTATTAATACGAAAATAATCTAATAATGTTTAGTTTATAAGGAAATTTCGAAGAGAGACAAAAGCAATGAGTGGGAAAGAGAAAAAAAAAAAGAAACTGAAAGAAATTTATGTGTTAGAGAGAAGGATACGAAGACAGACAGAGAGAGATAGAGAAAGGGAAAGCCTGGGATAAAGTTTATAAAGCAAAGTAAATTTTTAAGCTTTTCTTTCTCTTTGTTGTGTTGCTGATATATTTTGTTTTTCTTTTTTCTATTTTCACAGAAAGTACAACACAACATAACAAGCATGTTTAATATCTTTCTTTCATTATAACGAAAAACAGAGTTGAGCAATGAAACTGTAGTTTCTTGTCTATTTCTGTGGTTGTGTATGTGTGGCTTTTATGTTTTGGTTTTGTACGTGGATCAATGTTTCTACAGAAATATTGATGTACACACACATAAGTATGTGTGCAGCAGTTGGTGTTTATGTTTGTTTTATTGTTGTATGTAAAGTCTTATAAGAAAATTATTCTGTTGCTTTAGAAACTATACTTTTTGTTGTTTATTTTTGCTCTTTTTCAGCTCTTACACTACGACAATGTCAACAACTTTCTACCACCTTGTTTTTGCTCAATACAACAAAAACCTGGGGTGTTAATATTAGCAAAAAAAAATACAAACACATTTATATATACATACATACATACACATACATACACTTACAAAAAACCTTACTTGTATACACATTAATATTTTAGCAACCTTAAAACAACAAAACAAAAAAAAAACTCAATTACTAACACTAATACAAGACTCATATTAAGCTACCATAATGCCAACAAATATTACAGTTGCAGGCAGAATTAAATTATAATTGGCAATAAATTGCTGTTAAAGAGAGAGAGATAGAGACTCAAAATGAAATATGCAAATAGTTTTAATTGCAATGTCCTTATGTTTCCTAGCAAACACTGTAAATGAGGTGGGTTATAGTTTTTATTTTCTATTTATTTTACAATAGTTTACATTTGTCGCAACAGGAAATGGTTTAATTAAAATTCCAGCAAAATCATTAGGGGTAATTGCAAAATTTTTGCTCTTTTTTCTTTGTGTATTAAACGGTAAAAACATTTTGTTGAATACGAGTACTTGTCATACATAGAGATGGTTATACATAGGAAAAAAACAGAAGAAATTGAAATTAAATGCAATTTCAGTTTTATGAAGTAGAAAAACAAAAATAGAAAACCATTAGAAATGAAATAATAGTAACGTTTTGAAAATGAACATTTTAAAGCGTAGAAGGAATACAAATTAAAAAATCGATAAAAATAATTTTGCATAAAAGTTCTTTACGATCATTTTTACGGCAGTAAAGTTTTTAATACCGAAAGGATTATACTAATTTATTTGAAATTTATCAGTTTAGCTCTTAAGAAAATAGTTTCAACTCTAAAACGTAAAGGCTATGTAATCTAATAATACAGCTTGTTTAAGGACTTATCTTATCTCTGTATTTAGAAATGATTGAACGTTTGAAACATTAACGTAAATTTTTTAAGTTTTTTCATTAAAAAAATTAGATACATTATGGAGATGTTATTCACTTTTGATTTGATAATTTTTAGTGTTGAAGCCGCCGTAGTGTTGTAAGTAATGTGTTGGCTTATTAGACGTGAGGCCACAGTTCAAACCCCAGTTCTCAGACATCTCCAACAACAAAACGAAACATGAAAAAATATTACTTCGGCAGCTTTCTCTCAGTAGATTCCTGACAAAAATTTTGAGAGTAAATAAAATTGCCATGAAAAGTTTCTTAAAAACTGTCGACTTTAAACTGTAGGTCCCGCCACTCTTGTATAAAATTAACACACACATTTGTGGTGAAAGAAGCTAGGACGTAATCCTTACTAAAGAGTGGTAATGACCGATTATGTGTATATATGTATGTAATTTTAATATTAAAGATACCCATTGCTCCGGTCCAAATATTTTAAAATAACATAAGAACCAGTTTACAGTAGAACTAGATACACAAAATTGGTTTATGTTTATGGGTAAAAAATTCAAATTTTTTTAAATTTGAATTCCGTGTTAAAACAGAACGAAATTGAAGCATTTCTGTATCGATTGATTACGAGCTATAAAGAGCTTTAAGAATGCCGAAAAGGATCATAGATGGAGCGAGATAAATTGATGACCAGTATTGACATTGAGAATGATAATGCTGTGTATCTGATGGAGTTGGAAGGGAATTGTTCATTATGAGCTTCTACAATGTGGTCAAACGATAGATTTTGGTCACTTCTGTCTACAATTAACGAGATTGAAGCAAGAAATTCAGTTATAGTGGTTTGAATCGATCGACAGAAAGGCTGTTAATTGTATTACAATGAGTCTAAATGCTGGCTTAGGTTAAATTAGATGAGCGGGTTGCTTGCCGTTCACAGGCATGTTCACTCGGTTGCCCATATGATCCATTGTGTTACCCAGTGTGAGGTATGCTCGAGCTCTGGACGAAACCGGCCAGATATCTTATTGGCACGTTCGCCACCATGCCCATACCATTTTCAAACATTCTGTCACCCAAAAACCGATGACGTCTGTTCTGAAGTGCAGGGCACTCGTCGTTTCTGCCACATCATGGCAGCTTTTGCATTAATCTAGGTGGGGCAGACCGAGCTTGTCAGCGAAACTGCCAATAGCGAAGTATCCCGAATGGTGCTTTAACTGGTCCACCATCTTACATAACCTAAAGATGTTGAGTTACAATATGTGACAGCGTGGCTAGGACATTCTGATGTATAGCCCGATTCATGCATTTTTGGATTATCATCAGCATAATCTCTACAGATTTCCTGTAACATTTTTTAGATCATAAATAAAAAAAATACACACACTGAATTTATTCACTTTAACATTACCAATATTATATAATGGTGTCTATTGAAAATAGTATCTAATGAAGTCACCGTGGTCTAGTAGATAGTGTGTTGGCTTATTTAACGTAAGGCCAGTTCAGACAACTCCCACCGAAATATGAAAAAATATTTCTACGGCGACTTCCTTTAAGCAGTCTTCTGGTAAAATCGCTGAGAGTAAATAAAAATTGCTATGAAAAGTTTCTCAATAACCTGTTGTTCGGAGTCGATTTCAAACTGTAGGCTCCGCCACTCATGGATAAAATTAACACACACAACATGGGTCATATGAGAAGCTATGTCGTTATTCTGACTGAATGGTTGTAATGATTAATTACACAGCCCTGCATGGGTTTTGCAAATAAGATGGCTCCAGGTGTTTCCGAAGGCATTTTGGGCGCTAAACACGAATCTGGGTTCAAAAACTTTCCAAATTTGCAGGGCTGTGTTATGAATGTTAAGTATTAGGGGTTTTTAATAACTACTTTGTTTAATAACAAGTTCTCCACTCAGTTTTAAATAAACTCATCTCTCTTACTCGTCAAAAAGAAATCAAGAAGAATATTTCCTGAGACTGAACTTCTGATCACAACTTCGTATTCTTATTTTTTATACGACAATTCATAATCTAATGAAAAAATGTATTATTTTTATAAATATTTTTATGTTTTAGAAATTATTCCAATACAAAAATAACATTTATTTGTAAAACAATTCGTTTTATATATAATTTATATTGGAAAATAATAAAATAGAAATATTTGATATATTTTCTCGGTTTCAAATCTTTTAAAATCCTAAATACAAATTCTCAAAACATAATTTTCATTACAAGTACGCATCTTAAAATTCTATTTCGATAACTTATTTCATATACATTCAATACAAGAAAATATTCAATTCAATTACTTTGGTAATTGGATTTTCCTACTCTTTGCTCTACCAGTTCACTTTATTTAAATAGTTTTCATTTCTTTCTTTCTTTTTCAAATTCCTTATTTAGATTCGTTTTTATTTTTTGCTTTATTTTTTTTTTTATTTTATGAAAATTGTCTTTAATTTCGTTTTGTTAAAATGAAAATAAAAAAGTACAGAGAATAAAACAATTTTTTTTTTCAATTTTAATTAAAGATTATAAATATTTATGAATTATCAATAAGAAAATAAAAATAAAATACAACAAGAAAATAAAAACCAAAAAATATAAACAAGAGAAGACAAGAAACAAGCAATTTATCAAATGTTAAATACAAATTACAAAAACAACAATAAAATTATTTTATTTTATACGAATTAGATAACCGATAACATTTTATACAATACGATAGCAGCCAAACTCTTATAATAATCATCAGTGCAGATTGAAAGTATGGATAACACACATACATACAAGGCGGTTATAGTCGATCATTCTTTTCCGTAGAAAATTTACATTGATTTCGGTTTCCATGTGTTACAGTTATTTTATCGCATAGGGTCGTAGAGGCCAATTTAAACATCAGTAAACATTTTAGTATCAGTTAAAGTAAGTTATGAATAGTGTCTAGTGAAATCCATTTAAATAATCGTTGGCTTTTCAGTCGTATATCGATCGAAAATTTGAAAAAAAGAAATTGTGTCTAAAATGCGCATCTCACTTGGTCTACGATGTTTCAACAGAGTGTTTCGAAAAGAGAAAAACTTATTTTAAGGCCGATTCATAATCATGCATGTGACATTGGTACACACTTCATACCTAAGACTAAGGAACAGACAAAGCAAAGGACTGGATTAGGAGAACCATGTCCAAAGAAAGCAAATATAATTTCATTTACAGCATTGTATTAAATTTTCATGAAATTGAAGAAGTCACCGTACTCTAGCAGGTAGTGTGTTGGCTTATTAGACGTAAGGCCCGAGTTCAAATCCCAGGTCAGACATCAAAACGAAAATATGAAAATATTTCTTCGGCGACTTCCTCTCAGCAGATTTCTGACAAAAACTCTGAGAGTAAATAAAATTGCCATGAATAGCTTCTCAAAAATCTGCCGTTCGGAGTCGACTTTAAACTGTAGGTCCCGCCACTCATGTATAAAAATTAACGCACACAACATAAGTGGTGTGAGAAGCTAGACTGTAATCCTGACTGAAGGGTTAAAATGACCAATTATGTATGTATGTTAATTTTTTGTACCGATCATTATAACCTTCTAGTAAGGATTACGACCAAGTTTCTCACACCAGTTATGTTGTGTGTGTCAATTTTATACATGAGTGGCGGGGAACCTGCAGTTTAAAGTCAGACAGATTTTTGAGAAACTTTTCATAGCAATTTTATTTACTCTTAGAGTTTTTGCTAGAAAACTGCTGAGATGAAGTCACCGAAGAAATATTTTTTTTATATTTCGCTTTGTTAGGAGACGTCTGACCTGGGCTTTGAAACGTTACCTCGCATCTAGGCTACGGCAACTTTGAATAATATAATATAAGCTATTGCTATAATAATTTTAATCAATGTAGTCTCTCACATGAGATTTTCTATCGCCTCATCGAATGTCTAACTCAACTGATGTAGGGTATAATTACAACAAAAACAAACAATGTATTTCATTAAAAAAAAAAAAAAAACATCAAAAAAAAAACAGGAAAGAAAAGAACAAAAAAAAAAAAATAAACGCTTTTTATGCAAATTTTTTTACGATTGACCTACAAAAACAATTGACTTTAAGTGTTGAACCACAGACTATCGGCAATTGACAGTTGTACAGCAGCTACAGCTAAAACAATCTAACAAACATCAAATGTAATAACAATACGAAAGATGAAGTCAAAGTGGAAAGAATTTGAAAATCCAATACCACGACAAATCCAATTCTCTGGAAAGAGACAATAAATTATTTCGATTGTCAGGATGCCACAGAAAGGACATAAATATTTAAGATGAATGCTTATTAGCGATGGTTAAAAGATATTGTCCGTTTTTGTTCTTTAGAAATGATTGCTGTTACAAAAAACTTTGCAATCTAACTAGGGAAACGAAACAAAAATTTTGATAAATTTGGCTAATAAAGAGCGTGTGGAATTTCTTAACCGATTCTGGTTAAATAATAAAATAAAATAAATAAATACATAATAGAAATACATATGAAATCGGAGTCTTCTGTCAAACGATTTCCGAAGTCTATACGTTACGTTGGCTGCAGTATGTTGGTAGTTTTACTAGAAACCAATGCTTTATTAAGATCCACATGTTATATTGGCCGCTTGCTTTTTTAGATCAGGCGTGAATTGAGCCAATTTTTCATACGCAGCTCTGTAGTGAAATGTTTGTCATTGATAGAAACGAAGAGGTAAAACATCCATTTCACCGTTTTCAGAATAAGTTTTGACTGGGGCCGCAACATGGGGCTGAGCGTTGTCATGATGGAAAATTACGGCCTAGTGTCTGGATGCATATTTTGGGCGTTTTTCGATATTTGCTTGTTTCAAATGAATTAATTGCTGTCTTTACAGACAGTGCGTGATAGTCTGGCCCACTTCTATCAGCTCATAATGGATCACACCCATCTGATCCCACCAAATTCAGAGCATTACTTTGGCGCAATGGATATTCTGCTTGGCTGTAGCTTTTGCTCGTCGCCCGCTCTTCACATGCGGAAGTTCTGGACCACTACAATCAAAATAACAATGCCATATACATTCACAGAAGCCGTTGTTGTTATGTAATAAGAGATGGTAACCCTATAATCCTAGAACATGCTATAAAAAGTGCTTCGATTAATAAAACTGCAACATAAAGAAAAACAGGAATATCTTTCCCTTACCCAATATTTATTGATAATAACTGACAAGACGGCAATCAAATTTTCCTTTTTACATAAATAAATACATTGAAAATATTATCATTTTTATTTTTTAAAAATCAAAATAAAAAATTCGAAATGAAATAATTTTTAAATAAAAAATTCAACAGACAAGGCAATCGTAATAAAAACCGCTAAAAAATATTAGAAAAACATTGTAAACATGGTACACGGTTACAGGCTGGGTAAATAATAAAAAAAAACCTTCGAAATTAATTCAGCGGGAGACTAAAAAGTTTCACTGGCAAATAGGCGAAAGGCAACAAGAATCACCATTAAAATCCCTAAACAATTTGAATACAATAAACAAACAAGGCAATAAATGATAAACAGAAGATGAAAATAATAAAAAAAAATAATAATAAATACAATAGAAAAGAGAATAGAAGAGAAGAGAATAAAAAAGTCATAAAAGAAAATGAAATGTAAATCAAATGAAATTAAAATGAAAACAACAATGATGATGGCAATCATGGACAAAAAACAAAAATATCAAAATATAGACTCATTTTTATCAATAAATTAACACCCGTGGCGATTATTGTGGTATCTTTACTATGAAAACTATAGAGAGATATGAAAAATTTATTAGAAGATGCATAAACAACAACAGCAACAACATCATCATTATTATTATCCATGCCCATGTTGTTCACATATACAAAAGAATTAGAATGAAATTCAAAAACTAGCAAACGACACAAATCAGACGCGCCACTCAATGATAAAAGGTTTAATTGGGAGATATTTGGAGAGTTAAAAAAAAACATAAGATTTTATGTTTTTATACTCTTTTTTTACTCTCTCCTTATTTCCTTATTCATGATATGATCGCCATAGTCGCCATAGTCTATTAAGTTATATGTTAGCTTATTAGACGTGAGGCCACGGTTGTCCCAGGTCAGACACTTGCAACAAAACGAAATATGGAAAAATCTTTCTTTTGCGACTAACTCTCAGCAGATTTGTGTCAAAAATTCTGAAAGTAAATAAAAAATTGTCATGAAAATTTTCTCAAAAATCTGTCGTTCGGGGTAGACTCTAAACTATAGGTCCCACCATTCACTTATAAAATTAACACACACAACATGGGTGGTGCGAGAAGCTAGGTTGTAATCCTGACTGAAGAATTGTAATGATCCGTTCATGAATCGTTAAATTGCATTATTCGTAGGCTTTTCACACACTCTCGCTTCAGATCTGTTCGATTTCGTGACGTTTTTGTATTGAGAAATGCGGTTCATAGAATATTTCTCTCTTAGTTCAGGTAGCACGCAAATATCAATCTTCTTTGTTTACCCAATGTTCTACAAATTGTTTGGTTCGGTGTGTGATGATTTATGCCTTGTCCACGTTAATTATGTGCCGGTTTCCGTAATTTTTTTCCATGATTTTATCGGTTTTTTTTTGGGAATGGTCAATCAGAGCGAGATGCGATTTAAATTTAACAGCTTGAAAACCGGTTAATCAGTTCTGGAAACAACATCGTCTTTTTGAACTACACAGAAGAATGTAATTTCTAATTTCTTCTAACAAAGTGAAGTTTAAAATGGTGACTTTCAAACTTGATATAGTGCGATGAAGCCTGATGCAATTAGTATTACTGGATTTTGGACATTTTGGAGTCATCTGCCGTCCATTTAAAAACTGACATCCTCGCGATGTCAGACTGAGTTCGGTCAAAGCATTTTTTAAACCGAAACATTAGATATCAAATTGGGTAGTGAACACCGCAATTATAAATTAATGCTGATATTTTATTTATATATTTATTTGCTTACAAGAGCTTTAAGAATGTTATTCTTTTATAGCTCAGTAGGATATCCACAAATTACATTGGTCATTAGTATTCCCTAAATTATAGTGCAATTTTTTTATAAAGTATATAACTAATACACAAAAAGGCAATAATTATATTTCATATAAAATTTCTATATAAAACATAAATGTTTTTTTTGTTTTTTTTTTTTTTTTAATTATTTTTTAAGACACTGTGTTAACGCGAATTATGAAAATTATGTCAAAAGATTTTCAAATACAAAAATTTATGGAAAGGCAGATGTACTGCCACTGTCTTCCTATGCTCTTGTCCTACTTGATAGGTTTGTAAAACGACTGGAAACCCACGATAACATTTTAATGAGAACTGTTTATGAAACACAGGTTGTATTTGACTGGTCAAACAGTATATATAGCTCACCTATTGGTATTATCGGAGAGGATATTTCTTCGCTATCAAACTCAAGTCAATACTGTTTACCGGAGTTTTACTCTTGATCTACTATTGGCTCAAATAGGGTCTAATTTTTTTATCCTAGTTAAGAATTTATGTATATATGTTGTTTAGTTTTAAGATTAGTTTTAAGTTTTTGATCTCAATGCTGACGTATTAGCAGTCTACGTAAACTTTTATTATATTTATTGAGCAATATAATTTTAATGTTTATTGTCTGATGTGAAATTCTAATAATCTTTTATTGTTAATGTGAGCATGTTGCGTTATCGGCTTGTATAAAGTCTTCAATGTTTATTAAAATAATACGTATAGTTTTAAGTTTATACAAATTAAATGTTATCGTTTTTTAGTTCTATTGTAATCTGACTATCAAGTCTTAATAAAAGAAAAATTGAAATTGAAAATTGAAATTGAGGACATACATATAGTCAAAAAGTGACTTCTTAAAACTGCTCTTTCTCGAAATGTTTTTAATAGTCATTGGTAAGGAATTCTGCAGTCCAATCTGCTAGTATTGACGTAAGTGTATCTAGGTATAATTAGAGTTGTATATCTAGTGGATCTACCAAATACAAGCTTCTCAAAGAGATAGGGTGGTTTCTTAAGATAAAGAAGATTATGTAAGAATATAATATTTTGCATCTGAAGGTAGTCGATTAAGCCCAAGATCATTTTCCTCCAGGACGATACACTGCTAAACCTAGTTAAACCATACACATACCGCGTAGCATTATTAAAAGATACTTGCAACTTATGTAGTGACAGAGAGTCCAATTTACTGTAAACCTCTGCAAAATAATTAATTAGTGGAAGTATTAATTGAATTATAAGTTTCCTCTTAACTTCAACTGGTGTGAAGTTAGACGACATTCGTAAATTACGAAGCAAGAGGTATACGTTACTCACAACATGATTAAGGTGGAATTGATCCAAAATCCTAAGTATTTAATCTTACTAATGTACACAAGAGATGTGTTTCCCAAATAAAAGGTCGGAAAATAACTCAAATCATATTCGCATCTACTGATTGATAGAATGTAAGATTTTCCAGGATTGAGCATAAGGTTATTATCCTCAGCCCATTTTAAAATAGACCTCAAGTCATAATTAAGTTTGTAACTTGTATCCTCTATCAGACCAATACGATTTGAGATGTACAGCTGAATATCGTCTGCGTATGCATGTACCTTAGTATACCTGCATACTGAAAATAAATCATTGACGAACATAGTAAATAGCAGGGGGCCTAACACAGACCCCTGTGGAACACCAGATGTTATACGCCTCAGCCCCGACTGCCTATTTCCAATAAATACCCTTTGGGCTCGCCCGTACAAGTAGTTCTCCGTAAGAGATAAAGCGGTATTTGTAAAAGTGCCCCAGTTTTCGACATAAGATTAAATGATCAACCCTGTCAAAGGCCTTTGAAAAATCCAGTAGACACATAAGAGAGAGGTTTCCTTTGTCATATTCGGGCCTCATGTCATCAATTACTTTCAAGACCGCAGTAGTACAACTATGAGCAATGCGAAAACCAGATTGGAATGGGGACAAGAGATTATTGTAATTCAGATATGACGTAATCTAATATTTGCGGACCGATTATTTCTTATCGATTTTTTAAAAGCTCCTCCCAAAATTAATTTTTCTATTTCCTACTACAGCTCTGTTTAATTTGAATAAAACTGAATTTATTTTGCATTTATTTTAGAAAATCTCTAAAAAAGAAAAAAAAAAATAAATAAATATTTTGTTAAACATTAAGAGAATTATTTTTAAATAATAGAAAAGCAAACAAGAAAAATTGTAAAAATAATATTAAAACAAACACAATGGCCGAGCGTTGGAAAAAAATAAAAACAAAAATACAAGAACAATAAATACGGAAAAGCATTTCTGGTCATTGGTCACCCCACGGGCGGCCTTACATTGTTTGCTAGAACATGTTATTCGTTTGGCACAAATGGGAGACCAAACAAGATAGCGAAATACACACAACGTGACGTCTACAAAAAAGAAATGTTAATGATTATTTGGCTATTCAAAAACGTAATAATAATGTTAATCGTAATGATGATGATGACAACTATAAAGTTTAGATGATAACGATATTGTACAAATCATTGATGACGATGATTGGAGAACAAATATATTTATATGAAAGAAAACGAACAGAAAAAATAAAAACATTAACGCTAGAATAGCTGGAGGGGGATCGTTTGTATTGAACTTATTATTATACAGTGTAGAATGAAGTGCTGCTGTTATAACTGTCATTGCTTTCAGACGTATGGGTCGAATTGGTGGTCGTTAGTGGCGTTTGAGGGTAATGCTGCTGTTTATTAAAGGAGAATATATTGCAAATCATAAAACAACAGACGCGAAAAAAATTGTTTTCAATTTGTGTACGTTTTTTTTCTTTTTTTTTTTTTTGTTGGATTTTCTTATTGTATTTTGCTGTAAGACTTGTTCTTAAAGTTTTTTATTCAGCTGTGTTGTTTTGTGTTTTTCTGCCACTAAAAATCCTCATAAATATTCATTACAATTATGAGGACTGGGCATACACCACAATGGCTCCCTCTGTGTAGTAAAATAATAACAGCAGCAGCAGCAGACGACCGCCAATATAAAAACACGCCATTAAACTATGACAGTATCTTGAGTAGATGAAGACATTTGTGGCCATGTAATAATGACAACAATACAATTGCATTGTAAATTTCATTTATAATTTTTTCTTATATTTCGTACAATTTTATTTAATTTTAAGTTTTAAATAAATTTCTTCAATTTGCTTAGGAATCCACAGCCACATATTGTGTACTCTCACCATAGACTAAAAAATATTCGTTGATATGTTTTTTTTCTTTCAAACAATAATTACAACAATTACTTCCATTTACTTTCAAAGTTGAAAGTTTATGTGCCGCTCTGCTTGTGCTCTTATTTCAAATTGGCGTAATTAATTCATGTTGTCCGGCAGACCTTCTCCGCCTCTTTGCTTTAAGACTTTAAAAGAAATTAAAAATTATTATTCAGTCGCATATTAATTTGTTTAAAAAAGAATTCGTGTTTTTTTTTCTCATATTCATAAATGATACTGTTTGCAGAGTAAAAACAAATTTGATGTTGTTAATTAATTGCAATTGTGATGACATAGAAAGAATAAAAGCAACAAGATGTCACAAAACATTGAATGGAAACATTGATAAAGTTGAATGACTTACTTCACAGTGTGTAATCGCATATGTAATGGCATATGAGAAAATGAAGTTTCTTCAACAGCATAAATTAATATTAAACAAGACTTTTAAAATATTCACAGATAAACTTCTGGTTTTTCACTTCTCATTTTTGCTAATTTGTTTGTTTTTAGGTGGTTCATGACAAGTTATTATTATTAATTGTCTAACTTAAAGAGATTCGGGATCATAAAACATGACGTATCTTTTAGCAATGGTTTGTGTGTGAAAATTTGTACTACAGTAGGTAATGTATTCAAAACAGCTTTCTTCTTAAAAAATTTCTTGTTTGGGACTAAGTCGCATCGCATTGTTCACAAAAGCATATCCTGAAAGTGTCCTTACTTACCTACTTAATTGGTCATTACAACCCTTTAGTCACGACTACAACCTAGTTTCTCACACCATCCATGTTTAAATAATTTAAAGTCGTCTCCGAACTACAGCTTTGGAGAAACTTTTCCCGGCAATTTTATTTATTCTTAGAGTTTTTTCCAGAAATCGCCGAAGAAATAGTTTTGCATATTTCGTTTTGTTCGAGATTTCTGCTCTGGCGTTTGAACCGTGGCCTCACGTCTAATAAGCTCAGACTCTACTCTTCAGATACGTTCTGAATGTGTTCCATCGAACTTAAATTGTTTCTAGTCAGCTCAATAAGCAATCTCATTACCATACTTAGTACAACAATATCATTCATTTCACAGAGGGCGTTGTTTCTAGAAAACGAAAGTGGCAATCGCCTCATTCTATGACTGTTATTGCAGACCAATTACTTGCTTACCTAATGTACCTACCGTTATCAGATCCAGACGATGCAGTAACTAGCAAACAGCAGCGAAATAGTTTTCTCGTTGCCGATCTGATAATATGGTCATCCGTACAATAACGAAATGTATCAATGAAATAATGGAAAAATTAAATAAGAGCGACACATAAGTGGTGCGAATATTGCGAGGTGACTAGGCATTTATCGCGAACGAATCGAAACCTTTTGAAGCGATACAATGTGTTGCTGCAAAGCTTTCGATGCAATTGTTTGGGAAAAAATGTGGGGTCCTGTCGAAAGCAAGAGTAAGATAGAGGATAAACAAATAGATCGACTCATTGAAGAAACTACTGCACTTAGGAAAATAAAGACGACTTCTATTCTTATTTCTTATTTTTATAGCGTTTTTTGTAATATATAATACTACAATATTGGAGAAATCAATTAAGATGCAGAATTTAAATAAAAATCAATCCTACGCTGAAAAATTAAAAATTTTAATGACACTCAAATCGAATACATGAATAACTTTTGCTATCTTTAAAGTTACATTGCATCTGACAGTGTAGCAATTATTAACGTAAATATGTATGTGCATAAAAAGCAAGAGCAGCGTTTCATAATTTGTAGTTTGAATACTAGAACTTGTTTGAATGTCGCACAAATACAAAATAAACATCAATAAGGCATGAGTTCACAAGAAAGGAAATGACACAAAATGTTGTCGAGTCTCGGTTGGCTGTTTTCCTGAAAATGTCAATTTTGTCTGATTAGGGATTTAGGGAAATCAGGAGTATCGCTCCATATGCCATCTAATAGAGCTTCAAACGGCGGTCGTTACAATTAATTTTGGTGCAAAGTACAGTCAATGCTTCAGCTGATGGCCGTTAACCTCCAGAAAGCATACAACCTGCACTCAAGGAATTCTGAATTTCAACCACGGGGAACATTTCATAGGAACTGTTCATAAATGACTACATTTTTCTCCGTTGAATACGTGAATCAACGGAAAAACTGATTTTAGGGACCGAAAATTCGAGTATTACGTACGAACAGTCATTATATACTCCCAAAATTGCCGGCAATAACCTGTTTACGTTGTTACCTATTTAGGATTTAAATGTAAATTTTTCGAACATGTCGCGTGCCTAGCAACCAATGTAGTTATAGTGCCATGTTCAATAACGTACCTTAACTAAGCAGGAGAATATGTGGATCTAACAAAATATAGTAACTGCGTGAAGTACGCTCTGTGACTGCATCTGAAATTGTTTTGGCTGGCACAATCGCACAATACTCTATTTCAATTTAATTTATAGGACGTATTTTCTTGTCTTTTTGATATCAAACGCCATGGAACAATTATCATTAAAGTTTTCTTTTTTATGGAAATTACCATATCCTAAGCCATAGCAAGAAAATATTCTTTATTTAAGAGAAAATATCCTAAAGAATATACTTGCAACTCTTACCCCTTTTGTTAGCAAAATAAATTCCATTTTTTTTTAATTTCCTTTAAATTCCCCTCATAATAGACCAAACCGCAGGATTTTTTTATGAGAGTAAAATAAAATAACCCTCTATAACAGACAACTTAACGAAAGAAATTTATTGCCCCTTAATGTAAAATGTCCCAGTATTTAAGCTTAGAAATGAGAGCGAGAGAGAGAGAGAGAGTGAAAGAGAGAAAAAGTGTAAAGGAGTATGTTCTCTCCGCTTAGTCATATAAATATGCAACAGGACAATTGTAATAACGGTAACTAACCTCTGCCACTATTTCAATTTCAAACAAATTTGTTTTCAAAAATATTCTCTCTCTCTCTATGGCTGTGTGTGACTCTCCCTCTATTTTTTAAAGAAATTTTGAGTATGAACTCGTTTACATTAATACGAATATTTTACTTCGCATTTGATATACACAAGATATGATAAGAGTTTGTGTGCGTGTGTATTTATACAGGAATATGTCCGTGGTTGTGTGTATGTGTGCTGCATAGAATTAGGCGAAAAAAGGAAAATAATTGCTAAGAAAGAACAAATAGAAGTATGAAGAGAAATTTTAAGAATCTGTTGAATCAACGAGTGGTTGTGGGGATTAAAATTTGTTGAAGTATGTGGTAGCCAAGTTGCTAAATGGCTGATGTGAAGGAATTTTTTTTTAGTTTATGCGGACAATTGAAGGTGAACGGTTTCGAACATTTAATTTTAATTCTAACCTTAAAGAGATAGGAAGATTAAATAGGAAAAAGAAATGCATTGGCATCTTGTTAAATTTTTATCAAGGGAAACAACAACAACAACAATATTCTGTTTTTATAATTTTTGAAAATAGTTTGTTTTTCAAATATTGAGTTAAAAATTGTAAATTTCTTTAAATATTTTCCATATAAGTTTGATGTTTGAGTTGTAAGGTTTGACGCTAGCTGTTCTACTATGCTCTTTATTGTGTGTATTGCAATGGGGTTTCTTGTGCAGAAATGTTGCATGTTAGTTGTATAGCTGCTGTTGCAGTTGTTGTCAGTATGTGTTGTGCAGCTGACACAGAAATAATGTCGTGTGCATCTCTTTATATTCGAAAACGATTGTAAATTCGAAGTATTTTTCTTTAACGACCTCTTACAGCAAGCAATTTAAGCATGAATCTATAGTAGCACTGATAGCAATATATGCCAGTATAGGTTCATTCCCTATTGAAGTTTTATGGAATTCCTCATTCACTACATTGTGTTACGCTGGTGAAGAGCCCACTAAAACGCGTTTTATGCAAAACGGAAGCGAAAAACAGTTAAAAAATATTTACGAAAATATTTGTTTCAAACTAAATTAAAAAAAAATCGCAAGGGTATAGAAAATTTGAATAATTTTATTGAAAAAGTGTTTAAAAATTAATTGATCAAACAAATCCTCAAAAGTTATTTTGTTTTTGTCAATTTAACACTGTTTACGCATTACCCACGTAGTGTTTAACTGCTTAATAAACGTGTTTAAAAACGACAACTTATTATAACAACAGTTACTTATACGCTAAGAAACTTTAATGTATTGAAACGCAAAAAAAAAAAAAAAATAAAAAAACAGCAGAAAAAAAGAAAAGAAGAGCGCTTGCCAAGAAACTTAAAAAAGCGAATAAAAAACGAAACGAAAAAAGAATATCATGTTTATTAAATATATCCCAAAAGTTTGTTAACCCAATTTAAAAGCATACTTTTGGGGCGCACTAACTTTTTTTTGTGTATAAACGCCAATGCAGCCAAGAATGGAAATTATCCTTATTGTGTTAAACAAAATGAAGTTTTTAAATAATTAAATGTGTCATCCTTATTATGCTAAAATAATTGTGAAAACTAATAACGTTTTTGTTGTCATACTTTTCGGGGTGTTTAATATTTAAAAGCATACTTTTTAGGTAAATATAAATGAGTATAATTAAAGTGTTTAAAATAAAATGTAAAGTGCTCTATAATTATTAAAATACGCAAGTGCTATAATTAAATTTAATATAATATATTTTTATGTTGAGTGGCTTTTAGGGCTTTTTGTCAAGCGGTATTTAATTAAATAAAATTACTTTATGGGATTATAAAACGATATATTTAAACCTGAAATTGGTAGTTTTAAATTTTAAATTTTCTAATAATATGTATGTGTATTTGAAAAGTTTTTAAATTAGTTTAATTTATTTTGTGAACAGTGTGTTATTAACGAAAACTTCAGTTAATACTTCAGTAATACATGGCAAACAATTTCTAGGATTATCAAAAATAATTTTCGAAATATGTAATTGAAGAACAAAAAAAAAGAAAGAAACAAATGAATATGTGTTTTTGTGCAAAGGGTACCTCAGTCCCTCTACTCTGTTGTGTTACAATATTGTCTATATCAGCCGGTTTGCGTTGAAGTGCAGTATGCCAAAGTCTAAAAATCAAAAGAATGATGGGAATTGGTTAATATTATTTTCAAGTTGAGAGACCGACATTCTACCTTACACTCCATTCTAGCGTGGCTTTCATTAAATTATTGTTATATGCACAGGTTGTTTGCAAATTTATCAAGTGAACTCAAACCCCAGGTTAGACATCTCCGACAAAACGTAAGATGAAAAAATATTTCTTTATCAACTTCATTTCAGTAAGTTTCTGGCAAATACTCTGAGAGTAAATAAAATAAAACTGCCATGAGAAGTTTCACAAAAGTCTGCCGTTCGGACTCAACTTAAAAAACTGTAGTTCCTGCCACTCAGGTATAAAAATTAACACATACAACATAAGTGGTGTGAGAAGCTTGGCCGATATTGTGATGAGTCAAAAAATTCTCATGATTCTCCGTAAGCGTATATAAATTAGTATTTATTAGTTCTCAGATCACGCTGTGCAGCACCCCAGATCTTAAAATAACATCAACAATTAACCTGATATTTGATTTTATATTCTGATTTTGATATCCGTTGATAGGCATATTGATATTCAGAAATTGGTCAATCGTCCAAATGTTTGCTTTACAACTTGATGCGAATTCTTATGTCAAGGAGCCAATTACCCAAAAATTGGAAAGGAATTGTTGACGGTCGACATGCTATTTCTGCCGATTTTATTTAGTTTCCCATAGAGCTGGACCGATTCTCGTTTTTTCTCATTTACATCGATAAACTTTTTGGATTCTTCTAATAGACATACATTGTAAAAATGTATTCGCGGCTTTTTGTTATCGAAACTTATGTGAGTCAGCTATATTTATTAAAACTTTTAATTAAATGTTTTTAAGTATTTTATTTGAAATATTTTGCTTCAGTTAAGTTCTTTAAGACCTTTAGCTAGTGTAGATAACTTTTTAATTAAAACTCAGATGAGATGAAGCAAAATAAGTAATTATGATTATAAACTGCAACAGCAAAATTTTGTTGGTTTGTAATTGTGATCAATTATTAAAAACTAATCATCCTTTGAACTGTACATACATAGTGTAATCTATGCAGTTGATCTAATATAGTGTTCTTTGACCTTCAATTAAATAATGCCGATAATGCCTAGGTTAAAAAGCTGTTTAGCTAAAACTAAGTAATCTAAAGTAAAGCACACTTCTAGGCTTATACCATCTTTCGCGTGTCTTGCTCATTTATCTCAATAACCAAGCTTGCAAGTGTTCACTGCAGATTTTGAATATTGAAAGGAAGTGTTTAAGCAAAAGAAGGAACTTTATCAAACAGAAAACAGTTCCCAGGAAAGTGTAATAGATTTTAACGAGAACTGCCACATCCTCCTATCTTATTCTGTGATATTTATATTGCCTAACCATGCTTTAAACTATACATACTGTAATCTATGCAGCTGATCCAATACGGTGCTCTTTGACCTTTAATTAAATAATACCGATAATGCCTAAGTTTTAAAGCATAGTGTTTAGGTAACACTAAGTAATGTAAAATGAAACATACTTCTAGGCTTATACCTTCTATCTCAATAAAAAACTTGCAAGTGTTGAATTAAATAATGCCGATAATGCCTAGGTTTAAAAACATAATGTTTGGGTGAAACTAAGTAATCTAAAGTAAAGCACACTTCTAGGCTTATACCTTCTTGTTCATTTATCTCCATAACCAAGCTTGCCAGAAAAGTGTAATAGACTGCCACATCCTCCTATCTTATCCTGTAATATTTATATTGTCTAGTCATGCTTTAAAATATACATGCTGTAATCTATGCAGCTGACCTTTGACCTTTAATTAAATAATGCCGATAATGCCTAGGCTTGACCATCAATCGTTTTTAAGTTCAGTAATATTAATTTTTATTAAAAATTATTATTTTTCAAATTAAATCAAAAAAAAACCGTCATGTTAAGCCTTAATAATCATTATTTACCATATTGTATTGTCCTATTGTATTCATGCTGTCAACTGATTTTAATTTTAGACGAAATTTTGCTTGTGGAATATGTATCTCGAATTTAATACAAACAATGTTATCATGTCATTGAAATGTATTGATATTCAATATTTTGCTCACATATTCCCTGAGGACGGCAATTACTGTAATTGTCCGTTAATGATTAATGTGTTAAATTAATTATTATCCATTCATATGAGAGTAATTCATACAGTTGATTTAGCAATTTGCTTGGTTGTCAGTTCAAACACAATTATAGAGTAAACAGTACTAGGATCCGATTTTACGTTGCATGGAAATTTCTTGAATATAATTTTTTTGTGGATTACTATTATTTCATTTTGTTAGAATTTGATAGGCGATTATATTTTATATTTAAGAATCATAAAGGGAATAATGTAGAGGAATTACATATATATTTTTTAATTTTAAAAAATATTTAAAAATTTTCCAATTTTGCTTACAGTTAGGGTTCAATCCTTAGGTGGCGATCGCTGGTAATCCATTGCATTGAGTTGTAGCTAGAAAAATAAGTTAGGGTGCATTTATGGATATTTGTTTAAACTTTAACATAAAAGAAAGTCTGTAAGTAGTGCCATTACAGAATGAATCCACTGGCCAACTAGGCCACGAATGGATGTCTTTTATAAGAAACGCTAAAACCACATAAAAATAAGCGATTTTATAATGATGGTTTTCCATTTTTACTTCACTAGATCACATTCCATTGTAGTATCAATAGAACTTGGAAATACAAGCTGATGTTTCGATAGAGCTGGCTAACTTATTATCATTAATGAGCTCATTCGTCTTCTCTTGTATGCGGCATAAAAGTCTTAAAATATTCTTTAAGATAGTGAAATAAGGCGAATTTGCACCATGACTTAGCAAAGGACGAAACTGTTTGCTAACAAAACAAATCATCTCAGTTTTGAAACATCAACAACGAAAGGATAACATCATAGAAAGATTAGGTACAGACACTGTCAGAGAAAGCATAGAGTTCAATAAGTACGGTTTTTCACTACTACGTTGAGAACAATAACATGTAGTCAACCCTGTAGACTTAGGCCCCTATATATGTAGTTGACCCATCACTTGCAATTGCACTGAAATTGAAAACATTATGGAAATGATATGTGAGTGTTTATTTCGATTCCTCAAAAATATGCTGGTTCAAGCACATAATTGTATTAAATTCCATGCCTGTGGTGTCAGGCATTATCAGTTACAGATAATTCATCATTCATGCTGTCCTTATGAGTCAATAAAACTGTGTAAAATAACCTTAAGAAACAACCAGAAACCTCTCGCATTACGAGAGAAGAACTAAAACGCTGTCCTTGTGGCTCTATGCTCCTTTTAAAAACATTTATATATATCTCTTGGGTGAGATACTATTTTTCATCAATACTTTTTAACCATGGGAAAAATTTAAAAAGAAGTAAATTATTTTGAGATTAATTAATTTATGAACCTACTTAGAGGGCGTGTAAAATTTATGGTGTATACTTTTTATGTAAAAATAATTCAATATTAAAAGCATACTTTTTAGATAAAACTAAGTAAACTAAGGTATGCTTCTAGGCGTTCTATAGTGATTCTCAATTATTTATCTCATTTTAATTACAACTGATTCTTTGAAAATGGGCATTGAAAAGGACAAAATTGAATTTTTTAATAAAAATCCGCATTGTCCACACAAAAAAACAATAACCAAGTTTACTGCAGAGTGTTGAATATTGAATGAAACTGTTAAAGCGGTAGAAGGAACACTCTAAAAAATGAAATAGGTGCCGGTGAAGTATAGTAGATTTTAACAAGAACTGTCACATACTTCTGTCTTATCTTGTAATATTCATATTGACCAAGTAAAGCATACTTTCAGAAGCTTAGGAAATGTAAAAGCATATTTCAAGGATATTTTAAAATATACATTTTCGATCATTTTTTTATACTATTTGTAAGTATATTTAATAATTTTGTTGATATTTGCTGCATATTTAGAGGAATATTGTATAGCTTTTTTTATAATAAAAATATAAAGGATTGATAACAAATGTTTTTTCGCAATTGAAAATTTAAAAAATAAATTTTGTGATAATTTTAGGTTTCCATGTTCATTATTTAAGCAATTTTTATTAACAATATTTTCTGCCAGTGCTTAAGCACATAGCTGCCAGATTTGACGATTATCGTCATTTTGACGATTTTGTGCTCCAAAAATATCATATTGACGATGTGACGATTTATGCCCTTATTTTGAAGATTTTTCGAAATTAAAAATTTACGTCATATTCTTTACTTTAGTACATTAGTTATTACTATTGAAAATTTAAGTGCTGATTTTTCTGTATATTTTTTATCCCTTAAAAGCCAAAAGATTACGACCTCTGCACGAAGGGAGTTCCACATACGAATAGTCTGACTAAAGAACGAATTTTGTCTCTAAAGCAGTGTGCGATCCACTGGCCAATCGAACACATGTGCTCGCCGGGAAAGGCGAATGTTACGTAGGAATACATGATTCTCGCTCGAGCAAAATCCGTTATAATAGCGATAGAACAGTGAAACACAAACAACATTGCAACGATGCTCCAATGAAACAATAAAGTTCGAAACCCTACCGTCATTAACGGGCAACTTCGCCCTCTCTTTTACGCGGGAGAGAAGTCTCAAAATAGACGTTGAGGCACCGGCCTATAAATGAGAGTTGTATTCCATTCTCCTTTGCATATAAGTGGTGTAAATAGTAAGAAGGTCAGATGAAGTGAAGTATTTCTTGCACTCTCTTAAGAAGCTAAGGCACTGAAAAATGTGTTGGTTCTAGCAAACATCACACTAAATTTTCATGCTGATTTTGTGGCGATTATTTTTACGATTTCTATGAACGTCTTTGACGATTTTGACGATTTTTTTTTAATATTTGACGATTTGATGCTTTATTTATCTGGCAACTATGCTTAAGCATCCACTTAAGCGGAAAACAGCTGATGGTATAATAAAACTTTAATAACTTTGTTCTTTCCGTGTATACTTCGGCATTAATTAAACACATTTTTACCGCAAAATTCATTTATATTGTATTCTATTTTCCAAGAAAATTGCTGTGGTTATTTTCAATGAAAGTATAAATGAAATATATTCGAAACCACACCATCAAAGGAAACTTGCATATTTAATGCTAATAAAACTACAATTTTAAGCAGCCAAGACTTGGTCTGAATCACGGGAAGTGAACTGTGATGCCATTGAAAAATTGAATAGTATTTAAGTGTAGAGGTATAGATTTACGTTGATTTAGTTTGAAGTAATAAGCTTAAAACTGTTTTACTCAAGATTTATGGTAGTAGACTAATCAGCTGTGTAGCTGGAAAAGTACAGAAACTAAACACAGAGATTATATGAATCTAAAGGAAGCTTTAAAACTTTTAGCAACTTATTGTCGTTGGCATTGAGTCGCAGGGGAAAAACGTTAACAGTTGGAAGTAGGTTATATATGGGAGACAAACCAAAATACTGATGAGGTAAGGTAAAGTTTTTTTTTAACACTAGCCTTTTCGCATCTTCCCCATCTTTTTATTACTTTGTGTTGTTAAAATTAACCAAGCTTATCTGGTTTATTGCCATAAGTCTTAGAATGATAGTGCTGACATCATACGTTGAATAAAGTTAATTTCCTCTGTGATTGCATTGTAGAATTGGGTGTACTGATCAGAAATACTCGTTCACAAAGAGTGCAATGCCCGACCAATGTAGTTTCTTTTTTGTGGTGAAAACCATGTACAAATTTCTGTAGTTGAATTCCCCTTTTTGTCAACAAATCACTTCTTGGAACTGTCATGGATATGTTACTGCTTCACTGGTTTCGTGAGTACCCTGCTCTAAACTCCTTTTGCAGATTATTTTCGTAGTGTTTCTTTGTCTGTGTATATGACAAACCCACTATCGATCTCTATCGTCCTCGGAAACATTGAATGATTCTCTTCAAGGCAGTGATCTATGCACATTACATGTTTTGCACTTTTATTCTGTTCTGGGTTACCTGGACTCATCAATAAGTCACCTTGCTATAATCTGTTATAATTGAAACCACCGTGGTTGAGTTCTACTTAAAGACTCCTTTTATTATTGACATTATTACATTGTAAACCTTATGCTACGTAATAATACATAATAGAGAGAACTTAATACTAAGAGATCTTAATAACTAAGAGAGTCTTAATTATAAATACATATCATTCCTCCCAACTTAAATAAATTCACTCCCCCCTAACATGTTCTTCTTCCTAGCCATACTACGCGTAACCACCCTTCTATCCTCCTCATCACTCAAATTCTTCTTTTCCACAGCCTCACATTTGCCTGACGGTACTAATATAATATCCCTACTCTGAATAGAATAGTTCCTTAACTGATCCGTGTGCGCCTGCCTCAACACGCCATTAATCAACACCATATACCTATAACTACTCAGTTTCTTTATGACCTTTCCCTTCACCCATTTTACTAAATTTGAATAAACATTCCTGTACCATACCTCTTCCCCCTCCTTAAAACATGGTAATTTCCGTTTAACTACTCTGTTTGACTGACTCTGAATTTTCCCAAATGTTAAATCTGATTTATTAAAAGTTAAAGTTGTGAGCAAAGTTCGGGGTTTGTATTGAAAAATCATATCCGCTGGAGTTAGGCCAGTTGATAAAGTCGGAGTTGTTCGATACTTTAATAAAAATCTATCAATTCGTATTTGTAAGGGTGTTTTCCGTTCCTTACTGTCCAAAAGAGATTTCCGTAACCCATTTTTAAAAGTTTGTACTGCCCTTTCCGCACTGCCGTTTGGCTGTGGATGATATGGCGGAGATTTTAGTATCGTTATACCATTTGATTTGCAAAACTCTACAAATTCTCTAGAACTAAATGGAGGTCCATTATCACTTACTACGTAAGTTGGTAATCCAAAAATGGAAAATAACGACCTGTTATTTATATGTCTCTTTTTGTTGTTCCATAGTTTATTTTCCTCACAACGTTAAGTTCCACAAGTTCTTCTTCGTCTTTAATCATTTCTACGTTTGTTGTTGTTAATTCGACTGCATTTGCTAATTCTATTGCCTTCTCAAATTTGTCCAGATTACATTCACTTAGCAATTTTTGTTGTATTTTCCCGTCTCCGATTCCACAAACAAATTGTATAAGCAATGCCTTGTTTAAAAATTCTCCAAATTCACAATACTGTGCTTGTTGCTTTAGCTCGATAACAAAATCTGGCAATTTTTGACCCACAGTTCTATTTGTTTTAAAAAATTTGTAACACTCAGCAATAATATTACGTTTTGGCTTCAAATGTGTTTTTAATTTATTCACCAAATCAGCATATGCAAAGTCATTCTCTGTTTTAGGAGTTGTTAAGGCAACAATAATTTTATACAACTCTGCACCACCAAAACTGCATAAATATCCAGTTTTCTCTGTGTCTTTAATAGAGTTTAATTTAAACAGATGCTCTAATCTTCTGATATATAAATCAAAATCTTCCCCTAATACAAAGGGTTCAGCAGTACCAATAAATTTTGCCATTTGTTCTTTATTTACTGCATTGTCTTTTTCCTCTTTAACCATTTACGAGTATTTATTTTTTTATCCTCGTCGCCAATGTTATAATTGAAACCACCGTGGTTGAGTTCTACTTAAAGACTCCTTTTATTATTGACATTATTACATTGTAAACCTTATGCTACGTAATAATACATAATAGAGAGAACTTAATACTAAGAGATCTTAATAACTAAGAGAGTCTTAATTATAAATACATATCATAATCTATAATGGGAATTTCTATAGCCTTCATGTCTTTTATACTCGGAATTAATTTGTATGTCCATCGCATTCTATTGCTACCGTAGCGGCAACTTCGTATCTTATGAATTTTTTATGAATAGAAAAGGAGACATGATCAACAAGTCCTTTGATTGGAGAAAAAGAAAAACAATACAGTCTAGACAACAATCTTTTATAATAGATCATGTGTGGATTTTTCAGATATTTGTCTTCAAGATCCATTAGCTTTAGAAAGTAATATTGATGGTTTAAAAACTAATTGTCGACAACAGTGTCTAAGGGGTATTTTTCTTTCAGAAATATATAACATATTTTTGGGCGAAATTAGATTAGATAGTTCAAAATATTTAATTTTTTCCTAATATTCTATAAAAAATATCGTTTTTAACAAATTTTAATCTCTTCTTTTCCAGGTAAACCGCTTATAAACATCAACTTAAATTCTAATTACATGAAGAGTCGTTAAATCATTTTAAAATCGCGTAAACTTGTAAATTTCGCAGTATACTTTCAAGCGTTTAAATACGGTTCGAAATTATAACTAAACGGTAATCGTGCGTGTATGATTTAAAACGTAATCCAATTTAAAATAAAAAACACTAATGTTTAATTATTACCCTTACACTTAATAAAAACTAAAGTACTGGCAAATAAATTTAAATAAATAACTTTATTTATAGTAATCGAAATACATATTTAAAGCCTACGTTAAGGTGTTAAAGAAAACCATTCTTAAGGAATAAAATATAAAAATGCAATATTAAGTGAACATTTAAAAAAAGTTTTGATTTTATAAAAAAAAAAGTTTAAGGCCTTAAACTGTTAAATATAAAATTAAATTAAAAAACATATTTTAAGCCAATAACTCTAACGCTAACAAACTTAAAGTATACCAACAGGCGTCAGCAAGCGAAATACGTAAACAAATAAAAAAGAAGCGGAATAACTAGAAGCAACAATTCAATTGTAAAGTTAAAAAATAATTTAAAAGAAAAGACCAAAGGGGAAAAAGAGAGATTTGTTGGAATAAAAGGCAACAAAATTTCATGTAAATAAACATAAAAGTGAGCATAGCTTAAGGCAACATCAACATAAAAGTAGTTAAAGAATTTAGAGAACTTAATGTTGCAAAATATTTATAAAAGGTAAAATATTTAAAACATATCGCAAAGCTTAAATAAAAAGTTAATAAATTGTGCAAAACGGAAAAAAAACTGAGAAAAGAGTTGCTGTTAAATTGGTATTCATAAAAGTCAAAATGAAAATTTAAAAATTAAATATTGGAAACATACATATATAACAAGTAAGACGTGTTAATAAAATATTTAAATATTAATAACGTTTGCCTATTTCTAGGCTTTAAATAATTCAAATATATTCAAACAGCTGCATAAATCGTACATTTATTATAAATAATATTAAACAAAATTTAATATTAAATGGAATATAAAATAAATTACATTATTTACCTTCATAGTAAATAAAATAAAATAAAATAAAATAACATAAAATACAATATAAAATCAAATTTAATTAATGCCATTTTGATTAATAACAAAATAAATATGAATTAAAACATAACTTCAGGCATAATACTGTTAATTGTGGTACAACATAGCTTAAGGCTTTACTGGAAAAATGGTTAATTCTGTTTAAAGGTGTCATAAAACAGAAATTAAATTAAAATTAAGAAAAAATAAAAACAAATAAATGAGCAAAATAAGCCTGCAATGAAAACAAGAAAAATAAATTTAAATTGAAACAGGTAAGCAAGTGTTAAATAGAATTTAAATGTCTTTTGCCAAATTCTTGTGCCATAAATTGAATTAAAGTGTTAGTTTCCTAGCACTCTTCCAAAAAAAAAAAATCCTAAAAAATAAAACTTTCTGGTACAAAATTTCTAATTTAGTTGTTGGGTTTCATTTCGTTTCATCTACAAGAAAGAATTGTGCAACAACTTTCAGTTTCTTGATTTTTCTTAAATTGAAATTGGGTCACTGCAGGCATTATAATCAGTTCCTGGCTTCAGTACTCTTTAAAATTCTAAAATATATACATACTACATATAAATACACTCACAAATTGCCAACAATTCTAGTGCCAGCCATGACAAAATTATTTCCATAAAAATCATTTTTGCAATTCTTAATAATTTTCACTTCAAGTCTTCTTTTTTTATCTTGTTCTTCTATTTCATCTCCTTATTATTCTATGAATTGCATCACTAACAAGTATTTTATAAGCAGCATAGTTTTGTACAGAATAAAACAATTTTGCTACTTGCAGTGCATATTTTTGCTTGAGTTTCAATAGGATTCAGCTTTTTTTTGTTTTTTTTTTTTTGATACAAATTAAGGAAATTCTACTGCAACTTCTTGCTAACGTTCATTGATAGTATTTGAATAAAAGCAGAAATTTTTTAACAAATTCTTTAAAAGTTCATAATATTGTGGAAGCCGTCGTAGTCTAATAGGTAGTTTGTTATCTTATTATACTTAAAGGTTCTAGTTCACCTCTGGGCTTAGACATCTCGTACAATAGGAAATACAAAAATATATTTTTTCGGTAACATTCTCTTAGCAGTCTTCTGGCAAAATATCTGAGATTAAATGAAATTGTCATGAAAAGTTTCTCAAAAAATTTACCGTTCGCAGTCGGCTTTAAAATTTAGGTCATGCCACACATGGATAAATTTAAAACATACAACGTGTTTGGCGTGATGAACTAGGTCGTAATCCTAACTAAAAGGTTGTAAGAACCAATTAAGTCAGTAAGTAATATGGTCGATATTGCAATGGCAACCAAGTAATCGATGTTTCTAAGGGCGGTATTGTCCCTTGGGACGTTACAAAACTACCGTCACATTCCTCCAGGCACGGTACAAATGTACCGAATATCATACAAAGTGTTTCTATAGACAAGGAATATTGATGATCAGTAGCGACGGAATACCTAACGCTTGTAACACTAATATTATCTATTCCATCATGCAATTATAACCCTTGGATGGTTTCTCTCAGCCATTTCGATAGGTTTATTAATGTGTGAATTCTGTCCAAATCAGTTTTGCTTTGACACATTATGTCAATAAATTTTAGATTTGATTCATGGCCACAAGTGCCAGACAATGACGGAGGAGACGTTTTTTGATGTCATCTTATCTGTCGTCAACACAGCTCCTGTGAGGTTAACCCAGTTTCTAAGTGAGTGCACCGGTCTCTGCCAGTATCCGGTTATATATGCCATGAGTTTCCTAAAATGGACTCTAGTCAGGTTTAATGTAATGTTTGTTCTGCATATACACATATTGGGCCACATATGTCTGGTCTCTGTACAAGAGAAATTTTATTATCACATCTACCTTTTGCTGATAAGTGAAGTTCGTAAGAGATTATTTGTTTGACTCTCGGCAGAGTAACGCCAATTTCACGAATGAATTTATTTGAATTTTTTGTAACCGTCACTATCTTTTCCAAAGATATCCGGTACTCTTGGGAAAACTTAGAACCGCAGAGTCATCTTACTGATATAGTATACTGTAGTCGCATAAGTTCGTTTTGTCGCCACTTTCATTGTCTGAGTAGTTCTACAGTAATCGGTTATTACAAGGACCACATTCAACTTAGTCGCGTAATGTTGATATCTCAGTGAATACTTGAATGACGTTTTCAGAGAGGTGTAAATTATTACCACAATAGGCTCTATCCGGTAATTTCGTTGTTAAACCAGGACCGAAAACGGATGTAGATACCGTGTAGTAGTATTGTTAAGACATCTATTTTGAATCAGAATGCGAAAGTGCATATTAATTATGGCACGATATCCAATTCTTTTGATCTAACAGATTGCTATCATAATGTGTGTTCTTGTTCTAGAAAATCGAAGAGTTTAACGCTTTATTCGTCTATGTGCCATTTGCGAACGATGGGTCATTACTATGTGAGCAGATATAAATTCAATACCTATGAATTCTATTTTTACAATTGCAACATAAAACACAGCATGAATAACAGCCATCGTCAAAGTGTTGGTCGTATTTAAAAGTAGATAAATCAAGGATTCTTTTGAGAGGATGCACAAATTGCTTTTTGAATAAATAAAAGAAAAATAATACTTTTCTTAAACAAATTGGCTTCATTGGAAATACAATTATGTGTTATTAATAGCGAATATGATCCCAAGAATCTGGCCACCACTTTAGCAGAAAAGCATTAAAATTTCTACAGCAAATACTTGAAATTTATTTTTAATTCTTTTTTATACTTGAGAAACCTAAATTTAATTTTGTAATAAATTTTCCTATTAAATGAACAGAAATATTCCAAAATTTTCTTTTCCACAGAATTTTATCACAGCTAAGGCATTTTTTTATTTTTTTTTTACAACGAATTCGTAAAAAACCTAAAATGGATTTGAACGGTAATTATATTTTTATTTAATTTAATTTAATTTTCTGGGGAAAAATTATCTTAAAAAATATTTTAAGTTCATCTGAATGAATGTATTCACATGCATAAATATTTATCTATTTTAATAATTTTTGCTGGTTTTCATAAGAATTTAATTCAATAGCTATTCTGTAAAATAGTTTCCTGCATTTCTATCTGCAGTATTTCATTAGAATTTGAAGTACAAAAAACGAAAAGTAAAACGTAAAATACTTTCATAATTATTGACCTTAAATTTAACAAAAAAAAAAAAAAGTTAGGAAAGCGAACTTCGGCATTTAAAATTTTGAAAGTTTATTTACAACACAGATAGTATGTTATGAAACTAAAAAGAGGCTACAGAGGAAGCGAAAAGGGGATTTGAAGAAGGAAAGTGTTGGACAAACTCAATTCAATCAATCGAAATTAACTTTTAATTTTCGAAATTGTTGAGTGTCGTTGTAGAGTATCATTCGTTGGGTTCTTTGTAAATATTTTGTGGTTTCCCAAAAAAAAAAAAAAAGATTTGTAAAGTTTTATTAAATAATGCCTTAAAATTATTTTATTTAAATAAATATTTTCTGAACAGCAATAACAAAAACAAATTGAGAAAACTTTCAAAAAGAAAAATCAGAATTGCATTGATTATTGAATTTCTCTAAAAAAGTTCTTACTTTTGAAATTGAAATTGCATGTCAAATATACACTTGAAGTAATCGCTTTGGCAAATTAATAAATAAATAATGAAAAGAAAGAAACAAAAAGAAAATCACTTACTATTATTAATGGATTTGAATCTTTTTAGATTATAAGTGGCAGAAAACAAACCTCTGCAGGTAGAGAGTTTCACATACGAATAGTTTGGCTAGAGAACGAATTCTGTCTGTAATGCAGTGGTCACTCGACCCCAAACGGATGTGCCCTTCGAGAAAGACAGATTCTACGTAAGAATATACGATTTTCACGAACAAGCCTCCTTATCTCGCTAAAGCAAAACACATTGTAGTAACGATAGAACACTGAAACTCAAGCCACATTGCGACGATGTTTCAATGAATCAATAGAATTAGACATCCTGCCGCCATTAACGAGCATCTTCTCCCTCTCTTGTACACAGTCGAAAAGGCTCCAAATAAATTTTAAGACATCGGCTCTTACATGAGAATTGTATTTCATTCTCGGTCAGATATACATAAGTGATGTAAATAGTAAGGAGATAAGTAAGAACAAGTGTGTCTCGCTGTTCAGAAATTGTAAGCAATTTCTACGTTTTTATGGTTTAAAAACGTTCTTTTTTTCTATGGATATCCTTCTTGCTCACTTAATTGGCCATTATAAACCCGATTAACGGATTTCGATCCTTAAAAAATCCGTCCAGGTTCCTCTGCATATTGCGCGCCAGCTGGTGACACCAACCGATGACAGCGCTTCCCCGATTTGGTACTTCCAACGCAACTTCCCCAAATCCCAGACTCAAATACCCGTCTCTCCGGAGCATCCGCCTCCATTCGAACAACACGGCTGAACCAACGCAGCCGCTTGATGTTAATACGCTGCATAACGTCTATTTCGATGAGGAGCTTATACAGCTCATGGTTGAATCGAAAGCGGAAATCATCGCCAACTTGCACTGGAATGAAGATCTTCCGTTGGACTTTTCTTTCGAATACCCTCAAGGCTGCTGCAGCAGTGATTGATAGTGTCCATGCCTCAGCGCCATACACAAGTACGGAGAGGATGAGCATCTTGAAGAGTATAAGTTTTGTCGTATGAGAGTGGTCTCTGCTAAAACAATTGGCTGTTGAGACCATAGTAGAACCTACCCTACGCTTAATCTCCAGACTGACATCATTTTTGGTAGTAACAGCGGAGACAAGCTAAACAAATTCATTGAATATATTGCAGGTGTATTTCGCCCGTAATCCGGGATCCAATACGCCGCATGTCCCTACTTGTTGGCAACATATGTATACTTTTTTTTTCCCTCATAGATATGTATCTCTTTTCTTCATCATATTCCCCTATATTAGTTAGAGTGTAGCATAGTATAACTTTTGTATTCCTAGCTCGTGGTCAACGTTTTGACAAAATGAAGGTCTATGTGGGTTCTCTACTCTCAGAGAGGTTAAAATGTTTTTTTTTTGATAACATAGCTATACAATCTGACATTCTACTCTGGTTTGCTCGTTCTCCCACGAAAAATAATTTTAATTTGTTCGGAATTCTGGCGTTATGATCTGAAATTTTATACCTCATCAGTATTTTCAAATTTTATATTCGTTTTAAATTGAAAGAAAGTGTTAAAATCTGCTATTAAACATAATCATATAGAAACAGTGGTTTTTGTTTACTTCCTAGTTGTCAAAATACAATCACACACTCACGCAAACACAGCCAGAAATACTTGTATACAAATCTCTATCATACTCTATCAATGACCATGACCACATGTTAAAAACAATTTGTTTTTCAGAATTTTTGTTTTTAATTACAAAAACGATGATGATTTCATAAAGTTTTATAATATCAAGGAATATAAAAATACACACTCATACTAATGCATATATATAGGATATATGTATGTATCGATGTGTGAGTGCATGTGTTTCGAACAGAAACTACAATATGTATTTATGTTTAATGGTGTTAAACTCATGCTTACCTTTAAATATTTTCACACTTTAAACACGTTTGTGTAAGTATTAGTGGAGGTGATTTATTTTTAATTTTTTTGTTTTGTTTTTAACACATTCAACATATAGTATGTCACACACACATATATCCAGATACAAATACTTATACATAAATGCGTAAATATATGTATGCAAGTACAATACATTTAAACACGTGTTGTGTGTTGTATGTTGAGTGACTAACTGACTGAGAAATTCATTTACTTTTTAATATTGTTTAATGTGTAACAATAACAACAATTTGCAACAATAACGTATGAAAAAAAGAAATTTAATTAATTATTTTAATTTTATTATTGCTATTGCTACTGTGATCTTGTTATAGTTGTTGTTGTTATTTTTCAATAATTAATAACATTATTTTAATGACCATTTAATAATGGCGGTAATTTCTACAAATTTGTGGAAACATTTATGGTTCTTTTCATTTACTATCTTGGATACAGGAGTTTAATGTATTTTATGCGTATCTGTATGTATTTCATCCGTGTCTGTATAATGCTTGAATGTATATGTACATGTATGTATGTATATGTGTGAAAGCATAAAAGTTGATTTTATTTCACACTTTTTAATCGAAATACATATTAAATGGGCTTGCAAAAGATGAAAAACCAGTTTTTTTTATTGTTTGTATATGAATTTAAAATTTAATTTTTAACCGTACAGTATATATAATAAAAAGTTTTATTTTCAACTGAATTTTTTATAGTTTAAATTCATGTTTAATGAACTGGTATTTTTCTAAAGGTTCCACTTGAAGTTTAAGGAATTTGGCATTACAAATAAATTTTTAAAATTAAATTCATTATTTAATGGTATCAGGCGTTTCGCAGTAATTTTATAAAGATTTCGTACAACTAAAACAGAATACTTCATTAGTAAAATAAGTATAAAAATTATAAACATACTTCCATATTTTATTCAGATTAAATTCAGTGATATTTCAAGATATCACTATTCTTGTACACACCTCAGTTGGGGATAGGGCAGAAATATCCCCAACTGAGGCGTGTACAAGAAAAATGTTGGCATACTCTTTTCTTCATAACACTTAAACTTAGTTGTGAAATTATTTCAATTATTGTTTAATTTAAAAGAGAAGCATGGTTTAAGTCCTAATGCATGAAAGAGTTTTAGGTCTTTAATAGCTTCTATAATTTTTTAAAATTTTTTCTGTTTTCATTTTAATAGCAGTTGTCTACTACCTATACAACAATTTTTCATATTTGAATAAATTTCTTGGGTCTTTCATCTCCCAGTAGGACAGAGTTCTGGGATATTTTTTAAAATTGGCATGCTAGCTGGAGAATAACATCGTGCTTTTTTTTTTCAACTGGCAAGATCTAACTTGAAAAATGATTATTGTACACAGTTATAGTTATAATAAATTTTAATAAAAAAATTTTATACCATTTTTTGTTATTATAACCAAGAAAGGCAACATAAGGAGGCGTATGACATTCTTATCTCCATATTTGCGATTATTATGGCATGTAAAACTGATCTTTATATGATCTTTAGATAATGATGATTATATGCACGATACAACGTAATTGCTTTGTTGCTGTAACAACAAGCATCAAGATCTGAATAGAACGAATGAATGAAGAGAAATGATAACTATTAGCAACAACCCTTTTTGTCAAAACCTATTAACACCAATTACTGACCCTTTAATCAAGATTAGGGCCATCCATATTATGTGTGTGTGTCTTTTTACGGTTGAAGGAACCTACAGTTTAACGTCAACGTCTAGCAACGGATTTGAGAGCATTTCTTGGCAATTAGTTATTCTCGGAGATTTTGACAGAAAAGTGCATAGAGAATTTATTTTAAGTATTTTACGGTATTTTCTCTGAAATTTTTACCCACAATTTCACTTTGAATTCACAATATAGCACATCAGTTAGTTGTGTGTAATTATTCAAAACATAGGGTTGATAAATCCCAAAGAAATTCTTTCTCTCTTTTTGTTCTTTTCTTGAGGTTTAAAAAAGTTCTTATTATTTCACTTGCGTTACTAATTTTGTAATCAAGTACAAGTATGTCAAAATTTTTTCGAGCTTACTCGAAAATAATCTTCTTCTTCTTTATTAATAATCTTCTATCTAACTGCTTATCCATCCTATTTTTTGCTCTATTTTTTGAAAAACGAATCTAGAAGGCTTAATATGATCGACTCATTCGTATTTCATCCATAGAAAATAGCTGAATGTCCTCTTGCGAAAAGTATTGATTTTACCACACATAATGTTGTATAAAAAAACTCTTTAGCGCTTCGTGGATAATATGCATTGGTAACAGTGTTTGTATACTGCCATCAAAGTTGTTGTGAAGTCGCCGTAGTCTAATAGGTAGTATGTTGGCTTATTAGAGTCGATTTAAAGTCCAGGTTAGGCATTTTCAACAAATGAAGAAGAAATATTTCCTCTCAAAAAAATCTGTCGTTCGGAATCGAATTTAAACTGAAAGTCTTGTCACCATAGCTGCTAGATAAATAAAACATCAAATCGTCAAATATTTGAGAAAAAGTCGTCAAAATCGTCAAAGACGTTCATTGAAATCGTAAAAAAATCGTCAGAAAAAATAAATAAATAAATTGAAAGGTTTTAAAAACAAAAACATATAAAGTCAATGTTAAGGAGCAATAATATTGTATCATCTATGCCCATGTGTGGTGTAAATATTACGGAGTCAGAAGATCTTGACGTTTTGGGCATGTAAAATTCAGTGGGATGTTCGCTAAAACTGACACATTTTTCAGTGCCTTGGTTTCTTAAGAAGGTGCAATAAATACTTCCCTTCATCTGATCTATTCACCATTTACACCATTTATAACCGACCGAGAATGGAATACAACTCTCATGTATGGGTTGGCCCTTAACGTCCATTTTGAGGTTTCTCGACCGTTTACAGGAGAGGCCGCAGTAGCTCGTTAATCACGATAGTGTGTCCATCTCCATTGATTCGTTGAAGCATCGTTGGAATGTGGCTTGTGTTTCACTGTTCTATTGCTACTATAACGGAAATAGCTCAAGCGAAATAAGCGGATTTGTTCCCGAGAATTATGTATTCCTACGTAACACTCGTCTTTCTCGGCCAGCACATCCGGATGTGGTCGATTGGCAGTGTATCGCACATTGCATTACAGACAAAGTTCGCTTGTTAGACGGATTATTCGTATGTGGAACTCCCTTCTTGCAGAGATCTTTCCTGT
The DNA here is from genome assembly GCA_927399465.1 of Sarcophaga caerulescens. Lineage (NCBI taxonomy): Eukaryota > Metazoa > Arthropoda > Insecta > Diptera > Sarcophagidae > Sarcophaga > Sarcophaga caerulescens. The sequence goes on along the minus strand of OV656872.1, from coordinate 50,827,306 downwards.
CTGTTCTGCAACGGCATATGATAAGTTAAGCTCAACTACGATGTTATTTAGGAGTTGTAATTTTTTGGGCATAAAATACAGAAAAATCATCACAGGTATTCAAAAATAACTTAAAAATATAATACTTTACTCCTTGTTATTACTAACCTAAATTTGTAATAGTAACAATTGCAAAGGACATACAATGCTAAAGAGGCTTTTAATGTACTAAAGTAAAGAAAATTATGTAAATTTGTAATGTATAAAATTAACACACAGCAGAAGTGATGTGAGGAGCTAGGTCGTAATCCTAACTAAAGAATTGTAATGACCAATTATGTACGTGTGGTTGTCGTAAAATTGAAGACTTAAAATTTCCAACATTTCCAGATGTTGAGGGAAACATTAAAGTTTGTAAATTTCTTCTAAATTCTAAATTTCTAATTGCCTATGCCTGGTAATTTGGTCCGCGCGTTATGTCATGTAAATATGACAGGAGACGATAGTGTGTGCAGGCATATACATAGGTGTGTAAATCTTATTCTCATCGCGCGTAAGCTTTAGTCGACTATTTTGTGTGAAATTATTAAAAGTGGACGAGATAAATGGGCTTAGAACTGGCAAATGTACCACCGAGAGGATGTTTATATGATGTCAAATTATCGAAGAGACTCATAACGTCGGACAACTCCAACACAACAAAATATGAAAAATATTTCTGGAAAAGCTCTGCGAATAAGTCAAATAGCCATTAAAATTTTCCCAAAAATCTATTCTTTAGAGTCGACATTAAACTGTAGGTCCCCCCACTCATGTATAAAATAAACACACACAACATGGGTGGTGTGAGAAGCTAGGTTGTAATCCAGACTGAGGATTGTAACAGGTTAGTAACCTGTGATTCTGTGGAATGAAGATTTTTTCCACTTCTTTGGGAAACAATCGTTCGCATTTAATAATGCATTTTGGTGATAAAAATTTTGCAAATAATTTCAATAAAATGGGTATAAGTTTTATTTATGTTTCCTAATTAATCTAGGCGTATAGTCCTTACCTGTCGTTTGTATCATCTAAATAAATGAAACTTTCCACTCGTTTGAATTTAAACACTAATAAAATCATATTATTCAGTTAAATATATTTGTTTTATTATAAAATTCATCAATTAATCAAAATATAACAAAAGACCATTTAGGGAAAAAATTTATTTCATTTAACTAACGATTCATTTTTGTAATTATCATTTAATGTGAGTGAGTATTGCTGGCCAACAAATAAAAAACTGTGAACTTTTTATCTCACAGCGAATGTTAAAAAATAAAATTAATTTCTCGCTAAATTCAATCATTGCAGCACAATATTCATTATTTATAACGGTTGTTAATAATTTATTTATGAAATGGTTAAGAAAGAAAAAACAAAACAAAATAAAAAAATAGCCTGTCATACACGCAAGCACTTGCAAACACATGCAATGTGTATCGTTTGACAATATAAAACGGAAATTAAATCATATTTAAAGAGAGGTGACCATGACACAATAAATAAATCCATCATATAAATGCTTCAACACTCACACATACATACATACAAATTGGTATAGGAAACATGAAAAAAAAAAAAACGCTATATGAACGTCAGGAGTTACAATAATGAAAATTATTCTTGTTCTACTAGCATTGCTACTGATTTCTCTGCTCATCTTCGTTTTTCTCTACCTCTCATCGATTGTTTTTTTTTTGTATTTTTTTTGTCGCAATAGGTTGTAAATAAAACATCCATAAAAAATACACACACACACACAGACACACAGTTACTATACAATATTTATTTACCGCATAAAACCCTGATGAATGAAAGTGAATTCGGCAAAAAGCCAAAAAATTTCAACTAAAATAGAATTTTAAGATTGTCAACCGCTTGTAAGGGATACCCTATACTGTGTTTAAGGCTAGGGTATAAGTATACTCTTCCATATACAGTAATCCCTCGATTTACGTCGCAGTTGGTTCCAAAAAAAAGGCGACGTAAATCGAATGACGACGCAAATTGAAGTTAGAGGGAACAAAAAATTTGACGACTTAAATCGAAACAACGTTAATCGAGGCGACGTAAATCGAAGGATTACTGTACTTTGAAACTCATTACATTATTATTTTTAGAGAGAAGTCTGGTTTGCCTATATTTTGTATATCGTATCTTATGATTCCTACAATGAACAAACGAGCGTAACAAACTCCTACCATATGGTCTTCTTTACTTACTTACTTAATTGGCCATAACAACCCGATTAACGGATTTCGGCCTGCCGCAACACATCCTTCCAGGCGCCTCTGCTTCTTGCGCGCCTACGCCAGTTGGTTACACCAATCGATGACAGGGCTTCCTCGATTTGGTCCTTCCAACGGATACAAGGTCGTCCTCTTCGCCGACTTCCGCAGATCCCCGCATCAAATACCCGTCTCGCCGGAGCATCCTCCTCCATTCGAACGACATGGCCGAGCCAGCGCAGCCGCTGGATGTTAATACGCTGTACAACGTCTATGTCGTTGAGGAGCTCATACAGCTCACTGTTGAATCGGATGCGGAAATCATCGCCAACTCGCACTGGACCGAAGATCTTACGTAGGACTTTTCTCTCGAATACTCTCAAGGCTGCTGCATCAGTTCTTAATAGGGTCCATGCTTCTGCGCCATAAAGAAGCACAGGTAGGATGAGCGTCTTGTAGAGTTTTAGCTTTGTCTTACGAGAGAGGTCTCTGCTACTCAATTGCCTATTGAGACCATAGTAGCACCTGTTGGCAAGAGTAATCCTGCGCTTGATCTCCAGACTGACATCATTTTCGGTGGTAACGGCGGAGCCAAGATAAATGAATTCCTTGACTGTATCAAAAGTATAGTTATCGGCCGTAATTTGAGTCTCAATACGCCGCACGGCTCTACTTGTCGATAACATATACTTTGTTTTGCCCTCATTTACTGCCAAACCCATCTTCTTAGACTCGCGTTCAATAGCACTAAAGGCAGCAGTGACATCTCGCTTGGTATGCCCTATGATGTCGATGTCGTCAGCGTACGCAAGCAACTGAACACTTTTTTGAAAAATAGTGCCATTGCGATGCACTCCCGCCTTTCGCAGAACACTCTCCATGACGAAGTTGAAGAGGTCGCATGATAAGGGATCGCCTTGTCTGAAACCTCGCACGGTATCAAAAGGTTCGGAGAGGTCCATTCCTACCTTGACGGAGCTGCAGGAATTGCTCAACGTCATTCTGCATAGCCTTATCAGCTTCGCAGGTATACCGAGCTCAGACATTGCGGCAAAAACACGATCCCTTATGGGGCTATCGAAAGCAGCCTTATAGTCGACAAAAAGATGGTGTGTGTCGACTTGATTTTCGTGGGTCTTCTCCAGGATTTGGCGTAGTGTGAAGATCTGGTCGATGGTGGACTTGCCAGGTCTAAAGCCGCACTGATAAGGTCCAATCAGTGTTTTGACGAGTGGCTTCAGTCGTTCACACAATACGCCTGTAAGAACCTTATATGCGATAGAGAGAAGGCTTATACTCCTGTAGTTGGCGCATATCGTAGGGTCTCCCTTTTTCAGGACAGGACAGAGGACACTGAGGTTCCAATCGTTGGGCATACTTTCCTCTAGCCATATTTTGTAGATGAGCTGGTGCATGCGCCCTACCAACTCATTACATCCGGTCTTAAACAATTCAGCGGGGAGGCCATCAGGACCTGCCGCTTTGTTGTTTTTAAGACGCATAATCGCGACTCTAACCTCTTCATGGCTAGGCGGCGGGATCTCCACGCCGTCATCATCGATTGGGTTCGGAACATCATCTCTAGAGGCGGTATTGATGTCGTCATCGCCTTGCAGCAGAGTAGAGAAGTGTTTCCTAGTGTTATGTCCAGGGGATTGGACTTCGCTGCACGCATTAGTTAACATCTAGCGGGTGCTACAATGCCATCCAGGAGGGGCCACGAGGAGGCTGCGTGTCAACTTGAATACAGCAAGGCAAGGATCGTCCTGGTGGTCGCCATGTTGGCCACAGTCAGTAACTTTACCTTGTTTGCATGCATTCCATCCCTACCTTTGGTCTTCTTTAGTTGTTTGTTTTTTTTTGATTTCCCTCCAAATTCGACTAGTGCGATTTCATGTAACTGTTGCCTGTGTCTACGCTGTAGTAAGTTCAAGTGTGAACTCTAATTTTTGCCAGCATTTTTTCCGGTAACTCATCAATACGTTCGATTAATTGGTTATCAAACTTTTTTCTGAATATATTCATCATATCACACGTGATACCGGCTTGTTTTCTATGATCAACCAACACTCAGGGGACTGCGCATACTACTACTACTACTACTACTACTACTCATTGAGTTGAATCTAGGATAATAGGCTGAAGGAAAGCGGGAAAAGAAAGTAGTGTAAGTCGACGTAAATCTAACGTCCATATCTACATTGTAAGTGACAACAAAAGCTAATGCAGGTAGGGCGTTCCACATACGAATAGTGCTGTCAAAGAAGAATTTTTTTAAGCCTTGTGCGTTCCACTGGCCAATCGCCCCACAAAAGGATATGTTCTGCGCAAAAGATGAATTCTACGTATAAATACATTATTTTTGGAAAAATGTTTTTTTTTATTTCGCTAGAGTAGAATACGTTGTGGTAAAGCTAGAAAGCGAAACAATATCAATAGAGTTGGCTATCTTACTGTGCTTTTTGAACACATTCCTCCTTTCTTGTATGCAGTTGAGAAGCCTATAAATAGATAAATTCGGGCACTGGTCCATATATGAGAGTTGTATTCCATTCTAAGTGGTGGAAATCTTGTTCAATTCTTGCATTTTGAACAAAATGAATTGATAATCTAGAAGTCGCCGTAGTCTACTAGGTAATGTGTGTCTTATTAGACGTGACCCCAGGTCAGACATTTCGAACAAACTTTCATGGTCTAATCATATACATACATACACAAACATATATCATATGCATACATACACATATATTACAACACTTCAGTTAGGATTATGACCTAGCTTCTTACACCACTTATGTTCTGTGTAATAATTTTATAAACGAGTGACGGGATCTACAGTTTAAAGTCGACTTCGAATAAAAGATTTTTGAAGAACTTTTAATGGTAATTTTATTCATTCTCAGAGTTTTTGCCAGAAATGTGCTGAGAGGAAGTCGCGGAAAAAATATTTTTCAATTTTGTTTCCTTGGATATGTTTGACCTGGGGTTTGAACCGTGACCTAACTTCCTAGACAACGGCGACATACAATCTAATTACATAAAATCTAATTATGTAATTCGTAGATCATATGGAATGCTGAGAAATCTTTGAGCCATTGAACAACGTCTGTCGGAATACGTACTTGATTTGTCAAAACTTATCTTTTGCTTTTTCTTTTGGTTGCAAAATTTTTGTGAACTGTTGTGGCGTTAAATAAAACGGGTTTGCAATGCTTACCCTATTACATAGGGCCACGTGGGTCAATTTCTTATGTTTAATGTTGAATTAATCGATATATATTGCACCCAATACCACACTTGCATAGACTTCAATAGAAGTATAGAAGCTGACAATGTCAAAGAGACAATCATCTCTGCTTGTGATTTCAGTGAGAAATCTCGTTTTACACAAGGTCTGGGAATCCTCAGACAGAATCGAGAAGTGCCAAAACAGTATTATGTGCTGGCATTCAGTCGCATTGTGATATGTTACGCATGTTGTTTGGTAAGAAATAAGTTAAACGGAAAAATATATTTTATTTTAAAGTTTTTATTTTTAAGTTTCCTTTTTTAAACATTTAAACGTTCACATTTTTATTCCAAATTAGCCATTTTTATGGTTTTTTTATTTTTATTTTCCAATACATAAGTACATGTCTGTATATCTTTAGTTTATGGCCACTAATGTTGAATATCTTTTGATGTTACTGCCCCTTTTGGCACCAGCAGAAATTCTTTGTTCACTTACCACCAGCATCGCAAAGAATAACTACGAAGAAAATAATAACAAATTCACAAAATTTTCACTTTTTTTGTTTTTGGTATTTGCCTATTAGCCAGTTTATGTATACTACCAGAACATCCATACTGGACTTGAGTATAACTGAAAATACATTCGGAAAAAAAAATCACAATTTATGGATGAAAAATACGAAGAAGAAGTAGTAAAAGGATGTCAGTAAAGTGTTAAATTATGAGGTCATTTATATGCAATTTTTATTATAATTTTTGCTCTTCTTTTTCTTTTCTTTTCTATTTTCGTTGGCTGATTATAATTTTTTTCACTCGAATTTTTTTTGCCGGACATCGTTGTTTATTTAAAAAATATGGTGGTACCCTACAGAATGCATTATATTTTCGATTTTTTTTCCAGTGTTGTAATTGTGCTAATAACGAAAAATGTTTAATTTATCTTTTTTTTTTGCTTTTGTTTAAATTGAATTTTATTTTCACCTTCTGTTTGCATTTCAAGTTCGCTTTTTATATTGAATAGTCAGTCGTTCTCTGACAATTAATTTCTTTTCATTTTATTTAGCCTTTTGCCATGTAATTTCCTGTCAGTTTTAGTGGTCATTTTATTTACTGCGTTTAGTAGAATATTTTGTTTTTTTTGTTTAGTTTTGTTTCCTCCATTTTTGGTTTGTAATTTTAATTAGTCAATTATAAGGACTACAAAATAACAAAAAAAGAAAAAATTTTTGTATAATATATCACAAGTATAATTACCTATTGAAACATTTAGAATCTATAACAAGTAAAAATATTCGTTTTATCTTTAACGTGGTAAATAATAAAACTTAAAAGGGAAAATATTTTGCGATTGTTTGAAATGCAATATTAAAACGCAGAAATGATCATTTGTCATTCTAAATTAACACATTAACAGAAGGCCTTCAAATCTTATAACTAAAGTTTACATAGTTAGATCGACAGTACTTTTATCCATGTGATAGTGTGGTAGATACTCTGAATTTGGAGATACTATGGCATTGTCAGTAATTTGGCCTACCTTATGGCTCATTATGGCATAAAATCGAACTCACACAACAATTAAAGTCGTTTGAGCATCGTAGTCTAGGAGGTAGTATATTAGACGTAAGGCCTCGGTTCAAATTCCAGGTCAGACATCAAAGCGAAATTACATATGAAAAAAATATTTTTTCGGCGACTGCCTCTCAGCAGAATTCTGGCAAAAACTCTGAGAGTAAATATAATTGCCATGAAGAGTTTCTCAGAAATCTGTTGTTCGGAGTCGACTTTAAACTGTATGTCCAGCCACTCAAATATAAAATTAACGCACACAACATAAGTGGTGTGAGCAGCTAGGTCGTAATCCTGTCTAAAAGGACAATTATGTTATGTTATACATATAACATCTCCATTCAATACTGGTTTTTCGAACAAATTTTTCTTCAGCAATGAAGCACATTTCTCACTCGCTGGTTACGTCCACAGGCAAAATTGTCGCCAATGCGGTTCGTTGAACTCAGAGGTGGTAGTGGGAAATTTGTTACAACTAAGGCTGTTAGCAGTTGAAGATTATAAACTGGACGTATGTGGTCTCAACAGTGCGATGTCACGACTCAGATAATACGACTGATTTTGGCTATATTGCATGAGTTTTTTCCAGACAAAGTAAGTTCATGTTTTAACGATGTCAATTGGTCTTACTTTCTTTGTGCGACAGCGTTATAGTCTCCTAATAAGGGGATTATAAAAACGAAAGTAGTGACTTAAATTTCATGAATGTATTGTTATTTGTTATTCGCATTACGATTACAAAGTTTTAAAGTTCAGTGCAGTTACCTACAAACATAAGGCGATAGGATTACTTTTATAGCATAGTCGCCGAAAGAAATATAATAACAATATAATAAACCACGAGCTCTTGTCTAATAACCTACACACTAGGTACTAGACTACGGGAACGAAACATAGAACGTACATAGTTATTAAAGAATTTCAGCAATTCTTTATCAACCATTTTTCACGAAAAAATACGAAAACATACTTATCTTCTGATGCATTTTCGTCTTATCCTAAGAAAGCCACAAAATGTCATTGCACGCTGGATTGCAATCTACATGGTCTGGTAACTTCTAGAACTTTACTGTTCATTTGTTATTGTTATTCTTCTTTTTTCTATCTATTGTGGTTTTTGTAGTATTTTATTCAAGCAATTTCTTTGTTTTTTATTGCATTTTCTTCAGTTGCAAGAATGCAGTATTTATTCTGTCTTTGTAATAATGCTTATTGCTAATCATGTAGGACCGGTGGAACTGAAACATGAGAAGTAGACAGCGTTTACACTGATATCTTGTAAATTATTTGGTTATTATTTCGATTGGAGTATTGGCTATATACGGTTAAAAAAACCCGTTGTCATGTTATATTTTTCGTTAAATAATGTCCACTAGGAATTAATTAAAACTGATTAGAAACGTACAAAATTTTGGATTTTTGAAAGAAAGATTATTCTGCTAATTTATGAAACAACCTTCTAAAGGTTATCTGCGAGCCGTATTTGATCAAGTTAAACATGTCATATTTGTTTATTTCAATTTTCGCATTTATTTTAAAAATGCCACTCTATGTTGCAAAAAAATAATGAATTGTGCAGAATTCATAATTAAATTTCATTAAATCCGCAGTTTGTTTAATCACATATCAAATGGCAGCCTGTGTTTTTTTTTGTCTATTATAGGCTTCTGAACATTTTGAAATGAACATTTGTAGTTCCATTTTATTTCATTTAATTTTTTTTAAATTTTTATTTATTTATTTAATAATAATCTTATTTGAGTTTTATTTTTAAGCCTACTGGCAATTTTCTACAAATACGAGTACAAATAAAAAAACACACACAATATTAAATAATAATTATGGTCAACTGATTATAAACGAGTGGCTGGAGTTTATTGATTGGAAATATTATTTATTCATTTTATTTACTATGGTGGTGTATACGTATTTTACATTTTCTTTCATTCATTTCAATTTTAATTCTGTTTCTATTTTTGTGTGTGGCATAAAGTAAAGTTTTAAAGTTATTGCAATGAAATGATTGTGAATTATTAAAAATGAAATTCACTGCATAATTTTACACATTAATAATATTAGTAACATTAATAAATAAGTTAATAAATAAGCCACCATTTGAAGCTTAAAAAATGAATTCAATAAATATTTGCTGAATATTGCATAGGTTAACACACAGATGACGCCACTAATATTAAGTTTATATGATCTTTAGGTAGGTAACTCTAATAAATGCTGTACACCACTCTGACTATTTCCTTTTAAAATATGGAAATGCCGTGTGTGGAGAAAGCATTGCTTTTTGGCGAAAATATACTGTTTAAGTCAATGCTTAACTTTGCAAACTTTAAACGATTTGTAATTAATGCCGTGAACGATGTTCACAAAGAATGCCCCAAAGTGGAATTAACCAACTTCTTTAAGTCCACACAATTTTGATTGAACGTAGGACAAGGATGTTCGAAAAAACTTGATCTTTAAGGATATCTCGCTCAGTCTTTCTCCCTCTCGGTCAGTCTTTGCTCTCAATCAGTCTTTTTCTGTCGACTAGTCTTTTTCTCTCGACCAATCTGTCTCTCCTTGTGATATTTGGGTATGCGAACGCTCTATCGGCGTGATGCGGCCTGAGCTCACAATAGAACAAAAACAACAACAAATTTTTGATTCTGAGCAGTGTTTGAAGCTGTTTCACTGAAAATTTTTTAAATTTATAAGACGATTGAATATCACATGTGTTGACATCGAATGACAGGACAGAATAAATGTCAAATAGGGAGAACAGCATGCTTACGTCTGCTAGTGTGGAGAAGTAAATATCCAGCCAATATTTTAACACCAGTAAAATCTATGTTATCCTAGAAAAGCGTTTATCTTAATGTAGTGAGTAGAATATTGGCTTACTTAAAGAGAGCTGTAGGTTTGGAACCTGAGCTCTAACATTTTGGAAAAAAGGCTTCTATTGGCAACACCTCTCAGCAGTCTTCTGGCAAAAGCTCTATGAGTCATTAGTTGCCATGAAAAGGCTTTGTTAAGTTTCGACATTTAAACTGTAGCTTTTGCCAGTTATGAATAAAATTAACGCTTGCACCATTGGTAGTGCAAGGAACTGGACCATAATCCTGATAATCCGGTTGGTAATAGTCAATTAAATGTATGTTTGTATGTATTTGTATTGTAAGGCATTAACAGATGGCTAGTATTATACACAATCTTAAAAAAATATGGGTTTTCATTTTCATAGAGTCATTTGCAATACATATTGGCTGTAGCAAATTAAATAAAAAACTTGATTGGATCAGACATGCTACAATGAGAAAATCCAAGAATCAAGACAACACAAAAGCTATAGCAATTATGTTTCATAGGATAAGGCCCCGTAATCTAGTAGTTAGTGTGTTGGCTTATTAGACGTGAGACCACGGTTCAAACTCCAGGTTGAACTTCTTCAATAAAACATCATATGAAGAAAAAAATTCCTTTTGCAACTTCCTCTCAGCAGAATTCTGGCAGAAATTCTAAGAGTAAAAAAAATTGCCATGAAAAGTTTCTCAAAAATTTGTCGTATAGAGTCGACTTTAAACTGTAGGTCCCGCCACTTTTAGATAAAATTAAATTGTCAGCTTGACGGGGCTATCATCTATTGGTGTCACGGATATAGCTTCGTTTATCAAACATTCTGGCTGGTTTTCCAGTGTAGGATAGTCGTGCTGACCAACCTTTTCCTCTTCCCCGATTTTTGGTGGAACTTGGTCAGTACAGGGACTGCGTTCACCTCGTGGCATCACAACGGGCCGCTATGCATGCTCAAGTGAGCTTTTTGATATCAGAGCTACCACTCCGACCTAACCTAACCTAACACACACAACATGAATGCTGTGAGTAGGTCGTAATTCTGACTAAAGGGTTGTAACAACCAATTAAATAAGTAAGTAAGAACAAAAATAACTGTAGTAAACATTATAAGGCATTATATGTTCCCGCAGTCGCCGTTGTCTAGTAGGTAGTGTGTTGACTTATTAGACGTAAAGTTCGAGTTCGTATCCCAGGTCAGACATCAAAACGAAATAAGAAAAAAAAAATATTTCTTCGGCGACTGCCTCTCAGCAGATTTCTGGCAAAAACTCTGAGAGTAAATAAAATTGCCATGAAGATCTTCTCAAAATTCTGTCGTTCGGAGTCGACTTTAACCTGTAGTTCCCCCCACTCATGTATAAAATTAACGCACATAACATAAGTGGTGTGAGAAGCTAGGTCGAAATCCTGACTGAAGGGTTGTAATGACCAATTATGTATATGCTCCCGACAGGTCAATATAGTACTTTGCTAAAAGACCGATGTTTGAGAGAAATTCTTTGCGTTAGTAGAAGTCGTCGTAGTCTAGTAGGTAGCGTGTTGGCTTATTAGACGTGAGGTATAGGGTCAAACGCCAGGTTAAACACCTCCAACAATATGAAATTACCATGAAAAGTTTCTCTAAAATCTGTTGTTCGAAATCTACTTAAAACTGTAGATCCTGCCACTCATGCATAAAAGTAGCACAAACAACATAAGTAGTGTGAGAAGCTAGGTCCTAATTCTGAGTGAAGGGTTGTAATGGCCAATTATGTATGTATCAGCAGAAGTCAATTTAGGATGAAATTTGCCTAACTTTTGCGTCCTCCAGAGTTTTGAAGTAAATTTAAAACGGATTATTTCAATAGTTTTACGAACGTAGAGTTAACGAAATAGTAGTGTTATGACCAAAAAGTAATTTTTGTTCGATAGTTATAATAAAATTTGTGTTGCAAACATTCGCTCTAATCTAATATACTCTTTTGTGTTATGTGGGTTATGAAAATAACAATAAATCTTTTGCAAACACTTCAATACTAAATGCCTATATATCAGTGTACCGCCAACACTTTCATTGTTCATTGCAACTGTTAATCATTCTTTTTTAATTGCAGTAACTTTAATAACAATTAAACAATTAATTTCATTTAATATTCAACAATTAAAAATAAATATTTAATAATGATTTTAAGCATATTAATAATTTTTAACACCGGGTTTTTTCACGCTCTTTTTTTCTTCTCCTTCTTTATTGTTATCGTTTCACATACAATGAACAGAAATAAATAAATTTCATATACAGTAGCTGTGTTCATTTCCATTGTGAATGCAGACGGAAGCAATAACAGGAAAAAAACGATTTTTTTTAAACAAAACTGATAAAAAAATAAACAAAAAAATGTAACAAAAATTATTAAAAATAAAACATTAACAATTTAATTTTACAAAACCACACAAAGAGCTACAAAAAAAAAAAAAATGATGGGGTTTTTCACTGTTCAATCCATTTGAGGAAATAGTCTGATAGAAAACAATGAAATATTATATTTATTGGGAAAAAATACAACAAAATAAACAAAAAAAGAAATACAACAATAATCACTCTTTGCATTAATTCATAAATCAAAACTAAAAAATACCGATAAAATGGAGAAAATAACAAAAACGAAATAATAATTCGCAACTGAATGTTTATGAGCGGAAATTCCGGTTTTAAGCATATTCTCTCCACTTTTCTTTCACTTTGGTTTTTTTCTTTCCATTTTCTATTGCTAGCTATGGGTGATCCATCTAGTCTCTGTCCAGATATCTTTAAGGGAGTGAAATGGTGTATATGGGTCTGGTCTATACCGGAATTTCTTAAAAAAATTCATCGTTGTTTAGTTATTGCCCCAGACGTTTCTCCTTTTATTGTTCACGTTTTTCTTACTATTTTTTTTTTAGATAAATAGCGCTGACGTTGTGCAATGTACCGTCATTGTTAGTTTCATCATCGATGATGTTTTATAGTTGATAACAAAATTGTGACAACATGTAGACGTTCCCAAAACTAATATCAGTTGGCAGATGAGTTACTGTAGCAGATAAGTGTTGTCTTATGTTTTGGGTGAAATTTTTCAAGGATGACATTTACATTGCGACTTCAAAATGTTTATTAAAATAACTGCTCACAGTATTGCTATTCCTCGTTTTCTAACTGCATTGTTTTCCGTGCAATAAAATAGGTTATTGTATCGGGAATAAGGCCTACCAACTTAAAGCCTTTTAATATAATCTTGCTCAAAGAAATAAACAGTAAGAGTAGTATTTGATGTACCAAGCCGCTCCATAAATCCTCATCGATTGTGCTTTTTTCACTCGTATATCACTCTTTTCTGATAGCCACACTGCTATCAGATCCCTCTCGAGCGTTAAACTCGTTAAAGAGTGTCGCCATTGTCTAGACATTCTCTTTGAGTGCTTCAATGTCTCACTTGTCTGGGTTCCTACGCACTGGGAAATTACCAGAGCAGATACACTTCTTCCGGAACCCTCGCCATTTAGACTGGGTATGCCACTTACCTCGGTTAAATTGGCAATTCTTCCGGGAATTTGATCCTGGGTCAGTTAAAAATCTTGCTGCACTGCCAGACACACTAACCAACCAACTACTCAAACTTGATCGCAATGTCATTTCGATCACAATGACCATGCTTACTGGTCATTGTGCTATGGGAAGACATATTGAAAGAGTGCAGCTCCCATCAAACCACTTCTGCCAAGGATGTGGGACTGCTGAAGAGGAGGAAGCTGTTATCCACATCAAAGATATACACACATAATACATAATTGGTCATTACAACTCTTCGATCAGAATTAGGACTTAGCTTCTCACACCACTTATACCGTATGTGGCAATTTTCTACGTGAGTTTTGAGTTTTGAGAAATTTTTCATTTGGATTTTATATACTCTCATAGTTTTGGCCACAAATCTGCTGAGAGGAAATCACCGAAAAAATATTTTTTCATATTTCGTTTTGTTGAAGATGTCTGCCCTTAGGTTGAACCGAGGCCTCACGTCTAATAAGTCAACACACTAATTATTAGACTACGCCGAGGATAGAGCTTTGTTTAATCAACTTTTAAATTTCTTCGATTAGTTTAGTGGAATTCGGTTAGCACAGGAAGTGCGATTACCTGTGGCGTCACAGTGGGCTGGATGTGTGCTTAATAGAGCTTTTGTAAAAAAACTCCCACTTCAACCCGCCTACCTACTTACCTACATACATACATAATTGGTCATTACAACCCTTCAGTCAGGATTACGACCTAGCTTCTCACACCACTTGTGTGCGTTAATTTTATACATGAGTGGCGGGACCTACAGTTTAAAATCGACTCCGAACGACAGTTTTTTGAGAAGCTTTTCATGGCAATTTTATTTACTCTCGGAGTTTTTGCCAGAAATCTGCTGAGAGGAAGTCGCCGAAGAAATATTTTCATATTTTCGTTTTGATGTCTGACCTGGGATTCGAACTCGGGCCTTCAGTCTAATAAGCCAACACACTACCTACTAGACTACGGCGACTTCGACCTACTTACCTACCTTGTACTTAATGTCGAGTTTTTAACAGCACTTCTGCTTAGTTAGATATACTTGATTAGAGAATATGAAATAAAAAGAAAGAGACCTTAAAACCATAGACTGTAGCGCCCACTGTTTCAAACAGATGTGGTTAGGAATGCTTTGTAATTCAAGTTAAGATGGATTTTATCTACATTATTTGAAGTTATTTTTTAAGTTAAAATAAATAAAATTGCTGTTGAATAGTGGTTGTAGCAATAGAACTAAAAATTAGTCAAACTGACGTAATTAAAAATTTATTGGCGATAATATGGATGAAAAGATGCGAGAATATAGAACAGAAATGACAAAGAATAACAATAACAAATCAACAGTAAGTTGTCAGACCTTAAGTAATTGAAGTATAAATAGACCGAAAGGTAATGTTGTCGGTTAATAGTAGTAGTAAGTAGTATTACTTACTTTACTATTGTAAAGGTATTAAACACTGTTAAGTTTGATGTTTGTAGTAAAATAGAAAAAATTAAATTAGAAAACATTAGTAAATAAAATAATAACAGGTTAGTAATTAAAATAATATATATTTTTTTGACTCACTGTTCGAATCAAAAGAGTATTCTGTCCAGTCTCTGACTGCATGGATGAGCAAATTTTTCTATTTTCATTCCCCGTTATTATTAAGATGGCATTACATAGTATGCTTGTGTAAGAGTGTATGTGTGAATGAAAGTGCAATTTAGAAAATATTTATGATTTTCCGTTATTTTGTTATGGGTTTTCATTTTTATTTTTCTAACTGTATTTCTTTTTTCTTGTTTTTTTTTTGTGTCTTTATTATTATTTATGCCTGTTATGCTGGCACTTTTTTGTAATTTTATTCTCTTTCCAGATATTTATCATTTTCTTCTTTCTATTATGGGTACTTGTTGACGGCGTCTTGTTATCATTACAGGCTGAAAGATAGAAAGTTTTTATTTCCCTTTCTGCGCTTCGTTAAGCTGATTTCGTTTAAAAAAATTTCATAAAATATTTCTAGAGTTTCTTTGTTCTGTGTATAAGGCCTTGACTTTGTGTCTGGTCTACTGTACTGATGATTGAGGAAAAACTGAGAAAAATTTTCTTTTTGGAGTTGATTGAAAAGAAGTTGAATTATTGGCGTTTGTAATTGGAGGGTTATTTTTGAAGGAAAATTGCATGAAAGGAAAAGAAGCATAAAAGAATTTGAATTTACAACTTGGAAATTTCAAAATTCTTTTCAAACATAAACAAAATTAGTGGTTTTCTTTGATGTTTAAAATTAGAAATAAATTCGAAGTTAATTTGTTTTTGAGTATTCTAGGACTATAAGGGTTTCCGAAAATTTCTATTAAACGAAATGAATTCCAATTTTTTTTCGTATTGTTAAGGAATTTTGTATTTCCTTAATAATTAAATTTTAATTATTTATTGGGAACAATAATTTGAACTCATTAACAGGGTTTCTACAATGGGTCAATTCGACCTCTGGGTACTGTACTTGTCTTAATTGACAAGTACACGTCCTCTAACCTAACAGGGTTTATATTTGATTTTTCGTTGTTGCAAAGCAATAGATATACGGGCGTTTGTTCAATAACTTTTTGAAAGAAGGTGTTTACAGTGGGTGTTGTTTGGTTCTTTTTTTTTAATATAATGTACATTTTTTGGAAAATGAAAATGTTACAAGGAAGTTGTTAAAATGTATTTAAAAAGAAAAAATCAGTAATAATAATACATAACGTAATTGGTCTTTACAGCCCTTCAGTCAGGATTACGACATAGCTTTCCACCTCACTTATGTTATGTGCGTTAATTTTATACATGAGAGGCTGGACTTACTGTTTAAAGTCGACTCTGAACGACAGTTTTTGTGTCAAATTCTTATAAAAACTTATCGTCGCTTGGCCTTGTTTTTATGCAATTTTGTTCAAATGTGTACATTAACTTCAAACCTGTAGAATTATGAATCAATTGATAACAAATCAAATTAAATAATTTCCCGATATTACTTATGGAGAAATTTATTAAATTTACATACATACATAATTGGTCATTACAACCCTTCAGTCAGGATTACGACCTAGCTTCTCACACCACTTTATGTTGTGTGCGTTAATTTTATACATAAGTGGCGGGACCTACAGTTTAAAGTCGACTCCGAACGACAGATTTTTGAGAAGCTTTTCATGGCAATTTTATTTACTCTCAGAGTTTTTGCCAGAAATCTGCTGAGAGGAAGTCGTCGAAGAAATATTTTTATATTTTCATTTGGATGTCTGACCTGGGATTTGAACTCGGGCCTTACGTCTAATAAGCCAACACACTACCTACTAGACTACGGCGACTTATTAAATTTAGTTGCGTTAATTTTGATTGATTTGTCATTGTTGCAGATTTAGAAAAATAATTTTAACCCATTAGTTAATTAACCTCGATTTTAAATGAGAGAAATAGGTTAGGTTTGGTTAGGGGGTAGCTTGCCGTTCACAGGCGAGTTCACTTGGTGGCCCATATGGCCCAATGTGTTATCCAGTGTGAGGTAAACCCCGGTGAAGTGCGAACCACTCCGATTTCCAGATGAAAGCCAGATCCCTTAGTGGCACGTTCACCACGATGTCCAGATCTTTAAACGTCCAGTCACCCTAAAATCGATGGGCTCTGTTCTGAAGTGCAGGGTATTGACATAAAAGGTGTTGCACCGATTCCGTTTCTTCCAGATTCTAGCAGCTTCTGCAGTAATTTTGATGGGGCAGATCGAAATTGTCAGCAAAACTGCCAATAATTAGAATTCCTGTTGTAGTGCGACCCATCCTCTTGTTGAACACAACTAGTTCCCTGTTTTTTTCTGTCCACTGCTGGACAAAGCAGTTTTAAAATTCGATTGCCCGGACCATCTATGGTTTGTTGAATTCCATTCTACTTTTTCCAATTTGTAAAAGTATTCTTGTAGGGGCGCATATCGTCGTCGAAAATGCAAAAGTACGTATTAGCAAAAAAATCAAAATCGAGTTTTTGATTGATTATGATTCGTAAGGTTATCTCACGTATCTCTACCAATTTTTAGATCTTAGCGACCAAAAATAACGTTTTTATATCAATAATTCAAAATGTTTTTAAATATGAAGTACTTGTTATTTTATAACTTTTTTTGCTTCTCCTGTAAATTAGAAAAATGTACTTTTGTATTTTCGACGACGATATGTCCCCTCTATCGTCTCTTAATCAGACATTTCCGTTCCTATCCGTGCCAGTTCGTCCGCCTTATCGTTCCGCATTATGCTGATAATATGATTGAAATTTAAAACAGGCTTGTCTATTAGTTACTAGATTGACTTAAAGGCTTGCATGAACAAAAAGCTACACGAAATGATTATCATTCGTTGCGTTGGGTGTGATTACTAATCATTCTGAAACGAAGGTAAAATAAATCAACACCAATTCGCTGTACATTATTCCATCATTTTCTTCTCTTATTTTCAGATATTTCAACACAATGCTTTGCATGAATAGGAATCAAAAAAGGAACATAATCTTCGGGATTTCCTTTAGACTGCGAACATTTGTTCATTGGTCATTTTCACCTTTCGTTTAAGTTTATAAGGACATTAATCCACCACACTGCGGGCTCCAGTGGGAATCTGATTCACCCTTGTCTCTACGCCTTTTACTATGTTCAAGTATGTTGTTTTCGTAAAAGCACAGATGATATCTCTATTATACGATTAATGAAAATGCTTATATTAGAAAAAAATTTACAATACAAATACAATTTGTATTCCATATTATTGTTCGTGTTATTTATTTTAAGATTTTATATACGTAATCTTTTAACAGATCACTTAAGCTAAAGTCAAGCTAATGAATAAAAATAAATGCCGTCGCGGTATTTTTCGTAATTTAAAATAAATTAAAATTGAATTTTCGTATCACATTGAATTACTTTAAGAATTTTCAACACCCTTTCAACGTTTGGCAGCATATTCATAACGCCTAGCCTTTTTTTTTGATGGAACTCTTAATGAATATGAAAAATTAATTGAATTTGTTTTAAATCGTTGTACGGTTGTACAATAACAAATAGTCAACAATTAATTATAACATTTAACGGAAATAATAATATAGTCCAGTAATTTCCGCTGGACAATGCGCCTCTCTACACTGGAACATATATCGGCCTTTTTGTGCACATATTTGTTGGTATTTTTAATTGTATTGCAATGGAATGTTTTGTAATCAATAAGAGTGAGTGTATGTGCGTGTGTCCATATATTTAAGTAATTGGTTATGTAGGTGTGGGCTTTTTTAAGTGTGTAAATGTGTTGAGTTGTTTTTTGCGCTTTTTTTCGCATTGTAAAATGGTTTACCATTGCGTATAATTAACACATTTTTTCACGCCTAAAAGCAGTCAACGCCAATTGTAAAATTTTTGTTTGCAATTTTGTTTTTGTGTTTTTCTTTCTCTTTCTATAGCGCTGTCACATTGACTATATGTGTGAGTGCATGTACATATTTGTGTGTGTGTGTTTTATTCCTTTGTTTAATTGTCTGTTTGTGAAATTAAAAATAAAATGTTTTTCATGTTGAATACAATACATCATGTTAACAAACATTAAAAAAAACACCAAAAAAATGAAAAAAACCAGCATAAATTTATCACCAACGAACCAACCAACAACGCTAGGCTCCTTCATACAGGGTTTTTAAAGTTTGATAATTTGTTGTTCGGTTCCGTCGGATAACGCATGTAAGTCTTACTTAGGATAGGAAGCTAAACTTGTGTTGAATAATTACGACTACCCCAGCATAACTTTTTATTAATAGCCGGCCTTTTGACGTAGCATTATAGATCCAAATGACAGTTTTTCAGAATAGAGATCGTTTCGAATACAATATGTAGAGCCTGCTGTGGAGAAAATAAATCCTGAGAACACATATTTGCAACCTGTGAGGCATTAGTGCAGCGCAGAAGGAAACTCCTGTCTGCATATCAAGTGCTGAGCAGAGAATTTTTCTCTACGACATCGAACAGCATCTTGAGGTTTGGCAGCGGAGTATATCGTATATTCGCAGTACTATAAAGAGATAAAATGCTATTTAAAAGCAATTTAAACTCGTTAAATCCTATACAATTAATATTCGAAACCTCAAATCGTTCAAAATAAAAATTATATTAATACGTTATGGTGTGTCTAAAAGTCAGACGTATTGAAAGACAGCCAGCTAGTCTGTAAAATGAATGAATAAACTATCCACATCAGCTTGACAAATGGCAATAAAGCTGTGGCAATTGTTTTTCTTTTTTCTTTTCTTTTGTAAAATTATTTAACCAAAAATTGTTTCAGAAAAAGCAGAGCAAAAAATGCGGAAAATGAAAACAATTTATTTATCATTCTCTTTTTTAATAAAAATTGGTTTTGAATTTAAAATTTCATATGTACATATGTATATTATAAGCTATATGTTGGCGTTTTAAGCGTTTACAATTGCATCTGCAGCATGTCACATGTGTTGCAAATTTCGATTATTCATAGAAATTGAATTTTGTTTGGCTAATATTCAGTTGAAATTCAAACCACATGCAAATAAATAAATAATATTTTGTTGCTTTTTCAACGTGCAAGTATTTTTATTTGTCTGTTTTAGATATGTTCTGATACAACTGATGTGTTCGATTTCATTTAAAAGTGTTAAGCTGCTGTTGGTAATATTACAGTCTGTTAAAATAGTGTAGCATTATGTTCATGTTTCACAGAAAATAGTTTCTTTAACACTCTGAAGTCCATCCGTATGTTATAAGAGAATTCACTTTGGATAGAGGTCTAATTCTTCTTCCAATTCAAATACTTAGAACATGTTAGGCTATATGACGTACCCTTCTTCAAAGGCAAGGTCTCATTTAGGCCTGCCTTTAATTGTAATATCATAATTACTATCCCTCAAGGAGATCAAACATTGCTTATAGGAAACCAATCCAACTCAACAATAAGTCGTACTGTTGCAACAATTATTATTTTGCACTGACACATAAATTGAAAAATAGTCTATTCAACTTGCTCCGACCCACATCACCTGTAGAAGACATTTTAAGGAATACCAAATCTATCGGTAGAAGTCGCCGTAGTCTAGTAGGTAGTATGTTGGCTTATTAGTCGTAAAGCCCGGGTTCGTATTCCAGGTCAGGCATCAAAACGAAATATGAAAAAAAAAATATTTTTTCGGCGATTTCCTCTTAGCAGATTTCTGGCAAAATCCCTGAGAGTAAATAAATCTGCCATGAAAAAGTTTCTTAAAAATCTGTCGTTCGGAGTCGACGTTAAATTAACGTTAAATTTAGTCACGTATAAAATTAACGCACACAACATGAGTGGTGTGAGAAACTAGGACGTTGTACAATGGGTCAATTCGACCTCCGGGTACTGTACTTGTCACAGTTGACAAGTACACGTCCTCTAACCTAACCTAAATCAATCGGCATGTCTTCCGTAATACGTCGTAATTGTGTGATGTATGGCCATGCGATTTACGAACAGAAACGAATCAGTACTCTTCGAATCCATAAAAGACCAGAAGATCTAGCCAACAAAGTTGATTCTCCCTGGAAAACCAGTGAAAAATATTTTGCAGTCGGAACATCAACGCCCTGTGACATATTGAAGATTTTGAGCTGGATATCCTGGCCATTTCAACAGCAATACAATATCCGATGATATACCTATGTGCTGAAACCCCTATCAATACTCGATTCCGATTCTGAACGAAAGATTTTTGAGAAACTTTTTCTTGCCAATTTTTCATTTACTGTCAGAACTATTTACTGGCGACCTATTTTTTCATAATTTATTTGAAGATGTTTTGTTGGACATGTCTGATTTGGTGTTTGAACCGTGGCCTTGAGTCTAATAAGCCAACAAACTACTTACTAGATTACGGCCAATTCATAAGCAATACAATATTCGATAAAATGCCGTTATCTTTCAATTATTCGAAATTTCCCTGTGACCACCTCAGCATTCATGGACGTGGTAGAATTCATTAGGGACTTATTCGCAGCTTGGCTCTCCATGAATTAAGAGAAGTGCCACCAGCCAATAATCGTTAGGCCGCTTTCAAAATTTCCATGACCTCCACTTGAAATACAGTGGTCAGGCAGCCTATAAGAAAACTTAATAACAGAACCTTGACAAATATACTAAAACCCATTTTGTCTAGCATTTTGATGTCAACTGTATAAAGGGTTCCCTTAAAGATCTCTTTGGGAACCTCCAAATTTTCAGACTAGAAATCCGTATTAGGAATTTTATTATTCAGAATTACAGGGCACCATATAATCAAACCAGATTTATCTCAGGTTAAGCCAGAATTTAACAGTATTGAGTTACTTAAGTTGTTACTTAAGTTTATTATTCTGCAGATCATCTTGTTCAAGGCTTATGATCAATTTTAATTTTTCTTTATATAACGTATACGCATGGGTGCACCGTTTCTTACCACATTTGCTTCACAAAGTATTCAGAACATAATAATTTACTTAATTACTGCCTTCTTGGTAGTAAATTAATATTATTTTTATTTTCTACTGTTTCTATAATTATTACATTCTACTGTGTTTGTTTGCATTGTTTTTGGGTTACATTTTGTTGTCTAACTCTGCGTTTTTTTGTGTTTCCTCACAATGACAAAAATTGCATTGTCATTTCGATAAACAAATCAGGACACTTATTATAAATTTTGAAATACCAATAATTGCTACGAAATATTAAATTAAAAGGCAAATAAACACAAAAACACAAAACAGAAATGAAATTCGTGCATAATTGATAAATAAACCATTCGAAATTCAATGTGATACAATTATAAAATTGCGGATAATATTCAAATTATCAGAAAATAAGCAACATTTTAAACATTTTTCAACTTCCATAAAGTCAATTGACAATTGTAATGCAAATTTTAAATTCGGAATAAACCCATGTAATTTTAAATTTGCTTGAAATTGAATTTTTTTCTATGGAAATTATTAATCCTAATTAAGTTTATACGTATAAATAAGTGTATGCGACTGTTTGTTATTGAATATGCATACATATAAAATAAATTTTTAGCCTATGCCGTAAACTTTTTTTCATTGTTGATAGAGAAACAAAGTTCGGTTTTAACTTTCGTTTAGCGTATGCCTACATAGAAAGTAGTTATCTTTGAAGCTGATTGGGTCATTGTGACCTCACACTAATCGAAAAAGTTCGTTAGCGCAGAGCTGCACACTAAAGCACGATTACCGTATGCTGAAAACCAGTCAGAAGGTTTATCAAAAGAAGCTAGATTCTTGATATAAATGGATGATAACTTCTTTAAGGCGACAAGGAATGGAGAGCCAAATAACCTAAACCTGCGCCTTGCGAGAGATGGACACTGGCAAAGAAAGTGAATAACAGTTTCCTTCCCTTCAACCTCGGCAGTAGACGTTCGATGGGAGCTGCAACCGTTTTGCGTGTCTTCACATAACGCAATGATCTGTAAGCATGGCCACTGTGATCGAGATAATCTTGCGATCAAATTTGAGCAGTTGATTGGTACGTCTCCAATCCATCAGGGGTCAAGTGAGCCTGGCGATGGAATAGTCTAGTAGGCAGTGTGTGGGCTTATTAGACGCGAGGCCACGGATCAAACCTCAGGTCAGATATTTCCAACAGCAATGAAATATGGAAAAATATTTCTCCGGCGATTTCCTCTCAACAGATTGCTGGCAAAAGTTCTGAGAGTAAATAAGTTTCATGAAAAGTTTCTCAAAAATCTGTCGTACGGAATCGACTTAAAATTGTAGGTCCCGCCACTTATGGATAAAATTAATACACACAACATAAGTGCTGTGGAGAAGCTAGATCGCAATCTTGACTGAAGGTTTGTAACGTATGTTTGTATGTATGTTTGCATAACTAAAGCTTGAGTATAAACTAACCAAAGGAACACCTAATTGCGCATATTTTATGGTTCTGTGAAGATGATGTGGTACAGTAGTTAAAATATTAAAATTCAAATATTTCTCAGAATATTTTAACAAAATCTGTTTTATGTGATATTCGTCATGTCTTGCTACGGCGTCTGTGATGTTTTCCAATGCATGAAACAGACCACATACTCTTACTATAGTACAATATTTGATTTCCATTTAATTTCTGCTAATTTTCTTTCAAACACGTTAAATTTTTGATTGTTGCGGTCCTACTTGATTATTTATACGTAAAGATTATTTATTCTAAATGACGTGAATATCAAATGAGAGTAATTTTTTGTTCATTCAATTTTATGCTCCACATAGTTAAACAGTTCTCTAGCTGGGGCTGGGGTTGTCATGCATGCTGAGAGCAACAGTGTCGTCAGCAAATGTAGAAGTGTGGGAATGAATGCTAAAAACACATATGTAAAGTACATATATTTGAGAAAAACTCGTTTCGCATATGTTAACTTCTGTGACATCGGTAGTTGGGAAGCATTCAGAAAGTTGTCGTCCTTAATTACGAACTTTTTAATAGTCTGAAAATATTAATAGCAAAATTTAGATTCAAATTATGTATTATGTCTGGCCTGTTTCACCCGCATTTCGGGGTGGTTCAAATCCGATACTAGCGGAGCAGGAACAAGGACAAAGGGGCTTACCTCACACTGAGTGACACAACGGGCCATATTGACTACCGAGTGAACTTCTCTGTGTCCGGCCAGCTACCCACTGACCTAACCTATATATTATACTTTCACAGCTAATTCTGTGTAATATGTAGGAAATCTACTCTAAATCTAACAGAGCAGTGTAGTATATCCTCTCTCCGAATGCCCTTTTTATGACCTGTGCGAATCAGAAAATTTATTCAATAATTTTGTGTTTTCGTCTGCAGTTCAATTGGTGGCTGGCATTAATTTAGAATCCTTAAACGTTTTGGCCGTAGTCTAGTAGGTAGCGTGTTGGTTTATTAGACTAAAACGAAAATATGAAAAAGTATTTCTTCGGCGACTTCTAGGCAGGCTTCTGGCAAAAACTCCAAGAGTAAATAAAATTGCTATGGAAAGTTTCTCAAAAAAAAAAAAAAAAAATAAAAATCGTTCGGAATCGACTTTAAACTATAGGTGCCGCCACTCATGTATAGAATTAACACACACAACCGGGTACTGTACTTGTCACAGTTGACAAGTACACGTCCTCTAACCTAACCTAAATCAATCGGCATGTCTTCCGTAATACGTCGTAATTGTGTGATGTATGGCCATGCGATTTACGAACAGAAACGAATCAGTACTCTTCGAATCCATAAAAGACCAGAAGATCTAGCCAACAAAGTTGATTCTCCCTGGAAAACCAGTGAAAAATATTTTGCAGTCGGAACATCAACGCCCTGTGACATATTGAAGATTTTGAGCTGGATATCCTGGCCATTTCAACAGCAATACAATATCCGATGATATACCTATGTGCTGAAACCCCTATCAATACTCGATTCCGATTCTGAACGAAAGATTTTTGAGAAACTTTTTCTTGCCAATTTTTCATTTACTGTCAGAACTATTTACTGGCGACCTATTTTTTCATAATTTATTTGAAGATGTTTTGTTGGACATGTCTGATTTGGTGTTTGAACCGTGGCCTTGAGTCTAATAAGCCAACAAACTACTTACTAGATTACGGCCAATTCATAAGCAATACAATATTCGATAAAATGCCGTTATCTTTCAATTATTCGAAATTTCCCTGTGACCACCTCAGCATTCATGGACGTGGTAGAATTCATTAGGGACTTATTCGCAGCTTGGCTCTCCATGAATTAAGAGAAGTGCCACCAGCCAATAATCGTTAGGCCGCTTTCAAAATTTCCATGACCTCCACTTGAAATACAGTGGTCAGGCAGCCTATAAGAAAACTTAATAACAGAACCTTGACAAATATACTAAAACCCATTTTGTCTAGCATTTTGATGTCAACTGTATAAAGGGTTCCCTTAAAGATCTCTTTGGGAACCTCCAAATTTTCAGACTAGAAATCCGTATTAGGAATTTTATTATTCAGAATTACAGGGCACCATATAATCAAACCAGATTTATCTCAGGTTAAGCCAGAATTTAACAGTATTGAGTTACTTAAGTTGTTACTTAAGTTTATTATTCTGCAGATCATCTTGTTCAAGGCTTATGATCAATTTTAATTTTTCTTTATATAACGTATACGCATGGGTGCACCGTTTCTTACCACATTTGCTTCACAAAGTATTCAGAACATAATAATTTACTTAATTACTGCCTTCTTGGTAGTAAATTAATATTATTTTTATTTTCTACTGTTTCTATAATTATTACATTCTACTGTGTTTGTTTGCATTGTTTTTGGGTTACATTTTGTTGTCTAACTCTGCGATTTTTTGTGTTTCCTCACAATGACAAAAATTGCATTGTCATTTCGATAAACAAATCAGGACACTTATTATAAATTTTGAAATACCAATAATTGCTACGAAATATTAAATTAAAAGGCAAATAAACACAAAAACACAAAACAGAAATGAAATTCGTGCATAATTGATAAATAAACCATTCGAAATTCAATGTGATACAATTATAAAATTGCGGATAATATTCAAATTATCAGAAAATAAGCAACATTTTAAACATTTTTCAACTTCCATAAAGTCAATTGACAATTGTAATGCAAATTTTAAATTCGGAATAAACCCATGTAATTTTAAATTTGCTTGAAATTGAATTTTTTTCTATGGAAATTATTAATCCTAATTAAGTTTATACGTATAAATAAGTGTATGCGACTGTTTGTTATTGAATATGCATACATATAAAATAAATTTTTAGCCTATGCCGTAAACTTTTTTTCATTGTTGATAGAGAAACAAAGTTCGGTTTTAACTTTCGTTTAGCGTATGCCTACATAGAAAGTAGTTATCTTTGAAGCTGATTGGGTCATTGTGACCTCACACTAATCGAAAAAGTTCGTTAGCGCAGAGCTGCACACTAAAGCACGATTACCGTATGCTGAAAACCAGTCAGAAGGTTTATCAAAAGAAGCTAGATTCTTGATATAAATGGATGATAACTTCTTTAAGGCGACAAGGAATGGAGAGCCAAATAACCTAAACCTGCGCCTTG
Organism: Sarcophaga caerulescens; assembly: GCA_927399465.1. Taxonomy (NCBI): domain Eukaryota; kingdom Metazoa; phylum Arthropoda; class Insecta; order Diptera; family Sarcophagidae; genus Sarcophaga; species Sarcophaga caerulescens. Next base: position 50,800,704 of record OV656872.1, on the reverse strand, counting down.
CGAGAGATGGACACTGGCAAAGAAAGTGAATAACAGTTTCCTTCCCTTCAACCTCGGCAGTAGACGTTCGATGGGAGCTGCAACCGTTTTGCGTGTCTTCACATAACGCAATGATCTGTAAGCATGGCCACTGTGATCGAGATAATCTTGCGATCAAATTTGAGCAGTTGATTGGTACGTCTCCAATCCATCAGGGGTCAAGTGAGCCTGGCGATGGAATAGTCTAGTAGGCAGTGTGTGGGCTTATTAGACGCGAGGCCACGGATCAAACCTCAGGTCAGATATTTCCAACAGCAATGAAATATGGAAAAATATTTCTCCGGCGATTTCCTCTCAACAGATTGCTGGCAAAAGTTCTGAGAGTAAATAAGTTTCATGAAAAGTTTCTCAAAAATCTGTCGTACGGAATCGACTTAAAATTGTAGGTCCCGCCACTTATGGATAAAATTAATACACACAACATAAGTGCTGTGGAGAAGCTAGATCGCAATCTTGACTGAAGGTTTGTAACGTATGTTTGTATGTATGTTTGCATAACTAAAGCTTGAGTATAAACTAACCAAAGGAACACCTAATTGCGCATATTTTATGGTTCTGTGAAGATGATGTGGTACAGTAGTTAAAATATTAAAATTCAAATATTTCTCAGAATATTTTAACAAAATCTGTTTTATGTGATATTCGTCATGTCTTGCTACGGCGTCTGTGATGTTTTCCAATGCATGAAACAGACCACATACTCTTACTATAGTACAATATTTGATTTCCATTTAATTTCTGCTAATTTTCTTTCAAACACGTTAAATTTTTGATTGTTGCGGTCCTACTTGATTATTTATACGTAAAGATTATTTATTCTAAATGACGTGAATATCAAATGAGAGTAATTTTTTGTTCATTCAATTTTATGCTCCACATAGTTAAACAGTTCTCTAGCTGGGGCTGGGGTTGTCATGCATGCTGAGAGCAACAGTGTCGTCAGCAAATGTAGAAGTGTGGGAATGAATGCTAAAAACACATATGTAAAGTACATATATTTGAGAAAAACTCGTTTCGCATATGTTAACTTCTGTGACATCGGTAGTTGGGAAGCATTCAGAAAGTTGTCGTCCTTAATTACGAACTTTTTAATAGTCTGAAAATATTAATAGCAAAATTTAGATTCAAATTATGTATTATGTCTGGCCTGTTTCACCCGCATTTCGGGGTGGTTCAAATCCGATACTAGCGGAGCAGGAACAAGGACAAAGGGGCTTACCTCACACTGAGTGACACAACGGGCCATATTGACTACCGAGTGAACTTCTCTGTGTCCGGCCAGCTACCCACTGACCTAACCTATATATTATACTTTCACAGCTAATTCTGTGTAATATGTAGGAAATCTACTCTAAATCTAACAGAGCAGTGTAGTATATCCTCTCTCCGAATGCCCTTTTTATGACCTGTGCGAATCAGAAAATTTATTCAATAATTTTGTGTTTTCGTCTGCAGTTCAATTGGTGGCTGGCATTAATTTAGAATCCTTAAACGTTTTGGCCGTAGTCTAGTAGGTAGCGTGTTGGTTTATTAGACTAAAACGAAAATATGAAAAAGTATTTCTTCGGCGACTTCTAGGCAGGCTTCTGGCAAAAACTCCAAGAGTAAATAAAATTGCTATGGAAAGTTTCTCAAAAAAAAAAAAAAAAAATAAAAATCGTTCGGAATCGACTTTAAACTATAGGTGCCGCCACTCATGTATAGAATTAACACACACAACCGGGTACTGTACTTGTCACAGTTGACAAGTACACGTCCTCTAACCTAACCTAAATCAATCGGCATGTCTTCCGTAATACGTCGTAATTGTGTGATGTATGGCCATGCGATTTACGAACAGAAACGAATCAGTACTCTTCGAATCCATAAAAGACCAGAAGATCTAGCCAACAAAGTTGATTCTCCCTGGAAAACCAGTGAAAAATATTTTGCAGTCGGAACATCAACGCCCTGTGACATATTGAAGATTTTGAGCTGGATATCCTGGCCATTTCAACAGCAATACAATATCCGATGATATACCTATGTGCTGAAACCCCTATCAATACTCGATTCCGATTCTGAACGAAAGATTTTTGAGAAACTTTTTCTTGCCAATTTTTCATTTACTGTCAGAACTATTTACTGGCGACCTATTTTTTCATAATTTATTTGAAGATGTTTTGTTGGACATGTCTGATTTGGTGTTTGAACCGTGGCCTTGAGTCTAATAAGCCAACAAACTACTTACTAGATTACGGCCAATTCATAAGCAATACAATATTCGATAAAATGCCGTTATCTTTCAATTATTCGAAATTTCCCTGTGACCACCTCAGCATTCATGGACGTGGTAGAATTCATTAGGGACTTATTCGCAGCTTGGCTCTCCATGAATTAAGAGAAGTGCCACCAGCCAATAATCGTTAGGCCGCTTTCAAAATTTCCATGACCTCCACTTGAAATACAGTGGTCAGGCAGCCTATAAGAAAACTTAATAACAGAACCTTGACAAATATACTAAAACCCATTTTGTCTAGCATTTTGATGTCAACTGTATAAAGGGTTCCCTTAAAGATCTCTTTGGGAACCTCCAAATTTTCAGACTAGAAATCCGTATTAGGAATTTTATTATTCAGAATTACAGGGCACCATATAATCAAACCAGATTTATCTCAGGTTAAGCCAGAATTTAACAGTATTGAGTTACTTAAGTTGTTACTTAAGTTTATTATTCTGCAGATCATCTTGTTCAAGGCTTATGATCAATTTTAATTTTTCTTTATATAACGTATACGCATGGGTGCACCGTTTCTTACCACATTTGCTTCACAAAGTATTCAGAACATAATAATTTACTTAATTACTGCCTTCTTGGTAGTAAATTAATATTATTTTTATTTTCTACTGTTTCTATAATTATTACATTCTACTGTGTTTGTTTGCATTGTTTTTGGGTTACATTTTGTTGTCTAACTCTGCGATTTTTTGTGTTTCCTCACAATGACAAAAATTGCATTGTCATTTCGATAAACAAATCAGGACACTTATTATAAATTTTGAAATACCAATAATTGCTACGAAATATTAAATTAAAAGGCAAATAAACACAAAAACACAAAACAGAAATGAAATTCGTGCATAATTGATAAATAAACCATTCGAAATTCAATGTGATACAATTATAAAATTGCGGATAATATTCAAATTATCAGAAAATAAGCAACATTTTAAACATTTTTCAACTTCCATAAAGTCAATTGACAATTGTAATGCAAATTTTAAATTCGGAATAAACCCATGTAATTTTAAATTTGCTTGAAATTGAATTTTTTTCTATGGAAATTATTAATCCTAATTAAGTTTATACGTATAAATAAGTGTATGCGACTGTTTGTTATTGAATATGCATACATATAAAATAAATTTTTAGCCTATGCCGTAAACTTTTTTTCATTGTTGATAGAGAAACAAAGTTCGGTTTTAACTTTCGTTTAGCGTATGCCTACATAGAAAGTAGTTATCTTTGAAGCTGATTGGGTCATTGTGACCTCACACTAATCGAAAAAGTTCGTTAGCGCAGAGCTGCACACTAAAGCACGATTACCGTATGCTGAAAACCAGTCAGAAGGTTTATCAAAAGAAGCTAGATTCTTGATATAAATGGATGATAACTTCTTTAAGGCGACAAGGAATGGAGAGCCAAATAACCTAAACCTGCGCCTTGCGAGAGATGGACACTGGCAAAGAAAGTGAATAACAGTTTCCTTCCCTTCAACCTCGGCAGTAGACGTTCGATGGGAGCTGCAACCGTTTTGCGTGTCTTCACATAACGCAATGATCTGTAAGCATGGCCACTGTGATCGAGATAATCTTGCGATCAAATTTGAGCAGTTGATTGGTACGTCTCCAATCCATCAGGGGTCAAGTGAGCCTGGCGATGGAATAGTCTAGTAGGCAGTGTGTGGGCTTATTAGACGCGAGGCCACGGATCAAACCTCAGGTCAGATATTTCCAACAGCAATGAAATATGGAAAAATATTTCTCCGGCGATTTCCTCTCAACAGATTGCTGGCAAAAGTTCTGAGAGTAAATAAGTTTCATGAAAAGTTTCTCAAAAATCTGTCGTACGGAATCGACTTAAAATTGTAGGTCCCGCCACTTATGGATAAAATTAATACACACAACATAAGTGCTGTGGAGAAGCTAGATCGCAATCTTGACTGAAGGTTTGTAACGTATGTTTGTATGTATGTTTGCATAACTAAAGCTTGAGTATAAACTAACCAAAGGAACACCTAATTGCGCATATTTTATGGTTCTGTGAAGATGATGTGGTACAGTAGTTAAAATATTAAAATTCAAATATTTCTCAGAATATTTTAACAAAATCTGTTTTATGTGATATTCGTCATGTCTTGCTACGGCGTCTGTGATGTTTTCCAATGCATGAAACAGACCACATACTCTTACTATAGTACAATATTTGATTTCCATTTAATTTCTGCTAATTTTCTTTCAAACACGTTAAATTTTTGATTGTTGCGGTCCTACTTGATTATTTATACGTAAAGATTATTTATTCTAAATGACGTGAATATCAAATGAGAGTAATTTTTTGTTCATTCAATTTTATGCTCCACATAGTTAAACAGTTCTCTAGCTGGGGCTGGGGTTGTCATGCATGCTGAGAGCAACAGTGTCGTCAGCAAATGTAGAAGTGTGGGAATGAATGCTAAAAACACATATGTAAAGTACATATATTTGAGAAAAACTCGTTTCGCATATGTTAACTTCTGTGACATCGGTAGTTGGGAAGCATTCAGAAAGTTGTCGTCCTTAATTACGAACTTTTTAATAGTCTGAAAATATTAATAGCAAAATTTAGATTCAAATTATGTATTATGTCTGGCCTGTTTCACCCGCATTTCGGGGTGGTTCAAATCCGATACTAGCGGAGCAGGAACAAGGACAAAGGGGCTTACCTCACACTGAGTGACACAACGGGCCATATTGACTACCGAGTGAACTTCTCTGTGTCCGGCCAGCTACCCACTGACCTAACCTATATATTATACTTTCACAGCTAATTCTGTGTAATATGTAGGAAATCTACTCTAAATCTAACAGAGCAGTGTAGTATATCCTCTCTCCGAATGCCCTTTTTATGACCTGTGCGAATCAGAAAATTTATTCAATAATTTTGTGTTTTCGTCTGCAGTTCAATTGGTGGCTGGCATTAATTTAGAATCCTTAAACGTTTTGGCCGTAGTCTAGTAGGTAGCGTGTTGGTTTATTAGACTAAAACGAAAATATGAAAAAGTATTTCTTCGGCGACTTCTAGGCAGGCTTCTGGCAAAAACTCCAAGAGTAAATAAAATTGCTATGGAAAGTTTCTCAAAAAAAAAAAAAAAAATAAAAATCGTTCGGAATCGACTTTAAACTATAGGTGCCGCCACTCATGTATAGAATTAACACACACAACATTAGTGGTGTGAAAAGCAAGATCGTAATTCTGACTAAAGGTTTGTAATGATCAATTATGTATGTAAACGTTTTCACACAAATTAACACTGTTGGAAATATATTTATGAGCCTGAAGGACTTCGCATTCGTATGATCTTTGGTGGGCATATTTTTTTATAAAAGCATTGGCAATTTCGCTGACTAGATCGGTCTGCCCCACTCTGATTACTGCAGAAGCTGCCTTGATATAGAGGAAATGGAATCGATGCAACACCGTTTATGCGAATGCCCTGCGAACAAGGACGGTTTCAGCCGGAGCTCAGGCTATTCAAATCCACCACTAACTGATCATGACAAGGGGGCTTAGATCACACTGGTTAACTTAACGGGCTTATGGACACCGAGTGAACTTGCCTGTTAACAGCAATCTACCCACTAATATAACCTAACCTATCATTGTAAATAAAAATTTCCTGGTTATAAAGAGCTTTCTCCGAAGTGTCGTTCTACTGATTTTATTAATTCCAGGAGCTGTGGATTGAGTTCATCTATAGTCTAAGGAATCTCAAGACATAGCAAAAGCAGGTAGCCAAACGGTTATACTGCGTTAGTTAGATTTCCAGAGGTCAACAATGACTTTTTCTTTTTTAAAATCATATCTCACTCAACTGTCTGAACAGTTTCATAATGAGAATTTATACGTAACAGGTCTTTGAAGATTCCTGGTTGTTGCAATGCGACCTTTATAATATTTTGTAAGGGACGCCATTTTGTGCATTCTTTAAGTATAATATGGTGATGAGCTCAGATCTTGTAGTTATGCCATACTTTCCTTATTCTGCCAGAAACTAAACTGTCCACATCTACAGTATCCATCCAGTCATGCTACATAACCGTTAAACGAAAAATTTTTAATTTTTTTTAATTTTTTATGTTTCTTATCAAAATATTTTGACTTGAGCTATTATTGCAATGAAACATTAAAATTTTGTCATTAGAACAACAAACATTTGCAACTTATTTAATGGAATAAAAACATTAAAGTTTAGATAGAATGATTAGAATATTATGTGTATTCATATGTACATATTCATTCATATCCATGCATAGAACTTTATTTTAATTACCACACATACCATAATGTAATTTGCGTAGATATGGTAGATATGGTTTGATTTCTAGACAACAAAACTAACGATTTTACTAACAAAACATTTTACAAGTCATTATCGTTTATAATCATTTCTAATGTACGTATGTACATACATATGTATGTATGTACATGTACATGCCTAGTGTTGTTTCGTTATTATTACACCTTTGTTTGTTTGTTTGTTGTTCTTGCTATTATTACCATTGCCACTGTTTATAAGCCACAATAACAACAATTATAATTAGTATTTAATGCTACTGATGGAATTATTATTAAATCATAAACACAAACAATAGAAAAAAAAAATAATGAAAATACCAAACAAAAACCAAAAACCTCTAAATTAGCCATACATACTGTTGGATTCTAGATGTAGTATGTATTTGTGTTACTACATTTGTCTTTGTATGTATACGGCTATGTCGCTCATATAATATTTAATAATCATGCCCATTATGCAGTAGTAAATTTATGTTAAAATTACCGTTACTGTTTAATAATCCCTTTGAGGTTAAAAAACACAATTTGATGTTTTGTTAACTTGACTTGGTTGTCATGGTTTAATGACAAAAAAAAAAACAAAAAAAAAAAAAATATTATTAACACGTAATTTTATCAATTCGTTAGTGTAACCCTTCCTATTGTCCTTTTTTTCCTTTAAATTTAATTACTACCCTTAATTAAAATCCTTGTTCCTAAGACTGTTATTTGCTTATTATTGAACGGTAACGTATTTAAGTAAGTGTGTCGCACTTGAGGGGCTACACTGTCAAAATTGCTTCTTAAGAAGTAGGAACACAAAGTACTTAGAATATTCTTAAAAAATGTTTATTTTTCTATATTGAAAATCATTTTCAAGCGATGACCTTTGGCCCCTTTAGTTGTCTTCATTATTCACCGCTGTAGACGATCTTTTTGTTCTCATTAAAAATGTATTTTTGAATTTGAATACTGGCTAATTTGCTTTTTAAGCATAGCTCTTAAGCATAACTCACCAAGTTTTTATCAAAGGTCTCGCATGTCTATAATTTATAGCTGCAGTTTCTCAACCTTCTTTACAGAGCTTCGCAAGCACAAACCAAATGGTAATGAAAGGTTTTTTACTCTCTTTGAATTAGGTTCAATTAGAATAAATGAACAGCTGTCTTAAGCATAACTTAGCTGGGTCTTAAAACTCTCATGTCTACAATTCTTGACTGGCAGTTTATTAAGATTCTCGTTATTTTTATTAAGTTGTGGATTTTATTCTACTCTTCTCTGGTATGTACATATGTATGTATTTTGTAGATAAATATTGGGAGACCACACTGGTAGAGAAATCTTCGTCTGTGTCGCTGCAAACTGTGGAGAAAACATTGAAGAATATTTTCAGAGATTAGCATTCCTTACGATCACTAGAAAGTTTTTAAAATATATTTTACTTCGATTAACTCGAATAGTGCTTTACGAAGATTCATAAAGCATTCCCAATCTGGGGCGGAACATCAATGCGTTTGAATGCGTTGTAATAGCTTTGTAATTGCCTTTTATGTTAAAGTGACTGAGACTGAAAATAGCCTCTTAAATTCTTATGATTTTCCTTCATTAATACACAGCATAATTTTCGATGTTGTGTACACACTCTTCTACATTTGTCAAGTGACTTTCCTGGATTGCATTTTAGGAGCACTTAATGGAAAGCTACCTTTCAATAAACAAAACAAAACACTGCAAACTATATATTTAGTTTATATAGTTTTCCATTTTAAAAATGTTGCAATTAATTTACTTTTTAGTAGGGTAAGCCAATAAACTCATTGATATTCTTGAATAGCCATTCTTCGTAAAATGACTCCAAATTTGCACTTGGTTGATGCATAAATCTTCTGCTATGTTTTGATAGCCCGCAATTTCATCATGCCTACTCGTAATCTCTTATTGGATCACTTTTTCAATGACTAGCTGAATTCTGTAGATTCACAATCCTCACACCGCAAATTTTCCTATATTTTCTGAATTTTTTTTCAATGTTTGTTCTTAATAAAGATCATTACCTTGGCATTATGAATATTATTGTACAATTTGACTGTTTAATCTGGTTTACACAAGCGATTTATTGCACTCTTGGTTGTTTTTAATGGCATTTAAGCAGCTTTTTAGACAAAAAATAAACGTTATTTAATGCCTATCAGCTTGAAATAAATTATTTTCCAGTTAACATGAAGATTGTGGTGGTCTTTGTTTTTCGAGTGAGAATCACCACTTTTTATCAGCACAATACATATATCTTTTGTACTAAAAATGTTACCTCGTCTTTCATATGCCAATATATTTCTAATAATGGGTTTTGTGTTGTCCAATGTATTAACAAAAAAATGGATTAATATGATCACAGGAATATGCTCACTTTTCCAATGGTAATATGTCATTAATGGCCTATTTCTTGAGAACATAAAATCTTAGAAGTGTTTAAAATGCTGGCCGCTTTAACGCAATTCTTTTGAAAGTTGAAAAGATCCAATTTATTACAACTGCCAATGATGGCCTTTGTTCAGGGTGCTATCAACACATCATTAATTAGCGTTTCATTCAATTTCTTTCAAATATGATGTGTAATGATGCGTTCACGAAGAAAGCCAAAACGATAATAATGACGAACCTTGTACTGTATGTTGTAATGTGTCCATAACTAACATAGTATGCAGTCGATTAGGATTTTGTTTTCAGTGTTTATTTAGCTTACAGATTTTATTTTATTGTGTAATCTTTTATTTACAAAATTGTCGCCAATTTAAAAATTTATTTTCATTCTATTGAATTGACCTTTTAATTTATTTGACATTTTTGAAGTAGCAGTAGATTAAAGGGTTTTATAAAATCCTTGAATTGTTTTTAATTAATTTATTATTGGCTATTGGTTATCTTTGAATGTTTATCTAAACGTCTTTCAAACAAATTTGAAAGTAAGCAAACAAAAAAAAGAAAAACAAAAATAAAAAAAATAACATTGAAATGATTGTGTTGTTAAGTCAAATCACGCCTAATACCGTTTAATGACTGTTAAATGGCTGTTGCTGCCACTTGTTACATTTGCTACAAACCGAAACAAAAAAAATTCAAATTTATTGTGACAATGGTTGTCTCATCTACACCACAGTTTGCGTTTAAAAATTAAAGGATGACTTTATTCAAAAAACACAACAGTTTGCTTATTTTTAGCTTTACCTATAACTAATGCCAACACTGTAGAATTTTTCAACATAAAGGATTGTTATTGTCACTTTTCTCGTTCTGCTGCTTGTTTTGAAAATATCTTTTTTCTTTAAATATTTGGAAAGTAAAAATTTGCTGCCTTTTTTGTTTTTTTTTTCCAAGACTTTTTTATTCTTCTGGCTCTTGCACATTTGTGTACTGGCAAGAAAAATATTCAAATTTGTCGAGTGTTTTTCTTTTAATGGCATTATGAGGTGGTTTGTCTTAATGTTCACAATTTTGTTTTTTTTTTTTCCTTTTTCTTTTCAATTGTTAAAATTTGTTAAGAATTTATAAATCTCTTGAAGTCTGTTTGCATTTCATTTCTTGGAATTTCATTTGTTTAACATAATATTTGTGTGTTTTTTTTTGTTAAATATTTTGTTTTTTATTTTATTGTAATTCTGCTGAAAATGTACACGTGAATTTGATTGAAATATTTTTAAGACCCAATTTTGAGAATTATTTTTTTGATAAATTTCTGATTTTAATTCGAATGAATTGTTTTGTAGATATTGCTAAAGGAAAGCCGTTTGAATATTTTGATGCAACTCAGTAGTAAGTGCTTATAAAATATTTTCGCTAATAACATTTTAGTGTTGGTTGTTTTTTCACAAAAATATAATATTAATTAAAAAAAAATATTTGGATTGCAGTTAAACAAACTTATAAATTTTCTGAAGACTTTTATGCAATAAAATCGATTTCAACTATATGGGCGGTGTGTGTGGTCGCAGCCAATTTTGATGAAACTTTGTATGTACATACATACATATCGAGTGGGTCATCTATCAGTTTAAATTTAATCTATCGGTTATTTCGAATCTGGCAATATTTATGTCATTCTATTCTGTCACAAAATTCAGTATATTATCTCCACTGAACGTAATGAATCCATTTACGCATTCGTAACGTTGGAATTTATTGGAAATTAATTCCAAAACAAAGACAATTGGTCGGAGATTGCACAAAAATGTCGTATAAAATTTGGTCGCAGAGAAGAATCAACAGTTGCCGGTATACGCAACTTCATTGCTGAAGTTGTCATTGTTGATGTGCCAAGACGTAAGCGTGTTCGTGCAGTGTGTACACCCGAAAATATTGGAATTGTGGCTGACAATCTCATCGTTCTCACGCATCAGTCTACATCAAATTTTGCGAAATGATCTCGGTATGATGCCTTACAAGAGGTCAAGAGTTGAAGCCGCATTACCATCCGCTTCGTTTTCGCTTCGCTAGATGAGTCAACGCGAAACTGCACGATGATGTCGATTTAAAAAAAAAATCATCTTTTCGGTTGAAGCTCATTTTCATCTTGGTGGTACGTTAATATGCAAAATTGCCATATTTGGGGCTCAGGAAAACCACAAATGGTCTTATAGAAGCCAAAGCATCCATTACGAGTGACTATTTGGCGCGGTCTGCATCATATCACGGTCAATGCAGACACCTATTTCACCATGATAACCAATTTTTTTGTACCCGCTCTTCATGGTATTGATGTGAACGATGTCTGGTTTCAACAGGATGGTGCAATTTGCCACACATCTCATGCCACAATCGATTTATTACGTCAAACGTTTGATGGTCGTTTAATTAGCCAAGAGGTGATGCCAATTGGCCGACAAGAAGCTGCGATTTGAAACCGTTGAACTATTTTCTGTGGAGCGTCGTCAAAGAAAAAATTGAGCATTTTAAGGCCAACATTAGTGATGCCATTGCCGAGATACGACCCCATACACGCGAAAAAGTGTACGAAAATAGGTTTCATCGAATGAGGAACTGTGTGGCAAGCCGCTTCAGTCATTTGAATGATATAGTACTCCATTCCTTCCCTACAACAAAATAAATTTGGAAAAATTTCAAATCATTTTTGTTTTATTACAATTTTAAATTTAAACATATAAATGGCCCACCCTTTACAACGTTAACTGCTGTTATATTTTTCATTCAAGCCTAAAGAAACATTCTATTGATAATTAACCAGAAATAACTTTCAGATGCTTACAAAATATTTGTTTATTTTAATATCATATGCTGTTGCATCAAGCTTTTAATTCGTCATGGTTTAGAACAGTTGACATTAGCAGGTAGTATACATACATACATTTATTCTAAGCATATATTCTAAGCATATATTGTCAACAACCTAACCAATTATTCAACACTTATTCAACGCCCTTGTGGCTGTTTAATTTAATTTTTACATTTTATTATCTCCCAAATACTTATTCCATATCATTTTTCTTCTATCATTTGTTATAATGAAACGAAAATTCCACCGTACAAAAAAAGTTAAATAAAGGGCTCATATTAAAGCCTCAAAATAAGGACCAATTCTATAAAATAAATTATTAGACCACCCACAATAAAGTTATTTTGTTGTTTTTTTTGGGGTTTTATATGCTGTTGAATTTTCCCATAAATGCCAACTCATAACGATGATTATGGCCTATTAAAGTCTTTTTAGTGTCAATCACAAGCGCAGCATGTGTCAAACACAGTGTTTTTATTATTAATCATAATTTGTACCGTAAATGCCGCCTCCATTGCACCCAATTTCCATCCCTGAAACCATGAATATTTATTTTTCTTTTTTTAGTATTATTGTGTTAAAAATTGTTTAAAATGTCCATGTTTATTCACAAATTTATAATGACATGAATTTGTATGGATTTGGCATTAAAGTCAATGTTAAACAATAGAAAAAAAAAATTTAAATAAATTGTAGACCTTTGAAGTGGCCACAATTTTTCCCCTTGAATAATTATAAAATTATCAAAAAAAAATTTCAATGGCTTTGCAGTGAGATACGTTATAAATTTATTTGGAAATTTCAAAGATAATTATTGAATTTATTCTTTTTCTGAGATTTTGCTTTCAATTGCTGTTATACTTAGGGAGCCTAATGACTTTTTGGAATCGACAAATTCCATGAACAGGCATGTAATCCATTCTATCGCATGTTCTATTAATATTCGTAATATGTTGGCTTAGAATGCTTAGAACAATATGTCCAAAATGACCGAGATCATCATTTGCAACGTTTAAGGAAGCCAACTCTTTTTATGACTGGTTGGGTTAGGTAAGAATAGCGGGCAGCTTGGCATTCACAGACAATTTCTTTTGGTAGCCCATATGGCCCATTGTATTATCAAGTGTGATGTAAGCCCCCTTCTAATGATAGTGGTAGCTTTGAACCACGTCGAGCTCCGAAAGAAACCAGTCAGTTCCCTTAGTGGCACGTTCGCTACCATATCAAGATTTTCAAGCGTTCTGTCACCTAAAAACCGATGATGTCTGTCTTGAAGTGCAGGGCACTCGCATAAAATGTGTTGCAGCGATGCCGTTTCCTACACATTGTGGCAGTTTCTGCAGTAATTTTGGTGGCACACACCGAGCACGTTAGCGAAACTGCCAATGGCACAGTGTCCCGTTAGAATTTCTGTTAGAGTGCCGACCGTTCTCTTGCCAAACTCAAGTAGTTAACTGATTTTCCCACTGTCCACTGCTGGACACAGCAGTTAGACCACCTGCGGTGTATTGAATGCCACGATGCTTTTTCCAATTTGCTGTGTCGACGTATACGGTGTAGAGAGTCCCTACAACTCCTGACGCCAAAAAAAAAAAATTATAAGAAAGGCACTGGTACTTTTGATGCCAAAGACGCTTGATGTTACGTATGGCATACGATCTTGAATGTATAATGAATGAATAATTCTGTGTACCTTATGATGTGGGTATTTTGTTGTTGTCTGTTTAGTATGTTTTGATCAACGTACAGAAAAAATATTCCTGTAGGGAGGCATATATCCTGCCAGTTCGTCAGCCTCTCCGTTTCCCACTACTCTTTTTATGATAGTCTGTTGTGGAATACAGAGCAATTCCAGGATAAAATTACAATAATATAACTGCATAGAAAAACCATAAATACGAGGCTTACTTAAATAAAGAACCCATAATAGAGAGTAACAAACTATTCTTTTTATTTAGAAATTGCAATCCTTAAAAGGGTATCGTAAGAATATCTAATGAAAGGCCGTGGTTTCTTACCTAACCATAAATGTCGAAATATGACAATAAATTTCATAAAATATTTAGTGCAGCCGCAGACGCGACAGTTAATTCTGGTGGTAGTAAATGAAAATGTAAAAACTTTAACGCAATGAAAATGCTGGTATTTAACGAATCCTCTCGGTATTGTGCTCTTTATATGAAACTAATATACGTACTTATGTATGTGTATGTAAATTATATGTAGTGAAATTATTTTGCATGAATAGAGCATGGATTATAATTACTTTATTATAAGAAACGAGTAAAATATAATAATAATTAAAATGAATAGAGTTTTCCACACAAGAGATTCAAGCAATGAAAGCAGTTTCACGAACTTTTGCATTAAACTTGCGTATACCGGGCACTGTTGGTTCTTCACTGCCACCAAATTTCGTATGACATTTTTGTGCAATATCCGACCAATTGTCTTTGTTTTGGAAATAAATTTCCAATAAATCCAAACGTTAGGTTAGGTTAGGTTAGAGGACGTGTACTTGTCAACTGTGACAAGTACAGTATCCGGAGGTCGAATTGACCCATTGTACAACGTCCTAGCTTCTTACACCACTCATGTTGTGTGCGTTAATTTTATATTTGAGTGGCGGGACCTACAGTTTAAAGTCGACTCCGAACGACAGATTTTTGAGAAGCTCTTCATGGCAATTTTATTTACTCTCAGAGTTTTTGCCAGAAATATGCTGAGTGAAAATCGCCGAAGAAATATTTTTTTATATTTCGTTTTGATGCCTGGCCTGGGATACGAACCCGGGCTTTACGCTTAATAAGCCAAGACACTACCTACTAGACTACGTTGCTCAAGCATAAATTACGTTCAGTGGAGATATTATACTGAATTTTGAGACAGAAAGATGACCCACTAGATATATACTTATCGCCTTGCCAAATGTTAAATCCTTTATAAGCCATTAATTTCTTGAATATGTAATTTATTTGAAATAAAATAATTATTTGAGCATAAAATAATACAATATTTGAAACAAAGAAACTATCCCTTTTTTTTATCATCAAATTACTTGAGTAGAACCTTAATTTCTTTATTTCTTATCTTTATACGTTCCATTTAAAAATTCCTTCTCAAAGCAAATCTTTTTTAAAATTAAAACCTTTTTGCGAATTTTTTTTTTATTAAAAAGCTGAAACAGAGAATAAATATTTGACTGAATTACGACTAAACAAATATAAAAGGAAAGGAAAAACAAAGGAGAGAAATCTCGATAAATAAATCTTTTCTTAGACAAACCGCAACACATACTCAAAACCCTACATGTGCGCATACATATTAAAAGAAAAGGCCCAAGTGCCAACTAAAATCTACAGGTGGCCCTAAGAAAGTCTGTATGAAATATGAGGGATAAGGTTAAACAAAAGCTTGTTTCATTATATTTTTTATTTTGATTTTTCTTTTTGTTTGTGTTTGTTTCGAAAAAGCTAAACTCCTGAATAAATATGAAGTGAAAGTATTTCTCTTTCTCTACTTCTTTTTTCATTTTTGTAGAAACAAAAGTTTTTCTCGTTTTTCTCCTTCTTTTTTTTTTGCTACCAATTTGCGTTTTATAAATAATGGAACCTTGAAATATTTCCAAGTTTTCTTCTCTTTTCTTTTTTTTTTTTTTTACTGTTGTTACTTGTTGTTGTTGTTGTTGTAACCACGTAACAAATAACAAGATTACTTAACAACAATAGAAACAACAACAAGAGCAAAAAAATAATATTTAAATATTTACACGTTAATAAATCAAAGTAAGAAATAAAATAAACAAAAGAAACACCAGCATCAAAAGAGTGAAAGAGTAAAAAATACAAACAGACAGAGAGAAAGAGAGAGAGAGAGAGAGAGAGAGAGTGTGTGGAGACACAGAGGTTATTTTTACCTTTTTCTGCTGGTGGCATTGGTTGAAAAGGTCATAAGGATTTTAGGCCCATTTACCTTCTTGTTCATATAGATTAAGTGGTAATCACTAAATTTATTTAGATTTTAAAGTTTTTTGGCAACAAAACAAACAGTAATAACAGCAACAGCAACAGCAACAGCAACAAAAAACAATACCGATAACACAACCGACCAAACAAACAAACAAAACCCACAAACACTTCAATTTAGCAACCATGAGGTTTTCTTAAGGATTAAATATCCTTGAAAACAAAAAAAAAAAAAAAAGGAATCTCCTACTACCATCACTAACCATAAAAACCCTTTTCACAAATTGTTGCTATTAAATGAGAATCAGGCCAGGACAGAGAGAGAGAATGCTTTTAAAACATTTTATATTTCTGATAAGGCCATCTCCTGCAACAGGGAAAAAATTTAATCTGATTTTTTGTTCAAAAAGAGAATAGAAATATTCATACTTTTTGTTAAAATAAAAGCCTGCCGAAAGAAATAAGATAAATTGCAAACAGAATGACAGGCCCCCTACCTAATCACAGTCTATTGTTAGGTACATATCTAAGCTCTTCTTAACCAAAACTGTGCTTTAACACATTTATAAAATTAATCATATCTAGGTTCTCATATGCCACATGTTGTCAACGAAACACTTCAGAGTATTTTGTTTCAGAGTTTTATGTTTTTGACAACAACTTTGTTTTATTTTACGTAAAACAAAAATTCCTAGGCTGTAATTAAGCTTTCTATTGGCCATTAAAATCTTTTAGACAGGATTACAACCTGAAATCTGAATCACACATGTTCGGTTTGTGGATTTTATTTATAAGTGGCGGTAGCTACAGTTTTTCATGCTAATTATTCTCCCGTATGTACACCATATCAAAGATTGTCTAAGAATGCCGAGTGTCTCGGGAGAAGATAGCAAGAAATTCGATGATTACCCTAATCTGGGTTCTTAGACATGGCGACATTGAAGGTAACAGCAAGGACGACGAGCTTGCTGTGGCGCGCCCCTATGCAGAAAGCTAAACAAATGGTCTCACGAAAACTCCATTCATTGCGAACGGTAAAATGGTTAAATAAACCCACTTGTAGGGAAACCAAACAGATTTGGCGCGATGTGGATATACATATGTACAAGAGAATTTAAATTGAAATCATTCAAGTTTCCATCTATCGAACCTTATAGCAGTGACAACAAGACACTGATCTCTAGGTGTTCACGTCGGGCGACTGGGAATAATAATAATAACGGCTATTGCAAAAGCTGTCATGAAGAAGAGGAAGAGGAGGTCATAGAACATCTTCGCTGTCATTGCCTGGCACTTGGGAACTTAAGAAGAATTCGTGAACACACAGAATTTAGTAACAAAAGGTGTCTAGCCAAAGGTGATACATGAAAAATCTTCATAAGATTTCAGTGATACCAGCCAGGAGGTATAATTACATGACGGCATAAGTTATATTGGGAATCTTACAGAACTTAAGTATGCTGTGCTCCGTGAGGCGGCTGCCAGATTAATCTAACCTAACGAAACATAACCTAATCTGTTGCTCTAATCTATTCCAAAATTCCTTGATTATATACCTTAATATCAATGAATCAATTAATTTAAAATTGTCACAAAAAGTACACGGTCCAAATTCCAGGTCAGACATTTAGAAAAAAAAAATATTTCTTCGGCGACTTCCTCTCAGCAGATTTCTGGCAAAAACTCTGGGAGTAAATAAAATTGCCATGAAAACTTTCTCAAAAATTTGTCGTTCGAAGTCGACTTTAAACTGTTGTTCTCGCCAGTTGTGGGTAAAAGTAACATACACAACATAAGTGGTGTGACAAGCTAGGTCGTAATAGTGACTGAAGGGTTGTAATGACCCGTTATGTATGTACGTTCATAACATATGTATTGTTACGTTTTTACCTTTTTAAAAACGTTTAAAATATGAGTTCGTTGATTGCAAACAAAATAAAAACAAATATGTGTGCGCACTACTTTTGTGTGCCACCGTTTACAACTTGACGAATACAACAATAATTGCTTGTTCCCTATTCTCCTTTGCTTACAACGCAGATCTTTTCAACGGCGATCTTCAAACCACGACTGTTCTCTTTACACGCAACGCGTCTTCACACAAGACTGACTGAATTCTACTACAGTCTACGAACATTCTTGGAGTAGAATGTTCGTGTTTTCGCCTTCTCGAGAACTCTTGCAGTTTCATTGTTGTTTGCGTATTTTGGTTGCATTCTTTGTTGTTGAGTTCTCGCTTACTTGTCTATCCCCCTCTCTTTCATACTTATGGTTTGTTGATTTACTTGCAACAAGTTCGTTGTATTTGTTTGTGTAGCTTTTGTTTATGTTGAAAACATTGTTTAATTAGCATCACTAATATTATTACTATTGGAGATTTATCTCTTATTCTAAATATTGTAATGTCAAAACAAGATCTACGTGTCATATTCGTATTGGCGAATGCAATTCAGCTATTTCTTATTATAATAATCATTACCCTTTATACCTATGTACTTATTTCTATAGTATTCACAACGTATTTAGCTTTTGACAAATACACTTAATTCTTATATAAGTAAAACTCCACTCGTGTTTCATTTTTATCAGTTTATCGTTTTAATGTTAAACGATGAGACACCGTTTCCATTTTCGTAACAGTATGCATGTATTTCCAAGAATCACACAAAGAATGGTGAAAATATAATACAACTCTCATGTATTGGCCAGTACTTCGAAGACTTCGTCACCGAGTAAAGAAACGAACGAAAGTGTTCATTAATGGCGTTAGGGTATTCAAATTTTTTAATTCATTAGAATACTGTAGCAACATGGTTTCTTTTTCACTTTTCTATCTTCCGAGCAAAGGGTTGTTCTCTAACGAAATAAAAACCCTTTTTTTTGAAAATCACGTGTTTACGTAGTACTCGTCTTTATAGTAGAGTATATCTTTTCGTGATCAATTAACCTGTGAAATACACAATGCGTTACAAAGAAAATGCATTCTTTAGCTGCATCGTCCTCTTTCTCTCGACCTAGGCTTAACATAATGCACTGCATGGCGTAGGTGAAATATCCCGAGTGTTGGTTGTATCAGGGAGCTTTGTAATAACAACCAAGAATGGCATTAAAAAAAGAATACAAAAAAAAAATTATTAATTAAAACTGACTCTTTTTAATTTCTATAATTTTATTCTTGTGGTCTTTAATAATTTTTTCACAAAATTACATCCCTGAAAAATTTTCTCTCTCGATTATTTGAAAATTCTTAAACTTATTGGCCATAATTTTCAAGTGCTTATCTACTTAGCTAAACTTTTATTTTATTGTACAATTGATAAGGAGAGAGATTTAAATGACTTTTAAATCTCCAGACAACAAACCGTCTCAACTTATTTTACCAAAAAGAAAAAAAAAAAAAGGCAACAAATAAATCGCTTTAATACTTAATACCCACCACCAATCAAATCAAGTATTCCTTGTAATAATTTGCTCCTTTCCTACAACCACCTCAACAGTTTGCTGTTTGCTAAGTCTTTAGTATCATTGTCATGCAACATTTTGTCTCGTTTTTAAAATTAAATAAAAGTTAAATGGCATTAAAATGTGGCATAATATCAAACAATTTACAGCGACAAGTAAAGAAAAAAGAAAAACAGAAATAAAATAAGCGAAGGTAAACAGCCGGTAAACATCAAGTGTAATTTTCATTTACATTTTCAATTGTAAAGGTAAATTCATGAGACTTTAAACTGTCTCAACATAAAAAAGCAGGCAGAAAGAAACGGAAAAAAAGCCTGAGAAATTCCACAATAAACGCTAAAGATGGTAACAACAAAGAACAACAACACAATTTTGGGTAAAATTTTTTTTCTATTGTTAAACTAGAAAACCACACAACAAAAACGTTCATAAAGGAGACCAAGAAAAACACACAAAATAACAGCTAAGAAAACGTGGTCCACTACCACTTAACTTGCGAAGAAATCGTAAACGATGAGACAGTGAAGTGAAAATATTAGAAAAACAACAGTAAATAAACGGTGACAGAAAACACAAGTAAAATCTACATTTGACACACACTGCTTAAATAAGTGACATCCAGCCCTTGGCTTTCCCACCTCCTCCAAAATGCTTAAATAAAAAACTATTTTACACTTTGTTTGATAAATATAAACAGAGAGAGAGAATTTATAAGGCACGCTCGTATACAATTGAAGTCTTTATAGTCCAGTAGGCAGTGTGTTGGCTTTAAAGAAGTGAGGCCACGATTCATACCCTATGTCAGACATTTCCAACAAAGCGGAATAATAAAACCTATTTTTTAAACGTCTTCCTCTTAGCAGATTTCTAATAAAAACTCTGAGAGTAAATAAAATGGCCATGAAAAATACATCAAAAAATTTAACGACTTAAAACTGTAGGTTCCGCCATTACATACGCAACATAAGTGGTCTGAGCAGCTAGGTCGCAATCCTGACTAAAGGATTGTAATGACCAATTATGTTATGCATGTATGTATACAACTGTTGGGCAATTCACACGACTTTGTATCGTGTATGTTGTATTGAATACACTTGGTTGTTTGTGAACGCTCATTGCTATGCTGTATTGTGTAAATCGTATTCCAAATGTATTTTTTTGGCATTCAAACAATTTGATAGCACGAAACCAACACAACTTTTGAAAAACATATACACATTTTTTTCATTCACACAATTTGATACCACGAAATCAATACAACTTTTAAAAACATATGAAAATAACGTGTATAAGTGTATCGGTTTTTTACATGAAAATTATCAACAACAAGCATACACTGTTGTATAATTGTCCAACAATACACTCAATACAACGATACAAGGGCTTGTGTAAATTGACCATATATTCCATCATAGAAGAGATTCGTTTTTTTGTAATTTTAATTTCAAGATAAATTTCGAATTCGTTTTTGTTCTGGTGCGCTCATCGATTGACTTTGTTAATATCTCACCTTTAAAGTTTCAATCGCTCTCTTCCTTATGAAGGTGTATTACGAGGTAGTACAAGAAATTCATAAATTTCCCAATAAATGTTTAAAGATGTCCTCTTCCTTCTCATATTACAACCTCTTGCCTTTGTAGGGCCTCTCACCCATTTTGAGTATATACTACATGGCCGGTATTCGGTTGTGATCACTATAAGATTCTGGGGACATTTATTTACAATCTTGGTATCTGTGCTTCGACGTAGGGTGGGATTTGTTTGGCCCCTAATCATTTCTAGAAATCATTTTGCCGTCTTGGTTTATTGTAAAGTTAGAGAAGTTTGTGTGACACTATTTGCATGACCCTCAAGAATGGCAATCTCACGACTGAATCTCGTTATTCGTTACATATGCATCAGTTTCGTTACAAATTTCGTCAGCTGCACTGTTATCATAGGAATATTGTTGTAGGGTTTGTTACGTTAGCCAGAGACAATCGTAACTTTTCGGACACCACGTACAGAGTGTAAGTAGATTTAATGGCCGCTTTCCTGTCCCTAAATATGTGTATATTCATACTGAATATACCGTGGTAATCAGATAGTATATATCTAGTCTAGTAAGTACTGTGTTGACTTATTAGACATGAAGTCACGGTTCAAACTCCAGGTCAGATATCTCTAATAACTTTCTCTCAGCAGTTTTCAGGTAAAAACTCTGAGAGTAAATAAAATTGCCATAAAAAATTGTTTCTAACAAACCTGTACTTCGAAGTCGACTTTAAACTGTAAATCCCGCCACTAATGTGTAAAATTAACACACACACACACAACATAAGTGGTGTGAGAAGCTAGGTCATAATCCTAACTGAAGGACTATAATGACCAACTATGTATGTCGGTATGTCTCCGATATATAGTGTCTTATATCCTAAATTGAATTCATCCGAAATTTCACCTTATTGTGTGCAATTCTACATAATTTAACATACTAACATTATTATTTGCTGTCCTCAGGCATGAAGTTATTAACACAATCCTTGCTAGCAATGGGCTATACGAAACATAGCTTTTAGTTTTCTTTACTCTACATTTAAAGCACTGGCTGTTTATGTCACAAACCATGGCAGAATTTTTCTTCCATTACTAAGAAACAGAAAACAATAACAGCAACAAAACTACAATTGTGTTTTGTTTGTAGTATACAATGTTTGTATATACACACAAAATGCCTCTTTAAGGGCGAAAGGAAAAGCATGTTTTTATTCATTTCATTGCTTTACAAAGCGTGTGTTTCGGCGTTGCTACTTGCCATTTTGTTGTTATTTTTTCTCAATTGTTTAACAAAAGTCAACGGAAAACAACAATAGTAAAGAAAGAACAAGATCAGCCACACAATATGACAGCTACAAACCAAAAATATCCGTTTCTGTTTTTCTATTCTTTCTCCTTCATCTCTCTTTTTCATCTCTCTCATCTCTCTTTTTCTTCTTCTTCGACTGTATTTATTTAAGTTTTGGTCTTTAAGGAATTTGCATATTATTATTGTGGACCCTCCCTTCCCTCTTTTACACAGAATCTTTTCCTGCGTTTGTGATTTTTCAGGCTTAAAGTTATTTAAATAAGCAGATGTAAAGGAAAACTGGCAAAAGAGAAAAGCATAACTAGGAAGTTGATAATAAACGCGGCCATTAAGACAAGATGTACAACCGCAAAACCCACTTTTCATTTAAATTGGAATACAATGACAGCGAAGGAACAAAAAATAAAAAATCAACGCAAAAATAGAGCGTAGCGAATGAATGAATATTGGTGGTGGCACAAAATATGTGTCAAATAAAAATATTTCAAAAGCACGGAAAAAATTTGCGTTGCTTAAAAAAGCGAATAAAAATTCGCAAAAGAAAAGCCTTTGTCGTCCTAATGACAGAATTACACTAGTGGCATAAACTAAAGCAACTGACTTAATACTTTGACATTTCCATAGGAATCGTGTAAAAAACAATACTGAGAATTTTTAAAGATAGCTTTTTCAAATCTTTGAGCGCTTTTTAACTTACTAAAGAAAGAATTATTGAAATAAATTTTTTTAGCTCGAAGAAAATAAAATAATAAATATAATGTCTAAAATTTAGGTGGCAAAAACTAAAGCAACTCCTTTAAAAAGTTTTTTATTATTTACATAATTTAACAATTAATAAAATATCCGATATTTTGTAAATTAACAACTCATCTGCGAGGCATGAGACCTATTAATTCATCAATTTTGCTTTCTGAAATGTTTTTCAAAGCTTCTTTTTGAACTAACGCCTTCACTTCTCCTCAACTCTTGTTTTTGCAGTAGCTAGGATTTGATGCCCTCTTCTATACCAAAGTGTATGATTAGATTAGTTAGTATTGTCCAAACTTTAAATATTAGTATACGTAATTGGTCATTACAACCCTTCAGTCAGGATTTCGACCTAGTTTCTCACACCACTTATGTTGTGTCCGTTAATTTTATACATGAGTGGCGGGACCTACAGATTTTTGAGAAGATCTTCATGGCAACTTTATTTACTCTCAGAGTTTTTGCCAGAAATCTGCTGAGAGGCAGTCGCCGAAGAAATATTTTTTTTTTCATATTTCGTTTTGATGTCCGACCTGGGATACGAACCCGGGCTTTACGATTAATAAGCCAACACACTGCCTGCTAGACTACGGCGACTACTAAATATTGGTATATCAAAAAAAATTCGTGGTATATGAATTACTAGTGGTTATTGTAGTATTTGTAATCGGTGGAAGGTTGGTGGAAGATGTCAGCCAATTCTTCTATCTTGGGAGCATTATAATTATGATCTTATGATCGCGACAGGATATCGATAATCGTTTGCAAAAGGCACGACATACCATTAGCCGCTTAAAACCTATCTGGAAATCACCCTCTCTTCAATCTTCAATGCGAATGTGAATTTCGCCTTTTTGTGTGGGTTCTATAGTTGGAATGCATATACTCGTGATATGCGAAAGATGTAAGTATTCGTGAACCATTGTCTGCCCTACGTCTGTTCTAGCCAACAACTATACCTAATCTTACACGTTGGTATAGAACAGGACATCAAATCCTAGCGACTGAAATAAGAGTTGAGGAGAAGTGAAGGCGTTAGCTCAAAAAGAAGCTTTGAAAAACATTTCAGAAAGCAAAATTGATGAATTAATACGTCTAATGTCTCGCAGATGAGTTGTTAATTTACAAAATATCGGATATTTTATTAATTGTTAAATTATGTAAATAATAAAAAACTTTTTAAAGGAGTTGCTTTAGTTTTTGCCACCTAAATTTTAGACATTATATTTATTATTTTATTTTCTTCGAGCTAAAAAAATTTATTTCAATAATTCTTTCTTTAGTAAGTTAAAAAGCGCTCAAAGATTTGAAAAAGCTATCTTTAAAAATTCTCAGTATTGTTTTTTACACGATTCCTATGGAAATGTCAAAGTATTAAGTCAGTTGCTTTAGTTTATGCCACTACTGTATGTGGGCTTAAATTGAATTATTAAGTGAAGTCCTGGTAAAACTTCAGAGAAAGTTTTCTTAAATGGGTTACGTTGTTGCCAAACAATGAATGAAGAGTTTTTCTATAGGAAATCAATGGCATTTTCAAAAATTTATATTTTTAAGCATGACAACACATGAATGAATGAATCACCATACGTACCATGAGCATAAGTATCGTAAGTAGTCTGCCAAATATTGAATCCTTCGTTAAGGAAATCAATAAATTAAAAACTATTTCTAACGATACAACCATGAATATTGATAAGAATTATTTCATATTGATAGACAATAAATTAAAACAATTTTTTTTTGTATTTTTATTAAAACAAAGGACAGAAATTACTTGATGAGAACTTTAAATAACGCTTTATTTAGTTATAAATTAAAGACCAGTTAAGTACGATTTTATTGATCGAAGGAAATTTGCAATCAAGAATGTCTTAAAATTAGAACCTACAGTTTAAAGTCGACTCCGAACGACAGATTTTTTCAGAAACTTTTCATGGCTATACTATCAGAGTTTTTGCCAGAAATCTGCTGAGAGGAAGTCAGCGAATAAATATTTTTTTAACATTTCGTTTTGTTGGAGATGTTTGACCTGATGTTTCAACAGTAGTCTCACGTCTAATTTGCCCACACGCTACCTACCAGACTATGGGGACTGAGTATTAATACCTCTTGACTTGCTGGATAAAGAAAGCAAAACAAAATTTTAGTTTTCTGAACTCAAGTTGATGACTCGTCATAAAATCTACTCTATTCAGTATTAGCGATAACTGAATCATCAACAATTTGTCAACTAATTTTAAAAGATTATATATCGACCATATCGTAACATTTCCTTTCCCATAAAAAATCCAAGAACAATGCTTCGCGCTCGAGAAAACAGAATGCAATGTCAAGTTATGACTCTATCAACTTCACTGAGCCTGTTCCTTTAGAGTTGCACTACACTTCTCATGCCCTCTCTATTTAAACTTGTCCAGGTTTGAGGAGCTGTCAAAGCTATTTATGTCGTTTTCTGAAATTTATTACTGCCTTGTTAATCCTAAGTTTGCTGGTGATCAATGGAATTCACAAAGAGAACTCACCCGATAGTTTGACGTTTTTGCCATATTTGGTCAATTTATACGTCCTAAACTTTCCTGAAATACCAGTAGCTTTATGTATCTTTATGTAGTGAATATTGTACCGCTCTGCAGTCATTTGAGAGACTCACTATAGCCAAAATCTCTTCTGAAGTACATTCTGTTAAACCACACTATCCTGATGGCCATTCGCCCATGAGAGAGTACGTTTTTAAATTTCTGTCCTTAATAATCATCGCAGAATCATTTAAAGGAAACAATTCCGCCTAGAAGATGCTGCAATAGTTCGGTAACTACATTAAGTTAGTTATGCCTACCCACTACGTAAACATTTCTCCACCCACAATACCATACAAGTCTTGTAACATCCATGAAGGTCTCTAAGGAGTATTTGAAAACGATATTTCAGACTATTTTCCATTCCAATTTCATGGTGCGGCATCATAAGATTCAAATTGCCTCATGTAATCAGTACTCCTACCGTTCAGAAACGTTAACTAATACCAGCTGCTAAACCTTTAGGATGACGGGGATAGAGTTCTAGAATTTCTCCAGCGCTAACTGTGGTATAGTAAGCAAAGCTCCGTTAATAATGATGATGACGGATTTCTATGTCCATTGTATTAAGGTCAGCAGTCAAGCTAAGATATTGTCTTCATACCAGACATACATATGTAGATTAAAGATGGGCCTTAACATTGCTGTGTTGATTCCAAGATTTGCTCCATACAACTTCAACGGACCGAAAGGTACTATCTCGGTTTTCTTGAGTTTTAAACCGTTATTAGATGCAACCTCTAGAATTTACAATTTGTAAGTCTTTTTAAGAAGAGAATTACTCCTAAACCTGAGCTTCCCTATATGGTAACTATATTCCCACGTTGTTGAGCTGCAGTCTATAAGGTAGTGTGTTGGCTACAAGATGCAAGCCCGGGGTTTAATTCTTCGCTCAGATATCACGAACAAAATTTTAAAAAATAGTATATCGTTCAGCGACTTCCCATCGGCAGACTTCTGGCAAAAACTCTGAGAGTAAATAAAATTGCCATGAAAAGGAAATCGCCAGCCAGTCATGGATAAAATTGACACAAATACGATGGGTGATGTGAGAAACTATGTCGTAAACCAGACTAAAGTGTCGTAAAGACCACTGACCAAACAACCAGCCTTAGTTAAATCAACCAGTGCTTAATACAGGAAAGGCTACTAAAATCATACAACCTAGTAGAAGCATAGTATTCAGAAGTGCATAATATTGATTCTATCTTCGCTGCAATACAAAGAAAACTTGCGCCTATGAACCCAAAACATATGCTAAATTAGGTGGAAATTTATCAGTAACAAAACAAATACTAATTTGTTGCACACTACACTCCCCTTTCTTATTCTACATTCAGAATTCCAATAAAATGCACTGAATGTGGTATGGTATGAGCAATTCAAAGTGTATTGAATTTATATGAAAATTTAAATTTTTAATTTATCCATTAATTTATTCTGTATTCGTTCAAAATTAATGCAAGAGAAGAGAGAGAATAATTTTTATCATATGAAATGAAATAAAAATGAAATTTGTTTGTTGATTTGTATAGGGCTGCTGTATATTCTTACAAAAGCAACGTAATTCTTACAAACATACATATAAACATTTTCAGTTCTGATTTTACCATGTACTTTATGTACATGTACGTACATATGTGTATAAAACACTTAACTCTGTAACTAATCCATTCAAGCTAAAGTTGATCTTTCTTTCGAGGTTCATTTTATGTTCCTCTACATTTTTTTTTTGTTTCCTTTGCAGAAGTTTTTCTTCTGCTGATGGTTTTGTGAATTTCATCTTTTAGTTTTATGATGAAAAAGAAAAATAAATAAGAATGTTAATGAAAGCAGAAAACCGAAAAAATTCTAGGAGTATATGTGAATGTAAACGTATACTGCGTTATGTGTGCAGAATATAAACCGCATCATAAGAAAGCCAAGCTCAGCACATAGAAGTGCTAACATGAAATAAAAACTGATTAGAACTAAAAATGGCGTGCAGCCGTTGGAATATCCCATTTCGAATGAAATTATCATAAGAATTTTCCCCTTGTGATTATCATAAATTTAAAACGAAAATTTATAAAAAAAAAAATTCGTATAATTCGTCCTCGTAAATTATGTAGATTACCTCACATGATAGACCAATAATGGTTATAATATATTAGTCACGCAAACCGTTTACTTTAATGTTTCAATTTTGGTTTAAAATCTTAAGAATAAAAATAAGAATAAAAGAGTTGTTTCGATAACTTTTTGGGGTTGGATTAACCATTCGATTAAGTAATTAAAATTATGAAAAATTTTTTTCTTTTGGTTCTAGAATTGGGGACAGTTATTAGTATTCGCTGGATAAGACTCTAGAAAAACAAGAGTATTCCTTTGAGTTCACTTGTTAATTTTCACTTAAATAATTTTTTTTTTAAGAATTACCCACATTTTCTATGTATCAGCTTTATTAATTCATTTCAGTCCAGCTAAACATGCAGGTGAGCCGCTTTAGCGCATCCTCGAATGAAACGGTTGCTATCCATACTTTTGAATAAAATTTTGGTTTAGAGGTTATGCAGCCTGACATTAACTGAAGTGTTTGTTCTATACGTCGTTGTAGTCCTGAAATCTTGAACAAAAACGGTATATGAAAATATATTTATTTCTTTGGGCGACTTCATCTCAGCGGTCTTCTTGCAAAAACTATGAGAGTAAAATAAAATTTTCATGAAAATTTTCTCAAATATGTCGTTCGGCGTCGGTCCTGGCACTAATGGATAAAATTAACACACACAACATGAATGGTGTGAGAAGCTAGGTTGCAATCCTGACGAAAGGTTTGTAAAGACCAAATACGTAAGTTTATTCTATGAAAAGTTTAAAAAGAAACAAACAAAAGCAGAAATACCAAGAAGCAACGATTTACACCAGTAAACAATTTGGAAGATCAAAGTACAATAACAAATCTTCATAGAAACAATATCAGTAGCCTCTCGAAGTTGACGGACAGAAAAACAATGAAGATAAACAGACCAAAATATAATGCCGGTAAGTTGCCAGAAACTTTTTGTAAAGCCTCGACGTATAGAGACAGTGGGAGTTTAAACTTTGTAACTTTATAGTGTAGTTTTATCATTCAAAGTGAAATAAAAAATAAAATAAAAAAAATTATCTTTCATGGGATATACAAAAAATTTTCGTTTTGCGAAAATGTTCAAAATTGATTCCTTTATGTAGTTCCAGAGTAAAATAAATAGCGGCAATTATCTCCCTAAGACGTGATCTGTTATGAGTCAATGGTGTTAATACTGGTCAATTCATTTCTGTTGGTCAATACAGTTCACATGATTCTGCGGCCTTATGCTATAAACACAATAGAAGCAACGTTTGCAGCACAGCAATCTCTCAAAAATAGAATACCCTGTTAAATAGGGAAATAATTATTATAAAGGCAAAAAGCGAAAATGCTGCCGCTTCTAATTTAAGCCATAAACACAATAGACGCAATGTTTGTAGCACAACTACTCTCAAAAGTAGAACACTTGGGTGTATATTGAAATTATTATTTTCAAGACAACGCGAAAATTATTCTCATTTAGACTAATTTTTATTTTTACTGGCTGTAATCAGGGAATTAGTGCTGACGAAGAGAGTATTAGTGCTGACAATGAGAGTGTTAGTGGTGCTAATAACATAACATGCATGAAATAAAGGTTTTAAAGACACGACACATACGTAACCACTGCTGCTTTGTTATAATTAATACGCATACAGCTTGCCTGAGACGGCAATTACAAAATTGGTACGTGACGTGATAATTGGACATGGAATTGCAATTCTAAATTCAAATGGATATCGGAAAACACATTTTTAGGATCTCTTGCAGCGATCGATTGGCGACCACTATTAGTATTATTAGTAGTACGGAACAAGCGTTTCGTAAGACGAAACTATGGATTTGAGATTTAAGACGAAACTATGGATTTGAATATATTTTCAGTAGCCGTAGTAACTTGGACTTTATGTTTAAGCTCATTTTGTATGCAATTTTGTGTATTTCCTGTAGTTTTGCTGATTAATTAGAGGAAATAAAGTCTTGGAGTTTCCCACGTGATTATCCTGTTTTTGGTAGTGGCTTATATCATCATATCATTAATAATAACAGAAAATAAACAGAATATCCTGCATTTACGCACAAATTCCTGCACAGGACTTTGTACTTATCTGGAGCTCGTTTACTTCGGAATGATTGCCAAATAACCATGCCAAAACCAATATAAAGGCAATAAGTATGAAATTTGAAAGTCCATGTCATTCATCCAATTGTTCAAGGACAATTCGCAAAGTTTTGAAATCGGCCTGTTAACGGTATTGCTCAATGTGAACCCATCTCGAACGTACAACAACTTTTCTAAAAATCAGACAGAAAATTGTTTGTTTTCTGCTATATTCGAACCTGGTTTGTCAAGTCAAGCACTTTAGTTAAGCACTAATGATTTTAATGATTTATTCTTTTTTCTAATTTCTACGCCCTTATTTCTAATTATCTGACAGCTACTGTACAAAATATACAAACTACTTACTCAACTAGTGGTAGTCTTTTAATTTAAAAATTTCCTTTACGTTATACTTGTATATGTATGTGTGTGTTTGCATTAGTATGCATCTGGGTAAGTGTGTAAGAATATTGTGCAACAACAATAACAAAATAATAACAATCAACAACAACAGCAACAATATACAATTACAACAAGTACACATAACAATACCAGCCGTTGATTTCTTTGTATTCTTTAATAGTCGACTTTCTTTTCTACTTATACTCGCTCGTATCTTTCTTTTGTTATTATTATTGTACTTGCTACTATTGTTGTTGTTATTGTTGTAGTTGCTGTTTTTAATAAAAAGCTGGCAAAATGAATAGAATAAATGAAAATGAAAAGAAATGAGAACAATAATATAAAAAAAAAAAAAACAAAAAGAGAGAGAGAAACGAAGTCAAATTTAACTATAAAACAGTGCGTGTGTGTGGGTATAAAGAAGTAAATAAGTGGGAAAATAAGTGTTTGTGTCTGTGTATACGTAAATGACATTAAATGAAAGGAAGGAAAGTCTGTAATTGTCGGTGAAGCTATATGTGCACAATACAATATAATACAGAGAAGTAGAGTGGTATACAGTTACATACATAGATTGTATAGAATTATTTTTATAAAAATACAAGGAGACCAAAAAGAAAAGAAAAGTTAAAGAAAAAATATACACAAGATAGACAACAACAAGGAT
The DNA here is from genome assembly GCA_927399465.1 of Sarcophaga caerulescens. Classification (NCBI taxonomy): domain Eukaryota; kingdom Metazoa; phylum Arthropoda; class Insecta; order Diptera; family Sarcophagidae; genus Sarcophaga; species Sarcophaga caerulescens. Next base: position 50,769,944 of record OV656872.1, on the reverse strand, counting down.
GCGTAATCCCTTTTAAATCCTTACGCAAGTTGCTGACTAAAAACAGATTGTAAGACTTAAATCTGTAGCAGTAACAACAGCAGCAGCAGCAGCAGCAAAGAACAATAATAAAAAGCAATATGTTTTCGGGAAACAATTTTCTCTGTTTCTCAATTTTTTTTATTTCTTCCTTTTCTTTCGGACAGAACTTAAAAATCCGTATAAAAGTCATACTAAAACCTTTTTGGATAGAGAGAGAGAGAGCAGGATAAGAACAAAGGAATATCAGGCAGAAAATGTTAAATTAAAAAGAATACAATCGACTGTTTATTGTTGTTATTTCTGTATATGACCATCACTTTCTCGTTTTTATGTCATCACTAATATACCAAACCCCCCCCCCCACCCATTACTTTCCATTCTGTTTAGTACAAATTAAAGAACCATATTTCATGGCTTGTTTTGTGTGTCTGTGTGTGTTGTTTTTTTGCTTTTTTAGTTGAAATAATTTGCAATTTTTACTTTTCGGATTAATTTTTTGTTAAAGGCTTTTAAGCGAGGCACTAAATAAGTGCGGTTTGCCTTTTTTTTATAATTTTACGAGGCTCTTTACGCTGATTTAATAATAATTTTTATTTCAGCTAAACTATGTGGATTTTAAGATGTTGAATTTAGGGATTTAAGTGCCTGGTAGTTGCCAGAATCCAGTAGGTAATGTGTTGGTTTATTAGATGTGAGGCCACGGGTCAAAGCCTAGGTCAGACATCTCCAACAAAACGAAATATGAAGTAAATGTTTCTTCGGTGACTTCCTCTCAGCAGCCTTGTGGTAAAAACTCTGAAAGTAAATAAAATTTAGGAGTCGCCGTGGTCTAGTAGGTAGTGTGCTGGCTTATTAGACGTAAAAGCCAGGGTTCGAGTCCCAGGCCAGACATCAAAAATAAATACAAAAAGTATTTTTTCGGCGATTTCTTCTCAGTTTCTCAAAAAAATCTGTCGTTCGGAGTCGACTTTAAACTGTAGGTCCGCCACTTATGTTTAAAAATTAACACACACAACATAAGTGGTGTGAGAAACTGCGGGCTTCTTGGGGACGATTGCTGTAGACTGTCTAATGGTGAAGGTATAGCACTGGCCATTTTATAGTCACCTAGCAGCAACTCGTTTCCTTGCCGTTCGCATCTTCCCCCTTTCCACCTTTCCTAAAAAACCTGCACAATGCACTGCATGAGTAGGAGCCATCCCCTAAGTGCTGGTTTCATAAAAAAAAAAAAAAAAAATTGCTATGAAAAGTTTGTCAAAAATCTGTCGTTCAAAGTCGACTTTAAACTGTAGATCTCGCCACTCATGCACAATTAACACACACAACATAAGTGGCGTGAAAAGCTAGGTCATAATCCTGACTGAAGGGTTGTACTGACCTATTATATACATATGTAGGTATGTATCAGTCAGACGATTACAGTCAATATGAAGAAGCTTACAAATATAAATGACCGGTTTGACGCGTTTTACTCCAGCATTTGTGTGAAATGGATGACTTATATTGTGGAGGACTGTGAGTTCTGCATACTCGTTATTCCTCTTCTCTCTGAACAGACTTCGCTCATGATATCATCCAACACGATGGTGAATAGCTGAGGTGACAGGGGTATCCTCGTTTTACTCCAGCTATTGTGTGAAATGGTTGATTTATATTGGCGTTGTTAAGGACTGAGTGTCCTGCATAGATGGTACTACGACCAAGTTCGTGTAACTGGTTGGTGCGCCTTCTATCCATCAAAGGCCAAATGAGTCTAGCGGTGGAGCAAGACTCCTCATTGACCCAGGATAGGTTGGCGCACCGAAAGAATTTTCACGCAATGGACAACTTGACCGAGGTAAGTGGCATACCCAAGTCGATTGAAGAGGATTCCGGAAGGACTGCACCAGCCCTGGCGAGCTCGTCGGCCCCGCAGTTTCCCGGAATGCTACTGTGCCCAGGGATCCAGACCAGTGAGACACTGAAACGCCCAGAAAGAAGATCGAGACAACGGCGACATTCTCTAACGAGATCTTATGGCATCATCTGATGGTATCCAAGTCTTTCTTGAAAACTGCGAACAGCAAGTACAGGGGAGTACGCCATTTAAGATATTGTTCTATTACAATACGTAGAATGTTGGCTTGATATTATTCCATTATTTTTACACGTATTTCATTAGCTAAACCTTCCATATTCGCAAGATATAGCAAACATTCCAAGAAGCAGTTCTGCAGTTTTGAAATAATTGCATATGAATTTATTTATAATTTGAATTCATTAAGTGAATTTACTATTTCGGACCTTCAAACCTTTCGCCCTCTCTGAAAAACCATGTCTATTATGTGATGATGTGTTCTGATGTCAACAGCATTCACTTACACGATAAAATTACTCTGATTCCGATTCTCTAACTGCTGTCATGCCAATATGAACCGGCAAAGAGTTTTTATTTTTCATTTTCTTTTGTTTTTGTGTCCCCTAGAAACATACATATGTACACATGTATGTATGTGTGTTGTGACAAATGTTAAGTGACAGTTCAAGATGAAATTTCATTTCGAAAATATTGACAATATTTTTCTGTTACTTTATTTTTGGTGTTCGTGTTTGTGTGTATGTATGTATTGTTTATTATCCTTTGCTCTCTGGCAACAATAATAAAGCAGCAATAATAGCACCAAGTATAAGTATAATAGCATATATTCTATCTTTAACAACAACAACAATAACATTTGTATAGCAGCAGGGATTAGTTGAGAAATTTGTTGAAAGGCAACAATAACAACAAATACAAGAACAACAATTACAAAATCATTTCTCTCTGGTTTGTTTTCTTTTATCGCCTTTTATTTCATACGAAAAACCTCCTGACTATTGTATGTTATTTTTTTATTTTTTGTTTGCTGCCTGTAAGTGTTTGTGATTGTTAGAGAGCGAATGTTTAATTTTTTGGTATTTAGAAAATCTTATTATTGTTATTGTTGTTGTTGTGATATGGTATGCTTTTTCGGTTTTTCATAGTATTGGTGTTTGTGCATAGTATATCGGTTTTATCATACGTAAGGATGCTATGCTTGAGTGTCCTTGTGTTACAGTTCTCATCGGGGAAATATTTGTTAATTTCAATGGAAAGATTTCGAGAAATGATTGCCTAGAAAATTTTATTAAATTTTAGGTTGTGGCATAAACTTCTAAATAATTGGGAAACGATGGAATGCAGTTTTAAGTGAAACCCTAACTGTATTCAATTAAATGAATCTTATAATTAATTTGATTATAATAATTGTATAACCAAGGATTCTATAAATTTCCACGAATAAAATCACAATTTCATTTTGAGATACAGAAATTGCAAATTTAAACTATGCAGATGACATATGTACATATGTCTCATCAATCTGTCAAATATTGGACTCTACTGCATACTTGATAAAATCGTCGAATAAGCTGACTCATTTTACTACTTCAGCTATAAACTTGACAATTTAGGAGTATCATCAATGGACAACTTGTTCGAACATTTAAAATCGATGGAGAAATCTAACAGCATGTCATAGATATCATGTCATAGATATTTAATTCCCGCATAAAGTCTGCCTATTTTTATCGGGGTGTACTCCATACATTTCAAGCATATATGAAAGGAAAAATCCTACGTCAATCTGCCAATGACGATCACAAATAGTTGCTTGTGGTAAATAATAAAACAGAGAGATGTTCTCCCTGAAGTTATAACTGAACTGTTGATTTTCAAGACAGCCCATATGGTATGAGACTAAGACGACATTCTTTACATGAATGAAACGACTAAATAGAGATTGAACTCAATATTAAGCGATATAAAAAACTTTGGAATTCAATTGTTACGGTGTAGTGCTCTACGCAGTAGTAAAAATATATATGCTCGTAAGAACTGAATATAGTTACTATAGATCAACTGAATCCGTTATCAACAGAGAGCCAAGTAAGCAGAAATTTTTGTAAGTTTATGGACCATTACCATTTGATGCAGGAAATCCCACACAACAAGGTATATAGAACCAGCTTCAAAAATAATATGGCATATGCTTGATTGAAACGTTGAAACTTTTATTAGCGTTTAACGCACTGCAGGAGCGGCTGAGTCTAGCAATTATAGGTCAACATCAACTTGATATTTATCACTCTTTTCTTCTCATATTATTTTCTCCCGAAATAATCAATTACCGGGGGAGACTCGGAAGTTCGAGCCTGACATTTCAATCAAAACGAAATTAAAAAACTTTAGCGACTTCCTCACAGCAGTCTTTGGCTAAAAACTTTAAGAGTAAAAATAATTGAATAGAATCGACTTTGAACTGTATGTCCTGTCACTCATGTATCAAATTGACACACACAATATGAGTGGTGTGTTAAACTAGAGGTCTTAATCCTAACTAAAGCGTTGTAATGACGAATCAAGCCTTTTAACTGAAAACGCAACATTTCAGCAATTTGATTCCGGTCATCTGATTCCTATTAAATTCGGAACGAGCTGCATGAATTGTTAGCCATTGTTAGCAGACTATCAAGTGAAGCAGAGTAAAAATAAGAAAAAAAATCCATGAATCATTGTATATCCTATTCTCCAGGTTTTGTCCCAAGCAATTGTTTTTTGTTTTAAAATTTGAAAACCCGACTCGATATAAGGCGATTTGACTCCAAGGATGAAATCATATCATAAACCAATTTTGATGACTTCAATATACACTATTTTTTAGAAGGGCTGTATCTCCTGCAGGCTATGTTTAAAGCTTTGTTGTGTTTACATAGTAAGAGTCAGAAAATGTTTTTTTTTTCAAAAATTTACCGGTACATATAAGATCGATAGCTAAGAAAATACGAAATATTCCTTAGGAGAATACTCAGAAAATATGCGATTGTTGGCAGTAATTGTCTTTATAAAAGAGCACGTTACAAACATACATAATACGATTTAGTTTCTTACACTACTTATGTTGTGTGTGTTAATCTTATAAATACAAGTCGACTCCGAAAGATAGCTTTTTGATAAACTTTTCATGGCAATTTTATTTACTCCCAGAGTTTTTGTCAGAAATCTGCTGAAAGCACGTTGCTAAAGAAATATTTTTTTATATTTCGTTTAGTTGGAGATGTCTGTCACGTCTAATAAGTATTGGTATTCATACTTTCGATAGAAAATAGTGGAAATCAGACTGTAAAAGATATATCATTAATGCCTACTTATGGATGTGAGTGGGATAGGATTACAAGTTAAAAAGAAACATTCTGCCATGAACAGAGATAAAAAGTAGAGTTGTAAACAGAACAAGGTCTTACGGAACATCTATTTGGCATGAATGCTAAGAAAGAAATTAAATTTGAAGAACTGCATGCATTAATGGTAATAGTTTGTAAGGTAGACGTTGAAGCTAATACCAGATTTTCATCGAAATTATGCATTTTATTACAAGCATAAAAAAATGCAATTTTAATACAAAATGAAGCTTTCTTATATTAATGAGTTTTGGTTATAAAACATGACGCATAAGATATACCAAAAAAAAAAAAAAAAAAAAAATTATATTCAAAAGATTCCTTTGTTTCTTTGTGTCTTTATTTCTATTATTTTCTTTTATTACTTTTTGTGATGCATATGATTAACATCATAATTATTGTCATTTTACGAGCTCATAAATTATTCAATTATAATAAAATTTAAAAAGGTTACAATAAATTATTCCTGTTCTTTTTTAATTCAAAAGTCAAAAATAATCACGTTTGTTTTTTATGAGACATTCTTTGTAGCTCTTTAATTACCAAAAGAAACGCACCATTAAGGAGTTTCATAAACAAAACCGATAAAAATCAGCAACATTTTAAAAAAGTCGTAAAAACTCAAAACAAAATCAGAAGATTTTTTGAATTTGAAAAGAAAAGTGAATATGGTTGGTAATGATATTTAAAATCTTCTTCTTCTCAATAACAACAGCATTTTGTAAATGAAAAGTAAATGAAACCGAATGTTGAAATAAATACTCATTTAAATGCATTGAAAAGCATGAAAACAAACACAAAAAAAAAAAAAAAAATTAAGAAAATGCGCATTAAAACGAAAGTAAACTCAGTATTAAACAGAGGTTATCTATTAGAGTGACTTATCGGGAATTAGGCGAGAATAAGGTAATAAAAACAAAGCCAAACACAATACATATAAAAGACATACATAACAGAGTATACCTTCACTCAGCCCCCTATATTAAAAACAATGCAAAATAAATGAAAAGAAAAAAAAAAACAAAAAAAAATAAGAAAATTAAAGAAGCTTCATATAGTCCTATATATGTGCATATTAAATAAAATACAATGAAATACAGATACAGTGTCATAAAAATAGAGATAAGCCAACCAGAGTTACACACATATTCAGCAATAATGAATTGAGTCACACAAGTCGACAATGTATGTAGAAAGATAAGCAGAATTTCCTCAAAAGCAAAGGTCAGATGATGAAAGAAAAGAAAATGAAAGTGACAAAAAAAAAAAATTTCCATAAAATTAGACATAAAAGACAAACAAAGAGCAACAGAAAAAAAAATAATAAAAACAAATAAAATTGTTTGTTATATTAAAATAATACAAGGGAAACAATGGTTACTATAACTGCATAATTTACTTATACACTTACGCTAGTACATACTGGCCTATACCGTCTTACAGAGAGATGTGGAATGAAGTGTACAAAAAAAAAAAAATTAAGCAAAACAAGTTTTGAAGACTCCAGCAAAGCTGGTCTTAAGATATGTATCTCAAAAACGAAGAAGGTATGACCATACCACATCTTTCTCGTATCGAATATGTTATACAAACCCACGGCTTTGTGTGGAAGAATCTCGCTATGTGGATAGTTTTGTAACAGAGGATGCTTAACCTGTAAAAGATGCTGGAACCTTAGGCTTTGAAATTTAGTTTTTTAATCATACTTCTTTATTTAAGGCCAAGATGAATAATTTTCTTATTGCAATGAATTAAAATTAATTTCTATAACATCATACCCAGAACCCAGAGCCAAAGGTGGAGAATTCCTATAAACTGATAGATAGACAGATAGAGATAATTCGCGTATGCTTAACACTCTAAATAAGGCATTATACGTACGCATGTAAAGGGTGGGCCATTTAAAAGTATAAATTTAAAAATGCAACGAAACAAAAACTGTTTGAAATTTTTCCAAATTTTTTTTTTGTTGTAAAGTACAATTGTTCCGGTTAGAAATGGAATATTCAGCCCAATCATGAATAAAAATTCCTCATGAAATTTTTCTCTTTACCCTTCTCTCCTATTATGAATAAAATTTCCGCGTGAAATTTTTTACTTTTCCTTTTTCTCTGTTTTAATGCCATTTTTATCAACCGTGTGAAGGGAGAAATATTAAAAAGGGAAAAAAGTAAGTATTCTTAATGTATTTTAGTTTGGTTTTTCCCTAAAAAAAAATTCACTTATAAAACACAAGGGAGTTTGCTTAAAAATTTAAGTATATTTTTGTACAACTAAATTTAAATAAAAAAAATATTTAAATGTTCCTGTAGGTCTAAAACAACTAATAAAACTCAACATTTGGTTACATTAATGGAAGCCAATCTGTAAGCACTTTGCTCAAAGTCGACTGGCCTAAAGACACATTGAAGTCTTTCCTACACCAGTCTGGTACCCATCTTCTGTGATGAAACGTAAGCTCGCACTTAGCTTTACAATTGGTGAAACTCCAAATTGCTTTTTTGTTAGTTGACTGTGAGTTGGTGAAATTTCTAGTAAATACCGAAAGGCCGGTTTATTTACTTTGTAGTACTTTTGAAATCTGTTGCAAGATAAAATTTAAACCAAACACGTTCATTTTTATTTATTTACTTACAAAGACAGCGGCAACTCAAGAGGATTGGATTCATCCCTTATTTGTCTTCTGGAAATACGTTGGCTGTTTTGTTGTTGCTTTTCTAAACTACCAATTTCCTCCACAAGGATACACATGATGGCACTATTCATTTTTATTTTCTTGTATGATATTAAAGTCTTATGTATTTTTTTTTAATTGTATTAATTTTATTTAACTTTAATTATACTTTATTTTCACAAATTGTCAAAAATTAAAATTTCAATAAGAAACACAGCTGACTTAAAAATTTGATATTGCAACTTTTTCATACTTTTACTCACGCGGAATTTGTAATTAGAGGATTTCTTTCTCGAGAAAAACGTTTTCCGTGAGAAAGAAATTCCTTGAGAATATTCGTGATTGGGCTGATTGTTTCATTCATTTGGCTGCCGTGTTGACCTTACAGTACCTCATTCCATCGGGATAATTTTCGTGCACTATTTCGAGTGTATGGGGTCGTATCTCGGTAATGACATCACGAATGTTAACCTTCAAATACTCAATTATTTCTTTCGTTTGCACGCATAAGACTTTTCTTTAACAGCGCCCCATAGAATATAACCACCGGTGTCAACGGCCATCAAACATTTGACGCAAGCATAAATCGATTCATTACCTTCAGTGGAGATAATATACTGAATTTTGTGACAGAATAGAATCACATAAGTATTGCCAGATTCGAAATAACCGATGGTTAAAATTTAAACCGATAAATGGCTCACCCGATACGTATTTATCATGCTGGTGATGATGACAGATCTGTTGTTTAGAACGTACACAATTTGACGATATTTTAACCGATTGGGAATGTTGGATGTTAAATGCTTGATCTTTTCTTTTAAGAGGGGTCCGAAACCTTGCCAAACCTAACCTAACCGATTGGGCTTTGAAGAAGAAAAAACAAACGCAAATGTATATGGAATTTTTTTTAAGAATAATAAAGAAATGCTATTTACCTTGTTAAGATGAAAGTAGTTCAGATACTTGTATGAGGAAAATTACATGAATCTCCACAAAAAAGTTTAGTGAGTACAAATCGCACGATCATGGTGGCCACTGGACTGCTCCGAAAAGTGAGTTTACTTGCTCACAAAACTCAACTTTCATTTGGTTCATGTTGTCAGGTGCCTTGTGTCTTGTTGAAGGTATATGCCAACTAAGTTCAATTCTTTCATTTTAGGTGGAAAAAAAATATCTAGTAAACATTGCACGGTACTATGATGTACTACATAACAAATTCGAAAGTTGATAGTAATATTTCGTTAAAAACATGTAAGTCACAGGAATTTTGATAGAATGCGATCATTTGCAATCGCTTTTCGTTTGTTAGATTATTCATTCGGCATTACCACATGTCACAAAGATTTAAACTAAAAATACTCGCTAAAAACTAAATAGCAAAAATATCACTCTTTACCGCTGGTTTTATCAGTTCCAAGAAGGGCTTTTATGTGAAACATCCAGAAACTCTCTAATTAATCATCCTCACAGAGCTGATGTAGTGAGCAAACGTGTTAACTATATTGCGTTATCTTTTAATTTCCGATCAGTGTGATAGTACAGCTCTTTTCTATATGCCTATCATTTCATCTGTCTTATATAACTTCAGGCAAAGGTTATGACAAACAATTTTGAAAATTTTGTTAACTGTTCTTCTTACGTACGCCAATTGGTTGATCACTATGATATTCATTTAGTGGCTTGTATTGCTCAGTATGAAACCAAGAAGCAGACTCTTTCGCAATATACTTCTGATAAAATTTATGTTGATTTGACTAAGGATCTGTCTTTCTAAGAATAACTATTTCACTCATTCGTCTATTTCTATAGAAAACACTAACAAAAACACTCAGTTTTGTTTGCGTTTTCCATACAAGTAGACGTACGTGTGAAATCGTATTGCGTATGAAATATTTGCAGCTCAACTGTAAGATCACAAAATTTTATGTTGATCTCTGCACTTTTTTTTTTGTTTTAATTCAGTTATTTACTTTTGTTATTCAACAAAATTAACAAACAAGAAAAGTAAACAAAAAATCCAAATATGCCTACACGTGTACAAAATAAAAAGCAACCATAAGTACTCAGTAATCTGGTACAATCAACCATCGTAACACCACCTACATACACTACGATTCTTGTAAGATAGGAAAAATGAAAATGGAAAGAGGAAATTTTCGCAAATTAAAATTCATTGTATGAGTTTTAGCGTTAATAAGTTGGAGACTTTACCGGGATGACCAACTAATAAAAGTGGCAATAGCTTGCATATGTGTGTTGTCTTTATTTGTTTTTTGTGAATGTTTGTCGTTTTTATTAAAAATACATGAGATATATTGGCGTTGTTAAACAAAAATTAAACATGTTTACGGGTTAGAGAGAAGGCAAACTACTTGTCAAATACTTTAGAAAATCATATGGGGAAACCACAGTTCTTAAATTAGCTGAGAGTATTTAAAGGTTACCAGGAGATTTACGTTTTAGCATAAAACTGCTATTTAATTGGATAATAAAATAAAATAAAAGGAGCTATGGCTGCGGTTAAGTTAAAGTGGTTAAAGGATTACGTATGCAAAGTTAATAACACGCTTTATTAGCATATTAGAATTCGTTTTTGAATTATTACAAAATGAAAACCTGAAGAAAAGTGTTAAAAATATAAGAAATTTATTTGTTTATTAATTTGCGATATATTTTTTGCACGTTTTTTGATTCCTATCACATCAGACAAACGAGACGTGACCGATAATGACAAATTTTTTTAACTTTGAGGACAATATTATTCCACTTGAAAATAATTGCTCAATAACTTTAAGATCATGGCATTCTGAAGTTTTCCACTATATTAGCAGCTATTAGTTAGTTTAGGTTACCGGGTGGTTGCTCTTTCACATGCATGTTCACTCACAGTATATGATAAGGCCCCTTATCATGATCCGTTAGTGGTGGGTTTGAACCAGTGCCCTTACTGGCACGTTCGCCACCATTCTCAGATCTTCATACATTCTGTCAGCCAAAAAACCGATGACGTCCGTCTTGAAGAGCAGAGCTCTCACACAGAAGGTATTGCACCGATTCCGTTTCAGCCACATCATGTCAGCATTACTGCAGAATCCTGGTGGGGTAGACCGAACTTGTCAGCGAGACTGAGAATAACGAAGTATCTCGTTAGAATTCCTGTTAGAGTGAGAAACGTTTTCTTGCCGAACTCAAGTAGTTTCTTGGTTTTCTTGCTGTCCACTGCTGGGCACAGTAGATTTGAAATTCGACAACCAGAGGACCACTTACGGTTTGTTGTATTCCATGCTGTTTTTTTCCAATTTGAAAAAGTATTCTTGTATCAATATATATCCCCTCTATGGCCTCTTCCTTAGATATCTCCGATCCCTTCCGTTACAGTTCGTTCGTTTTCTTCTATAACACAGTGGGCCGGAACACAGCTGCGTTGACATATATGATGTAGAGAGTCTATGCCCATTTGTTTTGACGTGGTGGGATCCCAGCACTTTGATTGCAGCTTGACTGTCCACACATATGTTCAAGTTTGAAGGAGGTAGGATATGTGCAGCTTGATCAATAGCAAAAATTACCGTCTGAAATACACTGGCTTTGTTAGGTGATCTGTGTAGCTCGTTCTGCGATGACAGCTTCTGCATTCTTTCCGCGTGGGTGTTCTGAGTTTTGTATGTTCGTCCGAAAACTGTCTCTGGTTCCATGTAGTCGCATCTATAACTTGCAAGATTTGGTTCTACTTCATGCGGTATTGAAACGAAATTTATGCCCACCAAGTATTATTTAGAAAATACTTGTGGTTTTTATGTATATGCATATACATCGAATGATACAATCCTTCCTGCAACATTATCCTTTGTATTCTTTCCGCAATTTTAGTATGTGGAACTATCGTTGGGAAAAGTATTTACTTCTCTGTTAACACACATTATAGGCCATAATCGAAATAGTTTTGTGACTTTGTTTTTAATAAAAATTTCTCAAGTATGTAAATAAACAACCACTTTCTAAACGTATTCTCTTATTCCGTGAATTTATTGAAACGCTCTTCGGTAGAAACATATTTTTAAAGAAATAAAAGCTTAAGTTTTCTCGTTTCTATAGTCGAAAATTATTGAATGAATTTACATATGCTAATAACACCATAACCACTATACTTTTAATATTGTATTATAGTTGTTGTTGTTGTACATGTACTTTGCTCATCATCTATAGGGGCTTTTTGTTAAGCGTTTCCTTTTTTTAAATTTATATGAAACTAAACATTTGAGAGAGCTATTGAAGCCATTGTATGTGGTATATAACATCGTTGAAATGTCCGCCCTTTTGGCTTTGTGAACCACTGCGGATTGTGGCTTATTCCCATACTCAGGCGGCTTTAGAAAAGGGAAATCTCGGTAACCAATTCACAACAGCTTGAAATCTCTCGTACAGAATATCCAATGTGACATAAACACCGTGTTATTAAAACCACACGCCCGTTAGGCTAAATGTGACCAAAGGCATAGATTATTCTGGATTTGTGGCTAATGCGGCTTTAGAAAACACTAAAAGAAAACGTCTAAAGGGGGATCTTGGTGACCTTTTAACATTACCCTCATGTGAGATGCCTTCATATCCCTTCGTGCAGAATATTTGAAGTGACATGAGTTGTGTTGGCACACCGCAGTTGAATTGGGATGCATTAGACGTTTTTTGATCCCATAGGGACTGATATCTTCCCAAATTCGACCCGTTCAAACCCGAAATGATCACTGAAAATTATTTTTCAATGAAAACTTAGGCTAACTGTTCCAGAGCCGATACAGCAAACACACTTCATTGCCTATATTCGTCCACAGTGATTTGGCAAAACAGACTGAATAAATAACAACTAATTTGACTAATATATCTTCAACAGAATGATCGTTATCAACTGTCAAAGTTCGTTAGTCCCTGTAGGGAGACCCTACACAATAAGTATATTGCTGAGTTTATTGTTATTGTTGCTGCTGTTGTAGTGTTTAGAGCGGTTAAAAAGGCAACGTACTCAATAAGAATCACTTGAATTTATACCACAAGTATTTAGCAGACTGTTGCTTATTTTTATTTTTTCTCTTTTCGCTTCATACTTAGGCATATGTGTGTGTAAATATGTCAGAGTGTGTGTATGTATGTGTGTACTTTGTTTATCAGCTGAATAACTTCAATGATTGTTGGCTTTTTATTTTTAAGCAGAGCAGGTAAAACATTGTTACGAACTAGGTGGCAAGTCTTAACAAATATTTTCAGTTAGCATACCATGAACATGAAACGGGCCCTAGTTTTCCCTGTTCATTAAAATACTTCCTCCTGTTGTTCAGTTGCTTTCATTTCAAGTAGAGATACATTATTTGAGTGTATGTTTCTGTGTGTGTATGTGTTTTGAACGAATCATGGGAAGCATTATGGTGGGTGGCTTAAGTGTTTGCAAACTACTTAATGGTGTGTAAATTTACATCTTTACCATTTAACCGTATTACCATTTTAAAACGGTACCTTTGCTTAGCTTTTTAAGTCAATTCGAAATAGTAACGGTATATTAAGTTTCTATATATATATTGCTTTGTTGTTTTCTACTTGCAGTTGTATGTAGAGTATGTTTAAATTAAAAAGAAAGCAAAAACAAATTCAACCATACGCTATATTAAAATAAAAAAATTCTTATTAAGTTTTAATATGTGTGGAGAGTTTTAGTTGTTTTAGTTGTATTGCTTTCGATCCATAACGGGTTTTAGTTTCCGTGCATGTATGTATATCTGTGAAATTGAAATTGATATGGCGGTGGCTCACTTGCATGTGTGAAAATCTAAAAAAATAAAGAAAAAATCCTTTACTTTTATACAGCAAAGTGCTTTAGTATTTGTTTTGCATGTGCGACAGCGTGAGTGTATGGGTGTTTTAATATTTTTTTTAAAAATATGTTCTGTTTGTAATTTTATTGCACATGTGTGTGTGTCTGTTTATTTGTTTTTTCATTAATTTTAATAGGCGAGCAAACTTTCCTTTTCACTTCTTTCTCTGTTTTCTGTAAGTAGATATGTTTACATGCTTATGTTTATATTACACATACACAAAATTACTGACAATTCTTATTATTCTTTTGTATAGGTTTTCCTATTATAGCACGATAGAAACGCTTTGAGAAAATATCAAGTTGCGCTAAGTAATGTCTATGAGACCTGGTATGTACATATGTGGTTAGGATCAGCAAAATAGTTGAGCACATCTTTTTTAATTTTGAATATCTAACTTCCTTTTATGTTGTTGATGTTCTGCTATATTTTTGTATACTCCAATGCTATTGATTTCCTTTCCAATGCATTGTGATGTCGAATTTATTTCTTTCATTTTGGATTGCTGTTGTCCCATAATACTGTAAGTCTCCTTTACAGAGCTTTGTTGGTGGTTGGTCAGAGGCTTAAAATTTTTCAAATGTTGACGTCATTTAACAATTGCTAATGTAACGTTTTTTTGGTTTGGTTTTTTCAATCCGAACTCCCTGTTTCGTTATATTTTGGGCTATCGTGAATATATTCATCTATAAAAAGAGACAGCGCTGGTCTCATCTCTACACAAGACGAAATCTTCTGGTCTTTCGTCCCAAGATGATAATTTAATAACTTTCATAGCCGAGCACAGACCTGCAATATCTGCCACTAGATTGTAATCTATTACAACTTCTTATTAAGAAGTGTTACAACCAGTGAATTGTCTTATTTTCCGTAATATATGTTTGAATAAAAATTGCTGCAATAATGTCGGGAGACTATCGACAAATTGTCAGTATGAGGTCGGTTAACTCTCTTGTTGGGCGTTTTTTTCATGAGATACAAATTGATGAACTGCTCATGTATATTCGTGATTTTCTGAACATTAAACTCTTCTCGAAAGAAAACTGGTTGTAAAGGATGAAGAAGATAAAGATTATGTTTGCCTCTCTAGCTGTGTTAAGAGCCTCTAAAGATTAGCCTCAGTTATTAATGGATGTAATGAAGAGTCTGCTGACAATTAACTTTTTAGACATATTCGAAGAGGTTTTAGTATTAGCGAGTTATACTTATAGTCGCCATAGTCTAATAGGTAGTGTGTTGGCTTATTAGATGTAAGACCACGTTTTAAAGCCCAGGTTAGACATTTCCAACGAAATATGAAAAAATATTTCTTCGGTGACTTCCTATCAGTAGATTTCTGCGAAAAGCTCTGAGAGTAAACACAAACTTGCCACAAAAAGGTTTCTCAAATATGTGTCGTTCGGAGTCGACTTTTAACTGTAGGTCCCGCCACTTATGTATAAAATTACCACACACAAGTAGTGTCAGGGATTGTAATGACCCATTATTGTAATGACCCATTATGTTATGTATGAGTTATACTTGCAACTGTATGTCCGAGTTAAGGACAATTGTTTGTACAATCTACAAACTACCATGGTTCTCGCTTGGAACATTAATAGGATGTATGATGGGTTGTTGTTCTCTGTGATACAAGATTATTATGTAGGACATAGATATGTATATTAATTTTTAACAGATTATACGATGTTGTCGAGTACCTCGAGACGACTGATTTTAGAGCTACAGGCTTCGGATAGTGAACCAGGTCTTTAATGATATTTACGGCTATCAGGACCACTAATCTGGAGAGATTTGTTTGAGATATTGGCCAGCTAGTGAGTTGAATCTCTATATTCTCTACTTTTCCCCCGCTTATTATTTCTTCTTTTGAATTTCTGGGTTTATAATTTTTTTTTTCTGTGTTCACGAAATGTAGACGTAATGGGCCACAATGATGGTTACCTGTGCAACCTTACCTAATAATTTATTAAGCCCTGTAGGAAATTTTAAAATATTTGAAAAATGTTTGTTCCTGCTTTGTTTTCTTTCAATTTGCACACAAGTACACAGGTGAAGTGAGTTTAAAATAGTAAAAATGAATTTAAATTTTATGTATTAAACTGTAATGCTGTAATACAGCAATTTCGCTGCAATCTGAAAATAATTTTTCTGATGATAGATAATTTATATCCTTGAACTTTTGCAGTGTTAGTGCATAAAAATGATCAAATTTTAAAGTTCAATTTTACGCAATACATAGTTTTAAGTACATATACATACATACTTACATATGTATGTTAAATTTCAATTTTTTTCTATTTTTCATTGTATATATTAAGGTTTCGTATTTTATTTCATTAAGTTTTTTAACCACATCATATAGTAAGTGGGGATTTTTTATCGTTTAAATAATGTTACCAACAGTAATGTAAACCATACGAGTGTTGGTAAAAAGTTGAAGGGAAGTTACTGGCTCGCTTTATTTCGCCTACTCAACTGAGAAAATGGGTGGCTCCGGTTTTTGGTCGGCTTCTTGTTTCGTATCTGTTTATCTTCCTTCTCCATGTAATTGCATTAAATTGTGGCCTAGGGAACTTGACACTATAATTATTGAAAATATACTACTGCTGGCTGCCAGTGTTAGCTACTGTTGCCATTGTCATGTAGTAAACCTAGTTGTAGGTTAGATATTATCAACATCATCATCATCGTCGTCATCTTTTTCTTTTTTTCCTCCTTTTCATGAGGGTATGGCATATAGCAAGTTGTTTTTTATATGCATTGGCTTATATACAGATGTACATACATACATACATATGTAAGTACATATTTGTGTATATACATACATAGGTTTTAGATTTTAATGCCTTTATTTACAATAAAAATTAAATTATGGAGGTGGAGTAAAAAAAGTTATGAAAGAGAAGAAAAAAATTACATGTAATATCGTATATTAAATAGATTAAATTGTTTAATTTGCTCAAATAAAAGTGGGAAATATGTTTAGATTTGCTGTTGAGCTATAGAATAGAACGCAAAACAATTAAATTAATTTCTTAACGGCAGATTAGCGTAAATTATAGCACAAGTTTAAAAATTTCTAATTAATTTAAGTGATTTCTCAAATGAGAAATGTTCATTAAAATAAAAAATAAAATTATTAATTACATTCGGATTAATAATTCTTTTATATACCTATGTACATACAAAATTGGTCATTACAGCCCTTCAGTCAGGATTATGACCTAGCTTCTCACACCACTTGTGCTAAGTATGTTTATTTTATACATGAGTGGCGAGACCTACAGTTTAAAGACGACGTCGAAGGATAGATTTTTGAGACAATTTTCATGGCAATTTGATTTACTCTATTTTCAAAATCGTATGAGCTTTTGTATCAAAGGTACCACTTAAACCTAACCTAACCTATTTACCTTATTGTACATTACAATCATTTAGTCAGGATTACGACCAGCTTCTAACACTACCCATGTTGTGTGTTATAACTTTATCCATAAGTAGTGGGACCTACAGTTTAAAATCGACTCCGAACGATGAATTTTTGAATCACTTCTCATGTCAATTTTATTTACTCCCAGAATTTTTACCAGAAGCCTGAGCTGGGGTTTGAACCACAGGCTTGCTTCTAATAAGCATGGACTTTAATTCTATTTGGATCTTCTGATTTTCTACTTTATTCGTATATGGATTGTCTGAGCCCATAAAATACCTTATGAGACGTAAGTTGGGCCCGTTTCATGTACAAAACAATTCATCTTTTCGCCTCATAACCCTATTTTGTTCCTTAAAATAATTTTCAATTTCATTTTCACTGCTTCTTGGGGAACGCTATTGATAATTATGCGACTACAACCAAATGCTGTTCTCGTTGTCTATCTCTTGTGATCGCTTACCATGTGCTCACCTTATTTCTCGCTCATTTACAAAGACGTACCTAATGACTATGTCCAAAACAATGTTGAAGCTCTAAGGAAACAAAACGTAGCTCTGCCTAATATCTCATACTACTTATATTTTCCGCCTAAATTTGTTCTGAGGTAAGAAACGACAACGCTTCCTAATTTACATTGAAATCTTATAGCAGATTGACTAGAAACTGTAATGACTAGAATTTTTACGTCAGTCGAAAAATAGCGCAACGAAGCCGCATTTGGAGACACCAACTTGACTATTCAGCCATTAAAGGAAGTAAGTCGTTTTATCCCACAAATCTGAGTACAATGCTATAAACACAATAGACACAACACAGCAAATACAGCGATGTCTCAAAAATAGAATACGTGGTTGTATACTAAATGGGTATTTTAAAGGCAGCGCGACAAAAAGCATCGATGCTTCTGTTTCGTATTTATGCTAACTACTAATTTGAGAGAAGAAGCACTAACAATGAGAGAATTTGTGCTGGCAATGAGAGGACTAGTACTGTCCATACAATAACATGCATGAAATAGAGATTTAAGAACGCAATGCATGAAGTATAACACGAAGAATGTTTATTTTTCATTCTCTTTACCGCTGCCGCCTTTATTATAATTAATGCTCAAGACTGCAGTGCTTGCTGTGATGTGTCTATTGTGTTTACAGAATAAAACACTCGCAGAGGTATTGTATGGTCTAAAGAAATCTTTCTAAGTATCCGATAATAAAAGAAATAAAATTAATCTTAAAACAAAGTCGAGTAACAAATAATAGTTTCGTTAAACGCTTTAATATCGAACGACTTTGGGAATTTTAATTCTTTTAATTTGGTTGGAATTTAAATTATGATACAATGACATAGAAATGTTGATTTTATTGTTATTTAAATATCCGAAACGCTTCAGTTGATTAAGAACACAAATTGATTTATTGCGGGAAGTGGTAGTTTCTGTTTAAGTTAAAATGCAATCTTTTAATTAAACAATTACAATTATTGACAAATTAAATAATCTCTGCATAAATTTATTTAAATTTTTGACTTGTTTTCGTTTCTTTTACTTGCAGGTAATTAAACCAAAATGAATAAATTAAATGCAGATATTATCAGGTAAAAATAATTGACTTGATAAACAGTACACCTAGACCACGTTTAACGATAAATGAAGTCTCTTTTTTGGTTTATATTTTTATAATAATATAGACGTATTATGTTAATCGAGTTATTGATGTATGGCAATAACAAAAGTATCGATAACTGTAGGTTATTAGTATGAAACTGTACAGGTGTACTTATGAATGCGTGTAT
This sequence comes from Sarcophaga caerulescens, assembly GCA_927399465.1. Taxonomy (NCBI): domain Eukaryota; kingdom Metazoa; phylum Arthropoda; class Insecta; order Diptera; family Sarcophagidae; genus Sarcophaga; species Sarcophaga caerulescens. The sequence goes on along the minus strand of OV656872.1, from coordinate 50,750,917 downwards.
ACGTATTGAGGTTAAATAAACTGGCTAATAATCGTATAACAACTGCAAAAATATATGAAGCGTAATAAAAATCGATAATCTGCATGTGTATTTGTGAAATTTATTTCATGATAAATACATTTTAAGGCCAAATTAAAATACCAACTACTAAAGTAAAGTTTTAGCAACCATCACGGTCACAATTTTTTGTGAAGGAAATTAAGCAATTAGTATTACTTTTAAAACAAATTGGTGGTCGATCTGAAAGAAATATAATTTCCTAACTGACTAAATCTTAGTTCTTTCACTCTCAAGTTGTAAAGTCTATTATTACTACGTTCCATTTTATCCTCTCCGTCTTACACACGAGTGTCAAATGGTGTATTAAAATATTGAATTTTACATGTATTTCAGGTTTACAACTGATTTTATGTATATCAGTCTAATTTTTAGGGTGTGAAATGTGTTGATATCTCTTTGACATTTTTTATTTTGCAAAGCTTCAGAAATATTCCCAAATCTCATTCCTTTTCAGCAGAGAATCGTAAATGGAAATTCGATTCATCAAACTCATCACATCATTTTCAGGACGTTATGCAATGGGTAAGCTGGACTTCCTGGTACTGTACTTGTCTCAATTGGCAAGTACACTTCCTCTAACCTAAACCTAAACTCATCACAGCTGTTTCATATGCCGGTCAATCATCGAGCTTTCTAGCTATCGATCAATCAATCAAATCTATCTTCAAACGTCTGCAAATTAGTGCTAAAGTTCCTCAATTTTTTCTATGATTTCATGAAATTAGTTGTTGGTCGCTTAGATCGACTTGCAGCTTTAGCGACAAAATTAATCGATCGAAAACTAGAAAATCATTTCGTTGCTGTTTGTGTAGCTACAGCATCTCGGCTTAAACTTGAATGACTGTGACTCAAAACGAGCTTTGACAGTTCGTATGTAGCTTCATCTGTAATATTAGTTGTCATGTGTTCAGTCTATTTTGTCAAATCTCCATGGACGTCCATAAACAACGACAAGTGATCGCTAAATAGGCTCTGGGGCAACTGTCAATTGACCTTAATTTTCATGGAAGATGAATGGATACATAACCTTACAAAGTTGCCAAATTTTAGACGATAGCAATCCACGAAAGACCAAGAGAATTTTTGTATGGCGACATCATCGATCCATATTTAGGAAGGACCTTGTCCAAGAATCACTGTAAACAGCAAGCACTATAAAGCGATAATTACGAATTTCTTCTGGCCTGAATTGGATGATCTGAACAAAACGACATGTGGTTTCAACAGAACGGAACAACACTGCCGCATTGGATATTTTGCATGAGCGATTTAAGCGCATTGTTATCCCACTGAGATCGTACGATTTGACTTTGTTGGACTTTGATTTTGTTTGATTTAAATTCAAGGATACGAAGCGCTTAGAAAACGCCTAGAGAAGGGATTGGTATTTCAAATCTGCATTACTTGCCAATCAAGGAAATAAAACAGAACAGGATTTTATATGAAATTTTTGGAAGAAATTTTATACTCTACTTCTCGTGATCCTTCCTACCTACAGTCAACGTTATGATATTTGTATTTTATACTCTCATGTAGAAGTAAATTAGTATCTAGCAATTGTCGTGTACAAAATCCTTTTGATTAATTAATTAAAGTCAATTGTACTGCCTTAAGCACTTTAATTATAATCATTAATTGATAGAATATTTGTTAGTTATCTGATAAAAACTAAATATCGTACTACGACAGTAAAGTTTTTGTATTTTTATGTTACAAATCAGTCTTGTTGGTCATCTTCAAATTACCACCTTTGTTGGTACAAATATTGTACCTTAATTTGATTTTCTCTACTAAAACTTATAATTATTCTACATATTTAGGTATGTAACTAAAGAGAGAGAGAGAGAGAGAGAGAGAGTAATGAGAGAACAAAATAAAGACATAAATATCTTTTTTATATTAAAATAAATAAATAAATAAACTTTCTCCATCAGTATGGGTGTATGGACATACATGTGTGTACTGAAAATATTTCGTCAGATGCTTATTAAGTCATTAATTAGTCTGCACTAAGAAACCATAATACCCCTACTTATGTCTTTGTAATTACAATAACAATAACAGCAAGTACTTAAAAAAGGACAAACAGAAATTAAAACGAAAATAATAACAACAATTTTTGTTGTACATACATGCGTACCCATATTAAATAACACACACTTAAAGCTCTGATATCTATGACAATTTTCATTTCATTATAATGCTTGGTCCTAGACATTATGTACACAATAAAATGTAATTTTAATGATCGCCTTTGCATTGGTTACAGCCGTTGATTGTTTTAAGGTGATTGTCAACAACATTTTCGGACATTTCGAGCGGGGATTATTCGCGTCGGAATACGAAAGAAAAAAAAATAGAAAAAATCGATGATCTTGTATGGCTTATGGCACTGTCTTATTGTAATCTTATACTGTCCAACTCATAATCTTCTATTACGGGAATACATAAATACATAATTGGTCATTACAACTTTGCAGTCAGGATTACGACCTAGCTTCTCATACCACTTATGTTGTGTGTGTTAATTTTTTATTCATGAGTGGCGGGATTTACAGTTTAAAGTCGACTTCGAACGACAGTTTTTTTTTAAAGCTTTTCATTACAGTTAAATGAGTTAAATATTGGTAATAATATTTCTGGGATTATTTTCGAAGGAATTTGGATATCCTCGACGATTTCTCGAAGCTACAACGCGTTTCTAGCAATCACTTTTTCCATATGCCATAACTTTTCCATAAACTGTCCTGAGACTTCCGCCTGCTCATATGCGGCATTTGTGCTTTTCCCACTCGTTTGGTTAGATCGATGTTAAATGTTCGGCAGATAGTTTCACTTTTGGAAATCCTACTGAAATGTGAGGACCAATGATCGTGCACTAGACTGTTATCATGTTGAGGAATTATTTATGAACCTCAGCAGAAAAGTCATGGGTGTTATATCTTTAAATTTATATTGAACTTTGGACATACGATTATCCAACATTTCAATGAAGACAAATATCTGGGTAATGTAATAGATAGTAGACTATACTAGAAATCTCATCTTTTAATGGTATTTGGCAAGGTTGTGAGCCGACTCTATACTTTTTGGCAAGGTATTGTTTCTTGGTTACGATTATAGGTCGACATATTACCAAGTATCTCTTGAATGATGGCCTAAAGTGAAAAGCACAAGTTTTCTAGATGACACCTTTTTCCTGACAACCCTTTAGTCAGGATTATGACCCAGTTTCTCACACTGCTCATGTTGGGTGTGTTAATTTTTATCCATAAAAACAATAACTGGAGGCATGCATAGTTGTACATTGTTATACTGTGACAGTTTATATGTTAACTGCAGGATAGTTGGGTTTTCGGTAACACATGGGATTTGAAAGTTTTATGATATAGTGTGTATAAAGCATCCTTCCTTTAGTGGCGAAAAGTGGAGTAAGATGTTTGACAGTTTCCATATGCGTGCTTATACATCTTTGTGAAGAAAGGAAGAAAGGGCCACTACTCCAAACTATTTTTACATAAGTAAACTGGAAATCGTTTAGGATCGTTTAATTGTAAGTTTTTTACAGGATACCGGTTATCCTTATTGGTTTTTCAACAGAAGTTTCGAGACTACTTTCCCTGAACACGGGAAATATATTTTTGAGACAAGCCCTGATGTCAGAGGCTTGAAATGTTTTACTGATCTAATGGATCTAACTCTGACAGAAGTTTAGTTAAGGGGTGTTGGATATAATAAAGAAATATTAGTACCTACAGTGGCTCCCACCATATTTCAACCAGCACCTTTAAAAAAAAATTTAATAAGAGTTTATACAATATGTTTAAAAATTAAACAAAAAAGTTTTATTCAGTCTCAAATTAATGGGCAATTTGTGATCCAAACGTCCGCCAACACCAGATTTCGAACATGAATGACCTTATAGCAGCTCTGAAAAAGGAATGGGCAAAAATAACTCTCCAAACCACTAGGAAGTGGAATCAATGCAAAAAAGGCTGAAAGCTGTAATTAAGCAAATAGGAGGTCATACTAAATTTTGAAATTAAAACTATTAGTTAATTAATCATTTAATTGTTTGTTTATAGTAAGTGGTTGAAATAAGCTGCGACGAATTGGGTTCCTATATTTTTGGTTTTTAGTTTGTAAGTTTACATTTGAGACTGAATAAAACTTTTTTTCTTAATTGTTAAACATATTCTATAAACATATTCTATAAATATTTTTAATATCTTGTTTCGTTTCGAAATTATACGAGCTTAATTTTTTTTAAAGGTGCTGGTTGAAATAAGCTGGGAGCCACTGTATGTGTGCGCAAATTGTTAAAGTTTCTTATAAGCTGAGATTCATGCTATTTCAGTGTCCGCTAGGGATAAACCTTCAGAGGAGTACACAAATAATCATATTTAAGAATGATAAATGCGTACGAAGTATGGATACATACATAATTTGGTCAGTACAACCCTTTAGTCAGGATTACGACCTAGCTTCTCACGCCACTTATGTTGTCTGTGTTAATTTTTTATACATGAGTGGCGGAATCTGTAGTTTATTCTGAAGTACAGATTATTTAAAACTTTTTCATGGCAATTTTATTTACTCTCAAGGTTTCTGCTAGAAATCTGCCGACAGGAAGTCGGTGTAGAAATATTTTTTCATATTTCATTTTGTTGTAGTTGTCTGACCTGGGGCTTGAAGTACAGTGGCTTTTATTCGAAAGACTCGCAATTGGTGGGAATGTTCTTGAATCATTAGAGGTCAACTGGCAGTGAGATTACAAATGAATATGTGAGGGATGTGTTCGCATCAGACTTTATTGATTTAGAGATTTCTGAGATTTCCCTGTCAAAACTACAAGAGTAATGCTGTCAGAATCTTTCCAAAAGCCATACACCCTAAAAAATCTTATACGTAAAGCTTTAGTGGCAGCCCAGTATACAATTAATTTTCAAATTCCTTTAAATCATAAAATATTTAAAGCCTTGCCAGTCTTAACTTTGGTTTTTGTTTCTTGAATTTTAACCAACAATAACTACTCAAAATGATTTTGCTTCACCAAAAAGAAATCACATCTCAAAAGAGTATAGCAAAACGGAAAGAAGAAAGAGAAAAAAAGAAATTTCACATAAAAACAAGAAGAAGAGGGTAAAAAAAACATAAACCCATGAACTATGAAAAATTGATATAAAATTCTTCTGCACCAAATACCAGACTTGCACTCTTATGCTTTATTTTTCAGATTTTTTTCTTTCACATTTTCATTCTGTGTAACTAGAACTTTATGTTTTTGGCATCTCACTAAAAAGTTATTGTTGTTGGCTCTTCTTATATCACTGCACTTTAACTCGAACACATTTTTTTTCTTCTTTCACACTTCTTACAGCAAAAGTCAGAAAATGAATGGTTATTACGAGAAGAAGAAGAAGAAGAAGAGGAGGTACACATAATTCTACGTTTTTATTTTAATGCAATCATATGAGTATAAAAATTTGTATGTAGTTGGGTTTATGGCACAATGTTGCAAATAAAAATAAGAAGAAAAAAATCGTAAAGAGTGATGGAATAAATCAGCACAGCGCAAAAAAGCGCATTTAATTGTAAAAAACTCTTCAAGGGGGAATAAAAGTAGCGTGTATCAGTGATATAGTTTTTCTTTCGGCTGTTCTACTTTCACTTTAAAACAGATTTTTATGATGCAAAAGATTAATAGACGATGTTGAACTTTGTATGATGCACGTTAGAAAATTCACCAATAGGGCCAATAGAATTATAGAAGTGTTTGTTCGTTAAGCATAGTAGAGTGTGAACTTTTATATTTTTGCCCTGAAAATAATGGCAGTTTAATGGAATTTAATTTTTTGTAGTGAAATAGCTATTCGGAGTCATAGTCTACACAGAAACATTTCATATGCTAGGCCTTAACGTCGTAAAGTAATACATGACCGGTGATTTTTTTCAACACTTTGTCTGGCTTTAAAAAGAAATGCTCGTGCGAAATTTTTCGCTCTTTTTAAATAAGAAAATTAAATAAAAGTTTAAGGTTTACTCTTAGCATTTCGCTTTCTTAGGTACTTTGACTCCAGAGATGTGAGAGCATTTGGCAAAATCCTCATTATTTTACTTCCTTTTACATTTGTAGTCTGCAATTCCTTTTTTCTATCCATTTATTCCTTTCTTTTCCTGGAATTGGTTTTTTTAATTCACAAAGCGGATTTTCATTAAAAATTTCAACAACTTTTTTTTTACATGATTCTTGTTCGATCTCAAATTTTAAAGGAATTTATTTTTTAATTTAAATGGAATTTTACACGGCGTGGTAACGATTTAAAAGAATTTAAAATTTTTTTTTCAAACGCCCTCTTTATATGGTATGTTTAATTGCATTAATGTGTTCTGATTTTACGCTCAGTGGGTATTTGACATCCTTGTGCCCGCATCATGCTTTTTGGCATTGTGTTAAACCAATATATCTTCAGCAGTTTTCGCTGGAAATTATTTGTAGAGGCTGGGAGATCTCGCAATTATAGTTGTAGTAATCTGAATTGGCTTTAAGTTGAAAATTCAGATTTTAGCATTCAATGACAGTGAGTTTGATTTCTTAACCTTGATTAGTTAGGTTAGCGGATAGCATACCGTTTACAGCCAAGTTCATTTGGCGGCCCATATAGGCCACTGTGTCACTCAATGTGAGGTAATGGGGGTTTTGAACCACCCCGAACTACTGATGAAAGGGAACTGACGCCTTAGTGGCACGTTCGCCGCAATGCCTAGATCTTCAAATCTGGGCAGTTCTACACATCAGCAGCAATCCTTGTAGGGCAGACCGAGCTTGTCAGACAGACTGAAACGTTAGTCAGTTAACTTTAAAGTAGTTTGTGATTTATTTTCACACAGGAAAAATACCAACAGGGTAAAATTGCATGATATTGGTGACCAGTTCACATCACCTTCACGTGACCATGTCGTCAAACAAATCTTGCATGAGTTGTGAAGCTCGTATCGCCGTTGAATCAAATGTCTGCGGTATTTAGATCGTCCGATTCGGACCAAAAGTAGTTAGTAATTATCAAAATATAGTGCTCGCCGGTAACATTGTTCTTAAAGAAGTTTGGTACGATAACACCGCCACCTAAAAAATCCACACAAAACCATTAATTTTTTGGAATGCAATGAATACTCCTGGATTTTATGTGGCTTGGTAGTGTTCCAAATTCGACAAATTTCAATGAAAACGTTTCTCAAACCGAATACCCACCCTGTTGGAAACCCCAATACTATAGTTTCTGTTCATATTTTGATTTGACAAATGATATACGAGGTCTGTTTGGTGCAGTAGATTGGCCGCAAGCTTTTCGTCAATGTGGGCAATTTTGTAAAAGGTTTTCAGCCGTAGTCTAGTAGGTAATATCTTGGCTTATTAGACGTAAGGCCCGAGTTCAAATCCCAGATCACTCATCAAAATGAAAATATGAAAATATTTCTTCGGCGACTTCCTTTCAAACTCTGAGAGTAAATAAAATTGCCATGAAGAGCTTCTCAAAAAAAAAAAAAATCTGTCGCTCGGAGTCGACTTTAAACTGTAGGTCCCGCCACTTTTGAATAAAATTAACGCACACAACATAAGTGGTGTGAGGAGCTAGGTCGTAATCCTGACTGAAGGATTCTAATGACCACTTATGTATGTATTTCAAGAAGAAATACCAATACCAATTCCATTTATTTCCGTTCGAAATCAATACATTGACAGAAAAGGTTACAATTTCATACATAGTTTTTTGGTTATTTTAGTGAAGATGTCGCCCCATCTTCTTATTATTGTATAAGTATGTTTCTTCAGCCAACTAATGATTGGTATACTGTATCAAATTCCAGGACGATAGCATTGTATAGCAAAGCATAGAACATAGCAATGTCCTATATGATAGTCAGGCAGCCACTCAAGTACTCGGCTTTTATAAGGTTAAATGGAAGATAGTATTAAACAGTTCCATCTCATGTGGGAATCGTCGGCAATGAGGACCTAGTCAGATTTAGGATGAAAAAAAATTCCACGCCGCTGATAGGAGTAGAAGCCTTCTACGGAATGGGAGCGTATGTTTGCAACGGTATGCTCTATGAAAAGGAAAATAAGGAGAGGCAAAAGCTGTTCTCAATTCCGGTTGATTTGAGGCAAACGAAATTAAAAGACAATTCTGCGTAAACATTTTATACACTTTTTCAACATTTTCATCTTTTATTGATATGCTGGGGCATCCAGGACGAGCGTCTTCATTCACATCTTAACGACCTCCTGTGAAAAACTTGTACCACTTGTAACCACATTTTTTTTTGATTCAGAGTACTTTCAGTATTTCAGCCCTAATGTTGTGAGCATTAATGTTGTGTTTTAATTCACTAGGTATATTAGATTTGAGATCCTATAATTACCCAAATATTATTTGAAAACATTTTGAAGTGCTTCGTATATGTTCAAACGCTTCTTACTGCTCCACACTGTATATTGATTTATTTGCATTGAGTATAGTTTGTTGTTAATAATTCAAATCTTCAACATTTTATCAGTTTGACAATATTTTTTTTTTTCAAATTCCGAAAACTTTTTTTTAATTTCAGACTTTTTAAAACTACTCCAGACTTCAGTTTCCTATTCAGGTTAAAATGAATTTTTTTCCTCTTTGCTTTTATTGACTTTTCATACAGATTTTCAAGCTGTTACATTATTAAGTTGATTTTTCAATTTAGCAAACAACAATAGTAACACACATACACACACACACACACAATAACAAAAACAACAAGGAGAACAATTTTGAAATCTAACAATATTAAGACAAGGCTATGTGGAGAGATGAGAAAAAAGGAAAAGAAATGAATCTCCATCTATTATTACCAATGATAACTTTGAATCTTCAATAGGAACAAATTACTTGTTCAGATTTTTTCTATTTTTGTTGTTGTTGTTAGATTTAAAATTCCAAAAGTCGAAGAAAAATATTGAATTTCATACAAACGAAATGAACACGAATGAAAAATCAAAAGAAAAATAAGAAGAGAAACGAAAACGGATATCCATAGCTTTTGTTTTTAATAATTCAAAAGGAAATGTAAGAGAAAATGTTTAAAAATTCGTAGTGAATTCAAACCAAGCACTACAGCACACAGTACTCTTTACACTCTTTTAATAGTAAAATGCAATTTTCTTTTGTTAATATTAAGCAAGAGAAACGATGCTGATGCTATTGGCTTCTGTATATGGCTTGCTGAAGGGTATTAATAAAATTCTTAGTTGCAGTTGCAAAAGTATTCTTCTTATCAATATTGTAACACACACCTGACTGACTGACTAACTAACTGCCTGCTTGCCTGTCTATCTGTCCGCTTGCCTGTTACTCCATTGGTTACTGACAGTTCCGTCTGTCTGTCTGTTGCACTTTTAGTTCACTTACTTTATACTGATTTTTTTTTTTTTTTTTTTTTTTTTGGTCTTGAATAGCATTTTACGTAACAGTGGCAAGAATGTTATCCAGCAGGAGAATTTGGTTGAATGGCTGGTTGGTTAGTTACTCGGACGTATGGTTGAATAGTTAACTTTTCTTTTCGTATTTTTTTCAGTAACAACAACAAATACCACAATGTTAATATTTAAAACTGTTGGGACAGATCAAAGTGGTTTCGAGACTGTCATTCGTTCCAACTGAGGCGATACTCAAGTTCGTATATTATTAACCCCCCCATAAAAGTAAAATCACACAACACTGAAGAATACAAAGAACACAAAATGAGGAATATTTCCCACACATAAACATAGTACGATAACTCTATTAATAGCAACACATCAACGATAAATCTATGCGTTGGTGTGTAATTCTCAAAACGCTAATATATAGTATGAAGACTGTATAGAAGGGGTAGAATTAGGGTTGCCAGCCTGGCTGGACTTGGCTGGATTGTCAAGCTTTTTTGATGCTTGTCCAGTTTCAAGCTAAAATTTAATTTGTCCAGCTAAATAGAAATTTGTTAGTACACTGCAATAACTTGGGCAATAATTTTCATGTTATCTTTGTCAAATCATGTTAGCCAACACTGATTGTACATTTGTTATACAACTAAGTTATGATTTCCCTCTTCTATCATCACTGCCAACATGTCTCAACACTTGAACAGCTGATTTCAAAATAAATATTATTGCGAGCGACAGTCAATTTCTTAAATTTTAAAGAATGCAATGAATTTATTTAATTGTAATATTTTTAAATAATAATACATACATAACAGTGGATATTTTAATAAAAATTATTTACACAAAACCAAAATTAACATTTTCTCAGTATGTCCAGCTTTTTTTGTTTTGTCCAGCTTTTTAAAACCCAATTTCCAGCTTTTTGCGAATCGGAATCTGGCAACCCTAGATAGAATCCAGTTCCCTAGCTTTGGTCATTAACTTCCAGTACCCTTACTTGTATAGTTTTGTAAATACTTATAGCAAGCAAGAGAGAATATATCAATCAAGAGGATGTTTACAACCCTATCCTTAAGCCAAAAATAGTTTTATGTGGTTCCTAACGCAACTATCTGTGTGCAGGTGACTTCCAAATGTAATATTTATAGACATATTAATTGCGTCACACAATTTTATGATATTTCAACTTTATTATTAAAAGTTAATTTCGTTAAAAAATAACTGAAAATTCAAATGAACGCCAGACCACACACATCATGACACAAACTCAGAGAGAATCATCAACAGTGCGAATCATATAAAAATTAGAACTGAATGAGCAAAGTTTCTCATCGCTATATATACAGTCAAAGCAAATATGTCTCGCGGCACTCATCTGGATATAATATTCTGTCAATTTGAATGAAATTATTGATGTGGGATGGGCAGACTAGATGATTGAGCTGAAATTGGAACTAATTGATAGGTCCTAGTATTAACATCGAACCGAACGAATTGGATTCTACATATTTAAAGCTGTTCTTTGGTGCTCTGTAACATATTTCGGAACCAATATGTTTTCGAAACCATGTTTTCGAAAAAAAAAGAAAAAAAAAAAGAATCACTTCTGATGTTTTGAAGTTGGCTTGTTATTAACTATACATACAGACAGAGTTTGATTTCTTCTTCCAGATCTACAGTGCAGACCGAAATTCTCTTGTTGTTTTCTTCTCTAGATATGCAGTGATTCTTAGCCTATTCTCTGGCAATAAATGCAAATCCAGACCTGAAGTAAGGGGTGGTTTGTATATTACAGTATTGGATAAAAGTAAAGACTACGTACGCGAGGCTTATTGCTCAATCTTTCAAACTGAAATACTTGTTATTTATTGAACTTTATGTTGACTAAGGATAAAGCTATGAGATTACAATAAGTGTTGAGTCAGTGGAAAGTTTTCTCGAATATCTATGAAGTCGCCTTTGTATAGTAGGTAGTGTGTTGGCTTATTAGACGTGGGGCCGCAGTTCAAACTTCAGGTCAGACATCACCAACAAAACGAAATATGCAAAAAATATTTCTGCGTAGCAGATTTCTGGCAAAAACGCTGAGAGTAAAGAAAATTGCCATGAAAAGTTTTTCTAAAATCTATTGTTTGGAATCGACTTTAAACTGTAGGTCCCGCCACTCATGTATAAAATTAACGTAATTCTGACTGAAGGTTTGTAATGACCAATTATGTTATGCAAGTATGTGTGTGATCTTTGACACTACCGATTACAATTTAAGCGCATCCTAGAATGAAGATTGGAGTTGTGTGGAACAACTTATGTTTGGAAAAAGAACAAATGATTTTGATCCTACTTTACGTACTATACTTAGATAAAGCCCTCAAATAAGAATATCTGATGAATCAGCAATAAGTTACAGGACATAAAATATTAAACATACTACAAGTAGCCGACTATATTTATCTTAATTTTTAATCGGTTTTAATCATTGATAAGATAAGTGAGACTTGTTTATTTCAATAACAATTCCTAGCTCTTCGTGTATGTTTATGTCTGAAATTCCATTTTTTTCCTGTAAATAAAGTGCGAAAATAACTACAAAAACAAGCATTAATTTCGTCTTCTGTAAAGGAATGGTGATCTACTTACTGGAGCTGCTATAAGTAGTAGAGCCTGACATTGCTCCAGTAAAATATTTCTTAAGATTTTTTCTATATTTTCCTTTGGTAACCTGCAACTTGCTATATAAGAGACAGCGAACCTTATTGCATTGCTGTGGACTTTTATATGAGTCCAAGGAAATTGTTAAATTTTTTTTGCCTCTTTATTTCACTTTAAACCATAAGAGACGTAAATTTTTTTTCTGTCTTACTATAGCTTTCGTAAAAACCACATGATAATGCTTTGAAACATACACACACACATGCAGTCACATCTATTGCAATGTTTAAATGTTTGTAATCGTATACGTACATGGATGGAGTCACTTGTTCATTGACTCACTCACACTCCTTCTGATTGAATAAACAAAATGAAAGAGTTTTTTTTTTTTTTTTTTAAAGTGATAATTCTCAGAGTTTTCTGTTGTTTTTATTTCTTTTTCTTCTTATTTTTGTTGTTGTTGTTGTTATTATAGCCTGGCCCTATTGTTACTTTAAGCTGTAACGTTAGTTCATGTTAGTTGCATGCAACATCGATAAGGAGTAGAGAATAGTTTACAACCATCTGGAATTATGTCTGACATGAAAACCAACAAACGAAATACGTTAGATGGACAGGCGGACGTTCATGGACATTGTGAGACGTCTCTATCTATCTTTCTATCCATTTGGGTAAAAAGATGTCGATATACGACGAGCATCTGCTATTCACAGTTGCGATGTACGAGCATTTCGCTCAAATGTATTGGATTGTTTTGTGGAAAACAAAAAGAAATCTACGATCTACGATAAATTCTCCATTGAAATGAAGAAAAATTTTTTTCTAATGCGCTTGGCATGTTGGCAACTGTTTTAGGTCACTTCAATACGGCCTCAGCATAGGGGCAGCTGGTAAGGGAATCTCTGTGAATTTATAAATAGAAAAAGGCGAACAATGTGAAATTTCTTCATCGAATGATGTGTAAATAACGGTGTTTGAAAATATGTTACAATTCGCTTTTTGGTTTTTTTGTTTTGTTTTTGTAAATCAATGTTACAAACTATAAGAATCTGTTAGTATGTTTATGACTCTATCTTGGTGGTGTTGTTATATGAGGTATAAATTTTGTTTTTTTCTTTGTTTTTTTTTAAACCTATAAAGTTGCTGTAAAATATTTGTACATTTTAAATTTAAAATTCCTGAATTCGTTAACTGAATATTTAAAATCTTAAATAATTAACTAAACAGGCTTAATGTCATGAACAGAATGTTGTGGTCCGTCAAATACGACTTAAGAATGAATTGTTTTTGATCTCCAAATGTAGCTGCAATTACTTTATTAAAAAAATAATTTACAGAAATAATATTTACTTCAATAAGGTATGTTAATGGATATTTTATTGAAAGCATAAATAGCAGTCGTAGTCAAATATAAATGTACTCTGAAATAAAACCTCAATCATTTATATAATTCACTTCAAAGTAAAGTACCGTAAAATCGAATCAGATATGCTGCTTTATTGTAATTTTAAATAAGAAGAAAGTTACTCTAATTATGTAGCCAATGCCATATGTAGATTTCAGACATCTTCTAATCAGGATTGCTATTGCGTCAGTACCATCCAAGGATTTTATTACTGCTTGCAAGGATGTGAACATTTTTTTATATACTCTGTAATTCTTAAACTCTTTGGTCGTGTTTTTCGACTCTTAAGCTCTTTCAATAACTTAAAGTTAATCTTTTTGTTCACTCCTCTAACATAGAAACCACTTTGACTAAATTGATTTAGATCCAACGGAGAAGACCTCAGTCCGGTTTTTATTTTTATATAAAGAGCCTATTGAAGATTGATTCATTATATATTCTCACGGGAAATCGTACCTGGTAGATGGAATTGGAAGGTGTAGTAATTTCCATTACAGAAACATGAACAGCATTCTCTGAAGTCGTCGTAGTCCAGTGGGTAGTGTGTTGACTTATTAGACTAGAGGCCACAGTTCAAATCCCAGGTCAGACATCTCCAACAAAACGAAATATGAAAAATTAATTCTTCGGCGAATGTCTTTCAGCAGATTTCTGACAAAAACTCTGAGAGTAAAATAAAATTGCCATGAAAAGTTTCACAAAAAAATCTGTCGTTCGGTGTCGACTTGAAACTGTAGGTCCCGAAACTCGTGCATAAAATTACACACACAACATAAGTGGTGTAAGAAATTAGGTCGTAATCCTGGCATCAACACCATCATTATATTTTCAATTTATTTTAAAGGCTTGCAGCAATACAAAGAAAAGACACACTACCGAATGAATCATTTGATTGCATAACCTTTGGTAACTTTATAAAGAATTTCTCTATTTTTCCTCCTTCTGTGGCAATTATCTAATCCCATCTCTGTTTAAATACAATAAATAAAAAAAAAGAGAAAGAAATGAAAAAAGTCCAAATCAATTTGATTTCTATCTCTGCCCAAAAAAATATTCTCTGATAATTTTATAGATTTTTTAAATCTCCCCAGTTGATAATGCAGTCGAGCTGCTTTTCAAATGTTTTATTTTTTTCTCTTCTTACTGGGCTTGTATTTATTCTATAAGCAGCAGATAATAGTTCCAACAACTTTATTTAGTTTTGTTGCTGTTGTTGTTGTTTTTGTTGTCTTATACTTCATTTTAGTTCAAAGACACTGGAAAACTTTTTGGCCCAGACTGAAATATTTCGATTTGTTTTACGATATCCATTTCGTTAATGTGGCCTGTGATTGTGTTCTCGATTACCCGATAATGTGTGTTTGAGCATGTGTATACGTATGTATGTGTATGTGGCGGATGCAAGTGAATGTAATTTCGATGTATCGCAAGATAAGTCAAGAGAGACAGAGATGGAGAAAAAAAGAGAAAAGGAAAAAAAAAAAAGAAAAGGAAAGCAAACAAGATAAATACTTTAAAGTGCTATTGTTGATTTAATATTCGAGTAGCATATTGATTGTTTGTTAAGATATTATCAACGTTGTGGCAGTAGATAAGAAACACTAATGGTAGGTAGCATGGGGCTCCTGTAAGCATAAATTTAATAAACTGTCGTATTAAATTATTTGCAAAGAATTTTAAACTTGTTTTATTTTTTTTTATTAAAAAAATTACGGGACTAATCACTTCAATTATAAGTTCAACATTTGAAGAATTAAAAAGAAATAAATTCGGTAATTGAAAGTGCTGAATATATCATCGATTTAAGTTTATCGCTAATGTGAGTTTAATAAAAGAGCTAAAACATATTTTGATGTGACCTTTTGTGAACTTAGTGATAAGTTATAAACTGATTAATAAGGTTTTGAGCAAGGTTTATTGAATCGATTGGATTAGATAAGATTTAAATCAATCCAGATAATTTTATAAATTGTTCATTCGATTAAAATTCGAACACTGTAGAGACTAAATAGTAAAAGATATTGATGCAATAACCTTGATGGTCAACTCAGCTTACGATCGTTAAGATTATGTTGCGCAGCTGATGGAGCCTTGTTTAGTCCAACTTGTTTTGATGGTAGAACAGTATCGAACACACCCACTATGAATATAGCGTTTGTATGCCAAATACTCCATTAATATTTACAGAGCCTTAGCTATCTTGATCAAGTACACTTTGCGGTCATTTAAAATTATGTTGTGGACTCTTTGACGTTTTCGTCAGATTTTCACTTTCTTGGCTTAAACTCAACAAACCAAGTGAGAAGGGATAGATTCGCTGAAATAAAGCCATTGTGTAACCACATTAACCGATATATATATATACATAATTGGTCATTATAACCCTTCAGTCACGATTACGACCTAACTTCTTATGTTGTGTGTGCTATTTTTATACATGAGTGGCGGTACCTACAGTTTAAAGTCGATTCCAAACGACAGATTTTTGAGGAACTTTTTTTGACAATTTTTTATTTAATCTCAGAGTTTTTGCCAGAAATCTGCTAAGAGGAAGTCGCCGAAACAATATTTTTTCATATTTCAGTTGAAGATGACTGACCCTGGATTTTAAGCGTGGCCTAATAGGTCTACGAGTACACACTATCTATTAGACTACGGCGACTTCAACATGAATCAATATCCTGAAGATAACGGACAAATCCTAATGAACTGATGAACTAGGACGATTAGCATTGGGGCATCGCAGTAAAGCATGACTGCTTAAGAATCCAGCCTGAAAACCAGTTTGAAAATGTAACTAATCTAGGCCAATCGATCTACTATTAAGCAAGGATACCAACAATAGACTACCGAGAAAGGACGATCCAAATGAGACAAGTCTGCGTCAAGTCGGAGAAGAACAGTGGAAAATGGAATAAGTAAAATGATCTAAGAAAACAGCTATCGTGTCAGAAGTGGACCTTCAATCCAGTTTAAATAGTTGATTGAATTTTGGTTACATGAGGTAATGAAAGGTGATTCATTTTCAGTGTAGAAGTTATCAGCAGCTCAGTGAGATGGGCATAAAACTGCCGCCAGAGATGATCAAGGGAGTTGGGGCTTCCGAGAGTTGATTGTTGCTTGGTTGCAAAAGAAAATATGCATAAATGCTGGTAGTTGTTGATCCATCTTGTGGCATATAACTGCGGCCTGAAGCAAAGTTATCTTGTGGTTTTTGTCTACGAAAAATATTTCACAGACTTACTTACTCCCTTACTCCCAAGTTTAGTGCCAAATGCGTAGACTTACAAAAAATTCTCGTAGAAGATCATGGAAGAAAGGATATAAGTCACATTGAGACAAGTGACGCCTGTTTGTACGTTTGATTTGTTTCGGCGATGAAACCGTCACCGTAGTGACGTAGACGTGAGCCCATGGTTCAAATCCCGGGTCAGATATCTCAAAAAAACGAAATATGAAAAAAATATTTCTACGGCTACTTTTTTTCGGCAGATTTCTGACAAAAACTCTGAGGGTAAATAAAAAATTGACATGGAAAGTTTCTCTAAAATCCATCGCTCGGAGTCGACTTTAAACTGTAATACATACAACATAAATGGTGTTAGAAGCTAGGACGTAATCCTGACTGCAGGGTTGTAATGACCAATTAAGTATGTATGTAAACGTAATATATCCTTACTTTAGCAAGGAATTTCGCATTGCAACTTTCTTAAGCGCATTTTTCTACAAGGCAACTGCTTTAGAGGATTTGATTCGATAAACATCAAACAAAACCAGTGAAGCACAGTAGGATGAGGTCTCCATCTACTACCCATATCCTTACTGCTGCAGATGATAGCTGAAGCAGCTTTACGAGCTCTTTCAGTAAGATGGTCTGCCCAGGTTAGCATCAAGCTCTGCACTTGAAATTAAGTTAGTTTTGAATTAAATTGCTGATGAAAAATTGATATTTCACGTTCAAGAAATTGGCTAACCAGCTGAATCAATATTGAGAATTAATATTTAGGAATGCAGGACTGTAAGACCATTTAGTATGTTTTAGGACTTGATGAAAATGGGTTGTAAGAGTATTGGATTATACGAGTGTTTGAAATTTTCAAGCACATTCAAACAATTTAACGTCCAAATTAATTCAAAAATCATTCACATAAAAAATGTCGCTAAATATTCCACAACAAAAACGTTGCGTACATTTTTGTCCCCAACAAAGTCAACAACAGCTGTCAACAATATAAACAACAACAATAACATTTTAGTATAAATAACTAACAAAATATAGCGTAACACTACAAGAATATTGTAACAAATGTGATACACTTGTCATTTGTGTGTAAATTGACAAAATAAAAAAAAAAAATGTGAAGAAAAGATACAAACAAACGTGACAACACTGGAAAAAAAAGGAAGCACAGAAACTAACCAAATGAGGGTGTGCAACAACAAACATTTGCTTGTAAACATGATACTAACACACATAAACTACACACATGGCACACTAACACACAGTCAGTCTCATGTAACATTTTCTCACAAACACAAATGTACGTACGATTTTGGTGCTTTTAACAGAATATTTCCTTGAGTATATTTGTTAAACATTTGATGACAACATGTGTAAATATCCGCCTCTGCATTGTGGCTCTGCTTGTTAAATACCGTTATTCCTCTCAGATTCCTTACATACATACAGACATATACACAACTACTCGCGTTGTGCCTTTATTAGTATTATGAGCTCTTTATCCTGTCTTTAGATATTGTTGATGCTCTTGTGGTTCGTTTAACATACATAAGAGTATTCTATTGAAAAAATATGTATGTGTATGTGTGTATGCTTAATAACGATATTTTACAGGAAATTGTGTGTTCAATATTTATTTACATCACCAACATCACATCAATATCGATATCGATAAAGTTGAAGATATAACTGACTGAGTACGCGTACGTGCAGTAGATGTCATTAAATGTTTCAAAACTAACTTATGTACATCCATCTCAATGACATTTAAGCTTTAAATCATAAATTTCTAAAGGTTTTTTGTTATAATATAAAAACACACACATACACACAATTTGCAAGTTAATGAAAACTTTTCAATATATTGGCCGCTATCGCAGTGGTATAGTCTCTGTATACTATGTCTGTTATGTCTCTGTAAACGAGAATTTTCATGCATTATCACCAAAATATAGTCTAGAGAAGTTAAATCGCATGATATTGACGGTCAATAAATAGTCTGTTCTGTTCGGGCAACGTATCAGGCGCTTCGCTCATTTTGCGATCATAATCGTCATAATCGTCCTACCAAAAGAACTCTCTTAGCAATGCGTTGGATAACATGAGTCAACGATCGACCAATACTACGTCGACAAAACGCTTGGTTTACCCAAAAAAAACCTCTACGCTCTCTGTGAGAGTGTGCTGTAGAAGCCAAGGCAGTTGACTTCGCGTTGCTCATAAGAATTTGAATTTCTCAAAGCCAACGTAACACATGCCAACGATCAAATTCAGCATTATTTATGCGCCTGAGAAGCCGTGGCGGACACTTGAACGTTATGATATTCTTAACATAATGGCATCAATCAGTCCGTTTTCATCAATCGATCTTTCGCGGTTTCTCCGGCGCATAAATCAGACCGAATTAGATCGAGGGCATGTGTTATGTTGGCTTTGAGGACCGCTATAGTTTGTGGCTTTCACGAATTACATTCCAAACATAATGGCAGCAAACTGCCTTTTACACGAATAAAAACTTTCCATGATACCTTAGACACATTTTGTTTTATTTACAAAATTAATTTAAATTTAAGGGCAAGAACCGATCTGTGTTGCCTCAGAAGTGGGGATTTTGAAACGGAAGAAAAAGATTGCCGTAATCAGTCAAAAGAATTCAAATTTGATAAACTGAAAACAATATCCCATACGTATTACTTTCAAACTTATGAAGGACTTGCAAAATCATTGTAAGCCATTTCATAAGGTTTATAAGTAGTTGAATTCAAAGGCAAGTTATTTGGGTTTCACACAGGTTGAAGCCTTTAGAAGCCTTAAAAAGAGTGCATTTTTGTAAAAAAATTTAGAACCATTGAAACTATATTAAACTAAGCCTTTATTTCTCTTGTATATGATGCTGATGCAATGGGAGGAGGATGTTAGAGGGAACAGAGAGAAAATATTAACAAATTATATTACAATCTTCTCCAAAAAACGTAACAAGATAATTGAATTTTTAATTTTCTTTTACTGGTTGCCACATGTAAATCCCCAAATACCAACTGCTGATATCCGAACTCTACCGAAACATACGCAAACCAACATGTCCTTCATACAGGCGAGCAGATATTATAGTTTTTATGGTCACAGATGTGCCAGAAATCTCCTTTTTCTGCCAGAGTATATAAGTGTGTGACTGTATAACAGTGTGAATGTGTTAAAAATTGTAAAAGTGTGGGAAACTTTATTTGTAACTGTATTTAGTGATGCCGTGTTAAGGGAATTAGAGTGTGTCCTTGTTACAAAACACCACTAGAAAATAAAAACACATTCATATTCACACATACATACACACATACATACCATATGTACTATACATACGAATGCAGATGATTTGAAAATAAAATCAAGTAGAAATGTATGCACGTGTGACTGAGCTGTTTAAATACATTACGAGTAAATGGCGAATGTAATCCATGGCAATGTTATATCACTAACTGTGTGTGTGTGTGTGTGTACGTTACATACACTCATATGGTTCTCATGTGCAAAACTAAACATGAATGAAATCGAATCTTTACAGTATTTTTCCAAAGCAGCTGGTAGATTGTTGTTACTGTTGCCGTTTTTTTTTAATATTAGTGTGTTGGCGTTTTGTATTGTTTGATTTGGTTTTGTTTTGTTTCGTTTATTTTTCGTTGCTGTTTTTGTTTTTTGCTTTAATTTAACACATTGTGTCTATTTAACAACAAAACCATTGGACAGAGTGTCAGACATCAATTGAAATTAACAGCTCTCAAAACGTAAACGTAAATAGATGATGTGTAAGGCTTTGCTAACCATAAGTACGTTTGAATGTCCATTTCGACATTTAGTCATTCATTCATTCATTTGTTTGTTTGACGTTCGTGTTTGCAAATGTTTTAATTTAATCGATTAACACTTGCATGTTTACACACTGGCACATGAGCCAAGAAACCAAAACAACAGAAAAAAAAGAAACAAAAAAAATTGTTGTTCAATAAAAAGCCTACAACATTAACTATCGAAAAGTATATTAGAACTTGAACGTGTATGCATGTTGGCACGCAAATGCGGGCGTTTACAGGGTAATGTTTCTTTTTTGAAGGAAAGTCTAATTTTATAAATTAGAGAGTAATTTTATAATTTACAAAGGGATTTTGAGAATCGGATTATCGAAAGCATAAGAAAAGGAATTTGTTTTTGATATGAATGAAAGGGTCTTTGTAGAATAGAAAATTTTGTGATAAAAATTCGTCCAAATGGCCGTTATGGCTGATGCCTATAAGACAAAATCTGGAACACAAATTGCTTAAACCTTTGCTAGACTATGAGGTCGTACTTCATCAATAACTGTTTGATTGTTGATTTTTAGGTGTTCGATTATCTCTACATATATACACTAGAGCCCCGACATGCGTCGTTAATGGGGACCGGAGAATTGCGACGCAAATCAAAACGACGCAAATCGAATCAACTCTTTCTATACAAATGCGTCGAAATTTAATTTATTGGGACCAAGAATTCAAAGGAAAGCAAAATGAATGAATAATGTAAACATTTTTCATTATTTTATTTAGTTCAACAAATGTTTTTTAATTATTATAAAGAAATAACAAAACAATAAACAGAAGTTGCAAGAATTTTAAAATACAAAAAAAATTCTAAATATGTTCCACAATACAAACACTGAAATGGTAGCACTCAATGCTGCAAGAAAAAAATTAAACGTATGTAGCGTCACAAATCGAAATTTAAACGACGCAAGTTGGGATTCAAACGACGCAAATCGAATCGACGCCAATCGGGGACGAAACGACGCAAATTTAATCGACGCGAGTTGAAATTGCAACAACGCAAGCTGAGTTTTGTCAATTTTTAAAAAGCGACGCAAATCGAAACGACGCAAATCGAATCGACGCAAGTCGGGGCTGTAGTGTACGAGTAAGTTCATATAAAATAATTAAATGCGATCTTGGTGGCCAATTTAGTGATGTTATTCTTTGATCAAAAGTTCTATTTTGTCCTGTTGGAATCACATGTGGGCAGGGTTATTGGCAGTCAATTGAGGCACGAAAATATTTCTCACAAGGTCCCGGTAACTGTAAGATTATTGCCAGTTAATTGAGGCATGAACATATTTCTAATCACGGTCCTTTTAGTAACATCATAATCTTTGTGAACATACGAACCAATGACTCCTCGAACGTATAAAGTACTCATTCACTCAAAAATTGAGTTCATCGTAAAATAACATTTTTAAGAGAAATTTATTATCGACATCCTTATTATTTTGATAAAAAAACGCAACAATTTGCAAGCATTGGTCATTACAACCCTTCAGTAAGGATTACGATCTAGCTTCTCGCACCACCTATGTTGTGTGTGTTAATTTTATATATGTGGTGGGACCTACAGTTTAAAGTCGTCTATGAATGACAGATGTTTATGGCATTTCATTTTCTCACAGTTTTTGCCAGAAATCTGTTTTGAGAGGAAGGCACCGAAGAAATATTGTTCATATTTCGTTTTATTGGAGATGTCTGATCTGGGGTTTGAACCGTGGCCTCACTAGTGTTCATCATTCGTACGTGAATGTTTGGTTGAAACGATAGCTCAATATCGACTAAAAGGAACAACGGATTAATGATACTGAACAGCATTTGAAGCTGTTCGATATCTAAAAGTCGATGAAATATGACTTTCACAACAAAATCAAAATGATCTGAGTGGTTTGTAAATATTAAACTAACTGCTAAGCGTCTGCTGGCCTAGGATATGGAGTAACAGTGTTTTGAGATGCTCACAGCATTCACCGAATATCTTGGAAGGGGAAAAATCTTGAACAATGACAAAGTGCTATTATAGTCTTTTTTTCTATGTTAGTCTACGAACTTTTAGTCCAACTGTTATAAATTGTTTTGATATAAAGTTCTATCGGCATTCAATGCCTCCAGTTGATAACAGATCCCACTTCCCATAAGAAACTTCAAACCGTAGAAACGTGGCACCACCCTGTTTTTCATTCGACAGAAAGGCAAAGAGCTATGGGAAATACCTGGCGATGTGATCAGTTCTAATCTCCACTGCTCTCTACTTGACTACTTCAGGTTCATTTTCATTTTCCACACATTTTTGTCATATGTAATCATTCGCTACAGAAATTACTCGATTATGTTCCGTTTTCCTAGTAAATTGCAAATGAGAATTTAGACTTTTGTGCTTGTCGAGTGTTTGGTTGAAAAAAATAGATAGTCAGGTATTCAGTTCGCTCGTGGCTTAGTTCTTTATATATTTAAACACTGATAAATACACCGATATTAGTATATACAGATTAATAAAAAAAAAAAAATTTTACTTCAACTCACTTGAAATACAACACCCTGTTCATTACACCACATTGGAAGCATGAAATAAACTCATACGTACTGCATGTATCCACCTCCCCCATGTAAAGTGAAACAATGAATAAAACTGACACTGTCAATTGCTGTTGAATGTTTGTCAATTCATCGTTGATCACATTTTGGTCAATAAAATATATTGAGTGGGTCACTTTAGATCCAAGCTTAGTCGTGGTTTGCATGTATCCTTTTAGTTTAAATACATATGGCGGTAGGAGGAGAGCGATAGTTAACGCAGTCACGTAAATTTTGTTCTAGGATATGTTTGTCTCTACTATTTTATTTTATTAGACGATAGCGTTACATAACGATATCAAGTGAATGCCAACAATATTATTACAATCACTAAAGGTTTCACACTGAGCCCATAGCCTGTAGCCAAGAGCACTGTCAACTGAACACCATCCAGCACACAACGTATATTGTCTGTGGCTGTGCTCTATTTGCTTTGTCACTTTTGGCATGCCACTTTGCTAGTGTGTTACACAAGTGAATGTGTTTATATTTGGCTTAGTGCGTATAACTACTGCGTGTGTGCATGTGCGTGCATGCCACATCTAGAGTTATAATGATGATGACACATATTTACATAGATATACTAAAGGGTCATACCACACGATGTTAATGTATTTCTGGAGGAATGTTCTGCATTTTCATGTTACAGTGAAAACAAAAATAATTTGAACACAATTTGACGTTCATATGTGTAAGAAAATGAAATAAAATCTTATTATGGTTGGCATACTTTTAAATTATGAAACTTCATCCGTCTCTAAGTAGGAAAGTCATTGATCTCTAAATCCGTAAGAAGGGAATGATAATTACAAGAACATTACAGAAAGATTAACCTGATTCACTTCTTGAGGGTGAGTAGAACTCAATAAGCAAATAGTATTCATTGTTATATCAAATATACTCTCACAATGGGACTTTTTGTTTTTTGCAACATCAATTGGCAACCTTTACATTCTAGAACTTGCTATAGTTCAATCACGTGCTTAACTCAAAAACGTTTATTCACTAAATGGATTCACATCGATCGCTGATATATTTTATCCAGTTTGGTGGCGAATAGTTCGGGAAAATTATGGGCGAGTTCCGATCTTACTAACGGGTGGGCTATTTAAAAGTTTAAATTTAAAAATGCAATAGAACAAAAATGTTTTGAAATTTTGCAAAATTTATTTTTTTGTTGTAAAGTAGAATTATTCCGGTTATAAATGCAATATTATTTCATTCATATGGCTACTGCGGATAGCCTCAGAGTACCTCATTCGATCGAACCGATTTTCGTGCAATTTTTCGTATGGGGTCGTATCTCGGCAATGACATCACGAAAGTTAGCCTTCAAATGCTCAATTGTTTCTGGTTTGTCGACATAATACTTTTCTTTAAAGATGCCCCACAGGAAATAGTCCAACGGTGTCAAGACGCAGTTTCTTGGCAGCCAAATGACATCACCATCTTGGCTAATTAAACGGCCATCAAACTTTTCACGCAATAAATCGATTCTGGCATGAAATGTGTGGCAAGTTGCACCATCCTGTTGAAACCAAACATCGTTAACATCAATACCATTAAGAGCGGGTACGAAAAAATTGTACCTTCTCCACAAGCAACACCAAACATTCACTCGTAATGGGTGCATTGGTGTTTATAAGACCACGTATGAGTTTTCTGAGCCCCAAATACGGCAATTTTGCTTATTAATGTACCCACCAAGAAAATGAAAATGAGTTTCATCCGAAAAGATGATTTTTTTTTGGCAAAATTCTTTTTGCAGTTTCTAGTTGGTCCAGTAAATCCCAACGTTGCTCAGGCGTAAATTGGTTCAATTTTGTGATAGAATAGAATGACGTAAGTTTTTCCAGATTCGAAATAACCAATGGTTTAAGTTTAAACCGATGGAGGGCCCAGTTAATATAGCTAATTTTATATTCGAACTAGAGCTTCGACTAACTACAGCTGCGTGCTTCATAACCAAGTCCAGTGCTGTATTAAATATTAGCGCTGATAAATATCGTCGCTTTGCAGATGCCCATCGTATTTAATAATATTTCAAGTGGAATGTTTTTGTCTCACAGATTAGAGACCATGTATCATGCTTTTCCAAAGTTCTATAGAAAATAGATGTTATAGAAACCCTATTTCACAGATTGCTCCACTCTGATGCGAAAATTGTTTACGTGATTAATGCAATGGAAGATTGCATGCTTGCTTCTCAGCTATAAAACTCCAATGGCCTGGCAGTGTCTTGTGTTAACACAGTTCTTCTCTTTTTGGCTGCTTCTCATGAAGTTTCTAAAGCAGTGGTCTTCTAAGTAAAGAGTTTTGGGTGGCTCCATATCTTGTATACTTTTGTATCTGCATTGACTTTTACTACACTTAAAAATGCATAATTATGTCTTTCTTATGATGTTATTTTGTGCAGCTTGAATAAACAAAGACAAGATTTACCCACACGATTACGCATATTTAATTAAATTGCATTACTCTTAGTTTTCTTGCATTAAGAAGCCTATAATCTGCAGAGTCGCCGCAATTCATTTGCCTTTTTTGTCAAATGTAAACTTTATGGCCTATTGACTTTTCGAACGTACACAAATACCGCCGTCCAGCATGTAATCGAATTATTTTTACACGATTTCGAGTTTTGCGACAGATGACTGGAGATTTGTCTCTATATAGTGGAAAACTTCAGATGCGGTCTTCATATGCTTGGTTGCATCATCAGAAAGATGACAGTATTCCGCGAGATGTTCGTTAAACGAGTGTTTTGGTTTAAATAATGCCATCGGTCATTACGGTTAGAGGATGTAACATCTTCAATAAGCGTATTTTCTACTGTACGTAGTTATAGCTTACGTAGTATTTTTGTTTTATTGACAATTGACTGGTACATCATCAATTTTATAATTGAATTAAGATTGGTGCACAGTCTAAGACAAGTGGCGTAGAGTTTCTGGTTGATGTATTCATTGCTGGACCAGTTCCTTTTGTGTTCTCTTGAACTGGGTTGAGTTTGTGCAGAAAGCTAGACTGCTAATTAGATATCTAAATCAAATTGTTTAAGATTTTCCAGTCGATTCTTGCAGGTCCAAGTAATACCAATGGAGTCGCAAATCGCAGTAATCGTAACTGCCTTACGTGTTTTAACTTGCTAGCTATCTAGACCATCCTGTAAGATGAAATATGATTCATCGTACATGGCTTTAATAACTTTGTTTTGGAATACTACTGTACCACTAATTCGTTAAGCCATCTTTAAGACCAGAGAACAGTTTGCCCGTTTTTCAAGAGAAATCGATGATGGGAAAAGTGAGTGAAGCACTAACGCTGGCATCTGCACTAAAAATTTTGGTGGTAAATCAGATATTTTTCAAAGATGTATGACCTTGTATATAAAGAAGATGATGGATGGCATAATCCTGTTATAATATGGAATTCACACTTATATACTCTCAAGCACATGATATTATAATCGTGTATACATCATAGAAGTCGCCATTGTCTAGTAGGTAGTGTGTTGGCTTACTGGCTTAGATTAAGCCACGGTTCAAACCTCAGGTCAGACATCATAACGAGCAAAAACTCTCAGAGTAAATCAAATTTCAAAGAAAAGTTTCTCAAAAATCTGTCGTTCGGAGTCGACTTTAAACTGTAGGTCTCGCCACTCATCTATAAAATTAACACACACAACATGAGTGGTGTGAAAAGCTTACTCTTAATCCTGACTGATGGGTTGTAATGGTCAATTATGTATGTGTGTGTATACATCATAGCATTCATCAAGCTGCTCTTGGCTTTGCGTTTTATATCATGTAAGAAACATGTAGTTATCATAGTCTAGTAGATAGTGTGATGGCTTCTTAGGTCAGACATTTCCAACTAAACGAAATATGAAAAAAAATTTCTTCGTCGACTTTTTCTCAGAAGATTTCTGGCAAAAACTCTGAGAATAAAATAAAATTGCCATGAAAAGTTTCTCAAAAATCTGACGATCGGAGACGACTTTAAACTGTAGGTCCTGCCACTAATGTATACAATGAACACACACAACATAAGTGGTATGAGACACTAGTTCGTAATCCTGACTGAAGGGTTGCTCTTCAAATATCTTTTCATTTTTCTTGTCACTAAAATATATTTTCTTATCAAATGGAATTTGTCCTCAGAACTGTTTAATTTCTCGAATCATATTATTTTGTTATTTTGTTTAAAAGATAAATTTTCCAGTCTGCCATGTTTCTCTTTGTCTGTAACTTAATGCCAATGACAATGACTTGAATACAATTTTGGAAAAGACCAGAAATTGAAATTATCTCACAAGTTTCCTGTCAAACAATGCATCTGAGTGACCAATGAAACAGGCCATTGATACAAATATTACATTAAAGGGTATTTATTAAACGAAGAAATAGAAGGCCATGTATTGGATGTGTTGCATGTTAAAAAATTCTTCATTTGTTGTAAGCCCACATACATACATAGCTATGTAAGCAAATGGTATCTTAAATATTTCAACCATAAAACCATTAACCATACCCAAAACAATCCAAACACACACACACACACACCGCCATCATCATAAAGTTAAGTCTTACAGACATTAGTGTCTGCCAGCTTTGCTTACACGTTCGATATTATTTTAGCCAAGTCTACACAATTTCCACACAATAAATGATTTGCATTTGGATTTGAGCTGATACTGATTGTTTGTTTCCCTCTTCTACACCAACTCTTGATGATATTTTGTTAAGAGTCTTGCATTATTCTAATGTACAATAATAAGTACAGATAGTATATAGCATGAGTGTATGTATAGCCTTCTAGGTAAACTGACATCTTGACAAGAGGAAAAATATTTAACTCAACTATACCGGACAGTTGATTAGTTAGCCGACCTGTTAGTCATATGGTATCTGTATGGGAAGTGTGCGTACTTATGCAACTCCTACAATTAATCCTAAGTGTGTGCCCAAACACTTAAGCATACTCTCCGGTATATAGGTAAACGAAGGCTTAATTTATTTGTCTAACAGGTGACATATTGTTTAGTTTTATCTTATGACCATTACGTTAGTTAGTATTGGTTGGAAACCATAGAGACACTTCAAATATGGAAAAGATTAATAGAAGATGCTACGACTTTTTAATACCAACTAAGGAAGGTTTTCATATTTATTTATAATTTAGTTTTGCGAAAGTTATATTTGCAGTAAACACGAAAATTTGTTAAGCATACACAATGGTAAGAGCGTTTTAGAGCATACTAATGAGTTGTATATACATTCAGGATTAATAGGAAATTTTAAAATATTGTAGGTAAGTGATGTGTAAAGAAATTATGGTCTGACAAGTCTGGGTGTTCAAAAATCTATTGGTGGGAGTTTATCTTAAAATTATGATGAGGTTTTGTTTTATAGTAACCTGTGTAGCACTTTCAACGAAGTAGTGTAAGCTGCAGAATTTTCAGCCAGCAAAACATTGTTTGCCGGAAGACTTCCTTTATTTTTCCATATTTGCTTCGTTTGAAAGAAGTGTAACTGAAATATCTGGTGTACGATTTATCGGTTTAAATTTCAATCATCGGTTATTCCGAATCTGGCAATACTTACAGTCGTGGACACACAATTAAGTCACTTAAGCAAATTTTTCATTTTTGTAAAAATTAAAAAGATTTAAAAAGAATGGAAACAAAAACAACTAATATGTATTGATTTCATATGCTTAATAATTAATTATTGAATAACATTAGTCCTGAGCAGTGTCGCAATTTAATCAACTCAATGCCACAAAGATGTACTGAAATAATACGCCAAAAACGGTACCCCACAAAATATTAAAGGTTCAAAATAGTTTGGGTGAAAAATAAAGCAATTAAATTAAATTTTCAATAATTTTTTTCAGATGACTTAATTATGTGTCCACTTAAATTTTAAGTCTGATATCAACTTCGTACCCAAACATTTTTTATAATGAATAAGTATTTAAGTTTTTGTTGTTAATTAATTATTAAGCATATGAAATTAATAAATATTAGTTGTTTTTTGTTTCCATTCTTCTTAAATCTTTAATTGTGTGTCCACAAGTGTATGTCATTCTATTCTATTACAAAATTCAGTGTATGATGTCCACTGAACGTAATGAATCGATTTATGCTTGAGCATTATGAGATTTATTGGAAATTTATTTGCAAAACAAAGACAACTAGTCGGGAATTTTTCTTTTCCAAAAAATCATCTTTTCAGATGAAGCTCATTTTCATCTTGGTGGGTATGTTAATAAGCAAAATTGCCGTATTTAGGGCTCAGAAAACCCACACGTGGTCTTACAGAAGCCAATGTACCTATTACGAGTGACTGTTGGGTGGGTCTTGTGTTGGGGATCATTGGCCAATATTTCTTTGAAAATGAGGAAGGCACAACCATTACGCCTATCGCTCCATGATAACCGATTTTTTTGTACCCGCTCCTTATAGTGATGATGTGAACGATGTTTGGTTTCAACAGGATGGTGCAACTTGCCACACATATCATGCCACAATCGATTTACTGCGTCAAATGTTTGTTGGCCGAAATGCTGATGTCAATTGGTCGCCAAGAAGCTCCGATTTGACACAGTTGGACTATTTTTTGTGGAGCGCCGTTAAAGAAATGTGTTATGCCGACAAACCAGAGACAATTGAGCCAACATTCGTGGTGCCATAAGCGAGATATGACGATGAATTCGATATACAGTATGGGCGATATACTGGCTAATCGACCACAAATGGATTGCTTTGTAAGCCGGACACGTACGTAAGAATATATGATTTTCGGTTAAAAGTGTCTTTATTTCGCTATAGAAAAATACGTTGTGGTAGCGATAGAAGAGTGAAACACAAGCCACATTGCGGCTAAGCTCTAATGCAGCAATACGCCATCTCCTGTACGCGGTCGAAAATCCACAAAATAGACTTTGAGGTGCCGGTCTATACATGAGAGTTGTTTTCCATTCTCGGTTGGATATACCTTATGTGGCATAAATAGTAAGATCAGATGAAGTCAAGTTTTTCTTGCAGCATTTTTTAAAACCAAGGCCTTTAAATGCTTGTTTCAATACTTGAAAAATATGCTGGTTCCAGGGGAACATCACATTGAATTTTCATGCCAGACCGTCAAGAGCATCTGACTCCCTCATATTTATACTAGGCAATATGTGAATAATATTTACACACGTAAAATTATTGTTTCGCTTGTGTGTTAATAATTACGCGCATAAAATTTGCTCCATTCATGCGACGCCATTAGGATTTTTTGAATGTAAGTTGGATGTGAGGGTGTCATTCATATTATGCCTTTCGCCTCAATCTCTAAAACGCTGGACCTACCATTAAAACAATATGAATGCAAAAGAGTTTATACGATTACAGGTTAAAGAAATAAAATTTTTAAAGAAAATAAGAAGTAGAGTTGGAATGATTTCACGAAACAAAAACATAAGGTTCATAAATTGAACCTTAAGTCGGAGGTGAATTGTTTATGAAGTAAATTTTTGACTTATTTGTCGATGTAAATGTTGCATGTCGTAACAAAATTTTCGGTTTCTTATCCATATATATGTATCTCTTATATAATTTGGAATTATTTATATACAGACATACTAACTTAACTAAAATTTATCTATGATAACTTGCATGCAGAAAACGAAAATACTTGAAAGAGTAAAAATTCAAACAGAAAAATATATTCGATATTGGCATTTGAATTCTTTCTGTCATTGTAAGCCACCAGATTAAAAAGATGAGAAAACACCCAATTTTATAAATGTGTATGTATGTACACATATGGCTATTAAAATAGGGACGACCTTTTACTGACGCGAATTTCAGGTCTTTTTTTGCCAATCGCAAAATTTCAAAAACTGGCATAATATTTTCTGGAGCATTGAAACCAAGATAAATTTGGTCTTCTGACATTACGCCCTGCATTATTTACAAATAAATTTATCTTGGTTTCATTGCTCCAGAAAATATTGTGCCAGTTTTTGATACCTTCTGATCCACACCATATCTTGAGATTTTGTGCAAACTGTTGCCTCTTCTGCAATATTTTTTTCTAAGAAATGGAACTTTGCGAGCTATTCTTCCTGGAAGTTTAATGTCACATAGAAGACGCCGAATAGTTCTTGGCGAGATTTGATTATCTATTTCAGCGGCGACGCTTTCGAAGACTTAAAAGGATCTCGCTTAGCTAGCATCGCGAAATAACCGTCCGTAATAGTGCTAGTTTTTCTCACTGCACCACGTTTTTCTACGACTTTTTGGGGCTAGAGAGCATTAAAAATGAAATTTTTAGGTCGCCCAAGCCCATCAGCTATAACTTTATACGATTTTTTCTGTTCTTGAAGCTTTTGAATGAGCCTTCTCTCCTCCAGTGTACAATGTTCCGCTCAACCATCATCAATTGATAATATTAGTATAAAACGGTGATAACAAACCTTAAAATGTTAATTTTATGACAAAATTTGCAAAAATCTCCTCGATTTCAAGGGCCAGAAATTTTTCCTTTCATAAAAAATAGCAAACACATTGAAAATTAACAGAATTTATTATGTCAAAAGAAAACAGCATTGAGAATTAAAAAAAACATAACTTTATTACAAAATTTTGCGATTGGCAAAAAAAAGACATGCAATTCGCGTCAGTTAAAGGTCGTCCCTATTTTAATGGCCATATGTGTATGTATATGTAATAAATATTGTCTACACTATATACTATCCGACATGTATTTTTATCGTCACTGATATGATTAAAAGCGTTGCAATATTGACATGACATTCATGCCTTAAAAATATTTTTGTGTGCATGTTCACCCTGCTCTGTTGGATTTTCAAAGTGTTTTCTAGTTCAACTGTTACTCTCCATGTCTCCATTGATTGTGTGGCATGTTTGTGTGTAACAGAAGTATTTGCTTTGCAATATTTGTTTGGGTTTTTGTTCTGGAATGTCCTCAATGTTCATTACAATTGACAATAAAAACCACGACAATAGTAACTGACAACGATGACGACAACTTCAACATCACTCACCATATGTTCTTTTCAAATATCGAAGTATTTTCTTATTGTCACTTAGAAAAGCAAACAAAAAAATCTTTCTTTTATATTTAAAACAATGCCATTGATATACTCAAAGTTGTCTTTTGCAAGTCATTTTAAATGATTTAATTTTAAAAATATTTTACTGTCAATAACTGATGACAAATTGGAATTTGTTTTCAGCAATATTTGCTTAAATTTTAAAAATTAAAAATAAATCTAATATAAGTGCCAAGAGTCGGACGGAAATCTACTATTGTAAATAAGAAAACACTGCAGCCCTGCCACCTTACGTGCGTATATCATAAGGAATCCTCTTTATTTATAAGAAACGATTGATTAAAAAAATTTAAAGCAAGCCTCGGATTGGATACATTTTGAAATCGACGCGTTATGGGAATAATGCAACGGACCTAGGTTTGATTTAAATCTAATTTACTATCCACAAGAATATACAAAATCTAGAAATCTACTCCACAGATATCTGCTTTGAAATATGAACACACATTATAGAATTGGAGATGACAGCAATATTCACATTGCTATTCGTATTGTTTTGATGGTAAGCCGAGCACTTTGGAGATTGAAACGAATATGAATGGAAAGAAAATTTAGTTAAGATTACAAATATCTAGCTTTGAATAAGCTTTGAGTCCAGAACATGTCTTTATAATAATCTAATAAACATATGGCAAGTACAGACGGTAAAGAATTCTTTAGATGACATAGCAGAACACGTCAAACAGTTGAAATAGTTTAAAACTAGGGATCACTTCATTGAGTTTTGAAAAAAAGTACTTAACAAGAAATAATATTAGATCTACCTTGATACTTACTGTACAAACGGTGTAACAAATTAAGTTTCCTTTCACATTACAATCCTCTTATATCGTAGTTGTCAGCAACTGTAATATAAAATATTGATAATTCATAAATATTGAGCATAAAAATTTTAATATTTAAAAAAACCTATTGCAGTTGGTATTGACAGTATACTCTATATTTAGTTCTCTTTGAAATAAATTACTTATACGCAACCATACTACCTGTACTGGAATAATTACTCTGAAAAGTATGCAATAAAATAATGTTTCTTTTTGTCGCATACCGAATTAATAGAGTTTAATATTACCAAAGAAAATAAAGTATAAAGAATGTGCATTTCAACATATTTTGGAATATTTTTCAAAAATACTTCATGACGCGAGGGGAAAGATAGAAGGGAAGGAAAGAGAAACGAAGAGCGTAACAATGCGTTGCTCTCATCGTGCGTTTTTGTTGTTTGACCACTTTTTTAATAAATTTTCTGAAATCACTTATTCTGGTCAGTATTGCCACGAAAAAAAATATTGTAACCAACATTTGTGAAAAAAATTACCAAATAAGAAAAAATATAACCAAAATTAAATTCACATTTTTTTTATTTTATTTTTCAAATATAAATTATAATTAATACAACATAGTAAGAAAAGAAACAAAAAATAACAAACTAAAATTTTAGTTTTACAAATTAATTCATTTCTACAAACAAAAGCTCTTTTTATAAGAAAAATAAATAACCAAATCCGGAAATTTTGGTTAAAAATAGCTAAACGGCAACACTGGTTGTGATTAGTGAGCAAGAGAGAGAAAATAAGTTGAGAGAATTTATTTATTTACAGCCATAGAAAACTGTCAATAATATACGATACTTTGATTTATCTTAATAATTAATTTGATCTATCTTAATAATTTTAGATAAATAAAGATAAAATAAAAAATTAATTTTTTTTATTAAAAGAACATAAAGCTATCCATCTTTGGCTTAAAAATTATACCTAGCTTTTTTAGATAAACAAAAATAAAAAAACCCATATTTTATTAGAAGAAAAAATAAAAAAAAATAAATACGGCCAGCTAATGACATAGAACATTTTTAACATAAAATATTTTTTGAGTGTTATTCTGAAATAAAATGATAACGCATCCGCTACACACGTGTTCTTGTCGCAGTCTGATCGACAACTAAATCAACACAAGAATGCGTGTGAGTTCTCTCTGCACAATTGTGCGGGTCGTAATGTTAAACAAATTTTGGTGAGAGCGGATCGTAATGTTACAACCCGCCATAAGAAATTTTACTTCTACATGATGCGCATTCTTTATATCCATATTATTTGATATTACTCATGAGTTTCATTTCATTACCATCTCATAGCATAATTGTGCAGAGAGAACTCACACGAATTCTTGTGTTTTTTGATTTAGTTGTCGATCAGACTGCGACAAGAACACATGTGCGGCGGATGCTTTACCATTTTTTTCAGAATGACACTCAAAAAATATTGTATGTTAAAAGATGCTTTTGATAATATTCAATGCCTTATATATTTTGTCGCATAGTATAATTTTTTTTAAATGCTTTGGAATGCTTGCTTTTTCTATATTAATAAAAAATGGTTTATTATTTTTTTATTTTTATTTATCTAAAAACATGGTCTAATTTTTAAACCAATGATGGATACCTTTACGATCTTTTAATAAAAAATGGATTTTTTTATTTTATTTTTATTTATCTAAAATTATTAAGCCAAATATAGATAACTTTACATATGTAAGTTGATAAAATGAAAATGGCTGTAAATAAATCAATTCTCTCAATTTATTTTCTCTCTCTTACTCACTAATACATAACCAAAAAATTTTTGGTAAACCCTGCTGTACTGCCATAATTACTCTGAAAAGTATGCAATAATATAAGAGTTTAATTTTGTTGTATCACTCATATTGTATCACTCATATGTACCTCATTATAAAGTATTTTATGTGAAATTTATGGTCGTACATACATACATATGTATATGGTGAGTTAATAATTAATATGTATTATAATTAATTCATAAATTAATTTCTAATAATTAAATTATAATTTGACTTTAAATCGATTTTTCTGACCAGTTTTAATTTCCTTAAATCAGGTATGTACATTGTGAAAACTATGACTTTTTCTTCACTCTTACCTTTTTGAACCTTTTTGAAGTTTTGATTACTGGAAGACGGATAAATTTGATAACAATGGCGGCCGCCATAAACAAGGTTCATGCACATGAATGCCATCAAAGATCTCATTGTGATACCACTGAGCTTATTCTATATCCAATCTGTAGAATTCTAATTCCTGGCTGCAATTTTCCAGATATACATATGTATGTACATATATCTGACTGTAGATATGTATCAAGCATCCTATGGTTACTATGAATGCAGAAATTCTCGCTAATTCAAGAGTTTGTCAATAATTTTTGAGTGCTCAAGAATATTTCGTGTCAGATGCTAAAGTGACGGACAAATAAACAAAAGACGATTAGAATTCGTTGTGTGGCGTGGTGTATGTCAAGAGGCAACCCGTTTGTTGTGTTTGCTCTCTATTCTCATATAGCACCAGATTATCTGTATGCATTCTTTATACGAGTGTTCATTTACTGGATTTTATTTAGTAAATCAGTGATATCTGTGTTAGATTATTGATTATTTTCAAAAGAAAACGAATAATTTTTTGCATTAATTATTATAATTGCGGATGAGCACAAGTGGGTGAACGATGAATGTCTCGATACCGCCTACTGGCATTCTTGGATGATGTACATTTCTCTTTAGAGAAATAATTGCTGCTTTGCTATCAGTGGATATACTACGTATACATCCAACATACCTTAATGTTCGCTTGGCTGCCGTAATAACGTACCGTGAAGGTTTTAATGAATGATATTCACCGGAAGGTATAGATTTTTGCTACAAAGTATTCATTCAGATATTTTTGTAGTTATTGGGTTTAAAAAAAAAAATTGAAAAAAATTTTATAAATACATTAGGTAGGTGATCTTACTTTATAACTGAGAATATTGCGAAAAAAATTAAGGAAGTTATTAAGAATTGCGAAGGAATTTCCTTATAAAGACTAGACAGTCTATCACCTGAAAGCCGGTGATCCTTAAGCATGCAAATGAGCAACTGTGTTGCTACAATTTTCTATCTTTGGGTGTACGTGAACAAGCAGTATTATCGCTTCCGGGAATAAAATATGCTTAGAATACATAAAGAAATTATACATATTATATAGCGTAGTATTTGTGCTCGAAGTATTTTATCAGAAATATATGGAACTTGTCTTCGTAACTCATCTAAATCTCAAAATCACCGAAGAACATTGGGCAACAACTTTTGCGCTAGAGTTAAAATAGATCATTACCAACACAATTTTCCCTTATAATGATTTTCTATTGATCGTTTAGGAATTATTATTAAAGCGGATTTGTTGACTCTGTTAGCAAAAATTAGAACAATCAATACAATTAAGGTGTTAGTGTTTACAATTGCATTGGTTATCTACACAGGAATGCAAATACTTGTTCAATACGTCTATAGATAGATTTTATAACAAGCGTTTATATGTATCTGTGTGGATATGTTTATCGGCTCACATGTGGCATTGAATAGCTGTGGTTCTTGTTATGCCATATTTATGGCAAAACAATACAATACGCGAATTGTTGTCTTTATATCAGTGCGTTTGCATCTAAAACCAACCCACAAACACATGTATGCATGCATATACACACATTTTCCGCTCTGTATCCATTAATTGGCACAAAAACGAAATACTCGGTGACAGGATAAAGATAAAAACACGCACACACGAACACTCAAACACAGACTCTCTTAAGTCGGTATACTTATACAATCGCATTGTATTTCATATGTTGTTTATTGTCAACCAGTCATTCCATCACTCAGTCATTCAATCATCACTGGTTGTCACTCGTTTTGCCTGCCTGTATTCTATTCGTTATCGAAATGTATTGATGATGAACCATTTTCTTTCTTCTGCA
Organism: Sarcophaga caerulescens; assembly: GCA_927399465.1. Classification (NCBI taxonomy): domain Eukaryota; kingdom Metazoa; phylum Arthropoda; class Insecta; order Diptera; family Sarcophagidae; genus Sarcophaga; species Sarcophaga caerulescens. The sequence continues at coordinate 50,713,755 of OV656872.1, read as the reverse complement.
ATCATTATCGTCATTGCTATCGCAATTGTCTCCCCACATATGTATGTAAATATATGAATGTGTATAGGTGTTCGGTTGGTATCATCAGTATTCATAAAAGAAATTTCAATTGAAAAATAAAAAAATTGAGAGTGAAAACTAAAAACAAATCGTCTAAAAAATGAAAACATTAAACTTTACCATTCTATAGCACTTCAATGTCTACGGTAGTGGTATTGGTGGCAATATCGAAAATAGATTTCAACTTATGCTTGGTTCTGCGTTCGTCAATAGTGCGGCAAATATTTTCAGGTTTCCTAACAATTGTTGTATAATTTTGTATAATACTTAAATATATGTATAATTGTCTAGACACTGATTTTTTAGCACTTGAATCTGTGTTTTTCCAATTGGTTGGATTTTTTTCAGTAATAAAAGAAGTCGCTGTTGTCTAGTAGGTAGTTCGATGGCATTTCAGACGAGACCCCGTGGTTCAAAACCTGGTTTAGACATCTCGAATAAAACGAAATATTAAAAAAATTATTCATTCGGCGCCTTCCTCTCAGCAGATTTCTGGCAAAAATTCTTAAAATAAATAAAATTGTCATAAAAAATGTTACCAAAATCTGTCGTTTGGAGTCGACTTTAAACTCTAAGTCACGCCATTCATAGATAAAATTAACATACACATCATAAGTGTCGTGAAAAGCTAGGTCATAATAATGACGGAAGGGTTGTAATAATCAAGTAAGTAAGTAAATAAGAATGGATGCTAGCGGTAAAATTATCTCATCAAAGGGGGGACAAATTAAAATATGGAGAGAGTACTACAGGAAACTTTTATCAGAACCACCTCATACATCGATGGAGATCATTTGCAACTGCCTACATCACTAGAAAGACAGACAGACTGTATGTCGTTGGTCTCATGTAGAAAGGCCCTAACTCGCATATTTTTTTTTATCACATTTTTGTGAGGAGGTGTATGTATTTGTGTTAAATGTATTAGAATCACAAAAAAAATCAACTTCGAAAAAAGTGTGAGTTAGGGTCTTTCTACATGAGACCAACGATATGTTCATTGAAATTGCTTTCACGATTTAGTTGCTGAAATCCAATAATCTTTCTGTGTATGAAGTCGCCATAGCGTAGTAGCTTATTAGACAAGTTTCAAATCCCAGGTCATAAATCTCCAACATAACGAAATATGAAAAAAAATTTTTGCTTTTGGCGACTTCCCTCAGCAGATTTCTGGCAAAAACTATGAGAGGAAATAAAATTGCCATTTAAAGTTTCTGAAAAATTGGCTTTTGGAGTTGACATAAAACAGTAGGCCCACCACTCAACAAAGAGTAAAAATGCAACAACAACACAACAATAACAGAAAGATCCTGAAGAGATGGAAACAAAACAAGGATCAAAAAGAGCAGCAACCACAACACTTAAAGATAGATCGTGAAGTTGCCAATGCTGGCAAGTAGTCAATAAGAACAGTCATTGTCAACGCGTGTGTAATCGTATGTTGGCTTATAAGCCAAACCCCAAGTCAGACTTCTCCAACAAAGCGAAATATTAAAAAAATATTTCTTTGGCGTCTTCCTCTCAGCAGATTTCTGGCAAAAACTCTGAGAATAAATAAAATTGCCATGAAGAGTTTCTGAAAAAATCTTCCATTCGGAGTCGACTTTAAACTGTAGGTCCCATCACTAATGTATTAAATTAACACATGTGAAAAGTTAGGCCATAATCCTGACTGAAGATTTGTAGTGGCCAATTATGTATGTATGTTGATGTGTGTCCGAGAGTTTTATTTAAAAGCGTGTGTTAAGCACAGTGTTATTGAAAACCGAAAAGTTTGACGAGTGTTATTAATTAAAGAGTGTTTTTATTTAAATAAATAGAGGAGTTATATATAGAATTTATTTAAATAAATACGTGAATTATGACCAAAAGTTAAGAATTTTTTTTTATTTTAATTTTCTAACTACCTGTGATGTACTAATTTTATGCATGGATAAGTACTAAGAAAATTTTATTAAGAAAATTTCTTTTCAATGTCTTCATTGAATTCTTTCTTTTCATTTCTGCAATTCGTTGTTATAAGAGAGATCTGTAGTTGGCCAATAAAATACAATTAGATTTCTCAGACATCTTGTTTCGTTTCGAAGCAATTCGAGCTATTACAAGGTGCAGTTCGAACAAACGAGTCTTAAAAAATAAATAAAAAAATAAAAAACCATGGATAACATAGGAAAGTCAACTCTAGTAAGACCTAATGGACAAAGTTCTTCACCGCTACACCTAATACTCGTTCAATGAAGGCATTGTGTCTAGGCGACTCTTCCAATACAGGATTGCTCTGCTAAAAAAGATTGATTGACAAACAGCGATTTATCTTTTAGCTTATTTAATGTCTAGTATGCCTGTTGTGGTTCCCCACTGCCTGTAACCTATTTATACCTCCGGTAGCACATGAGAATATATCTCTTTTACTTAAAGGGTTTTTCTTGTATACTTTTATTTTGATATTTTTTCTATATAATTTTTTTATGACATCATATCTTATATTTTTCAAAAAGTGAATAAAAGAAATATGAACAGATCTTCACAATTATTCATCATTGTTTTCATATTCTTAGAATCGTTTCTTATAACTATTTGCTTCAGTGTAAACATTCTTATAAAAGACCATAGGTTACACACTGTTTCTCTATTTCCATACGTTGTAGCTTTCTGAGCATATTTCTACGCCAATTGTAAAACGTTTGTCGTTTGTAAAGATATCCACAAACGTATACCACACTAAGAGCAACTGAAACAACTGCAACCAACGAGAATAATATCAGCCATAAAGAATGGTTGGAATACGACAATCAATTGAATGGAAATTGTTAGTTTTACTAGTTGCCAACAATTATTGAGTACAACAGACAGATAAGCCATGGGAAAAACAAGAAGGAGCATTTGTTTGCGTACAAATCGCTGTAGTGAAGAAATTACACTAAAAAATTTGTACGCACAGTGACTATAATATTTATTCAATTTGAATGGAATTTTTTAACTCAATTCGAGGGTAGTTTCCTCCGAAAGTAGGCTTTAATTTCTACTAATAAGCAATAAAATTTTTATAATTTAACAAACACAGAAAAAAGGAATAACCTTGTCTCTGCTTTTTACTTCTTTAGAAGTTTGTCAGCGTTATGGTTATAATTTTTGAAAGTTTGTAACTTACTGCTGCGGATCCTGTTCTCGAAATACCTTTACAGTTACCAAAAATTAAAAACAAAATTTGTTAACAAACTCTATAGGCTGAATTCAGTGCAATATTGTAGAGAACATGCTGAAACTTACAACTGTATGTTGGAATGATTAGATAAAAACATCGTAATTCTATTCCACTGTCAGTCTCTTGCGAATGTCGTCGTCCAGCTCTATAATGAACATTTCTTCTTTGGTTAAACCATCAAGCAAATAGGTTTAGTAAAGATACCTACAAGAAAAATGTGTTGGTTCCTCAGTTCTGACACCTACAACGAAACAAAATATGGAAAAATATTTCCTGGATGACTTTCTTTCAGCAGATTTCTGGCAAAAACTCTGAGGGTAAATAAAATTGCCATGAAAAATTTCTCAAAAATCTGTCTTTCGAAAGTCTGTCTGTCTTTCCATAGCATAAGTGATTCGTAGCATAAGTGGTTCGAGAAGCTAGGTCGTAATCCTGCAAACAAATAAAACGAGAGCGATCAAACAAAGTTTTTGAATTGGCTGGTCGTCATAGGTGATCATAATTAATTTTTTTTTATCCAAACACGACGGAGTATTTTTAGTGTGTTTCCTTTCTTTCAAATGCTTTTAAAATTCATTCAATCTTTTCATCACTTCCATTATAATTCTTCGGTCTTCCTTTGTGCTCATCACCTTTCGATAAACCACTGACCCGATTTATTTTAATGCTCGTCTACTAATATCGCTATTTATTTAACCATACTCTTTTAACCATACTCTCACGTGTTTAATTGTTTGTGTTCGTTTGTCTCTCATTTTTGTTCGTTTGTTTTTTTCTAACCTTTCGATATTTTTTCGTTGATTCTGTTGTCGCCATTATTGTTGTTTGTAAAGTAATTTTCTTTTTCTGTGATTGTTGAAACTATTTGTTCACACAATTCATTGCTTTGCAATTATTTTTCTGTTTTGTTATTTTAACCGAACCATTCTAGTTGAACCTTTGTTTGTGTGTGTGTAAGTGAGTATAATAATAGAAAGAGGGAGAAAGTGAGTATGTGTTCATGTATGTGCATTGCAATTTATTGTGTGTGCATGGCATGAGACCTATTTTATACCACTTTAATACTTTTTACAAACACACCACACACATAGATACCATCATCATATGAGCACGTCTACCCTGTCATCATTACATCCCTTTCGTCGTCGTCGTCGTTGTTGTCGTCAGCCACAACTAAACAACTTCTAAAAGCGTGACAACTTAATTTCACTTACTGTCACTTGCCATAATTTTTTTCTCTACTTCTTTAAACTCTTGTGGCGCTCTACTATGTTGTTGTAATGTTGTATGCTGCTGTATTATGTCGGTTTTTATTAAAGTAAGAATTCATTTGTCATATAATGTACAAAAAATATTCTGGTCAAGAGGAATTAGTTTCGCATTTAAAAAGTTTGTAAATTTTATTGCTTCTTTTTATTGTATTGATTTTTAGAATAATCATCTGTTTAACACTACATACATATATAATTAGTAATTACATCCCCTTAGTGGGGATTACGGCCTAGTTTCTCATACCACTTGTGTTGGGTGTGTTAATTATACACATGAGTGGCTGGTCTTACAGTATAAAGTCGACATCGAACAACAGATTTTTGAGAAATTTTTTTTCATTTACTCTCAGAATTTTTGCAAGAAACCTGCTCACAAGAAATATGTTTTTTAATTTCGTTTTATTGGAGATGTCTGACCTGGAGTATGAGCTGTGGCCTCACGTCTAATAAGCCAACACACTACCTAATAGACTACGGCGAATAGAATAATCCCATATAGTAATAAACAACTGACCCTACAATTGATTGCTCTTTTAAAGATCTCCGTTGTGGAGCTCCAATTAACAATCAAATCCACCTATTACGTAACACACAATAACCGACTAAAGCACTTCTTTCCAAAAAATCAGAATCGACTTTAGTTTATGATAAACAGTCGTAGATAACATAAACATACGTATGTATGTATATCATTCTTGGCTGTTACAATCCTTTAGTTAGACTAGCTTCTCACATCATTCATGCTGTTTACGTCAATGTCATCCATGAGTGAAGATCCAGTTTAAAGTCATCTAGTATAATAGGCAATTTGAGTAAGAGAATTATTATTTAGTTAAGGAGAAGGACAAACTCACTGAACGCAAAAACCGAAGTATACTCCTAAACACGGGAATGGTCACTAAGTTCGATTATTCGCTATTTGAAAGCGCCAATTAAGTTTCTTGCGATTTTAAGTATATTGTCACTCCAGATTTGAAGGAAGTAACACGTTGGCGTCAATATTTTTTAAGTTTGCTTAAAGTCGCTAATTGCTACAAGATTTCACTCAATTCGAAATATTTGGTTGGATTTTCTCGATACCATTTAGCTATGTGCGGAAGGACACCGAATGATAAATATTTCGTTAACTAGTACTTGACATTTTTGATATGAAAACAGCATGATATTGATAAAACTCAGATAAATGTTATTTCTACGAGATCTTCGCGTTGCACAGTGTTGAGTGTTATTTTTGGCAAAGAATTTAATTTACTTACGCCATTTCAGTCTGGTTTTCGAGCCAAACATAGCTGCATTACTACTTTAATTAATTTGTGTGAGGATATTCGGTACGATATTGACAATGGCAATATTGATATTCTTGTTTTACTTGATCATTCAAAACCGTTCGATTCGGTTGATCACAAAATTCTTCTTACGAAACTGCAAAGACTCTTTAACTTCTCCAGTACGTCTAGTTGTTTACTGAAATCGTATCTTAGTAATCGTTTTCAGCTAGTCTGTCTTAATGGTGAGTACTCATCATCTTTGGCTGTCACCAAAGGAGTTCCCCAGGGATCGATAATGGGACCGCTTTTATTCTCATTATATATTAATGATCTTCCGGAGTATTTGGAACACTGCAAGATACACCTTTATGCAGATGATGTACAAATTTATCTCGGAGGCTCTTTACGGCACATTGAGGAAAATGTTTTTAAAGTCAACCTTAATAATATCTATAAATGGGCAACGGCCAACAAACTTTTAATTAATCCACAGAAATCTAAATATCTTGCAATACATAAGAAAACCGTTCATTTAAACATCGATTTTGATATTATGTTAAATAACCAGAGAATAGAATGTGTATCATCTGCAAAGAATTTGGGAGTTTTTTTCAATAACAACTTGGATTGGTCTACCCATATTAGCAGAATTTCTGCTAATTTATATTTAATGCTGAGAAATTTGTGGCCTACGCAATACATGACGCCTTTGAAAATAAGAATTTTGATTGCCAAAACCTATTTAATGCCACAATTGTTATATGCATGTGAAGTTTTTGCCAATTATGATTCCCGAAGCAAATATTTACTGCAAAAGTCCTTTAATAATATCGCTAGATACGTCTTTGGCCTACGAAGATACGATCACGTCTCTTCTTTTTCAAATTTGCTATATGGTATGCCTCTAGAAAGCCTTATGAAGATTAAGAAGTTAATTACATTACACAAAATAATATATACCAAGAAGCCATTATATCTTTACGAGCGTCTTCATTTCACTAGATCGAATAGAGGCAACAAACTAATTTCAATGAGATATCACTGTAGCGTATCTGAGTATCACTTTTATATATTTTCTACCGGTCTTTGGAACTCACTTCCCAATAATTTACAAATAAACAGCAACTTAAAAGCTTTTACCAAACTTTTATATAAATATTTCACTTCCCAAATACCTTAATTCATTTTCATTGTGACACATTTTTCACTTATATTTAATATGTATTTTCGTTTAATTAGAATATTATGTTATGTTACAATGTTTTATTACTTTATTTAATTTATTTATTTATTTATTTATTTACATATTAGCTTATAATTAAAATTATAAGATAATATAAGGCTAGAGCTTTAGCAACATAGGCCTTTAGCTCAATACTTAGGATTAAATTAATACTAATTAGATAAATATATAAAGATAATAAATAAAATGTAAGAGGTAAACTTTAGATTAAAACTATGAGAAGTAAATTAAAAATATTCTTAAAAATATTATTTATACATTTGTACAATGTCCAATCAGTTAAATTAAATTATAAATGTTAGTAAATTTGAGGAATTGAATAATGGTACTTAAGTTATCCATTGTTGGGGTTGATAAATACAGCTTTGGATTTGAATTTTTGAAGAATTGTTGACGTGAATTAGTAAATTTTGGACATGTTGATATTATATGGTCCAAGTTATTGGAATGAGTAATATTACAGTTACATACATTCTGAATAGATTGGTTCATGAGGTGAACATGTGACATTCTGGTATGACCCAATCTGAGCCTAATTAATTTAATTTGATCCAAACGAGACAATTTATCTTGGCAGTCTTTAAAATAATCAAATATCGTTAAATTTGGAGAGTTGATCTCCTTATACCAAGATGATGTTGGTAATGAGGTTACACCTTTCATTTTGAAGTAGTTATTCAAGAACATAATAATATTATTTTTGTAGAAATTTTGGGTTGTAATTAATGGACTGATCAGCGTATTTTTCGCTGAAACGTCAGCGAATTCATTCCCAGAAATGCCGGAGTGTCCAGGGACCCAAATTAAACGAATTCTTGGGTATTATTGCATTAATTCGTTCCTAATAAGTGTAGCATAATATTCATTGTTATTTATATTTAGTATTGACTTTATGCAAGATAATGAATCTGTACATATTGCAAATCTTCCGTGCCTAACCCTGACAAATTTAATCGCTTCAAAAATTGCGATCAATTCTGCAGAAAATATTGATGAATAGCCTGGTAAGATTGAAGGTTTTATAATTTCATGTTCATTTACAATACTGTAGCCTACACAATCATCATTTCTTGACCCGTCAGTATAAATAAAATTAAAGAGTTTCAGACGTTCCTTCAACTCACAAAATAATGCCTTAAATTTATTTAATTAATTATTTGTGATTTACTACTTTTTTGACTTTTTGTTTTGCACTCATGTAATTTTCACACTATAATTATAAGATCTACGTCTTGTTGTGTGAAATTGTTAACTTGAAATAAATAAATAAATAAATAAAATGAAACAAAGGAACACGTGTTTTCCTTTTTCCTTTTTGTAATTCTGATCCAAGATTTAAATACCACATTGATCCAGAATGTCACACTAGATAGGTTTGCTTAAAATTTTGACCGTTTTTAACCGATTTCATGGAAATACTTTAATAAATTTCCTCTGATATAATTATTTCTGATTCTTTCAATACCTGAATCTATGACTGTCAATTGCACATATTTATTGTGCATGTTTTATATGATGTCTTCATTTTCGATTGCATTCGATGATTGCAAATCAAATATAAAAAATTATTTCTTTTTGATCGCTGTTTACCTATTAATTTGAATAACAACACAATTTAATTGATAACACTGCACTATCTGCACTTTATTCACGATCCTTTATATAAAAAAAAATTAAATTCTTTGAATGCAATACTGCAGCGCTGAACGTTTGACTTTTTATCACAATACTCGGTCTATTATTCAATGAATGGCTACTTCACCGATTGACTTTCGGCTGACTAGCAACATTCATTTTCGTTCTATTTATATTGCCTTACTTAGGTCTGGCAAAATCGAAATACTTTTGTGTAGTATTGTTCGTGTATTTTGCTTAAGTACTCGTACTTTCTTCTGTTTTTGTGCTTGTAAACCTATGTGGTTTCCTGTTTGTCTGTTTGTTTCGCTTGCTTTTTTTTAAATTGTATTTAATTTGTAATATTTCTTGTTAATTTGTATTTCAAAACCTATTTCATATCAATTTTCAAACAAAATATATTTTTTGAAAGTCTAAAGGTGGTGTTGGAGTGGGCACTATTTTAGTTTTCTTTGCACACTGTTCTCTGAATATGGTCCAATGATTTGGCAAAGGTAAATACCTAGAAATTTCTTCTTTTTCACAACTGTAAGAACTGTTTAAATACATGGTTGAGCAACAATCAAATCATGATGAGATTCAAACAACTCTTCGATCAAGGTTTGATTTGATTACAGTTATTACTCAATAGTTTCCTTGTAATATATTTTTCAATTGTTTTCCTTCTACGAATATGAAATTTTAAAACCAATTTTCAATAAATTTTATTGAAACAGTTTATTTTGCTTTCACTTGGCATTTTAATTTTTACTTTTGCTTGGCATATACAGACATTTTCTTTTTGCTTTCTGTTCTCAGTGCTCCAATTCTGATCTCTAATTGCATTAATGTCTGCATATATACATGTCAATAGATTATTGAAGACAGTTTGTCAGAATTTTTTTATTGCTGTTTCGCCATCAACGTTTTCCCTTTTGCTTTATTTTTTTTTTTTATTGTTTTGCAGTATTGAAAGTAATTGAAGGGCTGTTATTATGTAATTTTAAGAGAAGTCATTGATTTTTAAACGCTTCATAAAATTGATTTTAAAATTAGTTGAAATTGTGGCATAATAAATGGCTGCGGGCAATTTTAACTTGAATTTGAAAGTTTTTCTGTGGTTTACAACAAAAAAAAAAGCAATAAAGTATGCAATTAGTTTTTGTTTTTAATAATGCCTGAAATCATGCAATGGTTTTTTGAACTTTTTTTTACTGTTAACATGTGATTTTAAAACAAATAATTTGCCGAAGGAAACTTGTTTTTTTTTTCTTCGGAACTAAATCGATTATTTGATATTTCTTACACAAAACGACTAAAATTAAATTAAATTGTTACAATTAGTTTGCGAAGAAAATAATACTGTAATCTCTTGAGACACACTATTTTTAACCTCTTAAGATTTGAATGAGAAACTTGGTATCAACATTGGGAATTTATTTTGTGTCTTCTACATGACATTTTGTTTACAATAATACCAGGACACATTCTTAAACGTTTCTTAGGCATTTCTATATTTTTTCATCTGGAAATGCCATTTACTTTCGTATATAATGAACAATTTTTTTTATTATTTTTCTTTCAGGTCAACTTTTATTGTGACTTCAGTGTTGAATACTTTTAGGTAAGTTTTGTGCATTAAAATGTAAAAGTTACAAAAAGTACCATATTTTCAGGCTATAAACTATATTATTACAAAATGGTATAATTTAAGGAGTTTATTGATACGAAAATGCAATACGAAAAAAATATGAAAATGATAAACTCTTCCTAACGCCATGGAAATTATAAACACTATTCTGTTACAAAGGATAGGAAATTGTTGAAGAAAAAATTGAAAAACAATTATCCTTAAATATTATGACATCTGAAAGTCAAGTAAAGTCAACTGGCTAACAATGGCAACAATTTATGGATTTACATAATAGTATTAATGTCATACAGAGCATCAGAATAGGGCAAAAAAAGAAAAAGATGGATGATGAATAGCAAAAAAAAAAAAAAAAAAATAGAAACTAAAAACACTAAAGGTTACAGGCTAATCCTTTAAAAGGACGAAACATACTTTGATGCTGGCAACGGTTATGAAAAATGGCTTTTATTCTGGTTTGTATGCTAAAAGAAATAAAAAAAATTGAGCAGTTCAATAGTAGGTTTACACACTGAAATATGACTCTACGACTATGTGCTCATTTCTCATACATGTAGACTTTTTTGTCTGGGCAAGTCATTGTTATAGCCATAGCAACCAGCACCGACATCATCTATTGTTTGACCAACAGAGAATGAAATTTACTTTTTTTCCATTTTTTGTTTAATCCAAAATCGTTACACATTTTCTCCAGAGGAAATTCATAATGGTGAACGGTAATAAAATATGTAGAAAAAAATTTTTGTACTGACATATAAAATCTTAGGGTGGGATACTGTTCTGCTAACTCAAATGTCTATTTTTTGTGCCTCACAGTCCTATTTCTAAATTGAAAAGTCTAATGTCAACTTTTACGCCCTACACACCATCACATTGAATTTTATATTTTTAAATATTGTTGTAATAAATATGTCATTACATCGAATAACTCGAGTGGTATAAATGCTTATTTCCATTCACGTACGGCAGTTTTACATTGGTTACAGGGTTGCTTATTAGCAATTATAATAATATAATTATAATAATTATTAGCAATTAATATAAAGTATTCGGAGACAGATTGTCTTGTTGGACAGTTTTGGGATTATAATACGAACCTATCTTTCCTTTATAATGCATGTAGTGATACATACACCTTCAGATATTATTTTTAGGGAGCATCGAGTTTTTGGTGACATTGTAGGTGATAAGAAATCTCCATCGTTATTATGCTTACATAACACGCATAATTGGCCACTACAACCCTTCAGCGAGGATTACGACATAGCTACCCACAACACTTATGTTGTGTGTGTTAATTTTTTAAATGAGTGACGGCGTCTACAGCTTAAAGTCGATTCCGAACGACAGATTTTTTGAAAAACTTTTCATGGCAATTTTATTTTACTCTCAGAGTTTTTGCCAGAAGACTACTGGGAAGTAGTCGCCAAAGAAATATTTTTTCGTTTTTCATTTTATTGGAAATATTTGACCTGGTGTTTGAACCATGACCTCACGTCTAATAAGACAACACAGTACCTACTAGACTAAGGTGACTTCATAGAACATTTGATCGTAGAATATCGTGGAATATGACTTGAGTTCCTTACAAATGACAACATGATAGGTGAATTTTATTTATTGAAAAAGCGAGAAGCTTTCTTAGATGTAAAAAACAAATAGAAGCTGATATAGATAGTCAACGCCTGTCTAGCGTCTTTCCCATTTACATATATATTTTCACAAGGAAAACAGAACTGAAATAAGACATCATAATCTAGAAGGAGTAGCCCACCTCTGTCGTTGACTAGAGTCAATGGCCTCTGTGCATTCGTTGGTTGTATTCAATGTAATGGTGAGTTACTTTGCTCGTTGTATTCTATTCGTTTTTAAGAAGTGGTGCTGCCTGTCCTTTGCATGATGTGAATTAATGATGTTATCCTCTGAGGATGGGTTATACATATAAATGCGGTATGAAGTCTAATTGTAAGTAGAAACTAGTCTGATAAAGAATTGTTTGCGTTCTATTGAATGTAAACAAATATTTTAACATTTGAACTACCCAGCCAAACAACAAATATTTAATAAAACGCAGTCTATGTTTCAGTAGTGATCTAAGGAATGAGTTCATTTCGACATTCTACCATAATTAGAGATAATTTTTTAATACTTCTGTCTATTATACTCCCCTTTTCCTACAACTTCTCTATACTCTCTATCACTTTCTCATCTAGGACGAATTTAGATATGTCATTTTGACGTCGTCTGGGTGTTGTACTTGTATCAATTACAATTAGACGTCCTCAAACCCAACCTAGGTTAGGTTAGGTTAGGTTAGAGGACGTGTACTTGTCCGTTAAGACAAGTACAATACCCGGAGGTCGAAATTGACCCATTGTACAACGTCCTTGGAGAGGGAAGGAAATAGAGGGAATAGGATGAAAGGAGGGTATAAGGGTAAGGGGAGGATGGGAATCACACAGAAAGAAACAGACACAAAAACAAGGGTTGAGCGCGCGACTACACTTATGAAGCCCTAGCACCTCTCAACCAGCTCAAACTGCTAATGAATCTGTGGAGAGCCTTGATGTCGGCTCTCGACACAGAACTCAAGCTCTCAAAGAAGGCTCTGCCAAGGGTCCTCAACCTCAATCTACCAAGGGCTGGGCAGTTACAGAGGAGGTGTTCGATAGTCTCTAACTCCTCCTCATCGCAACATACCCTGCAATAGTCCGGCTGGGATCTGTTCCAGATCCCCGTCAGCGACCTAATCTCGCAGTGCCCTGTGATAAAACCGACAACCAACCTTACGCTGGCCTTAACCAAGCCCAGCAGCCAATCTGTTCTCTTACTGTCCACAGCAGGCCATAGACGTCTAGAGACAGAACAACCTGATCCGTTCCTCCAACGCCTCTGCTCTTCCTCCCTGACCCATCCATCGATGAGGCCATAGAGGTGGCAGACTGGGGGTTCAGGACCAACTATTAAATCGCCCCCCGAAAGGGAACCTAACCTAGCGAGGGCATCCGCCGTCTCATTGCCCAGTATTCCGCTATGACCCGGAACCCAGCATAGACGGATACGGTCCGGTCCAAAAGACCTCAACGACTCTTTGCACTCGCGAACCAGTCGTGATTTGCACCAGACCGACGCAATGGCCTTAAGGGCAGCCTGACTGTCAACGAAGATCATGTAAGATTCCGAATCCGAAGATGGGCCACCAGCTATGGCCTCAATAGCCTTCAGTATTGCGAAAATCTCCGCCTGAAAAACGCTGCAGTCATCATTCAACCTGAAGTGGAGTTCAAGACCGAGTTCTCTACAGAAAACCCCAGCACCTGTACATCCACCTAACTTAGACCCATCTGTGAAAATGGGTATACCACTCTGCCCCCGGAGTACCCCACCATTCCATTGTGCCCTATCCGGTATAAGTGTCCTTAAACCAGGTAGGAATATAGCCTCGGGCACAATGTAATCAGTGGCTTTTTCCGAAAGTCCATACCTTCCGTCAGGAAAAACGATACTCAGAACTCTGGAGTGACCTATCGAGCGCTGCTTCCAGCAACCCGATTCCCTCAGGCGTATGGCACTACGCGCTGCACACCTCTTGACATATAAGTCAAGCGGAGTCAGACAGAGCATAGTATCAAGAGCAGCCTGAGGGCAACTCTTCCTCACTCCAGTGATACTCAAAGAGGCAATCCGCTGAACCTTATCCAAGATTTTCCGTTGAAAACTCTTGTCTAAGGCACACCACCAGACAACACAACCATAAGTAATAACCGGTCTAACAATCGCCAGATATATCCAGCGAATGGCCCTAGGCGGAAGACCCCAGTTCTTACCTATGGAGTTCCTACACTGGTAGAAAGCATTCAGTCCCTTCTTCATTCTTTCCTCGGTGTTTCGTTTCCAGTTCAGCTTACTGTCCAGGACAACACCCAAGTACTTGACCTCAGAAGACAACGGCAGCTCCCTACCAGCTAATCTTGGCAGCCTGAAGGTTTCAATTTTGTACCTACGCGAGAACAGAACGAGATCCGTCTTATTTGGATTTATCCCCAGGCCACAGTTCGTTGCCCAAGAGGATAAAATTCCAAGAGCAGACTCCATCAGTTCTCCCAGCGTCGGCAAAAATTTTCCACCCACAAGAATAGCCACATCGTCGGCATATGCCACAACCCTAAAGCCCCTACTTTCCAGGAGCCTCAGACCAACATTGGCGACCAAGAGCCACAATAGAGGGGATAGGACACCCCCCTGTGGTGTACCCCTGGTCGCACGCTTGACGATAGAACATCCACCCAGATTCGATCGGATTAGTCTGTTACCCAACATGTGGGCGATAAACCGCACCAGAAAATCTGGGGCATGTATATCCCTTAGTGAATTCTCAATAGAAGAAGTGGTAACATTATTGAAGGCCCCCTCTATATCAAGGAAAGCCGACAGTGTGTACTCACCCCTAGCCAAATTCGCCTCAACAAAACCTGTCACATCATGAAGAGCACTCTCAACTGACTTACCCTTAATGTAAGCATGTTGCGACCTACTCAACAAAGACCGGTCCATGTTTGACCTCAAATATAGATCGATAAGTCTCTCCAAAGCTTTCAAGAGAAAGGATGAGAGTGATATCGGTCTATAATCCTTAGGGCCGATGTGACTGGGTTTACCAGCTTTTGGTATAAAAACCACGAACACATCTTTCCAACCATCAGGTATATCACACCACCGGAGACAGTCCCTATACACGTCCACCAGATATTCGTGTAATATATCACCAGCATGCTGAAGTAAAGCCGGAAAGATACCATCCGGACCAGGCGATTTAAACGGCTCAAAGCTATTAATAGCCCATTTGACCTTATCCCTGGTAATGATATCCTCCAAAACGCCAACATCACAGAAGGGATCAGCTACACCCAATGGATAGCTTACTGGATCCTCACAATCCTATCCTAACTTAAGAGTGTATTGTTCTTTTGTGTTCTTTCTTAATTCCACAGTGCATACTTGGAAGATGCGCTTAGAACACTGTTAGGCACTATCATTACAGTATTTTCCGAGTATATTTGTTATAAAACAAGCATTTGAAGGTTTCTCTTTGGATTGCAGTAGGACGGTATTAACTAATATTATGTATACAAGATATGCTTGAATAAACCTATGTTGTCTTGCGGCTTAGTCTGATTGCATCATTTTCAGCACCTTGTTTCACTAACATATCTAACAGGGCAATTAACAAGGCCTTCTATATTTTAAGATCGCCTGAATCACCAATCAGATAGTATGCTCACGCCTGTTTTGCTAGTTTTTATTAGTCAATTTAAAAAATTTCAACTACTTTTATAGCAGTTGGGTTGGATGCTTTGCGGACGTAGGAAATTTGGTAAAGCTGTAAAGACAATAATTCCTGGGTCTGACGTTCTTTTTTCCAGGCCTTTGGCCTATTATGTTATGGTTATGTCGTAATGCGTTGACTTCTTAGACGTTGACTTATTAGATCCTGCCACTCATGTATAAAATTAACACACACAACATAGGTTAGGTTAGAGGACGTGTACTTGTCAAATGAGACAAGTACAATAATCGGTGGTCAAGTTGACCCCAAAACGTCTGTTTAATGATGGATGTTTTTTCACTGGTTCGTTTGTCTATTGTACTTTTAATTTGTTTTAAAGAAAAAATGCTTTTGTTTTTGTTGTTTTTGGAATTTTAATTTTGTTGATTTTATTAAATTCAATGTTTAGTTCTTATGTGTTTTTTATGTTATTTTATTTACAAAATTGTTTTGTCTGATTTTCACTTTGTGTCTTTATTTTATGTTTTTACTTAAATTTAATTTGTGTCTTTATTTTATGTATTGTTGTATTTGCAAATCTGTTTTGTCTTTAAATTGTTCACACTTTAATTTTCTATGTATTTGTTTTTGTTTTTTGTTTTCAATTTGTTTCACTTTTTGTTACTTATGTTTATTGTTCTGATCTTTGTCGTCTTGCTGTTGAAACTAGAGTGTCCGTATGATAAAAAGATCTTAATGCTAGGTAGGTAACGAAGAAATTGTAATGAAGAATATAAGAGAAAACAAAGAGAACATAAAAATATAAAAAAGAACCGCTAACTAATTTACAGGGTGTTCCTTCCTGATGTGAACGTTGAACATTCCGGCCCCCATGCCTCGGTGAAATCTACCGCAGGTTTTGAATGGGTCCTGTTTGTAGGTTGTGGGTCGGTAAGTTTTGAATCCTCATTGTGAGGTTGTTGACAGATATGGCACCATGATGTACATAAACGTATACCGAAAGAAAAATGCCAATGTTTGGGGCGTTGAGATTGTTGGGATGCCATACCTGTAAGTATAAAATTAGAACAATATTAGTGTATGTAAATGATCAGGGGTTATACTAATTTGCAAACAAAACCACAATTTTGGTAATTGGTCTGGTGATGACTCCATTTTTTGTTTTGATGTCTACAACTCTACAGTTTCGGTCAGGTCCAAGATAGGTTTTGATGATTCGACCCATTTGCCATTCATTGGGTGGCAAGTTGTTGTTTTTGATGACTACCAGGTCGTTGATTTTAACATTGTCCCTTTGAATCTTCCATTTGTATCTGCGTTGAAGTTCGACCAAATATTCGGACTTCCATCTTTGGCAAAATGAGTGGTAGATGACCTTCAAGCGTTTCCAGCGGTTGATGAGAGTCAGATTTTCACTGCTTACATCTGGTTCAGCTGGGGTCAATAATGCACTACCAATAAGGAAGTGTCCAGGGGTCAATGGATTAAGGTCATTTGGGTCATCGCTAGCAGGACTTAAGGGTCTAGAATTTAGGCACGATTCTATTCGAGTAAGAATTGTAGATAGCTCTTCAAACGTGAATTTTAAGTTCGGTATCATTTTTTTGAGGTGTGTTTTTAATGATTTTACACCGGCCTCCCAAAGGCCGCCCATGTGTGGGGCTCCTGGAGGAATAAACTTCCAGTTTAGGTTTTGATGACTAAAATGATGGATCACTTGATTTTGAAGAGTCTTTATAAATTCTAGACGGTCTTTTCTGAGTAGTTCTGCTGCTCCGACGAAATTTTTCCCATTATCTGAATAAATGAGTGCGGGACATCCACGTCTTCCTATGAAGCGGGAAAATGCTGCTAAGAACGATTGGGTCGATAAATCACTTGCTGCTTCAAGATGTACAGCTTTTGTGGCGAAGCATACAAATATGCAAATGTACCCTTTTGTAATGAGACACGCTCGGCCTGTGAAATTTTTGATGTCAAAAGGTCCTGCGTAGTCTAATCCAGTTGTAGCAAAGGGTCTTGATAATGTTGTACGTTCTGGTGGTAATGAAGCCATGATTTGATTTTGTGTGTGTTTTTTGTACAAAACACAAGTTTTGCAGTTGTGAATTACGCTTTTGACCAAGGGCTTCAATCTGAATATCCAATATTCTGTGCGTATGACTCGAGTCATTAGTTGGTTTTCTCCATGAAGGGTAATTTTGTGTGTAAATTCAACTAATAGTTGTGATAACTTCGAGTTATGAGGTAGCAATATTGGGTAACGTTCATTGTATGTTAATGCAGGTGATTGCGCGAGTCGCCCATTGGCTCTAATAATGCCATGGCGATCCATGAAGGGATTTAAGGTCAAAAGACTGCTGTGTGGGGATATTTTCTGTTTGAGTTTCAAATGTTTGTACTCATCTGGAAAATGATTTTGTTGAGTCCATATGATGAGTCTATGTTTGACGAAATCTATTTCTTCTCGTGTGATTTCTACTGAAGATACGCGAAGATGGGTTCTGTTGCTTCCAGTATTTCTCCATAATCGTATGACATAAGCAAGCACTTGAAAGGCGCGTGATAGGTCTGAAAATCGATTTAATGGGTCTTCGCGTATTGTGGTTGTAAATGCTTTTACAGTTTTAGCTTCTAGGTTTGTGTCACCTGTTTGTGTTGGTATCGGCCATTGATTTTTAGGCAATTTTAACCAGGAGGGTCCAAACCACCATAGGTTGTGGTTTTCCAGTTCCTGTGGAGTACATCCTCGGCTGGCTACATCTGCTGGTTTATCTTTTGAATCGATGTGTTGCCAATTTTGATTTCCAACCTTATCTAGGATTTCAGAAACACGATTTCCAACGAAAGTGTTCCATGAGCAAGGAGGTTTCTTTAACCAGGACAGCACGATTGTTGAGTCGGTCCAATAATATGCCTTAATATTTTGAATCTGAAGATTTGGTATAATTCCACATGCAAGGTTTGCCAATAATACGGATCCACAAAGTTCTAAGCGGGGCAAAGATATTTGCTTAATGGGAGCTACACGTGTCTTTGAAGCCAGAAGAAATGTGAATACTGAGTTTTCTGATTGTATTCGAACATAAAGAGCTGCTGAATAGGCTTTTTCTGAGGCGTCACTGAAACCGTGAATTTCCACATTACAATTCGGGCTAAATTGGATCCAACGGGGAATTTTCAATATATTTATTGTGGGGCAGTTTTTTATGAATTTTTGCCACTGTAGACAAGTCAAGGGTTTTAGTATGTCATCCCAGTCGACTTTATCTAACCAAATCTTTTGCATAATTAATTTTGCTTCTACTATTATTGGGGCTATCCATCCAAAAGGGTCAAAGAATTTGGCAATTGTAGATAAAACTTCTCTTTTTGTGTAGTTTTCTTTTAATTCGACTTCTGGTGCGGTGAATGTGAATGAATCTGAAGAAATGTTCCATTTGATTCCAAGAGTTTTTGTTCCAGTGTTTTCTGACAAATTTAACCAATCGAGAGGTAGTAGGGTCTCATTTGGTAGATCTTGTATGACTCGTGGGTCATTTGATGTCCATTTCATCAGCTCAAATCCAGCGGATTTTAAAACTGTTGTAAGTTCTTTTCTAGATGTGATGGCGTCGATTAATGTGTGACCACCTGCTAAAACATCGTCCACGTACATGCTTTGTTGTAGAATTTTTGATGCGAGAGGGTGAGTTGATTTTACATCTTCTGCTAGTTGAAGAAGGGTTCTAATGGCCAGAAACGGGGCGCAGTTGACTCCAAAAGTTACTGTCAGGAGTTCGTAATCCTCAATAGGATCCTTTTCTGTTTGCCGAAGTAATATCCTTTGATATTTGGTTTGAGTCGGATCAATGAGTATCTGTCGATACATTTTTGTGATGTCTGCGTTGTACACAAAACGGAAGAATCTCCACTTCAGTATCAGATGCACTAAGTCCTGTTGAAGTATGGGTCCTGGATATAGTATGTCATTCAAACTCTTTCTGTTTGAAGACGGGCTCGAAGCGTTGAAAACTACTCTAATTTTCGTTGTCAACCGTTCGGGTTTTATTACTGCATGATGCGGCAGGTAATAATTTGGGTTTGTGTTGATTTCCAGGGGAGAAATTTTCCTCATATGTCCTAACTCGAGGTACTCAACAATTACTTGGTCGTATTGTTTTTTGAGTTCGGGTTTCTGGCTAAGCGTGCGTTCCATTCTCAAGAACTGTGCCATCGCTATGTTTCTCGAAGTTCCTATTTCTTCGCTATTTTTGAAGGGTAGGGTAACTATATACCTTCCTTTGTCGTTTCTTCGTGTTGTCGACATGAAATTGTTTTCGCAAAATGTGTCCTCATCTGACCTCAAAACCCGTTTTGGGGTTTCCTCCACCTCCCAAAAGCGTGTGAGGATTCGATCAAGGGACGTAGTGTTGTGTAGTGACACTGTTGTACTAGGTTGTGTCTTTGTTGAAATTGGTCCCCCCACAATCCAGCCAAATACTGTTTTTTGTGCCAAAAGGGATCCAATAGACCGCATCGGTGTGTCCATGCAATATATTGAGTGGCCTAAGTCGAGGCCTATAAGCAAGTCGATGGGTCTGCTCTGATTGAATTGAGGATCTGCAAGTTCTAGTTTAGCAGTCTCATTGAAATGTTGCAAATCTAAAGTCTGTGGTGGTAAATTAGATGGAAGAGTCTTTAGGACTGGTGCCCAGACTTCTAATTTAAACTGTGAGTCCACCTTGGAGCAAAGATTGAATAAGCATGCTTTGGTTGATGTCTCTGAAACTGTTTGACTCAACCCTGTAACATGAACTAAATTTCTCTTGGTGGGTAAATTTAGTTTATTTTTCAACTTTTCTGACTTAAAAGTTGATTGTGAACCAGGGTCGATGATTGCTCTTGCCTGGTACTTTTCGCCTCTAGTTTCGATCAGTACAATTGCAGTAAATAACAAGGTTTCTTTCTCATTGGGAGACTGATTGCAATGTTTGCTCTCTTGCAGTGTCAAGGAAGTGATATTTGGTATGGAAAAGCTTGATGCTGATGTGGACTGTATATTGTTGTTTTGTGTCGCGATGCTCCTGCTAGATTGGGTCGCGTCACAATTCTGAACTAAGTTTTGGGTTTCTGATCCCTTATGTAACAAAGTGTTATGTCTTTGCTTACATAATCTACAACTAGATTTACTTTTACAGTCCTTAACACTGTGGTCAATAGAGAGGCAATTGTAACATGAATTTGTGACCTTTACAATGTGAATTCTGTCGTTAACGTTCTTCTCTAAGAACTTGGGGCAAGACCACAATTGGTGAGACTCTTTACAATGTTGGCATTTGTAATTTGAGTCATTTTTTTGTGCCCTATTTGTTGTCAAAGATTTTATATTTTTCGACCCAGTTTCATTTTGGGTCGTGTTTATGTGAAAGGTGTGAACTCGTTTTGGCTTAGATTCAAAATTATCTCTTCTATGTTGTTCTGATTTTGTGACCCCAGGGACATTTTGGGTAAATTTATTTCTCGAAACGATATTTTCTACGGATTCTAAAGTTTTGAACTTATGGGTCAGAAATTTGTCGAATTCAGTCCAGGTGGGGATTTCCGCGCAGTCTTCTCGAGAATTCTCAAACTCCTGCACCAAACTTCTCGGAAGTTTTTGAGAACAAATATATATTAGGAACGACTCCCATGTTCCTGTGTCGACGCCTAACAGTTTAAGGGTCTGTCTACAATCATTTATTGTGCGCTGTAGTTTTTTAATTGATGAACCTGCATTTACAGTTGCATGAGGGAGGTCTAAAATTATCTTGTATTGTTCATTAACCTGCATCCATTTGTTTTCGTAACGGTCCACCAAATTCCTCCAAGCAAGGGTGAAGCCGTCATTTGTCAAGGGTGCGTGAGCAATTATCTCCCTTGCCTCGCCGCCAGTTTTTTGGGTCAAGTAGAATAATCTCTCGACATTACTGAGTTTTGAGTTTCTGATGTATATAGCCGTAAATAAATCACGAAAACTGGGCCACAATTTATAATCGCCAAAAAATATATCGGTATCGCAGGGAGGGAGTCTTATTGACAAACTTTCATTTTCCTGAGGGATGGTCGATTGACGTTCTGTTTTCCCTAAGGAGTCAGATAGCACCTGAATTTCCGCGTTAATAGACGACAGACACCTTTTGTATGCCGATAGAGTTTGTTGGTATCTTTCCCTAAGTTTCTTCATATCCATTGGTTTATCACCTTCCATTTCTATATCTCTGCATTCCTCATAGGACCTTTTCACCTGGGTCCAGAGCGAGTCTAATTCTACACGTAGAACTTGTAATGCGTGAATATTATCCTCAGCATGACTTGACGAAAAAATACTCTCAAATTCGATTAAATCGTCAGTGCAATTGGAAAATTTTTTAAAAGCCATATTAAAATATTTATTTGAGGAGAGGTGATTAAATTTCGGAATAATTGGGTCAAAAAATGCCTGCTAGCGATTTAACAGCCAGTAATAAAGAAACAAAATATTATTTATTAATTCCTAATTTGAAATGAATTTTCCCCGGAATTATTTTCTTTTGGGCTCGTTGGTAACCCTTTTTTTGTTATTCTTTCGTTGTCTTCTTTAAACCGTTTTTAATGTTTGTTGTTGTTCATAAATATTCAGTATATATATATGTTGTAAATGTTTTCTTTACTTACTGTTGTTGTCGGTTTTTTATTACTTGCTGTTGTTGTTGATCTTGTAGTAGCTTTGATGAATTTTTTCAACTGCTGGGTCTGTGTCAAATGTTGTTGATTTTTTAACGGCACTGATCTTCCTTTCCTTTTTTTTTTTGTTGTTGTTTTGTTTCCACTCTGCTTGTGGATTCTATTTTTTCCAAAAAAAATTTAACTGTTCTTGGCCCGTTATGTATTTTGTGTATTTTAATATTTTTCACTTTTTAAGAAACTTTTTGTTCTTGTAAAATACACTTCACTTTATTCCACTATATACGGTTCGAAGTGACCAAAAAATGTTTAATGATGGATGTTTTTTCACTGGTTCGTTTGTCTATTGTTCTTTTAATTTGTTTTAAAGAAAAAATGCTTTTGTTTTTGTTGTTTTTGGAATTTTAATTTTGTTGATTTTATTAAATTCAATGTTTAGTTCTTATGTGTTTTTTATGTTATTTTATTTACAAAATTGTTTTGTCTGATTTTCACTTTGTGTCTTTATTTTATGTTTTTACTTAAATTTAATTTGTGTCTTTATTTTATGTATTGTTGTATTTGCAAATCTGTTTTGTCTTTAAATTGTTCACACTTTAATTTTCTATGTATTTGTTTTTGTTTTTTGTTTTCAATTTGTTTCACTTTTTGTTACTTATGTTTATTGTTCTGATCTTTGTCGTCTTGCTGTTGAAACTAGAGTGTCCGTATGATAAAAAGATCTTAATGCTAGGTAGGTAACGAAGAAATTGTAATGAAGAATATAAGAGAAAACAAAGAGAACATAAAAATATAAAAAAGAACCGCTAACTAATTTACAGGGTGTTCCTTCCTGATGTGAACGTTGAACAACGTCCTTAAGATGAGAGGATTAATAAAGTGGATAGGAAAAAGGAGAGGAAGTAGGAAAGAGAGAACAGGATGCGGAGGAATTACACAGACCAACAAACACACAAGGGAGAGAGCGACTACACTAATGAATGAACAGCTAACCTGTTCTTACACTGTCTATAGCAAGCCATAGATACCTAGAAACATAACAAACCGATCCATTGCCACAACGCCACTGCTCTTTCCCCTTGACCCATCCATTAATGAGGCCTTAGAGGTGGCAGATTGGTGGATCAGGATCAAATATTAACTCGCCCTCAGAAAGCGAACCTAACCTAGCGAGAGCATCTGCCGTCTCATTACCGAGTATTCCGCTATGACTCGGAACCCAGCATAGACGGATTCGCTCTGGTCCAAAAGCCTTTAACGACTCCTTGCACTCGCGAACGAACCGTGATTTGCACCAGACCGACACAATGGCAATTAGGGCAAACTGACTGTCAACGAAGATCATGTACGATTCCGAAACCGAAGCGGCCTCAATAGCCTGCAAGATTGCGAAAAACCAGCTATGGCCTCAATAGCCTGCAAGATTGCGAAACACGCTACAGTCATTAAACACAAACAACATAAGTAGTGTGAGGAACTAGGTCTTAATCCTAACTAAAGTTTTGTAATGACCAATTATGTGTGTATGCTAAGCGACTAATAAAATAAAATGATCTGAATTTATTGTTGTACAAAATATAGCTCTTGGGTTTTTTGATCTTCACTGAGTGTCATACGTAAAGATAAAATGAAAATGCCATCGTAAAGGAACTTGAAACCAGTTAGTTTTGCTGTGGAATTTAAACTTTTTTTATTTGAAAATTGTTTGAAATTCTTAGTTTTAAAATTTTCTATACATTTTTCATACCTTTACCTTATTCCCCACTATCTTCGTGTACGTCCATTAAAATTTCATCATAATATGATTCTTCGATATTCATGTGCCAGCTTGAATTATTTTATATTCTTGTAACTTGTTATCATTGTTTTTTGTTTTTCAATATTCCTGTCTTGTCAAAAGAGTTGGCATTTACTTGTTTGTGGTAAACTTTGCATTTACGGCAAATGATCTGCAAAAAAAAATATCAGAAAGGAACTATTAGACTGGTCAAAAGTTCACTTGCAAAGTAATAAATCGTTTTAAATAAATTTGTAAAACCATACTGTATGTGGACATGACATAAGAATGAAAGACAAAAACAATAATTTTTTGGTAGTAAAATTGACTAACAACGCCCACTACGTAGTATATATGAATGTGCACAAAGGAAAAAAGGAAAAAAAATTGTCATAAAAATTAAAGCTCAGGCTTAAACTATAAGCCCATACATACACATCTATTCATTTATGCAATTTATAAAAATCTGGAGTTTTTTTTATTTCTTTCAAACACTATTGAAAATATAGACTACAAAAGGACACAAAAAAAGAGGAGTATAAATAAAAAGGATATTAAAAGAAAAGAAAAAAAAAACTATATACACATACAATATATCACTTTCAGTCATGAAAATGCATTGCACAACTAGCATAGGCAGATACAAGAAAGAATGATGGTCTATTGGACGGACAAACTACGAAATATTGACATATTAAAGCACGTGTCTTTGGTGTTATTTTACCGGAAGGCTGTGCTTAACACCCTCACTGTTTTTGCATTTTTTTGTTTCCTATCTTGCTCAAGCATAGACCAGCAAACATTAACTTTCAGTTATAGAGACATCTACACCACCGAATATAAAAGTAAAGATTTATTTTAGTGAATATCCTTTTAAAGGCTTATTTATACGAGGATCGAGCAACTATTTTCCACAATAATTTATCCATTTTCTGTCCGTTAGTCATTAGGTTCCTTGTAATGAAGATTAAATGCATGAAGAGGTCTGCGTCAAAATGGTCTTAGGATGATAAGCCGATGTGAAAGTGAAAGATGTGTCTCGAAAGAGACAATTTTATCTTTCTAGTGCCAAAAGAATCATTCTAGTAGAGAGTTCTTCACTCAGGTGCGCCATTTAAAAGTTTAAATTTAAAAGCGAAATAAAACAAAAACGGTTTTTGCTTATTAACGTACTCTCCAAGATGAAAATGAGCTTCAGCCGAAAAGAGTTTTTTTTGGTAAAATCGACATCATCGTGCAGGATCTCGTGGGCCCACCTATCGAAGCGAAAACGAAGCGGATGATCATGCGGCTTCAACTCTTAAACCAATTGAACTTTGTGAGGCTTCATACCGAGATCTTTTCGCAAAATTCGACGTATTCTGGTGCGTGAAATATTCAATTCATGAGAACGATGTCGATGTTGATGGACTCTCAGCCACAGTTTTGATATTTTCGGGTGTACGTACTATACGAACATGCTCACGTCTGGGCGCATGAACAATGGGACTAGTTTCACGACCTTTAGCAATAAACTTGCGTATACCGGGCACTGTTAGTCTTTCTCTGCGACCAAAGTTTGTACAACATTTTCGTACAATTTCCGACCAAATGTCTTTGTTTTGGAAATTAATTTCCAATAAATCCTAACGTTGCTCAAGCGTAAATCAATGCATTACGTTCAGTAGAGATAACATAATGAATCTAGTGACAGAATAGAATGACATAGGTATTGCCAGATTCGAAATCACCGATGGTTCAAATTTAAACCGATAGATGGCCCACCCGATACTTATAGAATTTAATCGTATTATATTTCTAATCAGTGTTAGTCAAAGAGGACATTCCTTCCCGATTGATTCTCCAGTGGATCTTTATCTGAAAAATAATGTTGCATCAATGTAATACAGAAAGAATTCCATTTTCTTCACACATACCTCGTAAATGCATATTTTATACAACAATAATAAAAATGGCAACGATGTTGTGTGTCACTTTAGGAGCATTACTCACACAAACGCATGTATACATGCCTAGAAAACAAGAAACTTTAACTGAAACGTAACAACTAACGATTACCAACGAACCAGGCAACGATGAACGACATCATGTTAAAACGTTTGAATGATGGTTTAACGATGATAATACCTTCTGTCATGTGTGAGTGTGTGTGTGTCTCCATGTGTGGTGTGTGCGTTATAGGAGTCACATAGTACGTATGTCTTTATGCACTTGGGTTAGTGTGCACCATTAGTTAGAGAATAGACCGGAAGTTTACCAAAGGTTAGTACAAAGTTTAAGTGCATGGTTAAGTAGGACAGATTTTAAGTGTGAAAAAAATAACGACACAAACTGCTGCTGTTACCGGCTTTTGCTGTGTTTTATTTTTCATCTTTTTTTGTAATTGAAACGTTGTTTTAAACTGTGATATGATTGGGCATATAAAAACCAGAATAAGGAGAATATTGCTGACAATTAAATTAAAACTTTGGAAATCAGATTTTTTAGAGTTCACGATAAAAAGATTTCAAAAGTTTTATAGAAGGTATGATGTTTTTATTTCTTCTTCTGCTGCCAGTCATATTAAAATCGTTTCTTTCGCTAGTTAGACGTATAATTTATTGACTGAGATTGACGTTCTACTATTCAAATTAATATCAGGAGTATTCTTTCAGGAGTATAGTACTTGAAAATGCCTGGTCTGTGCTAAAGTGTTCAAAAGTGGTTTTAGCGGCTTCCACACAGCTCCATGGGCAACACAAAGTCAATCGATAAATTTCTATAAGTTACAAGTGAGTGTCAAATCGGTTCATAACCTTGGCGGCTCATTTCACTTTAAAGTCTTATAATCTGGGTTGAAATCGAAAATGACTTGATGAGTATCGATCTAGAATTTGGTCTTTTTCTTGCGGTTTGTTGAGTTTGAATATGTTAAGTTTAGGAGTCTGGTCAGTCAGTTCTTCTGGGCCATGTAAATTTAGCAATTCAGAAAGATCGGTCAGAAAGAACAAAGACGTGTCGAAAATTACCGGACTTTGTTCTAACGTGTTTAATGAACTTAGTCTAGTAGGTAGTTTGTTGGTTTATTAGGCATGAGGCCTCGGTTCAAACCCCAGTCATCTCCACCAAAACCAGATATGAAAAAAAAGATTTCTACGTCGGCTTTATTTCAGCAGATTTCGGGCAAAATCTTTTAAAAAGTAAATAAAATTCCCATGAAAAATTTTTCAAAAAATCTGTCGTTCGGAGTCGACTTTAAACTGTAGGTCCCGACACTCATGTATAAAAATAACACACACAACATAAGTAGAAGCATTAGAAGCTAGGTCGTAATCCTGACTGAAGGGTCGCAATGACCAATTACGTATGTATGCATGTAATGCACCAACATAAAGAAACATTTTTAAATCTTCCTGAAAACATCTTAACCCCATAAAATAACGTTTCGTATATAGAATCCCATTGCGTTTAAAGTCGACATATTTTCTGCGTATATCAAAATAATCTCATAAAATGCCATTTAAGTTATTTAGGTCTGTTTCAAGGAACTGTACTGAAATGACAATCAAATTCTTTTTGGCGACATACATGAATATGGCTGGCTGGCTGTACGCTAAAAGCATTTAAAAGATTTAATGGGTTCTTCGCCACCATACTCCACCATATTAATACAGGCGCATTTATGCATCTACACGTATTACTCCTTTATTGATTATCTACAGGTTTTTGTGACACTGGGGTGACGTTATGGTTGTAGAGAATATATGCACAATCACATCCATGCAAACCCAAATGCTGTGGGATTGTTGAGTAACCCAAAAGACATGAGAACTTGACTGTCTATTTATCTTCTAGCTCGGCTGGCAACCTTTTTTGAATGTTTTGCATACACGGTGTTGTTTAAAATACAAAACATCACGTTTTTAATGTCATTTTTTTGTTTCATTCTTTTTTTTTTTTGGCATATTTTAGATTATTTTTTGTTTTTTCGTTGTGCATTTCTGTGACAAGAGTTTAAGTGTTATTTTCTGTTTTTATTTTTCTTAGGAGAAAAAAAATTTTCCGCATTTTCGTTATTTTGAAATCAAACAAAGAATAAAATGAATATCCTTGAAAATATTTAAATAATATTTTGCAAAATAAATATAAAGAAATTAAGGAAAACCCCGCAAATTTTTATTTTTATTTTGTCAAATTAGTTTATAAACTAAGAACCAACTATTCTTGGTCCAGTTTAGTTCCTGACACTTTTCAGTCCCAGCGTTTGATTCTTTCTTTTTCCTATCCTTCCTCTTATATTGGCTCATTAAACTCGTACTCTGTTATAAGCAGGTCAAAAATATCAGTATTTGATACCCGATTAATGCAAGTGAATGATCAGTAGTAGTCGCCGTAGCGTAGTAGGTAGTGTGTTGGCTTATTAGACATGAGGCCTCGGTTCAAATAAGAAAGAAATATTTTTAAAATTATGTTTTAATTATGAGAAATTAATTTACATATGATGTAATTTTAATACACATATTAATCGTTAACTCACCATATAAGGGTATAAATTTACCAATAATTAATTCATAATGAGATACATGTAACGTATGAGTAATATTAAATTCTTTTAATATCGTAGTCAACAAAATTCAACACTTATTTTATTGCAAACTTTTCAGAGTAATTATGGCAGTACATGCAGTATGGGTGCGTATAAGTAATATACATACGTTAAATAGAATTCAATATTAAGTATACGGATGAGTGATATTAGATTCTATTAATTCAGTATACAACAAACATTATTCTATTGCATACTTTTTAGAGCAATTACTCCAGTAAGATGGTATGGGTGGGTATGAGTAATATATTTCAAAGAGAATTCAATATAAAGTATACTGCGACATCAACTGGAAGGAATTTTTTAAAATGTTAACTTTTTCTATGTTTAATATTTTATACTCTATTGTTTCTTTTTCATTTAAAATTTTTAAATTTAAATTATTTGAAATTCAGTAAATTTTTTAAATTTCAAAAATAATTTCTTTAAAACACTCTAGGTTCATATTCCCTTTTAAGGTAATCGGATACATTTGCACAGAAATTATCTTAATAATCTAAATTATTTGCATAAGAAGTAAAAACAAAAAATAAAAAAGAAATTTATCGATACAAAATATACCTAAATACATATATATATGTAGAAATATTGTTACTTTCGATGTTCATACCTTAGAGAATAGCAATTAAATATAGATTGAGTTACACTCTTATAATTTGAAAAATTTATATCCATACATACGTATACAATTGCTTTCTTAATTTAAGTTACAAATAAATTGAATTTAATGGAAACGTATACATTTTGTAAATCCATATAATAAATTGTAAAATAATTTATTTTTAAAAATTCTTTACTTATGTGTAAAGTTTCTAAGCAAGAATAATATCAAATAAATATTAGTAGTAGTTTATTGCACATAAAAATCAAATAAAATGTTAAAAAAAAGTAGGAAAAAAATAGAGAAGGAAAATTTATGAACATACCTTTACCGTTTTACATTGCTAGACAGAAAAGGAAAATCGATTTTCATTTTTATTTTGAGCATACAAACGTATCTAAGCAAAAAAAGTATGAAAAGAAATATTTTATTTAAACAAAGAAATCATATTGAAATAACTCTCCATTTTTTTTTTTTTATATTTTAGTTTTTTTAATATTTGCAAAGCGCTTATAAATACACCCTTTTTGCAATAGCGCACGCTGTGTTTGTAAAGAGCCGGTGAGCAAAAAAGAAAAAAAAAACCAACAGGAGTAAATATTTCATAAAAATAAAATCTTTAACCCATTTTCGGTTTAAAGCGATTGTTTTTCTATTACACACTCTACTAAGCATTCAAACACAAAACTTTACATTGCAAAAGCTGTTGAGCAGCTCGTGCTCATGTAGTTTGTAGTGGATTTAAATTACCCTGCTTTATTGACGTTTCACAATTTCTTTGAAACTTAAAAAGTTTGTTTAAACTTAAAGGAATACAGAATGCAAACGAAAAAGTACAAGTGTTTGTAGTCGATTTTTCTTTTAATTTTAAATTTTAAACACGTATCGCAATCGAAATAAGCAAAAAGGGAAATGAAACAAAATTTTCTGTACTCTAACGGGTGGTTTTTCTGTTTATTTTTAGTCTTAAGTGTAATAATTAGATTGTCCAAACTAAGGGAACTTACTTTGGTTGAAATGTAGTTCCAACAAGCCGGTACCACAGTGGACATAACACATGATACCATGAACATGATGACAGGCCTCACGGCGGTTGCAAAGATTATGCGATTTGACAAAAAAAAAAAA
This sequence comes from Sarcophaga caerulescens, assembly GCA_927399465.1. NCBI lineage: Eukaryota > Metazoa > Arthropoda > Insecta > Diptera > Sarcophagidae > Sarcophaga > Sarcophaga caerulescens. Next base: position 50,683,381 of record OV656872.1, on the reverse strand, counting down.
AATATTTTTTCTGCAACAACAGCACAGCAATGAAAAATAACTGCTATAATGGGCTAATCACTTGTTTGACTGAAAGAAATCTAACTTATGAATATATAGGGTGGGCCATCTATCGGTTTAAATTTGAACTATTGGTTATTTCGAATCTGGCAGTGCTTATGTTATTCTATTCTGTAACAAAATTCAGTATATTATCTCCACTGAACGTAATGCTTCGATTTATGCTTGAGCAACGTTGGGATTTATTCGGCCAACGAGAAACTGCGCGATGATAGCGATTTAGCCAAAAAAATCATCTTTTCGGTTGCAGCTCATTTTAATCTTGGTACTGCAAGCAAAACGTACGTTTATAAGCAAAATTGTCGTATTTGTGGCTACAGAAGCCAATGCACCCATTATGAGCGACTGTTTGGTGAAGCTTAAGAAGCTGAAGCATCATTGGCCCATATTTCTTTGAAAATGAGGACGGCCCAACCATTACGGTCAATGGAGACACCTATCGCACTATGATATCCGAAATTTTTTTGTACCCGCTCTTCATGGTATTGATGTGAACGATGTTTGGTTACAACAGGACAGTCCAACTTGCTACACATCTCATGCAACAACCGATTTATTGCGTCGAAGGTTTGATGGCCGTTGAATTAGCCGAAATGGTGGTGTCAATTGTCAGCCAAGAAGCTGCGATTTGACACCGTTAGACTATTTTCTGTATGGCGCCGTTCAAGAAAAGTGTTATGCCGACAAACCAGACTCAATAGAGCATTTGGAGCCCAAGATTCGTGATGCCATTGCCGAAATACGACCCCATTCAGTCGAAAAAGTACTCGGAAATTGGTACGATCAAATGAGGTACTGTGGGTCCAGCCGTACTAATTGTACTTCACAATAAAAATATATTTTTATTTGAGTTTCAAAATGGGACATGGAAACATTCTTCACTGCCATGAACTGTGCAATCAAAACCAATGAAAAGTTTAGTATACCGACTTATGTAAAGGCCAGTTAGGAAAAAAGGGATAAAAACACCCGCATAAGTTTTGTGTTAATCCATGGCCTACATACACATATAATGACAAAATCTACGACCTAAACTGTATGTAGTCATACTAAATTGCTGTAAATGTAGTTATGTGCACTTTATTTTATGTTTTCACTATTTGTTGGCATATTTGAGTGTCTGTGTTAGTGTGCGTGTATGTGTAATAAAAATTAAGTGCCAAATATTGCTAAATGGAGCTAAAAAACACACAACCACTACCAACACACACAGAAACTCAAAACACAAATATACCAGCAAACATTATAAACCATGTGTAAGTGTTTTTACACACACAGTCGCAAACACAATAGTAAAAGAGAATGCGAGCGAAAGAGAGTGGAAATTGTTTAAATTTCTATATTTTAAGTGAAATTAGAGCAGCAAATAAAAATAATTCCGGGTATTTATATGAACATTTTATAAAATATTCGCAGGCCGAAGTTCTACCAACATTTACAAACAAATTTTTAAAGAGATGAAGAGCAGAGCAACACGAATTATTAGTAGTTGTGTGGAAAAATGTTTGAAATTATTTCTATTTAAAGCCCGTTTAAACTAATTTTATTTAATTGAATTTATTTTTTGTGCGGTATTATCGAATAATCAAAAAGTTTTATTTGTCTAATCCAGATAATAGAAGAGTAAGAGTTGAATTCTTTTTTTTTATTCTTTTAAATTTTTATTTTTATTTTTACCGTGTGGTTGAATTTAAAATTATAATGTAACGTGATAAAAAATATTGTACTGCAGTAAAAATTTTAACAAATTTAAATATATATACGGTGGGCAGCCCTATAAAGTTTTTATTTGTTTAACAACAAATTTGAAAGCCATGTGTTTGGAATAGAATAAATGAATCTTTATCCTTAATTTTCAACTTAATGGACACATAATTATGCAGGACTACAGAGACATTAATGTAACTGACGGCTAACATAATCAGTAATCTCCCAATCGCCTAAAGTATGGGAAACAATTCTGTCACGGTCTGACAAGTCTGTTTACCTGTCAAGCGGTCATAATAATTTTTATTTATCGATTGGACTAGTATTGAGGCTTTACGTGTGCAAGATACAAATTTTAAAAAATAATTATCAAAAATATTTTTTAAAGAAGTTTACAATTCTGTTTCGTTTAAGGGTTTACGGATTTTTAAAAATTAAAATTTCTTTTGAGTAATTCTGTTTCGTTAGGCATACATACACACACACACATAATTTACTCTGCAACCCTTCAGTCGGGATAACAACCTGGTTCTTCGCACCACTTATGTTCTGTGTGTTAATTTCGTAAATGAGTGGGGGAACCTACAGTTTAAAGTAGACTTTAGGCCATGACATAAATTATTTTGGTAAACTAGAGTGGCACTACCGATTGTGTGGACAAAACAATTGCACAAATCATAAAACAACTCTTCCGATTTTAAGATCTAGCATGCATCTTTCGCCCGGCAAATCCTGCATTGACCATGTAAATAATTTCAAAATTATTGCAGAACAGTTAGTGTCATGGAGGACATTGCTATTTTCATTCGAAAATACCTTTGATACGGCAATGTTTTGGAATGTAAAGATGAGACTTTACACAGGAATGTAGCATGAAAATCTACCAACTTAAAGTATTGGTATACTATCATATCTACTATTGAACTGCATCGCTTATGTAGCACTCTTCAAACTACAACACAATTAGAGGAAGAATTGTATGGTGAGAAGGCCTAAATCGAAGATGGTAGCCTATTATGTTAATCAGTTAGGTTAGGTTAGGTTAAAGTGGTAGCCTTGATGCCAAAAGCTCACTTGAACACGCTTAGCGTCCCGTTGTAACGCCACAGGTGAACGCAGTTTCTGTACTGACCAAGTTCTCCAAATCAGGGGAGAAGAAATTGATCAGCGCAAGGCCTGCATAAGTTAACCAGTACTTCATATGCAAACAACAACATGCAATAAGGAATGCATTGTTATATACATATGTTAACAAAAACAAATCACGGCGGTAGTAAATTCGTCCAATCGAATGCAGCATACAATTCAGTCGGTAATTTTTGGTATAGACTGAGTGATAGATCGGATACATGGTAAGGAAAATTCAGGTTGTTATCGTCCGGTAGGCTATTGAGTGAAACATGCTGGGAACTTGGCGAAAAATAAAAGCTGCATACTCTTGAAAACTGAACTGGAAAGCACAGGCAATCGAAACCTTGGAAAAATATATCCTCCCGGAGTAAAAATATTTTACTCATAGAAATAAACACAAATTAATCAAAGTTCGATGAGATAATTGCAGCCTCAAAAATACTTCGATTTCGTTAGTTCATCAATAAAATATTTCCGAGCGTTGCACATAATTGGTCATTACAACCCTTTAATCAGGATTACGAACTAGTTTTTCACACCATTTATGTTGTGTGCGTTATTTTTATACATGAATGGTGGGACCTACAGTTTAAAGTCGACTCCGAACGACATATTTATGAGAAACTTATCATGGCAATTTTATTTACTCTCAGAGTTTTTGCCAGAAATCTGCTGAGAGGAAGTCGCCGAAGAAATATTTTGTCATATTTCATTTAGTTGGAGATGCCTGACCTGGGGTTTGAACCGTGGCCTCACGTCTCATAAGTCAACACACTACATACTAGACCACAGCGACTTCTTTCTTTATAAGTGATTTTTTTATGTCATATTGGTTTTTAAACTATCACGTGGTAGGAGTTTGCTATCTGGGACTTAAAAGAATGACACAAATAACATAACATACATAAGGCTTATGATGCTTGACGTCAATCTGATCCATCATTAAAGAGCAGAAGGTGTTATAAAAGAGATGTTTAAAGTTTTTACAATATAAGTCTGGAAGTATGATCCTGACTTGAAATACATTTTTAAACTACTTATGTTGTATGTGTTAATTTTATGTATAATGTCGATTTTGAATGACAGATTTTTTTAAAAACATTTCATGACAATTTTTTTTACTCTCAGAGTTTTTCCCAGATATCTGATGACACAAATTGGTTCGAACCTAACATTTACTCATAGCAATCTCATACCATACATTTCATACACAGTATTTCTCCAGGGTTTTTATTTATTGCCAAATAAATACAATTTTGTATATGAGTTTCATAATTTACAAAAATATTACCTGTAAGTTATCCATCAAACGGGTATGTGTTTTTGTCTCGTATTAGAAGGTGTTCGACTGTGGACTGTATTTAAAGGTGTGGGGGGATGTGGCGACTCCTTGGAACCAAAAATTGGGTTCAGATTTCTGGCAAACAAAGGGAAAATTATCAAAAAATAAATGGTCCCAAATAAAAAATAAAAACAAGCAACACTTTCCTTTTTTGTTTACTTATTCCTTTTGTACACTGTGTTTTATTCACAATATATTCTTTTTCTTCACAATTTTCTTTCGTCACAATATTTTTTATTTATTCCAAAACTAAACAATGGCCGAATGCCTCAAAATTATAAAAAAAAAACCACTATTAAAGAGTTATTGATCCTTATGGATCCAATCAACGAATAAAAAAAAAGTTATTAAAAAAACAAGAAAAAGATTTAAATGCAAAAACAACTCTAATGTTAAAATATAAAAAAGCTTAATGCTACACGTCAGCGCCCTCTGTTGCCAATTTACCATCGTTTAAACAATCCTGTTTATGTCGCCAAGGATGGGAAGTTAGGACTATCAGACATAAACATGCCGGCGCCCTTGCAGTACTGCAATCAAAAGTAATCGCCTCCAAATCTATTTCTAGAGAATATAAATCGAGAAAAAAAGAAAAACTTTAGTATTAGTGTAAACATCATAATAAATTTCACCAAATTTTTTGGCAGCTTGCAGCCATTCCAATTATGATCTGCCAGCCAGGAAAAAGTTACAATGGAAAGATATATTCAGGAATAAGTATCATGGTATAAAATTAGGTATCGAATTCTTGAGTCTTATTGTTCCACTACCAAATCGGAACTAGAGCTTCCGACGAACTAGGTCTTCTGCTCTCACGACCATTGAACGAACTAGGTTCCCTGGTGGATTATTAGGACGAACGAGGTCCGATATTTTCCTTGTCTAGTGGGCGGGTGGTCCTCTTCGATGCTTCGGTTTTCTAGTCTAACCTTCCTAGGGACAGACGGACTAGGTCTATTGTCCGGTAAACGGAAGGTTTAACTTCAGCAGCCCATATTCCCACAAGTCCACCAGGTATGATCATGGCTCAAGCAACCTTACAATTCATCGCCTTCGACATCTTCATCCCTCTTAGATCTCCTCGGGGTACCATGATACTATAAGCTTAAGTTGTCCATCAATTCTTCGCTGGAAGAATTACAAGACTTTCAATCGGCCTTGTAATTGTCCCACGTTCAGTTTCCAAATCCACAGCTTTCACGTAACCATTATCATCCAAAAGCAAATTACGGGCGCGACCTAAACGCCATCTAGTGGTAGGCCCTGTACCTTCTCTAATGGCTGCTGTGTTACCAACTTCAACATAATTCCCTACATATTGGCGGTAGGCCATTCTACGAATACTGGAGTGGGGCCTAGGTCCACTTCGCAGTAATTCATTAGCTCGACCATTCGGCTTCACGATTTTCCCAGATTTTCCGCTGACCTGTATTCTCGCGTAACCTGACGCATAAGTTAAGAGCTTCTTCGAATGCATATCTGGTAAAGGCCCGGTCACAATCCAGCCAAAAACGCTTTCCTGTGCCATTAGGTTCCCAAAAATGTTCTTCTTGACGCCTTTCAATAAGATGTCAGGGTATATGTCACTACCAATAAGAATGTCAATGTGACCGCCTTTATCGAATTTCGGATCAGCCAATGAAATCCCCGAAAAGGCTGCTGATCTCGAAATATCAACCGTTGAATTTGGCAACATGCCAGTCAATTTGGGTAATACGAAGCCCGTTGCATTTACCCTTAACCCATCATCCAAAAGCGAAGTCAGGACAAACGAACATTGTCCCTGAACTGTGCCCGTAGAAGGTCCGTTCAAACCCGAAACCTTGGCATTCATCCGAACTGTTGGCAATCCTAATTTTTCTTGCAACCTTTCCGAAATAAAAGTTGCCTGAGATCCGGAATCTATCAGGGCCCTAGCCTTAAACGTTTGCCCTCGATGGCAAATACCAACTACCGCAGTTCCCAAAAATATCTGCCTCGATGTAGCAGCAAAACAATTTTGGACCGCACCACTCGACTCGACTGCACTGCTAGAAACTGGCGCATCCAAAACGCCCATTCCCGAAGAGGATCTAGACACCTCCCGATGCAGTAGTGTGTTATGTCGCAAATTGCAGACTGAACCACTCAAATTTTGCCTGCATTCATTTAACCTATGATCAACCGCAAAACAGTTAATACACAGGTTGTTCCGCTTTACAACCGAAAATCTTCGCTCAGGTGACAAGTTCAAGAATTTTGGACAAATGTTCACTAAATGATCTCCTAAGCAACAAAAACAAATCTCGGTTGAAGACCGAGTAGGAAAAGATCGAATACCCCCTCTCGAACTAGAAAGGGCCCGAGGGGCTGACCTAGAATTACAATTATCCACTGACTCAAAATCCCGAAGGTCAGCTATGGTTTCCAAAGACTGAAACCGCGAAGTCAAAAAATCATCCAAATCTTTCCATTTGGGAATCTCCATTTTGTCCCGAATTGTCTGCTCCCATAGTGACAAAGTTAGTACGGGCAATTTTGTGGAGCAGAGATATACGAAAATCGGATCCCAATTAGAGATATCAATGTCATGCGTCCGAAGTGCCGATATCGAATTATTTATATCCCGCTGCAACCTTTTGATATCCTGGGCTGCCTCGGATTTGACCGGTGCGAGTGTGAACAACACTTTCAGCTGAGAGTTCGCCAGAATTCTCCTATTCTCATACCTATCTTTCAGGTTATTCCACGCCTCCTGAAATCCATTACCAGTCAGGGGAGATTTCTTAACAATCTCCAAGGCTTCACCACGCGTGAACTGCCTCAAATAAAAGAGTTGCTCAACTGGGGAAATACTAGCCCCGTTCACGTAAACAGCAGTGAACATGTCGCGAAAGGATGGCCAAGATTTATAATCTCCATAAAAAACCTCCATGGTACAAGGGGGCAGCTGCATGTTATGCCGCATGCGGTTCTCGCTGCCTTGGCTATTTGGCACTGACAGCTCAGATCGATTGACAAAAGTCTGAGAGAGCTCACTTATTAGGGCAGCTACAGTAATGTATCCCAAACGACAATGGCCGAAAAGTTCCCGTGCTGCCTTTCGATCACCTTCTAAGTCCTCCTCATCTCCTGTGGCAAAGACTTCATAAGCGTCTTTGACCTTTGTCCATAGCAACTTAAATTCTTCCATCTGAATTTCTATAGAGAAGGCCGTATTACCTTCATGAGTTGCGTTAAATTCCCTTTTAAAATCTAAAAACATTTGGGCAAATGTTTCAAAAGTCAATAATTTTCTTGACTTGGGCATATTGAATTCGAATCCCAAAAATTGATCAAATTTACAGAGTATATTATACACGCCTAAATATAATACTTCACGTTCAAGTGTAACGGAAAACTTAAGTCAGGAAACAATGGAAGGACAAAATTCTATTTCAAAATATTCAAATTTTCTCAACGAAAAAGGAGAAAAATTATACCTCCGACACCTTGGTTATATAATCGAATTGATACCGCGACCACCTTGACGTTTAATAACGAAATTGATATTGAAAAGTTCGCTAATATACCGACATATATTACGCGCAATTCAAAATTGAGCCAAAAGGACGAGTTTCCAATGGCAAAGCTCCGATAATCAAAAATTAAAGTGCAAAAGGGAAAAAATATCCAATAAATCGCGATATATTTTAATTTAATAGAAAGTTAAAAGTAATATTAAAAGTAAAAGGACCAAAATGTCAAAAATACGAAACGAAACTCACAAATAGATTTCGCTGAGTTATTCAATTGAAAAATTTAATAGCAAAATTAAAATTTATATTCAATTAAAGATCGATTGAAAAATTCTGATCTATCAATAGAAAAATAATTAACATTTATTTGTGGCTATCTCTGTCATGTTAAAGGTGGATTTCAAGGATCGTTAATAATGGTAATAGACTTTGCTATTTCCACAGCCACTATTACCAATTATCAGTATTACATCAGACAATTATCAATCTGGGTTGTTGTACTCGATTTTCAACTGATCCTTCGATTCAAAAATTAATTTAATTTAACCCAAGACAAATGAGATTAACAGTGTATAATAAACCACTTAGGTTTTGATATCCGATAAATTACTAAAGTATGTCCGTGCTATGGAAATTATAACACCAATACTTTATTAATCTATACACTGTTATACTATATACAAGTAAAGTTCTGTTAGAATAAACAACAAAACTTTACAAGTATATGAAGCACCACCAAATAGAAACTTAAAAAAGGAAAACAAAAACAACTTTACCTTGTTTAAATTGGTGGCATAAAAACAATCAAAAGATTCCAAAATCCGGGTCGTCTGGACCAAATGTTCGACTGTGGACTGTATTTAAAGGTGTGGGGGGATGTGGCGACTCCTTGGAACCAAAAATTGGGTTCAGATTTCTGGCAAACAAAGGGAAAATTATCAAAAAATAAATGGTCCCAAATAAAAAATAAAAACAAGCAACACTTTCCTTTTTTGTTTACTTATTCCTTTTGTACACTGTGTTTTATTCACAATATATTCTTTTTCTTCACAATTTTCTTTCGTCACAATATTTTTTATTTATTCCAAAACTAAACAATGGCCGAATGCCTCAAAATTATAAAAAAAAACCACTATTAAAGAGTTATTGATCCTTATGGATCCAATCAACGAATAAAAAAAAAGTTATTAAAAAAACAAGAATAAGATTTAAATCCAAAAACAACTCTAATGTTAAAATATAAAAAAGCTTAATGCTACACGTCAGCGCCCTCTGTTGCCAATTTACCATCGTTTAAACAATCCTGTTTATGTCGCCAAGGATGGGAAGTTAGGACTATCAGACATAAACAGAAGGTATTAACATTACATTAAAAAACTTTCGAATACTTTTTAAATGACCCAATCAATATTTTACATACTGCATACAAGGTTAAAATAATTTAAAATACAAAAAAAAGAATGGAGGATAAATGAATAACTTTAATAGCCTTTAAAAATTTGTTTTTTTTAAATACAAATGCACAACTAACTTAAATAAACTTTTATTTAAATTTGTACTAAAACCCTTAATTTATCCATATTTATTGGTCAGAAGCTCTGTCTTTTATTCCTCATTTTGGTCTTTCAATAGAGAGAGAGAGAGAGACCTTAAAAGTTTTAAAATAACCTGACCATGGGCGTAAATGAATGCACGATTGTTTTATAGATTTGACCAACGATAAAACTGGTGTCATCTGTTAAACTACAGCCGCGTTTATGCATTCATTTAAAATATTCACACATGCAGTTGGTCTGAATACAAAACTTTTAAAAATAAAAAAGACGAGTAAAACAATCTACAGAGTTGGAATAAAACAATGTCCTTTCATACAACAATGTTGAAAGGTAAAAAGTACTATGTACATACATGGATGTATATAACATATACTGTTAGTACGTATGTGGCAATGAGCGGTAATGTTGTGGTAAACCGCTTGGTCTACACAATATTTTATTTTATTTCATTTCATTTTTTTTGTTTTTAATATAGAAGCTCTTAAAAATATTTTCTGTTTTCTACGTAAATTTATACATTTTTTGTAATGACCCCCTTGGGTATAGTTAAAAACGTGAAAGCGTATATTTCACTTTTTGTTGTTGCTGTTGTTGTTATTGTTTAAAATGTAAAATGTGAACTTGTGAACCCACACTGTACATTTTGTAGGCAACCAAAATAAAATAAAATACGTTCTCCGCTTTTATTGTTTCATTTTTTTTCTAGTTTTTTTTTTTTCTTTTAACAATACGGCCTGGGAAAGAACACAAACCAGCTAGTGAAAGTTCAAAGCATTATGAGGGTTATTGTTGGCCAGAATAGAAAAAAAAGAGAGAAAAAACTTGCGGTAGAATTAAATGATGTGGGAAAAATGAAAAATTCTCAAGGGACTTTAAAACTATAAAACAAAAAAAATTATATTTTTCTTTTTAAGTATAAAAACTAAGTAAATTAAATACGTTATAATTTTATTAAATTATTAGAGGCCTCAAAAAAACTTATTAACTATTTATAAAGCTTAGTTTTAAAGAAAACTCAAAAGTAGTTGAAAACTTAAATGGTTCGTTTTTTTTTATTATACAAATTTTTAAAATTTTATAATTAAAATTATAAAAAGTGGGCATAAGAACATATGGTTTTTAAACCTTTAATAAGAACAATTTAAAATATCTCAAAACCGAACGCTAAACAAAGCTGAAGGGAATAAATTGGAAGGCACCAACTAATTCAACCATGTTTCCAAACATGTATTGTAATCATGACATATACCTTCACACTATTAAATATGTACTACAGAGAAGCATTTGATGTGGAATAATTATATTTCGTTTTTGACTTGCCTTTCACTTTTCAGTGAGTACCGATTTCAAATTACGGGGTTACCCAAGTTGCAGATAAAGGCATAAAATACATTTTTCATGATTAGAAAAAAAGCAATCTATTGTACCACTGTTGTATAATACAACTTCAATCCTCTTTCTGCAATTCGGCTTCAGAGAATAATCACTGCATAATGACAATAGCTAGCAGATGTCCCTTGTTTTTGCAGTTTTCAATTGTTAAGACCATAGAATATTGAATAGAAGTCAATATTTTTTCATCTTGAATGTGAAATGCCTCCTTCTCTTAGCATACCATGAGCAAGCTTCATTACTAGTTTAAAACTTTTCACAAAGAGCATTGCCGCAATACATGATCTCATATGGATGTGAATAAAAATATTAAAAATCTAAAAAGGCATATTGGAAGCATATATCGATTAATTTTTTAAACGTTTGTGTTTTATTTTTCTGAGAACATGTATTTTGTGTTTTGAACTTTCGCAGCATCTATAGGATTATAATACATTCTAGAGAAGTTTAGACTATGAAAGCTGTTCTTTGTTCTTTGTGAGAACGTGATCTCAATCTTTACAAATGGCTCGAAACTCTAAACGGAATTTTTTTCTGATGAACATGACATGTCATGCTTTCTACAATATATGCTTAGTTTTCCCCTCCATTCGTGGAGCGCACTACTATGCCATTGAGGAAAAAAGAACTCATGTGGGCTACATGCTGAATGATAAGAATTATCGGGTCGTTCCTGTCAACGAAAAGGACAAGGACTGTCTTGACCTGTGGGTGAGAATCGGATATTATTTCTGGACACTCTCTCTTTATGCGTATGTCAGAACCGTCTTCTCAGGCTGAAGAAGAGGAGGATCGGTACAATATCTTCTCTGTGATTGTCATGCTTTACGGAAGCTTGAATGTGAAAAATATTTTGCCTCGGCAAGTTTCTCTCAGCAGAGATCTGTCGGTTGGAGTCGACTTTAAACAGTAGATCCAGCCACTCATGTATAAAAATTAATGCACACAACATAAGAGATGTAAGAAACTTGATGGTTATCCTGATTGAAGTGCTGTAATGAGTAATTATGTATGTATGTCTGTATGTATGTATATACTGGTTGGATCTGACGAAAACCACATGGGTTATACATTCCGCGTTTGGGGTTTGATCACGAGAGGTAAGGAGAACGCAGGTAGTTTTTTGGTTCTTGGCAAAAATAATATGTATAATATATAATATGTATATATAATATATAATATAATATATATAAATTATAGATGATAGATTAGGAAGAATTTGTAAATGTAGCATTTCATGGGAAACAGATTTGTGACACTTCGGTGGTTATAGTTTAATAGGGTTTGCCAGAAATACTGGAAGTGGATTAGGATAGCGAAACTTTTAGATTATGACAATGGGCCATAGACCCAACGAGTTGGCATTTTTTTACAGACCTGAAAGATAAAATTTTTTTAATACCTAAGTGAACATACAAGCTTTAGGTTTCTAAAAATTTGTCTATCAATATTCTTTTTTCTTTATAAAAATACTAGCAGATTGTACCCGGCGTTGCGCGGGTTATGTAGTTTGGATTAGTTTAAAAAATTAAAAAAAAAAATATTATTGGGTCATTTTTGCATTAAAAATAACAATAAATAAAAAACCGGTTTCTTAAAAAATGCAATTTTTCAAATTATTCGGCAACCGGTTTAACAAACAACCCAGTTTTTTTGAATACTCTAAGTCGTAACTATAAATGCACTCATTTTGCCCTTTTGGTTCAACTTTAGTAACGGAACACCTCCAATAGCTATTTGGGAAACTTAACCAAGCTAAATCGTAAAAAATTACCTATAAAACAGATAAAATAAAGCATTTATGCATAAAAGTACTAATTTTTGCCCATTTTTTCCCCCTTTTACCCATTTTTGTCCCCTTTTGGTCAAAAATTTGAAAAGATTTATAGCCTATAACCTGCACCGACAAAAGCTCGATCTATATCCCAAATTTCAAGAAAATCGGTATAGGCGTTTAGACGTGATTGACTAACAAACAAATCAACAAACAAACAAACAAACAAAACAGACTTACAGAAAGATTTATAATATATATTAGGATAATTGTTTTTGAAGTCGCCGTAAACTAGTAGGTAGTGTGTTAGACGTAAGGCCGCTGTACAATCTCAAGTCAGCTATCTAGAACAAAACGAAATATGAAGAAATATTTCTTAGGCGACTTGCTCTGAGCAGTCTTCTGGCAAACACTCCGTGATTAAATAAAATTTCCCTGACAAGTTTCTTAAAAATCTTTCTTCCGGAGTTGTATTTAAACTGTTGTATTTACCACTTATGTATAAAATAATAAACAACATTAGCTGTATGAGAAACTAGGCCGTAATCCTGACTGAATGGTTGCAATTACCTATTATGTACATATGTATAATTCTTTTCGAATTCAAAATTTATAAAATAAACTTTAGAATATAAAGGTTTTTTAAATTCTTAAACATGATTGTTAGTATTACGTACATACACTTTCTGATGTGTTTTTAAACTTATCAACATATGGCATGGGAATAAATAAATTGTGAATATACATTTCTATTGTGTGTAATATTAATATAAAAAAAATGAAATGTATTATTTTATGTATCAATATTGCATGTGGCAAAGCAAAATTTCTGTAATTCCCTTAGTAGTGTGCCTCTATTATTCGGCTTCTTTGCAATTATGGTTGCAATTCTCATTATCATTTCTATTTGTTGTTGTTGTTGTTGTTACTTTATTGACTATTTTCCAATATTAAGAATTGTTTACTGTGTTCAATTTAAAATGTTTGCATTATTACTTGTGGGAATAGAAGAGCCTGTCTGTCGGACTATAACAATCGGATATTTTTTGAATTTACACATGCAGACAAGTCTATTTCTATTTCGTGAAATATACGCACACCTGAAAATATTTCTATTAACAAGTGCTTATTGAAATCGAACAAATCTACACACATACGTGGGCCGATAGCCTTGGTTGCTAGTGCCTTTCGAATATAAGCTAGATATTTATAACTAGTGTTATAAGGTAAAAATAAGAAAAAATACATATGTACATACGTATGTGTGTGCATATGCATACATTTCATAATTTTATACACAGTTAGTGCAGTAAAACATACTTACTTCACGGTTCAATAATTCCGGTGAGAGTGTAAAATTTTTATTTATTTGGAAAAAAATTTAAAATTTATAGTCAAATATTTAATTGTTAGATGGAAAAGAAAACTCTAAAATACTAAGAGTTGATAAAATTGAATAAAAAAAAAAACAATTTTTTGAAGGCAACCAGCTTATATTTACTTTTCATATTTCACAAAGGTTTACTTATTACACAAAAACTTTTTAGTATAAGCGTGCACAGTTTCCCAATACTGTAGTGGGAATAACAAACAAATTCTTTTGTGTAAAATTCCCTTTTTATCTTGAATTTGAAAAGGAGTTATCAAGTTGAGTAACTCTTCCAGTTCATGGGGTTTAAAAGATCGGGAAAAATTTTACAAAACTTAAGAAGAACTTTGAGACCCATTCGACAACCATTTCAAAAACTTTTACTAGCAACAGGATTTAACCTAAATAGTGTACCATATATTTGAAATATTAAAAAACAATGTTTATACATACGTGCATAATTGGTCATTAGAACCTTTCAGTCAGGATTACGACCTAGCTTGTCTCACAACTTATATTGTGTGTGTTAATTTTATACGTGAGTGATAGGACCTACTCTTTAAAGTTCACTTCGATCGACAGACTAACTTTTCATGGTGAAAGGATATCGCCTAAGAAATAATTTTTCGTATTTCTTTTTGCTGGAGATGTCTGAGCTGGGGTTTGAACCGTGGCCTCGTGACTAATAAGTCAACACACTACCTAAACTAAACAACCGCGAAATGTTCGAAATGTGCTTGAACGACTGTGCTATGCTAGCTATGGAAAGTAAACCTATTACGATAAGCAAATTGACGCCAAAGCTAAATATCCATGGTGCGAAGCTAACGCTGAGTTTTTCAACAAAAAGAGTTTTATATATTATAAGTTGCTATGGCTTACATGCTATCGCAAGAACTCTGTACCGATAATAATCGATACGTTTGAAGAGAGAACAAAACCTCGCCTTACCATAGCGCATTGGCTATGTTCTATGCTTGTTGGGAAAATAAAATTAGGATGGACGATTTCATCGAATCTGTACCAAATAACGTTGGCCAAAAAGCAGTATGTTAGCAGTTATATTTTATTGCATCAACGGTAGACCCACTAGTGTTTACAAAGCAATCTAAAAATATTTGTGAAAATAATATTAACAAAGATCAAATTTTTCTTGCTTAATACCACTGCGCTTAAAGCGAATTTTTTGCACAACTATGGGTTGTTAATTATTGACCTCTCCTCATCAGCTGGCTGGCAGCATCATCGTTCTTCACCCTCTTTTATGTCTCGCAACCTTGCAATATTCCTATTAAAATGTTGTTGTTTGACTTTTAATCTCTGTTTGTATAACCCGTTTTTAACATTATGTAGTTGTACCGTACGATATGTGTATTTTGTTGTTGTCTGTTGGTATTGTTTGTTAATTTTCGTTTAGTTTATTTATGTCCACGTAACAATTTATATAAAGTTCTTTCTTTCTATCATGCCAATTCTTTCGATCGTTGTAGAGTGTACGCACTTGACTAAGCTACATTATAAATTAACTCTATTTTTTGGCTTTTTTAATTATTAAACTTTGTTTGAAAGCTGCTGAGGGAAACATCAATAGCAAGAATCAGTTTTGAATTACCTCAGACAACCACTTTGTTCTCATAAACATTTACTTACTCTATTTAAGCTATTAGGCTATGCACAGTAAAAATGAAAAAATAAAGCTTTCACAACCACACTTATACAGTTAAAATTGTGTTAAAATTGATGAATAAAAAGCCTGCAACTGCGGTCCAATAGCCACAACAATATCCGCAACAATAACAGCAAAAAAAATTAATTTTTCAATTTTACTAGTTTAACCAATAAATTCTTTCCGGTTCCTGTTTATACGCAACTACCACCGGTCGTTATTGTTGTGATGAGCCTGATATTGAACAATACAGTTCTCAATTATTTTTATTATGGTGGATGCAACCGGAAGCCTGACTAAGGGAGGGGTGTATGTGTATGTGTGTGTGTAATGGTATAAAATATAAAAAAGAATCTGTCAAGTATATAGGTAAATGGAATATATATGTATGTATGTATGTATATTGTGTATACATCAGCAATTTAAAATATAACCAAAATCCATCAGTAACAGCAGCAATGGTAAATATTTTATGATCAAACTTTTTCTTTTTTCTCTTTCTCTTTATTTTAACTTGTTCCTTAACTACAACAACAAAAACAATTTGTATTTTTGTATAGATGTATACATGACAGTAAAAGCAAATTCCAGTTAAAGCTTCTGGCAAATGCCAGCAGTATAGTAGGAGCCACATGCATATACATATTTCCTTCACCTCTGTTCTTGAAACCAAAGAAATACCACAAACTTTATTTTTTTTTTCTGAATAATATCACAATTAAAATAAAAATATAAACGAGGAAACAAAAAAAAAAAACAAACTCAAATAGCCAACAACTTCAAAATAAGCAGAATTGAAATGGATTTAACTGAAAAAAATAAAAAAAAATATATATTTTGAAATTCTTCTAAGTATATTATATATGCACATACATATACATATATACGCAATAAAATAGCAAACGACTACACCAGCAGCAAGCCCAGCAACTAACCAAGCATTTATTCATACACCAGGCTGGGACCAAAAACGGAAAAAAAATTCTAAGCCAGAGACATCGGCACAAACCAGAGAATATCATCAACATTTATCATAACAACAATGACAGCAACAACAAAACAGCTACAGCTACAGAGAAGCATAATTTAAAAATTTTCTCACACCGAACTGCGGGTGTTAAGCGCCTAAATGTATGCACTGTTTAATTCCAACACTCTCTATTCCTCTTCCTTCACAAGTCACGCTATGAGTCTCGGTTTCTGTTTGCATTTTACAAGTTCAGTGAAAGGGCAAGAATTCAGTAACGCAGTATTTATGCTGTGCTCTGCAAAATTTTTTGTATGTTTGTTGTTGTTGTAGTTTTCATAGTTCTTTTTTTACTGGTTTTGTAAAAATTATGGTCATTCGGTTTTTATTTTTACATCAAATAGATTAAAAAATCTAAAAAAAAAATCGTTTTCGTTTCTTTTTTTACATTTTATTCGTATTTACTACAGCTGTTGGTTTTAGGTTCTCTCAGCAGAATTTTTGGTTTAGTTTTGTTTCTGTTAGGAAGGCATAGAACAAAAAAAGAGAAGAAGAGTGATTATGAATGTTTAATGCCTTCTTAACCGCAAACAGTTGGTTGCAGTAAATTTTGTGTAGGAAGTTTCCAACAATTCATCTTTCATTTATTTTCCATTTTATTTCAGATTTTTTTTTCTTGCGTTGGAATTGTTGGAATTCATATCAAAAATTTTCCAAAAAGTTTTTATGCAATATAATGTGTGTGTGTATATGTCATAGACAATGATTAAAATTCAATTAGATTTTGTGAATAATTGTGATAGAAAGATGAAGGCAACTGCCTTATGAGGCGTTATTGTCTGAGAGCTAGTAATTAAAAAGCCTAACAGAGTTGATGCAATTTGAGATTCAAAGTAAACAAAATTACTATTACAAAACTACATAGAAAGTCTGTGTAAGATAAACAAAAATAACAATAACAAGTAGACAGTAGAATTTGTCCGACCAAACAAAAACGTGTAACGTAAACAAAGTGTAAATAGAATACTCGCTTGAAATGAATCAAAGATGTCACATAAAAGTCACTTATGGAGGTAAATATGGAGTAGAATTAAAATAAATAACAGCATGAAAGTATCATTCGCATGATTATTGTTTATAGAGATTCTTAAGAATTGGATCCACATCAAAGGTGCTTCTTTCACCCGTAGATCAATTTAATCTAATAGCCAAGCTGCTATTGGATCCCTCTTAAGCGTTTGACCTTAACACCGTTTTCTGGACGTTCTCTCTGGGCGCTTCACTCTTGGGTCTTGTTTGGATTCCTGGTCACAGGGATATTTTAGGCAACAGAAGAGCCGATGAGCTCGTCGGATCAGATACACTTCTTTTAGAAACTCCGCTAATCGAATTGGCAATTCTTCTGGGACGGCAATCTATCCTGGGTCAATGATAAATCTTTATCCACTGCCACTTGGCCCAATATGGACAGAAGGTGTACCAAATAACTACTTAAAATTGATCGCAATGTGAACACATTCACAGTGGCCATGATAACAGGAAGACATGCGGAAACAGTGAAACTCCCAACAAAATTTGCAACAAAGAGGCGGAAATTGTTATCCGCTTTCTTTGCCAATGCCCACTTCTTGCGAAGCGTAGATTTAGGTTATTTGGCTCTCCATTCCTTGTTAGCTTAATGGGGTTATCATCCGTTAATATTATGGACGTTTATTAAACTTTCCGGATGGTTTTCAGCATGAAGTAGTCATGCTGACCTGTGCTGACCAACTTCTTCGACTAGTTTAGTTGTATTCGTTTAGTACAGAGACTGCGCTTACCTGTGGCGTTACAACGGGACACTATGTGTGCTCAACTGAGCTTTAGTAATCAAAGCTACCAATCCAACCTACCTACCTCCTTACTCAATAATGTCAAACGTATGTGTAAAGTATTTTCTTTGTTGCCGAGATAAAAACCTACTGGTATCGAGTACTATCTGCTATACCAAGTTTAAAGAATATCTCAAACTATTTACAGAATACTCAGATCCACTTCATTAGCAACATTGATGCTTGGAACTTAAAAAAGACTGAAAGCATATTGAAACCATTGAAATGCGGAATCCTTAAGTCTTAATAAATCCTGATAAATCAAAGAATACCAGAAGCGAATGTACATGGGAAGGTGCCATAAAAATTGTATCAAACCGTGTAAGATGGAGATGCTTTTTAGAAGTCATATGGTCTCAGGAAGAATAATGAAAATAAAATATAGAAAGAATCACGCTTTTTTGACACTGAAAGCAATAAGTAATACATGCTTACCAAACGCTAATATCGGACTAAAAACATACCAAAAAAAATTGGTATAAATGACCTTTGAGTTGAGTTGCTTAATAGCGGGCATTTTATATAACTTTAGCTGATACCATTTTTTAGCGTTTCGTTTTCTGAAGTTAGTTAAGTGGCTTTAACAACTATACAGTTAGCCATTTATGTTGTGTGTGTTAATTTTATACATGAGTGGCAGGACTACAGTTTAAAGTCGACTCCGAATGACAGATTTTTTAAAAACTTTTCATGGCAATTTTATTTACTCTCAGAATTTTTGAGAAAAATTTGCTGCATGGAAGTCGCCGAAGAAATATTTCTTCATATTTCGTTTTGTTCAATATGTCGGGTGTTCATTTTATACATGAGTAGCAGGACCTACAGTTTAAAGTCGATTTCGAACGACAGATTTTTGAGAAACTTTTCATGGCAATTTCAATTACTCTCAGAGTTTTGCCAGAAATCTGCTGAGAGGAAGTCGCCGAAGAAATATTTTTTCATATTGTCGTTTTGATGTCTGACCTGGGATTTGAACCGTGGCCTTACGTCTAATAATAAGCCAGCACACTACTTACTAGACTACGGCAATATCAGCCACTCATTGATGATTAAATTTAAATTAATAAACATTTTAAATATACTGTAACTGGTTTCATTTCTGATCCATTTGCCACAAGCAAACGAAACTAATTTTAACTCCATGCCATGGCAATTTGTATCGTAATGTATTATGTAATTAATTAAGTTGAAACTTTAAGAACCAAATAGTTTTTTATTTCTTTTTGTATTTATTGAGAATTAATTCGTATTCCTATTCATATTCATTCTCTTAATTCAATCTTAAACTGCCCGGGGTGCTTATATCCTAATAAAAGAAATGAAATTTAATGCTTGAGTATGAAATTGAAATTAAACTCTTGTAAAATATGATTCTTTTCTTTTCTCTTTTGAAGTTAAAGATTGAAAATCATATACATACGTATGCTTATTATTTATAATTGTAATGATAAAATAAATAAAGATTCATAAGAGTTAAAGACAGAGGGCGCAATATACATAAATATGTATCAAAATATGACACACTCTTTTTTCGATCTGTTGGCTACGTCACTGTTTGCTATAGTATCTTATTCTTTTGAAAATAATTTGTGTTTCTTTACAATCAAAAGTTGTTTTAGTAAATACTATTTGTAAACAAATAAATTAAATAAACTTTAAAAGCCATGCCTTAAGCGATTTAATGTAAAAGAAAACGTATACCAATAATAAAAGTTTTCATTTTCCAAAATAATTATTTAATCATAGTTTCCAAAATTAATCAAATAATGAAGTTCTTAAATATTTTAGAAAACATAAAAGAAACTTAAAATAATAGCCAGAAATAAAAAAAAGTAAATGAAATCCGAAAGCTTTAGGAAACTTTAGAGAGAACAATAATGAGTCAACTTTGAAATCAATTTTTATTCTTCACAAGAATAATTAAGTAACTTAATTTAAGTTAATTAAATACATAATCAGTTCTTAATTGCTCCATAGAATTTTGTATAAAAAAGAAATGTGCTAAAAGTTCTAATGTGTGTAAAACTTAATAAAACTTAACCTTTTCGGCCGCATTTAAATTTAACTGTTGCTACCAAGAGAATCACTTATTTTTTCCATACAAAAATGAAGAGCGGGTATTTCCGCCTTTTTATCGTTAAATCATGGTTTTTAACTGTGGGTCAAATGACGTGAATTCCCGCGATGATGGGAGTTCTCGCAACGTTACCATCTCTGGAATCGTCGGTGTCCTTAGAGCTTGAATATCCTGAAAAATCATCATCCAATGAAATTTCAATATCAGCGGGAATTCCCGACATTAGTTTAATTAGAGAATGAATGACGGGAATTCCCGCATAACTGCCGAAAGGGTTAATTCTGAATTTACTTTGTTATAGAGAAAACCTTTTGAAGCAATT
Source organism: Sarcophaga caerulescens (assembly GCA_927399465.1). Lineage (NCBI taxonomy): Eukaryota > Metazoa > Arthropoda > Insecta > Diptera > Sarcophagidae > Sarcophaga > Sarcophaga caerulescens. Next base: position 50,662,650 of record OV656872.1, on the reverse strand, counting down.
AAAATTTCCATGTACATATTGTGAAAAGCACTGGAATATGGAAAAAATTTCTAAGATTACCCCATTTATTCACTATGACCGAGACCACTAGGGTCAAATGGTGAGTGGTAGGTTTAGTCAAAAAAATTTATAATAAACCATCCAAACTGCAATTAACAATCTTAATTAAAGCGTTGAAATAAATCATTGTATTATTAACTAAATAACAGCATACATACACCCTTAGGTTAGGTTTGATGGCGGACCCCCCAATCTCTTCTACCTGTTGATCAAACATTTCCTAAAGGAAATCAATCCGAGTCCAAAATAGATCTTGCTATTGCAGCAATCTTTATATTAGAGAGCTCGATTAAGGATGTCTCATAATAGAGAGAGCAGTACACTGACACATGAGGTAAGAGACAGTCTCTTCCTCCTTTTCAGACTTACAGCTCCTGCAAAAGTCTTTTGTCGGAATACCAAGTCTTCCAAACGGACAGTGGCCCATAAGAGTTGCCATTGTGCGATGGATATCCATGCGACTTCAGGACAGAAGTGAGTCGGTCCTCTTCCTGTCCATACGTGGCCAGCAGAATCTAGCAATATTGCACGTACTCAACTGCCGCCAACGAAATTAAGTCTCTTCATAACACGAGTGTACAATATCAAAATTGACTGAGTTAATCGGAATACCTATACCCTGTGACATGTCGGAGATTGCAAGATCTGTACCAGCTCTGACCAGCAATATAATTTCCAACAATATACATACATACATACATATGTCCCAGAACCAATATAACCCATGCTATTGGTTAAATTCATCGTGATTTATGTGCCAGAGTTTCTAACCAGAGAAGCCTTTCATAAGTTCGGCTGAAATGGCTATAAGTAACAGCGGATAACTGGATTTTATTCTTTGGCCTGTACTATAGAGATTGTATATTGCCGTCATCTTTGAACCCATCCAAGGATCCCATCGGGAATCTTTGGATCCTCTGTTCAAAAAATATCAATTGGATCGGATGATCTATTCAGTTATAAGGAATTATATAATCGACGCTAATCTGCCTATGTCTTCCTAGGATAACATCATGTCCATAGTCCATATTGGGCCAAGATTGGACAGCATTGAGTCTCACTGCCACTAAGGGGCTGCCCTAATAGAAGGTTAGAGGGGAGCCAATTTAGTATAGCAAATAATGCCTTAGTTGGGGTGAAATAGAACAAACTGGTGATCAGAAGAGCTGACTGCCTGCGTACTCTATCTAGCAGCTGAAAATGGTAGTGATGTTTGCACATCGTTCACCAGACATGCACACCATAGAGTAAGTTCGACTGCTCACCTAAAAACTAATTAGCAACGAAATTGTAAGAGTGCACAGTAGACCCATTGCGATAATCCTCAATAGTGTATGAAAGAACAAAATGAATATAAAAAGTCGAAAGACCTCCTCCAATTTTCTTCAATTTAGAAATTTTTATAACTTAATATTGTAAGACTTAAATATGCATTTGATTGCGAGGACTTAATAAAATTGATAATCCTCTTAAGACAATTATTTTAAAAAGTTTCATTGTTTTGGAAAATGTTGCTCCACAGCACACACATTTTGGGCGTTTATAAGCAATGCCTCATAAAAATAACAATAGCGGCACTCATTCATATTCAAATGGTTATTTTTATTAAAATTGTTACAACTTTTTTATATTTTTGCAGACACTCTTGCTTACAGGAGTAATCAAAATAATTTGAAATTCAAATAAAATTTTTTTTATTATTATCGGAGTAGAATTTGGTAAAAAAATATAATATTATAGTCGCCTAATCCTAGTAGTCTTGGACACCTTGCTAACGATTTCTGCAGGAGCTGCAGAGATGAGGAGGAAGAGGAGACTATCCCTCACCTGCTGATTACATGCCCGGCTCTTTGCCAAAGGAGAAAGAACTACTTAAGCTCCGAGTGGTTTTGAGACTAAGAGATAGCGGATAACTGTGGTAAAAAATGGACCCAATGCGGCCTAAGTGAGTCCATCCAAATTTTTATTGGATGGGCAGCCATCTCTACCTACCTACCTACCTCCTTACCTATCCTAGTAGTTAGTGTGTTAGCTTATTAGCCGAAAGCTCGTGAACTCAATTCTCGAAAAAGAAGATGTATAGAAAAAATATTTCTCTCGATGACCTCCCCGCAGTGGTGTTCTAGGAACCGTCGTAAATAAAATTGTCTTCTAAAATCTAACATTTGGATTCGACATTAAAATGTAGGATCGCCACTCATAAATAAAATAAACACATACAACGTAGGTTAGAAGGTAAAAGCTTATGAGCTCTAGAAGCCCATGATTACCAACTTATTTTGGCTTGAATTGGATAAACTGAACCTATTCGTATGTGACTTTAATAAAAAGGCGCTATGTGTCGCATGGTTTTTGCTACACTACATATTCTACACGAACGATTTTAGGATAAGATCATCTCACGTGGAGATGATGTAAATGATAATATGATGAAATGATCACCCTGTTATATTTTTGTTTGTTGGATCACAAACCAGAATCCACGAAGATCCTCAAAGACAACGATCAAATCTAACATGATTTATAGGCCAGAGTCATGCAATATTGGACAATTCGGATGCTTACAAACCAAAGATACACGAGTTCGGCTGGGATGCCATCAATACCAGCGTTTTACTGGATTTTATTACTGGATTACACTTTGAGCTCTTTATCTTAATTTGTATCACTTTAAAGCACCATTTTTCTGATTTAGCTAATGAACAGTTATTGGAAAAATTTTTTTCAGCGATGAAGAGCTCTCTGCCTATACATTATAGCCATCTTGTTCTTATCTTTATTTGCAGATGAAGTAGGTACAGACTAGTGCAGCCCTTGCGCTGACCAACTTCTTCCTTTTCCCTGATTGTGGTGGAACTTGGTCAGTACAGGGACTGCGTTCACCCGTGGCATCACAACGGGCCGCTGTGCGTGCTCAAGTGAGCTTTTGTGACATCAGAGCTACCACTCCGACCTAACCTAACCTAGGTACAGACTATTTCCACTATTTTGCGAAATGCTGATAAAACGTTCCCGTTTCGTTATTTCTTATCAATTGTTGAAGAATTTTGAAGTCTTTTAAAATCATTTTTTTTCGAATATTTCTAAATTTTGTGTTAATTGGTCGTATATCGGCAGTGGCATTACGAATGTTGGCCTTCAAATGCTCAATTGTAGGCATAACACTTTTCTTTAACGGCATCCTACAGAAAATAGTGCAACGGTATCAAATCGCAGCTATTTGGCGTCTAATGGACGTCACCATTTCGGCTAATTAAACGGTCATCAAACTTTTGACGCAAAAAATCGATTGTGCATGAGATGCGTGGCATGGAAGTTGCACCATCCTGTTGATACCAATACCATGAAGAGCGGGTACAAAAACAGCGGTTATCATAGTGCAATAAGTATCTCCATTGACACAAAGAAATATAGACCAATGATGCCTCCGCTCCACAAGCCGTACTACTCGTAATGGCTGCATTGGCTTCTGTAAGACCACGTGTGGGTTTTCTGAACCCCAAATACGGCAAGTTTGGATATTAACGTACTCACTAAGATGCAAATGAGCTTCATTCGAAAAGATGATTTTACTTGGTAAATTCGTCATTATCGTGCAGTTTCAGTAAATCCCAACGTTGCTCAAGCGTAAATCGATTCATTACATTCAGTGGAGATAATATACTGGATTTTGTGACAGAATAGAATGGCATAAGTATTGGCACATGTGTGCATTATTTAGAAGACCATGTGTTTCTCTCATCTCTTATGCTTTCTCGAATTTGGTATTACTAAGCAACTGGTTATGTTTGCGAAATATAGGGTATAGGATTTCTTTCGAATACGAATATGAATTGAATACAAGCATTATTTTTAATATGAACAATAATAATGAACAATAATAATAACAGTACATACTTGGAGTTACTTTGCTAGAAAGAAAAAAATAAAATTCAAGTGCCTTAAAATTTGTAAAAAGAATATAAAAATTATTTGATAACACACGTAAGTAATATGAACAGAAAATTAAAATATAAAATCACTTACATTACACAGCTAAACACAGTTATTGTTACTTTGAAGAGGCATAGATTGAATAAATCTATCCGTTTAAAGTGTTTAAACGTGTGTATGTTTTGAGTTTTCATCGCAACTTGCAACATAAACTCAAGTACAAGGACAAACATACATGTAATCAAACATTGTGTATGACTTTGTTGAACACTTCTGTAATAGACTGTAAATAGAAAAATTTTGTCTGATGGCAACAATAAGATTGAAAGAGTAGTAGTCGTAGTAATATTTGCTTGCTACGAACATTATCTATAGGTTAACATAGTGTTAAACATACAACTCATTGTAAGTGTTATTGTTATTGTTGTGCTGACATATAATGCAATTCAATTTTACAAACATTAGCGTTCGATAAACTGTCCTTGTGTGCCGAGCTACATAAATATATCCGCATACAATCCTACATTGCCTCTGAAAAGTTCTTTTTTTTACAACAAATATGACAGTAAATGCGTTTCCAAGCTACTCCTACACAATACTTGTCAACTTATTGCTTTCGACAATTGCATGCTTCATGTTTGTTCTTAAGAATCTGTCGTAGATTTATCAATATTCCCACCATTCCTCTTCCCTCTATTCATGCATCAATTTGTTAATAATTTTCTATATCCATTTACCAATACTCACGTTCGTTGACTGTAACTCATTTTCAGTACGAAAAGATTTCATGTGTCTGATATAATAGAAACGGCATCATTGTACACAAGGTTATCTTAAATGCATGAATAAAGGAAAGTGTGCCTGCGTTTTAGTCTTTTTTTTTTTTTTTTTTTTTGATGTGCTTGTACAGCATCACTAAGTATGGAGATGACGAGGGGGAGAATGTGCACAATAACGTTAGCAATTTAGTAAATTTGATATGAACAATTTTCCGCCATTCATTGTTGAACATTGTGTGCGAAGAGAGATCGTCTTCGTTGTTATTAAATTTGTTAAAATGTTTAAGCGCCAAAAGAAGCAGCAAATTGTGGCAAATTAAGAGAGTTAATGTCATGGGAGTATTTAATTGTGTGATACGAAAAGTTCAGTTTTTAAATAATGGAGTTAGAATTGATATTTTTATATTAGGTTGGGCGCTTATGATTATATTTTTTCTTCAGCAATATGTTGTAGATACCCACAACAACGGCATTACCCATTCCAAAGGAATGTAGATAGTGTTTTGACTTATTAGACCTGAGGCCACGGTTTTTTTTTTACGAAATATGAGCAAATATTTCTTCGGCGACTTCGCCTTAGCCTATTGGCAAGAGTTCTGAAAGTAAATAAAACTGCCATGAAAAACTTACTAAAAAATCTGTCGCTCGGAGTCGACTTTAAACTGTAGGTCCAGGCACTATTGTTTAAAATTAACATACACTACATAAGTGTTGTGAGAAACTAGGACGCAATCTTGACTGGGTACGTATGTCCCACACAAAGTACGCTGTGTAATCCATGCAGAAATGAAATGCCAAATTTCTTTTAAAGTATACGGCGGTAATGTGAATTTTACGCCAGCTGGACCATGAACAAAGTTGTCAGAATGAATGAATGAATTTAAAAAATGATATTTACCCCGAGAAGATCGATGGCATGCGCATACCATATAAATATATATTTTACTCATCCTCAAAATGGAAAGCATTTTGAAGGAGAATATCACAGTCATTCAATAACGTAAGGAAAGTCGCAGCTGAAAACCATAGAACGAGAGATTTACATGATTTTCTCAGTAAGTTAGAGGTCAGAAATTTAAATTTGTTTAAGGCTAAACCTCCAATTGGCCGAAATTGTAAATGAATAAATGAATGTAAATGAATAAAATAACATTAGTAAGATATTTATACATCAGACTATCCAGGGTATGTGCGAATTCCATACTATTTAGATATTATATATATTATGCTACGGAAATATAAGCCGCATCTTCTCCGAAGAACAATCTGTACTCTTCGTCATTGTTTTCATTTATAAGAGGGTTTTTTTTTTGTAAATAATGCATTCGAACTTTAATGTATTCGAACTTTAGATTTGCAATACTTTGGAGAATCTCCGCAGTCCCCTTTTCTTTTCAATATTGTGGCCATCAAACTGTAGTATTTAGGACTTTGATAATACACTCGAAGATTTTGACACTATAAACTGCCCAGCATGCGGCATGAACTGAACCAAGTATAAGAATAACTGAAAAAAGCTGGTCTTACAAATAAACTTTAAATCTATACGACTATTATTTTCGCTAGTGCAGTAGTTAGAAAACGGCAGTGTAGGGATTTTACGTAAATCGTAGTATGCTTCAACGCCATTTGAGAAAGCTAGAAGGAAACAAATCGGTTCATTGCCTTGAATATAGTGGAAGTGTTATAAACTTGCTTAAAATCCACAAAGAGATGGTGATGAGGATTCGATAAGAGGTCGTGGATTTATCTGACCTGGTTGTAGAGCAACTGGATATGCTGGATATGCAACTATATTGGCATGAATCAACCATTAATTTTATCAAACGCAAAAATTGGGTTGGTGTTCCACTCTTTTGGCATTATTTTTGAGTTCCAGATTTTATACTCGGAAAGTAATTGTGAAAAACGTTTCTATTTACTTTGAAATATTCTGCAAGGACGTAATTAGTATCAACTCGTTTACTTATTATCATTCTTTAAAGTCCAGTTTGTACTTTTCGTAGAGATGGCGTGTTCTTTAAAAAATTCAGAAAGGTCATCATCGTTAATGATCCATAAAAGTTACATACATACATAATTCGTTATTACAATTCTTTAGTCAAGAATACGACCTAGCTTCTCACACCACTTATGTTGGGTGTGATCATTTTATATGGGAATAGCGAGACCTATTGCTTAAACTAGACTCCGAACGACAGATTTTTTTGAGAAACTTTTCATGACAATTTTTTGTTTACTCTCAGAATTTTTGTCAGAAATCTGCTGAGAGGAAATCGCCTAACAAATATCTGTTCATATTTCGTTTAGTTGGAGATGTCTGGGGTGGGGTTTGAACCGTGGCTTCATGTCTAATAAGTCAACACACTACCTGCTAGATTACGGTGACTAAATTGGCAGTTACATCAAAATGTTCCTATAAGGTATGGTTGTACCTATCGCTTCATTAAAGTACAAGTCCTGGCTAGTATTTCTTAACTACCCTGATAGTTTTATGATGGTATGGATTTTGTAAAAATCAGCACCGGCTAGATATGTTCTTTCAAGTATAGATTATAGTTTCTTAGAAAAGATTTATTTGTAATCATGCTTGTAATTCTGTTTCAACCAATACACTAGATGATCTACATATGCATATGCACCATGTTGTTGTTACTACTGTATTTGACATACAATAATAAAGTCATAAAAAAATAACTTTATGAAATATGATAAATAAATATCATCGCATAATTTCTATTCATTTTACAGTATGTTTGGAGAAAATTGACACAAAATTTCTAAATTAAATTTATTTTCATACACAACATTGAGAAACAAATAAAATTGACTGCAAATAGAAGACAATAAGGGTAACTAACGATGATGATGGAAAATTGAAAATCATGTTATACAGACAAGCAACAGTGCGTATGAGTAATATTGAAATTAAAATAAATACATCATACGCTTTGATAGACTACAGAAAATTCTCACTTTTCTCTCATAATGCCATACATACATACAGTTAATATGAAAACTCATTTTATTACCATGCTACAGAATAGATAAATGTGAGTCATTGTAAGTATGAAGAGAAAAGCTCTACACGGCTGCATAAGCCACTAGCTTCCTTACTCAAACCCATCATCAGCATTATAAACTGATAATGATTGTGTTGATGATGTTCTGATGATCTCTCTTTATCTACATTTTTTTTTTATTATCGGCATCATCATCTATAAATTTAAGAATCATATTTCCATGTTATTCGATTACTATTGTGTGCGTATGCTTGTGTGCTTTAATGATGTCAAGGAAAATTTTTTGAAATTTATTTTCTTTCAGTTTTTTTTTTTTCTTTAGAAAATTGTGTGATGTTATCAAAGGATTTTCATAATGCCAGTTTCATATTTGTCTGTCAGAATGAATGGTATTTTATTATCTTATCTTGTTGTTGTTGTTTTTCTTGTTTTAAACCATAATTTTGTGAGATATTTCATACTACAAGCAATTTATTCTTATAAGCAACATGAGTACTAAAGCAGTAGAACATTATTGTAGCTGCTTTCTTTTGCAACAGGTAATATTCAAAGAAGTTTATACAATTTTTCAATAGGATCTAAATGAAACAAATAAGCTGCCATATGTTGGGGATTCGTAGCTTATTAAGTACTAGTGCAGCATTTCAGGGAAGAGACTGTAAATTTCTTGGTATGAATCCAATAAAATTAAAGATTATACTCTTGGCAAAACAAATTTTTCCAGCGGCTTTTTAAAGTAAGCAATATAAATTCCTTTTGAAAAGTTCTCCAGTTTTCTGCTGGGCAAACAGTCGACTGCATATCCTCCTATGGAAGTCAATGTCCAGCAATCATTGCTGTTTGTCATACAGACAAATAGAATACCAGTCGTTTGCCAGCAGTATAATGATCATTATCAGCTTGTTGTCATTTCTTTTAGTGCCCGCATTTATTAGCATCCAAGTCAGGTACGTACTAAAATATTTTGTCATAACCTTTATAGATACTTGACAGTTTAAGAGCAGAAATGATGTTGAATAATCCCTTCAACATTTTTAGATTTTGTCAATTATTTAAACGATATACTCGACAATAATTTATTTAGAGTTCAAGGAATTTTTGATTTGAAACTAGCCTTAGTAATCGACAGCTTTGATGAATAAAATTTTGCCATTTCTTGGGGTGAAAAATGGCCACAAGTATAGACATTTTGGGATTTCTGTGTTGCAATGCTTTTGATGCGATTAAGTTAACACCATTACGAGAGTCTTACAAATGATAATTTGATGGTAAAAGTTCAGGGCTATGTGGTGGATTCTAGAAATCTTCCCAGTCAAGCTCATTGTGTTTCCATTGGATCATCAAAAATGAGTGTCGGATGGCGTTGTCATTACGGAAAACAAACACTTTCAAGTCTCTGCAGATTTTTGTTGAATTTCTTTCTTTACTTGTTTGCTTACTTATAACACTTTAGGCAGTATTACGACCTAGCTTTTCGCTCTAAACATGTTGTGTGTGTTTTTATTTTATTCATGAGCATCGGTACTTATAGTTCAGATTTTTGAGAAACTTTTTTCATTGGAAATTTATTTACTCTTAGACATTTTACTGAAAGGAATACTTTATTTTTCTTATTTCCTTATGTTCGAGATGGGAGAGCCAGAACTTGAACCACGGGCTCTCGCCTAATGAGCTAATATACTAATATGACGACTTTTTGAATTTTTTACTTGCTTATTAACAACCTGATTAACTGATTTCGGCCTGCTTTAACATATTCTTCCAGCCGCCTCTGCTTCTTCCTTCGTGCCTTCGCCAGTTGGTGACACCAACCGATGACAGGGCTTTCTTGAATTACTTCTTCCAACACAAACATGTTGCTCCCTTCACCGACTTCCACAAGTCGCCGCATCAGATACCGGTCTCGACGGAGCATCCTTCTCCATTTGAACGACATGGCCGAGCCAACGCAGCCGCTGGATATTAATACGCTTCACAACGTCCATGTTGTTGAGGAACTCATACAGCTCAGCGTTGGATCGGATGCAGAAATCATATCCAACTCGCATTGGAGCGAAGATCTTACGTAGGACTTTTCTCTCGAATATACTCCAGGCTGCTGCATGAGTGCTTGGTAGTGTCCAGGCTTCTGCGCCATAAAGAAGCACGGGTAGGATGAGAATCATGTAGAGTTTGCGTTTAGTCGTACTAGAGAGGTCTTTGCTACACAATTGCCTATCGAGATGTTAGTAGCACCTGTTGGCAGGAGTGATCCTGCGCTTGGTCTCCAGGCTGACATTATTTTTGATAGTAATCGCGGCGCCAAGATAAATTAATTGCTTGACTATATCGAAAGTATTGGTATCGGCCGTAATCTGGGCTCCAGTACGCCGCATGTCCCTACATGTCGACAACATACATATACTGTCGACTGACTCATATATAAAACTTAACACTGCTTAGTTTATGAAATTGGTATACTTGTACGTGATCTACTTTTCTTAATTAAAGTTATCTTACCAACTCATAGAGCTTCTTCGTGTATACAGTTTTCTTTAAATGATTGATAAAAATTGTTTTGAGTGGTGTCCTGTTCCATAGCAAGGTCCACATTGCCTATGTGCTGGGTGTTCTAAATTTTTTCTACGCTCGCATTGATTTTTTCTACATTTAGACGGATAATACAATTTATTGTTGTTGTTCTAGTTACAGGCCTTAAAATTTTAATTTATTAGACAACATTTTTTGATAACATCATTGAAGAATTCTTAGATTAAATTTGAAATCTTCAAACTTCTAATAATTTTTTCAATACAACAGCTAATAGCCCTAAAGTTTAAATAAATTCCAAAAGAAAGAAAAATTCGTTCTTTTTAAGTTCTTGAATAACTCCTTTGAGTAATTGCAAATACCATTTAATCACTTTAAAATACAATTGCCTCTTAGAAGATTTTCATTTTGAAAGTTAAAAACTTAATTAAATTGAAATGTTTTCTTCCTTTCTGTTTCTCCCTTTCCATGTTCTTACCATTGTTTCTTGCTATGAACAAAACTTTACTTCTCGCCTGCTTGTTAATGTTGTTGCTGATATCATAAAGCCAACCACAAAGCTTTGTAAGTGCGGAAATAATCTAAACTGCACTAAAATCAAATGAACTTTCCACAGAACGATGCAGTACAAACACAATAATAATGAGTTTCTCAATGAACAGAACAATATTCCAGAATTAAATACCAAAAGTTAAAAATGAAAAACTTATAAAGAAGCTGTTAAAAATACTTCCAATGAAAATGAAAACGGAATGTTATCGAAATTTTTTTTTTAATTTTTTTGTCATAACTACAGTAGAATGGTTTGACGAGAATGAATGAGAAAATTAAATTAATAAAGAAAATAAATTTTTCTTGAAAAATAATAAATTCTTTAAGTGCATACTTTAAAGGCAGAATAAACAGCAATTAAGTATCTTCTCTTCTTAGGGCAATACAATAAATATTTCACTCCATTTATTCCCGCAGTCTAGTATGTAGTGCGCTGGCTTATTAGACCACAGGTTATACATCTCGAATAAAACGAAATAGGAAACAAATTTAATTTGGCGACTCATTCTTAGTAGTTTTTTTTGGCAAAAACTCTGAGAGCAAATGAAATTGCCATGAAAAGTCTCCCAAAGATGTGTCGTTCGGATTTGACTGTAAACTGCAGGGTACGCCACACATGTATAAAATTAACACAAACAACATAAGTGGTTTAAGAAGCTAGGTTGTAATCCTGACTGAAGCAATTATGTATGTACCTAATCTCCCTATTGTTTACAATACTTATATATGAACTAAAATCATAAGCCGTGTTTGAGCAGTAGCCTCGAACCCTATTTTCAGGCTTCGTCTATAACAGATTGATGATTCTGTAATATATCCAACTCTATTGATTCAATACAGCCGCAATGTGACAAGTATTTCGCTGTATTCTCGATACTTAATGTGATATACTCTATGCATTTAAATAGGTTTTGCTTTCGTAAATCATGTATTATTACGTAGCACTCGCATTTGTCTAGTAGAACAAATCGGATCGTGGTCGGTTGACCAACTCTTTGCAGAGTTGAGCTGTTTTTTCGGTTTTCTGTATGTAGACCGGTCCTACTGCGAAAGTGTTTCCGATCACTAACAACATTAAAAGTTTCAATTGACGCGATAAAGTTTTACTTTCAAAAAATAAAGAGAGCCGCACGACTTTAAAATTTCCATACATAGTTTCTCTCATTCGCCGTAGTCTAGTAGGTAGTGTGTTGGCTTAATAGGCGTGAAGCCTCGATTCAAACCCTAGGTCATTACAATCCCAACAAAACGAAATATGAAGAAATATTTCGGCGGTGACTTCCTCTCAGCAGATTTCTGAGAGTAAATAAAATTGCCATGAAAAAGTTTCTCAAAATTCTATCGTTCGGAATCGACATCAGCTGTAGGTCCCGCCACTCATGTAGGAAATTAACACACACAACATTAGCGGTGTGTGAAGCTAAGTTCGTAATCCTGACTGATGAGTTGTAATGACAAGTTTTTTATATATTTCCTCTCATACGTTATATGCTCTCATTACTTATTGATTTTATACGATGTCATCTGCTATCTTCTATTCGAAAACTTGTCTTGTCGTATGACTTGTGTTATCGTCTAAATCCTTCTTAAACTCTATTTCCCCACTTCACCATTATGCAACCTATGTTTGTAGTTTCAACACCAAGTACTGCATGATTAAAGGTTATCGCCTGAGTTTTGGCCTTAAAAAATAACAATCATCAAGGCAGTTCGTATGGCCAAAGTGACCATTAACTGATCTGAGGACTGGTCATGTACTTTGAGACAAAGATTCATAGTAACTATTGAATCTTTGCTGTGACACTTTAGCGTAAGGACATGCCCGTAATAATAATGCCCGCAGATCTTTATATCTGCTGCATCAGGTTAGATTTTTTAGCTCGCCGGGTGATTTCCATCACAGTAAACCTCTGTAGATCAATATAGATCTGCCCACTGGAAAAATATGTAAGTGTAGGATATCAAATTAAATTATAACAGATTTTTCGCCTTTGTGCTGTCAAGTAGTCTGAAGTGATTCTGAATTTCCATGAATTCTGAGAAACTGCCAAACTATCCCTCCGTATTTCTTACTATAGTTTTTTAATATGAAATCAGGCAATTTATTGCATTCGAACTACTGTTTCCTTTCAATTATTTTTTGTTCTTAAAGAAAATGCCTCTGCATTAAATGTAAAAAAAAAGAATTCAAAAACAATTTAACTGAAATCAATGCGTTTTATTGTTAAAACAGAAACAAATTGACATTTACGAGTGATTATTAAAATGATTCGATGTGGCTTTATACACTCCATGCATTCTATGGCATTTTATGATTTCATAAGTGAAACCTACCATTGTAAGTGTGTAAAATACATACAAGCACACAACGTATGTTCATTCCTCTATCCACATACGTACATATTTATTTATATTTGCCAGATCTTTGACTGCAAAGTGAAGTTAAGTGTTGGAAAAAACTAAAATTAAATATTTCCACACATTTACACACACAGAAACACACACGTATTCTTATTAACTGTTATGTACAATGCACTCATTCACTTACACTCATACAGTTACACATTTCTACGCCATTAAAAATTATTTGTTAAAACACACACACACATATGTACACATGGTTTAATGCTTTAGTTTTTTTTAACTCCTTTAGTAAATTTTTGAGATCCTTTCCAGCTGTGCTCTCTCTGGTTTCTGTATTTCTTTTTGCTGCTGCAGATGTTGCAATTTCAGCTGTTGTTTGTTATATTGCCGTTATTGTGTTTATTGTTATAGCTGTTGTTGTTGTTGTTGTTTATATTTTTTTTAAATTGTTCTTGCTACTGTTAAACTGGTTAGTTAAACAGTTTAACATACAATTGTTCACTTACAGTTAACAAAAGCAAAAAATGAGAACAAAAAAAAAAATCCGAACTAAACAACAGAGGGAAGAGCAAAACACAAAACAAAAAAAGAACCTGCAAAAACCTTTAACATTTACGATTTGGTAGAGAGTTTAGAACATTAAAGCTTAAGGGGTGCCTTTTTTATTTTGTTTTCCTTTGTTTGGTGGTATTTTAAACCCCCACACTAATACGCTCCAGGCATAAGGCTCTCATTTGTACATTTACAACTCCACAGCTATTTTTTTCATCACCTGCATAGGCAGTGAGTAGTTGTTACCAACATAGCAAAACTCAACCCAAATGCATTCAGGCTTACATTGAATGCATATGAGTCGTGCCAATTTCAACTTTGAGAATTCTATGAAAACTCACAACAATATTTTCAATGTGGAATTACTCGTATATGTATGCGTATACTTAGATGTATGTTGAGTGGGGGAGGAGGGTGCGTATGGCTTTAAAGAGCATTATTTAACACAAAAAACCAAAGTTAATGTAATAAAAAACAATTGTTTTGCGTTCGATTTGTTAAACCTCTGGTAGAAAAAGTTTTCATTCCTCCACTCTTGTTTTGTTTTCCATACTGTTTGTTGTTCTTTTCGCTTCATTACAAACAGCAACGAAATGGCATGGAAAAAATACTTTACTGGGTTATTATTTTGAATGTGCATTTAAAAAAATAAATAAATACAAATAAAAAAATAAATACAAATAATAAATGAAAAACAAAAATAAAATTCTACTAAATAGGGTGCATGCGGTTAAAACGAATTGCAAGAACAAAAAAAATTTGAAATTTTTATTCAGAAACTCATTTAAAGTTTGAATATATTGCATACAGAGATTTTTAAATACAGAGAAATAGATTTCCAATACATGACCCATATTTACTGAATAAGAGTTTGAAAAGAATGAAAAAAAAACGCAAATCCTTATGGCTATGAAATGCAGGCAATCCAAAACACATATTTCAGCAGTAGTTACCAACAGAGTTTATGAAACTTAAAAAAAAAAAAATATTTCAAACCAAAGCTTTACGTTAAAAAACTTTTTCAAGATTTTTTGACTTTTCTTCAGAGGTTATGACATCAAAACGATTTCCCTAGAATGAAAAAATAATTCAATTCGTACCGACTAAAATCGTCCGCTTTAATTGCTTAAAATAAAAAAAATTTCCTTTTTCTAGACTTTAACGAACGAAATCATCTACTGCTTAGCTTGGAAAAACATAACTAATGCAACTCAAACAAGACACTGATCTCTGTAGTTATGAAAAGAAAATGAAATTGGTTTCCTTTTTTAACATAAGATTACCAAAACACTGTGAATTTACGTACATACGTACATACATACATAGTTGGGCATTACCACACTTCAATCAGGATTGCGACCTAGCTTCTCACACCACTTATGTTGTGTGCGTTAATTTTATATATGACTATAAAATTGACTCGTAACGACAGATTTTTGAGAAACTTTTTCATGGCAATTTTATTCACTCGCAGAGTTTTTTCCAGAAATCTGTTGAGAGGTAGTGGGAGAAGAAAAATTTATTAATACTTCGTTTTGTTGGTAATGTTTGACCTGAACCAAGGAATCATGTCTAATAAGCCAAAACACTACCTATTAGACTACGGCGACTTTCTGTGTCAATTTAATTTAATAAAAATAAATCTTACTACAGTGACTCAATAAACTCGAAGAATCTTGATTGAAACGCAGGTTTTTGAATAGAAACAATTTTTATTTTTAACAGAACAATATTTTATTTGTAAAATGAATTTGAGGTTAAATTGTAATTCATTCCCACCGAGCAATTTCTTTAGGTTTAAAGCCACAGCATTAGCAGATATGCCTATTATGCCATGTTATTCAGTTTTATGCAATCGATTTGAGTAATTTAGTTCACACAGTTTAGGCAGATTTTGGTTGGATTTATTTGACCAACTCCTGTTTTTAATCGTACGTTCGATTACGAACTCATCTTTAGTCAACAAGTTGATCAAGTAGGCAGCTGAAATAAGCAGAATTTTGTTTAAATAACAGAGCAATTGAGAAAAATTGATATTTTTTTATATTTGTAATCGCCGTCGCACAGTGGTCCCAATGACGAATTTAGCGCGAAAAAAGTCATAACTCTTGTTTAAAAGCACTTAGAGAGATCAACATTTCTACGAATGAGTGATTTGGTATGGTGCGAGCTCACGTCAAAAATGGGCGGATTCGATTAAGGGGCGTGGAAATTTTCATACAAAACAAGTTGATATAATGACTGCGTTAATTTGTATATTTAAATATTTTCACTGAGAGCATAATGATTAATAAAAGTTGTAAAAATATAAAAAAGATAGGAATATTGTGTTTTAAAGGTTTTATTAAAAATAAGTAAGGTTTTGTTTATTAAAAATAATTAACATAATTGTGTATTTTAAATATATATGTACATATAATTACATAAATGTTTAACCATCTGAATGGGTTTCCGCTTCATCCGATTCATCTCCTGAAAGGTTTTCTTCATTTAAAATAGAAGTATCTAAACTGACACAATGATTCTGGATCTTTATCATCATTTTTTAACTCCAGAGGAACTAAACACACTGCAAACAAATGCTGATCCCTTTTGTGTATCATGATCACTGAACGTCTGCTTGTATGTTGAATGACCACTGCTTCCATCACATCCCCATTTAAATGTCAACATTAGTGATGAACAAGTAAATTCTTCCAACCTTTCTCTTTGTAGCTTTACTAGCCTATTTGTCGTATGATCAACTAAGCTTTGCAAATTTACTTCGGCAGATATTTCTGAAATTTTTATACCATTGCTTGGATAGCAATCTTTTTTGGCAACCAAAAGGTTTTTATAAGAGGGGTATATATCCGCATTACGTTTTTTGGCACTCGTACGCATAGAAAGATACGAACTTCTTGAGTATAAGGTATTGGTTCCTTAGATTGCGTGCTTAAGAACGTTTTTATTTTAAATGGCCTTTTTGGAGAATTAAATATTGTTCTGGTTTTCCTTACTAGGAAGAACGAAATATTCATCCAACCAACTTTTAAATGAAGACTCGAACAAACTCTTTGTTCATGTACCATGGACCATATTTCCGACAATTGTGTGATGAAATTGTATAGCTATCATTTTCCTCATTTTTTTTTACCACTTTTCATAAAAATGTAATATATAACAGCATTAAATTTTTTTTCTTGCACCTTTTCAAAGAACCGAACATTAAACAATTCTCTTTTGGTGATAAACATCGCAACTAAATGATTTGACATGAAAGCTTTCAGGCAGAAATCGGCAGGAAATTTTTTTACCATTTAACTGGCCACATATCATAGATGATAACAATATAAAACATTTTGCTAAATCGGGTTAAATTCACAATTAAAACTCTAACACGAAATGCAAAATCGCCGGCATATTAGGAATTATAAAAATACATACCCCAATTGTATAAATAAAACCCCCAAATAATAAATAATATACTTTCGCTTTATTTGACAAGATCTCCAAACCAAACTAAAATATTGTCTAGTCTGTTATTAAAAAAAATTAATCTATTGTTTGTGTTTAAAACAGTAGTGCAGTATTAATATTGCTGATATAAAAAAAATTTGTATACCGTTATGTAGGCTGAAGACTTGTCATTACAAAACCAAACAAAAAATTCACATATGTACGATCCGACAAAACGACTTTTTTCGGGCTAAACTCGTCATTGGGACCACCGTGCGTCGTCTAGCAGATGGCATTAGGCCTCGTTTCAAACCCCAGGTCACACATCTCCAACTAAAGGAAATATTAAAAAATAATTTTTTAGGCTAGTAGATTTCTAGATCTAACGGTCAGAGTCGACTTTGTAGGTCCCTCTACTCATATATAAAATAACGCACACATCATAAGTGGTGTGAGAAGCTAGATAGTAACCCTGACTTAAGGGTTGTAATAACCAATTACGTATGTATCAGAAATGCAATGTATTTATACTATCTACAATATACTGTCTATCTATTTATCAGACAAATTCGATGTGTAGATTGGAATCAAAATTAAATCAAGGAAACCTGGCTGAAAATTTTCTGTGCCATCTCTAAAATCCGAAAGTATACGATGGATGTCACCAAGTCTTTTTTCTTATCTTATTTCTCTTATAATTCAAATTTCGTAGTTGTTGTTTTCAGTACTCTCCAGAATCAGAATTAGAAACTTTGTTAAGGAGATGAATATTTCTGGTTCAACCATGCCACCAGCCTATTGTTCAATACCGGATGAGAAATATGATCTTGAACGCAATGCAAAACAAACCCGTGATTTTAAGGGCAACGTTTATATAAGTTTATGTTCTGATGTTATTTGTACCAAACAAATTGACTGGTCGAAAACTTGTCAGAGATTTTGAATATACGCAAAAGCATGTCTGTTATTTGAAGTAATCAAAGTACTACAATTTTGTTATTACTTTTCCATGTTCTATAAATGTAGAGTTTAATTGTTATTTAAAACACTTAAATGTTTTAATTTTTAATCATGTTTTAATAATATAACCTAACAAAATTCTGTTCACATTTTATGTTTGTTTAATGACCTCTATTAAATCTTAATTATCGTTGCTGTCTGCAAAACAATTTCATAAACGATAAAATTGAATCGTTACAGTTGATATACAAAAGTAAATTACGTTAATTGTAATTGCTTTCGTTGAGAAGAATTTCCTATTTCTTTATTTTCTTTACCTCATTTTCTTATGAATGCCCAAAATACATCATTATTTACCAGAAGTTTAATAAGACTAGAATGCCAAAATTATTGTTTAGAACGAAAAAAAAATACAAAAAAATCTTACTGGCCTACCCTATTAAATATTCAGAAACTCAATTTAGCCAGACGCACAACTTCGACAGGAGATCATTAAAAACCTATTTATCTTCTCTACCATAATACTAGTGGTGGCAATTGTAATTTATTTTGTTACACACACACACACATTTTGTGTTACAAAATATTAGCATTTTTATGCCATTAGCAATCGTAGACGTTTAAGGAAAGAAAATGAATTTTTTGTTTTCTCTCTCTTTGCAAAAATTAACATTAAATGGTAAACTGATGCCACAAATGTTGAAAATAATTTCATTTTTTCTTATTGATTTTCTGCAACGAAGCAGGCTATTAATTCAAGTTTTGAAAATATAAAATATATTCAGAAAGATTAGTTTATAAAAGCTTTTTTCTTTAGCCTCCAACACAAGAATTTTTCTTAATTCTGTAAACCGCTTCAGTATCATCTTTTTAAGACATTTGTATATACATAATCGGTTATTACAACCCTTCAGTCAGGATTACGACCAATTTTCTCACATCACTTATGTTGTGTGTTTTTATTTCATACATGAGTGGCAAGATCTACAGTTTAAAGTCGACTTTGAATGACAGTTTTTTTGAGAAACTTTTCACGGCAATTAGCTTTTCTGATTTGGGGTTTGAACCCTCGTCTCACGTCTAATACACACTACCTGGTAGATTACGGCGGTTTCTTTTCAAGACAAATCTTTAATATTTGGAAGAGTTAAAGTTCAGTACTGCAAAATTTTGATTGATCAATTTGAAATGCCATTTTATGATCGATCTTTAAGTAGAACCAGCAAATTTTTCCATCTATGAAGAAGATAGGCCACACGCTTAAAAAGGATTCCAGTGTTCGGTAGTAGGTAGGTGGTAAGTACCATTAATGTGTTTGTCAAACTTAAATTTGAGAAACTGTTAAAGTCACTTAGACTTCTAAAGTTCATTAATTATCCGATAGATCATTTAGAATGTTTACATAGTAATCACCAACATATTCCTTTTTCCGTTTCCTTTTTTGGACATTAGAAGAACAGTTTAATTCTCTTTCTTATCTCTGCAGTTCTTTCGAAAGACGTTTGCTATATAGACCAATGTGCAAGACCAATGTGCAATCATGACCTCAACAACCAACATGAGCGTGCCGCTTTTGAGCTATGTGCCATTTATCAAGGTTTGCTGAGCTAGCTGACCCATATCCAAAGCGGTTTCTCGTGGTGTCCACAAATTTCATAACTGTATTGTCAATTATGAGCTCTCAAGTCTCCAAAGGGTTTCCCAATGTAGAGAACTTACATGGCCTACTCTTTCGTTCTGTAGATACCTAAAATAGCGCTATGTCCCGCTACCATAAGATACTGCGTTGTTAGAATCACGACAGTTATAAGCGAACTTCGAATTAGTTACGTTAGATTCCAGTTCTCTAACAGCCACATTCATCTTCATCCTCAAGTCTATATGGCTGCCTGAAAGACACTGATATCAAACTCCGTTAGTGTACAGCCACTTGTGTTCCTACCTACCATTGTCAATTCCTTATTAAGAGATCGATTATGACGACCACGTTCACCCCGTATTACAGAAAAAGTGACCACGTTTGAATCATCCTGTAATATCGTAAGTTCTGACTACTTTTTATGCATTCTTTGGTTGTTAAACTATCCGTAGTCATAAATCGCAAACCTTTCACGTAATAAATGGTACTGATTTGAAAGCACAAAGTGTCACTCTTTTTACTACAGTTGACCACTCTTAGCTATATTTATATTTTATTTATTTTCAGTTTGGCAACTTCTAGAATCCACTATTGATTTGTTATTGTTCTCATATCTATATTTCATGTCTCTCTATTTAGTTTTGTTCTTTTAATTTGATCTCTATTTAGCCCGAGATCAAATGGAAGTCAATGTAGAATCAAATATTAAATTGAATGGCATTTATGAGTTTAGTTGGACCCTTTAAGTTCTCCTATCTATCCTTAATGAATAGCATAAAAAAACAAAAACCCACTACCCATGTTGCACGGTATTAGATGTAAAGTCTCTGAAATTTTCGACAACGTCTTATTATCGTTTTTTGTCATTATGAATACCCATCCTGGAGTTATATGGAATCTCATAAAACCGAATATTTGACTAGAGCGTATTGATTATATGGATGGTATCCTACAGACTGTAAAATTGCAGTAAAATTAAGTTGATCTAATCATAAGTGTAGCTCAGACCAAAGCAATGCGAATTATTTACAGATAAAATAAAAAATAAATAAATAAACCGCTGCACTTTCTTAATGCTCATGAAAAATATGTGGAATTGGATATTATAATTGTGTTATTTGTTAGTTGCTCGACAATCAACTGGTCGAAATGTTTATTTATGTATTTAACAAGTGACTGATGACATATGTATAAATAGGGATGCCAAATATAAATAATATATACAACATCTCCCTTTACAAAATATTTACGAATTAAATTGTATGTACATATGTATAGAAAAAACAGTTAAAATATTACAATTCATTTAAAGCTTAAGTAGTATATTATATGATATCCATAAAGGATAGATGAAATCAGTTTACTCTCTTACGAAGCCACTTTGAATTTCTCCGAAGAATGGTACCATCTTCAAGTTCAATCCAATAAGATCTAGGAGTTCCATGAGCATCGACTATAACTCCCTTGTTCCATATTTTTCCTTCTTGATACCATATCTTCTCCCCTTTTGAAAAATTCTGTCTGTGTTTTGCTGTTTTGTCATAGTTACGTTTGGATCGCATCTGCTTTCTTTTTATTTCGTTTGAAATATTCGGTACTAAATGTGGTTTAAGCAATTCGTTGCATATTGGTAATAAAGTTCGAGTTTTTCTGCTCATAAGAAGCTCTACTGGAGAAGCAAAAGTTTCTTTAAGAGGTGTATTCCTGTACTCAAGGAGTGCGAGCCATAACTCTCCATTATTTTCTGCTGTTTTTTTTATTAGATTTTTCGCGATACCAACAAATCTTTCTGCAAATCCGTTTGCTTGAGAATAACCGGGACTGGTAGTTGTTAGTTTTGTTCCAATTTCTTTGCAAAAATTTCGAAACTCGTATGAATTAAACGGCATATTGTCTGATATAATTTCAACAGGAATACCATGGTTGGAGAAACATATTTTTAGGTGTTTAATACATTCTTTTGCTGTTTTAGATGCAATTGGTATGATGTCTAAAAATTTCGAATAAAAATCTGAAATGATAAGATAGGATTTTGATAAGTATTCACAAATATCCATGCCAATTTTATAAAACGGTAGTGAAGGTACTTCATGGGAAATCATAGGTTCCTTTATATTCGAGTTACGATGTCTTTGACAAATCAAGCATTTAACAATCTCATTTTCGATATCAGCGTCCATTTTGGGCCAATAAAATAAACTACGCGCTCTTCTTTTTGTTTTTTCTACACCCAAGTGTGACATATGAAGCTGATGTAGGATTTTCTTTCGTTGTGTTTGTGGTACAATTATTCTATTATTGAAAAACAATAAACCATTTTCCATAAAAATGTTGTTTCGATTTTTCCAAAAAAATTTTAAATCATCGCGAATGTTTGCGAAATTTTTGGGCCATCCATTTACTACCATTCTTTTTAATTCAAGTAAACATTCATCAGCATCTAGTTCGGTTCTAATGCTCTTAAGTCTCTCATCTGCAATATTTATAGTATGCACAAACTCATTTAGGTCTTCAATTTCCGTAGATATTTCATCTTTATTGTAATATCGAGATAATAAATCTGCAACATATAAATATTTACCTGGAACGTAGGTCAGTTTTAAATTGTATTTTATTAACGATAATTTCATTCGTTGAAGTCTAGCGGAAGGTATGTTACAAAATTGTTTTTTCATAATTTCAATGAGAGGCTTGTGATCTGTTCTAATGTTAACCATACGGCCATACACGTAATAATGAAATTTTCTGCAAGCAAACACAACTGCAAGAAACTCCTTCTCAATTTGGGCATAGTTTATTTCCGTTTCCGTAAGACTTCTTGATGCAAATGAAATTGGTCTACCGTTTTGCATCACACAACATCCAATACCAAATTTCGAAGCGTCTGTTTCAATTGTAATTTCTTTCGTTTCATCAAAAAGAGCCAAAATTGGGGCATTAGCAATAATCGTTTTAATTTTATTTAAGCACGTATCATGAGACTTATGCCATTCAAAAATAACTTTATCTTTAAGCAATTCTCGCAAAGGCTTTGAAATTTCTGAAAGCTTAGGTATATAGTCTCGGATGTAATTTATCATTCCCAACAGCTTCTGTAGGTCTTTCTTATTTTGCGGTGAATTTATTTTCATAATAGCATTTACACGATCTGGATCGCACCTTATACCTTCGTGTGATATTATTTTTCCTAAATATTTTACTTCTGTTACTTTGTACTGAATTTTATCGACATTAAATTTAATATTTAACTTACGTGCACGATCTACGACCTGCTTTAGAATTTCATCATGTTCTTCGGCTGTGTCTGCTGCAATCAGTATATCGTCTATGAACACAATCACGTTTGGTATACCATCGAAATTTCTTTCATTATATTTTTGGAAAACTTCCGGTCCGATTTTTATTCCATATGGCAATCGTTTGAACCGATAGCATCCAAACGGTGTGCTAAAAGTACAAAGTTCACTAGCTTTTGTACTCAAAGATACCTGCCAAAATCCTTCTTTTAGGTCTAAAACTGAAAAGTACCTCTTGTTGGCTATCCTTGCCGAAATAGATTCAAAGGAGGGAATTGTGTAATTCTCCAGCATGATGTCGTTATTCAAATCTTGAGGATCAATGCACAAACGAAGTTGACCTGACTTTTTTTCCACTATAACCAAATTTGATGCCCTTTCTACTGGGCCATCTGCTCGCTCAATAATGCCCCTCTCAACCATATTTTCTAATTCCTTTTTAACTTTATCACTCAGTGACAATGGAATTCTTCTAGCAGGCTTAATTACAGGTGTAGAGTTAGACTTAACCTTTATTTCTAAATCTGTAACAAAGCAACCTAAGCCTTGAAAAATATCAATGTTAGTTTTAATGAACATATCTTTTTCCGAATGCTTAACAGAATTAACACGTTTAATCAGGTCCAATTTTTCACAAGCATTTAATCCTAATAGTGGTTCGTATGGTGTATCTATTATGTAAAAACTTAATGACGTAATTTCATTCCTACACATAACCACGCAACTCAAGATACCCATGAATGCCAAATCATTTCCACTATAACTGTTAGGGGGATTGCCATTTTTTTCTAAACGTATGTCTTTCATATATTTCAGATAACGTAATGGCAAGACATTGACATCTGCACCAGTGTCTAATTTAAAATTGATCAAGCAATTATTAACACGGATTTTTTCATACCACCTATTTTTATTTTTATATTTACTTATGCTGTGTAGAAAAAAATCGTCATTGTCTCTTTCCAAACTATTTTCTCTTATTTCACGTATTTTTTGAGAATAACAAGCAACACTGAAATGATTTAGACGTCCACAGTTACTGCATTTTTTTCCAAAAGCAGGGCATTTTTTATATTCATGAATGCCCTTACAAAATTTACAGTTGCTGTTATTTCTTGATTTTCTGTTTTCATCATAGTTCAGTGTTTCTTGATTATAATTTCTTCTAAAAGAAATATTTTTATCATCTACTCTTCCGTTATTCGTTTTATGCTGTATAACATTTACTGCTTCTGATAATTTATTTTGTTGGTTTAGCATGTCTTTGGCATGTTTATCAGCTAGCTCTGATGCACGGGCGATTTCAATGGCTTTGTTTAAAGTCAAATCAGAGGCTTCTAAAAGTTTCTTTCTTAGTTTTGAACAATTTGTACCAATAACTATGTTGTCACGTATCATACGACTCGAGTCTGCATATCCACAAGATTTAATAAGTTTTCTAAGGTCCAACAAATAGGAATCAAAAGACTCACCATCTTGCTGTCTTCGAGAAAAGAATTTAAAGGCTTCGTACACTTCATTCTTCTTAGGAGTACAATAAGCTTCGAACGCTTCAACCACGATTTTATATTGCTTTTTCTGTTCTTCAGAAAGATCAAACGTACCAAATATTTCAATTGCTTCTGCACCACATGCGTTGAGAAAAATACCAATTTTTTGTGACTCTCTACGATCTTCTAATTCAATAGCTATGGCATAAACATCAAAATTCTGCTTGAACACTCTCCAGTTTTCTGAAATATTCCCATCGAATGAAAGTGGGTCCGGCCTACGGGCATCAACCGGGTTGCACGTAATTTTTTCTGTAGACATTTCTGCACTTTCGTCTATGATTTCATCATCTGAGTTTTCTTTTTTTAATTGAACGTTCTTACTTTCCTTATTTGCTTTTGCCCTTGTATTAACCATTTAAATAACCGGCTGCGCCATGTGTTATTTGTTAGTTGCTCGACAATCAACTGGTCGAAATGTTTATTTATGTATTTAACAAGTGACTGATGACATATGTATAAATAGGGATGCCAAATATAAATAATATATACAACAATAATTGTAGAAAACTGTGAAACTGTGTAGTATATAGAGAGTAGAATTAAACATACGCAGAATCATGTTCTCTACGTGGTTTTCTAGGGTTATGGGGCTTGATCGATAACACTATGCGACAAAATAAAAAAAAATTAAATACACCCGGCTAATAACATAGTGTAGGTTGTGAGTTTTGTTGAGTAGATCTCAAAAATATTTTTTTTATATTTCTCGAACCCTCCAAACTTTTTTTATTTGGCAAAAACTGTTTTTTTTTTTTTACTTTACGCACAAATTTCTGGATTACTCAAACATTTCTAATCCGATTTCCAAAATTTAAATCTTGTTGGAAAGGGGAGAGATGGACCTTTAAAACGGTGTACATATATCTATTATTCGACTTAATATGCTATGAGTTTTGATGAGGTAAACTTGTAAAATACGAATTTTTTTCATATTTTTTCAAGTTTGTCCGCTCATATTAGCAAACTTTAATAAAAAAATATAGGATAAGTGATAACATTTTTAAAGTCTGTTCTCTTGTGAAGAGATTGAGTTATAAATTGATAAAATTGGATAAAAATTACCATAGTTATTATTAATTAATTTTGGAAATCGGATTAGAAATGTTTGAGTAATCCAGAAATTTGTGCGTAAAGCCAAAAAAAACACAGTTTTTGTCAAATAAAACAAGTTTGGAGGGTTCGAGAAATATAAAAAAGATATTTTTGAGTTCTACTCAACTAACTGAACAACGTGGACTATGTAGTTACTCGGGTATATTTTCACTGTCGCACCGTGTAATGTACGTTACAAGAAAAAACTTCATATCATTTAGTCGTGGTACAACATTTAATAATATCGAGGAACTAAGCTTGGCGTGTACTTAGATGAAGACAATTTGTGGACAGCTTATGCCTGTTATGGAAACAATTTGTAATTATTTGCGAAATATATAAGTATCTATTGGGCCTTACATGGACCAACTAAAACTCATAATAATTACAATATTTGTGTGACACCGTCATCACCGTCTTAGATGGTGACTGGTGATGAAAACTTGAATAACAATGTCAAGCGAATCATCGTGGCAGATTCGAAATAAACCGGCGCCAACAAATTCTAAACCACTATTACCATTTCTGAGTTTGTTTTCAAATTTTACGAATGGTACGAACTTAATCCGAATCAAGATAAGACAAGTTCTATCAATAGCCCTTGGGTGCCCAATAAACTTTCGTTAAAGGTCGGTTAATAGCTGACAATGAAAGAGAAGATGTTTAGTGGTCCTCTTTTTTGTAGGTACTACAGCTTGTTGAGCAGTCATTGTTGCAGGGTTTTTTTTTGGGCGTATACACCTATAACTAATACCCTATCTTGAGTCCTAAAATGAATATATAAATGTAAACTATATAAACATTGTATTGCCAATGTGGCAAATGCGATACAATTTCCCACTATGAGGGCATTATTGCTAATTCGAGTAGCCATTCTGCTGTATATTTTGTACTGTAGTTAAATTATAATTATATTAAATTATAGCTAAATTACAAGTACATAATAATAATGTAGTCGTTATAGTCTATTAGGCAGTGTGTTGGCTTGTTAGACGGGAGGCTACGGTTCAAACCCCAGGTCAGACATCATCAACGAAACGAAATATGATAAAATATTTCTTCGTCGACTTCCTGAGAGTAAATAAAAGTGTAAGGAAAAGTTTCTCAAAAATCTGTAGTTCGGGATCGATTTAAAACTGCTGGTCCCGCCACTCACATATAAAATTAACGCACGTATCATAAGTGGTGTCAGATGCTAGGTTGTAATCCTAACCGAAGGGTTGTATGTATGAATGTTGTTTTCAACACCCTTGAGTATATACCCCTTACGTATAAATAAATAATACTTTTTAAATTATTTTTACACTATGAACTGAATAAAGATAATATTTCTACAGTCATATGCATGTTAGGATTTTCTAACCATTAAAATTTTATAAAAAACCAATTACACAAACAATTCTACAGTTATTAAACACCGTTTTATTTTGTTCTTATTTATTTGACTTTTCTTAACTCACTACTCAATCATTTTTACATTACAAATTTGTCAAGGAAAAAATAAAAGAAATTTTTAACAATAGACTACAAAACCGGTTTCATTGGAAAATAAAAGTGATTAAAAGAAAATATGCAATTAACAGTGGGCTGAATTGAAATTTATGAATGTTAAATTTACCGTGGTTACTGCAGAACAATTTTATGAAATTTATTAACTATTAAGATAATAATTTAAAATAATTGAATAATTTAAATTTTTGAAGTGGTAGTCGCCACAGTACCCTCCGCTTAGTAACAACATTAGTTAATCGCATCCATGGTTGCTGCTGTATAGGCTGGTTTTAAGCGGTCGATCGAAACTTTGCTGGTTTTGTTGTTATGGTCGATGATAAAGTATTTTGACAAGCGTCGTATTACTTTGTATGGGCCTGTGTATGGCGATGATAATGAAGCTCGAATTGAGTCATCTCTGACAAAAACTTGATCGCAAGTATGCAACTTCGGATGCACAAATGTCGTTTTGTTGTTGCGCCATGTTGAATCCACTGGTCGAAGTTCGGCCATTATCTTTCGCAATTGTTGAACAGTCTCGGTTTCACTAGCAGCTTTGTTATTTTCGATGAAGAACTCTGATGGCAATCGAAGCGTCGTACCATAAACCAATTCTGCTGGAGATGCGTCGATGTCCTCTTTCCACGTGGCTCGTAAGCCCAACAGGATTACTGGCAAGGAAGATGTCCATTTTTCGGAACCGTGGCAGAGAATTGCAGATTTTAATGTACGATGCCATCTCTCTATCATTCCGTTAGCCTGTGGGTGATAAGGAGTCGTTCTTAGGTGTTGCACGCCGAGTGTTTTAAGTAGTTCTTTGAAAATTGAACTTTCAAATTGTCGGCCAAGATCAGACGTTATGTCTATTGGTACACCGAAACGCGAAATCCAGCCGTTAAGTAGGGTTCTTGCTACTGTTTGTGCCGTCATGTCCGGCATGGGCAAGGCGTCTGGCCAACGCGTGAACCTGTCAATAATTGTCAAACAGTAGCGGTTATTTTCAGAAAGCGGGAAAGGCCCTACAATATCAATATTAAGGTGGGAAAATCGTTGGCTGGGAGTGCATCGGCGCATTAACGGAGATTTTGTATGTTTGCTGATCTTATTGCGTTGACAATCGATGCAACTTCGCACAAAATTTCTGGTGTCTTTTTGTATCCCAGGCCAAACGAAGCGATCGGTCATTAGCTTAACGGTTGCTCTGCTCCCCGGGTGCGATAGGTTGTGCGTTGCACGAAGATATTTTGTTCGAAAAGATTTTGTAACAAATGGCCGAATCTTGTTGCCATTGGTATCACAGTAAACTGGATATTTGCTATGAAGAAGAGCAAAAGGTTTTAAATTTAGTGAATTATTGTGCGTACCTGAATTTAACAAATTTTGAAGCTCTTCGTCGTGAATTTGCTCCAAGGCCAGCTCATCGTAATTAACAGATTGCGAG
The DNA here is from genome assembly GCA_927399465.1 of Sarcophaga caerulescens. Taxonomy (NCBI): domain Eukaryota; kingdom Metazoa; phylum Arthropoda; class Insecta; order Diptera; family Sarcophagidae; genus Sarcophaga; species Sarcophaga caerulescens. Next base: position 50,633,948 of record OV656872.1, on the reverse strand, counting down.
TCCAACTGCTGTATTCTCGAAAGCAAGTCAGCTACGATATTGTTTTCCCCAGATATGTGGCGTATATCAGTAGTGATTTGCGATATAAAGTCAAGCTGACGTGCTTGGCGATCGGATGTCTTCTCTAATTTTTGCTTAAAGGCGTATATTAACGGTTTATGATCCGTATAAACATGACATTGACGTCCTTCAACCATATATCGGAAATGACGAAGACCAAGATAGACAGCGGTCAGCTCTCTGTCGTACGTGCTGTATCTTTGCTCAGCATTTGTAAATTTTTTTGAAAAATACCCGAGAGGTTGAGTTTTGCCTTTGACTATTTGGTTCAGCGCTGCGCCAGCTGCAAAACTCGATGCGTCAACCCATAGTGATAGTTCTGCATTAGGGTGTGGATGAGCGAGTAGAGCACTGTTTGCTAATTCTTTTTTACAATTTTCAAAAGCGGCATTAGTTTCGTCTGTCCATTTAATTTCTGTCATATCGTTACGCTTGTTGCCGGTTATTAACGCAAATAATTTTACCTGGTAGTTAATAGCGTTGCGCAGGAAACGTCTATAAAAATTTAAAGTTGCTAAAAAACGTTTTAAGTCTTTTGCTACCTTAGGTTTTTCAAAATTTAATATTGCTGATACGCGTTCTGGTAAAGGTCGAATTCCATCCTTCGTTATAAGATGGCCTAAAAATTTTAATTGTGATACACCGAATTCTGATTTAGCGACGTTGATTGTAAGGTTGTGCTGTTGTAGGCGCCTGAAAACTTCGCTAAGATGGCTTGTATGCTCTTCTACAGAAGATGATGCGATGCAGATATCATCTAAATAGGCAAACACAAACGGCAGACCTCTTAATACATCGTGTATCAACCTTTGGAACGTCTGGGCTGCGTTTTTTAACCCGAAGGTCATATGAGTAAACTCAAATAACCCAAACGGTGTAGTTATTGCTGTCTTTGGAATGTCGTCCTCATGAACTGGGACTTGATGAAACGCTTTGTGTAAATCAATTTTGGAGAAAATGCTTTTTCCCGTCAAAATTAATGAAAAATCCTGTCAATATGGTAAAGGATACCTGTCGTGTATTGTTACAGCATTTAAAGCGCGATAGTCGCCACATGGTCGCCAACTGCCATCTGGTTTACGGACCATGTGAAGGGGGCTGGCCCAATTGCTCTTGGAAGGACGACAAATTCCTAATTTCATCAGTAGTTCGAATTCAGCACGCGCCGCTTGAAGTTTTTCGGGTGAAAGCCTCCTTGGACGTGCAAAAACCGGCTGACCTCTGGTTTCGATGTGATGAATTACCGATGATTTTGTTTTGGAACCGAGTACCGATGGACGTGTAATATCAGCAAATTGATTAAGAAGCGCTGCATACTCTATTTTTGAGTCAAATGTTTTTATACTGAGTTCGGGCGAATGATCCGGCTCACAAGTTGTTTTTAACATAGTTTCACGGTCGTGAAGACATTTACCTCTTAAGTCAATTAAAAGGTTGAAATGATTAAGAAAATCAGCTCCAATGATTGCCTGGTTAACGTCGGCAATTAAAAATTTCCAGATGAATTCGCGTCGCAAATTAAGGTTTAATTTTAACAAAATTTCTCCATGAATTTTAATTGGGCTACCATTTGCGGCGAATAGTTGCATATTTGTTGGTTTACAGTTGTTGTCGAAAGATTTTGGGATAACGGAAACGTCAGCGCCGGAGTCAATTAAGAAAGTCATTTTTGCGGTGGTGTCGTAGATGCGTAAACGAAAGTTTTGTGTAATTTCTAATAAGTCATTGATTTTTGAAATTGAACGATTTTGTAATTGTCATTGTGTTTCTGCAGAATAATTACAAGGTTTTCTGCATTTTGTTGCTTTTGCACCAAAGGTTTTATGATACCAACACATTGACAACGACCTGGGACGACGTTCTGATGAAGTGCGGGAGCGCGAATGAGAGCGTGAGCGAAAATTGCGTTGTTTTTGTTGTAATAACTTTTGCATATCTTGAGACAAATCATTGATTTGATTTTTTAACTTTGCAATTTCGTTAACTGCTGCTATCTCTGACAGATTTCCGCACGCCAGCATGGAATCTGCGATAGAATCTGCAATTTTTAGTTTTTCTTCAATTACCGCGGTGGATGCTATAATTGCAGGGCGAACATTAGTAGGTAAACGTGATACCCAAAGATCTAGCAGGATTGATTCGCTTAACGATTGGCCAGCGACACGTCGGGGTCACCAAATGTTAGGATTTTCTAACCATTAAAATTTTATAAAAAACCAATTACACAAACAATTCTACAGTTATTAAACACCGTTTTATTTTGTTCTTATTTATTTGACTTTTCTTAACTCACTACTCAATCATTTTTACATTACAAATTTGTCAAGGAAAAAATAAAAGAAATTTTTAACAATAGACTACAAAACCGGTTTCATTGGAAAATAAAAGTGATTAAAAGAAAATATGCAATTAACAGTGGGCTGAATTGAAATTTATGAATGTTAAATTTACCGTGGTTACTGCAGAACAATTTTATGAAATTTATTAACTATTAAGATAATAATTTAAAATAATTGAATAATTTAAATTTTTGAAGTGGTAGTCGCCACATGCATATACATATATGTATGTATATATGTATGTGTATACTTATGTATGCATTCTCCAATGGTTGGCTAATTAAAATTCATATTTTACCATAAATTACATCGGCGCTAAAATTACATTTTCCACAATTTTACCCACAAAAATAGAATATTTTCTGCTAAATGCACTCTCTCGCTCTGTATACTTATGCAATACAAATGCCAGCCAACAAACCTGGTCATAAATAGTACTACATAAATAGAAAACTGCATTAGAATATGTACATACATATCTGGTATGTATAGTGTTTATGTATTGTTTTTCCATTTTCATATGCATAATTTTTATATGACACACATACATTTATATGCAATTAAATGCATTTTAAAGCATATTGGGCTACAAATATTCACTCATGTTTGAAGGCATTTTTAGTTGAAAATTTGTTGTTCTTTTTTTTTTTTGTTTGTTTAAATATTGTATTGAGTTTATTTCATTATTAAATGTGGTAAAATTAACACATGCTGCCACAGTTGGTCTGGGTTTGGCGTAAAATATTTCATAAAATTTGCATTTACATGTCAGATTGCATTATTCAATACCAATATTGTTGCGAGGATTAAAATACCCTACTCTTGTATTTGTATAATATTCAGAGTAAGTACTTTTGTCAAATTTGAAATTGTATGTTATTTGAGCAGTTTGTTAGCTAGCTGTAAAATCCTATGAGTAAAAGATTCTCGTGGAGAAAATGGTATCCCACTCACAGTTGCCTTCCTGCAAACCTAAATATACCTAATCGATCACTACTCTCGCTTAAAATTTGGGTATTACGAGAATTATTACAACTTGTGAACTACCCGTAGTCTTGTAGGTAGTGTATTGGCTTAGTAGATGCGAGGTCAGGATTCAAACCTAAGTCAAACAATAAAATTGTCATGAAAAAATTGCTCACTCATGTATAAAATTAGCATACCCACCATAAGTGTTGTGAGAAGCTAGGTTGTAATCCTCGCTGATGGGTTGAAACGACCAAAATTTATTATTATATGCGGTACCGTATGTATATGTCATACATTATCGTTCTTGATCGTATTTGTCTGGCCATCATATTTCTTCCTTTTTTTTTGTTTCTTCTTGTAGGTGAAAACATCTAAATTTATAATGATTTATTAAAACACATGTTTATTTTGGGTTTTCATTACAATTATTTATTTAAATATAGAATTGTATGGAATAAAATTAAATTGAATTCGAAATATTTTTGGCATATTATTTCAATTCGTCTGACATTTATTAGATGGCGAATAATGAAATGAAAAAAATTATATTAATTAAATGAATAAAATTATTGTAGGTATGTACTTAGAAGCACTGTTGCCAACTTTTTTCCAAAAAAATATCGCTAAAGTCGACTAAAAAATAGCTAGAAAATGGCTAAATTTTAAAAACATTTAAAAATTTAGCGATAAATCGCCAAAACAATAAATTTTAAAAAGTTTTTAAGAAAATTTATTTAAAACATAGCTAAGTTTTTGGGAATTTTAATATTAAGTAAAAAAGACAACGATTTATCGCTTAATTCTGAAAAATACTCGCAATAAATTTAAATTCAATTTTTTTTTTTTAAAATTATGTACATATATTTAATGTATGGAGCTCTAAAACGTTTTTAAATATTGCAGTACATTTGGTTCTATGAACACGGATTTTATTGGCATCATCAAAATTGTTTTTACACATATCACTAAGGTGATCAATAGCATTATTCGACGTATGTTGACGTACAAATATAGATAAAGCGGCTTCTTGCATTTTAACTTTGTCAACAATATTTGCATTTGGGGAAAATTCCAATTTTTTCCAACATGATCCCCTAAGCGATGAGGCTGACTTGTGTTTTTTTTTTGTTTCCGCGTTACTTAATAGGTCGTAAAGTTTTCCAGACAAGGAGCATCTGCAATACTTACAGTATCCTTTTATTTCGTCTTTTTCGTCTTGAGCCACCCACGGCGAAATTTTTGGTTATATTTAGGCCCCATTCCTTAAGTTGTTATAGTTTTTGACAATATCATTAAAAGCTTACAACTTAATTTTATACTTTAATTTTCATTCACTTAAACACTTGTCACAAAAATACAGTAGAAAGAAATCGCGTTGTTTGTTTATGTTTTTCTTTTCTTTAAAAACCATTATTTGAGTGTTACTTTGTAGCAACATAAAAATCGCTAGATTTATAGCTAATAGCTAAATCGTATTTCGTTAGTCTCATTCGCAAATGTGTTAAGTCCCTTTTTTCAAATTTTACAGGAGACACAAAAAACATTGTAGCTTTTTCAGTTTTTAAAATTTCTAAACTGTTTAAACGCAATTATTTTTACAAAATAATAATAATATTAATATTAATAACTAATAATGTTAATTATTATTATTATTATTATTATTATTAATTAATTAATAATATTAATATTTTTCGTAGTTTTGTGGACTTAGCGTTTTTGGATACCACAAAATTACAACAACTTTAAACTATATAATGACATGTTTTGTTGTTGTAAAATATGTATTATGTATAATGTTGAAAAAAGTGGACTTAGCGTCTTTGCGAATTATACTAACGATTTTTTCCCGCAAATTGGATTTAAAAATCGCTAGATTTGACGAGAAAATAGCTAAATTGGCAACAGTGCTTAGAAGGGACATAAATATTGTTGCATAAATTTTTTGATATAAAATTAAATATAATAGATGTTAAAATACAAGTATTTTTTTTACATATTTATTAATATATATCGTATTCCAAAAGCAAATATTTATTTGAAATGTCAACCATATGCGCCTTTGAATTTTACACATGCCTTCAGTCGGACTGGCCAATCATCAATATCGGGGTACCTTTTCTGACAAAGCCTGTCCTGTACAATTGTTCACTATTAATAGTCCAGGGGATTGCCGGAGGAGCTAGATATTTTCTTTATTAAATTAAAATAGAACACAAGTTAAAATTTTGTTTTTTGCAATGAGCACCCATTATTTTTTAAATGTGTTATGTGCGTCTTTATTTTATTTAAAACATATTTTTTTATGTAATAAATATTGTATAAGAATAATATTTCAAAGAATATATGAGAGTATGTACAGTGTGAGGCAAATCATATTGAATATAATTTGAATTGTAATTACTCTGCTTTTAAAAAATAACAACAACAAAAAAGGGAATTAATTGAAGCGATAAAACACAGTGGGTTTTCCAACTGGAATTTCTGAACTTTGACAGTTTATAAAGGCCGTCTAGTTAAAGCTACATCTGTCAAATTAGTTGCTATTTATTTGGTTTGTTTTACGAAATCACAATGAACAACCATAGACAGCGATGTGCCTGATTGGTGAATGCACTCTGAAGCAGTGGGCAACTGAAACTAATTTTCATCGAAAAATCTTGTTCAGCGATGACCCCTATTTATTTTTGAAGGAGGACGTGAGCAAGCATAATGTTAAATTTGGAACGATATTAATACATTTGCGATCAAAGAGCATCAAATGCAAACAGTCACTGTTTGGTGTGGACTGTCAGATAGTGGCGCCATTGGCTCATATTTTTATTGATTACAACATTGGCTAGGTCTTTACTATTCAACAGTGAGCTTTATAGACCAACATATTTTGTCTGGAATTTAATGATCTAGACACCAACGACATTTGTCTTCAACAGGGCTGTGCTAAGTGTCATATTGCTCATGCCATATTAGATATTCTGTTCGAACGATTTGAGTGCATGATCATTTCACGTGGAGTTGATGTGGACTGGTCACAGTGATCGTATAATTTGGCTCCACTAGACTTTTTCTTGTGCGCTTTTCTTAATAAGCCACAAATCACGATAGTCTCAAAGACAACATATCCAACATTATCGGTTAAATTCGCCATAATTATGAAAAATTGGACATTTTATATACACTCCACCCAGAGAAATCATTGTGGGCATGATGAACGGTGTTATATTCGACTAATATTGGCATCAATAGGTCTTTCAAATGATCAAAAGATTTCGATGATGATGTTGACGTTGTTGAGAACGCTGCCGAATTGATATTTTTGGGGTTTCTGCGACATTCTCGTTATCAGCAGCCATGTATTCAAGTGACCGACCGGGCACGTTGATGCACAATAGTCTAACTGCCTGTAACCGACCAGGTTTTTTTGATCACTTTGCAAATGGTTGCCATAAGGGTTTGATGTATTGAAAACAATAACTTTTTTTGCCACAAAAATTTTTTTTCTGAATAAATAACGTAAAAGCAATTATTTTTGAATATTTTATGTTCGATGCTGCATATGGTTACTGCATAATTGTGTCTAGAGCAACATATTTTCTACTCCTCTTAATTCTATTTGTTTTATACCATTCTGTAACACACCAGTACTTCTTGCATTACTTAGGAAACATACATACAATAATGGCAACACAAAATGGATCACATTTATGAAGCGAACTTTTTTAAAGGCAACTCTTGTTCTTCTTCTTGTTTTTATTTAATGATATTGTTTTAAGCAACAACTTATGCTGTACTTACAGACATTTACACTTGTGTGTTTTTTATTGTGTAGGAATTTCGAAAATTCTTGTTCCCAGAGAAATAATAGAAAACGAAATTTTTATTATAGGAATCTGTGTGTGTGTGTGTGTGTATAATTTAGGATTTTCTAAAATTTTGTTTAAAGATTTACAGGTTTTTCCCTTTTATTTAAATACTTTATATATACATATGTACATATGTATGTATATATTTTGTTACGTAAGAATTTGTTTGAAAAATTTTCAATTTACGGCAATGCCCTCATAAAATTCTAAACAATACCTGGGTATTTGTAGGTCAGTCATTCCGTTTCATTTTTTTTTTTATTCTTTAGAAGAATTATTACGTTTTTATTTCTTATTTCCTAAACAATATTAGAGCGTCGTACAATAAAGAAATAAAACTTACGATAAGAAACTAAAACTGTTCATTACTTTTTAAGAATTTCTGAATTCTGAAGAAAACATTAAAAGTAATAAAAGTTTTTCTTGCTTTTTTCTTGTTTTTGTATTTTAAAGAAATGATATTTTTATTAAGAAAAACAAAACTTTTTTTATATCTTTGCAGATGGGGTTTATACAGGAATAAACAAAACAATAAAGGTGAGTTAATATATAAAAATTATTTATTTTTCTTATCATTTATTTATTACACGTGTAATTTTCTTGTGAACTGAAAATTACTTCTTCAATTCACAACTCCAAATAATAATTTCGGTCAACGGTTAAACCAGAAATAAACTCAGATTACTGTCCGTCCTCCTCAGACGAACGTGACCACAATATATACCAGCTTCACAAGATATCTTTATTAAATTTTTTATATATTTTAAATCCTTATATGTATGTGTTTGAAATTTTAATGTCTTTGTATTAGTTCTATACGAGAAGCGGAGATAGTTTCCCATAATTTTATGAAATGATTTTATATTTGCAGTAATCCAACACCAAGCAATATATATAAAAGACTTTCAATTTAAAATTAACTAATTTTTCTACGTTATACATACATACATAATTGGTCATTACAATCCTTCCGTCAGGATTACGGCCTAGCTTCTCACACCACTTACGTTGTGTGTGTTAATGTTATACATGAGCGACGAAGCCTACATTTTAAAAGTGACTCCGAATGACAGTTTTTTGAAAAACTTTTCATGGCAATTTATTTACTCTCAGAGTTTTTGCCAGAGATCTACTGAGAGGAATGCGACGTTATGGAATTTTTCAATTCAATTCAATTATCAATGTAAATTCTAAGATATTCTATGAGCGAGCGTGAACATATACCAACAGGAACAAACCTGTGGCTTCTCATGTGCTTCGTGAAGGGTCTAATACGTGTTTATAAGCTATGTTATTAGCAAAATTCAATACTTTATGTATGAGTTCTTCATGCTGAACTCAGTCGTCCATAGTCGTCACAGCAGTTTTGCTTTTTGTCCAAAGCACATTTTATACTCTGCACCAATCTGTGAGTCAAATAGTGCCTCGATTTTTTCTAAAGCCAAATTCATGATCCAAATATAATTCAAATTTTATTTCGGTTTCAATTTAGACCACCGAAATTCTTCAAACCTTTTCGCATACTGTTGATAGTAGAGTTATTGGCCTATAAGATCGCTTTTGTATGATTTTTATTTATTAGACATGAGGCCTTGGTCAGATATCTCCAGCAAAACGAAATATGAAAAAATATTTCTTCGGAGATTATATAAAATTGCCATGAAAAAGTTTCTCAAAAATCTCTCATTCGCAATCGGCTTGAAACTGTAAGTCCCTTTACTCATTTATAATATTAACACCCAGAACATAAGTGGAATGAGAAGGTAAGTTCTGACTGAAGGGATGTAATGACCAATTCAACATACTTTCCCGGGAAATAAATAATACCTTTAAAAATTAATAGAAGGATTCTCAAGGCTTTGATGTTTTAAGGGTAGTGGAGACATAGAAGAAGCGGATGGTCAATCGATTGTGTCATTACATAACTTCAAGGTAAACGATAAGAAGAAGACCAGTATTCACAATTTGATTTTCAAGCAACAAAATGAAATATATTACGGAAGAAAGTAAATTAATTAATTATCTGTGCGAACAATTATAATTTTGAAATGTTAATTGTTAACTGAAATTACATAGAAAATATTTTGAATTTTTATTCTTCTTCTTGATTACTGGCATTTACATAAATGATGAAAAATCTGCCCGATTGATTATCTTCTTCTTGGGTTGGTTTATATTTTTATCCTCTAAAATTTGGAAGACATTAAATTTAATTGTAGTGAGACATTGTTTGTTGTAATTGCAAGATTGGGCCATAAAGGCTTCATCAGAGATGTGTGTAGCCTGTTATTGTCATTGATGGCTTGCAACAACTTTTCTGTGGTTGACTGATCTGTATGCCAACATGCAAAGGGTCAGTTAGGGTATGATAGGTTAGGGTATGGGAAAAGAAGCGATTATTTTGTCCTCTAAACACTTAAAATACTTTTGCTTGTCGTCAATCCAAGCTTGGCATATTCAGATACGAGCATGATAGAGAAGAAAGTCTAGACAAATTGGACCAGGGAAAGTCCAAAAGGACACTCTTAGCGTCGTTCTTGTATTAATCAGGGAATGTTGAATGGGAAATTATAAGAGCTGTATTGGTTTTTGTGTAATTATTCACGGCAATAAGGAGTACCTGACGGAATCATATCATATAGATAAATCCCTTGATTTGTTGGGAACAGACGTTGAAAAACTCAGCGTATTTGTCATAAACTCCGTCAAGTTTTATGATTAGTGGGAAGGATTTGATGTGGCATTACAGGATGACACACATTTCCGGTAGACTCACTTACTTTGGACAGTGGTCTCATGTAGATGATAAACTGCCACACTTGTTACCTTAAAGTTTTTTAGATAGAGGCGAATGAATAATTGAACGAGAATAAATAAATAAAGAAGGAACCAGTAGCTTTAAATTTTAAATTTTCCTTCACTTTAAATCGTTTATCAGTTTATTTAACTTTTATTCACCTTTTTTGTTTAAATTTTAAAGTTTTTTTAGAAACAATTTGTTGAAAACTCTAAAATGAATTTTCTCCTTTGTATCTGTCATAGTTTATTGGGTCATCTGTTGATTGCAAAAAATAAAAAAGTACAAAATAAATTAAGAAAAAAGTTCAGATTTGTGTCATAAACACCAAACCAATGTGCACACAATCAGTACAGTTTTCTAACACACTTACGTATACTTCATTACGATGGTAATTAAAAACATTAGAATATACCTGGTGACAGCAACAACTATCTACCAGCATCATGTGGAATGCTAATTAAATTTTAGGCATCATGGTCGTCTTCTTCCTTTTAATGCCAGGATGTATATAGAAAGACATGATAAAGGGGAGAACTAGATAATATTGTTACAACAATAAGAACTAGCTCATGTGTACATACACATACATGTATGATGTGTTTTAGCATATATACTAACTGTCATAGATATATGTATATGTGGATTTATACTCACACATGCTTACTTTCACTTTGACTTAGACAGTATGAACGAACCACATTAGGTTAAGCACTTCTTTGACACAATCCAACTTTAATTTATAAAAAGGATGTTGTTTTTGCATTTTTTTTTGTGAAAAATTGTTTTAAACTTTTTCCTTTTCATTTTTAACCTAATTTTTCCTCTTTTAAAAGACAAGAGAGATAATTTTTTTTTCTAGTTTGTTGGTAAAACGTATGAGGAAAATATGTTTCTGTAGGGGAGTGTAAATTAAAGCAAATTTAAATAAATTTTCTAGTCCTTCTTTTTAAAGAAGCTTTTAAATTTGAAACCAAGACCGACTTGCAAAGCCATGCAACGTTGTTAACTATTTTATGTTTTGGCTACACAGTTTTTAAGACAGTTTTCATTGAAAGAATTGTCTACCGTTGTTATATTTTTATTATTGTGCGCCTAGCTGTGGAGAAATATCAGCCATGAAAATATCTTTACGTTTTGTTTTCTTTGCATTTAATTACAAAAATGAATTAATTAAGTTGCAAAATACACGATTGTGTTGATGATGCCAAACAGTGTGGGTTCTCTTTTCCTGGCTAGTTTTTTTGTGTTTTTGAAAAAGCTGAAACGTGGCCAAATTTTTAATGAAATAAACCCTGGTGTTTTCTTCATTAGAACGAATTTCGGTATGATGATCCTATAAACTGTAAATAAGTACTAAAAGTGGCAGTTCTCTTTTGGCTTTCTGGGTCAAGGACGGTCATGAGGATTGTAGCTTATTGTTGCTTTTGCAATAGAATCTGTGGGTCTGAACATGAAACCCAGTCGGTCGACGCAATCCTGCAAACTCGTATCAGTTTTGTAGAAACACCAAACTCAGACATGGCCTTCAACGAATTTGTACGAATCTGGCTATCAAAAACGACCTTGATTCGTAGATTGGATTTATTTTTCTTGATTTTTGTCCCAGTGTTATTAGTGGAGTATTCAGTTTTGGTTGTTTTTTCATGTACAGGTCACAGCGCCTCCCTGCTTAAATAATTCAGTTGTCAGTGTATTGGCATCAAACGGTTTGCTATTTTTAAATCAGGATATTGATTTTCTAGTTTCAACTTGTGTGGTTGGGATACATTTTCTACATCGCCACGATTATGTGAAAAACATAGGGGATCTTCCATATTCTCACGCTCTTTGGATTTGTCGATAGATTTCCTTCTTCGTCTCTGCATGAGAAAATAGTTGTATCATAGGCTTTAAGTCTGTTTTCTTCTATTATTTTCCGACTACCTGCTCCATACACTTCATGTTACTTCGCTGCAGTAGCTTTATAAGATTTCTGGTCGTTACATGAGTTTTTGAAAGCTAAATGTGGTTATAATCTTACTTTCCAGGGAGTTGGCAATATTTAGCATCTGTGTTCCAATATCATCAAGACGGGGAATGCAGCGGCGTAAGAAAGTGAAGTTATAAAAGCTGTAGCTGTCTAATGTCTGCGTAGCTTCGCTAGTTGCAACTTCCTTGAGGCGAATGTCCGTACATTTCTTGTCGTACTTAACCGGGACCGCAACTTGGTGTAGTTGTCTGTTGACTGCGTAGTTTCGCGAGATGCAACTTCCTTCAGGCAAAAGTCAGTATATTTCTTGCCATACATAACCGGGACCGAAACTCGGCTGTAACTAAGTAATGATACTTAGTTGTCGATGTTTACGTAATCAATTTAATTATCCCTCGATTGGATAAGAGACAACCACGAGGCTCTATGCAATGCGGAAATTTTTGGTTATTACCTTGTTTTTCGTCGTTTGATTTAGTTACGAAGTCGATTATTTTTTCTTTTTTCTTAAATCGCATTACCCTCATCCATCATTCGATTGCGCTTCTCGCAGGTATTTGTCCCATTTGAATTTTTTTGCCTGTCATCTTTGACAGAACTGTCCAAACCGAAGATAAGCGCTGTAGCTAAATCCATTTTGGAAATTGATAGGGGATTAAAATTTAACTTGTTGTGTTGTTACACCAACGTGAGGCCACGGTTCAAATCCCAGGTCCGACATCTCCAATAAAACGAAATATAAAAATATCTTCCTCCGGTAGCAGATTTCTGGCAAAATCTCTGAGAGAAAATAAAATTGCCATGACAAAGTTTCTCACAAATCTGTCGTTTGAAGTCGACTTCAAACTGTGAACTTGTATAGAATTAACGCACACAACTTAAGTGGTGTGAGAAGCTTGGTCATAATCATGACTGAAGGGTTGTAATGAGCAATTATGTACGTATGTAACCGATAAATGAACACATGCACCGTGGGGTCGATAGGGTAAAATGTTAGGAAGAAAACATTTAGGGCCATTATTACAACTTGCCGTTAAACTTAGGTTTAGTTAAAGGTACCTTTAGCTAAAGGGAACTGTAAAGTTACCTTTAACTGATTTTCGTTATTACAACTTACAGATAAAATAAAAATAAAATATGGCAGTGCCGGAGCAAAGTCGATAAAACTGCTCAATTAAACAATTTTTTTTTTAACGCAGTGGCAACAGCGGACTTCGTTTTTTTGTTGTATATGCTCATTTTGTTTAAATTTGAAGTTGCCATATCGAAAATAGTATATGATATGGCAAGTTCAAACATAAAGTGACCTTTAAATGTTAAAGGTAGGATGATCTTCCCTTTAGCTTAACGATCACTTCTATCTTACTGGGTACTCATAATAATGAAAAACAATTTATCTGCCCGTTAAAATCCTCCCTTTAGTTAACGGCAAGTTGTAATAATGGCCCTTAAAATAATATCATATGACTTCTAAAATTGTCATATGTCATATATGCTGTGTAAGGGGACCTTAACAATTCAGCTACGTACACATGGTTATTTCTTGTGACCACTGTGTATTAGTTTGTAAAGCAAGATGGCGTCTTTACGAAACGCTATTTCTTACACACATACATTCTCTTGTGATTTCCATATACATAGACAAGGAAGTTGAAGCCCTCTTGTTATAGACGCTACAGCCGATGATATTGTAATTATTGTAATTGTTATTGTTTTTGTAATTATAATAAATCAATGGTCGTAAACGAATGAGAACAAAACGAGTAAAAAGCAAAACAATAACAATGTTTTTTGTCTTTTAATATGTTATGGTAAAAAAAGCATGGAAATAAAATGCTAAACAACGAAATAAAATAGCCTTGAGCGTTACATTCAAATTCAAATTCAAATTTTTAGTTCATTGGACTCCATTATTATTACTGTCGTCATTTCTTTTTGCGGAAACCATTGGGGTTCATTGGTTTTTGTACAGACATGTTTGCGTTCATTCAATTCTTTGATTTTTTTTCTTTTTATTGTTGGTTTGTAACATTTTGTTGTTGATGTTATTTTAAGTATTTTATTGCTGATTTATAATCCTTTTTTGTCGCTATCATCAGAATAAACAGACGAAGTTCTAATTTTCGTACACAACATCATTGTTGGTTGCTGTTTAGATATTCCATAGCACCACTGTTTTTTGTCGACTCATCATCATCATCATTATTACGAGTTGCTGTCGCTGTTTTAGTGTACACACACACACACACCAGTGACAACATAATCGTTATCAGCATATTCAACAGCATTATCATCAGCATTGTAAGTAACATAAGGAAAAACTTTTGCAAAATAAGTTACACAATGTTTTCACGTCATTTGTATAATTTCTGGTTGTTTTTTTACCCCCCCACGCTTAACTGTGTTGCCATTCTATTTATGAATTACTAATGAAGCGTTCTTTCATTCGTCCAACTAAATAAACGGGATCTGCTTTATGGTTGCCTGGATTTTAATTACGAAAACATGTTGATGGAAATATGAAGACAAAACGTTTTGATGTAGTTGCAGAAATATTTGTCGACATATTTCAGATTTTTTCTTTTTGCATAGGAAGGAAGATGGTTAAGACAACTGTGCACATATATGACATTTTTTTTCTTGTCACAGAAAGTTAATTTTTAAAATGCCTACTGCGCATTTTATTGAATTGAAGAGTAAAAGATTGAATTGAAATAAATTCAATCCATACATAGATTTTTTAGATTTACAAACCGCCAATAAAAAATGCTTTTTGCAATGCTCGGCGCTCATAGTAAAAGGAGGTTAAAGCTACTGTAACTTAAACAAACATCGAAATATAACAAGCCATTTCCGGAGAATGATAAATCTACTGTAGAGTACGAGAAAATGTCAAATTAATAAATCTTAACCATCCATCATTGAAATTTGCACCTGAAGAATATTCCAATGTTTCAATGGTACATTGCAATGGTACCATTAGAGTTCATGTACTTACAGGGATATGGAATATTAAAAATCTATCGGCATCGCGTGACATGATAAGGTCAAGCGCAGATGTACTTTAATTAGCAAAACCTAGCTGCCCTGCTTTGTTCATTAGATTTGGCGAATATTAAAGTATCAGCTGCAATTTCTATGGATATTTCAGCAGACGAGCATATAACAAACATTGTTGAACAGTGGGGAGTTTGGAGAAAAGATTTCGAAGAAATTAATAACATTATCAGAAATGCAACTACTGTAGACAAGGAAATTTACAAAATTAGGTTAGCAAAAAATAATTTTAGGATATCTTGCTACCCTTACAGCGGATGAATATGAATGTGAAATTCTTCGCATTGACATCAAAATCACACTTGAATTTGTACTGCCTTATACAACATCAGCATGGGAAAACTGGTGTCATTGCAAACTTACCGGAAGTAGGTTATTACAATAACAGGTTGTAAATTATTCTGTTTAATATAATATATTAAATACAAGCGGTCATTGCTATACATCGTTAAACGGAAAACAATCTTGCAAATTAACAGACAAGTTGTCAGTCAAATACAAACTGTGTACATTAATTCATAATCAAAGAGCTGTACTTCCGTGATTCTTCTATGTACATTTAGATTAAAAAAAGATTCCAATGCCATCTGGCGAAATATTCTCATAAAGTAAATTACACCATCAGTGGTATGTATGGGTTTAGGTTTACATCAGCTTATAACGTTTGAGTAAAATTATCATACCCTGTATAACCTGCATTGTTCGCCATAATCCAGAATCCCAATAGGGAACAGAAACAAGAAGAATCACACTGAGTTCTTCAAATCAACTCCAGGATTTCAATTATTGAAATAAAATTTGTGCACTTTATCAAAAGCTTTCGGTCTTTGCATTTTACTTACTTACTTGATTGTTATTACAACCCTTCAGTCAGGATTACTACCTAGTTTCTCACACCACCCATGTTAAATATATCCATGAGCGGCGGGACCTACAGGTCCCATGAAAAGTTTCTCAAAAATCTCTTGTTTCACTCATGTACATATAAAATTAACGTACATAACATAAGTGGTGTGAGAAACTAGGTCGTAATCCTGACTACAGGGTTGTAATGGCCAATTATGTACGTATGTAATAAAATAGCCATCAAATGGCCGCTATGGTTCTGATGACAGGCCATTGTTCTTTGCAGAGAATTTTCCAGCCATTTTTAAAAGAAATATGGCTGTATCTTACCAATGACGGATTGAACCTTGGATGTGAGATCCGAAATTGTTTCCGATTATTTTCTCATAAACACGAGATTTCACAAAACCTAAAAGAAAAAAGTACACTGAGTTCAGTTCTATGATTTTGGTGGCCAATTGAATTCAGAATTTGTTCGGATAATTTACTCTAGAAATCATTGGTGCAATAAATATATTGTTACGAAGGCAGTGTGGCTGTTCACGCCGTCTTGCTGAACCCACATGTCGTTCAGATCCACGCCGTTTAGTAAAGGCCACAAGAATTTCGTTGTTATGCTTCTGTAATGAAGGTAAGACCCAATTACGCCATCCGATCAGTGTGGTTACCCGATAGTAGTTCATTGTGTTTGCATATGTTTCTCATGGGTTGCTAGGGCCTTACTTTGATGGAAATTTAGTTGTGGTGTGAGATAATTAACAAATTGAAGGAAATTTATTTAAATTCTTCTCAATTCACAAGACAACAATTCATCAATGAAGGATTAATGGCGATAGACAAAGTTGGTTAGAAGTCCAACACTTAAACATAATCAACTCTCAGGAATAAACTCTTTCGTTTTTTTACAATTAAAAACTGATTTATTACCAACGTGGTTTTCGTTAAATTTTCTTAAGAATTCAATTCGTGTAATTTATGAAACTTAAGTGCATCGGACCATTTGTATATGAGATATCTTAAAATGTAATGTAAATACAGTGAGCGTCAAAAGAAACTGTACTTTAACACTAATATACATTAATAAATTACCGTTATTATTATTTTAAAATTGTTTCATTGCCACTTTTAAAAATTGAAAAAAGAAAAACAAAAATTAGAAAAAATTTCGAAATATTGTAAAATTTTTTCGGGCACTCTCCCTAAATGAGTTTGGTGATTGTTAGAATTTTATCCTTAGTGTACAGTTTCTTTTGACGCTCACTTTATCTAAGTAATTAGGGGACTAAATTCAAAGAACATAAACTTTCTGCGATCAAAAAATTTGCTAATTTTGTGTATTCTTTAAGCCATTTAGATGGCTTCACTTCTCTCCATTATCATTGCAAACTTTTTCAAACTCAAGCAATGGCTTGCTTTGAGACCATTAAGCCCGTATTCTATGAAAATAAACATGTATTGCAATTATTTAAAAGAATTTCAAAATCTTTAATTGGAATATTCGTAACTGTATGCCAAATGTTACGTACTCCTGCTGTGAAAATGTAATTCAATTAAAAAAGACAAAAAATTTTTTCGTTTTACATAAATGTCTACTTGAATGGGAAAAGTAAAAGAGAAAAATTTTGAACAGAATAGAAAATAAAGAAAATTATTTGCCAAAAGATTAATTTAATTGATTTGTAAATCTTAATCACTTAAAGTAAAAACCATATGAGAACTTCAATAAAAATAAAAGAATCCTGTTATAAGGATTACAACAATTAAAGTAATTTATCGAAATATGCACAAAAACCATAAGAAAATACATACATACGAAAAATTACACACACCGACATATACTGGTAGTATAACATAAGAGAAGAATGGCCATAAAAAAACTTCATCTACTACTATTGATACCATTTTGTTTATAATGGATGTACACCATGTATGTATACATGTATGTGAGTAATTTTTTTATTGTTATTTTTAGGAAATTTACTGCAATAATAAGTTTTTAGTTTATCTTACCACTCACAAATAAACGAGTGTAGATTTAAATGGAATATTTTGCAAGAAATATATGAAATAATTTTAATGCAAGCAAATATTCAAACAACTCTCGCATAACCAGACAGAAAAAATACTGCAGATATTCAGAAAAAAAAACAATATTTTTATGTAAACATTTATGGTTGCCACAGCACATTCAAATATTGACGCTCTTACCCGCACAAACATACCCAAACGACCGACCCATTTTTATCTGCTTCTTATTGATATGAAATATTGAAAAATTTTTAAAAATACCAACAACAACAACACATAAGAACTGATCAATCATATACGTTATGAAAGACGGAGAGGAAAAAAGGAAAAAAAGGAAACTTTTTTGCCTGGCACTTTACACTTATAAGAGATGAGTTGAATTGAGTTCAACATGAAATATAAATAAAACTCAATTAAGAATTGTTTTATTAATTCCATATCTTCCCAGAAACACCGCAGGCAAAGATTATCAATTCAATGAGTTTTGAAGAAGAAAAAGAAAATACAAATTTTGAACATCAAATATTTACTATTTGCATGCACGTTCAAGTTTAAATATTTTGGCTAAGCAAACATTAGTTGGATTTCATTTGAAAATTTCATTTAATTTTTATATTAAAACCACATACTGATATGATGGAAATTTAATTCTGTGCTGTAAGATAATTAAGAAAACGATGTTAATTTATTTAAATACTTCTCACACAACGTAACAATTCATCAATAAACGATTAAGTTTCAGCTCTCAGCAAGCAACACTTACGGTTTTTTACCATTAAAAAGTGATTTATTTCCAGTGTGGTTTTCGTTAAATAAATTATGAAACTTCAGACCGTGAAAAACTTTATATATGATATCCGACACTGTAATGTAAATATATAAGTAATTAGAGGAACAAAATCCATTCAAAGAGCCTAAACTTACAGAAGACACCATTAAAATAATAAGAAATAAACAAAAGCTCAACAGATTGTTATTAATTTTGGGATAATAGTTTGTACGATAGTAGTTTTTGATTAAGAATTGATTTTATTGTAATCACAAAAATCTATTTTCTAAGCACAGCATGAAGAAAACCACTTAGTCCACAAACTGAGTTGATTACACAGCCCTGCATGGGTTTTGCAACCAAGATGGTTCCAGGTGTTCCCGAAGGCATTTTGCGCGCTGAACACGAATCCTTAACACCCTTAAAGTAGGGGGTGGGTTTATGTCAAGGGATGCAATAGAAAAGGAAACACATTACGGAGGTCCTTAAAAACTAATCAGATTTACTTGAAAATTGTTACTCAGGGGTTTTTGGGATCGCTGATTACAGATCTTCATTCACATTTAAAAAATTCAAAATGGCGGATCCAATATGGCGGTCGAGGTTTACAAAAATTAATCAGATTTACTTGAATCTTAATCTGATTAATTTTTGTAAGATTTACTTGAATCTTAATCTGATTAATTTTTGTAAACCTCGACCGCCATATTGGATCCGCCATTTTGAATTTTTTAAATTCCGCCTTCAAATGCCTTCCGGAACACCTGGAACTATCTTGGTTGCACAAAAAAATTCCCATTTGCAGGGCTGTGTTATCAATCCTATGAACCTATCTAGTATTTTCGAAGACCGAAAGCGGTTACAGGTATCGGGAAGTCAATAGACTATAACCATCATTTTGGCATGACCATAGCTTTTATGGCGTTCAAGTCTTATTGCAGTCTTCACAGCCACTTGTCTCGCCAACATTTCTGTTAGTAGCCTATTAAGGAAAGCAAACAATGCCTTGTAGTTCGATGGCTATGAAGTTCTAAGACCATTTATTATCATGATTGCCAATATACTTATATGCTTAAACCTGGTTCGACGATTTCTGTTTTTCTAAGACCAATCACCAACATCCCATAGAATAGAAATGGTTTGATTACAAAGTAGTATAGCCCATATATATACATATATTTTT
The DNA here is from genome assembly GCA_927399465.1 of Sarcophaga caerulescens. Lineage (NCBI taxonomy): Eukaryota > Metazoa > Arthropoda > Insecta > Diptera > Sarcophagidae > Sarcophaga > Sarcophaga caerulescens. The sequence continues at coordinate 50,614,068 of OV656872.1, read as the reverse complement.
AGGATTTATAACAATAAAGAGCAGTTCTAGCCTTAGTGGTTCTAGATAATGTATTCATGTTTGGGGTAGCAAATCTAACGTTTTTGTATTTCCTTGAGAACTGTGAAAACTTTATTTTGTTTGCGTTAACTCTCCACCATATTCGTTGCAACATTTCGACAGAATTCTCACCACAGATTTCAGAATATGCACAGGTAGTTATAATACATCATGTTCTTTACATATCCTTTAGGTTTCATTGGATTGGCGAGTGTACAACTCCTTGTAGTGTTCCTAGAACTGTTCTTTTGAAATATTTGAGGCACTTAAAGTAGAATCGGTACGCCTGTGTCTCAGCAATTTTTCAACGGAAATGATGACCACACAATTGAAATTTAGATGTCTCAGAACATTAATAAACGACTCCGATTGAACGTTTTTGAAAGCACCCTCTATAACAAATAAAGTAACCAGATTTCTCTAATTTACCTTTCGTGTAGAGTTGTTACGTCACTGAAAGAGAATTAGCAGTAACCTAATATTAAAAGTGTCAATTATTCCCTCACGAGTCGTAAGTGGAAATAATGACAGGGCTAATAATGATGTGCCTAAAACACCCAGTTCAATGCAACATTAGATAACGTTATCTACATATGTTTATTTGTAAATTCGCTTGTATAATACCATGAAGTCCCAGATATTTTATTGTGACGTTCTAGTAAATCGTGTATTTTTTTTATTCACCAAATGATTATTATTTTTTCTTAATTACCACTTAAACTTCTTAATAATTGCGCACTGTACTATCATTAGAAATGGTTTTTGTATGGAAATCTTAAGAGATAGGGTTTGCCTGCAAAAGTAATTGGCCGTACCGAATGTCATAATTTAGTGCAAAATTCCTTGGCCTTAAATTCTATGCATGATTGTGAAACGACGTAGTTAAGGTTAGGAGGTAGCTTGCCGTTCACAAGTAAGTTTACTCGGTGAACCATATGGACCATTGTGCTCCAGCGTGAGGTCAGCCCATTTGTTATGAGCAGTTAGTGTTGGGTTTGAACCAACCCAAGCTCCGGATGAAATCGGCCAGCGTTCTTAGTGGCATGTTCTCCACCATGTCCAGATTTTTAAACGCTCTGTCCTCCAAAACCCAATGACGTCTGTTATGAAGTGCGGGGCACTTGCATTAAATGTGTTGCATCGATTCCGTGTCCTACATATCAATGCAGCTTCTGCAGTAATCCTTTGGGGCAGACCGAGCAAAACTGCACGGTGCCCCGTTAGAATTCCATTTAAAATGCGAATCGTTCTCTTATCACAAGTAAATCCCTGGGTCCCCCGCTGTCCACTGCTGGACATAACAGTTTTGAAATTCGGCAATTTGTAAGTGTATTCCTCCTCGGAATGAAAATGCTTAGAAACTCAATCTTTTTATGACAAAACATTGTGAAGCATTCCGTTTAATCTTTTTTACATTTCATACTAAATCTATCTTGTGCTCAAGGTTTTGATCTTCAAATCCTCGAAATGTCTATCACATCAACTAGATCATGTACCTTTAGTCGACGATCATGCAAGGCAATTTTTCTGGATTTTATTAACAATTATGGTGACTACACTTCTATTAGTTCAGTAGTCGTAAATGAAGGAATGTGAACCACCAGAGTAGAATCCGATTCGGCTTTAGTAGTTATTGAACAGAGAGTCCTTAAATGAAAGTACTGATGTACTTTACATTGGCCAATATTTCCATGACTCAAAAAGAATGAATGATGCATTGAAGCTTAAAATATATGTTTATAGGAATTCACCTATAAAATCATTAAAGTACCTTTGTTTTCAAACAGCTAACGCCATTTACATGTTATCTTTCATAAGAGAAAATATTCCATAACTAGTTGTTGTCTGTTGTCGAAAAGTATGATTAATAATTACCCTGAAGGAAACATGTCGACAAGTGTCTCCAAGTCACCAGTTTTGTCGACTATATAGGTGACTTTATGGTGACGTTGTGATCGAAGCGTCAACAATTATTTAATTTGCCTTTGATGAGAAAAAAAATTGTCAATTGTCAAATTGTCAAGAAATTATAAACGTTTAATAAAAAAACAATCAATGTTATATAAAAATAGAAGTAGTGAAAATGAGACAATTATAAGTGTGAATTGCGAAAATTTTGTGGAGCCTGAATGTTCTGTGTCGTCAAAAAATTTTTTTTTGCAAAATATAGTTTGCGCGAGAAGATAAAAAATTGGTATATTGGACACAATTGTTAAACAAAATTAAATTACTTCAAATCTTATGGAATTTTTCCCTATCGACTCTGAAGAAAAACTGAGAGAATTTGATGCTATTTTGAAAACCCATTCAGACCCATACGTAAGTATTTACTTTTATTGTGGAACTACTTCAACGAATAAAATTGCAGTTTTTATTTATATTCAATAGATTCGACAAATGAAATCACTCCCTGCGGGCAGAACGAAACCTTCATGAAATATTTGGCCAAAATATTATCATGAATTTTAATGTTGATGGCTCTTTTGGCAAAAAGAGGTTGCGCGAATACTCAAATGTTTTTAAAGCCATAATAGGTAATAAATGCTTGTTTGTGTTCTCATAAATATTTGTAATATTTTAACAATTTGTTTCGTTTTTTTAATATCCAGATGTAATATCAACTTCCAATGAAAATTCGGACAAAACACTTAGAGCAGCATTTCAGCGCCAAAAGAAAAAATATTTCAAACAAATGGGTCGCAGCAAAACCAAGAATAATGAAAATCGTGAAGAAGACGACTCTCAAAAAGAGGATTAATAATTTTACTTAATTTTAATAAAACAAAAACGTTATTTTGATGTTTCTATATAAATAAGAGAGACTGAATTAATAGTACCTTTTTAGTTTTTATGTTTAAAAAAATTCATTTAATTAAATATTTAATAAAATATTTACAAAAATTGAAATTTTATTGTCGACTTTTACTACAGAAAAGTACCAAAAGTGTAGACTAGAACTGCTAAATTGTACTATTGATTCACTGGTTCCAATGTCTGCATATGGTCCCAAAAGAAGTACCTAGTCAATAGTACTAACGTCAGTAGTAGATTTTCAATGACACGCACATGTTAACTGTCTATAGTAAAAAGCATTGCCTGTCATATAATAAGTCAGTAGTACTGGTGACTGTGTCAATAGTAAGTCAGTACAGTTTCACTATTGACATTTCCTGCAGGGTATTGTCTTAAGCATTTATAATATGAATATTGAAGCATGGTTTCGACTCTATTATGATAACTACAATATCTTAATGGTAAATCAATAATGAACCCTTATTTAAAATGCTAAAATTAATGAGTTCAAGAGAAAATATATTTTTTGTAACGTACTAACTCTAAGTCTCTAAAGAATTTATGAAAATCAATTTTCATCATCATTTCATATGGTCATGTGCGTGTCTACAAAGTATTGTATATAATTAAAAAATTTTTTTATTTTCATTTTAATATTGACAGTTGTAAGCAATTGGTCTGTTTTCATTGTAAGTACAGTATTCCCTCGATTTACGTCGTCTCGATTTACGTTGTTTCGATTAACGTCGTCAAAAATTTTGTTCCCTTCAACTTCGATTTGCGGCGTCATTCGATTTACGTTGCCTCTGTTGTTTATAAACAAAATCAGGGGAATTCCCTCTTTAAAAAAATTTAATGCATAGAATATAAATTTAATTATTTTAGTTTATTTTTTGTAAAATGTAAGGGGTGATTTTTTAAGAGCTATAAGTCCATTGTTACGCGTGCTGTGTGGCATGTGACACCGTCTTGTTGAAACCACATGTCATGCAAGTCAAGCTCTTGCATTTTGGCCAAAAAAAAGTTAGATATCATCTCACGGTCGCGCTCACCATTCACAGTTACGTTACGATTCGCAGCATCTTTGAAGAAGTACGCATTTTGATAATAAAATTCAATGATATGCAAGCGTTGTTCATTTGTAAGACGATTCATGGTTAAATTATAGACCAAACTGAAGATGTTTGACAGTGAAACAAAACACGAAACGTGCGTGAGCTGTTTTAACCAGTGTTGCCAAAAAGATAATAGCTAAAAAATCACCCTTTACATAAATAAATGCATCTGATAGTATGAGTTATATGAAATTCGATTTACGTCGTTTCGATTTACGTCGCCTTTTTTCGGAACATTCTACGACGTAAATCGAGTGAATACTGTATTGCTCTAGACTTTGTTTAATTTTAATAAGAATATCCTTTGGCGAAGGGGTCTGTTCGAAAGGGTTGATAATAAATAATTTAATATTAATTTTTTCCTTGTTATTTGATACTTATTTTTTAATATTTATTCTTCTCTATTGACTGAGTATTGAATTTAAATTAAACAACAACAAATATTACACCTAATGAGAGGCACTTGATATTTAGGGTTCGTATTGAATTTCTTGAAAAAGTATAAAAAAAAACGACAACGCATACATATGCTTATAGATATGTGTTCTGTATATAAAAATTTACGTTTAATAATGCTGATGATTTAAAAATTTTATTATAGTAATATTGATTTACTAGAATTACACAGAATATTGTGAACTCAATTGTTACTTCGTCTGTAGACTATAATTTACCCAAATCATTCATTCCCTTTATAGGAGTCTGAGTAACGTATGCTTTTTAAAATAAAAACCGCATGAAAAAAACAAACCTATACCGTTCAGTTGAGGTCATAAGAATATCACTTTCCTATAACGCATACCGCAAAAAAATGATTTCATACTGTAATAATTACGGTTGCAGTCTTCCTGTCAAAAAAAAAGCACTCTCGTGAAAGCCTATTTGGCTCAATGGCGTAAGATCCGACTTAATCGTAGTTGCTGACATTGCAGTTGCTAACGATTGTTATAATGCCGCTGAGTTTCCCAATATCTGTTTCTGTTTATAAATTAGTCAACTACATAGTAGAGTTTCAGGTGATTAATTTTCTTTTGACATGTATCCTGTAGGTAAATAATTAATTATACCTTGTAGGTAAATAATTATTTGTCTCTTCTTCATCGTCAATGTAATTTCTGCAGAAGACATTGCCTAGAATGTAGTGTCCAGTAATAACTCCGCCATTTGCCATATGGTAAGCATTTTCCTTTAAAGATTATACAGACTTCACTTGCGTTTCTTATCCAGCTTTATTCAGATTTTTTGTTTTGCTCATGTCTCAAGCTGCTCATTCTGCGTTAAAGAAGCCTGATATCATCTTTGAAATTCGCCCAAATGTAGGCTGGTTGTGGCCAGTCTATAAAGCTCATATGCTCTGTAGATTCTGCTATATACCATGTATGCTTTTGATATGAATGTTCTTTCATTCGTTGATATTTTTATGGCAGCTTAAAAATAACGAAGTGAAAGTATTATTCCAAAGTATACAAATATCTCAACCAGAAATATCGCAGCTTGTGTGGCTAATATACCGGCATCCTCCAATCTCTCCATTCAGTCTCGAAATTGCCACAAAGGTAAGCTAATGAAGCTCATCACACCATTTCTCTCTAGTCGAATTGGATAACCTGAAGTTGTTTGAGAAGACAGTGTTATCATGTAAATAATATTCTTGAAAATTTTTAATTTCGTCAGAATGCTCAAGTGAGCAATCCTTGCTTCATTTTCATTCTGTCTGAAGCTCCTGCCTATTTGAATGGGCGTACCAATGAGTATCTCTTTTAAGCAAAATTTTTGCGTTCCCTTTAATCTGGGCTAACAACGTTAAAATAATTTATTACGACATTGCCTATACGATGGTGGAGAATTGATTTCGCCTAAATAATAATGAAATATAAAAACAAATTATGGCAATAAATATAAGCAATAATTGATTTTACACAGGGGTATATTTAGTAAAAAAATATAAGACAGAAAATATTGCATAATAAACTCAATAAAACAAAACAAAATACAAAAAAAAAAAACAATAATTTTTTTTATTGTGAGTTGTGAACAAAAAAAAAAAAAATATTCTCGGCATTTCCCTTTAATCAGACATACGCAGGCGAAAAATATTTCAAAGTTTGAAAAGTCTATGACAGACGTAAGCCACGCATTAACTTAAATACTCCACAACTTGATATCGAAATGACTAAGTGGTCACCAGTGTTGTTAAGCACGAATTGCTATTTATTACAATGTCAAAGACAATTACTTTTGAATTTTCGAAATATCCAACTGTCATATCGTTCATGCTCGACTGACGCCGACATCACTACCAACATCACCACCCCTTAACATCGAAATCGATAACACTTTCTTGTATTGGACAACTTAAAAAAAATTTTCAACGATTCTGTTGCACCCTTCAACGACACTTTATATACTGACATGCACACAAACACCTTCTTACCTACATACATACGTACACATACTATATACGGAGCCATTATAATCAGAATGTTAATAATAATGATAGTCTGACTGATATACATTTTAAAATACATACATACATACATACGATATTTATTGATAGATTGTAGCTCTTGCCCATGCTCTTCCTCTCCTCTTCCTTTTAGAGTTGAAAAGGAAGATTATGTTTTCGGTTTTTGTTTGTGTATGTGTGTGTGGTTATTTTAATATTAAGTGTAGCCAGAATTGACAGTTAAAATAATGACGTTTAATTTAAGTGGTTGGTTATTATTTTCATATTAAACAGTATTTTCAACGTTTATTACACTCTAACCTAGTTGTCGGTAGACGACCTGTGTGTAAAATGTACTCATAAACAGCGAGTATAAAATATAACACACGCGCGTGTATTGTAATGCATTAAACAATATTATCAAGGATAAATAAATGTTGCGCTATTTAAAATAATGTTACGATAAGTGTCGTAGACAACTTTAATACAGGTTTAATAAGGTTTAATAAGAACAAGTTAAGATTGTCATATACATATTTCTGCCGCTCACGAAAAGATTTTTTACGTTTTTACTACCCTGTTTTTATTTTTATTTGTATGAAAAGAATTGATTAAATTAAATGAGAGTGTTAAATTGGCTTTTTGGCAACAATTTGTAGAAATTAACTTAGAGAAAAAAATCTGTTCGCACACTGTACAGCATACTTCGTCAATTTTGTGGTCAACATTATAGCCCTAATAAGCAAGTAATTCGTACAGTTATTATCCGTTTTGCCACCAATTTTATAATCATCATCATCAGTCGTTGAAGAAATATTTCTTTTCATATTTAGTTTTGACGGAGATGTCTGACCTGGAGTTTGGAACATGGCTTCACGTTTAATAAGCCCACACACTACCTTTTAGACTACGGCGACGGCATGGAATCATGCTTTAATTTGTTGTATGTTCTTTCAAGAAGTGATTCTATTTATTGGTCTTGAGTGTACCCTGCTCTATACTACTTCTATACTAACTTGAGTGTACCTTGCCCTATACTTCAAGCACAGATCATCTTAATCTTTTCATTTGAAAATTGTTTGCTACGATTTAAGCAGCCATTTAAGTTAAGGACATTAATTAAACTGTTTAATTACTTTCGAATAATTTAAAGTAAGTGACGCAAAACAATCCCCATTAATTTCAAACCAATTTTTCCGTTTTCATTTTCTCTGGAAATTTGAAATAAAATATTTGCCACTAATTCAAGCGAATAGCTTTTTAATGTTACAAGTCTTTAATTTATTTAAAGTATACCGTCTGACATACATACCTTCACTAATTTGTGGAATTTTGCAAACGAAACAAATAAATTTCTTCTGAAGAAATTTCAGTGGCGCGATTACCTTAAAATACAAAGAAAAAAATTGTTTAAGTTTAAATAGAAGGTATTTAAAATAAAATCTTTCATAGAAACGATAAAGGATGCGAAATATTTGTAAGTATTTTACCTTCTATTTTTTATTAAAACAATAACACTTACGTGTACATCAATTAAATGGTGATGGTACTGTGATAAATGAAAAGGAAAGAGAACACCGAAAAACTTTTCAAAATAGAAACACAAAAACGAAATAAGAGTTTGGCTTATGAATTGGCCAGCTGACTGACTGAGTGACTGACTGATAGACACTTTCATTTTGCCATTTACCTAATGGCAGACAATATTAAGCTTTTAACTAAAAATGAATATAATTTCTTGGCTTTAACACCTTCACATTAAATATTTTATGTGAATATAACCGCCTTCCAAAGTATCAAAGAGGAAAAACAACGTAACGCCATAAGACTTCCAATGGCAAATTGTAGCCATAACAACATTACACTCCTTTTACTCTCGTCCTTTGGCAACACTTCTTATTTTATTTTATGCCTTACGCCAGACATTCGACAGTCGACAGCCACTTATATGCCTGACTTATTATTATTGCTTAAATTGTTGTTGCTGCTGCCTTATTGTTGTTGCACGAATATGAGCAATTTCACTCACGCAGTCTTCAATGTTCTTTTTTTCCCCCCTTTATTATTCTTAAGTATGGACACATAATTTTTTGTGCCTGGAAAGAAAGAAAAATGGAAATGGAAAAATATCAATACCAACCATATATTTTAAGATAAAACAACAACATATAGTATACCCTATCTGAGAATGTCCTTCTTCGGATAGCAATTTTCACCAAATTCAATGTGATGGTAAAAACTAAAAAAAAATCTTTAAAAACGATAACAACCCGTAATTTCGCATGCCTATGCTCATTACTTTCTTTCTCTTGTTTTGCAATTATGTATTGTGACTTAACGGATTCTTGAAGACCTGTTTTGAAACCCAAACTATAATTCATAATTTCCTAAGTGCCTATAGTTGCCGATAACATGAGCTACTCTGTACAGCATCACAGCTTTGTCGCACAGATAATGTTAAGGTTAAGAAAACCTTGTTTTAAACCATCTGTAGATATCGAATTTTACTTGCGCTGGTACCAAGAGAGTGCGTACGTATATATGGTGTCCTACTACTGCGGTAAAAACCTATCCAAATAGTTTCATGCGATTGAATTGAAATAAACGGTAGTTAAACAAATTTTTCTCCAAGTTGTAGAAACTCTTAAAGGTTAATTTCCAATTAAAAATCAACATAACCTTGCCTGCTGTTATTCGAGGCTTTAAACTCATTTGTTGTGGGTTAAAAGCCCTTGATAATGATTTTTTTAGAAACTTGTCGCTTTTATCATAGATCGTTACTTCCATATCATAATAACTAAAAGTTTATCTGACATTTGTGATATTAAAAATACAAGTTCCTCAAGGTAGTGTACTGTACGCAATTTATATATCAGATATATCAACAGTCTTAGTTATCATTTGAATTTATTTACGTAAAGTCCATATTATCTTACTAAATATCAGAAAGCTTAAATCTATTATTTCTTTTTAATGAAAGGTTGAGATGAGGTATATTCCATTTGCCCGGCATTCTAATGTTAGTTTTGTTTTGTGATCCCCATTTAGTTCCTGCTTTGAATTTGCACTGCATTATCTTCATATACATACGATACACGTTTTCAGAGTATTTTCAATGTCTGGCTAAATTAACAGACCACAGAGCTTAAGGTCTCTTATAAATATTTCGTCATACGCCTACAGATTGTGACCAATTTTTTAAGGTATGGATTTTATTCAAACTATCTCTATCTTAGACAAGTGCTGTCACTTCTTTCTACTCAATACATCTTTCTTTGTGGTGTTAAGAGAGGGTTTTTAGATACTGATGCCTTGATCTGGATACTTATTCATAGCGAACCAAAATTGCCTGGTTTCCTTTTCTGATATGTTGTTTGGGAATGAGTAAATTCTATAAGAATTTCCACTAGAAGAGCAATGGCAATCTCGCGTCTGAATTTGCGTGCAAAGTATTTGATTTGCCATTATTTGCAAGCGCATCAATTAGCTACAATGTGTCTCACTATCTTACACCAAACACATGTGGTTTCAACATGACGGTGCCAAATTGGATATTCTAACCGAGCAATTTGAATCTTGTTCTCACATGGAGGTGATGCAAGCTTGCCACCAAGATTATGCGATTGGACCCCGTTAAATCTTTTCCTGTGGGTTCAAATTCAGTTTAGTTTATGCTAGAGTCTTAGGACATTTAGGATGTGTTCCACCCAGAGATTAAATGGCGAACATATGAAAAGTGTTGTGTTCAAGCACAATGACATCAATGGGTCTTTCAAATGTATATAAAATTTCGAAAAATACTTTCTTTTATTTAAATTTAAATTAAGGAAGAGCTTAGCCCGTGGTTCAAAGACCAAGCATAGACATATCGAACAAAACAAAATATGAAAAAAATATTTCATCGGGAACCTTCTCTCAGCAGACTTCTAACAAAAGCTCTGAAAATTTCTCGAAAATATTTTTCGTTCCCCACTCATGTATAAAATTAATACAAACAGCATGAGATGGTGTGAGAAGCTATGTCGTAGTCCTGGCTAAACTGTTGTAATGAACAATTAACTAAGTTAAGTAAGATTTTAATAAAATATCCTGCACAATAACAAAGGCCACCCAAGGAACGGATTTAATACTTAGCTGCCGTATAAAGAAAGGAATTTTCGTTTACTGCAATACCTGTTAAAAACGAAATTCTTATTGCAATTTCAACATCCATTCACAAAATTATTCGTTCATTCATTTGATCATTCATACGTTTATACTCTTAAGCATTTCTTTCTTTTATTAAAACGTTTCGTTGTATTAAAAAGTGTTTGCCTATGGAGTGTTTCGGTACGTTTGTTGGTGCTTTATTGGATTTCTTCTTTGTTGCTTTTAATTGCTGTTGGCATTCGTGGAAATTGGAAAATTGTTGCCAGTTTCATTTCATATTTTCATTAATTTCATTTCATATATTTTCGTTGGCGTTTTTGGTTCATGTTCTCCACATCTACGCTACAAATTGTAGGGAAGTATTAATCAATAGAAAGAAATTGAATTAATTTGAAAAAATAAATAATTATTCTCGTTACAATGTGAAACGAGCCCATCCATATATACACCACGTATTTTGTAGTAAAGTCGACATTCGATCTGCATGGGATGATGTCTCAGGAGTTTTATTTTTAAATTTTCTGTTCCCAAACTAATTTGTACAGGATCAAACTGTTCAGTTTCGATCTGACGCTACTTACAAGGGCTGATATTTTTAATGAGAATATGAGAGACATTGTAATCCTTTTTTTCTTATGAGTTTTTATTATGAGTTAAAGGATTTATATAAAATGCTCTCGAGTTTCTTCCAGGTATTAGATTGAATATTTTAAAATATTAATTTCTAATATTGCATTTCTATTTGAAATTTAGTTAGAACTACATTCGTTCTCACTCTTACCAGTAACAGCCATTTATTTTTAAATCCCATAAATTTTCTTCGAACTTTTCTTTCCTTGTAGCCGTTGAAAGTGGTTTTCTTCATACATTTCGCTTTAATATCCGCTTTCAGTTTTCGTAGAATTTTGCTTTAATCTGACCATGAGGTTCTCAAATTAATTGAAATGGGCTGTAGTTTTATGTTTGCCGTCAAAGGGGGAAAAAAAACGTAAGATGGCAATAATCCCACCCGCACACAATTTGCTGTTCTCGTTTCCTTTTAATTTTTATTTTTCATTCTTAAGTACGGTTAACTGCCCGTTCACATGGCATATAAATATAAAGCGAATGCTATAAAATAGGAAAAGTAGTCAACAGTTGCTTTGACAAAATAAAAAAAGAAGAAAGCAAGTAGTAGTAATTTTCTTAACTGACACTAGCAAAGCAAAAAATACGTAACGCATTCAATTTTTATTTCAGTAGGCTTGGTAATCAATCTATTCATGATTGAATATAACTTTTAGAAAACTAGACAAATATTATACAGTCAAACTCGTTTATAACGAACTCGGTTATAACGAATTCTTGGTTATTACGTACATATTTTCAAGTCCCAACATTTTAATAACAATTTTCATACAAAAAACATCGTTTATTACGAACTCGTTTATAACGAATTCTCGGTTAAAAGGAACTACTTTAAATGGTCCCAGTAATTAAATTTCATACATTTTGCTTTTTTATAGCGAACCTTCAGAAATAACTTGCCAATAGTCCTTACTTTTATTTAATATGGCAGCATTAAATTATAACTCAACATCTTTAATCAGCTGATAGATAAAAAGAATTAAAACGTCCGTTGCTAAATAATTTGAAAATGTCTAAAAATAAGAAAATATCACTGTCTGTGCGTCAAAAAATTAAAATATTAAGTGAAATAGATGAGAAACGGAAATCAAATAAAGACATATGCAAAGAATATAATATAGCAAAATCAACACTATCAACAATTTAAAAAAACAGGACAAAAATTGAAAATTTTTATAAAAAAAAATGTTTTGTTTTTAATAAATGAAAAAAAAATTATTTGTATTTTATATTTTCTTCTATGACTTCACCCCGTTTATTACGAACTTTGCCTATAACGAACTTTTTTTCTGGTCTCACGGAATTCGTTGTAACCGAGTTTGACTGTATTTCGTATTCAATATTAAATATCCTGTTTGTTAATTTTATGTGCCAGCTGGTGTGAGTTGTAAACCATTTATTACCAAATTTGGGCTGTAAGTTAGAGCTTGTCTGCTCTAGATCTTGCGTCAATATTATCATCCTGAACTCAATGAAAATAACTCTTTAAAACAGCAATCACATAAATCACTAAAATAAAACACAATTTGACACATTCAAGCTAGGTTAGGTTAGGTTAGGTTAAGTTAGGTTACATTAGGTTAGTTTAGCGGGTAACTTACCATTCATATGCAAGTTCACTCTGTGGCCCATACTGCCCATTGTGTCACCCAGTGTGAGATAAGCTCCCTTGTCATGATCCGTTAGTTGTGGGTTTAAACCAACCCGAGCTTCTAACGGAGCCGGCCAGTTCTCTTAGTGGCACGTTCGCCGTCATGCACAGATCTTTAAACATCTTAAAGTGCAGGTCATTTACGTAAAAGGTGTTGCATTGATTCCATTTCTTCCACGTCCTGACTGCTTTTGCAGTAATCCTGGTGGGGCAGACCGAGCTTATCAGCGAAATTGCCTATAGCTTAGTATCCCATTAGAATTCCTGTTAGAGTGCGTATCGTTCTCTTATCGTACTCAAGTAGTTCCTTGGTTTTCCTGTTGTCCACTGCTGGATACAGCAGTTTTGAAATCCGGCAACCAGCTATGTTGAACCAACCTATGATTTGTTGAATTCCATGCTGCTTTTGTAGTTTGAAAAATTATTCTTGTATCCCCTCTATCATCTCTTTCTTAGACCACTCCGATCCCTATCGTGCCACTTTTCGCCTTTTCGTTTGCTTCTATACCACAGTGGCCCGGAAACCCAGTACGGGCGGGTGTTGTGTCGATGTATAAGGTGTGCAGGGTCTTAGCCTAATGCCTCATGCCCTATGATTTGCTGAGATGATCAAATTCTCCATCGGTTTTAATCATACGTTCAGCTTGTTAAATAAAGATGTCTCTGTCTGAAATACGCTGGCCTGGAGTCGACTTCAAACCCCAGATCAGACATTTCTAACAAAACGAAATAAGAAAAAATATTTCTTTTGCGACTTCCTCTCAGCAGTTTTCTGGCAAAAACTATTGGGAGTAAATAAAATTGCCATGAAAAGTTTCTCAAAAATCTGTTGTTTGTAAGTTCCGCCATTCATGGTGTTAGAATCTAGATCGTTATCTTGACTGAAAGCATGTAATGATCAATTATATATGGTATGTGTGTACTCATAGAGCGTAGTTTTCTATGATTTTATATTGTATTTCCATTTTTTCATCGAAAATAATATGGAAACTGCACAAAACCCATAAATTTTTATTACCACCGATATTAGCTGCATAAATTGTGTATACGATTTATTTACTTGGATTTTTTTGTTTTGATTTCTAATATTTTTTTTATCATCCTTACTATGTTCTTAATTTTCTGCATCATGTTGCAAAAAAGATGACAGCAATAAATGTTTGTTCTCCTTAAATAAGTGTCACTCAGACGCACTTTCGTGCTGTGCTCGTCAGCAAGTAGAAGATGGTGTACCAAAATGTGTACATACATACATACATATGTATGTCCTCAATAAGTATGTACATACATAATAAACGTATACACAGTCAGTGACATATTATGAAAAAACTAAAAAAAAAACAAAAGAAAAATATAAAAAAAATAAGTTTAAAAAGTAGAACGGCTGCAATGCTTTTTACCCCTTCAGTTTTCTTCTTTCCATTTCAGTGATTGTACGCGTACAAAGCCCTGGTGTGGTATGCGTAATATTTGTATTAATAAAAAACGTATACGTCATAATGTAAACTCTTGTGATTTTTAAGAAAAGTCAAGAAAAAATGTATTTCTTTAAGAATATGAGGAAAAGAAAACAAAAAAAAAACTAAAGTTTATTGCAGAAACATAAAAAAAATTGGAAAGAGAAAACGAATATAGTGAATATGATAAAGTAAGCGTAACAGTGGTATTAAAAACCACAACAGTATGCCCAACATGAACGTTGTTTACACCCTGGCCTTAAATGACAAGAGAAAAGAGTAAGAAGAGAGGATAGTTAAAATTAAAATTCAAATGTTATAATTTAATTATCAGATAATAAAATCAACATAAAATTGGGAAGGCTTATTACTTTATGTTTGGAAATGTGAATAAATTAAGGAAATATTTCAGAATTAATGTAAAATTGACCTCGCCTTCAGGTCAGTTTTAAGCCAAAAATATGATATAAACGATGTAATTGTGCAAATAATTGCTACATGAGGCAGAGAAATATTGCTTTTAGATTAGATAATGATCATTGAGATAAAGTGGCGGAATATTAGAACTATATACTATAGCCCTTCATTAGGGTAGCATATTGGACTGATCGCCAATTCCCATATCAATGTCAGGTAGAAATAACTGGTTCATTTTGAAATTAGAAGATAAACAAATTGTTATAATGACAGTTTCGAGCTTAAAAAGAACTTATTAACTCTCCAAGTCATCTACCTGATTATAATATGAACAACATCTGTCGTAGGAGAGCCAGGTAGTAAAAATTTTTGGAAAAAATTGTAACAAAACAGAAAGTACATATACCACGATTATGTCATCACTGATCAAAATCAACTGCTGACCTAGGGTAACTCTTTTGGCACATACACAGTGAGTGCTTTAAGAGATCAGATAGTATAATTCAGAAGGATTCAGGCTGAGAATTTATCATAACAAATTTAACCTCTCATGATAGAACATCTCACCTGCTATTATGGCCATCATAAGTCGCTTTAGTCTAGTATGTAGTGTGTTGTCTTATTAGACAACACAGAGATTTTTTTCAGAAGACTGCCGAAAGGAATATTGTTTTCATATTTAGTTTTGTTGGAGGTGATCCAGCAGACGTTGCATCATGTGCTCTTGTCTAATAAACCAATACAAGGCCTATTACACTACGTCAACTTCAGAAACTAATATAATGTTACTTCTATATAAAAATAGTATTTCGGGATTGCAAGTAGACAGTGATTTTTTCTATTTTACTGATAGCTAGTTGGCTTAATTAATACACTGTATCAGTCTAGGATTACGACTGTTTATATTTATGTATATTGAAGTAATACATTTTAGAGTAAAACATATTTAAATTGTACAAAAAATGTTGGAAATAATTATTAAACCTTATTTATTTTTCATTATGAAAAAAAAAAAATTATCCTTGACAAAGGGAGGTAAAGATAATTGTTTCATTTTCTAAAAATTGATTTTTTCCGGTGGGTGGTTTTATTATTATTATTATTATTATTATTATTATTACTATTACTATTTTCTTTTTTGTAAACAACAATAAATAAATTATTGGAATTGATGTACATAGGATGTAGACATTTTTTGTTTCCGTTAGGTAAGAACAATTTCAATTTTTATTACAAATAAATTAACATAAATCAGTAGACATTTAGAACCGAAAGTCAATGATAAATATGATGCGGAAATAATTAAATCCAGTAGAATTTAAATCATAAGATGACACACATACTATATTGTCCGATTTCCAATAAATGTTTGATTTTCTCCCTCAGAGAAACTGAATATTTTGGGACAAATTTGGATGTGAACACAATCTCTTGAGACCTAATGAATGCTTTGTTATTTGTTTGTGCATCCCTTTTCTCTTTTCCTTCTTCCTTTGTATTGTTTTTTTTCCGACAACTATTTTTACTGGCCACTGTTTTAAATTATGGTGCCGTAATTGAAAAGCTTCAGTAATATATAAAATTTAAGCTTTTCCTATTTCCTAGCCTAATAATGTTAATTCAAGAAACGATTTATTTATGGTTTCTTAATACTTGCAGATCACGAAGAGCGTATTCGAAGGAAAAAATTAACGCTTATATCTTTTTATCGATGAATCGCACTTCTTTAGTATTTCCCAAATGATTGCTGCTAGCGAACCAAAGTGTAACATTTGCGGATATGCGTTAGGTAGAACTCTAGAGCAGTAGAGCTTAAAATAACAAGTTTCACACGTAGAAAAGTGGTTAAAAGTATGGAGAAAAAAATCACATTTAAATAATGAGTCAACACTCGTGTATAAAATATATTGGTAATAGACACTTGACATGGAATGTCCACATTGTAGCAAAATTAGCGCAAATTAAATAGAAATTCTTTGCCGCATTTTGATTAATTAGCAGAATCTTGGGCTTTGCAAATTTTCGCTTTTGAACTGCAAACAGTTACTGTACCATTCCTATCAGCAACCAATATGTGGTATATAGGAACCCCGCGTATAGAAGAAATTTAAAGACCCCCAAAACAAAGTGTCATGGGTGTTATTACAGCTGTAGCTTGTTGCGTTAAAAACTAGTTAAAGATTTCATCAAAACTTACTTGCTTGTACAATGGGTCAATTCAACGTCCGGGTACTGTACTTGTCTTAATTGACAAGTACACGTCCTCTAACCTACTTGCTTTTTCACTTAATTGGTCGTTAAAACTTTTAATTGGTTATTTTAATCGGTAATTGGACCTACAGTTTAAAGTTGACTCCTAACGACAGACTTTTGAGAAAGTCTTCAGGACAATTTGTTCTGATTAATTAATTGTCTACAAATATATGAAGCTATGACAGCTGAACTTATTTGAGATTTAAGACTTTCGCAGTTATTTTTAGTTCAATATTAAATTGAACATTCAATGGATAATTATTAATGAGGAAATCCTCCTTCCAATGGTTTCAGTACCCCTACTGTACTATATTTTTAGTCACATCTGTTTACGTTAACATAAAAAAATTACATGCGTCTTGTGCAGTAACATTCCACATTATGCTGCAAGTGATGTTGATATTTTTTAAAAAAGTTACTTTGCACATACGTATGTATAGTTATAACATACATATAGTTATAACATATACATACTCACACATACTTTTATATTTCCATACATTTACAAAATTACATTAAATATAAAAATTTTCTTTCTGTTGCTTTGCTGCTGCAGTTGTCGTTGTTAAAGTTGTTGATATGTTCACACGTACATATGCACAAAAAGTAGAGACAACAAACGATTTATTATGACAGTGTTGTTAACATAGCAAAAGTTAAGAGCTCAGTTGCATATGAGCTGATATATGACAGTATAAAAAGTAATATTTATACCCAGTGTAACTATACGCGTATATGTATGTCCCTCTCCTTGTCTGTCCGTTTTTTTGTGGCATTTATTTACTTATATACGTACATGCATACACTATATATGTGTGAAAGTGTGGAAGTAACAAAATATTCAAAATATTTGTCAGTTCAACAAAAAAAAAATTAAAAGTAATAATAATACAATGCAAGTAAAATATTTGTTATACGCTTGCAATAAATATAATTTTTTAATATGAGTAATAGGAAAATTATATAGAAACTCTCTCTTTTTTAATGAACAATTTTTAATTTATGAACAAATATTTTGTTCGAATGAAAAAGAAACCAAAAAACTTATTATAATACTTCGTAGTGTTATAATGGATTACCGGCAGCATTTTGACGACTTATTTTTACTCTATAATTCGATTACTACTACTCTAAACTTACAAAGATACATACATAATTGGTCATTACAACCCTTTAGTCAGGATTACAACCTAGCTCCTTATGTTATGCCTATGTTGTGAGTGTTTAATTTTATACAGGAGTGGCGGAACCTACAGTTTAAATTCGATTCCGAACGACAGATGTTTGAGAAACTTTTCATTGCAATTTTATTTACTCTCAGATTTTTTGCCAGAAATCTGCTGAGAGGAAGTCGCCGAAGAAATATTTTTTTCTATTTCTTTTTGTTAGAGATGTCTGATCTGGTATTTGAGCCGTGGCCTTACGTCTAATAGGCCGACACACTGCCTACTAGACTACGGCGACTTCAGTTTTACAAAAAATTTTAATTTAAATTAAGAATTTCAGAATTCTTTATTTTTATTGATGTTACATGAGTATTTATTCCTATTCAACGATAAGCTACATTTCTGTATGAAAGAGCCAATCACATGATATCCGAGGAAGTGAATATTTGGGTTAGGAATGTATCTCTCCGAAGCTTTTGATACCATGCGAGGTTTCAGAGAAGACAATTCCTTATCATGCGACCACTTCAACTTCTACATGGAGAATGTTTTGCGGAAGGCAGGAGTGCATTGTGGTGGCACTATTTTTTCAAAAAGCGTCAACATTGACATCATAGGGCGTACCAAGCGAGATGTAACTGCTGCCTTTAGTCCTATTAAACGGGAGTCTAATAAGATGGATCTGGCAGTAAATGGGCTCAAAACAAAGTACATGTTGTTGTAATCTAGGGAAATACAGCGTATTGGATGCCAGAATACGACCGATAACTTTTCGAATACTATCGATATACTCAATGCATTTGTTTATCGTGTTTCCGCCATTACAACCAAAAATAATGTCAGTCTGGAGATCAAGCGCAGGATCAGTCTTGCCAACAGGTGCTTCTATGTTCCTAATATCCACTTGTGTAGCAGAGACCTCTCTCGCACGACAAACTAATACTCTACAAGGCGCTCATCCTCCCCCTTGTTCTTTATGAAGCTGAGGCATGGACATTATTAAGCACTCATGCTTTCTAAGATTTTCGGTCCATTGCGAGTTGGCGATGATTTCCGCATCCGATCCAACAGGTCCTAAGTAAGATCTACGGTCCAGTGCAAGTTGTCGATGATTTCCAGATTCGATCCAACAATGAGCTGTATGAGCTCATCAACGACATGGACGTTTTGCAGTGTATTAACATCCAGCGGCTACACTGCATCGGCCATGTCGTTTGAATGGTGGAGCATGCTCCGGCGAAAGGGGTTTTTAAGGCGGAGATTTGCGGTAGTCGGCCAAGAGGACGATCTTGTTTGCATTGGAAGGACCAAATCCAGGAAGCCTTGTCATCGATTGATATGACCAACAACCAAGCAAAGGCACCTGGAAGGATATGTTAAGGCAGGCCGAAATCCCTTAATCGGGTTGTTAATAGCCATTTAAATAAGTAAGTAAGGAGTTATGTTGCATCCATATTTGATTCAGATGTCGTTTAAGAAATGAAATTGTTATTGACTTAGAGCAGTGTAATAATATTTGAGTTTGTAACGTCGTTCTTTATTGATATGGTTTTTGTTCTATGCCACGCTATGATGTAACGGATGTATTTTCTAGTTGGAAAACTCAACTATTTCTTTAAAACTTTCTTTGTTTTTTTATTTACTTCTTTCATATTTAAAGTTGCAAGTCCATATTAGATGTACGCCTTCAAATTAGAGCATAAGCATAAAGACGTTATACGATCGGCATGCATTATTCATTACTAGGAATAAATGAACTCCGTTCGTATTGAAGACAATATTCTTGCATTAACGAAAATATGTCATCATTTTAAAATCACAGCTTGCTTTTGCCAAAAACTTTTTAACATAATAAACTTTGGTTGCAACTGAAAATTTTTCCAAAATCCCGGTACTGCCGCACAGTAATAATAAATTATGAAAAGTAATGAAAAATAAAAGAAAATAAAAAAAAAAAAACAAGAAATAGAAAACGAAATAAAATATAAATTATAAATTATATTTTTGTTTGTATATTTGTTTTGGAGTTGTTGTGAAAAACTTTTCTTATATGAAAACAAAACGAATTTTCAAAGCAAAAGTAATAGAAACGCAACATAAACAGTGGAGAATACGAATATGTTCTCTATCGAATTGCAAATGTACTTGTAACAACGAAAAATGAACAAGGCATTGTTCTTAGTTTCATATACATACAATGAAATTGTTGTTATTGTTGTTGTTGTTATATTCTGTTGTTATAAACATGCTCGTAGAATTCATAAATCAAAATATGCTCGTATGTAAAAAAGGATTTTGTATGTCTGTCCCGGCTTTTTTAATAATTTTACACGATGTTTTTTCTCTTATTTTTCTTCTTTCCTTTGTTTCCATCCTTACCTACCTACAGGCCACCTGTAAAATAAAAGGCAACACATTTGTTTTAGAAGTAGCAGGGATATGAAGGAGATAAGAACATCGAAAAAATAGAAACAAAAAACCAGTTCAAGCAACATGCATGCATGTGCAACAGTGTGCTCTAACTACTGCATGTAAATAAGTTTATTTATGTATGACTATGCATGTATGTGTGTGAATATTTACACACCCATGTTCGTTATTGTGTAAAATGGTATGGTCTGTTGCATTTTGTCATTGTATTGGTTATATTGTTCTTGTCGTCGCATGTTTTAGTTTTGTTTTCTTTTGTTTTTAATTTTTGTTTTTTGGCTTTTGTAGCGGCGAGTATAAAAAACCCCAATTCATGTGCATGTTTATGTAGACATCCGTTAAGTTTTATTGTTTTTTTCTGTTTTTTTTGTACTTGTTTCCTTCCGTTGAAAAATGTAGAAGGCTGTATAAATAGGATTTTCCATTTTCTTGATTTAATAATTTATTAAGCTGATCAAAAATTATAAAAATTATTTATTACCTCATGACATTCCATATTAATTTCAAATTATAATTGAATTTTTAAAACTTAAAAATAAATTTTTATTGTGTATTGTGTACTATATACATACATACATATGTCCCATTTAAACACAAAAAAGGAAGAATATAAATGTGTGTGTATGTACGGGTTTCATACTAAAAATTTCATGACAATCATCGGACCATTATGAATTCCTGTTATATTATCGTTGTTTGTGGTGAATGAGCTCTTGACGAAAATATCTGAAGCAGGCCTTCAATAGCAAGGCTTTGTAGCATATTTGAAAAGAATGTTTCTGATATGATTCCAAGGGGTCTTGAGATAGTAGGTCAGTGGTGCAAGTGAGTGAGAGTGAGGATAACCCAGAGCAAAACCAAAGTAGTACTATATACAAGGAGGACCAAACCTTTCTAAAGGGATAAAATATTCAAAACTTGGATATGGTATGGAATAACACTGGACAGTAAAATAATGTGGAAGACTTATGTACAAAGTATTTCATGGAAAACCAAATGAACAATAATGATGTACAATAATGAAGTAGTGACCTATGAAGCTATTGTCTGGCACCCGGTACGAGACACAGAGACAGAGACAGCACAGATGGAATTTTATAAGATACACAGACAGTTATCCACTGATACATTTGGAATGATAAGTACCTGCCTTTCAGCGGCGACGCAGGCCACATAGACAGAGACCATTCTGTAGTAAATGAGTGTGTCAACAACAGATAGTGCGGCGGGATTAGAGTGATATTCAAAATCCACAGGAAAACTTGCAGGCATATATCAAGCGAAAACTTACTCTATCCAAGTATGTTTTCAATTCATAAAACACTATGGTCCGGGCTTAGCATTACAAATAATCAAGCAGATATTCGGGTACATGGCCAATATGAAATTAACTTAATTATGGAACTATCTACGTAAACTGAATCACCCTGGTTGTGTCAGGTCATGTGGTATTTAGGGAAAATGAATGCGAAAAAGGAGGCTTCCACGTCGTTTCACATTGTGAGAGTAAATAGCCGGCGAGACGGAATCCAAAGCCAGACTCTCCTCAACCCAGATGGGTTTGTGATAATTTAGACTTTTATTAGATAATAACAAGCCAAAGTCGCCGTTGTCTAGAAGGTAGTGTGTTGAGAAAATATGAGAAAATATTTCTCCGGGGACTTCCGCTCAGCAGATATCTATCAAAAAAATCTGAATGTAAAATAAAAGTAAAAGTTTTCTGAACACCAAATACGGCAGTTTTGCTTATTAATAAAAGATGAAAATAAGCTGCATTCGAAAAGGTTATTTTTTTTTTTGCAAAATCGACAAACATCGTGCAGTTTCTCGTTGGCCCATCTAGCGAAGCCAAATGCGGATGGTCATGCGGCTTCAACACTTAAACCAATAGAACTTCGTGATTCATCATACCGAGATCTCTTCGTAAAATTTGACGTAAACTGGTGCGCGAAATGTTCAATCCTTGAGAACGGTGACTCAAAAATTTTTGCTAAAAATTAATTAAATTTTTTTATATACATGGCTGTGCCTAGAATTTTACTGTTCACTGAATTCCAAAATAATTTCGCTTGACTTAGATAGTTTACAAAAACAACTTTAACAGTAGACCGCTACACACTCTCAAAAACCGTCTGTAACTAACAAGCCTGATAAGCAAAACTGTTCGTAATTTTTTGGAAGTATACACATCAGAATGCTTTTAAATAATAAATGATACTGGGAATAAATTTAAGGTTTACCACACCGTCAACAATAAGGCTATTGTGGTAACATAATGTATTAATTTTGCTCAGTCCATTCATTTTTTACGATTTATTTCTTCCACTCAAGACCTCTAAAATGACAAAAAAGATCGTGACTTACTTACTTTATTATACTTATTTCCACTTTCTTTTCGTTCTTCATAATTTATTTTGACAATTTTTTCAACATTGAAACACATTCATTCTTAACGTAATTAGTAACAGCTATTAAGGCACTTACTTTACTACTTACTCAATGGCAAATCTCTTTGGGAAACATATGCAAGTACGTGTTGACAAGTACGAATGCAAACATTTCCACACCACCCGCAGAAAAAGTTCTTCTTAAAGTAAAATTTTTTTTAAATTTTTTTTGTTTGCTTTTTTGTTTATTAAACAAAAGAACTAAACAAATGATATTTATTTTTTTACACACACACACACACACCCATACACGCACTCTTTCATATGGATCCTTTGTTATATGAAACATACTATTATTTGTTCTCAAACTTTTAACAATGTTAGTAATGATGATGCCATAGCCCTGTACTCTTACCCTGCTGCTCTCCTTGTAGATAAACATGAAATATATTATGAAATAAAAAAATATAGTGAAACGGAAGGAAACCATTCACAGAAGTTTATTTGCGTACTTTATATTGTACAGAATTTCACTTTTTTCTCTCTTTTGTAGTACGAGTAGTAGTAATAGTAGTAGTATTAGTTGTTGTTGTTGCTTTGTTTTATTTTTTTTTTGCACTTGATTTTATTTTAGTTTATTTAGTTGGCATTTAATTATGTGCATGAATAATTTTTAGAAATTTTTCACAAGTATTTCTTGTTTTTGTTACCCTGTTTATATGTGAAGTTATGGTAGAGGAAGAGCAAAAGAAAAAAAAAAAAAGAAAAACAATCTTATAAATGAACTCTAACCCACTAGAAACGAAACGTGTAGATACCTGCCTCTCAACATTGTGGTGCCTGGCTTTTCCCTCCATCCTTTTCGCATTTTGTTGCTGTCATTAGTTGAGACAAAAAGCACAAACAAAATGGAGTAAATTCCATGAAAATTTTCTCGCTTTATTTTTTCATCAGCGCCAAAAGCAAAAGCAGTAACGGTCGCATCAACTAGCACTAGTTGAAGCATCAGTGGTATATAAATTATATGAGTACACATATGTATTGTGTACACGTATGTTTTGTATAAAACAAAATCTCGTTGCACCTCATGTGGCAAATAATTCATTATTTGTTACACGTTACTACTACTCTCTTACGTAGAAAAGTTGAAATTTTTATTTTAATGTTGTTGGTTTAGTTACTGCACTGATATTCACTGTTTGTTTGGCTGTTGCAAATATTTATGTCGTTAATATTTTTCTTTCACTCTTGTTTTTGTTTTTTCCTTTTTGGTAGACTTACCTGAGTGCTATGCATTTCTGTTCTTTCAATAAAAATATATGGAAAGAAAGAAAAAGTAGTTTTCATATTTTGTTGTTGTTTGCTTTTCTATTGTGTTTAGAGACGTGCTTTGTTACACTCTTGTATGTACGATTACATTTGCCATTGTATGCTGCACCATAATATATGTTCAACCACAAAAAATTGCATTAGTTTGCGGTGTGTTTTTTCTTTCTTGTTCGCCTTTTTGTAATTTTATTTTACTTACATTTGTTTATATCTGAACTTACGTTATAATTCTCCTGGAGTTTTTTTGGCAGAAAAATATTTTCAGTTGGTAGTGTAAGAAGTTTTTTGGTTGTTGAGAATCGGGTACTACTTTTGTTGCTTTGTAATTAGGTTGCTGCAATTCGCAACTGTATGAAAGTTTGAATCTCAACTTTTTCTAAAAAGATTTATTTAAGGCTTTGTATCCCTTTTAATAACACAATTGAGTATATTTCTCATATTCTCGTTATATCATATCTTTTGATTTGTTTTAGTTTCTTTCATCGAGAAAGCAAGTGATTTGGTCCACTGGTGTTTGAATGATAGTAAATTCATCCGATGTTAATTTAAAATAACGCAATCTGTGGCTGTTGTCCTAGTTGTAATAATAACAGAATTTTCTAATTGAGTCCAACTGAATATAAAAGGTAGATGCGCTGCCTAAGCCTCCTTCGTTGTTCATATTATTCTGGATGGATTAGTTGCATTAGATTTTAAAAATTTCTTAAACCATTTCTTCAAATTTTGAAGCTCGTTTGATCACGTTTGTAGTCGGGAATTTTAACTATAACACCATCAAGCATATCAGAAATTTCAACATAGCGCTGTTTGTACACAGGAAAAACACAGTGAACGGTGTTTGCATTCAGTTCTGGCCTACAAAGAAAAATATACTCTACAATAGGGCAAGTAGAACTTTAAATTTTACCTTTGGTGGTTTGAAAACTGATGTAAAACTAAGGTACTAAACTCTCAGCGAACTCTGCATGCTAATTTATTCAGCAGAATTCTCTTCAGCGATAACACATATTTCTTATACCTACCTGCATACATAATTGGTCATTTTAGGCCTTCAGTCAGAATTACGACCTAGCTTCTCATACCACTTATGTTGTGTGTGTTAAATTTATACATGAGTGGTGTGGGACCTACAATAAAAAGTCGACTCCGAACGACAGACTTTTGAGAGACTTTTCATGCCATAGTTTTTGCCAGAAATCTGCTGAGAGGAAGTCTACGAAGAAATATTATTTATATTTCATTTTGATGTCTGATCTGGGTTTGAATCGTGGCCTCATGTATAACACACTACCTTCTAGACTACGGCGACTTCATAAGGGCATATAGAACTTTAAATTTTGATATACATTGCCTTACGTTTGATGGTTTAAAACTGATGTAATAACCAAGGTACTAAAGCAGCAGACAACTCTGCATGAATTTTCTTCTTCAATGAAACCCATTTCTCAATCAGTGGTAATGTCAACAAAAAATTATGGGGCTTCTCATATATACACAACTTTAAGAACCACGAACTAATTGTAGAGATTGAGGTGTTATTGAGTCGTACTTTTTCAAAAATCATCCTGGAGAAAGGTTACAGTAAGTTCAGAATGCTATGGCCATATGATAACCAATCAGCTCTGGCCTTAAATTGAAGGCATTCAATTGGAAGCCTTGTGATTTCAAAAACGCCGTGCTACAAGTCACACATCATGACCAATTTTGGTGTTATTGTATAAAAAGTTCCCAGAGAGTTACCCGTTTTGGACATTTGTCTTGAGCTCAGATGCTGGTAGACTTTTTTAAGGGGTCAGAGATCATAACTACTCGGATCGTGCCTTAACATTTAAAAACCATTATTCGTCACGTTACAGAGATGCAACTCTTCGATTTCTTCGATAATGTTGGTGGAATTCAGTCGGTACAGGGACTGCTCTTACCTGTGGCGTCATAACGGACGGCAATACGTGCTCAAGTGCGCTTTGGCAGTCAACGCTACCATTTCGACCTAAGCTATAGGTCAGCTACAACTACATTTTCCAAATGCAATATTTTTATTAAAGCTACACAACAAGGCTGCATAGACGCAGTTCCCATCGTAACTAGAAGTAGTATAATAGAATCTACAGTCACAGATTTAAAGATAATTTCTGAGTTAAATTTAGTACATTCGTCATAACAACCTGCCCTAAGTATTAGTGCTGCATGCTGGCATTGCGGACAAAAAATGTTAGCTTTTCAGCACAACTTGTTTGTGTCATTTTGTCATTGATTTTATATGGAATTATAATTTTAGCTTTAATTAAATGTTAATTATACGACCCTCGCATAATAGATACATATGCAACATCGTTTACTGCAATACCATGCACACAATTTTTTTTGAAAATGTGTTACTATTTTCCTGGTATGGCCAAGGGAGTACAACTAAAATTGTTATGGAAAAATAAATATTCAACATCATCGTAATCATAATGATGATAATTTACGAAGAAAAAAAAAAAATTAAATAAAAACACAAGTAAACTAAAATATAAAAGCAATAAACA
This sequence comes from Sarcophaga caerulescens, assembly GCA_927399465.1. Taxonomy (NCBI): domain Eukaryota; kingdom Metazoa; phylum Arthropoda; class Insecta; order Diptera; family Sarcophagidae; genus Sarcophaga; species Sarcophaga caerulescens. The sequence continues at coordinate 50,587,278 of OV656872.1, read as the reverse complement.
GTTGTAAACAATGAAGTTCAGGTTCAAGTTTTCATACAGCCACTTAAATTCTTGTTTTATAAACTAAATGTCAGCATATTTGTTTTAAAAGTTTGCTTAGCCAACAATTTCTTTGTACATTCCATGATATGCAGACATACATATACGAAATGCACAATTTTAGTGTATGTTGCATTGTATGAAGTGAAATGAGTGTGTGATGTATGCCACAAATAAGGTTAGGTTAGGTTATAGGACGTGTACTCGTCAACTGTGACAAGTACAGTACCCGGAGGTCGAATTGACCCATTGTACAACGTCCTAGCTTCTTACAGCACTCGTGTTGTGTGCGTTAATTTTATACATGAATGGCGGGACCTACAGTTTAAAGTCGACTCCGAACGACAGATTTTTGAGAAGCTTTTCATGGCAATTTTTACTCGCAAGTTTTTTTTTTTTTTTTCGAACGTCCCCGGACGCACACTAACCCACCCTCACCCGACCGCGGAGGGCTCGTCCCCTTTACGTAGGGAAATCTGCTGAGAGGAAGTCGCCGAAGAAATATTTTCATATTTTCGTTTTGTTGTCTGACCTGGGGCTTGAACTCGGGTCTTTCGTCTAATAAGCCAACACACTACCTACTAGACTACGGCGACTTCTATGCCACAAATAAAGTTTCATAATTGTTTCAACACAGAGTATTCTAAGAACTTGCCTTAAACAGCTGAAATCATTGATCGTTACATTCGCAGTCATACAAAAGTGTACCTTACCAAACGAATTAGTGTGTGCCTAGTAAGTAGTGTGTAGGCTTATTAGACGTGAGGTCAGGATTCAAACCTCAGGTCAGACATCTCCAATAAAACGAAATATGAAAAATATTTCTTCGGCATCTACCTCGCAATTGATTTCTGGCAAAAACTCCGAGAGTAAATAAAATTGTTATGAAAAGTTTCTTAAAAAAAAAAAAAATCTGTCATTCGGAATCGACTTTAAACTGTAAGTCCCGCCATTCATGTATAAAATTGGCACACACGACATAAGTGGTGTGAGAAGCTAGGTTGTAATCCTGACTGCAGTATCGTGGAATATAGGTTTTACAGAAGCTTCTTGGTAGGATTTGGACAATATTTTGACACCATATGTTTACAGCAAAGCAAGTCAATTATACTACCGTAAGAGACATCCCACCAAACCACGACTGAACCTTTTTGATGGCCTTTTTCAACACAAGAAATCGGTCCAGTTGCATCTTTAGTTGACCGTGCCCGTTTTTTAATCGGTTAGAGACATCACACTAGACCACATTTTTCAACATGAGAAATCAGTTCAAATTCATTTTTAGTTGGCAGTGCATTTTTTCTGTACTGTAATAATTTTTTCATTGGTAAAAAAACTGTGTTAGAATTTCTGTTTGGAAACGTTGGCATCCAACATGGGATTTGAACGTTAGATTTGAAAATTTTTGCAATTACAGATGAGATTACAACTTAGCTTTTGTAATTAAAAATATAAAAAAATGAACATCTTTTGAAATGTTACTCCCATATTACACCCATAATTGGTAGATAAAAATAGTCACAAACCCATTTGTTATTCTAACCATTCCTTCGAGGCTTTTCATGACTTCATAAACATTCTTATGAAATGATAAAAATTATATTTTAAATCCCTACGTTCTGTTGAAAGCCATGCAACCTAAACCAAATTAGTTTTCTCTATTGTGGCCTGTCACAAAAGTTAATTTTGATTTTCTCATAAAGTCAAGTATAAACAATAAACAGTTGGATAATAAAACAAATAAAAGCAATTCAACTGAATAGCACATAATATATATGACCATAGCAGTTAACTTTAAAAACAATAATTATCAAAATATTTGCTCTTTAATTATAATTATCTTAAATTACAAAAATTTGTTAATGTGGCTTGGCCAGTCCAAATTCATCAAATCTCTGCTGTGTTCTTAATTATAAGTTTTGTGCATTGTGGTGCAGTTTTTTAAGAAGCGGCAGATATTACATTTAGTTTTGGGTTTGGCAGACAAGAGAATTTTTTTTATGTCGCCGTAGTCTAGTGGGTAGTCTGTTGGGTTATAGATGTGACTTCCTCTCAGCAGATATCTGACAAAAACTCTGGGAGTAAATAAAATTCCCATGAAAAAGTTTCTCAAAAATCTGTCGCTCGGTCCCGCCTCTCATGTATAAAAATTAACTGACTGAAGGGTTGTAATGACCAATTATTTATGTATGTATTCTTCAATATTCTTCTTTATCAGGAGATTCTCACAAAAATTTACAAGAAATTTCCAGTTCTCTTCTTCTTCTTTCACCGTTTGAAATCTGACGTTTGAAATCACATCTTTAGTTCAATGGGCTTTCACTTGTTCTGCCATTGATCCGTTTTGTTCATAAATATTGTCCGATGAACTACATTTCTTCATTCTGTATAAATAGTTTAAAAAGTAGCCTTGACATATAAAACTTTACGCTGCCATGCTTATTTTAATACACCTCTGTACATCGGGTTGTAGTTCCTTACTTTTCTTTTGCTATTCAATCTACCTTATTACTATCGCCTCACATTGAATTGCATTTCATTATCCGGTTCTGTAGGTCTGCCGGTGTAAAGTCGCCGTAGTTTTTATAAGTAGTGTGTTGGCTTGTTAGACGTGTGGCCACGTTTCGAACCCCTGGTGAAACATCTCCAACAAAACGAAATATAAAAAAATATTTCTTTGGCGACTTTCTCTCAGCAGATTTCTGGCAGAAGCTCTGGGAGTAAATAAAACTGCCATGAAAAGTTTTTCAAAAATTAACACAGACAACATAAGTGGTGTGAGAAGCTATATCATTATTCTGACTGAAGGGTTGTAATGTAATGTATGTATGTATCCGGTCTGTCTACTCAAAAATGCCTTATTTCATTCCTTCACCTGTAGGTCTATCAGGAGCATTCCGAATTTGAATTGCACGTCCGGAACTGACTTGTCGAGGCAACTGTTAGTGCTGCGATATTGTTAAAATTAAAAAATAATCTACAGTTGAAGCTTTGTAGCGGTGATTGTCTTCGTCACGTTAGCCTTTAATGGAGTGCAAATAATTATCCAACGGCAGAGATTATAATTTTGGAACACATATTCCGCTGTGCTGAATTCATTAACTTTTTCGTAATCTAGTCCGTAATGTCTTTTTATTCGCCCGAAATATTTGGGGAATGGTCGAGTCTCTCTCTTTCTTTTAAGATTTTTAGAAAACCATACACCCTTTTGGTAATAAAAAGGAAATAAAAAATCTTTAATGTTCTGAATCTAAGTACCAAATGCATACAGACAGAACTACATAAATAAAGTTCCCTGATACTGATACAAAGTTTTTTCTATAAAAGTGCTCCTCTATGTGGTTTACAATAAACCCCAAGGTTGGTTAAACTGTATTTGTTATTAAAAAGGAAACTTACCCTCATTACACCCTAAAGCACAGCAAAATAAGTAATTATACGTAATGCGTTTATAATTTAAAGACAATGAGTGTAAATGAAATATACTCTCCTCTCTGTATGGGGAAAAACGAAACGAAAAACTAATTTGATTAATGGAAAAACGTTGTGCTTAATTAGTGTAGAAAAAACAAAAGCAAAGGCCCTAGAAATGACACATGCTAAAGACCGAAAGCACCAAAAAACAAAAGAACTGAAAATAAAACCAGCATAATAGAAAACAATACAAACGATAAATAAATAATTCCAATGAAATGGTTTGGGGTACGTTTTTCGAATACAAACAATTTAAAAACGAAAATTAATTAAGTGTATCAAAAAGAAAACAAAAAACACAAAAACAAATAAAACAGGAACTTTTCTACAGAATTTAAGTCAATTAGATATTAAAGATCAACAATTTGTACCAGGGATATGAGGGTTTAAGGTAAAATCCTACACGGAAAGGATATTACACTAGTGGACACTGTTCTGAAGTTAATACCATGCTCATATGTCTTATACTTATTCTTATACTCATCAACATAATTGCTTCAGTTGGACGCCAGTTAAGCGTTACAAAAATCATTTATAGCGGTTGTGTGTAAAGTACTTCTAGTCTGCGTCATCTTCAAAATTTTATTAAGAATACCGGTTTATTTTTGGCTATCAACTAATAGTCTACTTCCTTTTCTTATATTTTGATAAATGCACCATCTAATCTGCATTTTTCAATAGATCTTCATACAGTTATTGGCTGATGTGAAGAGCTCATATGGAGAGCTCTCCTTACGGCTCTCCATTACATCAGGTAGTTTAGGTAAGAGTCAAATCAAATTGTGGTTAAGATAATAGGAAATGAATCACTCACGAGATTCATCTGAGGATATGAGCTGACAGTGCTTGGAATCTCATTATAATTTTGGAAATTACCCTGAGTTGGTTTGCTGTGTTATGACAAGTGGCGGTGTGGTGTAATGACCAAAATAACATCACAGGGAGGTCAGACGGTGCAACCACATAGCGGGGAAAAGTAGGAATCAACGGGTATTAAGGTTCCCTACCACTACAGCACATAATCAAAGGGTGTTGTTTCACCATTATCTTAGGACATGCTATAGCAGACCAATCACTTACTTAGCTGAAACAACGCTAGATTAACAAAAACCGGAACAAGGCAAAATAATAACCAAACGGAACTTATGGCAACAGCAGCAGTCAACTGGATAAAATGGAAAATGCTTTGTGGAAGCCATATGCTATCAAGAGGGGTAATGGAAAAAAAGTTAGTACAAAAATATCAATTTGGAAGACACACTGTCTTAAAAGATATGACTTCGAACAATCAAGTCGCTATGCAAGCACTTCCTATAAGGTACGCTATCTCTAAATTAATGGGTAGGCTGAATCAGCTAGGTAGGGGAAATCGAATTACGCTTTTGAGGATCCCAGGATATATTTATTAGGAAGAAGTTTATTAGGAAGAAGTCTTCCAAACCATTGATGGTGCCAGACCCTTTTTGTGGTGCAGGAAAATTAATTTAAAAAGCTAGGCTTGACACAGGGAAGCCTCCTTTCAAGCTAGATCGAGTTAAGAAAATTAAATTGTTCGAGTATTATACCAGATAATTCAGAAATTACTGTCTTTCTTACCGGACACTGTGAATTGAAAGAACGTTTTTGCAGGGTATGATTTTCTTCAAGCATAGCACGAATGAATTACGTACCTAAGTCTATTCGTAATTTAATCCATTTCACCTGTCGTCTGGACAGTCCGTTATTAAAGTTATATAGGCAAGACTGTAGAACGAAACATTGTGGGGAGCTCAGTACAATAGGTCATAGTACTTTTAGTACTCCTGGATAACAATACTACGATATGGTATATAGTATACAGTGGAATTCTTAAATGTTATATTTATTTTCCTTTTTTAATTTACCATGTTTAAATTGCTTTATACATATATTTTAACACATTTTTATTTATTTATAATTAAAAGAAATAAAAATTTATTTTTTTTTTGCTTCTAACGTCTGCATACGGCAGTATGAATGTAAAACATAATTTACATTCATTTGAAACTTTCTTTTCAAAAGAACGTTTTTAAATGCTTAAACAAATCTTTGAGTATTGTGAGTGAAAAAAAAGTTCTTTAATTTTTTGCTGTTAATATTTGACTTTGTCGTACAACTTCAAAACCAAAAATTCTATTTAACATATGCACTCTAGACATTAACACCAGAGAACACATTTGTTATGATGATGCGATTAAAATATACTTAAAAATTTAAAATTTAAACAAGTTGATGTTATAATTAAAGTAATGTTTACTTAAATCTGTTATTTAAAGATTAACAATTTTATTTGCCCTGATACAAAAAAATAATTTATTTGATATCCGTTTCTAAATCTCTGCAGTAAAGGTATCTCAGTTTCACAAATCTTATTAGAAGGATCTGTAACCTATTTTACACATTACAACCATTTCCTGTTAAAATCTTTATTTAGAATACATATGTAAGTTGTAGGCCCTTTCCATAATTTTAAAAATGCTTTTATGTACCGCCTACTCAGTCTGTTGTAATATTTGTTTCAGTGTTTCGAAATAGAAAGTTTTTCTGTGAAATAAATTTTCTGTAGCTACACAAGCAACAAGAACATAAAAACAAGAAATTTATTTTTTTTATACATAATTATAAAGTTTTTTTTTTTTTGCCATTTGTTAATGTATGTGAAGTTAACTGTGAATTGCTTCAATTTTAAAGAATCATTTCCAGGACCGTAGATTGCAAAAATGAAAAAGATTCTGATTTAAGAGAATTTTTTTTTCTGTATTAATTTCAAATTATTTCGAATTTTTCTAAGCTACAATTAATATGTTAATAAAGTTAAATTTTTTGTTAATAATTCTTTTACCCGTTAAAAATTACTTTAAATGGGATTATTGGTGGTTAATAAAAGCGATGTTTTACATTAATGCACGATAATGGGCAATATTATGGTGTAGAGATATTTCTCGTGGTGTATTGTTGGCCCTATCTATCATAATACCGATACTACAAAATGTTTTGAGTATAAATAAGTATTAGAAGGCAACAAGTTAAGAAAAACATGCCTCTAAGTATGTTATCCAGCGGGTTAACGATCCACGTCAAACACGTTGCCTTGTTAAAAATTAGTTCCTTAAAAATGGTATCGCTGTTACAGCGCTAATATATAAGTCTTGAATTAGAAATGGTAATCATTTCAGAACACAACATCCCCCGGGATAAGTCGCTTGTTCATCTATCATAAATACATAATTGGGCATTACAATCCATCAGTTATAATTACGACCTAGCTTCTCATACTACTTATGTTGTGTGTGTTAATTTTATAAATCAGTGGCACGACCTACGGTTTAAAGCCGACGCCGAACGACAGTTTTTTTGTTAATCTTTTCATGACAATTTTATTTACTCTCAGAGTTTTTGCCAGAAATCTACTACGTCTAATAAGTCAACACACTGCCTACTATATACCATCACTCAAATTTCGAAAGCCATAAGTCATTACAGCCGTCAAATGGAAAATTCAGTGAACTTTTCCATCTCAAAAATTGTAGCCCAGAAGAAGCACGTCTCATAAAAGTTAGCAAACTGATAATTTGATGTTCTTTTTTGTTGAAAAAAACTTTTTAAAAAATCGTTTTGAAAGCAGTTGTAAATCCACTTAATTGTTCTATATTCCAAAACCAGCCGTGGCGTTTTCAGCAAGATTTTGGGTCAGTACATATTGCTAAAACGACTCAAACCTGGCTCCGAAACAATTTATCATCATTCAACTAGACTGATGACTGTCATGATTTAAGAGCGCTGGTATTCAAATTGGCAGTAGGATGGACAGTTTTTAAGGACTATGTTTGTAGCAAAATATAGCCCAAAATTGAATTCCTTAAGTCAGGCTTTATTCGTGCTATTTACGATTGTCCAGTCTTTGGGCGTGTTTGGCACCTAAAGGCGGATATTTCGAATAAATATTCGCTTTTTGTTTTTAATATACATACAATATGTAAAAAAATATTTCGTTATTTTAAACACATTCCAAAACTTTACGTAAATAACTCTGTACAATGAGTACTTAGTATTTATAATAATAATTCACATAATAATTCTAAAAAGCTATTAGAGACTGGAATTTCTTTTAATTTCAATGTATACGAAAAGTTATTTTTGAACCTCCTCCAGTTAGGCAATTTTTAAATGAATATGTCAGAAATGAGCTTAACGTTACCTTACCACCAATTTTTAATAAAATACCGGTGCATATCATCAATGAAGCCCATAAATTAAAAAGGAATAAACTTTTGTAGGATTATGTCATAAGTTCGCAAGGAAATTGTTTCTTTAAAGTCTAACTAATTCGAATTTATCTATCTAACATATTAGAGTAAATAATTTCCTTTTTCTGCTGACAAGCCAATGGCTTAGCAGAAGCTCTGATTGATGTAGACAATTTTTTAATACTATGTGTAATGAATTCTTTTTATAGTAATAAAGTGAATTAAATAAAGAATATTAAAAAAAAATAGCCTTGGTTAAACAGATCTCTCTGGTAAATTTCATGGAATATCTTTTTCACTGATCAAAATCGTCACATTACCGTATAATATTACATTGCTCCTGCTCTTCTATTACTCATTATATTCCAAATGGGCCGTATTGCAATTGATGTCGAGATGAAACAGTTTTTCTGAAATAGTGGCGGCTCTTTTTCCTAACAGTAGAATCTCAGGATCTAGACTATCTCATGTTATTCGTAACAGCGCGTAACAGCGCGTAGTCTAGTAGGTAGTGTGTTGATTTATTAGACAAGAACCGAAATTACTTCGGTGACTTCATCTCAGCAATCTTCTGACAAAAACTCTGAGAGTAATTAAAATTGTCATGAAAAGTTTCTGAAAAATCTATCGCTCGGAGTTGATATTCAACTATAGATCTCGCTATTCATGGCCGGAATTAACACACACAACATGGGTGGCCTGAGAAGCTAGTTCGTAATCCTGACTAAGAATTTGTAATGACCAATTAAGTAAATAAACAAGTAACAGCGCGTTTTTAACAATTTCATTTGCATTAAAGGGTTATCAACATATTGTTAAACAGTTTCACCCAAAATAATCGTGTTCAAATCTTATGAACATCATCTATTTTCTATCACATGTACATTTTTCACATTCGTTCATTTTTGCAATCATAACGAATTGACATAAAAGCGATTCACATCGTTATCTAAAACTGTAACCCCTACAATAAAAATGTTCAAATTCGAAGTTGGTAATCAAGATCTCACATTTATTAGAGGCGCATTCAAATCAGACTAGCAGATTTTTAGGCAGAGGCACATTAAATTGACGTATTTATCAGTTTTTAGTTGTGTTAAGATAAATAATGAAGTCACCGTAGTCTAGTAGGTAGTGTGTTGGCTTATTAGACGTAAAGCCAGGGTTCGAGCCCCAGGCTAGACATCAAAACAAAATACAAAAAGTATTTCTTCGGCGATTTCCTCTCAGCAGATTTCTGGCAAAATCTCTGAGAGTAAATAAAATTGCCATGAAAAGTTTCTCAAAAAATCTGTCGTTCGGAGTCGACTTTAAACTGTAGGTTCCTCCACTTATGTATAAAAATAACACACACAACATAAGTGGTGTGAGAAACTAGGTCAATAATCCTGACTGAAGGGTTGTAATGACCAATTATGTATGTAAGATTAATAGTTTGTTTGGTTTCGCAAATCGTGGACTTCAATTTCACTGTTTGATATGTGATCGTTTGAAAAAGTTTTCTATTGCTATCGCTTACTGTTGTAGGTTATTAAATTTCGTTTCGCTTATTTTGTTGTTGTTTTTGTAATTCTTTTTTTTCCTGAAATTATTAATAATAGCTTTCTAATGCTCCATCGAATTTATTTATTTGTTCATATATGAACATATTTTATGGTTGCAACATGAATACAAATGCTAATACAAACACATGTATGTATATGTATCTATGAGTGTATGTATATTTATTTATGGATTTTGTTGTTATTGCTGTTGTTGTTTTTTGTTTTATGCGAACTAAATGACAATTTAACAAATGTTTTACAATAGTTTGTTTTATATGCACTGCATGTGTAATGACAACATGTTTTTATCGAATACGTACATATATTGCTATAGTTTATAGCAATACTAACACACAAACAAAATACATACATACACTATTTATTGGTACATGTGTATATACATGAAACATAATATTTGTTTATTTGTATTTACCAATACATTGAAAATATATATTTTTATTTATATTACATACATAGCTACACATACACAATATTCATGCATATATGTATCCCGTATACAATATTTTGTGAATTTTTTTTTGTAAAAATAATATTTTCTTGTTTTCTTTTTTTAAATAAATTGATAATTCTACAAGTGTATGTTTATATATATATATAAGTATTTGTATTTGTGTTTATGCCTGTGTTGTTGAGTTGTATTCGTATTTAGTCAAATGTGTTTCAAAATCATCTGGTATTAGAAATAGAAAAATACTTGAGGGAAATACGTATAATATTTGTAATAAAATACACAAATCCCATGATTTAAAAACGTATTCATAATATGTATGCGAGGGTTCATCGATGAGGCAAATTAGAATTTAGTGTATAATGGTCATTTATTTGTATAATTTCTGAGACATAAATTGTGAGTGTAGGGGCGATTACAGAGAAAAATTTTTAAACTCTATTTAACTCCCCTACTAAAGTTAAAAATCATTCTCTGTAATGTTTATCGATTATAACAACTTTGCGAACGGCATTACAAAAATCTAAAAAAATAATAGAAAAACTTGAAAGAATAAATTCGTACAGTATTGTGCAAAATAATAATCTCTTCTACCAAAATATGAATTGATATTTAATAGATTAAAGACTGAGAAAAATAATCCCATGTATTTTATGGCCAGAATTAAGGCGTTCAATTTGCTTCAGAAGTCATCCCATGACATGTGACGAAGCAATATTGAAGGTGTACATGCTGCTTAAAGTTAAGGAGAAATTTTTGAAACGCGATATATTGTTATAACATATGTTTTATAAATTGTCCGATAGAATATGGCTTATAATTTTAAAATCGTAACTCCTTAGGATAAAAATCATAAGATTTAAGAGAGAGTGATGAAATCATCTGATTTTTATTCTTTTTTCTTATAGCAACCAGTCAATATTCAGTGGATAGCTCCTATTTATTCAGTGCATTGAGTATTGGATCTAGGAAAAGAGGTTGAGAGAGAGTAGAAAGATGGAATAGTGACAAGAAAAAACCCCTGCATGTAGAGCGTACCTCAAACGAAGAGTGCGACTGAAGAATAAATTTTCCTTAGAATGAAATGTGCGTTCCACATGCGTGATAGATGAGTGCTGAGTATTTTTGTATGAATTTCGGGAACAAGTCCCTTTAGTTTTAAGAAACCAAGGTACTTGAACGCTTCTTTCAACATCTTAAAAATATGCTGATTCCATGCCTAGAACATCAAGAGCATCTGACTCCCTAATATTTACAGCATTTATAACCACAGATGAGACAATCTTATTGTTGGGCTACTGTACCAATAAAAAGCATTGGGTCGTTCGTACATTATAGTCAACCCTATTCATCTAATCCCATTCGAAGTTTGACCGTAGGTTGGATGTGAGTCATTTACTTACACCTTTTCGCCTTGTTCTTCAAAGGATTCGGTCTGTGATTGAACGAATATGAATGACAAATACTGTTGTTATCAGCAAAAGAGCAGATAGAATTAAAAGTTAGAGGGAACAGATCGTTAATGAAAAGTAGAAAAAGAACGGAGGCTTGACGTATCCTTGAATTTAACATGAATTCGCTTGATAGGACTGTAGATTTTGGAGTAGAGTAGTAGGATGCAGGATTGTATTAAATATTTTATTATTACGTTTCAAAAAAATTCGCATTGCCAAATCACTTTACCAGCAGACTTTGGAATTATTCTCACAAAAGTTGATCAAATCAGTCTGAGTACAATTTCAATAGTTTATATTTTTTTTGCTCATCACTTATATGCATGCATTCTAATGTGAACACATGTCCTCTCTGTTATTCATATGTATTCGTATTCATCAATTTATTTACATCATGTATGTGAGGATGTATCAACTTTAGTTTTTTGTAATTTACATACAAATAATAAATTTTTGCATGATGATGACTTAAAATATATGATTTATATCGATTATTTTATTATTTAGCCAAACAAATGCAAAAAAACAAACAACCATGGAAAACTAACTAACAAATGTTACTATAACTGAGCAAATAGTATTTGAAAAATATAGCACCACACTGCATACTTTTGTTAATTTCTTTTTTTTTTAACGAAATTCATTCAAACTATCTTCATCAGTTTATTAATGGAAAATAATATAATATCATTTTACTCTTAAAAACCTAATTTTAATGAGAGTTAGAACGATAAGCCAGATAATTTGTGTATCCTGACTCCTATAACACTTATACTTATTTAGTATGCATATTAAGGCATTTTTCTAAATCTATTGTTATAATCTTTTATTTGTAATATAGTTGATACATTAGTCGTATATCCATCTGAGGTATACGAAGTACAATATTGAACAATATTTTCTAGTATTAAATTAAGTCCTGTGCTAGTTTTCTGTAACAAGCTGTAATTATTTCATTCAATGATGTTAAATTATATTTTATTATACAAGGTTAACCAAAAATAAATTCATAAGCTGACATCTGCTGCAAAATAAGAATTAAAATTATTTTTCACTTTATTTGACAACATAATGTCAGAAAAGTTGAAAACGATCAAAGGATCACTTTCGTTTGCCCATCCTCTTCACAAGTCATTTGTCGCTACAAGTGGGGCATACTTCTTCTCGAGTACGGTAAGATCACTCGGTCCTCAGTCAGTTTCCGTGAGAAAACAACCAATCTTTTACCCAAGGGTGCAAACCAACTCTGTTCGCCACGTGTCCCATAAAGTCTTCACATTAAGGGATCGTACATATTCTTATTGGCTTTTCAGTTTAAACAAAGGGTTGTTATACATCAATTCATGCCGGATAAAACTTTTAGCTAAGCATCACGTTATTTATCCATCTCAATGAAGGTTTGCTAAAGAAAAATCACAGATAATCGAGAATTTCCAAAATTAAAGATATCGATCCCTGAAATTGGTTTTACAAAATCTTTTTTACTTTGAACAAAACAAAAAAGAAAAACAACAAAAATTTTTTAATAGAAACAAGCGCATGCAATAATATGTCGAAAAGTTTGTAGGCTGTAGGGTAAGGATGCTGAGAGCGCGTACATACGTACATACATTATTGCTCATTACAACACTTTAGTCAGGATTACGACCTAGTTTCTCACACCACCTATGTTGTGTGTATTAATTTTATACATGATTGGCGGAACCTACGGTTTAAAGCCGACTCTAAACGACAGAGCTCAAAGTTTCTGCCAGAAATCTGCTGACAGGAAGTCGCCGAAGAAATATTTAAGTTGGAGATGTCTGATCTGAGTTTTGAACCGTGGCCTCACGTCTAAAAAGCCAACACTACAACCATGAGTGATATGTTTAATTCCATTGCTGACATTCTATTGCCAGAAGTACACATTGCTTTGGTTCGTTTTTTTCCAAAAAAAGTTAATGGCATTTTACAACTAATAAATCCAGATCGGCATGTGAACTGTTATGATTAAAGTTTTTTAACAACGACTTTATATTCAAAGAAGCTTGACTTAGCTGCTGAAAATCACTTGACGTTCGCCGGCAAACTACAAATAGTTCTAAAGCAATGGACTTCTGGAATTTTCTTCAAAATCGCAAGAGGGCAAATAACATACATCTGGTTTGAAATTACTAAGAAAAATTTCTCAAAAAAGCTTATTGTTTAGGTGCCAAGGAAAGTAATGCAAATAAATTTAATTCATCGAATTACCATTAGCGAATTAGTGCTTAAACAGAACGATAAAGAGTCATTCTGAAAGCAGTACAATAAGATACATACAAAAGCTTGAAAAATGAACAAATGACTTTGAAGCCTATATTGACTACGGACATGATTATATTTAGATTTTATGGAATAGAAAAAAAGGTATTTCAACTTCCATAATTTGATGGTTTCAATTAAGCTGAAAATAAACAGAGTTTTTGATGAACCTACCATTAAAAAAATTGCGACTATGGAGTTCATGTTCATGTTTTTTGCTAAGAAAAACTACTGAAGCTTTATCCAATAAGTAGTAAAATGAAAAATTCATTTCGACTGAGAATATTTCATTTGAAAATTTTACCAAAATTTTTTCGTTTTTATTTTTTAGTTATAGACTTTAAAATTGTAACAGATTTTCCTTCCACATGTTATCCTAAAAGAATACAACTATCAATTGAACATTTCCACAATTTTATGAATATTATGCCTCAACACAACAATACATATACTCATACTGTCCTTAAAATTATCTTGATTTGTATGTGTGAAAGTGATTTGTGCCAATCAATTGGCTACTGTTAACGCCACTGCTGATGATAACATCCTCATCAACATTCTCAGTCTCTTCGCCAAGGCCTTCATTAATATTGAACATATCCAAACATTTAATGTGAATTGAATAAATTTACAGGCTCTCGTTGAAAATAAACTCATCAAAATGATTGAATGGCTCGTAAGTTCATATCAATCTCTATGCCAGTGAGACTTTTGAATGCATAGTTTCAGTTACATTTTATTCAACTATTGTCCTCATATCACTGACTGCAATATACCATAAATTTATTGTATCGTCAAATGAAATTGTTGGTCAAACATTTCCTATTTCATACACAAAATTTAAAATTTATTAATATGTAGTTGGTATTGGGCCGGCCAGTGGATGATATTCGTATGTGATTTGTATGTTTTCCGGTATATTTATAAACTTGAATTTTCTGATATAAGGGACACGCAGTTATATGGAGTGTCATTGATTTAAAATCTAGTGCATTAGAGATTGAACAAAGTAAGCAATGATGATGGTTGATAATCAAATCTATTTTATGACTTCAGGAAAAAAAAAGATTTTTTTTTTTAAATTGATTTCAGGCAGGAACTTTTTATTTTGGTTTTCAATACAATGAAAATTGGAATTGCAAAAAAAAAAAAGATATCACATAACTAAATACATATGAATGTTTACTGTACACATTTGTATTGGAAGCTATGTTGACCAGTCATAATCTTATCACAACGGAAAATACTTTTAATTTATTCTATTTAGCTCAGTCAGGGTATGAACATTTTAGTATAAGCAGCAGGTTTAGATCTGCAGTGATTTAAGGAACATTACACTGGCGGTCTTGATATGAATAAAGCCTGAAATTGATTTTTACAACAGTTGTAACACACCGTTCATGCCGGACGAAACCTTTAACTTAGCATCATATAAGTTTTCCATCTCAAAAAAGATTTGGTGGAGAAAATCATAGGAGATCTAGAATCTCCAAAATGGAAGATCATTCCCCACTGAGATTTGTATACAAAATTCTTTCTACTATAAACCAAAAAAGAAAACTTTCTCAAAAATTTGTAGACTACAAGATGAGAAACCCATGAATGATATGCTTCCTACCATTGCAGACATTCTAATGCCTAAAATATACATCGTTTTGGTTGATGACATTTTACAACTAATTAAGAAAGATCGTCATGGAAGCTGTTATGAGTAAGCAGGTTTTCATAATTCGACTTATATTAACGCATTTCAGTCTCTGTATCTTATACGAAGTTATCTGAGCCGTTTTCGAATATGTGCTCCCTGTCTCAGCAATGGACTCATAAACGCAACTCACCATGACATACATCCATTGAAGACGCCGTAGTCTTGTAGGTAATGTGTTGGCTTAACAGACGTGAGGCTACCGTTCAAACCCCATGTCAGACATCTCGATCAAATCGAAATATGAAAAAAATACTTTTTCGGCGACTTGCCCTCAGCAGATTTCTGGCAAAAACTCTGAGAGTAAATAAAAATGGCCATGAAAAGTTTCTCAAAAAAATGTATTTATTTACGGGACCTACGGTTTAAAGTCCCGCCGCTCATATATAAAATTAACACACACAGTAGAAATGGTGTGAGAACATAGGTCGTAATCCTGACTGAATGGTTTTAATGACCAATTATGTTGTGTATGTATATGTAACAAGATATTTCTGTAAGCATTCGAATTTATGCAAGGATTTCTTCAAAATGCTCGCTGTAAATATCGCCCATGCCAGATTATCTTCCAGCGTAACTTTAGAGTTTGTTTAAAAATGTTGTAATTCTCCATGTATTCAATCCTTTGGCATTCACTTGAGAAATTTCACTTCTGTCTCATTTCTTATTTGTCTTCTTGCCATCTTCACACGTTGCTGGTATAGGGGTGTAGTATTGCATCAATGAAACGTTTCTGAATTCTAGATTACAAATGAACAGTAATGAGGCTGTCAATTACTGACGTGCAAAGCATAAAGCAATTGTATGCAACTGTAGTTATATTTAACGCCCGATTCATGGCTACTACTAGTGGTTCCGTTGGTTAAGTGGAATTCCGATTTATTCAAATAAATTTCTCTGCGATGCAGTGTAGAGACTCGAAATCGAAGTATTTTGCCCTCAAATTGCATAAATTTGGAGTTCATTTTGCGACTGGCATTATTAGGATTTCTTATATATATAACTGCACGATGATGTCGACTTTGCAAAAAAAAAATCATCTTTTCTTTTCTTTTTATCTCATTTTCATCTTGATGTGTACGTTAATAAGCAAAATTGCCGTAATTGGGGCGCGAAATACCCACACATGGTCTTCCCTAATGTACCCATTACGAGTAGCTGTTTGGCCTGACTTGTGGAGCAAAGGCATCATTGGCCCATATGTCTTTGCAAATGAGGGCGGCGCAACTATTATGGTCAATGGAGACACTTATCGCACCGTGATAATCATGTCACAATCGATTTATTGCGTCAAACGTTTGATGACCGTTTAAGTAGCCGTAATGGTAATGTTAATTGGCCACCAAGAAACTGCAATTTGACACTGTTGGATTTTTTTCTGTGCGGCGCCTTTAAGGGAGTGTGTTATGTCCACAAACTAGAGACAACGGAGCATTTGAAGACCAACATTCGTGATGCCATTGCCGAGATACCAACCCGTACACTCAAAAAAAGCACGAAAATTGGTTCAATGGATTGAGGTATTGTGAGGCGAGCCGAGGCAACCATATGAATGAAATAATATTCCATTTCTAACCGAAACAATTGTATTTCACAACAAAACAATAAATTTAGTAAAATTTCCAACAGTTTTTATATTATTGCATTTTTAAATTTAAACTTTTATTTTCCGCACCCTATAGCTTATAGCCAAAAATCGACGGAGATTTTGCGTTCGAGCTGGTGTTATAATAAGTTCTTATATAGTGGCCAAAAAAGTAATTTGGTTCAGTATTTCGTTTACTTCTTAGAAATTTGACGGCAATTTAATTTCAGGTAACATACGTTGGTAGTCTTCAAATGAAAGGTATTAGGAAAAGGATGAGATGCTCCAAAGCCAAGAACTAATCAATCTTAATGCAACTTACTGGATATGGCATATACTCTGTATTAACCCAATTGCACCAAATTTTAAATTCTTTGTGAGAAGAACCAATCAATTAAATTAAGCAGCATTGAGGAATGTATTGCTAATTTTGACAAGCATATTTATAGCATTAGTTTTCGATTTTTTTTTTACTGAGGTTGCGCCAAGATAAATGACAATTATTTTTGGTGATGAAAACGATTCAAGTAACCCTTTTTATATCACTAGAAATATATTATTTCCTTGAATGATAGTCTTTTTTCAGTTCCCATCAGTATGATTCTCGCTAAATTCAGTGAAATTTATCACACATTCATTTCATTATCACGCCTGCCAATTGGGTTGTATTTAAAATTCACCGAAAATGCAATGAATATGGTAGCGGGTACACAGTAGCAATGTGTGTTACTGTTTCACTTCCCATAAACTTGGCATTAAAGATGTTTTTGCCCATAAAATTGAGCGTAGGAAGTTTGACGTGGCAAATTACCATGTATTTCATTTTAGAACTGTCTAATTAGCGAACATATATGTATTGGAGGTGCTGCAATGCATATATGCTGCAGTAAAAATAGCGCAGAATCTCAACCCAAACGAAAATTAATGCTGATGCGTATAAATGAAATTTAAAACTAAAACAGGCACTAATATTACACATATCATGTCAAAGTGGTAATGGCAGTTGGTGGTTTTTTTTCTTTTCATTTTTGTTTTGTTTGTCAGTAACACCCTGATATGTGTGCCACGAATGCATGATCGTTATTATCATCGGCACGCCAATATTGTGCGGCAGACTTGCATACACATACATATATGGTGCAGCTTTAACATAAGCATCACGTAGTTATCATTGGATTCATGGTTTATAGAAATGTGTGTTTTTAGCTTCTGTGTTTCATTTTTCTTGTAATTTTTTCCTGTGGAGATTTATAGTGTTTCATTTTATATTCGTTCTGTTTTTTTTCACTCTCTCTCTGGTTTAGGTATTTTTTCGTACGAGTGCGAGTATCTATCGCTCTATCTGTATGCATTATTAGTTGTTGGTTTCATATATGGAGCCTTAAGTATGCAAAGCAAAATAAAACGTAACAAATTACGTTGTTTTTCGCCCCTTTCATGAATAAGTCTTATCTATATGTACAGTAGTAGGTCGGTCGTTTTGTGCAAATCATGATTAATGTTGGATGATGATTGCATTTGCATGATACAAGCGTTATATAATAATATGACACAGATTTTTACGTTTTTGCGCTTTGGAGTTAAGTAATGGCAATTTAAATCAAAGTTTAGATTGTAATATATGGCTTATTTGGATTGAATTAAATAATTTCCCAAAATTCAAAATGTTTATGGATGTACTTTGAACTAAACAAATAAGCTCTTCTTGAGGAATTTATGTTTAAATGTGTAATCATTTCAGTATATGAGTATACAGATTAGGAATACATTCCGTATACGAATCAAAACAGACTTAATAGACAACAACAAAATACACATATCATAAGGTACACATGACTTACATTACATTCGGGATCGTATGTAGTGTCATCCGTAGTATCAAGCGTGCTTGGCATCAAAGTACCAGTGCCTTTCCATTTATTTTTTTGCGTTGCATGGACTCTCTACACCGTATACCTCAGCAAAACGCCCGGCTCTACTGTGTTCCGGGCCACTGTGACATAGAGGAAAACGAAAAGCCGGACGAACTGAAGAGATTGGAGATATCTGGGAGGGAGACGATAGAGAAGATATATGCGCCTCTGGAAGAATACAACAGACTCGTAGGTGGTACAACATACCTCGTTGCCGAAATTTAAAACTTCTGTGTTTAACAGTGGACAGCGGGAAAACCAAGGAACTACTTGAGTTCGACTAGAGAACGGTTCTCACTCTAACAAGAATTCTAATGGGACCCTGCGCTACTGTCAATTTGGAGGAAACGAAATAGATGCAACACCTTTTATTCAAGTGCCTTGCACTTCAGAACAAACATCATCGGTTTTTGGGTGACAGAACGTTTCAAGATCAGGACATGGTGGCGAACGTATCACGGTGTCATCTGTGGCTCGGAGTGGTTCAAACCCACCACTAATATATCATGATCATGACAAGGGGGTTTACCTCACACTGGGTAACACAATGGGCCACCAAGTGAACTTGTCTGTGAACGGGAAGCTAATCGCTAACCTAACCTAACCAAACCTAAACTTCATATTATTTTCTTTACATAGTTTCTATTGCATCATGATTTTCTAGATTGGTCAACTTTTAGAATGATAGGCTTGCCATCTGTCGCTGACTAGAAACAATGTGCATCCGTGAACATGTATTGGGTGTAATGGAGTAGAACTTTGCTGATTGAGTCATACTCTTTTTCAAATGGTGGCGTTGCCTGGTCTTTGTATGATGTTTGCCGCTGGCGCTGAGCTCTCTGAGGGGCTGGAATCAGCTGTATTCCTACATGAGTTATTTTTTTGCGAATGCATTGAAAATTCTTAATTTTAAAAATTGAAAATTTAAAAGACTTTTCACTTTATTCGCGGTTAAAACCTAGATTATTCGTGCCAAGAGAACAGCTAACGCATCTACGTTCTTATTTCCTCAAAACCGGAAGTTAAAACTCTGACAAATGCAACAAAATGTTCATTTGTTACATGTCCAAAAAGCATTAAATAATCGTATAAAATTGCACATCAACACGAGTTAAAGAACATATTTTGAAATGATGATGATGAGTGGCAATATTTTAACTTTACATATTCACAACTTGGTATCTGTTGCTGCTTTAAGCCTTCTTGGTTACATTCAGTAGGGGTTTGCCAGGCAGTTTGTTATTTTTCATACCATATGCTCAAAAAAAGAAAGTTCATGTTAAAGTGTTGACAAGAATTATCCTGTAGTTCATATGAGTGTATTATTATTGCAACAATTGTTGTTGTAGCTTTTGTTGTTGACGGATAGTGTTGCTGTAACATATGACATACCCAGTTTAATTGTCACTTGTATGAACAACAGCAATAGTAGTAGCAACTGGCACATAATGAGATTGTATGCAAGTGAGGGTATTTAAGCAGTTATAACTTGCATGTGAATAGGTGTGTATATATGTGGGGAACAAAGAAATGAAAATAAAAACCCAAGAAACAGAGTCTAAAGATAAGGAATTTTTAAGTGCAAAAATGTAAACAATTGAATGTTATTATTACTGTTGCATGCTTATATTAAACGTGGTTCACATAAAAACCGGCCACATAAAACCTTTCATATATATTTTATGGAAAAAGCGCTGTATAAATGTATACCGATATTCGATATTGATATCGATAATAAAGAAAAAGAACAAATATCTGGAAGTGTTCGAACAAACAACCACTGCGCTATATACTTCCATAAAGTTTCTAACACAATTTTATTGTCCATAAAAATTTTACTTTGTTTCTATGTTGTATCGACATTTCTTCGAAGGCCAGACGATGAGGTCAATCCTTTAATTAATTCAACATGGTGCATCCAGTGTGATTCCAATCCAAAACACTTCAAGTTGACTCAGAAACCTTCATGTGGTGGTCTCGTGGCAAAGTTGTGAAATTATGCTGTCCTAGTCTGAGCAGCAGCTGCCTAGCAACCGTCTGTACTTACATGAAGAGGAAAACTATATAAATATCTAAATTTAGCAGCCAGTTTGATGGATTATATTTCAGTCTATTGGTTTAAATTTAAACCATCGGTTATCTCGAATCTGGTAATACTTATTCTGTCACAAAATTCAGTATATTATCTCCACTGAACGTAATGAATCAATTTGTTGGGATTTATTGGGCCAATGAAAAATTGGAACAATTGTATCTCACAACGAAAAAAAAAATTAATAATATAAATAAATCACAATCAAATCAAATAAATAAATCATTTTTTTGTTTTGCTGCTCTTTCTTATCAGTGAAAGTTATTCCAGCTAAACTTGTGACTAGCCCGCTGTAGCAAAGTTGTCATCCGTCCTTCTCTAGAAACAAATGCTTTTGTAAGAAGTTTTTGAGTTATAAATACTAGTGAGGAACTTTGCTCATTTTGTGATATAATATATCTTAATATATAGAAAGGCATTAGAGCCTCTTAAGAAATTTAAAAAGTTCAAATTTTTACGTCTTTTCCTGTATTCGGGTTTGTTTTACTCGGGTTTGTAATACAAACCGGAAGATTTTATTTTTATATATGATTTCTATACCTATTATTGAGATTTCACAGTATCTACTAGGAACATAAATACCGTTAAATTGAATATTTTTGCAAAATAACGGTATAACATAGGAAATACAGTATTTGCCACTAGGCTTACATTGTAAAGTTTTGTAGTGTGGCCGTTTTTTATGTGAACAGTGCTGTACAGTAACTCTCATAAAAAAGGAAGTAAAATCACACATATACTCGTAACTACAAGCTTACACACTCGACTGCCAACAACATTTGTAAACATTAGCTACTCACACCCTTGGTTGCTGAGGCATCTGCTGACAAATGAAAAATATTGCACACATGGAGGTGCACTCGTATTCGTACACACACACAACTGTAAATATACCTATACAAGTATGTGCAATGTATGCGTTTGATAGAATAGAAATTCTCAAGTTGTTACAAATTAATGTGATTCTCTCTCTCTTGCCTTATGTTATCTGCTTTTTTTTCTTCTTCTGTACACTTTTTGGCTTGTGTAGTCCTTGTTGAGTATTTGCAATACTACTCAAGCGTATTATTGTTGGTGTTATTGTTGATGATATTATCACAATCACAATCACCATTATCATCAACAACATTACCATCATCATTATTATTGCTGTTGTTGTTGTTGTTATGAAGTACAAAATATTTACGTTTGTGATTTTTATCTCCTTCCTTCTCTATGGCAGTGCACTTCGTAGAAATGGACAAGTATCACATGAATTCCTTATGATTTCCTTTATGTGTGTGTGGTTACATCTGTAAGCCATGATGTTGTGATTTTCTAATGAAATATTTACAAAATAGTAGAAGAGAAAAAAAAAAAACTAACGAAATGACAAAATTTCACATCAAATTTATTATTGAAATGAATCTGTTGTCTATGGGTCCAATAAATATTTTCATTCATTTTGTGTTCATTAAAATATTTATATGGGTTATTAAGAAATCTGTTTTAATGAGTTTAAAATGTTTAAGTATGAGTAATAATAACAAATATTAGATTTAAGTACTTTGAACTGTTATATGATTAATGTGTGTTTGTGTGTTTTTGTTCTATTACAGGTAGGATTTACGCTATGGAATATGCAGGTCATAATTCATGAGTGAGTTGAAAAAAATTAAATCTTATACATTCCCTAGACCTGTAACTTTATTGTTATTCAGTAATTTGTTGTTATAGATTAATTGATTAAATGGAATAAGAAAACATTTTTTTTTATTGTAAAGAGTAGATCATTTAAAAGTTTAAATTTAAAAATGAAATAAAACAAAAACGGTTTGAGAGAAATGATTACATTTCATTATTTCATTCATATGGCTGCCACAGTTGGCCTCATAGTACCTCATTCAACTTAACCAATTTTTCGAGTGTATGAGCTTGCATCACGGCAATGGCATCGCGAATGTCGGCCTACAAATACCCAATTGTCTCTGGTTTGTCGACATAACACACTCCCTTAAAGGCGCCGCAAGAAAGTAGTCCAAATAGCAAATAGTCCTGTCACTCATGCATAAAAAGTAACACACACAACATAAGTGGTGTGAGAAGCTAGATCGTAATCCTGACTGAAGGGTTGTAATGACCAATCGTATATATATAAGCCGCGATCAGGCTAGTAAAAGCACAGTCTCAAAACCATGACATACAAATACCCAATTGTCTCTGGTTTGTCGGCATAACACACTCCCTTAAAGGCGCCGCACAGAAAGTAGTCCAAATAGCAAATAGTCCTGTCACTCATGCATAAAAATTAACACAAACAACATAAGTGGTGTGAGAAGCTAGATCGTAATCCTGACTGAAGGGTTGTAATAACCAATCGTATATATAAGCCGCGATCAGGCTAGTAAAAGCACAGTCTGAAAACCAGGACATACAAGACCAACCCCTCCGACCCACAACGAGGCTCTTAAAACACGCGAATACGCAGCTACTTCACACAGACGTATAGTAAAATTAAACAGCCAATGCCGCAGTTATAAATGTTTCCTAGATTCTTACAATCTTTCATTTTTTATGCCACGGTCCTCAGACTTTCTCTGTCATTGTTGGTGACAGACTTGATCTCTTACTGTAGGAACACCGAAAGTTTTTTTTGTTGATAACGAAGTTATTTTGTTATTTTGTAAAAACTGTGAAATTAAATTCTCTTCATTTTCAATGAATGCATTGAACTTGGAATCAATTTCAACCATCTTAAAATGTTGTTGTTTTTGAATACTGTTTTTACCATACAAATGCATTTAAATAAAGTCTGAATCATTTATAAAAATCCGTTCTACTGTAAATTTAATTAAAGTCATGGGCATGTAAAAACGTTGTCCCCACACCAATTGTGTCATTTACTTCCTATTTATCTTGTGATTCCTGTTTACATTTTTTTTGTTAATGGATTGCATATTTGCAGCAGCACATACATACATATATAATATATTTCCAGACAATGGTACGTTCGTATGTAGGAAGATGTGTTTCATGTACTTTATTCAACAATTATTGCATTAAATATTCATGGACACCAGTTTCATATCTAAAATTAACTTTTAAGGATGAGGCTATCATGTTGCCATAAATAAATTATGGATGAGTATAAATGTCAGATGGTATCATAAAGTAAGTGATATGTTGTTATTGTTGTTTTTATTCGGTTGTTATTTTTTGTCAACATCCAGCAACATATCATTTCAATTCATTTCAATTTAATTCATGTCAATAAATGAAATTGTTTTTAACTTGCCAATGCCAACAACTACTACGTACATACAACCAGATTAAATGCAGTAAATGTAATCGGGTATCGATTTGTGACACACAATAAAATACAAGCAAGTACAGCAGAAGAGCAAGAGCAACAACAACACCAAAAAATTTTTAATTTTAACGATTTAAACAAATTTTTATTTGTTGTTGTTGTTGCCATTTTATATTTATTTTACATTAAACAAATACGTTTTTATTCGAATCGTTTTACAACAACAAATTGCACACCAATGTTCGCATTCACATTTGCACCGCTGTTGGCGAAGATTCTTTTTTTTTTTTTTTGGTTTTTTAATTTAATTTTCACAAAATAAAAATACAGGGAAACGAATATGGATGGGAGAGAAATCCAGAGAAATATTTGTTCAAATATTATACAAACGATATAAAATTCAATTAATTGATGATGATTTTTTTTTCAAGCTTGTGTTTCATTTCCATGGAAATGAATGGTTACACAGTCAAGGTAAACCATTGAATTGAAGGACACCCCATGGGCCACAGACGGCAATGTTCTCGTCGTCGTTAGTCATGATTATTTAATTCGCTTTAGGTAAATCGTATTAATTATTAATTTTAATACCAATTCATTTAATTAATTCTTTTATTCATCGAGCACATAAACAATTCATAAGAGTTAATTGAAAAATTTGCAAAACTTACACGATACGAATACAATGAATGTATTCGTAAACACATACATAATTGGTCATTACAACCCTTCAGTCAAGATTACGACCTAGTTTATCACATTACTTATGTTGTTTGTGTTAATTTTACGCATGAGACGGGACCTATAGCTTAAGTTCGACTCCGGACGACATATTATTGAGAAACTTTTCATGACAATTTTATTTATTCTCAGAGTTTCTGTCAGAAATTTGTTGAGAGGAAAGAGAGAGAAATATTCTTTTATAATTCCTTTTGTTGGAGATGTGTGACCTGGGGTTTGAACTGTGGCCTCACATAAGCCAACACACTACATACTACACTACAACGGCTATCGAGGCTTAGATCTTAGCAAATATGATGAGTCTATTTACGTATGGAACCAAGAATAAGATATCTCTTCCACTGCGCAAACCTAAGTGTTTTCCAAGCTAAGATCATAGCCATGTGCTAAGATCAACCTGAAACATCTTCATACGTGGAAAGGCCATTAATTTTACCTATGACAGCTTGTCTTAACCTCTTATTGCTCTCATTCTATGATATTAGCACTCGGATACAGCCTGTTTGCTTTGATTAACTCGATACAACAAAGTGCGAGCAAACGAAGTTGCATGTGCAATGGTTACGCAGTGGTACCTTACATATGTAAGTTTGGAACCTTGACTTTTGGAACTTAGTTTGATTCTGAATTTAATAAAGAATTGGGAAATTGCAAATCGTCAGTCTACTAAAAAGCCTTGAGTGGGCTTATGAGCACCACGTGACTGATCAGTATAAACTTTAGTTGGCATACGTATTTCTTCGGCGACTGCCTCTCTGCAGATTTCTGGCAAATATGCTGAGATTAGTTAAGAAATGACCATGAAGAAGTTCCTCATAAATTTGTCGTTCAGAGTCGACTTTAAACTGTAGGTCCCGCCACACACGTGTAATATTAACACACCCAACATAAGTGGTGTGATAAGCTAGGTCGTAATACTGACTGAAGGGCTGTAATGACTTATTATGTTATGTATGTAATTATCTGGTTAGAATGGCATGATTTCCATTGACATTTTGTGCAAGCCATACAGCTTCATTACAAACAATTGAAGCAACGGAAAAAGGTATTTAAGTATGTCAGAGATGTTAGACCGAAAGGGTCATGTCTTCAGTTGATTACACAATTTTTGCCGTTTATATTTCGAATTCATTACAAACTTATTGCGATAGTTCTGCCTTTAGACGAGCATTGTCTCGAGGAAAAATGTTAAAACAAAGAGCGTTGAAGTTATAATTTTTGCAAAAGTCAAACACGCACTACTTGCGGCCTATGCTTGTTAAAACGATTAAAGAGCCTGAATCGTCAAGAGACACGGTATTGATTAAATTGTAATGAATTGATTTGAATATTTTTTTGGACACCTTGCGCTGAAAGCATTTTTTTCTTATCGTTCCTTCAAGGAAGATAAACCTGTCACAGGTCATTAGCGCCACTTGTCTAGAATAATTGCTTTTGCTCTGTTTCAGTTTCATGAACAAGATTTTTCAGCAAGTCTGCTTAGAAGTCTACTAAAACAGATCCTGGAATGATAGAGTTACCACCTACCGTGCTTTATGAAAGACATTAGCTGTGAAAACAGGTTGTGTTTAATTTTGAGGAATTTTGAAGTCTACGTTGCTAAAAGAAAAGCAACATACCTTCTACCTTTGAAGGAGAAAAAAATGTTAGTAATCTTTATAAAAAATTACTTACTAAAGAAGGTGGTATCGTGATTTTCTTTTTTTTTTTTCAATCTGACTAAAGATATGTATTTCATTTGTATTTTTATTCAAAATCTTGTTGCCCTGTTGATAATGTTAAACATTTACCTCTGCTCTTTTCACTGCGTTTATATAACTTAAAATTCTAATTAATATTCTGTGACCACAATTAATTAAAATTTCAAAAATATCAGCATTTTGTTAAGTCAACATTTTTTTACGCATTGTCAGCACAGCGGCAAAGATTTGAACATAATTAATGTGTTCGTATGACGAAAACAATAAGACAAATACGAAATGCAGTAAAAAAGGCACATACAATAGAGAAGCCATTATAAATCTAACAGGTGAAGATGATAAACGTTTGTCAACCAGCCTAGCATAACGACCAGCCAGACAGCCAACCACAATGACAGATGTGCTAATGATAAGGATTAAAAATGTGTTTTTTTCATTCTTTTTTTGTTTTAACATCAACCAACCAACATAGCAAGAATTAAAAAAAAACTTTTTAAGGACAATACCATGGTAGGTTTACGTTATAACGACAATAATCGTAAATCATATGAATAATCAAATCAAAGCAGCCTACACAATAATATAGGCTTAGTGTGTGGTAGGTAGTGGTGGGTGCTGGCATTAAGTATGTTTCTGCCATATTTTCAACCAGCTTTGTCGACATAAAAAGGCTTCTTTGACGGTATTTTTTTTTTTGTTAACTCATTAAATATGGCTATAAACCTAATAATTGGTAATGAAATGTCATTATTATACAATTCATGTAAGAAATCGTACCAAAAAAATGTCAAAATAACCACGAAAGTATACCAAGTAAAAGCCAAAAATAAAAACAAAAAGAAAAAAATATAAATTTTACACTCAACCACTCACAGGAAACGGAAATCATAAAAAATAATAAAACCATAAAAATATGTAACAGCCACCAACACTGCCACCGCCGCCACAGTGGTGAACAAAAACAAAAAACAGCAAAAAAGTACAGTGAAAAACAACAAAAACCAATAACAACAGCAACAATTTAAATTATAAATTGTACGTTTTAACATAAATTTTGCATATAAAATATTATACCTAACCAAGCCCAAATCTGTGGATCCATTTACTATTATCACTCCTTTTAACGATGCTATACGCACACACATTGCATACCACCTACCACCTGTTAAGAACCAGCACCCATTACCCGCTTTATTTTTTACTCCTTTTTTATTATTGATGCAGAAGAAAGGTGTTGCACGCTTGGTTGCGTTAATTTTTATGTTCATATTTTTGTAGGTGAAATTCTTTTTTAGGGGATGCGATGCTCAATAGAGAGTGGAAGACAATAAAATAAAATGGCAATATAATCATTTATGACTTTCAAAGTATGAGAGCATAAAAACGACTGGCATAAATAGCTTCACATACAATAATAATAATGATGGTGATGGTGGTGCTACCAAAGTATATTTCTTTATTTATTTTGCTTGCTTTAACTGGCTGCACGTTTTATAGGGTACGCCCTTAATGTTGAAAAGTTGAAACAAAAAATTACAAAGTAAGTCATCCATAAATTTAAGGCAAAAACAAGCATTTTATTAAGCTTACGAGAGAGTAGATCTAAGCTTATCGCATATATTTGTAAATGTACTGGAAAAAATCGAGAAACAATTGATAATTGAATGGAAATTCAAATTGATAATTTCCTTGGGTTTACGCCTAAAGCGAACAAATTATTGGTTATTGAACAATCGATTAAAGGTTCCGAAGAACAATATGAATTGTTACTGAGCTGATCATCATGGCCTCAGTCATGCTCAAACGCCTCACAAATTATAATGAATACAAGAAGTAGCTACGTAATGTGTGTTATCTTGAAATTTCTTTCTGTACTTATCATCAGCTTACTTGTTATCAGCTTACTTGTCATCAGCTTACTTGTCATCAGCTTACTTGTCATCAGCTTACTTGTCATCAGCTTACTTGTCATCAGCTTACTTGTCATCAACTTACATGTCGTCGGCTTACTTGACACCAGCTTACTTTACACATCATCAATCAAGTCGAAACCAATAAGAAGTTCGAATAAACATAACGTGTTCTGATATCAATTGAAGCCAAGATAGTCCAATTAGTTATGAAAATGTAAACTCATACCCTCTTTCCGATTTATTGATAATGATTGATTAAAATTGATTGATTGATTGAGTAAAATTGCATTCTTATCGCTGCTGTTGTAGCTTCTACAAAAGTCATTTTATCTGGACGACCCATGGTAATAAGGTAATAATGAAAATCAAAAATTTTCTTATAAACCTACTGAAATCATATCGTATTTAAGCCAGCGTTATCCTTATGAGCGCACAGTCAATATGATATGATCAAGGCAGTCTGAGACTACATAATCGGGTACAATTATTTTTCTTATGATGTTAAATGATTGCCTTGCGAGGAGTAGACAATAGAGCAGTCCGTTGTGTTGGAATACAGGAACGATAGTTTAAAGGATAAAGGAAAGAGGGGGTAGTGTGAGATAATTTTTTTAATGTATTGTATATGAAGTCGCCGTAATCTAGTAGGTAGTGTATTGGCTTACTAGACGTAAGGCCACGGTTCAAATCCCAGCTCAGTTATCAAAACGAAAATATGAAAAATATTTCTTAGGTGACTTCTTCACAATGGATTTATGGCAAAAACTCTGAGAGTAAATAAAAATGCCATGAAAAAGTTTCTCAAAAATCTCTCTTTCGGAGTCGACTTTAAACTGTAGGTCCCGCCACTCGTGTATAAAATTAACAGACACAACATGATTATTATGAGTATTAGTATTATTGAATGATTGTAATGACTAATTATGTATGTTATGTATGTATGAAAATACCTTTGTCACTTTTTTTCAAGAATTGTTTTTCATTTCTCTATTCTGAGTAATCATATATAACTTCAGACGAAGAATCACAAACACCCAGAGTCTCTCTTGGCAATCAAACCAATGGCCTCGGAGCACGCTTGCAACTAATCCATCGGGGCACCGAAACACTTAACAAACGCGATGATTATCATCAATCCATCGACTCTTGTATATTATTTGTTTCATTTGAAGATTTCATAGTATATGTGAAACATTTTTAAAGACTGTTCAAACTCCTTGCTTTTTAAGCAACGTTTCACTGCTGCTAATAAATATCGAGCTTCTAAAAGTATTTTATTTTGTTTTTTTTTTATTACTTTTCCGCTCTTATTGGGAACATAAATAGGACTGTATGCAAGCACCCTCACTGCTCTTATTTCTTCGATTTGTTTCAATATCATAAATTAAAAACTTCTAGTTAAGAAGGCCATAGGTTTGCCTAGATAGCATCTCCGGTTGAAAAGTTTACTTTAATTTTTTAGTGACTTGCCGATCAGCTCAGGGTAGGTATTTGGCATTGAAATTTGGGTAATAATATACATCAAATGTACTTGGTGGTTTGGCATTCAATTATAATATTCTCTCCAATTTGCAGTTTTTTGGATATCATAAGAACAGGGGTCTAGATTACAATATAGGGTCTGACGTTGAAGAACAATTTCATATTCTTCCTCGTCTGTACCGCACCTACAGTATTCGTTTGTCATGTGTCCAAGAACAATTCATTTCACATAAGTATCCACAATATCCCCTAATGACCCTATGCTGAGGAAATCCATATTTTGTGATATTTTCCGTTCAGGGGATACCCTGAGTAACGTTTTACGTCCAAAAGCTTTCTGTATTAATAGAGAAGAGCAATTTAATATTTCGTATTAACAGTTAAGAAAACCATTAAAAGCTATGCTACGATAGATTACTATAATAATTTTTTCTCTTTTACGGATCTGATATCCAATAAATGTAGCACTGCTTGATATACATATGTATGTCTGAAGAAAACACACAAATTCGTACAAAAAATAAAAATTCTTAAATTTATCGAATCATATGCACTTATGACATCAATTTAACACGTGCTAAGTAAAGGAAAAGTGATTAAATCATACGATACAAATACAATATTTTTGATTTTCCTTTCTCTTTTTCCTAATTTTGATTTGCTTTGGTTGTTTGGTTAGCGGTGGGGGTAAGGTAATAAAAATCAATATCATTATTATAACTTTATTTATTATGCTTTTTAGAATATTTATTATTATTTTCATACCTTCTTCATTATTATTATAACTTTTTTCATTCTGTTTTTCCGGTGCTTTTATGTCTTTAAATGTCAGCTTTATTCCCCTAATTTTTAATATGTTTTCTGAAACTGTTGGATTTTTAGTGGAGTTGTTATTTGAAGAAAAAAGAAAATTTCATTATGATTTCTTTTATTTTAATGGAGGATATTAAAAATTTAAAAAGTTATTTAATTTTCTATAAAAAGTTAAAAATAAAATCAAGTTATTTTTATTACATTGAATATAAATACATATTTGTTTTATTATGACTTCCCTGTAAACAAGTTTAACAAGAGTGGAGGTTGAAGAATTGCTTAAAATTTTCAAAAGATTTTATAGACTTTATTAAGGTAATTTATGTAGGCAGCAATGAGCAAAATTTTTTCTTTCTTTCGGGCAGTATAACAGCGACAGATGGCAAACTTATAATTCCAGGACCTGCTAAAAAAAAGTGTACTACTTTAATAAATGATAAACTGTGCATACATACATAATAGGTCATTACAACCCTGCAGTCATTATTACGACCTATCTTTTCACACCACTTTAAAGTCGACTCCAATCGAATGAGTTTTTTTTGAGATTCTTTTCACGGCAATTTTTTATTTACTCTCAGAGCTTTTGCCAGAAATCTACTGGGAGAAAATCACCGAAGAAATATTTTTTCTTATTTCGTTCTGTTGAAGATATCTGGCCTGGGGTTTGAACCGTGGCCTCATGTCTGAAAAGCCAACACACTACCTACAAGACTATTGCAACTTCTGTACATTTTAAACCAATTTTATTTCTTATACCACTAACTTTAAAGTCGCCCCTTAAGTCTACTGAAATTTCTTATTTAAATTAAAATGTTTAAAATTTATTCTTAAAGAAAGTACTTCGTATATGGCTTAAGATAAGCGCAAAGAATTCTAAAATTACTTGCAAAGATTTATAATCTTTCTCTCATCAATACTGAGAACTTACATTGTCAGAATCCTCTTACAGAAACCAAACAAATCAAAAAGCAACTATTAGGAATAAAAAAGGGAAATACCGAATAAGGAATTAACAACTTTATGGTTGCCTTAACTAACTATGCCTAGAAAATTCAATATAAAGACTGGTTATACGCTTTATCTCCTACTAAACAATATAAAGCACTTTAGATTGTTATCAGCAAAAAAAAAGAAAAAAAACTAAAATTATTTATGTGTGTTAATAATTATGTATAAAGGCTGAACATATCAAAATGCCTCCATATATGTATATGTATGCATAACTGTATGTACATACAACATATAAGCATACATACAATATATAATCATGAGTGTTTGTATATAAATTCCAACACTTACAGCAAATCGACTCTGGTGTAATAACAGAGTAAATCTAGCCTGAAAAAAAGGATTTTCATAGTAACACTACAACCTTTTGAATAAGCAGACACATATACTTGCACACACGTATAAACATTTTATCAATACACCAACAGTACAGTACTTAACAAAAAAAAAAAAGCTTATTCGAAAAAAAGTATTGTTCGATACGTTTCGGTTGTGATCATGCTTACAACGAAACTATAGTCCATGTTGGACCCATGCGTGCATGAGTTTAGTTTAAACTCACTGCGGACTTTAATCTCCAGCGATTAAATTTCCCGATCAGGTCAACCAATCAAATGATAATTATTAACGCATGACAACGAATATCGGATTATAGTCAGCGTGCACCACATGTAAGACGCCCATACCCATTGACGTAAGCAATTTTCCAAGAAACTTTTCCATCAAACACTCAGCATCCTTATAACCTAAATGTGAAGTGGTATCAAATCCATTGGGGGGCTTCATAGTCGTCATTGGATATGTTTTCATTACTGCACTTGCATGTCTATATACTCTACCTTGTATTAATCAACATTGATTTAAGATCGATGCTTTTTATGCGATGCTTTGAAATTGAAGACAATATGCCATGCATAATCAACTCCTATGCATATGTAATAAAACGTTTCGTAAATACATTTTGGAAAACAGCTCAAGTGGGCTAAGATAAGATACAGAGATGATCTTGAATTGGTATAATCATGACAATGTGATTCAGTGGATTTAAGACTGTTGCATTTGATAGTGAAGATCAGAAGCATAGAGTCTATGGTTAGGATAATGCGAGATTCATGTAAATTGTGGTCTGATAAATCGACAGTTACCTTCCTAACTGTCCGCTCTATAAAGTACCTGTTCGAAATAAATGGAAAAACTTCTAAAGTAGGATCATTCTGATGGGGATGGTATCAGAGGTATCAGGAAACTCACAAAGTTTTTTGCAAGTGAAAGTTTACGCTCTCAAAATATGTACCCAATTTAACTTGAACTGGATGTACAGTGGGCGGGACACACCAACACTGTTTTACAGTTAAGCTGTCATCTCAACTCCTAGATCTTAAAATAGAAGCTTGAATCAGCTAGACT
Organism: Sarcophaga caerulescens; assembly: GCA_927399465.1. Classification (NCBI taxonomy): domain Eukaryota; kingdom Metazoa; phylum Arthropoda; class Insecta; order Diptera; family Sarcophagidae; genus Sarcophaga; species Sarcophaga caerulescens. Next base: position 50,554,099 of record OV656872.1, on the reverse strand, counting down.
GAGTAGGATCTCTAATCATGTGGAAATTCATGCCAATGAGCCGAAGGTTGGCTTCCATCCCCTCGATGAACCTAACAATCGGCAAATAGAAGAGCAAAAATAAATAGAGACGAACATATTTCAAAGTGGTTTGAGAAAATCTAAACTTTTTTTGTATAATTAAAATGAAGAAGTCTTATGCACTAGACTATCGACAGTAGTCGCCGTAGTCTAGTAGGTAGTGTGTTGCCTTATTAGACGTGAAGCCACGGTTCAAACGGCAGGTCAGACATCTCGAACAAAACCCAGATATAAGAAAATATTTCTTCGGCGACTTCCGCTCAGTAGATTTATGGCAAAAAATTTGAGAGCAAATAAAATTGCCATGAAAAAGTTTCTCAAAAATCTGTCGTACGGAATCGACTTTAAACTGTCATGTATAAAACTAACACACACAACGTAAGTGATATGAGAAGTTAAGTCGTAATCCTGACTAAAGGGTTGTAATGACCAATTATGTATGTATGTCTATATTAGACTATCGACAAGTATCCTAAGGATGGTTACCAGCATTTTATTGTGCATGTGTTGCGAATAGGAATTGATTTAGGTCCAGTATGTAGACTCAGTGATAAAAAAAAACTAATTACTAGAACGCATACTTGTGCGCCATTAATGCCTCTTAGAAAGGCTAGGAGTTATCATTACTAACGCCAATACCATCCTTAAGATTGCTGGGTGTCAGAATTGTTGGCGATATTCAGGATACTCCATATAGGTTGAGAGCAGAGTAATAAATTGTTTGGTCAATATGCTGTATTACCTCAACTGTAGTTCATTCTGTTTTTTGTATTTTATACATTCTGTTACCAAAATCGATTGATGTATAGAATTTATCGATTTATTTTGTGATAAATTGATGGAATATCGATGCTTCTTTATGAAACATTGCATTGAAAAAAAAAAAAAAAAAATCACTACTCCACCATATTATTTTATAGAACTTGGGATAACCGGTAATGGCGACATATATCCGTCAATTTCTGCTTAAGGATAATATCCACGTCTTAACCTAAGAATTTTGACTAGCCAAGAGGCTCTTGTCATCTTAATTTCTATAGCAATAATGGCGAGTTCCAATTAAGCATTTTGTCTAAATTGACATCCAAAGATGTAATCTCCTTAGGTTTATAGTTGTTGTAAAATTATTAACGAGTGGTTATAAACTGAATGGATCAGCTAAAGACATGACATCTGAACAAGAAACACCTATAACATTATTTAAAATCTAAAAGTTGAAATTTCAATTAGAAAGTGATTAGTAGTCGATGGGTATAAAATTTTGCAATGCACTGTTATGTGATACAAAAAGAACAAATTAATGTATTGTACATGAAGCATAACCTAAAAAGGATATTTATAAACAATTTTTGTTTTCCTCAGTATAGTTTATATTGTTATTATTGTTGCTCAATAAGAATATATCCTTTTTTCTATCCTTTTTAATAACTTTATTTTCAAAAAATAATTTAGTATTATACAACAACAACAAGAAAACAAGAAACAACATAAAATAGAAATGAAGCCCCTAAAAGAAAATAGAAAAGCTTCGAAGAAAATAATATACGTAGGCAAGGAAGTTTTATAAAAATTCTTGGCATATTACTATTACTGGCGATAGGGTTTCTTCATGTATCTTTATAGATATTCCTTCGTATATTTCATTAAAGACTACATTCTTGTGTTGGTTTCAACTACAAAAAAAAAAAAAAAAAAAACGACCGAAAAAGAAAAAAGCATTGTTTTATATATTTTAGCCATCCATTCGAAATTATATACGTTAAGTAGCTAAAATTTATAAATATATGCCTTTTGTTCACAATAACTTATACTCTCGGCCTTCATAGAGTGACCAAATGGCCTGCTATACAAAAGATAGATGAGGGTTTAACTGCATAAATTAACAGAATACATACAATAGTATAACCCATACACACAATGTACGTAGTCTGGTTTACATTACGTAAATAAGGATTTATGATTGAAGTCGTATGTTTTTATTTTTGTAAAGCTGATGTTGAAAATTAAGTGCCAAGTTGAGGGCGATTGTAATGGTCACTTAAGCAATGCTAAGAAATATAGCTGTAAAGCGTTAGATATGAATCATCTTAAAGTTAAAAAAGAAGGTAAAGAATGTATATGTATATACATACATACTCGTATATGTATGTATATGGTCAGATATATGAAAAAAATAAAAATATATCAGCTTTAGGTATTGCTCCCCAAACTCCTTGATTTGGTTGCTTGATTAAAGTAACCGCATACAAATACTTGCTGGGATACGGTTTTCAAAGTTTACCACTATGCTCGAACCATATCATGTCATTATTACTTACTTAATTGGTCATTACAACCCTCCACTTTCGATTGCAATCTAGTTTCTCACGCAACTTATGTTGTGTGTGTGTTAATTTTAGCCAAGAGTGGCGAAACCTACAGCTTAATATCTGATTTTTGAAAATTTTTTCATGACAAATTCTATTCACTTTTAGAGTTTTCGCCCGAAATTTGCTGAGAGGATGTCCCCAAAAAAATTTTTTTTTCATATTCTATTTGAAATGTCTGACCTGGAGTTTGAAGTGTGGTCTCACGTCTAATAAGCCATCAGCCGACCTATTAAACTACGGCGACTTTAGCATGTCATGAACAAGTGAAATCTTTATTCTCACTTTGATATATTTGACGACGTCACTGCATGATATCTCAGAGGTGAAGTGCGAAAACCAGTCACTAAAGTATATAGTGGCCTCCTACTTCCTTTTTTATACTGTCACAGGTGTTACAATATTCATTTTAATATAGTTCCAATCATCGGTTATGGTTTCCAATCGTCCAGTGCTTAGTAAGTACAAACTACAGTTTGGATATATCCCATGTGTTTCTTCATACGAATGATCTTGATTATCTGGTATAATATTCGTATGTCAAGGCCTATAATCAAGGCTTTGTACCTTAATTTCACTTTGAGACTAAACACACCCACTGCCGACATAATATTTGTCCTCACCCCATTATTATATCACAGAATTGGCACTCGTTTAAAAGAGTATGCAGTCTTCCAATTGTGGTATGGGATGGAATGCAAACAAGGTAAAGTTTTTGATTGTGGCCATCTTGGCGGACTCCAGCACGATTCTTGTCTTGCTGAATTCAACTTAACGTGCAGCCTACATGTGGCCACTCCTAGATAGCAGAGTTGTCCGATATTATGGAATTTAAATTTGCAGTGAGTGCTGAAACATAAACCTTTATTAAGATATCCTTAACAGTATATGAACATATTATAAGTTTAAAGGCCAACAATTTAAGATTAGGCATCATGCTGACCCTTCACAGGCTTGGAGGTTCCATCAAATTGGCGGATGCCGTCAAGAAATGTAGGACTGCCATATAGGGAAGGCGACGGATAAAACAAGGATTCAAAAGGCTTATATCATACGATATATATTGCAACTGCCATGCGGAAAAGTACAAATTTGGATTTGTGTTTAGTATAAGACTTCGCTTTCAAGTCTCTGGGTTTACTCTTGTAAATGAAAGAATAGCCAAAATCCGCATCGAATACCCACAACAAATACCCCTCTCGCTGTAACACTTTCTTCTATTCGAACAATATGGCCCCTAAAGTGTCGAAATACCTACATACCGTTGAGGAACTCATACAGCTTATTAACGGTTCGGATGCGTAAATCATCGCCAATTGCAGTGATCCGAAGATATTGCGTAGAAACTTTTTCTCGAATATTCCCAAGATTGCTGCATCGATGTGAAATAAGGCCCTTGGTTTCGGACAATAGATAAGTGAGGCGAGGATGACCGAATTGTACAATAGAGCAACATTTTGAGAGTGCGAGAGAGGTCTCTTGCCCGTTAAGACCATAGTAGCACATATACATCCAACGCTTGATCCTATATTGATATCAGTTCTGTGGTAAATTCGAAGCGAGGATAAATAAATTGATTGACGACATCGACCCTAATATGGGAGCTCATATGCAACATACCCCTACTTTGACAACATATACTTCGTTTTGTTCCTATTTACTGGCATACCCATACCATTTAACATCGAGAAGATTTCTATCATTGAAGGCAGCAGTAATATTTCACTTGATACACTCTATTATGGTGTGCGTTAACCTTGTATGCCATCTTACACGGTTTTAAAGGTTCGAAGTTGTCGTTTTCTTCCTTGATGGAGCTAAACGAGCAAAAGAAAGAATAACAAAACAACAATGAGATTCTACAAGTTACAGAACGTTGACAACTGAAGTCGTAAAGGCATTGCCAGTCAGTAGAGCACATGTGCGCTTTAGTATTGTACACTACGAAGTGATCTGTGTAATAAGAGGATTGTGTAATAAAATTTATAACATACATAAGTAATTAAATTTAAGTAAATAAAACATTTATTTAAATACTGAAATAACAACTGACATAAGTAAATAATTTCTTTTGTTTTTAATTACAATCCTCGAATCTATAGGACATAATGATACAAATAGAAACTAATATATCAACATCATTCAAGTTTCGATTGGCACAAAATATTCCGTCTAATAGTAAGTGTACAGAGCACACAATAAAGAATTTTTTACGTTACAATTTGCCATCACAAAGTTCCCTTTTCAGTACATTCTACTATAAATTTAAACATTTTTTTTTTAATAGAATACGTTCACATATGCATTCCTTTTAAGTTCTGGTTGATATACTTGGCAGATTATGTAAATTTAATATCGTATCGATTTTTTTTGTTTGTTTTTAATTTAAAAACTTTCAGTTACCGATACGGTTTGCTTCTTGCAACTTCTTGTTGCTCTTGATGATACAATAAACCCAAGTAAACTGTCACTGAGACATGTGTGTCAGTCACGTGAAATATCGCAATGCAATCACGTGTAACTTTTTTTGGAAAAGATTTAATGTCGAGATGAAACACATTGCAAGCACAACAATAATCGTATATAGTCAGTCAACAGACAATAGTTCATGTTCACTGCTCTTGTATACTGTTAGTAGTCAACTGGTAAAATTGAGATAAAAAAACAAAATTAAAATGCGAAAAAGAAAGTCAAACTGAAAGAACATATAAATTGATTTTTATTCAACTCTTTCCTTCTTTTTTACGAGCAAAATTTAATCACCTTTACACACGTGCTCACGCTGTCGTATTCCTTCGAGTCCACTGTAGCCATAGTTATTGCTGTTGGTTTGTTAAAAGCTGTGTCTCTCTCGCAATGACACTTGAATGCATTATCCCGTAAATAAATTTAATTGTGGCAGTGGTTTTTCATTTAATTTTTTGATCTCTTTTTTTCTTTGGATTTCATGTGTTAAGTGATGCCACAAGCATTTTTCGTCTTGTCCTGAAATTTTCGGATTGTTTTTAACTTTACTTTCGCAATATTTTGGTTTGTGGAATTTATCGTGGAGCTTTTAAAGACTTAACCGTTAAGAAGAAGATTAATCCACGTTGCTACACAATACACTAATGTGCGTTACCTTGTTTGTATTTAAAACAAAATCTTCTTCTTCTTCGCAGGCCAGAAGTTGGCGAACAACATTCGAATGACCCGTGAACTGAAAGTAGACGACAATAGACAACGGTGTGTGCTCTCGAATCATCCTCAGCGATGGGGCCTATTTATCACGAAATGTGAACAAACTTACATACATATATAAGTGATTATTACAACCCTTCAGTCAAGTTTACGACCTATGTACCTTCTCGCACCATATCTGTGCTTTCGGTAATCTATACAATATCTGGAGAATTATGGAGCAACTTTAGCACTGAGAATCTACACAGCACTTGGACAACCAGTCGATTACGTAGATAACTTTGATATCTAGGCACTCCACTTATGTCGTGTATGTTACTTTTATACATGAGTGGCGAGACCTACAGTTTAAAGTCGACTCCGATCGACAGATTTTTGCGAAACTTCTTTTTTTGGCAATTTTATTTACTCCCTGAGTTTTTGCCAGAAATCTTCTGAGAGGAATTCGTCGAGGAAATATTTTTTCATATTTCCTTTTGTTGGAGATGTCCGACCTGGGGTTTGAAGCGTGACCTCACGTCTAATAAAACAACGCAGTAACAACTAGATCAAGGATTACCATTTCATGGCACAATTTTGCAGAGAGAGTTCACACACATTGGTTATGCTCTTTTATTTAGTCGTCGATCAGACTGCGACAAGCACACATGTCAGCGGATGCTATAATAATTTTTTTATGTTTACGCTCAAAAAATATTTTATGTTAAAAATCCTTTTTTTAAAATTCAAAGTCTGATATGTTCTTAAAACACATTTTGATTGTTTTAAAAGTCAAGTAAATAATTTAGATGATATGGAAAGAGAACAATTTTTATAGACATAAAGCAATATTTTGGAAAAATTAAAAGGTTGGTTATAAGCAGGAGAGGAAATTTATGAACCAAAATTAATATCCAGCAAATATCTAAAAAACATTACCTAATTATCAAGTCAAAGATGTATAACTTTATGTATGTTGATGATATGAAAATCAAAATAGGGTATATTACTAACTTTTTTCTATGACTGCTTGCTCTCAACTTATTTTCTCTCTCTTACTCATTAATACACAACCAAAAATGTTTTGGTAACCCCTGTACTAGACCTCGTCGACTTCACAAACAAACAAAATTGCCGAATTTGGGACGATAGTAATCTATTTGGGATCCAAGAGTGTCCAATGCATACCGAAACTGTGACTAATTGATGTGGATTTTGGGCTGGAGGCGGCAACGGTCTATTATTGTGTAAGCACGACTTTACCCAAGTCGTCACTGTCACCGGCGAACTTTATAGGTCCTACTTACAACTCTTCCCTTGTTTTAACACATTTTTTTATATATTTTTTTAAATTTTTTTTTAAACTACCCTCCAAATCCACTGCGTATAAACGTATTCAACAACAAATTGGTTTAATTTATTCCATTTAGCAAAACTTTAATTATAATATCATCGCAGCAACTGCAAATGTTGTTGAATTAAATTGAATTTAAAGGACGACTTAAAATGTAAATATAATACCTTAAATTGGAACATGAGAGAAAAAAACGAACAAGATTTTCAACATATACGTGTCATGCATACGACTGACTGTTCCATATTAGACACAACAGCCTTCTTCGAATAAAGGCATTCTCAGTCACATACAAACTCCTCATAAAAAGCACAACAATTGTTGCTCATGTTTATGTAGCCTAACAACAGGCGTAATGAAAATAAATACACTTACACACACACAAATACAAATGGAATAAAAACACTCTTAAAATCATAGAGGAACAGATGTGCGTATTGCTAAACAGAAGTGTTAATCTATGTCTTGCTGTACAGAATTGGTAAAATTTTTAAATCTCTACTCGTTTAATGCTGTTGTATTCTCAGTTACGATTTTTATCCTTCTCTCTCTTTCCCTTCTTTACATTTATTTCTCATTATTTGATATATTTTTGTTTATTTGTGTGTAATTGTTTAATTTCTAGGATTTTCGTTTGTAAATATGACCATGTCAGCAACATCCGGCAACGAGTATAAGAAGATGCATACGAACTTCAGAAGTCTTAACAGCTACAATAAAAATTCATAGAAACATCAGTTTTAAAAGGAGAATTGGTTATGAGCAAAAGCTGTTTCCATATTCAATTTACGTAACTACATATATATAACTACATATATACATATATATATATATATATAGGGTGGGCAATTTGAAAGTTTAAATTTAAAAATACAATAAAATAGAAACGGTTTGACATATTCCCAAATTTTTTCTTTTGTTGCAAAGTACAATTGTTCCGGTTAGAAATGAAATATTATTTCATTCATATTGCTGCCGTGGCGGGCCCCACAGAATATCATGCGATCGGACTAATTTTCGTATACTTTGTCAAGTGTATACGGTCGTATCTCAGCAATGGCATCACAAATGTTTGCCTTTAAATTCTCAATTGTCTCTTGTTTGTAGGCATAAAACTCTTCCTTAACGGCGCCCCACATAAAATAGTCCAACGGTGTCAAATTGCAGCTTCTTGCCGGCCAATTGACATCACCATTTCGGTTAATTACACGGCCATCAAACTTTTGACGCAATAAATCGATTGTGGCATGAGATGTATGGCAAGTTGCATCATCCTGTTGGAACCAAACATAGCTCACATAAATACCATGAAAAGTGCAAAATTTCGGTTATCATGGTGCCATAGTGCATTGGTGCATTGGTTTCTGTAAGACCACGTTAGGGTTTTCTGAGCCCTAAATACCGCATTTTTGGTATTCACGTACGTAAGATGATATGTTTTTCGGAAAATCGATATTATCGTGCAGTTTCTCGTTGGGCCATCTAGGAAAGCAAAAACGAAGCGGATGGTCATGCGGCTGCAACTCTTGAACCAATTGAACTTTGTGAGGTGTTATACCGAGATATTCTCGCAAAATTCGACGTAAACTCATGCGTTAATTCTTAAGAACGATGATAAGTTGATATTGATACGCTCACGTCTTCGCACATCAACAATTAAAACAGGTTTCATGAACTTTAATGATAAACTTGCGTATACCGGGCACTGTTGGTCCTTCTCTGTAACCAATTTTTTTTTCGTGTAATTTCCGACCAATTGTCTTTATTTTGGAAATAAATTTCCAATAAATCCCAACGTTGCTCAAGTGTAAATCTATTCATTACGTTCAGTGGAGATAATGTGCTAATTTTGTGAAAGAATGGAATGACATAAGTATTGCCAGATTCAAAATAACCGATGATTCAAATTTAAGCCGATAGATGGCCCATCCGATAAATGTATGTCATATGTATGTAAGACGACATTACTCTTAAACTCTAAAGATTAAAAACATCTTTGCGGAATACACATACAAATGTCGCATGATGAGAGATTGTTTATAATTTGTTGTGTGATTATTACTTGTCAGTGTTAATATGGCTGTTGCTGTTGGTGTTGTGTAATATTATTATAGGTTACCAGTGGTAACGAAAACAACTCTCGTATACACTAATGTACATATGTTTCAATGTATACGTAAATTTCTTATTATTTCGTATTTCTTCAGTTTTCTTTCATATGATTTTTTTCATATTTGTAGCCATCCTTATAACTGCCTATTCAGTCCATTCTTCACTCATTCATTCATTATTTTATATCCTTCAATACATTTCCTAGGTTTAGTATTTTACAATGCATGACACAATTTCTTGGAATTAAAACGAAGGAAAACAAACAAATAACTTTAACAGCAGTCGGAGATGTAGCAGCAGCAGTAATACCTAACGCCTACAACATCTTCTATGTGGAAATTATTTGTTAGAGAACATATAAGCATTTCTCCTCAATCGTGTTTCCATTTTTTGTTACCAAGATGACAACAACAATAATAATAAAGACATAAAAAAGAAAGAAAAGAAGAAAAAATGTGGGGAAAGAGAGAGAAGAATAAAGTGTTGAATTGAAACAAAAATATTATGAATGCATGGAATATTTATCTGTTTTCTGTAAAAGGTTATGAGATTTGAAGACAGTGGTGCATTAGGACTGTACACATTCCTTAAAGTACTTACGATAGATAAACACATATAATTTTTTTAATATACTACTAACACTAGGGGACGGATGGCCTTAATTCAGGTTATATTGGAGCTAGGAAAATGGATTGTAGGAGGGGCGAAAAGAGAAAGCAGTAGTAGCATTGGATTTGAATTAGCTTACATTGTCAGTGTTAGTATGGATGAGTTCTCTCTGTGATATATACATATATATATATATATATATAGATATATATATATACATAGACGAGTACTCGAATTTTTCTTTCCTTCATAGTTTCATATTTTTTTTGCAATTTGGGAGCTTAAAAATGTATAACAAACAAATCCATTGAGAAAAGAGAAATTTAATAAAGATAAGATAAAATAACGATTGAATACCGTTATACATATATCAGGGTTCATACGGAACAGTTAACCTGACTTTAACCTAGTGATGGACATTACAGTAAAACACCGATATTTTTTCGATGTAAAATATAGTACAAAAGCGTCGAAAAATGTAAATAATAAACAGAATGTAGTTATTGTTGCGTAGAAGTAGTGGAAGAAGGCGGCTAGATGACCCATTGGGGTATTCCGGTAACGGCTCTAACTTTCCTAATGCCCTGTCAAACTTTACCATGCTGTTCGATATCGATAATGATAACTGCCTGTCTATTGCTTAAAAAAAAAAAAAACCAAGTGTCTCGGAGATGTATTAACGCCACACAGGTTTGAAGTATGTGTACTGGTGATTCATTTTCCTCATCATTGAGATTATATATTGGTCTTCAGTCGAGCTGTATACTATGCTCAGTCTACTAGTCGATACCCTGATGCATAATTCAAACCATTTCTCATTGTTATTATGCAATAAAAGCTAAGATTGTCTCAAATCGATTGATATAAAAATGATGTCCGCAATCCTTCTGCTACTCTACTCGTAAACTAATTTGTTGTGTAAAGTATCGCTTGGTAGCATTTTGTGAGTTTCTGCATGAGCTCTGGGTATTTTGCTTTGAGACTGAACACCCTGTTTCTGTACCACTGTATGTCGACCCATCTTAAAATAGTTTGTCGTCCTAGATCTATCCCAAAAATCATCTTTTCCAAAAATTTTAGTGACCATTTGACCTACCTCCTGATTTCTCTTGATTAATCTTGCGTTCGGTTTGTGTCTCATTAACCTAGCAGTGTACAATGTTCTAGTTCTCACAACCGTATGAAAAGGGCTTATATTCGACAAAGTCTGCAGCGCTCCACATTTATACTAAGGCAAGCCCGTTGCTGTACTTTATCCAACTCCACTTGAGCTGTGTTCAAGATTGTATTTACAAAATCTTTTATTACATTTACGGGTCGATTATGTATGGTATATTGTCTTTATATTATGTTTTAGCGATGTTTATCGATGTTGATCAGAAAAGAAAACTCACCTCAATTGTGCTTGAGCTCCATTCAAAGCGTTTGTTAAAAAATGTGATAAAATCCTTCAACTTTTAGAAACGGAATATCTACTGATTACAGTAGCAACGATAATTGAAAACAACTTCCGGACTCCGCACAGAAAATATTAAACATATTTACTAGTGACAGACTCAACTCTATTTCAATTGTATTTGATGTCGCGTGTTTTTCAATATATTATCGATACTACAACGAAATCTGGTCTAAAAGTATAGTAAAAAATTGAGTTTTTTGACAAGAAATTAATTTTCTTGTACAATTTCTGATCGTTTGGCCAGTACGCAGTACAAGTCATACAGGCCATATGTGGGGAAACCTTCCAGTAAAAGTTTATCTCTTTGCTTATTACCATTCGAACATAATGCTTAGCTTGAGTGGACTTATTTACAATTTAATGGATTTAAATTCAATCAAAAAACGATAGCAAATAAAAAATAAAAAACAAAAAGTAAGTCCTTTCTTAGAATAGTCTGTTAATGGAACGAAATCGTCAACTCTGACGAAATTTATTTCAGAAATACCTGGAGTACGATTTGACTGACTTCGATTTGATTTAATTGACTTCTATATTCACGAAAAGATATGCTTTGTTTCAGACTTTAATGTAAGAACCTGTAAAGCTCACACTTGCAACTCCTACCATGCCACTGTTATTTTAATCACATAAGTACTGCCACATACAATTGATGTGTTTTTGGGTATGTACTCCTATGATGATTTCTCTTAATAGAACAAATTCTACTACTACTACAACAGAATTCTATTTATTTGTACTTTCAACGACGACTACAGCTTTCACGCTGTGTACTGCATTGTGTTGAAAACGTTGACTTTAATGGCTCGAGTAGATTTAACCTAATTAAGAATGTTCCAACACAACAAGTCCTGAATACAAATGTTTCTAATGTTTTTTTGTTTGTTTTTTTGTTTCGTTTCATTTCAACTTCAGAAAGTATTTTTGTCTTACTAGTCCTTTTTTTGTGGGGGCAACATTTTGTAACAGGAAATATTTTCAAAAAAACAAGCAGACGAAGCCACTGAATGGAATGAAAGTTTAAAGAGAGACAAATAATTAAGTGAGAGCAAAGGGTTAAGCAATTCTAGTTTAGGCTCAGGTTGGGTGAAGGTAACTAAAGCTTTAGTATTATTGACAGCCGCACATATTAAGATGCTGGATATAGTGGTGCTGTGCTTTATTCACATGCTGTAAAGCATGAAAATCCTGCCTAAAGGTGGTAATTAGTCTCATAAGATTCTTTACCTCTGCTTTACACCGAAAACAAGTGCCATATTGAAAATAATATTTGAATTTAAAAGTTTACAACAGCATGTGTTTGGCTCTATAGTGCTTCGAAGATATACCCTCCCTACAGTGAATAACTGCGAACAATAACTATCTTTCCTCTTATGTTCGTAAATACTCGGTAACATGTTAGAAGTGGCCATGACTTTAGCAGCATATTTGCTATTGGTTTTAATAGCAACAAGAGTAGACAATATTAAGGACTTGTGGGATTTGTAAATACATTTTGGTCTTCAAATACATTCTTAATCAGCAACACCATCTGAAAGCATTACCAACTACGACCATGGTCATTACAATTTCTATTTTCGTTAGTAAATAATTGTATACTTGAGTAGAAGCAATAGCACTTTATCTTCATTATGTCGTCGTAGCAATTTGTTCTTAAAGAATTTTTTAGCATTGAAAAAGGAAATAAATTGAAAACGCTAGCTTAGAGGCAATAGTTTTTTTCTTTTTTTTTAAGTGAAATAAAATATACATATTTAAAGATTTTTTAAACCTCCAGTAATTTTGTGAATATTCTTTGAATCTTGAAGAACGGTAGAATTTACAGATACAGATAAAAAAAATTTTCTAAGTAAGGGACTCATCGGAGAGTTCGATTGTTGTGCCACACCTGGCCAGTTCATGCACTATTAAGTTGCCTCAAGTATCGCTCTGTCCCGACACCCACGTGATATGAACATTATTTCGTTTCGCTATATCGTTGAGAGATCTGCGACAGCTATATACGTTTCTGGAGTGTCTAGTACTTTGATATCACTTCTGGAGTTATTTTCGTTTTTAATAACACCCGCCGAGGCCTGTATTGCAGACACTATTGCTTTGAAGATGCTACTGCTGCCTATCAATTCCAAAAATAAAATTTTACCGCCCCAAAGTACCATTTACCCTTGAATGTTTAGTAAAAATCTGAACCGAGCTGTTAATATGGTATGCTATTGGACAAGCTGCACATCTGGTTGAAACAGGGTACATACCTCTTTAAAACCTAATCATATTTGTGGGCAGTCCAACAGCAATCAAAGCGCTGGGATCGCAACTCGTCAGGAGTGGCATGGATTCTCTACACCATATACGAAGACACAACACCCGCCTTTACTGGGCTCCTGGTCACTGTGGTATAGAGGGGAACAAAAAGGCGCACGAACTGACAGGGAAAGGTGGGAGAAATTTCCAAATTGGAAAAATAGCATGCAGTTCAACAAACCGCAGGTGGTCCAATACACAACATAAGTGGTGTGAGAAGCTAGGTCGTAATCCTGACTGAAGGGTTGTAATGACCAATTATGTACATATGTATGTGTGAAATAGCCACAAGATGCTTGATACATACATACATATTTACAGTCCGATATACATACTATATGTATGTCTGAAAAATGTCAGCCACAAATTACAATTGTACAGATTGTATATAAAATAAGTTCAGTATCTCACTGAGACAGATGGCACTCATGTGAGTGAGCCTTATTTAATTATCAAATTTATTCGTCCTCCAATAACCAGAATTATCCAAAAATAATCATAAGAATGAAGAAAAAGTGTCAAGCCATAGTTTTCATAACGTACATAAGGGAATTACTACAATTCAAAAAATTGATTTTAAGTCAAATTATAATTGATTTAATAATATAATAACTTACCATATACGAGTAGAAATTACCTAAAAACCCAAAATAATGAGATACATGTAACGTATGAGTGATATTAAATTCTATTGATTACGTACACAACAAAATTAAAGTCTTATTTTATTGCATACTTTTCAGAGCAGTTATGGCAGTATATTCCATGTAGAATTCAATACTAAGTATACGTATGAGTGATATGCGATTCCACTAATTCCGTATACGGCAAAATTATTTCATCATATTTTATTGCATACTTACATACATCAATGCCAATTGCAGTGGATTTTTTAAAAATGTTAAATTTTTTATGTTAAATTTTTTATACAGTATAAGAGAATTGTCATCTGAACGGAACGTTTAATATTATTTTTAGTTAATTTTTTTTTTAAACAGCTCAATATATTGATCTCAAGTTTTAAAGTATTTGCAGCCTGTTTGACGTGTTCTGCAATGCCATCAAAGAATTCTTTATGGTCAGTACGTACCATATATTAGAGAGATTACTATAATGACATGTTATGAATTCAAAGCTAATAAAAATATTAATATATGGAACTTAAAATGAATTTACTAACACAAATAGCAACTCATAACAGAATCTAATTTGTAATGTAACACTAAACACATTATTTTTTCAGCACCCCTGCATTCTTACTGAATCCTGTTGTCGATTAGATATCTAGGAACCATTATCTACGTTATATTTTACAGAAGTGTTGAGCCAAATCAATGATGTCTACACCTAGGACAAGACGGTCATTGACAAATGAGTCGATACTTCCTCAATCGACTTCTGTATGTAAGCGAACTAAGTAGTGACCTATGAAAATATATGTTAAATTGATTGTTTGTATAATAGACGGCTTAAGAAGGATAAATACTATCAAATGTGGATTTGTATTCAGTACGAATTAGTTGCTTTAGCACGTATAGAACAAAATCTTCAAGTTTTTAAAACAAATTAAGTCGGAAAGCGGACGAACTGGCACTAAAGGGATAGGAGAAGCCTGAGGAAGGGACGATAGAAGGGATATGTCCCCTATAAGAATATTTCTTCAAATTGGAAAAGCAGCATAGAATTCCACAAACCGTGTGTAGTCCCACATACCTGGTTGCCGAATTTCAAAACTGGTGTGTCCAGCAGTGGACAGCAGGAAAACCAAGGAAGTACTTGAGTTCGACAAGAGAACGGTTCGCACTATGGCAGGAATTCTACCAGGAATTCTAACACCGATTTTGTGATAAAAATTAGGGTTGTCAGCTGCTTCAGAGCCCACTCAGAGTAGACCTGTCGTCTTCTATGACTGTTTGTTGTGATTTGGAAAAACAGACCGATTAAATGACAACTAATGAGACAGATGTAGCTTCAACAAGAATGCCGTTATCAATTGTAAAAGTTCATTACTTTACTTAGTTAAACACAATTTGATGATACCTTTATTCCATGGTATGTAAAGTTACCATTTTTAAAAAATATGCTGGAGCCATATCAATGATCGATATTATGATTGCAGACTACACTTAACAAAATTATGTACTTTGACGTTTGCAGATGGAAAACATAGTCTAGTAGGTAGTGTGTTGGCTTATTAGACGTAAGGCTACAGTTCAAACCCCAGGTCAGACATGAAAACAAATTATGAAAAAATTTTTCTTCGTCGACTTGCTCTCAGCAGATTTCTGGCAAAAACTCTGAGTGTAAATAAAATTGCTATGAAAAGTTTCTCAGAAATCTGTCGTTCGGAATCGGCTTTAAACTTTAGGTCCCGCCACTTATGTATAAAATTAACACACATAATATAAGTGGTGTGAAAAGCTAGGTAGTGGGAAAAATATTTCGTTTTAATTGTTTTTAAAAAAACTCAAATGAAATTCATTCTATCAACATTTATTTCAATTTACAAGTCTTTAATTCACTGTAATTGAAAAAAAGACAATTATGCGCTTCACTAGTGAACAAAAATTCTTTCTCTTAAATTTCATATCATTTTGAGGAAAAAATATTTAAATTATTATTTTTTATAATTAAATTGCAATGTTTTTCTAGTATGTATGTATATGCGCCAATACAAGGCATTCAATATGTTTTAACTTTTTTTATAGCCAATAGTCCACGACAAAACACAAAAAAAAATGGTCAAACAATGCTTTAAAAGTGAAAAAATCAACGTATTTTCATTCTGTTTTTCAGGCCTTTTGATGAAATTCTTGGTAAAATTTTATACAACAGAATAACCACTGCGAAAAGGGCGGGGTATCATTTTATGCAAATTATGAAGCTTGTAAAAGCGTTGCAATATGTCCTGAACAAAAAAGTGCACCCCGTTTTTAAGTGACTGGCTGTTTGATCTATCGACATCGAACAAAACGAAAAAAAAAAAACAAAAAACGTGTAAAGAAATTGGTTTTTTATTTGTAGTTTTTGGGATAATATATACGTATATTTTTTTAACTGATTGTTATTGTATGTGAAATGCATTTTTTTTTTAACTTAAAAAAATATAAATTTTGTTGCCTTTTGCAACAATTTGTAACATAGTCCTGAAATAAAGATTAAAACAAAAAAATAAAAAAATTATATGCATAAAAAAGAATTGGCATTTTCATTGCTTGATTGCCACAGTGTCCTATACTATATGATTGGTAATATTGAACCTAACTTGCCTAGCGCTTTGACTATTCGAAGATAAGACAATATCACTACGTCACAACTTGCATTGCTGAGAAGATACTGCAGTGATCTGTGAGCCTTATGGATTCAAATATGCCAATTAGCCTCGAATGCTTAGTAAAAATCGGAACGGGGTTGTTAACGTGATATACTATTGAACAAGCTATTGAAAAAGCTGCACGTAAGCACTGAGATTTCACTTCATCAAATGACAAAGGTCTTCGGGGTTGTGATTCTCTTCACCGTATACGACGATATAACTAATACCCGCCTGTACTAGGTTCCGAGCCACTTTGGCATAGAAATAAACATAAAGTCGGACAAACTGGCACGTAAGCAATCGAAGATGTCTGAAGTAGAGACGATAGAGGAGTATATTAGCCCATATAAGAATACTTTTTCAAATTGCAAACGGCAGCATGGAATTCAATAAACGTTAGGTGGTGCAACATATCTGGTTACCGTATTTAAAAACTGCAGTGTCCAGCAGTGAACAGCAGGAAAAAAATTGGAACTACTTAATTTCGACAAGAGAACTGACAGTACACCTTCTTACAGGAATCCTTAAGAGACACTGCGTTATTTTAAAAATGTAGAAAAAATGTCCGAAATTTTCGAAAACTCCGTCACAACTATTAAAATTATCAATTGAGTATCAAAAGTGGAAAATTGCAAAGAAAATTTTTTTAAATATTTTATCTCGAAGATAATTTAAAAACATATTTATTTTAAGGCAATCTTTTGTCATTATTAAGGGCATTATTTTTTATATTTTTTTAATGAAATAGTGGAAGATTGTAACGCCTAGGAGTGAATATTTTATTATTGATAGTATACTATAGGGTATCACATCTATCAGTCACTTCATTCTGCAATTATTTGCTTTTAGTACCAATGCATCACAACCATTTGCTTGCATATACATATATTCGCAAGCAGATGATGAAAATCTTTAAAAATCTCAAATAGATTAACTTGAATATTGCAAAGGAAAACCTATTTCGATGGACTACCAAACATAAAAAATTTACGTTCTTATATTCGCTTTTTATGTTTATATTTATACATGCAACAATCAAACAAATAAAAATACATTTTTTAAGTTAAAAAATATGAACCTAAAAGAGAGGCAAAATTCTTCGAAAATATTTTTATAAAAAACAAAACAATGTGTCAGAACCTTTGCAATACAAAAAAAAGCAAAAAATATTAATAAAGGGAATAAATTTTTATTGAGAATTTGTGAGGATTCTTTTTCTGTGATGTGAAAATGTGAAAAAAAAATATAGAAATATTTAAGTTTATAACAAATAAATAAAAAAAAAACTTGGCAATATTTTATTTATATTTCAATAATAACGAAATCTGGAGAATGATTTCGTATATAAAAAATATTGAAAATAAAATATGTACTCGATTTGAATTTAATAATTAAATTTAAAGTGCAAATTTTTAAAGGACATTGTTATTCACGCTAATTGTTTTCGATATTAATTTTTTTCCGTGATTAAAATTTTCATAAAAGAGGCTTTTTCTAGTACATTACAAATAAAAATACTTATGAAAAAATGTTGATACATATATGTATATGTCAACATTATTTTGCAATCGTAACAAGTTTAAAAGAACATCTGATTTCGTACAATACAATATAAGCCAGATTTCTTTCACACGAAATTTTAAACATTTTTGTTTATCTATTCGAGGAGGGCATGTATTCCATGTAAAAACTGTGCTTAATTAAAGCTTGGTTTTAAGCGATATAATAAAATTGTACAACAAGCCCACGAAGCGGTACAAAAGATGCTTAAGTTTCATAAACCAAACAATAAAAAGTTTATGTATTGAGCAGTGAACATCGAGTGCGATATTATATGTAAAAGAGAACTGCAAATACTTCCAGCAAATAACTGAAGTTGAGACACGTGTTATCGATGATAGATTCGCAAAATTTATGAATGACAAGGAGAGTGACATTGATAATGATGCATTTGACAACCTAAATTTGACTGTTGATGGATAGATGCTAAAACTGATCAGGAAATCAATGAGGTAGCAGAGGAAGACAAAGAAAATAATTTAGAAACAATGCCTGCCAGCACCGAAAATTGTAGAAGTCTTTTTATTTCTAAAAATGATATAAAATAAAGCAAAGTTGCACCGACAAAGACCCGCACTCGTGTTCATAACATGGTTGCAGAAAAAAACCGGGACTAGAGACTTACATACATAGAGTATATTATATTATTATAGAGTATATTATCATACGGAAAACCAGTTGGAATTCGCCAAACGCTTGAAACAGAATCACTCTTCTTAGAATCACTTACTCATTCACCCGGGTCGAATAATTTTTGTCTCTCGTTTTGTATGCTGAACTAATTATATACATATATTGAATAATGAACCAGCTACAAGGGACTGCAAGTGTAGCTTCCACGCTACAATATAGAAAGCCGAATCATCATATCGATTTATGCTCACCAAAAAATTCGATCTCTTTGAGAACATAGATAAATTACTTTTTTTTTTTTTTTGCAACAGTATGCTGAAAAGTAGTTTATTGTTTGGCTTTTAAGAAAACGATGTATCAATAAGCTCTTATTTAAAGGAATAAAACGCTAATTTTGCTATCTACAAACCATTACACTTGCCCATATATCATAATGCAAACAAATCTGATATACCTACATATATACTGCATGCAGTGAGCTTCTCTAAAAAATACTATCCAGTTTTTTCTCTGCACTGACCTTTTTATATATCAAAGCAATTTGTACAGATTCCGTAACCTTTTCAATTTCATTAATTTTTTTTTTCTATTGCACTTTCAACATTTACCGATTGATCATTGAAAATACTATGGGAATATTTTACCGCCCTACAAGCGCATGCAATCTTGGACGGACTAGTTAGGAGATCCTTACCAGAAATTGTCGAAATGTTGAAAGCTGGTCAAAGTTTGAAAATGCTAAAAATGTTTAAAGCTGTAAGCATCTTATTGGAATAACTCAGTTAAAGCAGAGCTTACACAGTGCATTATGCAACTGCATTCTAATTTGCTGTTGTAACTTGCACTCTTTATCGGTTACATTGGGAGTACATTGGTAAATAGAAAGCGTAACGACTATCTTGCTGAAGCTAAATCCGTCTAAGTAATTGTCATTTATTTAGCCTGTTTTACCAAATTACCATAAATGGATACAGCATTCGACAACACAATTGCAGATTATAATTTTTTTTTTTTTTCAAAATGTTTGTTCTGCTCTGGCAAAGTACTGCGCAATTAATCTCTTTCAATGATAAGGTCTATTTCTGAATGTATGGTTATGTGAGCAAACAAAATTATTGAACTTCAGATGCCACCAAAGGACCCATGGTGTAAATATATTGTATAAAATAGTACCTGTTCACACTTTAAAAACTATCGTAGTGACAACTATTTTTGAATGATTTTTTTTTGCTAAAAGTTGAGCAAGATTTATGATGTTTCTGGTTTTCAATTTCATCGCATATATATATACCATCATCATCTTTTATGCCTTTTTTGTAGAATAAAACGAATTTAAATTTAGAAATTTTGTTAAAAAAAAACTTCAAAATGTTCATCAACGACTTTTTTATTTGTGCAATAAATTAAATTTCCTTTTTATACACCAACTTGAAATATTTTCAAATTGATTTTCAAATTCAATGTGGAGTAGAAAAAACAAAAATCAATTCTATTTGAGTTAAAAAATTAATATACAATATGTATATATTAGGGTGGATCAATTATTATTTTTTTTTTTTTTTTTTTGGTTTTTAGAAGAGAGCCTGTAACTCTAACCACAACATGACAGCTTCTGCAGTAATCCTATTGGGGCAGACCGCCCTTGTCATCGAAACTGCCATTAGCGCAGTGTCCAGTTAGAATTCCTGTTAGAATGCGAACCGTTCTCTTGCCGAACTCAGGTACTTTCCTGGTGCTCCGACTATTTTCTGCAGGACACAACGTGTAAATGAGATGCAGCTACCAACGCTTCTTGGATTCCATGCTGTTTATTTACAATTTGGAAAGTATTCTTGTAGGGGCAAATATATCCCATCTATAGCCTTCTCCTCAGACAGCTTCGAACATTGCCAGATTGTAATGCCTTAATTCAAAGGTTTCTCTAGACTAAGACTGAAAGTATGGTTCCTGGTTTGGCATGGACTTCTATGGTTTGGTGTTAACATTATGTCAGTCTATTTGTTTTAAGTATCCAGTCGGAAATACCATCTTGATATCCTTCTTCTGCTTTGTATATCGTTGAACTTGTGCAGTCCAATATAAATTCACAATAATGTACGTCAGATTTTACGATACTGTTCCCATTATCTTTGTAGCAGAATTTCTTCTGATACGTCGTTTAGTTCGACCCATCTGTAAATCCATGGCTAATTAATAATTGTTTGTCATCTCTATCTACTCTGTTTTATTTCAAATCCCAGTTCGGACAAAATGTTATATGCATTCCTAGGATAAGCAGATGATATTGTTTTAAAAGCTATTGGCAAAATCGCCGTAATCTAGTAGAGGCCACGTTTCAAACCCCAGGTCCAACAAAACGAAACATGAAAATTATTTCATTGGGAGACTTTCTCTCTGCAGTTCTCTGAGAACAAATACAGTTGTTATAAAAAGCTTCTCAAAGTTATAGTTCATAGTCGACGATAAAATGTAGGTCCCACCTCATGGATAAAACTAACACACATGGGTGTTGTGAGCAGCTAGGTTGTAATGCTGACTAAAGGGTTGTAATGACCAATTACAGTCGCAAGGATCGTGTTGCATTTTTTTTTTGCATTTAACAACATCCGGCTTTTTAGACGTTATTAGGTCTTCGTTTATGAATTTGTGAGGCATAGCTTCCTAATAATTATTCCTAATAATTATTTTTTGCCTAGCTAAAGCAGATCCTTAATTCAATTTTTACTTTTTGACATTTGCTGCATCAAACCTTTGATAAAACACGCTTTAGAAATAAAAAAATTAACGAAATGAAAGCAGAAATGTTATAAAATTTTGTTCAAAACAAGCCCAAACTAATATGTTTGATCTTAAAAGTAGTATGATGTTTTCATCAAATCTATGAAGAGTTTTAGCCAACCTTTCTGTCAGTTGCCGGTAACTAACTTTTATATTTTCACTCCTATTTCCAAAATTTAATTTTTTTAGGAATTTTTTATATTGGACTTTCGAGTTTTTTCTGACCCGAACAATTTGAACTACGCTAGGAAGTACAAACGTGTATATATATACGTACAAATAACATTGATTCAATGCCGTTTTAGTGCTTTGATTTTTTAATAAAATAGAATTTGATTTTTAAATAAATGAATTTTTTTCTTTTTCTATAATAAAAAAATATTGATTAAATACTAAAAAAAATAATTTTTTTTTTCAGACATGAATTGCTATTAAAATATTCATAGAAATTAAGAAAAAAAAAATTTATTCTAAATAATTAATTGAAATATTATTTCTCTTTTCATTTTTCAGGTACGCTAAAGATGGAATTTTGTTTGACTGTATGTATGTATACATTTAAGAAAATTTAATAATTTAGAAATTTAAAAACCTTTGCCAAGTTACAGTAAAAAAATATTGTTGTGATCTAAAATGCATTAATTTTATATGCTCGTATTGACCAATGGCATAATGTTTGAGGAAACTCTACTGTTAAAAAATCAAAAATTAATCAAATTGGTTTTAATTTTTCCGTAGATATTTCATAGTTCTGTCGAATAATCATAAATCTCTAATTTCTAAAATATACCTTATTATACCTTATTATTGTGATTAAGAAATATCTTAGTACTGCGACTATATATTCTATTACACCGTCTTTAACTTTGTTAGGTATCATATAATAACTTTTCTAATTCCCCTGACAGACTTCAGGATATTGCTAGGTGTCAATAATGACAATTCTGAACCTAACACGTTATATGCGTCCAGGTGTTTTATTCTCGTATGCATTAATGCTTCACAAGTTACAGGAATGCGTTTCGTTTTTTATTCTTATCGTCACAGAAACTACATGTTCTCATGAGTCAACAGTGCCCTGTCGAAATATCAATTACCAATCTCAGATTACTTCTGGATAGCCTACGCTTGTGCAACATCGTTTAGCATACCTTTTCAATCATCCGTCCTTTTTTCACATTAAAGTTTTTAGCGTTTTCATTGTCTAGAATTTCCATATGACCTGGGCAGCAGAGGGTAACCTTTTTTTTTGTCTACTTTCTCAGACAGTCCTATACTATCTTTGATTTAATCTCATATGAGCCTATCCATCTTTTTCACTTTTAAGTTGAACTGAGTACATCCTTTCGATAGATGGGAGATACTCGCTACTATCACCATAGGTTTGAAATATCTGGGACCAAAAACTCTTGCTCCTATTTACAGATCCGTTCTTGACCCATCCGTATATCATAAAATAGTCCCTCTTTTAAAAGAGTATACAGCTTGCAGATTATTTAATTCCATGCTCGTTGCAAAGCATTTTCCAAAATCATAGAAACTGTCAGTCAAGAAGAGAGCTGTCAGCAAATCGAACCCTTAGGTCACGAAATCTTCTAATGATCTTTGTATTCCATTTATGTCCCATCAATCTAAACATTGACTACAAAGCTTTGCTCTTTAGTACCATGTGCAGCGGACTTAAATCTTACCGAGTCTACAGCCCTGCTGTTAGACAGGTTCTAATTACCGCTGTTATGCCTACACACGCTAGTCTCTGAATCATGTCCATCTCCAACTGAGCTGTTTTCAGATTTGTCATACCTGGCCAGACGATTGCTTCCTAAGGCATTATTGGCAGTCAAACACCGTCTCAGATAGTTTCATTAGGTTTTCATTCATAACCATGCTCTAGAGTATTTATTCCTATCATTGCTGCAAAACGATAGCCATTGCAGAGTTCTTTGAAATTTTATATTTTATATATATATATATATATATATATATATATATATATAAGTTTCCGTCGTTGCTATGAGAAACATAGGGGTCCAATAAAATTTTTGAAAATATTTTTATTTTAAGCTCAAACTCTTCCAGCTGATGTTTACTTCCGTTTTAATTTGACTTCTTCATGTATGTGTTGGTCGTAATGTAGTCGTCGTACTCTAGTAAGTAGTGTGTTGGCGTATTAGACGTGAGACCAAGGTTTAAATCCCGGGTCAGACATCAAAACGAAATATAAAAAAATATTTCTTCGGGGACTGTCGCTCAGCAGATGAAAAAGTTTCTAAAAAATCGGTTGTTCGGAGTCGACTTTAAACTGTAGGTCCTGCCACTTATAGATAAAATTAATACACACAACATACACTACATATGTTGTTGACAGGGACTAAAGAGTTGTAATAACCAATTATGTATGTATAAATGCTCTGAGCTGCCTCTTCTTCTGTTGGAATGCGTTCTGAGTGTATGGCCGATCCAGCGCCATTTTCGTCTCCTTATCTCAGCCGCTAGGGTTTGTTGCCCTGTTCTATCCCAAATCGTATGATGAGATATAGTTTTCGAATAGAGTAGACGTAGAATCTTGCGAAGACACTGTTTCACGAATACCTGCACCTTTCGTATACCAATAGCGGCTGCAGTTCAAGTTTCGCATTCGTATAAAAGAGTAGATTTCGCAATGGCATTGAAAATTGCATTTTTGGACGTTGAGATAGAGAGAGTGACTTCCAGATAGATTTTAGACGAACAGAAGTTTGTCGTGCGATTATTGATATAGGTACGGCTGAATCCATTGGTGAATAGTCTATTTAACTAAGAATGTGATTGCATTATCGAATGAATCAAGTGAGGGTGCAATAGTTGCTCTTAAGTAATTAAGTTTTTAAGCTAAAAACCATACCAAAAGGACAATGGTGGCTGGCTGCTATTCCACTATTCACATACTTTTTTCACATTTATTTCCATTTCTTTTAAAGTGCATTTATTTATAGTACACACTATACACCAGCAGTAATAATTAAAAGTTAGATTAATGCTATGCCTTGGAGTAGTACCAGCATATACAAGTGAAATGCAACTCGCGAAATTTAAATTCATTTCGTTTCCCATAATTTGTAAAAAATGTCAAGATTTTTAAATTTATTTTCAGGACAATTTTTTTCGCTTAAGCTTTTAATATTTTAGCATTTTTTGTTTTGTTTTTGTAATACTTTTTTTTGCTGTTTTTTTCAGCTTCCTTTCTGGTCTCTACAATTTTAATCCACTGCAGTATTTTTTTCAATTGTTCCCTATTGTCTGATAAATATTTGTCGCTATTTTTTATGCCATATTGTTGTTGTTTCTTGCCTGGTACTCTAACAATACTTTTTTCCCCTCCATATTTCCTATAATTTCTGTTTCTATTTCGTACATCCAAACAAACTCCAGTGAGAGAAGCTAAAAAATGAAAATTTCTCAAAAAAAAAAGAAGATCCAGCAAATCGTTCCCAATTGTATTGCAACGCTTTATTCAGCATGACTGCGAGCTTTAGTTCAGTTCTATAAATTTATTAAAACACAAACAAAAAAAAAAAAAAGAAAAAGCGCTCTAAATTTTCTTTTCCTTTTTCTTTATTTTGCTTCAATTTTCGTTGAAACATATTTTCGGTATTTGTTTTCTTTCTGTGTTGTAGGCGGTTGGCGTACGATTTCTACAAAAGATTGAACATTTTTTCAGCAGCAAAGGAATCCGAATTATAAATGGAATGTAAAATTAAAGTTTGGAATATTTGAAATATCCGTGGAAATTTTTCTTAGGCTACTATCCTGAAGACGCATGGAATCGAAATCCAGATAAACGGTGCGTATTCTATTTTGTAATAAATATGTTCTACGGTGTTCCACTATTATACTCCAATCGCAGGTATGTTGACAATTACGTAATGCCATAGGTTAGGTTAGGGGGTAACTTGTCATTCACAGACAAGTTCACATGGTGGCCCATATGGCTCATTGTATCCCAAGACTGAATACGAATAAATAGACGAATTCATCTAAGATGAATACTTTGGAGCTGAACGCTTTTAGTCAGAGCTCTAGGATACCGAGGTATGCGGTGCGGAATCAGAAAATAGACCCGTTTGGATAGAGCACGAGGACTCCGAGATCCCCAGTACATGGGAAATCTTCGGGATTGGTAGCCTCGGGATCGGAACAGTCGCAAAGCAACTCGATGTCATCGGCCAGCGGTGTTTTTGTTCAACTCGGGAACCAAATTAGTAGGGAAAAGTAAAACAATCCACAAATCGATGAGGGATGCGAATGCTGTACTACTTGTATGCAGGTGAGCTGTAAGGCGAACCGCCAAAGGGACAAGCCGCAGCAGTTCTGCTACGCAAACATCGCCTTGGATGAGAAACCAGGAGGCGAAGAGGAAACAGGAGGAAACTTTTGAGATTCCTGGCCCAGACCTTCAAACCTTCTGTCCTCCAAACACCGATGACATCACCACTCACATACAAAGTGTTGTATAGATTGCGCATTCTCCACATCAAGGCAGTTTCTGCAGTCATCCTGCTGGGACAGACCAAGCTGGTCACTGAAATTGCCGATAGCGCAGTGTCCCGTTCAAATTCCTGTTTGAGTGCGATCCCTAGTAGTTCCCTGGTTCTCCCGCTGTTCACTGTTGGACACAGCATTTTTGAAATTTTGCAAGCAGGTATTTTGGACCACACACGCTTTGCTTTTTTTCCAATTTGGAAAAGTATTCTTGTAGGAACATATGTATTTCCTCAATCGTGTCCTATTCAAACATTTCCGATCCCGTCTCTGCCACTTTGTAATGCCATAATTTGAAGGTTCATCCAGGCCAATACTGCAATTATGGTTCCTGGTTTAGCATAGACATCTATTGTTTCCTGTTAATTATGGTTTCACTCTATTTGATGCAAATATCCAGTCTCAAATATCACCCTGTTGTAGTCATTAAACAATGTACGTCCGATTTTACGTTACTATTCGCATTCGAATTTTTCTTATGCTACGTCCTTAAGTTCGACCTATCTGTGCTTCCATTACTGATTGTTAATTGTTTCCAATTTCTATGTGCTCTGTTTTCTTTCCCTTTTTCGCCGTGTATTTAGGTCTCTAAAATTCCTTTTCATTTTTAGTTTAATGGTGACTATAATCAGTTCATGGTCATTATTACACCAACGCCAGTCGTTGTGTGTGAATATCGATTTGTGAGTTGCGTCATTGTTGCCATATACAATAGTGAGCAAGCATTGACCAGTTTGTGTGTTTAACGGAGAGAGATCTGACGTTCTCCGTTAACATTCCGACTAATTAATTATTCTTTCAATGTTGTTTAATCCTGTGTAGGAAGTACCAATTGAAAAAGTACCAAATCTTTGAAGTGAGTACCGTTGAAAATATTGTTACGAAAATGGAAACAGTGTAATATCGTTTAACATTAAAACGATAACCAAAAACTACAAAAACCAAAAACAGCAGTATTAAAGAAAAGAGGATAGACAATTAAGAAAGAACGCAACAACAAACAACGTAAACAAAGTACACAAACAACAATGACATCGCGATAGAATTCTCGAGAAGGCGAAACCACGAACATTCGACTTCAAGAACGTTCATCAGACTGTTTATGTGGGCATATAAAAATTCAAGACAAAACAGACAACGAGTAGTAAGAATTCAGTCAGCCTTGTGTGAAGTCGCGTTGCGTGTGAATAGAACAGTTGTGGTTTGAAGATCTCCTTTGTAAAGCTCTGCGTTGTTAGCGAACAAAATCAATTACTGTTGTATTCATCAAGTTGTGAACAGTGACACACAAATTAGTGCGAACAATAAAGAATTTAATTAAAACTAAACACAAATTTATTTTTATTTTGTTTGCAGTCATCGCACTCATATTTCAAAGGATTTTAACGTTTTCAACCAAGCCAAGTGAGTTGTTTACTGATTTATAGACCTTAAGTGTTTGTTTTTCAGCCACCGTAATCTAGTAGGTAGTGTGTTGGCTTATTAGACTTGAGGCCTCGGTTCAAACCCCAAGTCATACATCTCCAACAAAAGGAAATATGAAGAAATATTTCTTCGCTACAGCCGGTCAGCAGAGTACTGTCAAAAACGCTGAAAGTAAATAAAATTGCCAGAAAAGTTTCTCAAAAAATCTGTTGTTCGGAGTCGACTTTTAAATGAAGGTAGGATTGTTTAGCAGACTATTTAATAAAGAAACGAAAAGGAGAGAAGTCAAATGAAAAACAATGCAAAAGCAAGACTAAAGGTTTTTATTTGCTTAAAAACTTATCGTCAACGAACTTAGGCTGACAATTTGATGCCGTAGGCATAGTTGAGTCTTCTGATAACATCAAACCCAGTTTAAATTGAATTTTTGGATTAACTATGTTGTTAAGTAGGTCTTTAGTCATAACTACGGTTTTCGGTTTATTTTTTTCAAGGTCAATATTTGTTACAGCACATGTAGATTCAATTTGTGCATGATTTTCCCAACATACATACGTACAATACATAAAAATAATTTTGAAGTATCAAAATAAAGAAAAGGAGACTGAAAAAAGAAACAACCTTGCAGAAACTACACGAAAACTGAAATGAACATATTTTTTTCTTGCTCAATACAAGCCATAAAATTGCAATATCGCCCACCTGTGTTTTTTTGTTTAGCCAAAAAAATACCATCATATTGCGAATACACCATAAGCACTGACACAAACACAAACATTAAGTTTACATTAAGAGCTCTTTGCAACTTTTGGTATAAAGAAGCAGAACGTGAAGTAGAAAAAAATAAAGGGTAAATGATTATTCTCTGCAGTCAGTTTATTTTGTCCTCAAATAAAGAGGGTGTATAACGACTTTTAACGATCTGCTGTTATTTTTTTGCTGCTTTTTCTCCTGTGCTTTTTTAATAAATCAAATACCTTTTTTCAGTTCCCTTTCGGTATGTTACTGTATGCCACCCATGTGATTTTGCTTCTCAATTTTACACAGTTCTTTGCTGTTTTTATTCAATTCCTTGACTTGTGAAAGTTGCTTTGCTTTGATTTAAATCAGGATTTTTGTGTGTTTGGTGATGTGTAAATATGTACAATATTTTACTCCTCCCATTTTTTTTCGTTTTTTGTGAATTTTCCTTCCCCCATATGTATGTATGTGAGTTTATCTTTTTTTATTCTCCCACTTAATGAAAAGGGTTTCCTTTTTTATTTCCTGCTCACTTCGTACAGTAAACATTGATTTACAATGTAATCAATATAAAAATATTTTACATTTCTTTTGAGCTGTTACTTGTGTAATTTGATGAAATAAAAATTTCCTGGCAAATATACACAATATTTTTGATTGATTTCTTATGTTCAAACTGTAGGATAAGTTAGAAATAAATGCCTGTGATGAGTTTTTTTTTTTTTACTAAGTATTTGAATGTATTTGATAAAGGGCACAAACGAACACTGTTCAAAACGTATTTAAATCGATCAAAATCATTGCTAAGATTGATGTCATTCGTGTGGTATTATTTAAGGTTTGAAGTTAAAAAATTTTTTGATTACTTAAACTTTTTTAATTTTAAAATAAAATTAATTTTAAAAGCAGTTTTATGTAAAAGTTTTTTCTCCAATATCTACGTTTCATTACTCGTAGCTGTTCTTTATCATAAACAAAAGCAAGTACTCGTAACGTAAAAGAAAATATTGACAATAACAATGTGGTTTTGTGCAAGTACCCACCTGACCTTATGTATTTTATGCGAATCGCCATATTCGATAAATTAATGAAACGTTAAATAAGTGTGAAGTAAGCGTCAAGTAAAGGGACAGGGATATAATGAATTCATATACTTTTCATTACACTTCATATCCCACGAAATCTGTCAGTCATCGGCCAATTATGGTAGGCTATTGCCTATAAACGTGTTCATACAGAAGACTTCAAAGGCTGCAAGATCACTACTATTCTATTATGCAGTGGATTCAAGTAATTTCTATATGTAATGAAGAACTAAACCATCCATTGAGATCCTAAAATACTTCACTTACTTAATTGGTCCCTACAAGCCTTTAGATAGGATTGCGAACAATTTTTTTACACCACTTATGTAGTGCGTGTAAATTTTATCCATGTTGTGTATTTAAAGTCGCCGTAATCTAGTAGCTAGTGTGTCGGCTTATTAGAAAGGCCACGGTTCAAACCCCATCAAAACGAAATATGAAAAAATTATTTCTTCGGTAACTTCCTCTCAGCAGATTTCTGGCAAAAACTCTGAGAGTAAATAAAATTGTCATGAAAAGTTTCTCAAAAATCTGTCGTTCGGAATCGACTTTAAACTGTAGGTCCCGCCACTCATGTATAAAATTAACGCACACAACATAAGTGGTGTGAGAAACTATGTGCTCTTTTCTTATCACAAAAAGACGGAAGTTTTTATCCTCATTCTTTGACATCCTTGACCGAGCTCTCTAATATAAAAATTTCTACAATACCAAGATTTATTTTGCACTCAGTAATGTTTTCTCTAGGGAATGTTTGATTCCAGGGTAGAATGAATTATGGTATCACAATAGGCCTAAGTGTTGACCTAATTAGGACCTCTTCCTTCGAGGGAAGAAAACTTGGAAGGATAATATCCTAACCTGTGGATACGTCAATCGTTGAACGTACATACTAAGGCGTACAGTAACTATGAGTGGGTGTTCTCGTGTTGTGTGCGGGTTTTTGGTATGTTAGAAGCGATAGTTCAGCTGATTGACGTATCCACAGATATGGAAATGGTTTTCGTAGCTCGTGATGATTTTCTTTCTCATGGTTGAAAACCTGGATATCTACAAAGTAGGCTGCACGCGCTTGGCAGTACACGGCTATCAGCTCATGCAGAGACCGTAGGTCATCAAGTTTTATAATCAAAATTCTTTGTTAAAACCGCCAATTGCTGCTTAAATGCATAACGCCATGAGTCATGACTGTAATTTTCCTACAGAATGGATTTTTCGATGCCGCCCTAACATCATTTCATATTGGCCCTTGACTTTCTAGTTACGTACATATAACGCCCCTTTTTCTGGTATGATTAACAGCATATTTCTTCCTACCTGCAATTGTAGTGTGTTTGACTAGTCTAGGTTGCCATACCTTCTGTATGCAACTTAATATCGACACATTCTTGTTGATATTGTCCACACTGCATAAATGCATTGAGACATAAACAATTCATGTATTGTGCTGTCTCAGCATGTTCCCACGTTTAATATTCTTTTTAGAACGTAAGATATTTAGCGTTCATTTAGTTTGTAGTAATTAAGTATAATTTAATTGAATATAAACTTAACAAGAGAGCAGTCGCATTAGCGCCTGTTCCCGAATAATTTAAAGAAATAAATATTATTATAATATAATAATATTAATATTATACAAATAATAAATTGTATTTTTAGTTATAAATATTATTGTGTTTTTCAATTTCTATAAACATTACACAATATTCACTGAAATGGAATGTTTCTTAATACCTTGAGTTAAATCTTATAAGTTTTGCAATAAGATAACACGGATATTAAAAAGGAAACGAAAACTGTTAAATTTTTAGAATTAAGAAAAAGGGGGGGTAAAGAATCCTTTCTGTTGAGGGTTACTGAGGGCACTTTTCTTGAAAATTCTATTGGATATACAGCCATCAATCTATAACAAGTAATTGTTTCATGGAATGGAAATTAAATTTGCCACAAATGCCTTAAAATTTGTGAGATTTATTTAACAATTGTTTACATTTCTTTTCGTACTGCCTTGAAATCAATTTCAGTTACAAAGAATGGGAATTTCTTTGTATACTTGACAAGGACACAGAATATGAGAAGAATGTCGAACTCTTTAAATACAAATACTATGATGATGTATTTGTTTCTCATTTTGTATTCACATTCGTGTGTTCACAAAAGAAGAAACAAGATTGTTTTATTTTTTTTTTTTAATTTATTACAATGATGCTGTATGCAGGCATAATAACTTATTGATTTCCAGAGAATATGTACAGGTAGATTGCCTTTTTTCTGTTTCCAAGCTGGAAAAAACATCCAATCAACTTCCAGATATTTCCATGTTGTTTTCTTAGTTTAAGACGATCTTTGTTTGTCTCTATTCTCGTAACTTCTTTACCGAAATTTTGAAATTTTGAAATTTTTTGCATTCAACTTCAGAATTTTGAAATTCTTAATTTGATTTTCTTCTCTTTATCAAATAAATTAATTTTATTTTATGTTTCTATAGGTACAGTTCAGAATTATTCTTTTTTTCTTTTCTTTTGTTTGCCTATCAGTCAGAATACTCGTAGAGAAAATCATATCAATCTTAAGCTCAGTATGGGGGAAAAACGTAAAACAATAGAAGCAACAACTACAGACATTTTTTTTATTAAAGCTCATAAAATGAAAATATCGATACAGAAACAGATACAAAAGAAAACAAAAAGCAATAGCAACAACGTTAGCACTAGCATGAGTGTATCCACCAACGTCAAATACTTGAATAACAATTCAAACACTGCCACGCATACATCTATACATACTCAGACATTAGGGCTGAAAGTAAATAACTTGAAATAAACATCAGCTGCATAACAAACACTTTAAGCATAAAATAATGTGGAGTATTTTTCTTCTTTTACTTCACACCCTCACTCTCTCTCACTTTTCTCTGTGTGTGTGTGTGTGTATCTTTTTAATACCAACTAACGTTGGTGTTTTCTCCATGTCCTTCATAAACCATCTTCTATCCCTGCAGTGAAATATTGTACTGTTGCTTATTACAGTTTCTGTTGTCGTAGTTGTTGTTGTTAATCGCAACAGCCGCCGTTTGTTTATTTTTTTCTCTCTCACCCAACATAAACACTTATTGTAACTGACTGTATATGCCTGTCTAACTGTGCTGGCAATACACAGTGTAGGTGTGAGAGCATAAAGAAAGTGTGTGTGTGTGTATGGATAAGTGTGTTTTGCACAGACATTCAATCAATTTAACGCATAATTCCTGATGGATTTAACGGTAATTGATGATTGATTACTGTACATATAGTAAATGGCATTAAAAGCAAAGGAAAAAAAAAGGAAAAGAAATGAAAATGCCTATAAAGGGGAGAGTGAGCCATATCAACAGAAAATAGAAAATAAAAAATGAAGGAAAAATTGTGAAGAAAAGTCGTAAAACCTATAAAAATTTAAAGGCAAAAAAAAGAAAGAAGCAACAATGTAAGAAACTGGTGGGCATAAAATCAACAATTTGTTCTATTAAAGTTTAGATCATGATAATACAAGAGTGGAGCTATTTTCAAGTAAGGTTTTTAAAATTATAGGATATAGTAGTGAGGAACTTTTTGTTAACTGAGTTCCACTCTTTCCCAGAGATGATGATGACGGAACTTACTATTGTGTTTGTTGTTGATGTTAGCCTTTCAAGGAAACGGAGGCCAGGAAGATATTGGATGAGTAATTTGTAGGTATTAAGGTAACTAAATAAACAATTTCTGTCTTATCTAGACGTCTAACTGGGATTGCTAACCGAGCATTTTAACCCTTTCTCTACGCCACCGCTATTTGAAAAATATTCAGTTATTGTAAGAATTCTTAGATTAAGATTAAGAACAAGTTAGTTAGTAGAAGCTCCCTAGATGGATTATCTGTTGGGTAATAAGGCGACTTGATAATCAACTCTTTCACCATGCCACTGCTATTTTTAATATAATCAGTTATTTTTAGAATTCTTAGAATAGATTAAAAATGAGTAGAAGGTAGTAATGCAAAAAAGTAACCAAAAACCAAAACTTCTTATATCCGGCAAAAAGTCAATGTACAGTAGCTTACCATTATATCAAGAAATTATCAGCAGAGCTCAACTACATTGGCTACTTAATAGGCAAAACACAAATTTTCTTAACATATTTCTTACAATACCAATGTATACCATATATCGTTCTAAAACTTCTCTTCTGAAAAACCTTTTAGCAAACAACATGCAACAATACATGAATTTGGCACTGCTAAGATTGAGTCCTACATTCATAGAGGAAATGAAGGAAGATGGCAAGACCATCAGCTATTAAATCACCCTCATTTAAAGTATTTGTCACTGAGGTGTATAAATAGTTTAAAGATTCCAGTGCAGTAGCTTTTCGAGCAGTCGTTATTATAATTGACTTACTATGTAAGGCATTGGCAAGATTATACAGAAATTTTTAGAGACTTAAAGCTTCAGGGATGGGGACAGGCCAGTTCGTTATCGAAATTTATTTACTGCTGAAAATATAATTTCTGTTAGAGAAAGTAAGGCTTTTATGCCTACGGCATACCATGGTAGATTTTGCATTTAGATATGCATCTTCATCCATTTAAAATTCGACTCACTTAACAATTAAAGCCAGCTAATTATTTACATGATGTCGACGACGTGGTCTAATAGGCTGTGGCTTATTAGACGTGAAGCCACGGTTCAAACCAGAGGCCAAATATCTCCAAAAAAGCGAAATATGCAAAAATATTTCTTCGACGATTTCACCTTAGCAGATTTCCGGCAAAAACTCTGAGAGTAAATAAAATTGACATGCCATGAAGTACTTTCTCAGAAATCTGTGTTTCGGAGTCGACTGTAAAAATCATGGATAAAATTAACACATACAACATAAGTGGTGTGAGAAGCCAAGTGGTAGTCCCGACTAAAGGGTTGTAATGACCAATTATGAAATGATGAACGAATGATCATTTACATCTGCTGATTGGATGCTAGAGTAAGTAGCATTCACTACAAGTCACATGACCTTATTGCATGAAAAGTTTCCAGAAAGATTAATTTCACGTTTTGGCGACGTTAATTGGTTAATTGGTACTACTCGACTACTCGAAAGGAGCGAAAAGATGTTTGAAAAATGCCTTAAAAGGATTGAGTATTGCTATCAATATAGAGGCGTTCATTTAGATGATATTATA
Organism: Sarcophaga caerulescens; assembly: GCA_927399465.1. Taxonomy (NCBI): domain Eukaryota; kingdom Metazoa; phylum Arthropoda; class Insecta; order Diptera; family Sarcophagidae; genus Sarcophaga; species Sarcophaga caerulescens. The sequence continues at coordinate 50,519,424 of OV656872.1, read as the reverse complement.
TTACAAACATAAAAGTGTCTTCGGAATCAAAGCTTTGTGAGTGTTTTATTCAATCAACTTAGCGTTTCAATAAACATAATTGTTCATTCATTACTTCAGTCTGGATTACGGTCTAGATTATCAAACCACTTATGTTGTGTGTGTTGATTTTATAGATGAGTGTCGGTACTTACAGTTTAAAGTCGATTCCAAACGGCAGATTTTTTGAAAAACTTTTCATGGCAATTTTATTTACTCTCAGATTTTTTGTCAGTCGCCGAAGAAATATTTTTTCATATTTCGTTTTGTTGGAGATATCTGACACTACCCATTTGTCTACGGCTACCTCTGTGTTTCAGAATGCTGGATCAATTAAATATTGTTTATCAAATAGTAGATTAGAAATTTATTCCACCAACTTCAAAAATTCAAAATCTTCAAGTTCAAAATCTTTCTGCATGCTATTTGCCTAAATCAATGCCAACACTCCGAATCGCATATACTCTACATAAAACTAGTGTTTACGAAATTAATTTGTTTCATTCATAAACTTTAAATGTGAACAGTTTGTTAGGCGCTAGATCTATTTGTTATTGAGCTAAGGTTATGCCGATTTCACATCTTTATTTAAATAGTTTTCAATTTCCATACCAAAGCTCATGAGATCATGATTTTTGTAACGTTTCCACTATTGTTTATCTGCACAACATGAATTCTGATTACAATAGGGTGCTTAACTCACCAAAGTACTTTAGAGAATCCCTTGTTCATTACAAAATATTCTTAAACGATGAGATGATGTGTATATATCTATCTTAATGTATGTGTGTGACTGTATATGTATAGTATATGTGAACGACGACTTTATTTATTTATCCTTCTCCATCTTATGCTCTTACTCCCTTTCCTAAGGACTGTATGTACTACCTACTCTATAAATTCCCCAGTGTCAACTTAAATAACGAAAATGCTTGAGAAGTGACTGTCGGTTGGAAAATCAAAAAAAAAAAAAAAACAGCAACAAAAAACAAAAGGTTGGTTGTCCTTATAAAATGACTGCCTGCCTGATTTTTTACTTTTTAATGTAAATTGTTGTTATAGTTGCTCTTCAGTGTTCAATAAAGAGTCTCTGTTTTGCTACAGTTTCCCATTTGATTTTTTTTCTTTCATCGTTTATTGCTTTTGTTCTGCTCCTGTAATTTAACTTAATGCCCCGTAATTTATTATTGTGAACTTTGCTGGTATGGAAATGTGTATATGAGAGGGAGAATGGGCCTTTATTGGTTCATGTCAATTCTGGTATTCCTAGTGGAACTAATTTGTATTTTGAATTTCCTGTTCTTCTTCTTCTTCTTTATTGTATTGTATCTTGTGGACAGCATTAAAGGTTTATTAACACAAATCAACACTTCATTAAACGGAATGTGTTTGCCTATTACTAAAAAAATAGATTTATGATAAGAGATTATTTATTTCTATCATCATATGAAGGTCATTATAACATTATAAAAAAAAAAAAACATTGACTGGTTAAATGATAAATTGACTTATATACATAACTTAATAAAAGAGAAAAGAAAATACAAGAAGTTTTGAAAATATTTTTGAAAATTATTGAAATAATGTCAAGACGTTGCATGAACTCTTAACACCGTAAACGCCAACACAACACCCGCCTCCATTGGGTTCCGGGCCACTGTGGCATAGAGGGTAACGCAAAAGCTGATGAACGGGCTTGGAAGGGTCCGGAGATGTTTGAGGAGGAGACGATCTTGTGCCTCTACAAGATTACTTTTCCAAATTGGAAAAATCATCATGGAATTCAACAAACCGCGGGTGATCCAACATACCTGTTTGGGGAATTTTAAAACTGTTGTGTCCAACAGGGGACAGCAGGATAACCAATGAACTACTTGAGTTCGAACGAGAACTGGTTCCATTCTAAGAGGAATTCTAATGGTATACTAAGCTATTGGCAGTTTCGCAGACAAGGAACTGCACCACCACGATTACTACAGAAGCTGCCAAGATATGGAAGAAACGGAATCGATACAACACTTTTTATGTGAGTGTCACTAAGGAAACTGGCCGTTTACTTCCGGATCTCGGGATGGTCCAAACCCAGCACTAACGGATCATAACAAGGAGGTTTACCACATGCTGGGTGACACAATCGGCCATATGGGGCACAGAGTGAAATTGCCTAAGAACGACAAGCTACTCCTTAGCCTAGGCTAAGCTAACCTAAACGTAAAAAACGTATGCTTTCTCTTGAGACAATTTGAATGTGTGACTTTCGTTTACACTATGCAGTGTTCGTAATCTTTGCAATGAAATATTTTTGGTTGATAAAGGCGAAAACCTAAGCCTTGACTTAAAATGGAAATATGTGAGGATAATTTGTATATTAACCCTCTGTGACTGACGTGGTAGTCTAGCAGACACCAAAAACCAGAAAAAAGCTTTTTGCGCCGTTATTTTACAAACATCGACTCCGGCTTTCTCAGTACCTTCTTATTACGTACTCATGCGTAGATTAGTGTGTTGAAAACGATCGAGGTGAGCGTACGCGTCGTTTTACGCGGAAAAGTGTCTACGAGACAACCACGTCAGTATTAAAGTAGGTGTCTGAGAGACAACCACCTCAGTATTTTTGTTATATTTTTATAGTGTCTCGTAAACAACACGTCAGTAAAATTGTTTTGATATCTTATATTTCTTGTTAGTCTTGTTTCGATGGATCAATTAAACAGAAGTGAAAAGCCTCAAAGTTCTAAAAGAACATCATGTGGTACTTTTAAAAGCCGTGAAGACATTGACCCGAATTTTTAGCCAGAAACTGAACTTTTAAGTGACAGCGAAATTTCAATTGATGAAGAAGATCAAGAACTATGTGACTTTTCTACCTCTGAAGAAGTGCGTGAGAAACCATCAGACGAATTTTACAAAGGTAAAAAAGGATTTATGTGGAGCAAAAATGAACGTCCAATAACATCTAGTACCACCGCCCACAACATAGTCAGTTTACTCAGTCGTCTGCATACTTCAAATTTTGAAGGATATTTGAACCTTTGGTTTAAACTATTTGACATATCCATGATTGAAAGTTTGGTGCAACATACTAACCAAAAGCTCAGTAGCTACCGGGCACAATTCAAAGATACTACAAAGGTAGAGCTTTTAGATACATATGTAACAGAAATGAGGACGTTCATAGGATTATTGTACTATACTTCAGTTTTTAAGTGCAATAATGCAGATCTTAGTACAATATTCACCACAGACGGTACTGGTCATGAAAAAATATGGAGTATTTTTTTGTTGCTTTTGTATAGACATAAGTTTTCAGGACTAATTTGTGTCCAATGTTTAACATGAAATATTTTTTTTAACCATTGAATTTGTCCATTTTTTTAAAGACTGCTTAATTTAAGTGTTAAAAAAATAAATGTAAAACATTTATTAAAAAAAATATGAAATGAAATAACTTTTAGTTGTTTTTGTGTAGATATAAATTTTTGAGGGCCAATATGTACTGTGTCAATAATTACTGCTTAACATATATTGTATTTCTGAATTCAAAAAAATATTGCCATAAATAAAAACATATACCCTTAAACTAAAAACTAAAATAATTTCAGTAGGCTAAAAAAACGGATCTTAGAAAATATAAGCCGTCAATAAGGTGTCTGGTGGACTACCACGTCAGCAAAATAGTTAAAAAAAAGTCACGTCAGTTGCTGAGGGTTAACTGAGCAAAAGTTGGTCTTTAGAGTCGTGAAGAGCTCATTTCCTACTTTTAAACTTTTAATTTAGAAGATTTCTTTGCGCCAGAACAACACCAAATAACATATAGCGGCGTTATTCTCATAATCCGATTTTGGCATTAAAAGGTAATCACTATACCTTTCTACGTCGAATAATTTTGAAGCCGAAATATTTCATTTATAGAAGGTTCTGAAGGGATGGTTGTAACTTTTTCTTTGTAGGTATACGAGTTCATAATCAATTCCTGCCTGTCAAGATTCTGTAAATCGATTACATCTGTATTGTTATCGTGATAAAAAATCAATTAGTTCATGTCAAAATAATGGATTTCTTTTAACTACACCCTCTAAAATACTTACAAGATGATATTATTAAAGCAATTGAAATATCAAAAGTTGAAACCCTCTTTCTTTTATTCTCTGATATCATAATTACTATTTGGTACAGTCAGCGTTTACGTTGTATATGCAAGTAATGCTTGTTTTTATTCATTTCCTTTCAAAACATGTTTTAATGAATTTTAATTTATTTGATGAATTCCTTTTCACACAACAGCAGCAGCAGCAACAGCAATGTATACGTTTAATGTTGTCATTTTCTTTTGGAAAATATGAGAAAAAAGAAAAAAAAAACTTGAATGGAATGCTAGAAAAAAAGAAAACAAAAAAATTGCAGAAAAAATTTTATATTCATTTGGCTTTGACAAATATTGTTTTAAATATAAATGCTCATATGCGAGGTGTGCTCAAAAGTAGTAGTCTAGTAGGTAAAGTGTTCAAACCCCAGGTTAGACATCTCCAGCAAAAGGAAACATAAAAAATTATTTCTTCGGCGACTGCTTCACAGTAGATTTCTGGCAAAAACTCTGAGACTAAATAAAATAGCGTTTCTCAAAAATCTGTCGTTCGAACTCGGCTTTAAATTGTAGGTTCCGCCACTCATGTGTAAAATTAACACACACGCAACTTACGTGGTATGAGAAAATCACCTACCTAACCTATGTATGTATGTAACTCTCTGAGAATTTTACGCCAAATTTGAAGAGAATGACGAACATTGTTGTACTTAAGCTCCAAAGAAATTGAAAAAAAAAAATACCTTCGATACACTGGATTACTAGGATATCTTCTGTGTATTACTGAGCTAGTCCATAAACGCTGGGGAGGTTGATTACAGATTTATATCGCGGTGTAATTTCTTCTGTTGACCAATGACCGTAAAAAGAACTGCAAAAAGAGCCTTTTTGGACGCAATGATGAATTAAGTATCGCAGCAGAAATCGATGATTGCTGTTGAGGTCTGAAGGACAATTTAGGCAATCTATGCTTTGTCGTCGCCGTAGTCAAGTAGGTAGTGTGTTGGCCCGGGTTCGAATCCCAGGTCAGGCATCAAAACGAAATATGAAAAAAAATATTTCTTCGGCGACTGCCTCTCAGCAGATTTCTGGCAAAAACACTGAGAGTAAATAAAATTGCCATGAAGAGCTTCTCAAAAATCTGTCGTTCGGAGTCGACTTTAAACTGTAGGTCCTGCCACTCATGTATAAAAATTAACGCACACAACATAAGTGGTGTGAGAAGCTAGGTCGAAATCCTGACTGAGGGGTTGTAATGACCAATCTGTACATATGTATGTATGCTTTGTATTCAAACTGATTACACAGAAGTCGCGGTATACTAGTAGGTAGTGTGTTGGCTTAGTAGACATGAGGCCCTGGTTCGAACTAAACGAAACATGAACAAATATTTCTTCGGGGATTTTCTCGTGGATAAAATTACCACATGCAATATGGATGGTGTGATAAACTAGGTCGTAATCCTGGCTGAAGGGTTATAACGACCAATTAAGTAAAGCCTCTCGAAATTTAAACAGATTTGAGATATTGGGTAGCCCACCATGGTTTTTCATTACAATGTGATGTCGCCTATTTGCTGCCTGTTTTGAGGCTTTTCTGCTGGGAGGGTGTCCTGTTTGCTGTTAGCAAAGAGTTTAAGACTGAGAGAATAAAGCTTTTAACATCCAGCTAAAGATAATAATACAATACACATTCAAAGTGCACCTCGTATGTTCAGTGCAAACGTTAAATGATAATTAAACAGCATGAAGGACGAGTTCGGGGACGAATAAATAAATGAATGAATGTATGAACGAATGAACTTAAAAACATATTCAGACATTTTCTAAATACAAAATACATGTACAAAATAAGTACAAATAAATATCAAATTGAATGGGTTGATAGACAGGCAAAAAAATAAAACGTGTAGTCAGTCACACAGATAGACTGGCAGACAGACAGATAAATACTTTGACTAAAATCACTGACTATTGAAGTCGAATGAAAAGATGTAAATTTTATGTAAATAGACGTCTAATATCGTATTTGGAAACGTTCACATATTGTATATGTTTGCATTTAAATATTCTGATAGACATTTCGGCAGACAGTCTGACATATATGAGCATTTTAGTGGTTTTTTATAAATGCTCAAATGCCAAAATGATTGTGGAATTTCGAAATTAATGAAGTCGAGAGTATGTAAAATAACAAAAATGAATGTAACTGTAAATCTATACAAATCATTCGTATCAATAGAATTTGTGTGCTGCATATGAGTGTGTGTGTGTGTATTAAATACAAAGGATATCATTTAAATGAAAAAAAACCAAAAAAAAAAAAAAAATATTGACATAGAAAATGTAATTCAAATTTTTTGATTGGTTTTTCATTATTTAAAATCTTTTTGAATCAAAAACAATTTTTACTTGAGTACTGTTTCTATTTACAGCCACAATCAGCATGTGTTAATGATATTTGGAACTTTTTTTAATGTTCTAAGCTCTCTAATAACCAAAGGAAAAATATTTTTTTTACTATTTTTCCATTCAAATGGAATGCAGCAATTCCTTCACTTAAGTTAACCTACATTTTAAAGGGTGATTTTTTAGCTATTATCTTTTTGGCAACACTGGTTTAAACAGCTCACTCACGTTTCGTCTTTTGTTTCACTGTCGAACATCTTCAGTTTGGTCTATAATTTAACCATGAATCGTCTTACAAACGAACAACGCTTGCAAATCATTGAATTTTATTATCAAAATGGGCTCTTGGAAAGTTGGCCGAAGATCCACTTCTTTATCGAAAAATTGTGTTCAGCGACGAAGCTCATTTTTGGCTCAATGGATACGTAAATAAGCAGAATTGTCGATTTTGGAGTGAAGATCAGCCAGAAGCATTGCAAAAGCTACCAATGCATCCAGAAAAAGTCACAGTTTGGTGCGGTTTATGGGCTGGTGGCATCATTGGACCGTACTTCTTCAAAGATGCTGCGAATCGTAACGCCTTTAGACTATTTTTTTTGGGGCTATGTTAAAGCTCATGTCTATACAGACAAGCCCGCTTCAATTGACGCATTGGAAGACAACATTGAAGCATTTATTCGTGAGATACCGGCCGAAATGTTGGAAAGAGTATGCCAAAATTGGACTAAGCGGATGGACCATTTGAGGCGCAGTCGTGGTCAACATTTGCATGAAATAATCTTCAAACATTAAATTATATGGACCGTACTATCGATTCAAATAAAGATTTCATGCATTTTTCTGAATTTTATATGTTTTTTTTGAAAATTATTCCTACAGCTCTTAAAAAATCACCCTATATAAGAATTAGTTAGACGCCCTTTGCATGTTCAAAGTTTACTTTGCAGAGTTTTTTTTTTTTTGAAGAGAAGTGAACAATGAACAAAGGTACAGGATACAGTCTGATGTACTTGCAAAACTACTTTGCTAATCGTTAGTAATTTATAGACGATTACATAAACAAGAACAAAATATTAAAGAATTTGTCAAAACCAACTTCGAGTATACAAAAGCGTAACAAAAAGCGCAGAAAATCTTCGATATTGACTTCATAATTATTATTATTGTTGTTGTTGCATAGTACTGCGACCATGCATTGTACTCTCTGCACAATTTATATAGTATATCAATCTTATACAAGCCTATTGTCTGAACACACTTCAGATTGCTTCTCGGTGTCAAAAAGGTCAATTCCCTACCCAGCTTCTAACATATGAGCAGATATTGCCTTCTGGTATGTATTAATGTCTCATAGATTCTGAGAATTTGTTCAGAGTATTCAATCTAATCATCAGAGAAACTACATGCAATGCTCGAGGAATATCCATTGCGAATGGGTGTACTCTGGGTCTTGCCATATTAAGAGACTGGTTACAATCTCAGATAATTCCTACATAGTGTAATGCATAACTGAGATCTCATAACTCCAGGCTCATTTGATTAGTGAAGAGTCTTTGCTTTTCTTTATCTTCCCTTTCATTGAGTATATCTTTCTAAGCATCCGTTTGCACTCCAGAGTTCTGGTCTCATCAGAGACGTTGAGTAACACGACAAACATTGACCCAAAAGTTCCTACATGAACTGGGATCCTATTTTCCCTACCTGACCTCCTTTCCATTCTGATTTTTTCACCGAAAGTATGATAATATTATTCACTGTCGGATTCAGATCACACGACAAAATAAAAATCGTTTCGTAACAGAGAGTACAGTATTTTTCGATTCAACGAAGTCTGTTCGTTAAAGTGAATTGTTTATAGTTACTTATATTAAAGCAGACCATTAGATCTCTATAGAGAGTGTACATCACATTTAAGGCTGCTCAAGATTGTCGGCTCTTTCCAAAAGAGATAGCGAGGATACAGAGTCATTCGATACGGTAACATTGAAACTAACAACAAAGCAGACGCGCTTACAGAAACTGTTGCAACAGAAAATTCAAATGAATTCTTATGTGAGATTGAACAAAAATATATTTTAATAAGGATATTTGCAGAGATAATTGAGACTAGAGGCTATATTGCAAATCTCACTGCGGTTATAACGAGACACTGATCTTTCTGTATACATGCCCGTTGTCTGGGAATAACTTTCAACGACTTCTGTAGAAACTTGCAAGTCTAGGAGAAGTCTTTGTCTAGCACTTGGAAATTTAAGACGAAGTGTTCTTGTGAACCCAGTTTGTTGACAGAATGTGTTAAGTGTTAAACTTAAGGTGATTTTTACACTTTCATTAAACTATCGAAATAGCTTACAAACACCAGCCAGGAGTCATAATTGTATGACGGAATGGATAACATTGGTGTTACAACGGCACCTAGCAGGCCTCAATAAGCTATGATATGGCATACGAGATTTGTTCGTGTAATTTTGCTTTTGGGTGTTCAGGGATTCTTTGTAGAGAAATTTAGAGAGAGAAAATAGAGAAATTTTAAGAAATTCCAAATACTTTAGATTTAAAATCATATGAACTTAACCGGCAATGTACTACCCTACAATACAAGATCAATTGCTAAACAAGCTTATCTCCCATACTACCGTATGATGTGTGAACCAATTCCAATTACTGACTACAATTCTTCTATTTTAACAAAAATAATAAGTAGTGGTCATCCTATAGTACCTTAGATTAGGTTAGATTAGCGGGTAGCTTGCCGTTAACAGACAAGTTCACTCGGTGGCCCATACGGTTCGTTGTGTTACTCAGTGTGAGGTATGACCCCCTCATTGCTATATCAATTTGCAATTTTCATCACTCTTCACAAAGTATCCTATGATACCGTCAGCCCAGAAACCATTGGCAGTGTTTGATATGAATTTGACTGCTCTTCACACTAAATTGAACAATTTGATCAAGAGCTTCATCGCTGAAGATTGTTTTTCAATACAAGACATATTTGTCACACTGCCCGTATTTTGCTAATACAATTCAATGATTAGCATTTATTAGTCTTTGCGTTTTACAGCCATATTCTACATTTTTGATATTACTTTATAACGAACAAATTTATACTTAAAAAATCGATGAAAATCAAGAGAAATATAAAAATTATTTTTGTTCAACCTACTTACATGCAAATTGGCTCGCCAATTTTGATTTCGTTCAAAAGGCCATTAAATCCATGAATAATTCGTAGCCAAGGTTATAAGAAATATATTAGAAAATTAATTTATACGAAAAACCCTAAATTTTCTTTCACTACAACTTATATCATGACATTCACGAAAGTAAACTCTTTCAATTCAATTATGACTACCTTTCGAAACCATTGAAGAATTATTTCGCAGCATTTTTTCATGTTTATTTCCCTTTTTTCATGCAATATTTCCTACTAATTATTTACATAACATTTCTTTACTCATACAATGTTTTGAAGAATTGCTTTTAAAGTAATTGCAATGAATTCCCATATGATTTGCCACCACAGTTGTGGTATTTTTTATTTCTTCTTCATATTTCAATATTTTAGAAAAAATAACAAAAAAATTGTCTTCAATAAGTAATAAATTTATTTGCTTTAAAAGCAAAATAATTTTAAAAATAAAACAAATTGCAACACAAAAACAATTCAGTTTTCTTATTTAATTGAAAAGTTATTGGGTAAACAAAGCAATTTGAAATTGTTTAAATATTTAAAAAAAAATTTATTACAAATAAACACTTGAGATTTTAAGAAATTAAAGTAATATTCTTTTAATTTTGTATTTTATTTTTAAAGCATGCAATCAATCAATCGAATACTCTATGAGTTCTTTGGTCAGGGATATTAAGACTTATTGCAATATTGAAGAATAGTGGAATGAGAAAATTTATTATTTTTTTTAGCTATTCACCTTCTATAGAATTTCAGCATCTCTGTACTTTTTTTGACGTTTTTTTCAGTTGATTCCCCAGGACAACGAAGGAAGGGCATGGTCTGTATTCTGGGTTAAAAATCTGGTGAGACTGTGTTGTCAATGCTGTGGATAGTAAGTGATAACACTGTGGAAAACAACATAATAAAACATAGCTTCTATTGAAGTCTCTTGATTTGGCAATACATACAATACATACATTCATAATTTTGATTAAAACCCTGCAGTCAGCATTACGAACTAGCTTTTCACCTCATGTGTGTTAATTTTATACATACATGAGTGGCGGGACCTACAGTTTAAAGTCGACTCCGAAACGACAGATTTTTGAGAAACTTTTCCATGGAAATTTTATTTTACTCTCAGAGCTTTTGAAAGGAACCCGTTTAGAGGATGTGGCCGCAAAAAATATTTTTTCAAATTTCATTTTATGGTAGAGATCTGACCTAGGGTTTAAATTGTGGCCTGACGTGGCCTACCTACGGCGACTAAAATGTCATCGTTAGACGCAATTTTACTGTAGTCAGCATTCTACTAAATCCTCTACTTTAAATCAAATTTGATTATCTGCAGAATACCCATCTTTTTAAAAAGTGACAAAAAAATCTTAGTGAGAATTATTTAAAAAATAAATGAACGGAACATCTGTTCCATATTTAATCAATTTTTCTGCGGTTTAGTTTAGTTTCTCTCCTTTTTTTTGGCTATATGACATGGCAATTTTTACATAAAAGAAGTGAAACATCATTCCCCATCATCTTGACATTCATAATAATGTCGAATTGAGATACCAGTATGTATGTATGTATATAAGTTAATACAAATGATTGTATTTATGCATATGTAAAATAAAATAAAAGTACGTAACATGTATTAACCACGTACGACAAAATATATATCCGGAACTAAATGAATGAAAACGCTTTAGTATGCTGCCTAATATATGCTCACAACCACATTATGATCATACTCATAATGTTCATACTCATTGAGTTTAGCAGACACACAAAAATATTGATAAACTGAAGAAATCAGTTTTAAGTTGGTTATTAGTTATTTACAGTTACAATCAGACATACATATCTAAACTTACATACAAAGATACCCTCTTAGTGCCACCAATACCTGCTCTTAGTTTGTAACTGTAGCAACAAATTTTATGTTAAAGTTAATTTAAGGCACAGCCTTTGAAAATGAATATCAGATTTTAAGTTCCTATCAACGCAGTATCTGTGTATACATACATACATAATTGGTCATTACAACCATTCAGTCAGGATTACGACCTAGCTTCTCACACCACTTGTGTTGTGTTTTTAAATTTTGTATATGAGTGGCGACACCTACAGTTTACTGTCGACTCCGAACGAGTGATTTTTTGAGAAACTTTTCATGGCAATTTTATTTACTCTCAGAGTTTTTGACAGAAATCTGAGAAGAAGAAGTCGCCGAAGAAATATTTTTCATATTTCGTTTTATTGCAGATGTCTGACCTGGGGTTTGAACCATGGCCTCACGTCTAATAAGCCTACCTACTAGACTACGATTAGTATACAGTGTCAGATTTTAAGACCATGACCCTGTGAACATATCGAACGCCAAATAATAAAAGTTTTTGATTTCTGTTTCCTAGAAACGGTTAACCTGCTGTAAACCTGTTTAAATAAAAAGACTGCATGTCTATATTACGCACGTCGCGACATAGATGTCTCTCAATCCGTCCCTATTCTACTCTTCAAAATATCAAGAAACGCTTTTACAGCTTCAGATTTATGATTTTAAATAATATGAGGAGTAAGTGATCTACTTTATTTTTATTTAGGTGTAGTATCCTTTAGATTAAGGAAAAGTTTACTTAGAAATTTGACCATAACCGTGAAGTAACAGTGTAGACTTTTTGGATTTTCCATGAGGAAAATTGATCGAATTGTAGATTGCAGGTCTCTATTGAATTTGAATTTACACGTTTAAGAGGGTTTGGGAGAGATCAAATGATAAACTAGGGGTGGAAGGTCAGGTCAAACTTCTCGGTTTCTGACGGGTCGTACCAATTATCGAATGTTTTTTGAAAGCTTGAAAGCACAAAATGTAGAAAAATTGTTGGTATGGATTTTTTTTCTATTCTTTATTTCGAAATATGCTCGACAAAGCTACGAGTTATACGACCCATTTCATAAGTCCATTTTTTACTACTTTTTTTCGAGCCTTAAATCATCAATATTGGCTGAATTATTCTAATGCTTCTAGAATTGCTAGTTTGTAGACATAAAAAGTAATCCAGAGACATTGAATCGCATGTTTTGCTCATCTTGTTCTAGAAATAAAAATTGATTTTGCAAGAAATCAATTGTTAAGCGCACTACATGACAAGTTTCATCGCCCTGTTTGACCCAAATATTGTTGATTTTTAACGGATTAATGTCGTAAGCCTGTGAACCGCACAAAACAGGCAATTTTAATGGATAAAATGATGATTTGTTTTTAACTTGAGGAGTATATTTGCTACAAATCTAGCAATTTTGCTTATGGGCTTCATCGCTGAACACAATTGTTTGATAAAAACAGTTGACTTTGGCCAGTTTACAAAATGCAATGCAAACAATGATCATTTGGCTTTAATTAAAATCCGCTCTGTATTTTATGGCCGTACGATACAATGTTCTTATGTTATAAACGCAATGAACGCAACGCATCATATACAGCAACAAAAATTTGCTTGTTGTCGCGTTGCCTTTAAAATAATCATTTCAATATATACCCATATATTCAATTTTTCAGAGATTGCTGTGTTTGCGTTGCGCTTATTGCGTTCATAGCATTACGCATGCAAAGGTCAACAAGTGGAGAACAAAGACGAATAGATATTTCGGAGTACTCTTGTAAGGTTTGATGTTATAGCAACAATATTCTCCCCGATATAGAAATTTCTTTGTGTTATTGCTGCCGTTTTGCTGATTTTGATCGTGAATACAAAAATTAGTTCGAATACGATCAATAACTGCCGGGATTGCTGGCTCACTTGACTGCGATTATATCTGCAAATGTGAATTATTTTTTGTCGAAGTAAAGGATTTCTTCAGGTTTACTGTAACCTAGTGAAAGAAGAAGCTATTTATACACCTCGACATTACGAATTAATATTTCTTCAGATTACGGAGACAACCGATTTGACAAATTACGGCACACAATTAAGGCATGTGAAGACCAACCTTTTCATTGATCATAGACGTTTGGAAGAAGTTATGCTTAAAGCGTTTGTTATTAAGAAAAAAGAAGTATAGGAATTTATTATTTAACCACCTAGCGTGATATTAAAAATCTTTAAGACGACATTTGTATTTAATTTCATTTTTTTTTTATTACCATTCATCTCATCAAGATTGTGGCTCCATACATTTCTTATTTTTTTTATTCCTATAATCTTTACCATAAAACTAATATCCTTGTCTCATATTATATAACTTATTTATGAACTATTTAATCAAACATAGGCTGAAAGTAAGAAAGTTTTACAAAATTCCAACCTTCTTCCGACTCAGCGTTTACACTTTATCAAATTCGTAATGGGATCCATGAACAACATTTTTCTTCTGGCAAATACACAGACTGGAAAAGGCTTAGGAATACTGTTTTTCTTTTTATACTCTACTTTGCTTTTAACGAATTTAAGGACAACTTTTAATAGAAGTCGTGTAATGAAAAGTTGAAAAGAAATTTCCATATTGTGCCTTCAGCTATACAATTTCCATACCGCAAAATCAACTGTGCATGCAAGTAAATGTGAAAGAGAAATCGTATTTCTATTTCAACTTTTTACTTTCTTTTGATTTTTCAAGTGAAAACAGAATACAGCAAAAAAGAAAATTTCAAAAAATTTGAGAAAATTTTAGGCATTTATTGACAGGCCATTGACATGTGGTCTAAAATACGCAAGTCGTTAGATTTTGTGATTCGAAAGAGAATCTTCACCAACTGCAAATATTTTTTAAACATGGTTTTGTTAGAGATAAAAACAACTCTTTTAAATGCCTGTATTAGATTTGTGCGCTACGGTCAAACAATTTAATGCAAAGAAAACGAAACAAAGTTATGCCAATTGTTTGTAAGAACTTACTTGGTATAGAAGAAGTAGAAATAAAATGTTTGAATGCCATTTATTTCTAGCGTTATTGTTATATTTATAATGCCTCGGGGTGGCCTTCTGCTTGCTGCTAGCTACAAGCTATCGATTAATATTTACTACCAATTAAAAGAACAAGCAGCGTAGACAGTATAGTGAATAAAAGCGAAAAACCTAACTCAAACAGCAGGCTCAGAAAATGAAGAATGGCATTCAAATGCATTCAGAATCAGTATAGTTAGTCTCACTTATATTTATTTTTTATTTTTATTTATTTATTTTATTTTAAAATTTAGCACAACAAGATAGAAATCTTATAAATTAAAGTGCTAATGATTACATACAAACAGACGAACAAAGTTTAGAATATTCATGGCATGGGTAAAGTCTATTGTTCTGTACGAAAGTGAAATCCTATAGTTTACAATCAAATAGAAACTTCAGGTAATCGTCAATAATTATCTCAGAGTACATGTGTAATATTATGGCCATGGTATAAGAAATATAGAAGGTAGTTTCATTCTCTCTTTATTTTTTAAAATTCACTATCTGACATGCTTAAGGATTTTGACGTTTTCGTTAAAATAATGCTACCATATTAATTTTAAATTTCCCACATTTTCTTTGAAGTCATGTGAAAATAATAAATTCAATTTAATTGAAAAATATTTTGAAAAAATTGTTTATTAAAATATTTGTGTTTAAATTGGGAGGTTTATATAAGCCTAATATCGATTTTTTAAAACTTTTGGAACATTTAAACTCAATTTTTTTAAATTTTAATGGAAATTCTTTAAATACTATCCCAAATTACATGTTAAACTTGTTCAATCGACCAATTTTAGCACAACATAATACAGTAAATATCGTACTTAAATATACTAAATTATAAATTACACATTTGTCATAAATAATTTATTGGAAATATACAACAAAATTATAAATGTGGCAACGCTATATATATAGTTTATGAGAAAATAAAACTTCAAAAAACCTTATTTTATAAAAAAAATTTTGATTGAAACTACCTAGGTTTCCGCCAGTAAAATTTGCAAAGGAGCATTTAAAAAAGGCTGCGAGTTGGTGGGAAGACGTTAGTTTCCTTGATGAAAGCAAATTCAACATTTTTGGTCTGTCGGAAACCTAATGAATAGTTGAAAGGAAAAAACATTACTCCCACAGTAAAACACGGAGGTGGGCATGTGGTGGTTTGGGGCTGTATATCAGCAAAGGGAGTCGGAAAGCTAGTATTTATTGACGGAATCATGAACAAGGATAAGTACATATCCTTAACATTTTGCAGAAAAAATGGGAATTTCTTCGACCTTCAAATTATATCAAGATAACGACCCCAAACATAAAGCCCATGTTGTGCGCGAGTGGTTGCAAAATAATTGCCCAGAAGTGATTGATATACCAGCCCAATCATTTGATATTAACCTCATAGAGAATTTATGGTATCATTTAGACCGCCAAGTGCGTAAAAAATCTATTTCATCTAGAAATGAGTTTAAAAAAGTACTGCAGGAAGAATGGGATAAGATCAGTACAGACTACTTAAAAA
Organism: Sarcophaga caerulescens; assembly: GCA_927399465.1. Lineage (NCBI taxonomy): Eukaryota > Metazoa > Arthropoda > Insecta > Diptera > Sarcophagidae > Sarcophaga > Sarcophaga caerulescens. The sequence goes on along the minus strand of OV656872.1, from coordinate 50,503,277 downwards.
AAATTATTTATAATATGCCTAATCGTCTATCAGAGGTTGTAAAAAATAATGTTTTTCCAACAAAATACTAATATAATAATAATTTTTAAGGAGTTTAATTTAATTTCATTGAAAAAACCGAATATTAATGAGACCTGAATTTTGTTAAGTTTTTACTTTATGTCCTATTTATCTAATTTTATTAACGCTTTATACTCTAAGAATAAATTAATTTGATCTCGAGAAATATATTTTCTTTTTAAAACATAAAATTTCTGAGTTTTATTCATTCTCTTGCAAAAATTTTCGTTTAAATAAATGAAAATAAAAATACCGAATATTAATGAGTCACTGTAAGTATGTATGTCTATTTATGCTGAACTTATTTTCGGTCTGGCAAATTTTAGAACCTTTGTGTTGATTATCCTTAGTAGTCATGGTATGTGTATTTGTCATTGTATTTCTTTGTTATCTACATATGTATCTATGATGTTTTGTAACTCATTAGTTTTCTTGTACTTTACGTGTGTAGATAGAAAAGAAGTTACTTTTCATTAATGAAATTTATTAAAATTAATACGAAATTCTTTTCAAACCAATTATATTCCAAGCATTTCTCATATGCTGTTTTAACATTAATCCTGTGAATCTGTGTGAAATTAATAAAATTTAGAAATTTCTCTTAAAAAACTATGATGAATATTTCATATTTTATGATTTAAAGTTTTTTTTTTGCACAAAAATTAAATCTTCGTTCGTTTCTATCATTTGATAATTCTTGCTAAGGATTACCCCCCTCAAAATATACAACATAATGCCACAAAGATTTTTGAAGTGTATATGAACTGTGTATAAACAATAAGTGTTTAGTATTCACTAAACGTTTTTGAAGAGTTTTTGCAACATTTTTGCAAAATATAGTATAGAAAACATTAATAAGAAATGTGATAAGCAAACACAGACATAAAAATACACTTCCGTTGGTATATAGTTGGAATAGAATAGAAAAAAAACGGAAGGTGGGCAATCTTATTGACATGTAATCCATTAAAATAAATTTGAAATATTCTTCTATTTCTCGATACTATTTTATTTTGTAATGTCTTATTGCAGTAAGCCTTATCTATTGTTGTTATAGAGTATTTACACTTCTCATAATATATACTTGCATTGTTTGCGTATTCTGTATGAACTCTTCATAAACAAGGAAAAAAAAAATAAATAAAAAATAAATACGAAACACATGCCAAAATACTTACTTCAAAATACAAATGTACTCGTCGTACATGTGTATTCGTATGTATTTACAGAACTTAACTGATTTTGACACATGTCTATTCAAACAGACATTTACAATGCTGTGGCAGTAAACAGTAGCAACAATAATAACAAAAAAAAAAACAAAATAATGATAATAAAATAAAAAAATATTTTCCAAATAAAAAGAAAAATACAAAAAAAAAAAACGAAGAAAGTCAGACCGTACGTACTAAATATGAACACACAGTAAAAACATTTTCATTGTATAACAATGTATCTACAGTAGTGTAGGACTAGTTTCTTATGATAAATGAGTTGAGCTACTGTTGGAAATGGTAGACTGTTAAGCATGTATGACATTTTCAAATTAAATTTTACGCAAGCAGGACTTGTACGATTGTTTCTTGCAATGATCATTCAGCGTTTAAACATGTCTTAATCATGTACCGAACAATTGTATGTTTTGTTGCGCCCTCGGTTTGAGGAGCTTAAAAATGTTGTAGTGGCCGAAAATCTGCAAAAGTGTAGGATAAGACATGCATTGTTTATGCCTTTTTCATAACACTTTACTCAACTGATCAAATTCCTTTTCAGGGATCGAGAATAAACCATCGAAATTTTTTGGCGCATTTTCTATTGGACAGCTTAATATGCCTTCGGCTTCATAACAACATAATCAAGGTCGAAGTCTTTCAACAACTGAACAAAACAAAATTGTTGACAACATCCATGTGGAAAATATGTTACGAATATCGTTCAACCCACCTAGTAAAAGTGGAATAAAAGCCGCCATTGGGAAGTTAAGGAACTCAAAATCAGCAAGCGAAGATGGAATACCAATGGAACTGGTATACTTTAAAGCCACAGTAGAACTTCTACTCTGCTTAACGTCATATACAAGATACTGACAATCAGCATACAGTAAAGTCTTCAAAATAAGGAAGTGCTAAGTAGACTAACCCAAAACTCTACCCTTTATAATACAACAATATGTTCGTAGATTTCAGGAAAGCCTTCGATACCATCAGGCAAACTGCCACATGGAAAGCATTGAGAAGAAAAAGAGAGCCTCAAAAGATAATACGAATCATCTGAGCTTTGTACGAAATGCAGAACTCTCGGCTCTTTACAATGGCAGTAAAAGTTAAATTTCACACAAATGCTGGAAGAAAACAAGGATGCTCCACATCACCTCAGTTATCCACCATCGTGCTGGATAATATCATGATCGAAGTACAGTACAGAGAAAAGACAGTACATGGAGACTCTCACGTCAACTCGAGGATTTAGATTATGCGGATGATATTTATCTCTCGCAAAAAGACTCCAACATGCAAACAAAGCAAGAGGATTTAGAAAGAAAAAAATATGATAAAATGGAAATACTTTGTAGAAGACATATACTCCCAAGAGGGGTAATGGGAAAAATATTCTTTCTGCGTGGATGAAAATGGAAATTTGGAATTGTATGGGGTGCTGAAGTTCTCTACCCTATTACAGGAATATGACAGAACGAATTTCGCCACTGCGATCTTTTTGCCGATCATAATTCGGTATTCTATAACCTGATAAGCATTCGAGTTAGTGTCACAATATCTAAACTTAAAATTAGGGTAGCCAGCGTGAACACTTGGCTTTCATGCGAAGTTGCTAAGACTGTGCAGTATGATGTTGAGGATATCCAATGTGGCATGAGCCTCGTTATTGAAATCACTATTGTTGATGTCCACATCATTGATAATCATCGACCTATTATACTCAACGCTGAAAGCAAAGAAAATATTATGCCATCAGCCCATAATCCACATAAAACAGTAACTTTTTCAGGATGCATTGTTCGCTCTCGGATCTAATACCAGACAAGACTATACCAAGCCACGTATAGTTTTAAATTCAATAATTTTGTTTGTTCAAGTACCCTTTAATCAAGCATCATCGTTGAATATAAAAAAAAAACAGGTTCCATCTCCAACTGCTCTAGAACAGTCTACGTTTAGTACCAGCTTCATTTGAATTTTGTACGGGTACAACCTAAAATCAAGATGTAAAACTCGTTAAGTTTTAGACTTCAAATAGTTGATTTCCTTTCGAGCAAATACGTGTATTGATCTATCGATTACTGAACCAGTGAACTCGAATTCATCCACCACATTGCGAATGGTAATCATCAATTTATCCTCATCGCTGAAAATGTTTTTCAATGAAAATTACCGTCAGTTACGAAACGCTGCAAAGCCCATTCAGCAAACACACGTCGTTGTCTATGGTCATCCATACGTTTTCGGCGAGAACATATGAGGACCTGTTTTGCTTTGTAAGTTCAAAAATTGCCAGCATTACTTATACTTTTCTTTTAATATTCTTGTGAGTAGTAGGGCACAGGGAAACTCGTTTGAATGCCTAGACTCCTGACAAGAAATTGGCAACACAACTCTTTATCTTCAGTAACTAAGTACGTGTCTGTTTAACTCTCTTTATTTTTATAATTTTATAAGTGTGTCTGTTCGTATGTATTTATGTATTCTTAAACTGGATTTTCTTAATACAATCTTTTTTTCTTCTTTTGTTGTGTATTTTTTTTTATTCTTTAATACATCAACAGAATTTATATAAAATACAATATAAACAAATGAATGTTGTTGGAGATGAGTAAGACTAAGCTTTACATAAATACTCTTTCTCTCTCTCTGATACTCAACTATATTTGTATGTACACACATACACACAATGCAGTTATAATAATACAAAAAGCTGCCACATATACACACCTACAAGAAGAAGAACTTATTCGTACTTGTATTTCATTTTAATTTTTAATATAAAGAATAGTTCATAGAATTGTATACATACGTGTGTGAATGTATGTATATGGTTGCACATCTGTATGTGTTTGCAACTATTGCTATCTCTTTTCCGTTTTGATTATTACTAAGATATTTAATACTGCATAATCATTATTATTATTATGATTTTCATCATCTACTGGCATTACATACATATTTTCATTTTAATTTTTACTCTGTTATAATGAAAAAATTTTTTTTTTTTTGGGTAGTATTAAACTCATAAACAGACAAATTAAATAAAAAGAAACGGAAGTATATAAATAATTTAAATGTATATATGTACGTGTGTATGTGTAATTTGTGTATCTGCAGACATCTATGTAGTGAAGAACATGTTGATTGAATTTATTTTTTCGGATATTTAAACTTATTTACACAAACAGTTTATTGTAGTCGCCGAAGGCTAGTAGGTAGTGTGTTGGCTTATTAGACTTAAGGCCCGAGTTCGAATCCCAGGTCAGACATCAAAACGAAAATATGAAAATATTTCTTCGGCGACTTCCTCTCAGCAGATTTCTGGCAAAAACTCTGAGAGTAAATAAAATTGCCATGAAAAGCTTCTCAAAAACAATGTCGTTCGGAGTCGACTTTAAACTGTAGGTCCTGCCACTCATGTATAAAATTAACGCACACAACATAAGTGGTGTGAGAAGCTAGGTCGTAATCCTGACTGAAGGGTTGTAATGACCAACTATGTATGTATGTATGTGTTTATTGTAGTTGAAGAAATATTGCAGAAATAAAATTATTTTTCTTTAGAGATAGTACAAATTAAGTATGATTGGATAATTGAAAGGAATATGCGAAGCCGTTTTTTTGAAAGGCCCCAACTGCTTTCGCCAGCAAACATCAATTGATACGTGCTTGTTTTTAGCAGGTATTCTTAGCAGGTTATAGCCTAGTCTAGCGGTCTAGTCGTCGTAATCTAGTAGGTAGTGTGTTGGCTTATTAGAGGTGAGGTGAGAGTGCGCTGATAGGCAGTTCGCCTTCCCTTTTATATTAATGTATTTAAATTAACCCGGCCGTATTTACACAACATCAGTCAAGTGCCAAATACATTTTCAAACTCAATGAATACAAGGCATAAAAAAATTTAAACTCCGAAGAGTACTTAACGTCTTGCCTGTTTATATTGATTGAGTGTTTCACATTTATCCACACACAAGTTTTTTTAGGCACAAAGTTCTGGTTTTAAGCAAATCAAGCGTTTCTTCCTCTATTATCTATTCAAAACAATTAGTGCCAATAATTAACTGTGAGTCTAAACATGATTACTTTAACCGTAGATCGAGCTTTGTATCAAAAATGAAAACGTTAGATGCCTGATATTTTTAGAATTCGTAGGAATTGTTATCGTCATTATTTTAAACCAAATAAAAAAACGAAAATTTCAAACAGGGGTGAAAAAATTCAAAAACTTCATAATTCTATCTTATGTATCATTTTTGATACATACGAATTTCGTAGCGATTCTTTAGTGTTGTGTTTGAAATTTTTTTAGGTTTTCAAAGTTTTATCGTAAATAATACATTATTTATGGTATTTGAGAAGAAATTGAAAGTTAAGTGTTGGATGAAAGTGAAAAGGTTGAATTTTCTGTTCATGATATATTATTCATATTGGCTGCAGTAGTCGTAGTCTAGTATGTAGCGTGTTAGCTTATTAGATGTCAGACCAAGGTTCAAACATCAGGACAGTTATTTCCAATTTACAACGGAAGGTTGTAATGACCGATTATATATGTATTTATGTAATATTCCTGCTGCTGAAGACTCTAAAGAAGAATAAAACAGAAGCTCGTCTTATGAACTGCCGAAAGTATTGGCAGCAACAAACATGGCAATAGGATATTTATCTCCTAAGATGGTACTACTTGGAACAGAGAACCGTATTCCTTTAGCTGTTAGGGAAGAGAAAATATTACCAATTTTCAAGCAGATTACTAGCAGCTGTTTTCTGAAATGTTGTAGAGTCTTTCTTACTGGTCTTCTCATATTTATCTCACGTGACAGACAAACGTTAGAAAAAAGTGTTTCGTCCTATGTTTTATTTCATAGATATTACAGATGATAATATTTCGGTCAACTACGAATGTACGTATGAGATAACAGAATAATTCGCTTTGATAATGTGCTACTCGGAAATGATGATAATTTTATACCTAAAAATTGTTTTTCGAAAAATGAGCTGAAAGTCTTCCAGCTTTTAATAATCCCAATAATTTTGTCGCTCTAGATTAGTAATAAATTGAATTTTATGGTCGTTATAAATTCCGTGGTCCACCGAAATCGAATTGGCAGTTTTAGATTCAAGTACATGCTACATGTGTAGCAAGTACTTACAGCTGTACTTGGGAAACCTGTATCCGGGAAATCAGAAAGGACTCAAAGGGAGAGCATTGTTATTGACATAATCGATGTTTTATTGCTACGGGAAACTTTTTTACCTCACATGACGTTAACAACAAGTTTTTCTAACGAAATATAACAATGGTTTGTACCATCAGGTTTCAGCCAGCCCTCAATTGAGAGTGTTACTGATGTGAGTGACAATAAGCTACCCCATCTAAACAATTGGAAATTTATAAATCGCCGCAAAGCAGGGGTGCTAGATGTAAAATTATTACCATTTATAAAAAAAACCAAGCTGACATGAAGTGTTTGATTTTTACGTAAAAAACCATGCTGCAATGTACATCATGTAAAAAATTTTTGGCTTAAATTTCATAAAAGTTATAATAAAATGTAATAATATAAAATAGTTCTATTAAAATGAATTAAAAAAAATAAAATATTTAAATTTTTTAACAAAATCTAACAATAATTGCGAAATTATGTACTACAAGTAGGTATCAAAAGTGACACATAAGCTATAGTTATGAAGTTTTTAAGGCTCGATCTACGGTTAAATCGTATGATTCCCTTTAATAGGCATAGTGAATCACATCAATCCAATCAATTTGTTTAACTGTATTAAATTTATGCTAAACATAGAGATAAGATCGTGATTATAGCCAGTGTTATTCATTTCCATTAATCGTCTTAGTCTAGTAGATAGTGTTAGGTAGTTAAACAGTAGGTCCCTCAATTCATGTATAAAATTAACACACACAGCATAAGTGGTGTCAGAAGCTAGGTTGTAATCCTGACTTAAGGGTCGTAATGACCAATTTTGTATGTTTGTATTAAAATATTTAATCATATTATATATTTAATCATCATAATTAGTTATTTTAGTTTAATTATAATGACTTTAATCTCTTAGAAGTTCTTATTAAATTAGATTTAATTGAAATGCCAACATACTTGTAAGAAAAGAGCACAAAGGAAAATGCATTAACATTGAAAATATTTCTCTCTTTTACTTGCAGGTACGCTTTACATCCATACATCAGGTATTTTTGTTTACGTTGATCTTACTTTTAATATTTTCCATCAAAGAATGATGATGGCAAAGGAAAAACGAAACCAAAATCATTTGCAATTTAGTTTTGCTTTCGTTTCACTATAATTGCTCGCTCTCTCTCTCTCTTCAGTATTTTTTTAACATTTGTGAAGTGCTGCTGCCGTGTTTTCGTTTGCCATGTCAAAAATATTCTTCTGCTAAAGTGACCTTGTATTTTGGTTACAAAGACGTTTTCAACTTTACTTATCTTAAAATAATCATCATCATCATAATGATGATGACGATAACGATAACTGTTACGATGTTATTGAAATGCCTTGTGGCATTTCATACGAATTAAATACAATACAATGTAATTATATTTACAATTACATACCTACAATTAATGAAATATTATCGTTGAAATAATAAAACGAATAAATTCGTAGGAGAAGAAAACCTATAATAATTGAGAATAATTGAGTTTAAATAATAAAAATTGTTTTACTTGACCTGAAGCGTATTGATTGTGCAAAGTCTAGAAGTCAAGTAAATTGTGCATTAAATAATATTAACCGAGCATTACAATGAAATATGATTATTATTAGGAATTTATTAAATGAATTAAAATTTACCAGTTATTTGCAATGCCTCTAAAGGTATTCAATTATATTTTGTTCAATCCATGCCCAAACTGAGGGACGGTTTTTCACAAGATTTTCGTAGCATATGCGGCCGTATTTGGAAGTAATAATTCTTCGAATGTTAATTCCCTAGTTCTCAATTGCCTCTGACTTATCGATGTGGACATACGACTTTACATAACCCCAAAGGAAATACATTAATATAGGTAAAATCACACGATTGATTTGGTGGCCAATTAGCTTCACCATTTCGTGATATTAGTCTGTCATCACAGGTATACTTGAGTAAATAAATTGTAGTACGCGCTATGGTTCCGTCCTGCCAGAACCACATATCAGCAATATTATTTACTAACTTGCTTAATTAGTCATTACAGTCGATTAGTCAGAAGTACAATCAAGTTTCTTACAACATGCATGTTGTGTGGGTTAAAACAGTTTAACCTTCCTATACCCGCGCCAAAAAGTGAAACACCAATACCCGCGCGTTGGTCTGTGAGACCGACAATGGAAAATCCTATATCTTAGGTACTATTTCAAAAAAAAATTTTTTGATGCAAAAACGAAGCTTATTACGAATAACGAAGCTACCAGTGATATCAACTTACTGGCACTATTTTTTTACAAAAAAAATCGCAATAATAAAAAAAAATCGGTCTCACAGACCAACGCGCGGGTATAGGAAGGTTAAAGTCGAATTCGAAAGACAGTTTTTTGGGCTGAGAGGAGTTGGCCGTATAAAATTGTTTGATATTCCGTTTTATTCCAGATGTTTGAACCACGACCTCACGTTGAATAAACCAACGCACTACCTACACAGCTACATGTATACATAATTGGTCATTACAACTCTTCAGTCGGGATTACGACCTAGCTTTTCACACCACCAATGTTGTGTGTACTAATTGTAATACATGAGTGGCGGGAGTTTTTCACAACATGCATGTTGTGTACATTAATACAGTTAAAGTCGACTCGGAATGACAGATTTTTGAGAAAATTCTTGTTCGCAATTTTATTTGCTATCAGAGTTTTTGCCAGAAATCTGCTATGTTTACGGCGACTATATTTGCCCCGAAAAGTTTCTAAAGTATCTGTCGTTCAGAGTCGATTTTAAACAGTAGGTCCCGCCGCTCGCGGAAAAAATTGCAGCATACAACATGAATGGTATGAGAATACCGACTAAAGGGTTGTAATGATCAATTAAGTAAGTAGGTTAGGTAAGTTGGCGAACCTCCCCTAAAAGGAAAATTTCCCACTTAGGCATCTATTTAGGCCTATTGTGATACCACAATATATTCTGCCCTGGGATCAGACATTCCCTAAAGGGAACCATTCCGAGTCCATAATAAATCTTGCGATAGCAGCAATCTTTATATTAGATGTCAAAAAATTAGATTTTAAAAACCTCCGTTCCTTTATGATAAGAGCTGAGCACAGACTCATAAAGTGAAAGACAGTTTCTTCCTCCTCCTCAGACACACGGCACTGCAGAAGTCGTTCGTTGGAATGTCAAGTCTTTCAGCATGCCTACTAAAAGCCTACATCGCCACTGTGCGATGGATGGCCATGTAATTTAAGGACAGAAGTGTGTCGGTTCTTTTCCTGTATAATACGTGTCCTTCAGAGGCTAGCAATATTGCACGTAAGTAAGTAAGTACGTAATAATGAAAATAAAAACATTTAATGGAATAATGACAATCAATTCAATTAGTTCTGAGCGTTTCACTGGAACAACCTTTAAGTATAAATTTGTATGACGTGCTTACCAAATCGTGAATATTTGGCCTTTTTAACCTAACAAGCTGTGTTGCTAGACGGTCGATTATGACGTTCCAATATTTTAATCAATTGAATGCATCAAGCAATCGCAGCAAATTTTCCTATGAAACATTACCACAGTAACTTTAGCTCTGCTGGGTAATACTACGATGCGAGTGAAGCAAAGTTAATTTGCTTTAATTCTTCAATAGAGTTGTGATTCCGCCATCTCAAAAGTCTTGATCAGGTCACCAAGTCTTGACAAATTTTTTACGTTGTGGTCAACAGATTCTGCTTGAATACAACAAAATTCTAGAAAACTTTCATCCCACAGTGCATATTTTTATTTTATGTTAAAAAAAATTTACTGAAAACTTTTTGTTAAAATTAGTTCCACTTTTTCCTGTCATCACTCTTAGCGAAAGGAAAAAATAAAACACGATAATGATTTCAGTGAAAGAAAATCTTTTAACACTGATTTGAGTGTTTTTTTTTTCTTTTACCCGTTTTTTGTTTTTCTCCCGTCGAACTTCATTCTGTTTTTTCTTTTTTGTTTTAATTTTTTACAGTTTCTGTTGCAGTTCCACTTTTCCTCTTTTTTTTTGGACTGTCAATGCCTCTCAGTTTAAATTTAATAAAAAACAACAATAAGTGTGTTTCACATTTTTATTTATGCCTCCAAGAGCGTAAGGTACATAAATGTGTTTTTGGTTAAACTGTCAGTTTGTTTTTCTCACAAAGTCGAGTTTTTTCTGTTGGCACTTCACAACGTCAGAAACTGTGCTAAATTTCTCTACAGTTTCGTTCTTTATTTTGTTGCCATCATATTTTATAGATGAAAACTAATGAAGTAATTGTATGTGTGAGTGTGTATAAATATTCGGATTTACAACTTTCCCCGCCAATCTAGCCAGTGTTAAAGAAAACCAACAAAATTGTAAGCAGTTCAACACTCTCTCCAGCGTGTCACATAATAATAAAGGATGGAAAACAACATATAATTTTCATTTAAAGTCACTGACTTGACTGCCAAAATGGGAAGCCTCAAAGCGTTGTCGTTGTTGCAAAAAGGAGAAGGAATAAAATCACACAGTAAAAAGAAATTGTATGTATAGTATTTGCTACTTCCTGCAGTTCGTTTTTTACACTACACAAGCGACTCATTTTAATCTACATATTATCTGAATTCCAAATAATCAATTTGGATTGAATTTACAAAAATTGTGGTAATGTGCTGGATATACGAGTATATCATATTTTGGAAAGAAGTATGTAGAGCTAATTGAAAACAGTCAATTTTATTACGATTGAGGCCTACAGTTCCCATCTTAAGGGAAAACCTTTTTAGCCAAAACAGATTGAAACACCGAACATGATGAACAACTATTAAGGCACATGCAAATTAACATTCATATCTTCATCACTGGTAAACGATCGATCAGCACACGTACGTGCCGAAAACATCGCCATTATCCACAAAAACGTAGACGTCATTAGACAACAATGTGAAGTCGCCGTAATCTAGTAGGTAGTGTGTTGGCTTATTGGACGAAAAGCCAGGGTTCGAGCCCCAGGCCAGACATCAAAACCAAATACAAAAAGTATTTCTTCGGCGATTTCCTCTCAGCAGATTTCTGACAAAAACTCTGAGAGTAAATAAAATTGCCATGAAAAGTTTCTCAAAAAAATCTGTCGTTCGGAGTCGAATTTAAACTGTAGGTCCCGCCACTTATGTATAAAATTAACACACACAATATAAGTGGTGTGAGAAACTAGGTCAATAATCTTGACTGAAGGGTTGTAATGACCATTTATGTATGTGTGTGTTCGCTAAATGGGCTCTGGAGCAGACAACTTGACCCAATTTTTCATTAGAAACGCACATGATAGCGTTAACATTATTGTTTGTTGCCCGTCATATTTCGACTTCAGTTACCCATTAAGATATTACACCCTTTCAATTAGTTGAATGCAGCTGTAAACAAATAAGAAATATACATAGTTTCCTTAACATCTGAGACGGAGACTTTCGCAGATTTACTTATAAGTGTGTTTTTAAAATATAGCTTCAATATCTAAGCAATAAAATTGGTAAACAGAGATCTATTAGAGTCTGTTCCAAAATTACAAGGCCCCCACGAGGCAAATTCGACTTTTACCAACAATATTTTACCGGCAAGGCTCCCTAACATTTTTTAATCGATTCCTTACGCATGCTAAAATATCACCAGTTCGGTTTTGTAATTTCATTAAAATCCATTATTTTTTCTTTGATACTGTTTAACATCCCTTAAAGTGCAGCAAAACACTTTGTCAAGTGTTGGAAAAATATTTTTTTTTATCGATAACTTAACAGTTAGTAGCCGTAATTTCAAAAGCCGAAACCTTCTATTATTAAAATGACTTAACAAAATGCAACATTTTTCAAATACTGAAAAAAGTGAGAAAGTGAAAATAAATTCGAATTCATAATACCCTATCGGAACAGAAATTTATAGCACATACGTATGTATTTATCGAAAGTTAGCGCTGAATAATATCGAAGAAATTTATAACAACAATTTAAGTTAGATTAGTTAGGAGTTAATTCCTAAACAGTTACTTGAGGAACCTTTAAAGATTGGTTAGCATTGAAGGCGTCTCCGTTATAACAATGTGAAACATGACGCCATTAAAAATAAATGCAATTCTGATCTTTTAAGTTCCAATAACTTGATTTCTTTGCAAGGCTTTATTAACCTCGTCGGATTATGCATTCCCTGTGTCGGAATCCATTCATTTTACATCCGTTCATTTGCATTTGGTTTTAAGTAGCAATCATATATCACGTGTTGAGTTCCGGACAAAACCCAGTGTTCCATATGTGCGCTTGGAGTTACTTATTCAGTCAGCGATGTCAGAGATAATTGGCGGGACATAGAGTTCAAAGTCGATTATGATGTTTGGGAAACTTTTCATGGCAATTTTATTTACTCTCAGAGTTCTTATAAGAAACATGCTGAGAGGAGTTCGCAGAAGAAATATTTTTTTCTTAATTCGCTTTGTTGGAAATGTTTGACCTAGGGTTTGAGATGTGGCCTCACGTGTAATATGCCAACACGCTACCTAATAGACTGCGGCGACTTCCTATTAAAGCGTTCAATAAAAGTGGTGGCATTAAACCTTTGCCGAACCTTTGTCGCAAACTGTCTGCAAGTTTATTTGGTCTTACACTTGATTTTTGTAGACACGCCTTTATGGACATACTGACAGAGTGTCGAAACCATTTTTATAAACTACAAATAGGAGGTAGATAAGATGTGTATTCAACAACAGACTGATCCACTATCATTGGTAGGCAGCTGCCATATTTAATGCATGATTTTCGTGGACGAAAGTTTCTTCGATATAAGGCCACGTTTTAGCATTAGAAAAATATATATGTGAGGTAGCCAATAGTATATATTAATAGATTTGATTTTTCGTACAAAAAGTAGCAACAATAGCTTTCATTCCTGATAGCATATGTAGGTTTCGATATACTATTTTTAATTTTCTTTTGTTCCTTTAAGTAGTAAAGGACTGTACTGAATATATTGATTTCTTCAGTTTCATTAATTAAGTTTTTCCAGTTCAGCAGGTCATTGGTCTATTGTAGCAGGATCACATCCTCTGTGAAAATCCCTCTATCCATTCAATAGTCATTGTAGATATTATCATTGTAGGATCAAAAGTCAGGTGGCTTCTTTTTTGGAGTGAGCTTCGAGCCTATTTATTTTAAAAATCGAAAATTATTTAAAAATTGTTTCGTCTTTATGAGGATAAGGACTTGAAATGCTCGCTAACAAGTTCTAAAATACTGGTTGAAGTACAAGCTTTCTTTAAATATAATAAACATCACTTCAAACAAAATACACATGACTCAACAGTCTTTAGGTGATACGAGACGAAAAAAAAAATACGGATTGCAAAATATTAAGTGAACGCCTGGCTGGCTGCTGTGTGTGTTGCATGCGACACTGAAAACACTCTGTTATTTATGCTGGCTGTTCAGTTATTGTATCCAGTGCCTTACGTGTATTGGTGCTCCCATAAAGAACAGAGGAGTTACGTTAACTTTATTGCTGCCTTTGAAAATCACTGAAGATATTTTCTTTTATTTTATTCGCGAGCTTTAAACTTATTTCTGTCGATGGCGGAAAAACGTAAGCCGATGTAGGCACAATTTGTGTATAGCAAGGGTATGCTTTTATAAAAAAGGAAAAACGGAACAGAGGAAAGAAACACTTCCATAAACTTAACAGTGTGAAGTCAACAAAGTGAAAAGTGAAAAACGAGTGAAAAAAAAAACAGCAATGGCAACAACGGATACATTTTGTAGCATCTTAATAAATTGCTTTGGGACTTTGAGGTGCACAACAAGTGCACACTTTTTACGCTGCTGAATACATTTTACTTCTCTATGAAATTAAAACATACGTGAACATTTTTTCTTTAAAGAGTTCTGGGACATGGAGCTTTTAAAAATTTTGTTCTTTTTTTTGCTTTGGTTTACATGTCAATGTAGAAATTTCGTTCTATTTAAGACGGATTACAATGCACTGTTAATGAGAACATTTAAAATAAGGACAAGTAATTAAAAATTTTATTAATAATGTTAACGCTTAAGAAAATTAAGCCAAAACATGAAAACTAAAAAATAAAAAAAATTGTGTTGCGTTGATAACAACACAATTAGGTGTTTAGATTAGGTTTTGGATTAAGCAGTTATAAATAATGTCATTAACTTATCAAACCCTTGCCATGCTAAATAAAAAAATTAAACAGAATTTAACACGACTGAATAAGTCAACAACAACAAGAAGAAGTCGCCGTAGTCTAGTAGGTAGTGTGTTGGCTTATTAGACTGAAGGCCCGAGTTCGAATCCCAGGTCAGACATCAAAGATTTCTGGCAAAAACTCTGAGAGTAAATAAAATTGCTTCTCAAAAAACTGTCGTTCGGGGTCGACTTTAAACTGTAGGTTCCGCCACTCATGTATAAAATTAACGCACACAACATAAGTATTGTGAGAAGCTAGGTCGTAATCCCGAATGAAGGGTTGTAATGACCAATTATGTATGTATGTTATGTATGTATGAATAAGACTTACAAATTTATGATGGGTAGCGGATGAATAAGTCTAGAAGATAGTGCGCTATTAGACGTGAGGTCATGATTCAAACTCCAGCTAGACATCTCCAACCAAACAACTATGAAAAAATTTTCTTTGCCCAGTTCCTTTCAGAAGATTTCTGGCAAAAACCCTGAGAGTAAATAAAAAATTGTCAAGAAAAGTTTCTCAAAAATCGGACCTTCGGTGTGAGAAGCTAGGTCGTAATCCTGTCTAAAAGTATGTAACTAAGTACGAATGGTATCAACTCTGTGTAATACCATGTATAAAATATGGAATCTGGGTTGCATCTTAAGCCAGCATTTAGGCCCATTGAGATATTGCAATCAGCTTTTATTATCGTATTAGGGAGCTCTTTCAGAAATGTCAGAAAGTGAGAGGCCAAAAATCTCTGTCATTTTCTGACAGAGACACTGATACAAGAGTTAAAAGGCGGTATCCTCCTCTTCAGGTCCACAGCTCTTGCTGAATTCATTTGGCGAAATGCTAAATCTATCGGCTTATCTATCATAAGGAGATTGACCCATGAGAGTCGCTATTGAGCGATGGATGGCCAGGCAATTGCAGAGTGATACGGTCATTTCCTTAGCCATATATGTCCAGCAATATTGTACGGATTCTCTTGCTGCCAACTAGATTGAGCTTCCCTGTATAATGAGTGTATTATATTCCAATTAACTGAAGCAATCGGAATACCTTTGCCTTTTTGTAGCTTGCGACGTTTGTACCGGCGCTGATTAATTGATCAGTAATGGGATTTCCAATGATATCCTTATGTCTCGGAACTCATATGAGTGTTACTTTTTTTTTGTTCTTCGGAAAGGAAATTTAAAAACATATTTCTTCAGCGAATTTGTCTTACCAGATTTCTGGCAAAACCTCTGAGACTAAATAAAAAATTGCCAGGAAAAGTTTCTCAAAAAATCTGTTGTTCGGAGTCGACATTAAACTGTAGGCCCCGCCATTTGTGTATAAAATGAAGACACACAACATTAGTAGAGTGAGAAGCCACCTTGTAATCCTGACTAAAACTAATGCCAGTTTCAATAACTATCGCTAGTCGATTTACATACAGTGATGTGAAAAATAATAGGGACACCAATGTGAACACTTAGAAATTTTGTATTGTGACCTAACACCGTAGTTAGAAAATTACTTACAAGCAAACTGGTGGTTTACTTTTACAACTTCCGCTATTACTTGATGGCAAAATTTTATTCAGTTTTTCACAGTCATAGTATTCTCCTTCAACTTTATGGTATACACAAATTGCAAATTGAAGGCTGTATTTACCAGAGAACTAATTTGCAATTTCACGCGTGTACAAAAATACGAATGAAATACATTCGAAAAAAAATAATACCTTGATTAGGGTATCAATGGCATGAATGAGAAGCTTGTTGTGAGTGTAACATGATGAGATTCAATTTAAATGCTGTTCCAAATGAAATTGTATGCCCATATTTAGTAACGTAAAAGACCTTATTTCAGTATCACTTATAATATCATTAATAAACCGATAAGATACACTGCAGCTGTGCAAATGTAATTAATTGTACAATTACAATACAATGCGCGATAAATTTAAGGTCAATATACTTTCCTTGATGGCTGCAAGGTTTTTCACTTCCACTGTATTTTTTTTTTTTGTTAAAACCATTGCACACCTAAGCACGCAGTTTTCAAATAAATATATTTTTTTATTTAATTTTTTTTATTTTTTTAATTTCCGTTTCAGTAATCAATAAAAGAATATTTTATTGCAATGAAGCGAAAAAAAGGAAAAAAATTCAACCTGTCGACTAAAGCAAAAATAACAACAACAGCGTAAACGTTAATCACAACCAATGCAAGTGATGTATATACGATTGTATGGCTGTACATATGCACATATGTATGTATGTATACAATCAAATGCATTTGAATTTGTTAACAGCCATGTATTAAACATCCTGTTGTTTTTTATGCAACAACTCTCTTCCCTGCCCCTCCTCTCGATCTCTTTCTCACTCTTTTATTCTGCATAATATTACAATTTCATACCAATAAAACTTACAACACTTACAAAACTATGTGCACCAGCAATAGCAGGATCAAAAACAAAAAAAAGAAAACATGGGCATCATTGAAATATTTATGGGCTTCTAACATGCAGCAACAAAAAAAAAAAACAAACAGAAAAAAATCCTAAAAAACCAAATGCAAAACGAAAAATCATGACACATTTACACCAACAAACAAACGCATAAATTTTACATGTTCTATTGAGTTGTGGGGAATTTTTTTTGCCAGTTGAAGCAAAACAGACACATGATGGAAAAAATTGAAAATTGTGGCTGAAAAATTTACAAAAACTTTTTGGCATTTTAAATATTTAGAATTCGTGTAATACGATTATACAAATGTTGTTTGAATTTTTAAAAAACAAAACAATAAACCAAAATAAAAGAACCATTGTTGTATAGATGACCCTTGAATTCTTAGTTACAATAAGTGTGTTTTGAAAACAAGAAACAAAAAATAAAAGGGAAAAACAATAAAAGCAGCTTAAAGTTTAAATTATTGTAACATAATTTTGGTTGTTGTTTTTCTATTTTTTTTTTTGTCAATTTTTGAAAACCAATAAAAAAGGTTTATGTGCAGTACTGTTTAGTTTTTCAGATATAAACAATATTTCGTCATGATTTTTCGAATATATAGGAAATAAAATCGCCATAGTCTAGTAGGTACGGTGTTGGCTTATTAGATGTGAGGCCATGGTCCAAACCCCCTGCCAGACAATATCAACAAAACGAAAAATGTAAAAATATTTCTTCAGCTACTTCTTTTCGGAAGATTTCTGGTACAAACTCTGAGAGTAAATAAAAAATTGCAATGAAAAGTTCCTATAAATAATCTGTCGTTCTGAGTCGACTTTAAACTTTAGCTCCTTCCACTCATGCATAAAAATAACACACACAACATAATTGGTGTGAGATGTTCTTATTTACATTAAATCAGACACATAATGTGTAACACAATGTGTAATGCAACGGATCTGAGTCTGTGTGGAGAATCCAATCCACAATTCTCACGCTAATTGTCTCGTGCACTATCTATCCACTAGACTACTGGGATACCTAAAAATACTACAAAAAAAGTCATTTGATTGTTTGTAAAAAGAATTGTTCTTGTTACCCTTCTAACTATGGTCACAGTTAAGTCATCATTAAATTGCGATTTTATCAAAAAAAAAATCATCTTTTCAGATGAAGCTCATTTTCATCTTAGTAGGTATGTTAATTAGAAAAATTGCAATATTTGGGGCTCAGAAAACCCCCACGTTGTCTTACAGAAGCGAAATGTGCCCATTACTTGTGACTTTTTGGTGCAGTATGTGGAACGGAGGTATCATGGGCCCATATTTCTTTGAAAATGTGGATGATGCACCCATTACGGTCAATGGAGACACCTATCGCACCATGATAACCGATTTTTTTTGTTCCCGCTCCTCATGATATTGATGAGATCGATGTTTGGTTTCAACAGGATGCTGCAACTTGCCGCACATCTCATGCCACAATCGATTTATTGCACCAAACGTTTGAAGGCTGTTTAATTAGCCGACATGGCGATGTTAATTGGCAGCCAACACGTTGCTATTTGACACCGTTGGACTATTTTCCGTTAAAGGAAAGTGCTATGCCTACAAACCAGGGAGGCCAACATTCATGATGCCATTGCCGGGATATGATCCCATACATTTGGAAAAGTGCACCAAGATTGGTCCTATCGAATGAGGTACTTTTTCATTTCTAACCGGAATAATTGTGATTCACAACAAAGAAATAAGTTTGGCAAAATTTCAAACCATTTTTATTTTACTACATTTTTAAATTTAAACTTTTAAATGTCCTACCCTTTATTAAATAAAAGTTAGGAGGTACATAAATATATTTATTTTGTATTAATTCATGTTAGTAAGGTATCTACTGTCTGCCTGAGATCCGTTAAATGAAAACATAAAGAAAAATCTTGTATAAGAAATAAATCCTCTTGAAAAACAAACAACTTTAAACAAGCGGTATAACGTGCTTTCAGAAAAGAAAGAAGCTTCATTCTTTTTTTTATATTCAATACGCACTTATATTTAAACATTTAAGACAGTGCAAATAACTGATTTTGAAAACGTATACATACAAAAACTTTATTAAACGTAATGTATTTGGTCGCCACAGCAAGTGGAAGCATTAAGACAAATTACAACGAGTGTAGGATGACGCATATTTCATTTGAATGAAAATCATAACAAGAATGTGCCTACGCTTGCCATCAAAACATGGAATCTAACTCTATGCGTGTTAAGGGTAGAGGCAGTCGTACTATTATCTCACAGCCATTATTTTTGTTGATTTAAATGCTTAGCAATTAATCATAAATTTCAATTTGGCACTTCTTTTCTATCTTTGTTTTTGGCTTCAGCCCCAGCCTCAGCCATCATCATAATTACTCATGTTCAGCCGAATCTTATTAGTTTATTAATTAATTTTTCAGATACTAAAGCATGTGAATTGTTCACCACACAAATACCAACGCAATGCCGTTACAATATAATACGGTTTTGGTACTCATTCCCAAGACCTGGTTCTTCATATATCATGTGTGTGTGTTGTTCACTAAATGGTTTTAAAATATTGTATCCAATCAAGGATTAAATCTTGGTTATGAATATTCCGGCCTCTACATGTACGCCTAAATAGCAGCAGCAACAACAATAATTAAAAATGAACAACAATAGGATAAAATAAATAAGCACCAACTAATACATATGAAATTATGCACACATTTGCCCAAAATCATATATGTATTAAGCAAATGCCTAATGAACACAAATATTTTTCATAGAAACATAGCTAAAACAAAATGGGAACATTTTCTCTATCTATATATTTGAAATTTCGTGTGTGTGTGCGTGTGTATGGATGGTAATCAGAGCTGGAAAACATGTACCATAAGAAGGTATTTTGAATATGATTTCATATAAATATTAGGGAATAAAAATGAAATGAAATATGAAATGGAATGAGTGTATATGTATATCCACTGGCTAACGAAAGCGAGTGGGTTGACCGCAGTTTAAGCGCACGAACTCAGTTACAAATTCACATAATTTATACATGCGATGTTCATACCTTCAAATCACTCGTGCAGAATATCTAATGTGGCACATATGGATTGATGTTGCCCCCAGTCAAATATCCTCACCAAACTGAGAATTTAAAATAATGCGTTGAACGCCCTTGGATCTCTCGTTATTGTCCCAAGTCCTACAACTTTGTTTGTTCACGTATACATTCATCCATTAATGGACGATTTTGATGATGAATTAAGGTCAGTATCTAACAGCTGCAAAGTCCATTCACGTTGTTGTTGTCTATGATCGTCCATATAATGGAATATTCCGTTTATAAGCGGAATATTTATGAATTTTGGTTTTGCATAAATTTCAGTCCAATGACACTCCTCAGCAAAGATATTCATATTGTTCGGTAGAATATTTCTTGAATCAAAAGCAAGGAGCATCATATAATTTTGGGTTGAGTCAAACGAATCATATAAAATTTAACACTCAGGTGATGAGCCCAATTCGTATGATGCACTTTGTTTGAATACCAGATAGTTCCAGATAGTTCCAGAAGAAACGAAAGATGGTTAGTATGCGACAAGCTGCATAATGTCTGAATGTCATGGGTTTTTACTTTCTGAACATAAAAGTAATGAACACCCGTAGGTGGACAGTCCCTTAGTGGCTAGGATTTAAAGTTTTTCTTTCTCCTTGAATCAAATTAAAGCTCTTGTATTCTGAATGCAGAGATGTTTAGGTTCGTATCGATATTATTATACTTTGTCACGCATTAGATGTTACATACATATGTATGTAGTTGAATTTGTATACTCTTGATAGGATACTCCTTAAGGATCCTATAAATATGGTAAAAAACTACTATGGAATCACTTATGTGAAGTATACAAATGACAACTGTTTTCGTTCCTTCAAATGAAATCAATTCAAAAATCAATTTAGAATGCACAAAATCTGAAAATTGTCCAGCTCTGACATCAACTGTATGGATATTGTGTGTATTTGTTTATGTTTGCTGCCAGCGCGTTATTTTGTTTTTGTTTTATTGGCTTTATTGTGCATGAAACATTGGTGAGAAATGATATGATAAGTCCATGCCTGATTTTTGCTGGTGGTTGCGTGAAATATTTTGGTGTTTTGATATGCGTTTAGCTTTTTGTTGTTGGCAAATATGCAATATTTTTAACCGATTTTCTAATATTTTTTCTTTTTTTTTCATTTATAAGACTGATTTATTTTTAATTATCATTGACGTGGCACAAAATAATAAATAAACGTCAGAATTTATGACGATAAAACGATGTTAAAACAACGAAAACAACACAAAATATTTCCCAACTGCTATCCATCGAGTTACACTTGATATATGCATGAATTTAATGAATTTGATGTGGATACATGCATACAGAAATAAGTCAATTTTGTTGTTTTGATAACGAGTTGTTATTGATATTTTTTTTTTTTTTTCAATTAAAACAATTTCTTGTTTAGTTTCAATTTCCATAGTAAACAGTCAGCTTATTGGTAAGTAAGAGAGCTCATTACAATGAATGTGAAAATTTTACTTGAAATTGTTTGTAAATGTTTATGTTTGTTTGGAAAATATTTGAACTGAAATATAAAAGTTTAAAGAAATTTATTGCTTTGCGATCTTTCATGCTCTAAATAGTACATTCGTATGATCTGTTTAGGAACTCACTATTTTTGTTTTGATTGTAAAGAAGATTGTAAAACGGCCGCAACGCCTCTAATGAAAGGTCTTTATGCTCTTCATAATATTTTCCATGTTCCTATAAAAGCAGCAAATTTTGCAATAATAATAATCTTGTTGTCGAATTGTCTTTAAAATAATTACTTCCATCTACACCCATGTATTCTATTTTTCAGAGAATGCTGTGTTTGCTGCGTTGCATTTATCGTGTTTACAGCAGCACTTTATCAAAGAGATGTGGCAGTATTTCACCGATGGCGGGATAGATCTGGGATTTGAGCTCAGGAGCTCGAGATAGCAAAACCAAAAAACAAACTATTCTACTGCGTTAAATCTCATGATCTTGGTGGACTGTTGATATTAGGGGGAATGGCTGCAGTTGCCTAACAAGAAAGATCAGGAGTCAATAGGGCCACTAAACTCAATAGTGCTACATTTATAAACACAACTGCTTAAATTGTAGTGGAACAAATTCGATGCATATTAAAGAAAGAGTAGTCGAATAGAACAATTTAGGTTAGGTTTGAGGACGTGTACTTGTCATTGGGACAAACACAATATGCCCATCATCCTAGAAGAGAGAGAGAGGATTGTATTGGAAGTGGGGAAATTGGAAAGTGAGAAGAGGTAGGAAAGGGAGGATATAAGAGGCGGATTAAAAAAGATGGCAAACAAACATAAAAGAGAGTACAACCTTGATGCCTTATAAGCCTGTATATGAACCTATGGAGATCCCTAATGTCGGCTCTCAACAGAGACTCCAAAACTTCGAAGAAATTCTTGCCCAGTGTCTTCAACCTACTTAGGGATGGGCAGTTGCAGAGGATAATAGGAAATAGGGAAATTCTCTTTTCAACATGATATTGAAAGTAGTTTTTCATACGCAATAAAGGTCTACGTTTGATTGGATAGTTTAATGAGAAGATCTGAATGACTTGACGATAGTGATGACATTGTACAGCTGTTCAATAGTTGTTTTTGGATATTTGCAAATGTTTTGTAACATACGTCCAAAGGGCAATTCTTCATGGTTTTTTTATTGGCACTGTGAATAACACAGGTTTAAGGAATCGAATCTTACTTCCGATCTATCGAATATTGAAACGGAAATGGCAAAGCACTTCAAATGGTCAGCAGACCTATAAAATAAACCCAAGCATAGTCGCCACAGCCTAGTAGGTAGTGTCTTCGATTATGACACATGAGGTCGCTGTTCAAACTCCAGGTCACACATCTCCACGAAAGGAAATATGAAAAAATATTTCTTCGGCGACTGCCTTTCAACAGATTTCTGGCAAAAAGTCTGAGATTAAAAATGAAATTGCCATGAAAAGTTTCTCAAAAAATCTGTTGTTAGAAGTCAACTTTAAGCTGTAGGTCCCGTTACCATTTATAAAATTAACACACCAAACATAAGTGGTGTGAGAAGTTAGGTTGTAATCCTGACTGAAGGGTTGTAATGAGTAATTACGTATGTATGTATGTGAAGCATAGATTTATTTTACTTTGTTGTTATAGAAAGATATAGATGGCATTCTAGCACCCGCTAGATGTTAACTAATGCGTGCAGCGAAGTCCAATCCCCTGGACGTTAAATTCGGGTTGTGCGTAGGGCTTGGAACCCACCACATAAAAACTTCATCCAATGAAAACCACAACAACAAACCGTAAAAAGATCCCCTCTAAAGTTGACGACCACGGCAAACGTTTCAAGGACAACGATTTAAGAATAGGCACATGGAACGTCCGCACCCTTTACAGGGTAGGCGCTTCCGCCCAACTGGCGGATGCCATCATGAAATGTAGGACTGACATCACTGCCATACAGGAAATGCGATGGATAGGGCAAGGATGCAAAAGGCTGGCATCTTGCGATGTGTATTACAGCTGCCATGTTGATAAGCACGAATTCGGATGCGGATTTGTGGTTAATAAGAGACTTCGTCACCTTGTCTCTGGGTTCACGCCAGTGAACGAAAGAATAGCCACAATCCGCATCAGGGCAAAATTCTACAACATCAGCCTAATTTGTGCTCACGCCCCGACGGAAGATAAGGACGATGTGGTTAAGGATGCCTTCTACGCTAAACTCCAGGACGTATACGATAAGTGCCCGGCCCATGACGCCAAAATCGTCCTCGGGGATTTTAATGCGAAGGTCGGGCGGGAAGGTATCTTTGGCCCCACTGTCGGACAGTTCAGCCTCCACGCGAACACTACCTCCAATGGTATGAGGCTGATCGATTTCGCCGCGGCGCGTAACATGGTAGTATGTAGCACCAGGTTTCAGCATCTCGACATTCACAAGGCCACTTGGATGTCCCCCGATCGATCAACATCCAACCAGATCGATCATATTGTGATTGACGGAAGGCATGTATCCAGTGTACTAGATGTGCGCACATTTAGAGGTCCAAACATCGACTCGGACCACTACCTTGTCGCAGCCAAGTTTCGATTGCGCATTTGCGCCTCGAGGACTGCGCGCTCTAGTGCATTGCGAAAGCTGGACGTTAAGAAGCTGCGATCACAAAGGACAGCTGAGGCGTTCTCCGCTCAACTCTCAGATAAGCTCCGTCGTCCCCCATCTAATCTCAACGACATTGGCGGATTGTGGGCCAACATCTCCCACTCCTTGCGCAATACTGCGGAAACAGTCCTTGGTTTCGAGCGCCCACCCCAACGAAATCAATGGTACGATGAGGAGTGTCGCGAGGCAGCTGCAGCGAAAAACGCCGCGTACAAGAAAACGTTGCAGTCGGCCGCTACGCGAGCCATTGTCGAAAACTACAGAGAGAGGAGAAGGGATGAGAGACGCCTTTTCAGACGCAAGAAGAGGGAGCAGGAAAGGCGTGAGCGTGAGGAAGTCGAGATGTACAGATGTAGGAATGACGCTCGAAAATTCTATCAAAAGGTTAAGCGTCTGACCGAGGGGTATAAGCCCGGAGCGTCTTCCTGCAAAGATGAGGATGGAAATCTGGTTACAGATCCGCAGGGGGTGCTGAGGTTGTGGAGGAAACACTTCTCTACTCTGCTGCAAGGCGATGACGACATCAATACCGCCTCTAGAGATGATGTTCCGAACCCAATCGATGATGACGGCGTGGAGATCCCGCCGCCTAGCCATGAAGAGGTTAGAGTCGCGATTATGCGTCTTAAAAACAACAAAGCGGCAGGTCCTGATGGCCTCCCCGCTGAATTGTTTAAGACCGGATGTAATGAGTTGGTAGGGCGCATGCACCAGCTCATCTACAAAATATGGCTAGAGGAAAGTATGCCCAACGATTGGAACCTCAGTGTCCTCTGTCCTGTCCTGAAAAAGGGAGACCCTACGATATGCGCCAACTACAGGGGTATAAGCCTTCTCTCTATCGCATATAAGGTTCTTACAGGCGTATTGTGTGAACGACTGAAGCCACTCGTCAAAACACTGATTGGACCTTATCAGTGCGGCTTTAGACCTGGCAAGTCCACCATCGACCAGATCTTCACACTACGCCAAATCCTGGAGAAGACCCACGAAAACCAAGTCGACACACACCATCTTTTTGTCGACTATAAGGCTGCTTTCGATAGCCCCATAAGGGATCGTGTTTTTGCCGCAATGTCTGAGCTCGGTATACCTGCGAAGCTGATAAGGCTATGCAGAATGACGTTGAGCAATTCCTGCAGCTCCGTCAAGGTAGGAATGGACCTCTCCGAACCTTTTGATACCGTGCGAGGTTTCAGACAAGGCGATCCCTTATCATGCGACCTCTTCAACTTCGTCATGGAGAGTGTTCTGCGAAAGGCGGGAGTGCATCGCAATGGCACTATTTTTCAAAAAAGTGTTCAGTTGCTTGCGTACGCTGACGACATCGACATCATAGGGCGTACCAAGCGAGATGTCAGTGCTGCCTTTAGTACTATTGAACGCGAGTCTAAGAAGATGGGTTTGGCAGTAAATGAGGGCAAAACAAAGTATATGTTATCGACAAGTAGACCCGTGCGGCGTATTGAGACTCAAATTACGGCCGATAACTATACTTTTGATACAGTCAAGGAATTCATTTATCTTGGCTCCGCCGTTACCACCGAAAATGATGTCAGTCTGGAGATCAAGCGCAGGATTACTCTTGCCAACAGGTGCTACTATGGTCTCAATAGGCAATTGAGTAGCAGGGACCTCTCTCGTAAGACAAAGCTAAAACTCTACAAGACGCTCATCCTACCTGTGCTTCTTTATGGCGCAGAAGCATGGACCCTATTAAGAACTGATGCAGCAGCCTTGAGAGTATTCGAGAGAAAAGTCCTACGTAAGATCTTCGGTCCAGTGCGAGTTGGCGATGATTTCCGCATCCGATTCAACAGTGAGCTGTATGAGCTCCTCAACGACATAGACGTTGTACAGCGTATTAACATCCAGCGGCTGCGCTGGCTCGGCCATGTCGTTCGAATGGAGGAGGATGTTCCGGCGAGACGGGTATTTGATGCGGGGATCTGCGGAATTCGGCGAAGAGGACGACCTTGTATCCGTTGGAAGGACCAAATCGAGGAAGCCCTGTCATCGATTGGTGTGACCAACTGGCGTAGGCGCGCAAGAAGCAGAGGCGCCTGGAAGGATGTGTTGCGGCAGGCCGAAATCCGTTAATCGGGTTGTTATGGCCAATTAAGTAAGTAAGTAAGTTATAGAAGTTATTAAATAAGTTCTGTACTTGAGTGTTTCTTCAAGGTACATCGTACTTACATTGATTTGGGTATGATATCTAAATTGTGGCTAATATTTCAATATTTGAATGAACACGTTGTGTTAAAATATTATGTTAAAAAAAATACCGAAAGAAAACCAAATCCGTAAAATATTTTACTTTAGAAGGGATAAAACTACCGCCTACAAATCCCTTGCAGCATTTAACAAATTAGTGCTAACAAAAAAACATGACAATTAAGCTTAGAATCAAAATTGAATTGTATATATGTATATGTATATATATCAAGAACATGTATATATATCAAGAACTTAACTGAGGTTTTGTTCATCTTCAAAAACCAAAAAGAACCACACTATTTCTATATGAAATTCCCTCAGTGCCTGATTTAACTATAATGTTCATAAAGTTCACATTCCATCTTTTTCGTACTCATAATCTGTTTTGATAGTTGCATCTTAAAATGCTTCATAGTTATGTCCACCTAATCTAATTAATAAATTAAAATTCTCTTTACAATATAATTGTACTTATTTGAATTTATTCTCTTTATTTAAACTCGCTCTCTAGAAATACCTCCACTTAAAATTAGCAAAAAAAAAAAAAAGGAATTACAACTGAATTTAGAAACAAAAACGTTTTCTATTATCCCAGTTGCAAAACGGTTTCATTTCTTAATAATTGGCCGCGCAATTTTAATTTCTGTTTTTTTTTTCTTCTTCAATTTTGCTTAAAACCCCTGCTTTAATTAAAAAAAATGCTTCTTTTTTTATTATTTAATTAAAAAGTAACCTTGAATAATCATGTACTATTTCAGCTCATCGTTTTGGCCTACATTTACCCATACTTTGGTTAAATACTCCCGTTTTTTAAAGCCTCGATAAGCAAAACAGAAAATAACAATAAGAAAGGGAAACAAAAAGTACGGCAACAAATAATTAAAGGGGACGGAGAAAGAATAAGAAAGAGAAGAAAAAAAACGAGAAATATTTTAATTACTTTAAGTGATTACGTTCGTTAATTACAAAAAAAAAAAAAAATAAAAATGAAAGAATAAAAATTTGCGGTCATTGAAGTGAAAAATCTTTTCTAAAAACGTTTTTTTGAATTTGTTTTTATTTTGTTTGTTTTCTTATAATCTTTATGTTCTTTTTTTTATTCTGAATTGTTTTTTAACCAGAACAAAAAAATGTTGTTTTAAAGAACATAACAATAACAAAAGGCTCATTCATGTAAAAGGAGTACAAACAAAGATATTCATATTCTAGGTTTTTTTCCTCTTTTTTTGTTCATACTCAACCCAAATATGGTTTAATTCCACGGCGGAATAAACTGGAAAATTCTGAAGAATATGAAAATATTTTAAATCGTGTTCGGAATAATGAGAGCCATTTCAAAACGGATGTTAATGTTTATCTCCCGTCTACTCATATACCAAGCATTTGTGACTTAAGCACACAAGTGATAAAATCTAAGTGGACTGTGGTTGTAGTCACAAAATTATCCAACCTAACAAAAATGGCACAATTTACACAAAATAAAGAAATGAAAATAAAAAAATAAAAAATTAGCTTCCATAACAAGTTGGTAGCTTCTTAAAACGGGCTTTACCCATAGGCTCAACATTGGCAAACGTTTTATTATTCTCTCATGTTTCTAGATGGAAAATAGTCCGAGGATGCTAAGTTAATTTTAATTCTCTGATTTTGACGATCGAAATAGTGAATATGTAATGTTTAGCATTATTTTGCTGCCACAAGGTACATTTTTCGCCTTCATTGTAAATATTTCTCCTAATCTGGCCACTGCTGTGACTATTTCTCTGTATTAGTTTTGGCATTTAGCAGGAAATCCTTGAACATTTGGAATTTTAGTTTTCTTGTCATAAATTGCTTAAATTTGCCTATACATGCTCCTCGACATTATTTCACCAGTTCTAAATTAGTTTAAGATCCGCGGTTTGAGCTGGACACTGCATAACAATGATATTCTTTTCCTCTAAGCAACTCACTCATTAGTGAAGTGAAGTGTCATTATAATGTATAAATTTCCACATGAAAGACATGTTGTCTTCAGCGAATGATATTGTAATATTTGTTAGTACATATGTTTTTGTAAATGTGCAGGTTAATTTTAGAGGCTGTCCAGTAAATGGAACACTATGACCGGATATAATATTTTTTTTAAGATGTCTTCTTAGTGTCAAAATCCAATGGCAGCTAATTTTTAATGTTATTAGAGCTCCAGTAACGCTCCTTAACAGCTGGTTTAGAAATTAGGCTATCCTTTCTGGATGTGTTTTTCGAACTGTTTGAAATGTTTCATGGTGCCATGTCGCTTTATATGTTCCAGTGCGTTGTAATTCTTTGATCTGGAACCTTTAAGTACCTTAGAAGTTTCCATGCCAACTTTTCCATCCGCATTCTCGTCGTACAAAATTCATGTCCCTCTAGCCATTTCTAACCAAATATTTTGATGTATAAAAAAATCTGTCGGCATCGTATATGATCACAAGATTATCAAATGTTAATGTAGCAACACCGGCATATGGTGTGCTGGTGATAAGCCAGCCGAACGACAAATCAAAATTCATAAATCTTGAAGACAAAATAACAAAATTCTAGCAAAAGCTGAACTCTCAAATCTGTCGTTCAAAGTCTATTTTAAAGAGTAGGTCTCGCAACTCATGGATAAAATTAAGTCAGATAACAGGGGAGCCGATAATTTTAATTCAGCTGTTGTAATGAAAGAATCTGTAGGTCTTGAATGTGATGGCGAAAAAAGCCAAAGCTTAAAAAATAGTCATTATTCTGCCACGAAGTGTACAAAATTCGGGCCTCGGTATCTATATGATTGAATGGTGCCCAAAAACAGTCCTAAGGCAATAAAATTAGATTACCGTGACCTGATAGCTGCTTGCCTATAATTATGGTAATATCATGGAACTCTGAACAGATCTCTCAACCAGTTTCCAAACAGCCAGTTATAGTTGTATAAAATGAATTACGATATGCTTTACACTACTGTCACATTTCCATTTATTCGGAATATACATATATGCTGAATTTTCTCGAGATATCATAGTTTCGTCAATGGAAATCAATCTATGGCAATGGTTATATATCCGTATCGATCAGTTCCGCCATCTAGTTGCCAATGACGATGACTTGGATTATCTAATCCACGTATCTACACGTTTTTTTTTTTTTTTTTATTTTTTTTTTTTTATGAAACCAGCACTCAGGGGATGGCCCCTACTCGTGCAGTGCATTGTGCAGGTTTTTTAGGAAAGGTGGAAAGGGGGAAGATGCGAAGGGCAAGGAAACGAGTTGCTGCTAGGTGACTATAAAATGGTCAGTGCTATACCTTCACCATAAGACAGTCTACAGGCAATCGTCCCCAAGAAGCCCGCAGTTTCTCACACCACTTATTTGGGTGTGTTAATTTTTATACATAAGTGGCGGGACCTACAGTTTAAATTCGACTCCGAACGACAGATTTTTTTTTTGAGAAACTGAGAAGAATTCGTGAAAAAATAATTTTTGTATTTTTTATTTTTTGTTTATGTCTGGCCTGGGACTCGAACCCTGGCTTTTAAGTCTAATAAGCCAGCACACTACCTACTAGACCACAGCGACCCTAAGTGCAAGAAAGCTGCCATAATCGCCTAGTATAAATGATGTCGCCGTAGTCTAGTAGGTAGTGTGTTGCCTTATTAGACGTGAGGTCACACATCTCCAACAAGACGATATACATATGAAAAATATTGTTCTCGACGACTTTCTCTCAGTAGATTTCTGGCAATAAACATTCTGTAGAATAAACAAAAATTGCCATGAAGAGTTACTCAAAAAATCTGTCATTCGGAGTCGACTTTAAACTGTAGGTTCTGCCACTCATGTATAAAAAACACACACACCAATGACCATTGATCAATTATGTATGTTATGTATGTAGTATGCAAAGTATTAGTAATAATGATTCAGGCGGTTTTTGAAATTGCTTTATTAAATGGAAATGAGTCATCTTGCCAAGAGATTTCCATTTCTATAAATCAAGCTTTGCTGTAGAACCAATGAATCATCTCTGAGTTAAGGCTCCATGTACCTAGATACATACGCTATTATCCTGTAGAGCATTTTCGGTTTTCAGAACAGTTTCATAAAGAGGAATTGAATTTTTGTTATTGTTGTTAACATATGCAGTTCGTTAAAATAAGTAACATTTTAATTAATTTAATTCGATTTAATTCAATTTAATTTATTTTGCAATTATTTCGTTTTTGTTTTATATTTTCTAATCCATAAGCTGTAATAAATAATAAATGCTGCGGCATTTTGTCAAATTAATTGAGAATAATTCATAGTTTTATCGAATATGCAGTAAGTAAATGAAACAGAACAGAAAAATAAAGAATGAAACAAAATACAATTACATATAAATATAGATTAATTATGGTTATAATTATATATTATTGATCTTTTTTTTTTTAATATACTATTTCGCAATCATATATTATAAAATAAATTTCGAAACAAACAAAATATCGAATTCCATAAATTTAACAGGCGTAAACAATGATATGTACAATAGTTTACTTATGTATAAATATTTAATAGTTACACATGTACATACATATGTACATATGTATGTACATATGAAATGCTAATATGTAACAGTATAGATGTGTGTATATAATATTATTTATAAATTAAATAGATAATCGTATTAATACAATAAACCATAAACCGTATATAAACCTATTTTATTTAACAACAACCAAAAAAAAAAAACGAGAAAAAATATAAAAAGAAATTCAATGTATTTTAATAGCAAACATACTTACATATGAAGCCATTAATCATAATTTCATAAACAATAGTAGACATTTAAGTCTGTATTCTAGTAAAAACAAAAAGAATAATAGTAATAATAATAACAATAATTATAACAAGAGTATAAAAATAACAGCATTTAATTAATTAATTTATTTAAATGTCTCGCTTTCTCTCTCTCACTGTCTGTCTATTTACATAGTTTGAGAGTGTATATCCCTTTCCATCCCAACATATTCTAAACATGTATTCCAGCATATTCATAATCAAACCCCGTTTGGGGATTTTTAAATTCTTCTCTAATTAAATCACGTTTAAAACACTTTCTTCTTATCAGTTTCCCTCTCTCCCCTACACCATTAGATTGAAATCATTTTTATTTATATATATTTGTATGGAAAATAATTTTTAAATTATTTTTATTTTTAATTTTTGTTATTGTAATTAAAATTCCTATCACGTTAAATATAAATCATCGCGCATAACATTTTTACACATTCATTTTACAATTATTGCACATATCGTATAGAAGACATACATCATACATAACATACATACATACATATATACATTCATAGAAATATGTATACTTACGGCATATAAATATTGTCAAAATTTATTTATGCTTTTCATACAATATAAGCACATACATATTTCCACAAGTATTTTCATTTTTTTTTCAATACAATGTAACACATATTAAAAGAGACAAGAATTGTGGCCAATGGAATTTGTTTAGAGAATACCTTGGGAGGTTTTTTTTCTACAGTTTACATATATTCCTAGTTGGTCATTACAATTCTTCACACAGGATTACATCCTAGCTTCTCACACCACTTATGTTGTGTGTGTTAATTTTATGTATTTTTGAGAAGCTTTTTCATGACAGTTTTTTATTTACGCTCAAAGTTTTTACAGTAAATCTGATAAGAGGAAGTTGCGAAGAAATATTTTATTAATTTCATTAGGTGGAGATGTTTGACCTGGCGTTTGAAACGTGGCCACATGTCTAATAAGCTATCTACTAGATTATGGTGATTATGGGATTGAGTTTAGTTTTCGAAATTTAAAAAAAGCATTAAATTTTTTCAAAAGTGAAAAAAATATTTATTCGGCTTTGCAGTTCGAAGTAGAGGACATCAACCAACCAGAGTTTTTCAAGATCTCATGCCTAGTGCCATATATGTATCTATGCTATAAAGTCGTCTGGTTCTATGTTTACTATTAAGAGGTATCAATCATAACATAATTGGTCATTGCAACCCTTCAGTCAGGATTATTGACCTAGTTTCTCACACCACTTATGTTGTGTGTGTTAATTTTTTATACATAAGTGGCGGGACCTACAGTTTAAAGTCGACTCCGAACGACAGATTTTTTTGAGAAACTTTTCATGGCAATTTTATTTACTCACAGAATTTTTTCCAGAAATCTGCTGAGAGGAAATCGCCGTAGAAATACTTTTTGTATTTTGTTTTGATGTTTGGCCTGGGGGCTCGAACCCTGGCTTTACGTCTAATAAGCCAACACACTACCTACTAGACTACGGCGACTTCTAGAGGTATCAATCATATTTTCTATAATAAGACTGAATTTTGTATAACTTCCTCAATTTCTTCGAGCTTATTCCCCTGAGATGAGTTATGTCTGGTATAGTATTCCCTATCGAGGTGTTTGCCATTTAAGAATGATTGCCATTTAAGAAGGTCAAGGGAATGCTAGCAAAAATAGCGCATACATATCGGCCAATAGCCACTTGTTGTTCTCTATCTATTCAAATGTATCAAACATATTGTCTACATATACAGGATACAATATTCCTTAACCTCTCCCAGTCCACTACACTTATTGTTGTATAGTAACCTTTTTAAAATATTAGTATCTCGAGCTTATGAAAATGGTAATGATATGTGTCCTCTCCGAATTTATTGCATTCATTGCCTAGCTCGATGTACATTTAAGAGTAAGGGTAAGGGTTAGTCGTCCTTATTTGGTCTGAAGTATTCACGTCCTTATTTCTGATCGCAACATATTGATTACATACCCATATAATACATATTATGCCATGTATGGAGTAATTTTTAATTGCATTCTTACAGTCCTGGACAGTTCTTGATGCTCATTGCCCTACTTGTCATTCGGTTATAAGTGAAGATATTTAAATGCCTATGTGCCAAGTCTGCCAAATTATCGTAGACCCTAATTACGAGTATACATTCTTTGATTGTACCGCTTGAAAAATCCAATTGTGGTGCTGTTTGCTATTTACTTGTTAAATATTATTTCTCATCTCTATTTGTTGGAGGCTATACCGTATGTAGTTTCTCCGTTACCTCTAATATTGGTATACTTTTTCCAGTTATTCAATCAACTAAATTGAGTGTAATTCCAAATTCTCATCAAGTGTCATCTTTACTGTCATCTGCCCAACATGGCTTTCGAAGAAGTTGCTCAACGATTACAAATATTTTACAATTAACAACTTTAGTCAA
Organism: Sarcophaga caerulescens; assembly: GCA_927399465.1. Classification (NCBI taxonomy): domain Eukaryota; kingdom Metazoa; phylum Arthropoda; class Insecta; order Diptera; family Sarcophagidae; genus Sarcophaga; species Sarcophaga caerulescens. The sequence goes on along the minus strand of OV656872.1, from coordinate 50,469,404 downwards.
TCGTGGATTTATTCATCAGAAGCAAACAGATGTCATATACACTGATTTCAGTAATGCCTTCGATAAGGTTAATCATAAACTTCTGATAAAAAAAACTTGGACTAATGGGTTTTACACCAAATTGTCTTCTCTGGATCTACTCGTACTTAACAAATAGAAGGCAGACAGTATGCTTTAAGGGTCTTACTTCTAAACCAATTGCTGTTCTATCTTGTGTACCTCAGGGAAGCCATCTTGGTCCACTACTGTTTTCTCTTTTTATAAACGACTTGCCAAATATTATAAAATACTCTAATGTTCTAATGTACGCCGATGATGTGAAAATATTTTTGAGCTATAATGATTGTGCTGATCATATTTTTCTACAACACGACTTGGATGCCTTTGGTTCTTGGTGCAGGCTTAATCTCATGGAGTTAAACCCAAAAAAATGCAATTATATGTGCTTTTCTCGTCGTAAACATATGAATGTCACATATGTTCTAAATGGATATTCCCTAAATAAATTGGAAAATTTCTCCGACCTTGGAATTCTACTTGATACCAAATTAAATTTTACCCAGCACATCTCATTTACTATTAATAAGGCACGTGCAGTCTTTGGTTTTATAAAACGTTGGGCGAAAGAATTTAAAGATCCATATATAACGAAACAGCTTTTTACCAGTCTTGTGAGGCCCATTCTGGAATATGGTTCCATTATTTGGGACCCTATGTATAGGGTTCATACTGACAACATTGAATCCGTGCAGAAACAGTTTCTGTTATTTTGTCTTCGGAGCCTGCAATTTGATCCTTTCAACTTTGCAACAACTCTTAAAAGCCGTAGATCTATGTTAAATGTAACGTTTGTCTTAAACTTGATAAAAGGAAATGTATGTTCTGAATTTTTAATTAATAATATATCTTTTAATGTTCTGTCTCGTCCTACACGTTATTTCTGTCCTCTTTCCGTTAATGTTTATAGGACAAATTATGCCAAGTCTGATCCGCTAATGAGAATTTGTACTGAATTTAATAAACTTTATTCTTACATTGACTTTTCTGTAAATGTCAATACTATTAAATGTAATTTAATTTCTTATTTATATAATAATTATTGATTTGTATTTGTCTAGTCTGTAAGGATATTATATCTATAGACTTTATTAAATAAATAAATAAATACCATGTTGAATATTGCCTTTCAGAGCTGGACTCTACTGACTGTAATCGAGACAAGCATTTCCAGCACAAATACATATGTCCAGTGGAGTCAATGGGTTGTATTGCTATGTTTAAAAAACACGTAAATTGAGTCCGATTCTTCGATTTTGGACCGTACTTTGCTCCATTCCGTAATGTTATGATTTTCATCAATTATACCGCCTGCTCATACAATTATGAATATGTAAGTGTGCTGGATTCTCGCTGCTCTTCACACCAAATTCAGCAATTATAATTATTGACGTACAGCATTGTCGCTGAAGTTAATGTATCAATTGAAAATGATAAAATATCACGTCTTCTTTTTGGCATCAACTAGTTCATCATTTTGTCTCCTTTAATACATGCCATCCATTTGATAATAATAATATGTATGTTTTATACTTATGGCATATGAAATAAAAATGTATGTTTGGCTGTTTATGGTTGCTCTCTTTTCATAAGTTTATCATATACTCCACTCATCGTAGTCATTCGTACGTTATAGTCATGTATGAAGGCCATGTTTTTCTGCACGTCTTAACACACGACTCGGAATTCATAAAAAAAGCCCCAAAAGAAAATTATATTTTATCGTTTCGAATTTACATTTTCTGCTGATTAGAGTATTTAAAAATAACAATTCGAAACCGGTTTTTTAAATAACCGATAAGTTTTAATATTTTTTGAATTTTTCAATCGGTCAGACATAAAATTTGTATACTTTTTTGGAAGGCGTAAAAATTCTTAATTAAAGAAATATTTTTTTTTTCATATTTGAAAAACTTTTTATGGACGAAGAAATTTTGTAAACTATATATACATTTTTTTTTTTTTTTTTTTTTTTTTCTCTTAAATTTTCATTTATTAATATTACAACTAGTTATTATAACTAACAAGTAATTTACTTCAAACAATTAAACATAAACTTTAATAATTAAATAAACATAAACTTTAACAATTAAATAAACATGAACTTTAACAATTAAATAAATATAAACTTTAAAATTATATATTTATGATGATATGATATCATCAAGCCAAAAGAGAGCTTCTAATTAGGTCGGATGGCTTCCTTCTTTTAAGTCTGCGCTCCAAACCAATGGGATCAGCAAGAGATGATGCTTCTGTATTTACGTGGTCTCTGAGTCGGATGTAATGTTTTGTCGCAATGCTTTCAATCTCTTTTCTAACAGTATTTACTCCAAGGTCACGATGTAAATCACTTGTGCGTATATACCATGGTGCGTTTACGATGCATCTGAGTACTTTGTTCTGAAAACGTTGAATAATAGTTATATTTTTTTCGCTTGTGCAACCCCACAATTGTGCTCCATAAGTCCATATAGGTTTTAATATTTGATTATATATTAACAATTTATTTTCGACAGACAGTTTAGATTTCCTCGCTAATAGCCATTTTAGCTTCTTCCATTTAAGTTGTAGTTCAATAATTTTTATTTTAACATGCTCGTTCCAACGTAACTTCGCATCCAGTGTCATACCAAGATATTTTGCCGTATTTGCGTACGGTATTTGTATACCATCCATAAATATAGGGATACCTAGAGTTGATTTATTTGTAAAGTCAACATGTGTTGACTTAGAACTGTTCAATTTTATGCACCATTTTCTAGTCCATTCTAAGACCGAGGTAAGTGCGTTTTGTAGCTTGTGTTTCGCCTCAATTTCAGTTCTGGCAACTGACAAAATTGCCGTGTCATCGGCAAATGTAGCCATAGTCGTTCCAGCAACTTCAGGTATATCACTGGTATATAAAACATACAAAAGTGGACCCAGAATGCTTCCTTGTGGTACACCTGCTTGTATTTCCCTCAATTGGGAATATTCATTCTCATATTTAACGCGAAACAACCTATTCTTCAGGTACGATTTAAATAAAGTACAGTACGCCCTTGGCAACTGTGTGCTTAGTTTAGTGAGTAAACCCGTATGACTGACTTTGTCGAATGCTTGTGAAACGTCCAAGAATACAGCGGTACAAACATTTTTTTCCTCTAAAGCTCTTTCTATTACATCAGTAATGCGATGAACCTGGTCAATTGTTGAATGCGCATTTCTAAAACCAAATTGATGTTTTGGAACTAAATTCCTTTGTTCAATTATTCGTTTGATGCGAACTTGTAATATTCTCTCATATAATTTCGATAAGATGGGTAGAAGCGAAATTGGTCTATATGATTTAACTTCAGTTGGAGGTTTTCCAGGTTTTGGTATCATTACTACTTCGGCGACTTTCCAAAACGATGGTACATAAAGCAGTCTAAATGAAGCATTGAAAATTTGGGTTAGTTTTAGGATTATGTTATTCGGTAGATGTCTAAGAACTTCAGTTGTTATTAAATCGAATCCAGGACATTTCTTTAATTTTAGATTAAGATGGATTTGTTCAAAAACTTCAATTGGTGTTACTTCAGGTATTGCGTAATCATCTCGACCATTAAGACTACTGACTTCCTGCGTAATAGATGGTGGATCGGTATCAAGAGAGAACACACCAGCAAGATAGCTAGAAAACAATTCTGCCTTTTGGCTATTCGTTTTGGCCCAATTTCCGTCTGCCATGTGAATGGGAGGAATTTGTGTTGTGGGTCTATTTAAGTTTTTTGTTGCTTTCCACAATGAGTAGTCTGATGTTTTTTCGTTACTCAACCTTTGCAAATAGTTATTGAAACGTGAGTTCTTATACTTTTTGATTTCTAAGCTAAGTTCGTATGTCATTCTATTAAGCCTTGCCTTGTCAGCTGGAAATCTAGATCGCTGCCATATCTTTCTCAACCTTCTTTTATTTTTTATCATCTCCCTTATATAAGCAGGGTATGAAACAACGTGTTGTCTATCAGGAGGGTTCGGGGTACTTTCCCACGCAGTACTTTGAATTAGGTTTGTAACAAACTCAACGTCTTCCTCAATTTCATCAGTTGTTTCTGGTTCATTAGGGGGTATGTTCGAATTTTGCAGCACAGTCTGAAAATATTGCCAATCAGTAAATTTATTAGCCAAAAAAGGAGATTTTGTCCTATGGATAGCCTTTTCATAAACAGTCATATATATTGGCGAATGGTCAGAATTAAGATCAAATCCATTTTCCAACTTGATACACGACTTTGATATCTTATTTATTATAAAGAAATCTATAAGATCAGGTGTTTTACTACTGTCTGTTGGCCAATACGTTGGGTTACCCGTTGACACAACTTCACATCCGGTTTCCAAAATTGCCTTATATAATTCCTTTCCCTTAGGAGTGTTCAAACGGGATCCCCAGTAAGTATTTTTAGCATTAAAGTCTCCACCCATGATGAACCTCGAATCATGTTTTGCAATAAGATTTTTATAATCAATTGACTTAATTGAGTGACGCGGAGGGCTGTATACTGACGTTATCAGCAGTTTCTGTGAGTTTGTTGTTACTCGAACCGTGGTTGCTTGAAATTCTTCAGTGCTTAGTTTTTCTTCTTCATAATGTCTTATGTTTTTCCTTATTATAACCGCACTTCCTCCTCTAGCTGTATTTTGGGGATGAATTGTATGATATACTTCATAATTTCTGAATCTTATAAAAGATTCTCTAGTAAAATGGGTTTCAGAGATAAGGCACACATCAATTTTTTCGTTATTCAGAACTACTTCTAGCTCTCTTTGATTCTTCATTAGGCCATTAGAATTCCATAACATAATTTTTAACTCCATTTAAATTTTAATCTTGTTGCGTTATCTGTTCCAGAACATTTAAACGATATTCTATAATTTTGAAAAACTCTTCCTGTTTACTTAATTTACTTAAAATTTGTGACAACGCTCCGATACTTGTCGAAGCATTATTTCGATTTTTCAGAACAGATGCATAAGACAAGTGTTGATCTACTCTGTTCTGTTGACCAGTTTGTTTAAATGGATTGTTCAATGCTCTCAAGTTTTGTAGTCCTCTACTTTTATTTGCTTGTTGGTCGTTACCATCAATTAACCGATTCGAATTAAAATTTTCATACATTTCCCCACTTGGTGTAGTACGGGATTTCAAATTATTATTTCGCCGTTTTTGAAGCTCCTTAGCTACAATGCAACCCCGATATGTTGCTGGGTGTGGACCATCGCAATTGGAACATTTCGGTTGACTAATTTCGCGATTACATTCAAGGGTACTATGTTTTCCAGCACATTTGACACAACGCGGTTGTTTATTGCAATAATTCTTCGTATGTCCAAACGATTGACAATTTCTACATTGTGGGACTAATCTTTGTTGCTTCACTGGTTCCACTTGTACAATTGTATTAAGAATATGTTTTATACCGTATATTTTTTTGACATCTTCTGTGGATTCAAATGATACTCTGAACATATTCAGAGGTTCTTTTGATTTCCATTGAAGTTTATTTACAGCATCAATGGCCTTAAGCCCCTGCGATCGCAAGTCGGCAACAATCGTATCAGATGTACTCGAATAATGCAAATTCTTGATCATAACTTTTATTGGTCTTGTCTGTTTGTTTTCAAAACTGTACCAATCAATTTTATCCGAATTTAATGACCTTGTAATGTTCCTATAATCATCTAAATGGAAAGTACTTATCTTATATGATCCCTTTGTTAACAATTTTATCAGGAATTTGTTATTTATTTTCCTGCTCAAATAGCTATGAAACTCCTGGAAATTGTCCACATTTGAAACCACAATTGGAGGTGGTCTTAGTTCCATATTTTCTTTATCATTTTTAGGAGTGTTTCGAACTTTGTTGCCTTGAGGTGTACCACGACTTTCGAAAGATACAGTTGTACGTTGTGTTTTTGTTTGTTGATGTAAATTAACATCTCCATCTGTCCGTTTGATATTAACTCCAGAGCATTCAGGTGATGATTCAGCTTTCCTTTTTTTAGTTTGCTTTTTCTTCTTGTTCTTCTGAAGTATCCAATCTGTTTCTCTGATAAGTTCTTCTTCATCTGTTTCGAAGGCAATATCATTTTGATTTGGGGCGGATTTTTCTGTACCTGAGTTAATATTCTCAGAATTATTTTCTAAAATTGTTCGCAGTTTTATGTTTTCCTCTTGCAATTGTATACAAACTTGTTCTAATTGCTTGACACGTTGAATTAACTCACTGTTGCTCTTTTCCAACTCTTTCACCTTGGTAATTCTGAAAGTGCTCAGGCTGTTGCGAGGTGTATCGCCTTTATCCTGATCTATCGTCTCCATTGCCTATTGGGTAATTTATGTTGTGGTGAATTAGCTGAACAATAAATGTTTAGCTAAGACAACCACCACCCAACTGAACGTACGTTTTAAATTGCAATTCACCAGGAACTGTTAATTGCCAGTACTTTGCTGGAGTAACACAGCTGATGTTTGTTTACTTACTGTTTGTTTTATTGTCCTATTCTTGCAATTTGAGTGCAAATTATAAATTATTAAAAAATTACAAAAAAATAATTAAATTTTCAAATTTTCGAACACAAATTGTGGGGATAAACACGCGCAAATCGTATTACCTCCAAGAGGCATCGAAACGCACACATTCAATATATAGTTTTTATGTTTTAAGTTAGGATTTACACCGTATTTCCACTGTTTTGCGATGATATCTACAGAGCACCACGAAAACACGTCCATACGATAGGTAAGCTTCTCTCAATCAATGTATACAGTGTTGATCAAAAGTTACTGAACCAGTTTACTGTGCCAATACGTTGCAGTAACTGAAACGAATCAGTTAAAAATTGGTGTACTTTAAATCAATTCAACTGTTTTTCACTGTCATTGTTTAAAACTAAAAACTTATCGTACAACTTGAAATTGGAAAGCAAAAACTAAATTTGCCATTTATTGCTTGATTATCGATAACAACCAGCACTTTGACTGATAGCAACAATCCTCTGTTACTTTTGAAAGCTTTTTACTGATATTTTTTTAGATTGAAAGTTGTGTGACCTATTTTAAGAGCTTCGTGGCAGATTAGGTTATCTTATTAGGGTCCTATAAAGTCCTTTTGGTACGTATTCCATCATATAACTACTCTTGGCTTGCATCAGTCATTCCGTTTGCTTTATGAAGGTATAGACTCTTCCAAATGAAGACAAGGTGAGTTCTTTCAGGTTTTCAAGTACGGCATAACAAAGATCATTCCATACTCCTTCTCTTCATTACAGTTTCTGCAGAAGTCTATAAGGTACCTGAGATGTACTCCATTCAGCTTCATAGCGCTTCAAATCTATCTGATATCTCAACAAATTCTAGGTTAATTGTTCCCTGCAGATGAATAGAAAATTTGGCAGAGCATTTAATTGTTCGCTACAGAGGAATACGAATTTTCTGTTGTATCAGCCTGCATCAGGTTTGTTCTTACTTTTAATGTACCCATGTCTAGTTCATAGCCGTTCGGTATTCTTTGAGAATCTTAGAGTTGATGTACACACTATCTAGGAATCGAATTAGCATTCTACTGTCGGTAAGTATGAGCATATCTACATGCGATATACTCTGTGACAGGGTTCGGAATGGGTATTTGAATGACTTTCACTAGGAAATGTAAGTGATTCTCATTATGGAGTCGAATCGGTTTTCTTGTTGCAAAACCATGGTCATTCATTCAATATATACGATTTTGGTAGACGATTTCCACTTGCGATGGAACTTTAGGTTTAGTTTAACGACATTCTTTTAAGACCTTTATTCTTTCAATATTCCATTTGAAACCGGTTTTCTTTTAAACCGTTCTGAATACTCTAAACTTCTTATTGCTTGTGAGTCTATTTATGTTTTTGTTGTTGTTTTTTTGTATAAAGTTGTTACAATTTAAAATAATTTTATTTTTAACAGAAGAAGTCGTACATAAATATCATTGAAGAAATAAATCACAACTTTTGAATTGAGATAAAATGTTGCATTTACGTTTTGAAAATTTTTAATTGAAATTGATGAAAAAAGAAACAAAAAAAATCAAAAAAAAAAAATTAATTCCTTATAAATGTACATATAGACTTACATAATATATATGTACGTACAAATACACATACATGGAAAGAGTATTGTGAAACATGAAATATATGTGTATATAGGTATATTTTATTATACTTTTCAAAGAAATAGGAAAATGAAGTATAATATACACTGCAATAAATTATTTTTCTAACAACAAAAAAAAATGAACAATAATAAAAAAATATGAGAATCTTGAGTTGAATATAAAATATTTTATACAGAGACTGTGTGAGAGAGAGAGACGGAGTGTAGAAATCCAAGCTATACATGATCATCAGGTTTATGAATTTATAAAATTAAAGCCAATAGTTATCCTTTTTGGGACATTACTTATCCTTGCTTCTCAGCGAATATCATAGCATGCTTAGGAAAACAACAGAGTTTTTCATCTCAACATCCAATATAGGTGTCTTCACAGACGGAATCGTTTCTAGGCAACCACAGATGAAACTACAATCATCTTGGAACTTGTTACTATACACCGGTCTGTAGATGGCTGGAAATATGATTTATAGCCTCACTTTTGTACCAGACATTATTCCACTCTACATTTTCTATTAAAAGTTACTTACTTAATTGGTGATTACAATACTTTAGCCAAGATTACGAGCTAGCTTCTCACACCAATTATGTTGTGTGTTTTCATTTTATACATGAGTGGCGGAACATAGAGTTTAATGCTGACTGCGAACGAAAAATTTGGGAAAATTTTCATGGCAATTTCATTTATTCCCATGCCAGGAGAGTGCCAAAAAGAAGTCGTTGAAGACAATATTTTTCTTCGTAATTCGTCTTCAAAGATGAGGCTTACTTAGGATCGATTTTTATGATAGAAAAGCCTTTCTGTGAATAGAAATTTATTCGAAATTATCGGAATCCAGCCAATTTTCTAGATATCGATAAAAAAAAATCTAATTGGAAATGGAATAAAATAATTTGTGACTAATTGTGCAACTGTAGTCGCCGTAGTCTGGTAGATAGTGTGTTGGCTTATTAGACGTGAGGTCAGGGTTCACACCCCAGGTCAGACATGTCCAACAAAGCGAAATATGAAAAAATATTTCTTCGTTCGCTTCCTCTCAGTAGATTTCTGGCAAAAACTCTGAGAATAAATAAAATTGCCATGAAAAGTTTCTCAAGAATCTGACGTTCGGATTACGACCTAGTTTCTTAGTTTTCCCTCCATTCATGTGTATAATTAGCACACACATTATAAATGGTGTGGCAAAGTACGATGTAATTCTGACGGAAGAGTTGTAATGACCAGTTACATATGTATGTATGTTATCTATTTGATTATCCCCTTAGTAAGGTGGTCTCTAAGGATGTTAACCAGCTTTATAATAATAATATGATCTGTGTTTCATGTCCTTGCCGATTGTATAACGAAATATCTCAGACTGAAATAGAGGAAATTTTTGTTAAAATCGTAGTACTTGTCAGCCTTCAAAGTCATATCCGTATATGGCTGATTCGCTGCTTGGGAATGTATTACAAAAAGAATTTGTTCTTTGGCTTACTACTTGTAGATCACTCTAGCTACACAATTTTGTTCTGCCATTTAGAACCGTCTCAAAAAATTAAAATCCTTGATTAAAATATTATACTGGTGCTATATCTTTTGAGTCCTGAATCAAGCATCTTCTTTATTCGCTGTCAACTAACATGTTGCACCACGTTTAATAGCGGATGATTTTTAAAATCGTTTGTATTGTGAAATATATATATATTTGGGGCAGATAACTAATGTTTACGATTTAAATTATAAAGATTATTTTATATTAATTTTGCCATGTACTTTACTTACAACCACTTAGTCGGGATTATAACCTAGCTTTTTACAGCACTCATGATGATGATAGGTTAGAGATCATAAGTGTTGCACGAATTGTTTGGCCGTTTCCCATAAATCAAAAGGATGCCATAGCTCTAACGTTTGCTATATTTGCAAACAAAAACATCATTCGCTACTTCACCGTAGCGAATCTTCTACCCGGGAGAGACCGAGAGCTGAAACTAGCCCCGTTAACCCATTTTCTCCAGATCGCTCTTTTGAAATCCCCCGGCCTCCTGCACAGAAGCGAAATGAAGTGGATAATTGTCCATCGATATCCTCTAATACCCGTTCTTTCCAGAATTTCGCCACCCGTCTACAGTCCACCCCGTCTTCAACAGTTCTATTAGGAACTGCCCAAGTGAATATCGAATTGAATCATGTCATGTTTTCTGCGAGAGCTCTGATAGACCCAGCGTCTCAAGCTACTTTCATCTCTCAAAAATTGCAACGGAAGCTAAATCTTCCAACCCGTTCGGCACCTGCTGCCACTATTGTGGGCCTTAATGGTGCAGTGGTAGCAAACTCTAGAAAAGTTTGTAATGTTTCGTTACGGTCTCCCATTGATCCATCGTTTAATTTGACTACAGAGGCATATGTTGTTGAAAATCTCACTGGTCAATTGCCCACATGCTCGTTAGCAAAGTATGCTGATTTTGATGCACCCGATCTCCCGTTAACAGACTTTAAATATGCCCATATGGATTTGCTATTGGGTGGAGATGTATACCCCCAGATAATGCTTTCCGGATTTCAAAAGGCTCACAAAGACCCTTTGATCGCCCAACAAACCGTTTTCGGTTGGGTTGTGACTGGGAAAATACCTCAGTCAAATTCGTTTCCTTTTAAGCCTGATTTGAGTTTTGGTCCTTCTCGTTCGTTTGCTCAAAATGTGAGATCCGATTGCTACAGAGCCCCAAGATTAAAACCTAACACGAGAAAGTTATTGGGGAATACCCTTCCCTAGACCACGCGCGGACCATGACTCTATTTTATTCTTCCCCTAACCAAGTCATTCTTACCCTATCCTGTCGTTTTAAGTCCCAACACTTATCTTTTCTCTTAAGCATCAACTAGATTCCGAATTTTTGAAATTGTCAGACGCCAGCACTGCTAAAACTCTGGGTTTCCGTTGGAATGCGAGCATTGATACATCTTGCTTCAAGCCAGCTCCAACGCCCTATTTCTCTATAGTCACAAAGAGTTCTGTCTTGCCTCAAATAGCCAAGGCTATTTGACCCCGTTGGGTGAGTGGCACCTAAAATTGTGGTTGCTTTGATTGTTATGCAACAAATATGTAAAGGCAGAACAAATTGGGACGAATCTTTGGAACCCATGACGTTTAACAGATGGCTTGAGTTTGTCGATGATTACTCGTACATCGACAGGATTAACATCCCCCGTTTGGTTAAATTAACCCTCAGTATGAAGTTTAGCTTCATGCATTTTATGATGCTTCTGAGAAAGCATATGCTGCCATTCTGTATAGTAGAGTCCTAACCCCGTCTGGTGAATTTGTCACCCACTTGCTCGCAGCCAAAGCAAAGTTGTGCCTGTAGAAGTGCAAACTTTACCCCGTTTAGAGCTCTGCTGTGCAACTCTATTGGCAAAAAATGGTATTTTCACTTCGTAAGGAGCTGAATCTTACCTTTGTGGGACAGATTCGACTATCGTTCTGTTCTGGTTTCTAAAACCCCCGTGCCATTGGCCAACTTTTGCGGCAAATCGAGTATCGTTTATCGTGGACCAGGTAGGCACTGACAATTGGAATCACATGGAATCTCCAGGAAACCTGTCAAGATTTTGTTGTCATTCGTTACGACCATTTACCCTTAACGATCAAAAATTTGGTCTAATCCAACGGATTTATTTCGTCCCTAATTCGAAGTGCAAAGTGGCCGGAATTCGAACTGCCAATGGCGTTCTAATACGGCCAAGTGTGAAGCCCGTGCGGCTTTCTAATCCAGAGCATTATTAATTCGTTCTTTCGTTTCCTGTTGTGTGTCTGTCGTTTTATTTACAGAGAACCTAATACCCCGTAGGCTAATTGTCGAACGCCTAAGAGACAACTACCTCGAAACAAACTGGCAACAACAAGTATCCTGCTCACCCAGAACGGAAGAAGCCGAGCGCAACCCACAACCAAGCTCTTATGTTCAGTGCCACGTAGAAACTATCTTTTGACATTATATCATTGTACACGTTTATGCTCAATATTGTAATATTAACCTATATATATATATATCTATATACCCTGAAGTGTAATTTTTTGATCTCTGGCCAGGTGGCTTCTCGGTCCTCTTGTTGCAATGTTGCAAGGGGGGCGGGATGTTCACGCTGGCCACCCTACTTTATGTTTAGATATAAGTTTATTTTAAGTGTACAAACCACCCCTGTGTTAATATGAATTATTGTGAATTATAAAGATAGAAAGAAAAGAAATAAAGAAAGAATTGATCTCGCATTACCCGATCAACCCCCCAACCCGAAGGTATGTTTTATTTGTGAAACATTTATATAGATGTTTTATTAATACCCTTTGTATTTTTTAGTGGCTCAACTACAATATTTTATTTTGGTTCTCTACCCCTATTCCCCCCGAAACACATACATCAATTTTGATGTCACACATGTCACGAATCTTTTTCATGTTGAGAAGCCAAATATAAAAATAATCACCGTATTTGAGATTTTCATTTTAAAATTGTTGTCCTTATATGCCGTTTAGCACACTTCACTTGTGAATAAAAGCCAAATCAGAATTGTAAAGTCCTAACCCATCAGATATTCTCCCATTTTTTCTTTGCAATATTAAATGTAAATCTAAATTTTAGTACAATTAAAAAGAGTAGAAAGAACATTTTTTTTAATTGTTTAATTTCACTTCCTGCTGCTGGTCTTGTTCTTTCATTGTAAACTATTATGCTTAACACAAGATAATGAAAACGAATTACAATTGTTGAAAATGCATTAAAGATAATATCTTTATATTTTCGTTCTTTTGTAAAAATTTTTTTTAATTTTTTTCTTTTGTTGTTTTACTTAAGTTTTGCACACATCAACATCATTGTGATGGGTTAGGCTGAATGGCTTGGGTATTTAAGTTGTTATCAACCATGTAATCATTTCGTTTTCTGTTTTTTTTCTGTTGTTGTGTAGTGAACGTTGCCTACAATGTAGATGATACCCAGAGACAAGAGATACAACCACCACTTTGTGGCAAAGTAAGCAATTGGCTAATTACTGTGCAAACTTTACGAAATTGTTGCTTGACCGAAAAATTTAATTGAATTTGCTTCACTGAACCTGATCTTATTCCTTCTCTGTGTTATATTTCTCCTCTCTATTGAATACAAAACAAGTATAAAGACAGTGAAAAACCGTCTGGGGTGGTTATATGGAGTTTCTTTACAGACTCTGTGGTAGAGAGAGAGAGCGAGTGGAACTTAGACATTTTGTAACTGAATTTAAGGTCAGTCAACCCCTTCTTAATTGCCTGAATGTTTTTCTCTTATTTGATGAGTAAGAGGGTGCATGCTTTTGTAAAACATTTTCCGTTTTCCTTTTTATTTCATTTCTAATTGTGGTTGATGAAAGACATCAATGCGAAACAAAACATCATTTGCTGCTCGAATATTTTTTTGTGTGTCTGTTTGAGGTTTTTTTTTTGTATAGTTTTGTATGGCGTCATACACTTTGAAGCATTATTTCAAACACTCTCAACGTTCTAATGTCATTTTGTTTATCATTTCCGATTTCCGTTTTGTGTTGAGAAAAAAAATATTTTTGTTGTTACTTTTTGTCCTTTCCGGGCTTTCAATCTTTCCCTTAAAGGGCTTATATGACTGACTAACTGTGTGACTGAGTGACTGGTTGGTTGTATGTATGGCTTGCTTATTATTGTTCGCATTTCGTTTCATTTGATGATGTCTCGCAAGTGTCTCATTTAGAATTTGAAAAAAAAAAAATATTTTTTTCCTCTGTCATTTGCTCGAATACGTTATGGGAAAATGAGGAACAGAAGGATTTTTCAGAGGATAGCGATAGAAGCCAATTTTATCCTGCACACATCTGACGGGATGTTGGTTTTTAGTGTCTTCATCCATCTATTGCCTAAAAATGTGTATGTATGTGTGTTGTAGCAGCAATAATGTTCTTACCACAGTGTCCAAATACTGGGTGTATAAAACACAAAAATGCGTATTGATTTTGACCAAGGTCTGGAGTTTATAGCTATTGAAAACTACTGCTCATTTGACAAACAGAACAATTCGAATACCCTATTTTGAAGCATAACCCAGTAAAACTACTCTCCGTCGAAAAGAACTTCCCCACCACTGTTTTCTTTTTAATGGGCGTAACAATATGTGACTAATCACTGTCAGGTCGAAATATTACAGTTTAATGTCTCATTACACATATCTAATATAATTTTATTTTCCAATGCTTTCGTCAACTAAGTCAGCTGTGTTCGATTGTCTTGATTTCAAGAGCTTACTATTCTGCTCTCAGGGATATTCGACCTAAGCATTGACATTGATGGTTGGTTGGTCTGGTTTAGTAGACGATTTTTTGGACATTAAGTTGTCGTAGTCAAGTGTGTAGTATGTAGGCTTATTAGAAGTGAGGCCGCGGATCAAACCTCAGGTCAGATATCACCAATACAGAACGAAATATAAAAAAATATTTCTTCGGCTACTTCCTCTCAGTAGATTCGGCTACTACCTCTCTGAGAGTCAATAAAATGTGCCATGAAAAGCTTCTCAAAAATCTGTCGTTCGGAGTCGACTTTAAACTGTAAGAAAAAATTAGCACACACAACATAAGTGGCATCAGAAGCTAGGTTGTAATCCTGACTGTATGTTGTCGTAACGCACAAAGTTCTTATCTCTTTATTATTCGGAGCAAAAATGATTTAGTTTTGTGTTACTCAAGCATTAATTTTAAACGTTTGTTTGGTTTCAACTTGTGTGGGAATTATTATTCTTGCTTTTGGGAAAATTCTACTGCTTGGAATAATATTGTAATCATACATACACATATAATTGGTCATTACAACGGTTCAGTCAAGATTACAACTTATCTTCTCCCATCACTTATGTGGTGTGTGTTCATTTTATATGAGAGTGGCGTGACCTACAGTTTAAAGTCGACTCCAAACGATTTTTGAGAGTGTTTGCCAGAAATCTGCTGAGGGGCAGTCTCCGAAGATATAAGGGTGCCTGCGAAATAACTTAATTTTTATATTTGGTTTTGTTCGAGATGTCTGACCTGTGGTTTGAACCGTCTAAGCCTATTAGACTACGGCTGTATTCATTCTATTCAGAGCTACATAAACGTCTCCGTTTCTTCTTCTCATTGTAGAAATCGATGGAACATAATTGGCATATGTTTTGCTGAAACAGAGCCTACACCAACCTTCTGCAAATGGGGTTTCGGGAGCTACGAATTATACATCTTCCCAGTAAAATATCAACTTTGTTGGCAAAAGAAAAAAAATTTCAATAAAAATTATAAAAGACACCCCATCCACATTTTATAATGCATACACCCAATAATTTCTGAGGACACAATTGTGCAATTGTGTTGTTGCTAATGATTACAATCACTTTTTTCTCCCCTACTCTTTTGACTTTTTTAAATTCTTTTTTTTTTTGTGGATTTTTTTTCTTTAATGTGAATATTTTTCGTTTTGTACACAATTTTTTTCTATGTAATTACATTTTAAGCATCACTTCTTGTTGTTTTTTTTTCTTTATTTTCTTTTGTTTTGCTTTCATTTTATCATTAACTATCTATTTTCTATGCTCTTATTTGGCCACAATGTCCATTTCTTTTTTTTGCAGTAAAGTCAGTGCCTGGTTGTATGCGTTCCGTTCACATCATATCGGGCATCTTTCAATCTAGAAATTCATTTCTATGATTCCTTTTTTTATTTCATCTTCTTCTCTTCGTTTCCAACATTTATTTAAGTGTTAATCTCTTTTGTACGGTTGGTTTTACATCTTTGTACAGAATTGCACAAATAACCAGTTGGAGAGCAAACATTTTATATGAAATTCCGTTGGAAGCAAGAGAAAAAAATGATGATGTTTGAAAAAGAAACGTTGTAATGAGCAGCATACCATTTCAAATTAGTTGTTACATTAAAGCCTTTAATTTATTTTTTCATCTTTTTTTTTCTGTTTGAAGTCTTTTAAAATTTTACAATTGCAGTGAAAAGAATTTCTTTTTTAATTTGCAAAAAGTCCTTTAGTCATGCCGAATTATAAGGATTTATTCTGTTTATTTTTAGTAGATTTTAAATGGTTTTTCAAGTGAAGCAAAGGATTAAGGAAAACAAGAATTTAATCACGATTCAAAGAAAATAATTAAATGATGATATAAATAATGATGATTTAAAATTATTTTAAAAACATAACTTAATCTATATGAAGATCATCGTTACTGCCTAACTTGGAGATTGTCTTATCCGCTAGCAACTTCAAGGCAAAAATGAAAGACCCAAAATGGAATTTGTGGCGTTAAAACTAAAGGGAAATTGTCAGATCTAAAGATAAGCAAAAAAGTTGAAGAAGAACTAACGCAGTCCTTCGACTACTAAACAGTTAAGAACTTCATGAAGGAAAGTTTTACTCAGAAACCTAACACCTGTCCCTTATTCACCTTTTATGCGAGTGCCCTGCACTTCGGAACATTGGTTTTTGCGTGACAGAACGTTTAAACATTTGGGAACTGGACGGTTTCATTCGGAGCTCAGGGTGCTTCAAACCCATCACCAATGGATAATGACAAGGGGACTTACCTCAGACTGCGTGTGAACTAAACTATGAACAGCAAGCCACCCACTAAACTAACCTACGCGAATACCTTAGCGAAGAAAGATAAAACAACTTTTCCTGCATATATTTTAGTTGATGTTGTATAGTTGGCATTTGTCGGATACCAGTTGGTTGCTGAGTTTGAATAAATCTCATAATAGGCCGATAGGCTTATTCCTAGTAGGGCGCTTGTATACAGAATTCACTACTATCAGGATGTGTAGTGGGTATAGTAATCTAACATGCTTTGCATGATATATAATGCTGATATAAATATACGACATTAACGCAATTGGTATGGAATACCTTTTGTTTGAAATGCTGTCCAACTTAAAAATGTATGAATACACTCGAATGCTTGCTCAGAGTTCACAATTAGAATATACATTCGTATCCCATTTCATTTGCTGAATGATAGTTTTAAGGGTGTTATTTGGTCCCGACAAGTACAATTCAAAAAAGTTACTCATCTAAGATAGCCAACCTAATCTTTATATGACCACTTTTCAGTGGTTATTTAAAATATTTATTTATGTTCATTCAATACGACTATATTTTATTTATAACACAAGAACAGAAAAGTAAATTCTTACAAAATTGTTCATATTATAACATAAACATTTATTGTCAGGCATTTCTCTTTTAAAATCATATTAAAAGTTTCCAATTTCTTACCAAAAAGGTCTGCTTTTAATTAAGACTAAAGAAAAGCAAGAAGAAACGAAAGAAAGGAGCAAATAGATCATCATTGATCTAATAAAATAAGAAGACCATTTAATGTGTATAAATTTAACAAAATGTTTCCCTTTTCAGTTTTCACGATTTTCGGCATAAGAAATTTCCCAGCAACGAAACCAACAATTTCATTTTAGCAAATAAAACCCAACTTGAGATACTCGAAGCATAAATTTATGCGTTTTTCCCAAGAAATAAACAATTTTTATATCCCACACATTTAGAAATATTGAGGGTATATTAAGTTTAGGTTTACACTTGTAACAGGTTAGGCAAGAATAACAATCGTAAAAATAAGTTTAATTTTCATCAAATGATATGAATTACCGTGAAAAAGCCTCTTTAATTTGAAGTTTGGTGTCAATATTAAACGTTGATCCCACTATTCACCGATACAATTAATACATGCAGTATGGGTAGTGCGAGAATCTTAGTCGTAAACCTGACTACATGGTTGTAGACCTTGAAATTCTGTATTAAATATAAGGATTCGGATTTATTATTTTGTTTTATCACGTACATGCACAAACACAATATTTTAAAATATAATGTGACATCATTGCGCCATCAAACTAAAGCATATACAGGTAGGTATAAACTGCATTACGAATAACTGCGTATCGAACAGAAAGAACGTGTTTCATTCATAGTCACATATCGATGCATTCTACTTAGAATAGAGGTTTCGATTTTCCATGAATGATATGTTCCCCTCATATTCTAAGGGCTTCAGCTATCTCGATTAACTGCACTTTGCGCATCCATTTTGATATTGACGTGATAACAGCATCGATGCTCATTTCGCCACGTTTAAACTTAACAAAGTCCGAATAGTATTTATTAAGCCAAGCCTTGGCTTTTTTCGCTCAAAAGCGAAATTACTTTTTATCGATTATTCAAACTAACTATAGTTACTTTACGATCTCAGAAGTTGTGGTCACATTAGAATTTTAAATCAGATCTATGTAACGAATATAGCAAGCACGCTGTTAGTCAACATCGTACTGGATTCGCTTATATAACAAGCTATACATATTGGAAGCGCTTCACTGAGATCGACAGAAATGCCATTAAATCTCTGCTCGTCCATAAAATTTCAGAAATCTTTATCAAATTGAGTAAAATACGTTAGGAAGCACAAAGAGGTTTCATGGTCATTATCAACAACGTCTAATCGAAAAAGTATGCCATTGATTCCAATCCTATCTGAATAATTCGAAACACTCTGAGGGGTTTTGAAGTTCTTTGACGCCCTTGTAAAACTGTACCAAATACGAGAGATTTAACTACTGGAGATGACCGCAAAAATATTGGTAGTGACCGCCATTAGCAGTCCTAACATCTACTGGATCGAAGGTTGTAGCTACGTTACGTTTAATTTGATTGGGTTTTAACTATAGAATAGTCAAAGAAAATAGCTTTAAGCAGTGCGGAGAGTTTCTCCTTGAGTTGGGTTGGAGTGTTGCTTTGACACCAAAGCTCACTTGAGCATGCACAGCGGTCCGTTGTCATGCCACAGGAAAGCACAGTCCCTGTACTGACTGAATTCCACTGAACTCATTGAAGAATTTCGTCAACGCAGGGGCTGACGTCCTTCTAGAGCAACATCAAATACACGAGACATATACGGTCTGAATTATATGACCATGATGATATCATTAAAGAAACAATATTTCCTCCTAAAGTAGTGCGTTACGCAGTCTGATCTGATCGTTTGTTACTTTCCGTTTGATTTAAATTTATTATCTTTTTGAATATCAAAAAGGAAAGGAAGAAAATAACAACCAAAAAAACGTATTTTATTTAAGTAACCATCAATTTATCGATAAACAAAAATAATAATAATGTTTATTATTAATATGCTTAAGAGTATTATCGAAACGAAAGGGATTTACGCAAATAAACTAAAGGATTATTTTATGTATGGTTGTACACACAACCAACCTTTCTCCCTGGCAATATGTATATTATTTATAACACACACTCTAACAAAACGGAAAATAGCCAGAGACAGAGAGAGACATGTGTGTGTGTGCATTTTTTGTGTCAATTTTTATTTCAACATAAAAAAATATAAGAGAAATAAAATAAACACAGGAAAATAAAAATAAACACGAAATAAACAAAAAAAGATATATGTTCGTATGTATGTATGTATGTATTATAAAAATAATAATAAAACTGTTAGACAGGAAGACAAAAAACAAAAAAGAAAAGAAAAAAATTGAATAAAATATGAAAAGCATACATACACACACGTAAGCACAAATACAATAAAAAATTAAATAAAAATCAACCCACAGGATATGGTAAAACAAAAGCAAAATTTAATAATTTTTTGTGTCTTATTTTTTATGATATTTTTTTATTTGTATGTAATTTTATATAAAAAAAGAAACCAAAAAAAAAAAGAAAAACTTTCTAAATTCATTGTACTATGCTACGGGTGAACGTAGTATATAATTTTATCTGTAAGGGGTGTAATTTTGTCTTTATTATTATTCAAACAATTCAATATTAATAACGCCTAATTGAAGTAGAAAAAAATTACTAATCACAGCTAAGTTCCATTTACTTACTCAGTATATTGACCACTGATTTCATAGGCCTTTTATGAAATGATATTTAATTAATGACCATTACAACCTTCTCATGCAACTTGTGTTGTGTGTGCTAATTTTATCATACATAATTGGTCATAACAACCTTTCAGTCAGGATTACGTCCGCTTATGTTGTATGCGTTAATTTTATACATGAGTGGCGGGATCTGCAGTTTAAAGTCAACTCTAAACGACAGATTTTAGAGAAACTCTTCAGTGCTTTTGTCAGAAATCTGATGAGAGGCAGTCGCCGAAGAAATATTTTTTTCCTAATTTCATTTTGATGTCTGACCTGGGGTTTGATCCGTGGTCTTACGTCTGATAAGCCGACACTCTACCTATTATACTACGGCCACTGCTAATTTTATCAGGACAGGTTTTTTTGAGCAACTTTTAATGGCAAAGTTGTATTTACTCTCAGAGTTTTTGCCAGAAATCTGTTGAGAGTTATACTATGTTCAGACAGGCACTTTTATTGCGTAAATCGTAATAAACGCCATTATTGAGCTCAATATTTCATATAAAGTTTCAATTAATTATTGCGCAATAAATACGCAAATTGTTATAATATTAAGTAAAATTTAAAATACAGCACTGTCATAAGTACGTTCAGTGAGCATATTACAATTTTCCGAAAACTTTCAATTGATATTTCACAACTCAAAAAACAAAAAAAAAAACAACATAACAAAAAAAAACAAAATAAAAACAATGTTGTTGAAACAACCAGCTGTTTTGTTTACCACTGTGTCTGAACACTTAAAATATTGTTCTTAAATAAACGAATATTGACTTAATAAAAGTGCCTGTCTAAGCATAGTATTAGTCGCCGAGGAAATATTTTCTAATTTCGTTTTGATCGAGATGTCTGATCTGGGGGTTTGAAGCGTGACTCACGTCTAATAAGCCAACACACACATCAATACTGGCTGTTTATTCACAATTGCGTTGCATAATTGTTTTTCGTTCCTTTTATTCCCCTTTCTTATTTGTCTGGCAACTTCACGATCTATATTGCTGAGAGGAAGTCGCAAATAAAATATTTTCATATTCATAACCGAGGCCTCACGTGTAATAACTACTATTAGGAATAAAGTAAACGAAAGTCAGTAAATAAGATAAACAGCTAACAACAAATGAATGAATTATAAACTTATAAAAAATTATTTCATGTAAATATAGGGTGATTTTTTAAGAGCTATAGGAAAATTTAAAAAAAAACACATAAAATTCAGAAAAATGCATTAAATCTTTATTTGAATCGATAGTACGGTCCATATAATTTAATGTTTGAAGATTATTTCATGCAAATGTTGACCACGACTGCGCCTCAAATGGTCCATCCGCTTAGTCCAATTTTGGCATACTCTTTCCAACATTTCGGCCGGTATCTCACGAATAAATGCTTCGATGTTGTCTTCCAATGCGTCAATTGAAGCGGGTCTGTATAGACATGAGCTTTAACATAGCCCCACAAAAAATAGTCTAAAGGCTTTACGATTCGCAGTATCTTTGAAGAAGTACGGTCTAATGATGCCACCAGCCCATAAACCGCACCAAACTGTGACTTTTTCTGGATGCATTGTTAGCTTTTGCAATGTTTCGGGCTGATCTTGACTCCAAAATCGACAATTCTGCTTATTTACGTATCCATTGAGCCAAAAATGAGCGTCGTCGCTGAACACAATTTTTCGATAAAGAAGTGAATCTTCGTCCAACTTTCCAAGAGCCCATTTTGATAATAAAATTCAATCATTTGCAAGCATTGTTGGTTTGTAAGATGATTAATGGTTAAATTAAGAGTAGGTAGTGTGCTGGCTTATTAGATGTAAAAGCCAGGGTTCGAGTCCCAGGCCAGACATCAAAAAAAAAAAAGTTTTTTTCGGCGATTTCTTCTCAGTTTCTCAAAAACAATGTGTCGTTCGGAGTGGACTTTAAACTGTAGGTCCCGCCACTTATGTATAAAATTAACACACACAACATAAGTGGTGTGGGAAACTGCGGGCTTCTTGGGGACGATTGCCTGTAGACTGTGTAATGGTGAAGGTATAGCACTGGCCATTTTATAGTCACCTAGCAGCAACTCTTTTCCTTGCAGTTCGCATCTTCCACCTTTCCTAAAAACCTGCACAATGCACTGCATGAGTAAGGGCTATCCCCTGAGTGCTGGCTTCATAAAAAAAAAAAAAAAAATTTACCAAACTGAAGATGTTTGACAATGAAACAAAACACGAAACGTGCGCGAGCTGTTTAAACCAGTCTTGCCAAAAAGATAATAGCTAAAAAATCACCCTTTATTATCCATCGCTACGTAGGACAGCTGATCCATTTGAAAATTTAATTTTGGTATATTATTCCATTTGCAAATAAATAAATAAAAAAGGAAAAGAAAAAATAACATTCGAATCCCACGAAAGGCCGCTATAATATTGGTTGCCAGAGCTAGAATTATGTTTATCCAGAAATTAGTTCCGTGAGATCAAATCGCGTAATCTTGATGGTCAACGAACTGTTGCCAAATCATTGGCATTAATTTCCCTCCTAACTCATGTCACAATAATTTCTTAGTGTAGAAAGCCGAATAGCATCTGGCACTACATATCAATCAAGTTTAAATTTTTCAATTTATGCAAGAAGACTCAATAATCACCACATGCTTCATTAACTCCAATGTTGTGATTGTCGTGGATTTAGAAAAAGTGTAGTCCAGTGATAGCGCCAACCTACAAACCATACGGTAGACAGCTCTTGAACTTCCTCTTCCTTTTTTTCTTATGAAGTTCGGTTTAACATCAACGAAGACACGTTTTCGATAGACACCCATTTCAAAATAAGCACGAAATTTGTTAGTAAGATCCACTGATTTGCAAGTTTTGTTCGTTTTTTAGGCCATTAACTTTCCTCAGTATTTGTGATATAATACCATGTCACGGATCTTTTATAAAACAAATAGATCATGTGTTATTTCCGAAAAAAAGGAAACGAAACAAAAACAAAACGGTTCATTTATAAAATATCAGGAACAAATGAAATAATTCAATCAAGTCATATACGCAAATGCGTTACGTGCTTTGGAGGCACATTTTTAATGATTTTCTCGACTAGTAATTAACAATTTAAGTTCTGAATCAAACGACTCAATAAACTTTAGTCGACTTTTATAACTTCAAATACAATAAAGTTCTTAAAACAGCAGATGTTGACTTAACTTTTCAATCTTAAATTCTGTAAACCTTCAACTTGGCAAAGAATATATGAAAACGACTTGAATTTGCTGCTTTTCTTTGACAGTCATTCATACAAAAGTGTTGTACAAAAAAACCCCCAGAGCAATGGATTGGTCATAATGTCTGTCATAAGCCAACGAAGCATGTATAAATAATTGAAAGGGCGACATTTATTCGAATATTCAAAATCAAACTAACGACAACGACAATGACTTCGACAACGAAAACAACGACAACAAAAGAAAACTCCCACAATCAAGGCTGGCTGTTGACAATTTTGACGAAGTTGCTGATTGTGATGTTGATAAGTTTTGTTATTTCAACTGTTGTAGTTGTTTCTGGATTTTTGCTTAAATTTTCCAATGAATTCCTGTTTTTTTTTTCTACTCCATTTTCTTAATTGAAATTAAAAAACGAAGAAAAAAAAATATTAAAGGCATGCAAAGACAAAATAACTCTGAATGGAGAATTTGTTGCTTGAAAAAAGGCAATTTGAAAATATTATTGTTACGCCATGCTAATGACTTTTTTCGCAACAGAATTTTATTCAACTAATTGTAGGAATGCCGCCATCATAATAAAAATATCAAAAAGAAAATGAGAAAAGAAAGTTTTTTTTTTGTTTTTTCTTGTAAGGGATAACATGAAATAACATGAAATAAGAACTTTAAACAAAAAAAATTTTATTAAATAATTTTTATTTTTAACAAATGTTATAAATATGAACCCCTGTACAAATTAATAAATAAAGAGAGTAGGCGTAAATACAAGTATCGTTAAAAAAATATCTGTTGAAAATGTAAAAAAAGAAAGAAAACGATTTGGGTAGTTTTAAATTACGTCCACACTTTGTAAAGGTTAAACTTATTAAAGCCGTCTACAGAGACAACGAGTTTTATAAATAGCTAGTATATGGTATACAGAATATGACTCGACAAACCATTTAACAAAAGCGACTGAGATTAGTTTGATGATCCTCTTCGTTTAATGCATAAACAAGGTCTCTGTTAAAAAGAAAACTCATCCATTGAAATTACATGGATTTGTGGCAATGAAGTTTCTATTTTTCATTTTACACTAATACAGTCGTCCAGACGATGCCAACATTAACAATAATTTCGATTTGACTCCTTTAAATATTTTTCACAATTTTTATTTTAAATCTTTAAAGAAAAATTCCAATAGACTTCAATTTCTAACAGAGACTATAGTGTATTGTTACAAAAAAAAAAAAAATTTAATTATTTAAAATAAATTTCAGTAAAAAATTATGAAAAATTTTTAACAATGGTCATCATAAAAACAAAACAACAATAATATCATAAAATTAATAAAACAAACAATACAACACCAATTTTTTAGACACTTCTTCAACTGCTTCTTTGTTTTACTTTCCGTCATTCTAATACACTGCCCAAGTATCAGAACTCTCTTAAGTGTTTGTCTCAGTTAAAAAAAAAACTGCACTGTATATTTCTAGAAGTTGCCAGACTGCCACTATTGTATCGTACACGGTGAACTTTAATCTTTCTTTTTTTTAATAAAATTGATGAAGTCACCGTAGTCTAGTAGGCAGTGTGTTGTCTTATTAGACGTGAGGCTACGTACAAACTCCATGTCAAACATTTCCAACAAAACGAAATATGAACAAATATTTCTTTGCAACTTCCTCTCAGCAGATTTCTGGAAGAAAAATTGCAATGAAAAGTTTCTATTTGAATTTAAACTTTAGGTTCCGCCATTCCTGCAAAAGTTACGTCATAATCCTGATCAATTATGTATGCATGTATATAATAAAATTAATAGTACAACGTTTTCAATTAAAGTTTATCCCCTGACGATAATGAAAACTCAGTTATTGTTTTACAAAGTTTTCCTCTATCCCTCCAACTGTTCAACATGACATAAAGATCAGTACTCTCGAAAATGCAGCGTTTGCTTGAAATTTGTCTGATCTAGCATAAGAATTTAAAAAACAAACATTGGCACAGACAGAGAACATTAGGCCAACAACTTATGAACAATTGCAATTCTAGAACAGAAGAAAAACCAAGAATCATAAGAGCAAAGCTGGAGGTCCTAGAAGGTTAAGAGTGTAGTGTTGATCTATAGTGATCACGATTAACGACTTTTGAACAACTGCAAAAAATCATGAACCAAGTACCTGCCTGATGTCTTCTCTATTGTACGGAAGAAAAATCTGCCCCGATTGTAATCATACAAATACAACAAGTATTCTTCAATACATACTTACACATAATTGGTCATTACAACCCTTTAGTCAGGATTGCAACCTAGCTTCTCACACCACTTATGTTTTGTGTGTTAATTTTTATACATGAGGGGCGGAAACTACAGTTTAAACTTTTTATTTACTGTCAGAGTTTTTGCCAGAAATCTGCTGATGAGGCATGTTTTGTATTGATAGAGATATCTGAGCTGAGATTTTAACGATGGCCTCACGATTAATTAGCTATCACACTACGTACGAGACTTCTACGACTACCATAAGTATCTTAAATCATATGGTAAGTATACTGGCCCAACAAATAAACTCTGGTTGTTAACCACCATACCTAAGCAAGTCAAACAATGAAAATTGTAATGAATTGACCATAAAGGCGATAGGAAGGCCTCAAGGCTTATAAAGGCTTGAGCCAACAAAAAAACCGAAAGGTTAGCTTGAAATTTTTATTCTCACAAATATCAGTCAATCTATACTACATAAAGTCACTACGGCAATCTATCCTAAACCTAAACATACATACATTATTGGCCATTACAACCGAAGGGTTGTCACGTCATAATCCTGAAGAGTCAGGATTACGGCCTAGCTTCTCACACCGCTTATGTTGCGTGCGTTAATTTTATACATTAGTGGCGGGACCTACAGTTTAAATTCGAATCCGAACGACAGATTTTTGAGAAACTTTTCACGGCAATTTCATTTACTCTCAGAGATTTTGCCAGAAATCTGTTGAGTTCTTCTCAATCTGTATGTTAAGAAAATAAATAAGTTTTTGTTTCTAAATCGAAATCATTTGTCCGAAATCGAAAATAATTTAGGAAATACAGAACCAGTTTTATATTGCATTTTGAGGAGTTATTATAAAATTAAACATTTGTATTCAATTTACAAAAATAAAAATTTAAATTATATCTCTGCTCCGTATGTGGTTTTAGTTAAAAAGAAAAAGTTAAATAAAACTCAAGTTCGTCAGAAATCCCATGTCTGAAACTCTTCAAAAATTAAATCTTGATTAATTTCACCATGTTTGGTTTATTCGTTCCTTTGTTTGCTTATTTATTTCAATTTCTTTAGATTCTATTGCAAAGTAAATTTGTGTCAGCCTCATATTTTTCTACAGGAAATAGTAGCACATAAATCCCTTTTGTTTGACGAAGGTCTACTATGGATTTTGTGGCATCATAACAAATTCATAACAAATGTATGGCAACGAAGCAACACTACAATAGCAAGCATAGAAAGTGTAAGAAAAGTTAAAGTCACTTAAAGCGTTACTATGTATATGGTACATAAAATACCCTATGTTTGAAATGCTTTCTCAAATCATTAGTTTTACTAAGTACGTATGTTTTAAAAAAGTGTGAATTTTTTTAATGGTTACAGACGACTTTTCCCCAAAATTTGTGCACAGCTTTAAGGTAACATAATAAAGAGCAAATTTTGTTTAATTTCATCTTAACGTTGCATGAAATTTTGAAATAATAAAATTGACTTCGAACATCACTGAAAGGCCAGGCATCGTTACCTTTTGTGCAAGAGTAGAGCAGGGTTTTTATAGAATTATTTTGATTTTTAAGACCCTCAACTCATCTCAAGTATTTTTTATGTCATATTTGTGAGCAAACGTAGTTATCCTTATATTGGCTGTAGTTTTTGCTTGATGTGTATTTCTAAAAGATCTTCACGGGATTAAAACTGAGATTGCCTAATTCAAACCACTTGAATGACTTTAGAAATGTGAAAGTCAGCCGTATATTGTTGAAAATTTTCGTCTTCATTTACAAATTTTTTGAACTCAACTCAAATAAAAGAAAAAATATTCTTCCAGTCACAGACTTTGCTAAAAATACCTGCTGTTTTCAACAGAATGAAATAATTTTGCATTTTCTGACGAAACCTGGGCTTCAACTAGAAACAAAGAAAATATTTGCTTACTGCCACCTAAAAGAAGGAATTATATGATGTTCTCATTTTATTTTTTGGATAATAAATCGAATCAAGGTGGTATTTTTCAAAAGGTTTAAACTCTCATTCAACTTTTCAAAGATGCATTGAAATTGTTTGAAGACTTCAACATACAATTTATTATATAGACTGCATGTAATTCTGATTTGATTTCGAAAGAAAACCCTTGGGGGTTTATGTCACGCAAAATTTATGAAAAAAAAGCTGAGCTGAGGAACGACAATAAGGAAGCTTGAGAGGATTTGATGTGTTAGCAACTACAAAATTTAGGCGACGAATACATGCCACTATTAGTGCAAATATTGGATTGTAAGAAAATATTCTGGTCATAGGAATGGAATTTAATGCATTGTAGCTTTTACAGCTTTTAGGTTAGAGGACGTGTACTTGTCAGTTAAGACAAGTACAGTACCCGGAGGTCACATTGACACATTGTACATGCTGCTGAAATGACATGTTCCCTTTTGAATCCATTAGCTGGATTTTTCATTAATATTGATTCTTCAAATATACTTTGTCAAAAGGAAATCTAATAATATTAAAACCATGAAGCTAGTCTTAAGAATTCTCGAAAAAATGTTTGGAGCACTAGTATAGTACGTTGTAAGGTACAAAATTAATAGCTGCAAATGAGTCTTTAATATTTTCTCTGTCTCAAATCCGATTCTTTTGGGTTATTTTCTAAGTATTGGTCGCTATTATGGTGGTAAAAATTGTATGTAGCTTCATCGCCTATTTTAAAAGTAAAATACATGCCTCGTTTTGTTTGGATCTACTCGTGTCGTTGACTGTGCTCTCTATTTAGTAGAACGACTCTACCACTTCTATCACTTTCCTATTCATAAAGATTTGGCATGTTTAATGTAGTTTCATAAACAAGAATTACATCAACAGTAGTATAGGTGAAGATCTTACTATTTGGCTTTCAGATCCCTCCTAATCGTGAGACAATACATCGTAGGAACTTTCTATGAGCGTTAGCATATACGCTCTTTTACATACATAATTGGTCATTACAACTTTCCAGTCAGGATTACGACCTAGTTCCCAGTTCCTTTGACATATATTTTTGAGAAACTTTTAATGACCTTACTTTCAGAATTTTTGCCATAAATCTGCTGAGAGGAAGTCGCCACACAAATATTTTTTTCATATTTCATTTTGTGGGAAATGTCTGACCAGGGGATTGAACCGTGGCCTCACGTCTAATAAGTCAACAGACTACTTACTAGACTACCCTCCTTTATATGGAAATCATGTTTGTTGACATTCGTCTACTACTACTCTCCATATGAAGGTGTCGAATACCTTTTCGATAAATATGTAGAATAATGGTAATCTCTATTGAACTGACTAGTCTACTATTACTATTGCAGGACTTTCGTTACAGGATAATTGAAGTCGGAAACCAGATTGCTATAGTCTGTATGAAATTGTTTCCTCCTTCTGCGCTCTTGAAGAAGGTCTCCTATTTCGTCCTAATCTGCTGTTGGCCAATGGGAGGAGTTGAAAACTGTCTGTAGGATCTGCTATTAGCAGTTCTAATAATATTGTTACGTTTTTACCTTTTTAAAAACGTTGAAAATATGAGTTCGTAGATTGCAAATAAAATAAAAATAAATATGTGTTTATTTTTGAATTAATTCTTTATTATCTGCACAACTTTTGTGCCACTGTTCGAACTTATTCCACGTCAGTGTTGAAAAATTCAGTACTTTAGTACTTTTTTCAGTACTTTTTCATTTCAAAAATACCGCAGTACCCCCGATACGCTTTTAGTACTTTTTTATTATTACATATTTTATTTATGTCTTGCCCTTTTTAACTATAATATTAATTAAAGCACGTTAACGCAATACTAAAAAAGTAGAATTAGGCTTTAGCCCCGGTTAGCCAAACGTCCATGGAACGTACATTTAGTTATACAAAAAGAAAGCAATGAAAACGCTTGCCGAACCGTAATGGTAAATTTTGGTAAGCATTTTCATTGCTCTTCAAACAAACGAACGTTACATTACGTTCCATCGAGGTGACCTAACAGGGCTTTTGCGATTTGAAACGTTCCGAATCAGCTGTTTTTGTCCTGCATGTATATTAAATATTAATAAATAATCTAGTGGGTACGTGCTTGCTGGCTTACTAGACGTGACTCCAGGATTCAAACCCAATGGCGTAGACTCTATCTCCATCAAAACGAAATATGAAAAAATATTTCTCCGGCGACTTCCTTCTGGAAAAAAACACTGAGAGGAAATAAAATTGCCACGATACAGTTTCTCAAAAATCCGTCGGTCGGAATCGATTTAAATAAACAGTAGGTCCCGCCACTCATGTATAAAATTAACACACACAAAATAAGTAAGTGGTGTGAGAAGTTAGGTCGTAATCCTGATTGAAGGGTTATAATGACCAATTGTGTATGTATGTTTTACAAAAGTACTATTTGATGCAAAAAAGTACTTTTTCAGTTATAATTCAGTACCATTTCAAAATTTCAGTTTTGCAACACTGTTCCACGTATACAATGATAATATGTGCTTGTTCGTGATATTTCTCTACTTACAACCTTTTTGTAAGCAACAACACTTTTTAGTTATTCTTCTTTGCTCACAACCTTTTTTGTAAGCACAACACTAACAACTGTTTTCTTCACGCAACTTATCTGCACACAAATCTGACTGAATTATAACTCGATCTCGTATCTTCATACACTACTGGTTGAATTCTCACTCAATTCAACGCGACGTCGTCATACGACTAACTTAACTCGAACTCCGAGAATCACGTGTTTTCATACACGACTGACTGAATTCTAACTGAATCCTCGTTGCTCGCTTTATCTTGCCTTTTATATCACTGGATCAACAGTGTGATGAATGCCCTTGAAGGATGATGACGGCCTTCGGGAACAATCCAAAAATGTAAACATCTCGTCATCATTGTTGTTCGTGTATCTTGTTTACTTTCGTCCAGGTAGAATTGTTGTTGTTTTGTTTATTTGTCTTTCCGCTATATTTTTTTATACACGGACGTTGTTGCTATATTTTTGTTTATTCACCGATCTTGTAAACAAGCCCGTTGTTTTTGTTGCTATATGTTTACTTATCCGTTGATCAAGTGATCAAGTCCATTGTTTTGTTTTTGGAGCTTTTGTATATCATTTTATACATAATCAAGTCCATTATGTTGTTTTTGGAGCTTTTGTTTATTATTTTAATAACACCATTTCCATTTTCGTAACAATATGCTAACCATTTATGAAGATTTATGAAATATCTAAACGACACTTGATTGTCTGGTAAAATTTTGTTGTTTTTGAAATGCAGGTCACAGTCTATAGGTTCCGTTCATATGTGGCAGAAGATGATAGCATTCAGTATTCAAATTCACGCCACAGTTCGAGTTGTTCTAGAGTGTTACAAATTTTCCTTATTTCCCTTAGTGTATTTATATTGATCGCGCATGTTCTATGCTCGAATCCTATGTGGTGGTGTAGGGTGTATAAATATGATTGATTTGTTGAAGATTGAAATATTAACCATTACACCATAAAACTTTTATAAACAAAATGTACTACACAAGAGAACGAGAGCAGCAACAGCATAGGAAATAACCAAAAACAAAAAAAAAATATAAGAAACACCATATGTCATCCAAGGACCTCTTTTCCGAAGAAAAAAAAAGATATAACAAAAAAAGAAAAAAAGAGTTTTCGTTACACAAAATATAAGCAAGAGTATGAATGATTATATATCATCATTATACATACTTACATTGCAACATACAAAAGAGAGAAGAAGTTGACACAAACAACATCATTTAAAAAAAAAATGGAAGTGAAAACACACGCTTACCTTTATAATATCGTTAGTCTCATTCGCAAATGTGTTAAGTCCCTTTTTTCAAATTTTACAGGAGACACAAAAAACATTGTAGCTTTATCAGTTTTTAAAATTTGTAAACTTTTTAAACGCAATTATTTTTACAAAATAATAATAATATTAATATTAATAACTAATAATGTTAATAATTATTGTTATTATTAATTAATTAAAAATATTAATATTAATATTTTTCGTAGTTTAGTGGACTTAGCGTTTTTGCAAACCACAAAATTACAACAACTTTAAACTACATAATGACATTTTTTGTTGTCGTTTTGGAAAAAAGTGGACTTAGCGTCTTTGCGAATTATACTAACGATATGCAAAGCTATATACATACACATACGGGATATGTATATGTACCTAAGACGTAAAGAATTTAAAAATCAACATTTAAGAGAAAAAATTATTCGTGTTACTTGAGGGTATAACTGTTACAAAATTTATGGCAGCCAATACATGCATACATACATCGAGACAAACTGTCTGTACACTTCAAACATGTGACATTGATGGGAATGAAAATATAAATTTCATAAACATGTCTAAGGATGAATGAAGGATGAAAACCAAAGAAATAACAACAACAAAAAAAAAAAAACAAAAAGGCAAATGAAACAAATTTAAAATTTATTTTCTTAAAGCAACCAGCCTTATCGGAAATGAATACGAAGCTAAGGAATTGAAACAAAAAATCGTCAAAGAGTATAAAAATATGCAGAAGGAGCAAAATGAAGAAACCAAAAAGGAAAATTCATTTTAAACCCACATGAAATGAAAGGGAAAAAGTAAATTGGCCAAAATCATTAAAAAAAAAGAAAATATATTTAAAAATACCAAGAATCGAAATAAAAACCTAACATAAGAAGATTTAATAAAAAAAAAGGGAGAACAGAAGCATATGAAATAATTTATCAATTCGAGACGCTTTTCTTAAGGAAACTGCATGTAACTCGCCCAAGTTTAATGGATATGATTATTTTGTGAAATGAATGGCCATTCAAATTTATTATTTGCAAGAACTTAGTACAACTCACAATATATTTTTGCAGATCTATGATCTCATTCTAGGCAAGTATATGACAAAGCATTTCCAAGGCGACTATAAATTCATACAAAAGGTACTCGCGGTTTTTATTTGCAAGTTTTTGTATTTCAATGCTCCTAATGTGGTTGCAGCAACTCATAATCCATAATTTCATAATACAGTCGCAAAACGGAATTGAATGTATCATTATCGAAAATCGAATCCGGCAATACTTATGTCATTCTATTCTGTCACAAAATTCAGTATATTATCTCCACTGATTGTAATGAATCGATTAACGCTTGAGCAACGTTGGGATTTATAGGAAATTTATTTCCAAAACAAAGACAATTGTTAGAAAATTGCACGAAAATATGGTACAAAATATTGTCGCAGAAGAGAAGTAACAGTGCCCGGTATACGCAAGGTTACTGCTAAAGTTCGTGAAATTGGTTTCGTTGTTGATGCGCTAAGATGTACAGTAGCTGTGCCTGAGATCCGTCAACGTCAACTCGTCATCGTTCTCAAGAATTGAACATTTCACACACTAGTTTACGTCGATTTTGCGAAAAGATCTCAGTATGACGCCTTACAAAGCTCAATTGGTTCAAGAGTTAATGCCGCATGACTATCTCCGCTTCGTTTTCGTATGGCCAACAAGAAACTGCATGATGATGTCGATTTTGCAAAAAAAAAAAAAAAACGTCTCTTCGGATGAAGCTCATTTTCATCCTGATAGGTACGTTAATAAGCAAAATTACCGCATTTGTGGCTCAGACAACCCATACGTGGTCTTACAGAAGCCAATACCCTCATTACAAGAGATTGTTTGAATTTATTTGTAGCAAATCACTCTAATGACCAAATACATTTCCCTTTGGGCGTTATCTATATTGCTGCTAGAAAATCAGCAGCGAAATTTTTTGGTGTCCTTCCAAACTTTGGCAGTCGAGAAGGCTTATCTTATTGAAGAATAATCTATCGTATTAGCTGTCATTTATTGGCGCATATTTGCTGAATAGGCTCTGGAGCTGTTGGCAATTGACCCTAAATTTTCATTAAGAAATCGTCTTCAGATTCCTGGTGGCATGGGTAGTAGGTAGTGTGTTGGTTTATTAGACCAACCCATGGCTCATACATCTCAAACAAAAAGAATTTGAACGAATCTGTCGTTCGGAGTCTACTTTAAACTGTAAGTCCCGCCTTTGCTGTATAAAAATTAATATACACGATATAAATAGTGTGCGAAGCTATGTTGTAATCCAGACTGAAGGGTTACAATGACCAATTATGTACGTATGTATGTATTTGTCCTATCGAAAACTACTTTAGCTCTCACACTTCTTTGGATATTTTCGTTCAGTTGAACAGATGAAATGTTTTTAACATTAGCTAGCCATGAATGGCTGAAATAGTATATTTTTATGTTAACTCGTGTTGAATTCGTTTATTGTTTTCAAAATTTGCTCAAACCGTAGAATGGATTTCCTAATAAAAATAGTGTTTCCTAACCATCTTTCAAGTAATAAATAATATTCAAATATTTATAAATTTCTTTAAAATTCAATTGTTTTTTGGTTACTTAATGCATTAAAAATAAATGCCCTTAAATTCATAAATTGCTATTCCAGTTTCCATTTTTATTTTCTTTTAAAGAAGAAGAAGAAAAAATAATAAAAATTTTATTATCAAACTGACTGTTTAAAAAAATTTTTTTTTTTCAACTCATGGTCATGTTGTACAACGAAGTGGGTCAGAGTCAAGCCATATTTGGCCTACGTAGAGAGAAGTAAGAGTGAGTTATGTAAGCAAGTGCTACCAAAAATATTTTGATGGATAACAATATAAATATGGATGTACTCCCTGGCTATACCCATAGCTGCTCAGACAGACATGGACGAATGATAGAAAGCCATCCATTTTGTACATTTGAAAAAAAAAATAGGAAAGAAAGGAATCAAATAATGGTAAAAGAAATTATGGATGGAATCTTTTACACATGGTAAGGCCAAAACCAGAAGATGGCAAAAAAATATATTCAAAAGAAAAAAAAAAAGTTAAAGAAAACGAAATCTTAAAAGAGGAAAAATATGATAGAAATGTCTCGTATGTAAGGAAAGTATGAAAATAAATTTTGATGATGATCATAATGTTTTATAGGCTTAGGTTGCATCATATGACCGTTGGGGAGTCTGTAAAAAACATTTTCAAAATATATGCATGTTGTAGTGGTATGTGTGTGTCAATGTGTTTAATCCCATTAAAAATAGAAAAAAAGAAAACTTAACTAAAGGAAATAGCAGAAGAGGAAACCAATATTTAAAAATATTAAAACTACCATCCACATACAAGTGAATGTAAATAGTTGTGAAACTACATTTGTTACACAATATTTACGAAAGCTTAGCAACAAAAAGAAAAAAATCAAGAAAATATAAAAATAAACACTGAAAAGAACAATAGATTTTACTCTAGTCATTCCTGTAAAACATATGTAGGTTTATATACAATTCATGTTAAAATATGACATAAGGAAATCATATTTTTGATTTTTCTCTACCTTTCCCTATGGCCTTAATGTGGGTATGTAGTGTTTAATAATGGAAAAGTTACAATATCTTGAAAGCAGGTTTTATATTTTAATTTCGAACCTTTAAGTGACTAATCACAACACCTGTTTAATCTATAAAGGATATTACATGCTCCCAAATAGGCCCAAATACAGCATCTGGCTGAATAGTTTTTTTCTTAAAATTTTTTAGCACTCTCATGCTATTTAATTATATGCTTATATGTGCTTACGAAGGTGGTTCAATAAGTACTTGATTTTTTCCTTCGGCAATTTCTAACAAACTTTGTGTCATACGAAGCCAGTTCAATAAATACTCGATTTTTAGAATTTCCCAAATCTTTGCTAAGGCGATTTCTGTTAAAATTCGTGACATTTAATTTATGTTGGACAGAATTGGTAGTGATTTGAATTCAAATTTAGTAAAAAATTAAATTTTTGCGTCTACTAAACTTGAAAGTGCAATATAAACTCTGCCTTATCAAGAAACAAATGTTGGGCATTAGAAAACCGTTGAAAAATAATCACGATACGGTGCTGGACTATCGGAGATTGAAGTTGTGAGTGGTGGAAATATCATACGAACTACATGTCATATGTGTTAGTGATAGGTTTGTGAATGGTTTCCACTAGATGGCTGCTCACAATTGACTGCTATGGTAGTCGCGTATCAGGTTCCTCGACTATTTCTTGCAGCATTTCGTAACAGCAACATTCCATAGACCCAATAAGCCATCAAATCAAATACACCTATATCTGAGGGATAAAACAATCAATTATATCAGAACAACGTACACATGTATAGTTTCTATTGTAAAAATCCTTGACTAAGACTAAAAAGAGCTCAATCACCTACCCTATTCAGCGCATTTAGCCCTGTGTGATAACATTCCATAGACCAAATAAGCCATCAAATCAAATACGCCTCTACACAATGTATCTGAGGGATAAAACAATCAATTATACCAGATGGAACAACGTATACATGTATAGTTTCTATTGTAAAAATCCATAGCTAAGACTAAAAACAGCC
Source organism: Sarcophaga caerulescens (assembly GCA_927399465.1). Lineage (NCBI taxonomy): Eukaryota > Metazoa > Arthropoda > Insecta > Diptera > Sarcophagidae > Sarcophaga > Sarcophaga caerulescens. The sequence continues at coordinate 50,433,274 of OV656872.1, read as the reverse complement.
CTGAGTGATTATATCGTGTTTCTAATAAATAAATTGGCTCATTGTATGAGATTTATTTCAGTTATGATTTCGACAGAATTTATTTTTTGAAAGGTATTTATAAATGGAAGAGGTCTTGGACAAAGTGTAAAGAGAAAATAAACTGATTTTTTAAGCCGATCCACCCCATTACGAAGAAATATTTGCCATATTGTTTATGTTATGAAATTTGTTGGTAATGGTGACTGACAGGACTTATTTTGAATGTGTTAGATTATGTTCGTGATCGTCATGTTGGTGCATTCATTTAATTTAATTCTCCACCTGGACATTCTTGACGTAATAGCCTTCAATATCACTTTCTATTAAATAATCTATGGTGTTAGCCATATCTTGAATCCACTGTCCTGTGATGTACTCGTTTGAATAACTCAGAATAACTCAGAATAACTCAGTGTGATTGCTGTGCTGGAAATCGTGATATTTGCTTGGGCACTAGACCCTCATATCAAACATAAGCAAAGGCCTGAGAAGATTAGATTGTTTCTTTTAAATTCACAGCCTCTCTAAAATGCATAGCTCATTTGAGACCTATAAAGATTCACTCTAATATCGATTGTGTGAAATATCTATAACTTCTGTCTGCAAATTTTACCCACTCTTGTAGTTTAATGTACATTTGATCAAAACCTTTAGCAAATAACATTCGTCTCAGGCGTCGATAATATGATGTTTTGTGGGCTCCACTTCGTCATTATGACAACAAAAACCGTTGTAATCTATTCTAAGCTTCTAACCATTTTTAGCCAGGAGCCAGTTTCCAGTTATAACATCTGTGGAATTTGTAAGATTTCTGATTAGATTTAATGAGAGTTATGCTCTGACGTTTTTATTTACTTTGCCTACTTCCTCTCAGTAGTTTTCTAGCAAAAGCACTGAGAGTAGATTAAGTCTTATGCTATAAAAACAATAAACGGAACACGGCAATCTCTCTAAAAGAGAACACATGCGTATATCTAGAAATTATTATTTTAAAGGCATCGCGACAACAAGCAAATTGTTGTTGCAAAATTGCTGTGTTTGCTGCGTTCCTTTTATTGTGTTTGTAGCATGATGAAAAAGCTTCTCAAAATCATCCGATGAATAAAATAATACACACAGCATGGGACTTGTGAAAAGCCCCACCGTAACTATTAATTAAAATGATTGTGATGGCTAATAATGTATATATTTACCCAACTGAATGAGTAAATTCTGTTTGAGATTTGGTATGCGGAATATCCATTACGTAGGAATCTGTTTGAATTATCTGTTGTACTATCCTTTGCTAGTGCATCAGTTATGTTGTTAGCTTCAATGTCCACACATTCCTTATGAGGGTAACCTTTAATGTCTTGCTATATCTTCACCTTCTGTCAATGGTCGATTAACTTACAATAAATTGAAAAAAAAGAATTAAAAAACTGATGCCAGGTCGACCAAGGACTATTGTTAGTAAATCAACCAATGGATCCTTGATCGAACTGGTGCTAGTTTTTTTTAAATTTCTTTCTTTCTTGCATAACAATTGTCTTATGTACGGGCAAATATCTACATTAAAGCATAATTTGTATGTACTTTTCTATGCTGCATGAATTAATATCATCACGACAATTAATAGGACTCATTTAAGAACAACTATTTGCCATGGTGGATGATATAAAATTTTCATTGTTTTGAAAAAAAAGTTTCAGGAATTAAGAATTGTTAAAGACTAGCATCTGATTATAGTAGGATTAACAAGGCACTTTATTTCAGCAACGCTCATACACAAAAAGAGATTGTTAGTCTAAAAACAAAGTGAAAACTCCATTAAAAACTTGAGATATGATATTTTCAGATCAATTTTTGACTTCGTTTCGGTTTGCAACCTTAATTTTAAATTTTTCCAAGCCATGGAATGAATTAAAATTGTTCCATTATTGCACAATATAAAGCTTTTTCAATTCGTTGCATTCGAATATTTCCGTGCAAAAGGTAAATTTGTCAATTCAAATCTCAAATGTAAAACAGAACTGATTTCTTGTTTTTTCCTTTCGATGCCATTTCAAAGATTTTTAATATTTTGTCCTTTTTTTTCTTTCCTCTTCCGTAGTGAAGTTTATATGAAAAATGCTTTTCCCTTATTTATGGTCATAAATTTTATTTTCATACAAAAAAAAAAAAAAAGATAAAAAAAACAAAAAAATAAAATCAACTCCTAAGCTATAGTAAAAGGAGATCTTTTTTTTCTAATTTTTTATTCCTTTTTATGCTTTTTTCTATAAAGTTATTTCCGATATTGGCTTTTCTTGCACAATGACTATCTCGAAACAAAAATAGAAATTCGAAACAAAAAAAGATAAAAAACAACAAAAACAACAACAACATAGTGAAAGACAAATCAATTTTTCATATTGTACAATTTTTGTCGTCGTTATTCAATTTACTTTTAGTTGTTGGCAGGAATGGTTGGTTAGTTCGTTGGATAGATGGTATGGTTGGTTGGTTGGCTGGCTGGTCTGATTGTTGACTGCTTGGATGACTGGATGGTTGGTTGTAACATTTTACATTTCTATTCCACAGACATACAAATCATTTATTTCTCCATACACTTACTCATTCATTCATTCATTTATTTATATATAATACTTTCTATCCATACATGCATACGTACGTACAAACATTTACTTATTCATAATTTTCTGGATAAAAAAAAGGTCCCATAGTCCCATATATCACTGAGTTTGTTTGTATTGAAGAGTTCAAAAAGAAGAAAAAAGTCTTCTGTATGTGCCACAGAAATGTGAAAATGCAAATATATTTACAATAAGAGAAATATAGAGATCGACTAAGGAATCATAAAGAGTAGACAGATAAAGCACATACAACATGTGCAAAGATTATTTTCTTCTTCTGTATTATTGGCTTTGAAATAAAGTTAATTCGTGTGCACATACATATGTACAGTTGACAGCGAAAGTCTTAGTACTTGGCAGTTCTCAATGAAAAATGTTTCTTATGAAAAAAATATGTCTCGCTCTTGACAGTCTGATCTGTTGAGTCAACTCTTATAGTTTTAGTGGAAAGAATACATTCTTGAATTTAAATTTCTTGACATTGAGGACGCTTTTAAGAATACTACCCACGAGGTCGTAGATAGGTTATTAGATAGAAGAGGTATGGAGAGCCAATTATGTCGAGATCGATGGCAGGAGTCCTATACGCTCAATCTACGGAAAGTTTTAAAGGAAACGGAAGAATAAGGGTTAGAACAATTAAGGGGACGCCCGCTCGGTGATGTACTTACTTTTACCACAAGCGTGGAGTCTGGTTGCGGATGAGCTGCGGACAAAACTATCTAGGGCAAGCATTGACTATGATATAGGCAAAGTCGCTTGTATTTGATATAAGCAAAGTCGCCGTAGTCTAGTTGGTAGTTTGTTGGCTTATTAGACGTGGGGCCACCGTTCAAACAGCATGTCAGAGTTCTCCAACAAATCAATATATTAAAACACATTTATTCGGTGACTTCCTCTCAGCAGATTTCTGGCACAAACTCTGAGAATACATATAATTGCTTTGAAAAGTTACTCAAATAGGTCATGCCACTCATGTTTCAAATTAACACACACAACATAAGTGGTGTGATGAGCTAGGGCGTAATCCTGACTGCTGGGTTATAATGACCAATTATGTATGTAAAGCAAAGCAATTTGAAGAGACTCTGAAAGTCGTTAGTGCATGAAAGTACTTCTAAGGATAAACCCAGTACCATTTACAATAAGAGTAAAACTTCTTTAATGGAAGAATATTCGCCTCCTGGATGAGATAAAAGCACAGAAAATTTAGGTAAAATATCCAGGACAGGTAGTGAACTAATAGAAAGCACTTTTATAGAAAGCATCTTAGGAAAGATCAGACTAACCATAATGCTATACCAAAGGCTTGCAGAGAAATCCTAGTGATATAAATTGGGAATTATGTACTGGTTGTATACCTGGTGATAAGACCAATACTAACCTGGGGGGCACAATTTTCTGACCAGATAAACCAAATTTGTAAACAGCTGCAATGGAGTGAAACATAATTCAGAGGCTAGAATAACAGGGACAATGAGAGTGTGTCCTAAAGCAGCGACCACATGAGAAAACGTGCGGGTATTTTCCAAGGGAAAGTCTATGCCACTGACAGATATATATACATACATATACACATATATACATATATACATCATTGGTCATTACAATCCTTCAGTCAGGATTAGCTTCTCAAAAAGTTGATGTGGTGAATTCAACTTTGATAGGCGGTAGAACAGACAGAATGTTGTACTTAATCGATAGTATGGGACTGTTTAGGGAAGCTGATTCAGTTAGGAAAGCGAAATAAATATACGCTCTGTTAGGTGCTAGTTCATGTGGGAACTCACAGCTATGAGGAAACAGACGAGCTAGCGAGGTAGGAGAGCTTTCTGACGTTGATAGGTCTAAACTTCTTTCGTGGAGCAAAAGCGTATTTATGGAAAGATGTACTCAATGAAAGAGAAGATAAAGAGAGAAAACGATCTTTTGAAACGAAGTCAGTTTTAGGGAATCGAAACTTCTGTTAGAAATTTACAATAAGGAGTGAATTGTATCATGCAACAGACTATCCAATAATACCAGGGGATTGGTGGTAATAGGTTTTTTGACAGGGCACTGTCGACTCAGGGTCTGTTTATTCAGAATAGAGGTTAATTCATTCAACGTAAATTTAAGCTGTAAAGAAAATAATATTTTTTTGTTACCAAAGATTGGTTGATGGCTGATATTTGGAAATTACTTTTTATCCTAACCAATAGTATAAATACTATAAAAATCAATACAGGATATATAAAAATGAAACAAAATTTACTTATAAAATACATTACTCTTAACGACATTGTATTTGCCCACAAATGTCTGTACTGATGATGTTTTATGACATAAACTATTAGAAGAAAATAAAAAAAAAATAGAAAAAAAATTAAAAAAAAATATTTGATTTGAAGAAGCCAGAATTATTGATTTAGCATAACAAAACTAAATAAAAAATAGAATAGAAAAACAAAAATTGAATATAGAAATATAAATTAAATTTTTATAAAACAATATTTCGTAACATAAAAATAATTTTCTTAAGCTTTAATAAAGCTTTGCATCTAACATTTAAGCAGAATTGAAATGTTTTTTTTTTATTTTTGCTTTTCCTTGGTTTTCGTTTTATGAATCTCAAGATAATAAAATTGATTTGTGCCACTGTTTATTACGAAATTATACTGTGCAGATCTGTACTGTGCTTAAAGCATTTGTTCTTTATTTATCGGGTTCATTAACTTCTCAATGATGTGCTTAAATTAAATTGCTTTTCTGTATAACACATGTACCGTATAGAATATAATATATGTATGTATATGGAATGTTAGGAATATTAACAGAATATGTTGAGACAAAAACCACTCATTATTTTGAGACAAAAGTGTCTGGGTATCGGACTATTAGATAATTAGGATAAGTAGATACACACTCTTGTAACATTTGGACATTTAGGCAGGCATTTAGGCAAAGCTGCTTATCTCTTCGCATATACATATATGCCGTTATTTAATTATCGAATTGTTGATTTGGAAGATATTGCTGTGCTAGCTCGCCATCATCATCAACAATGGCTTTTCAATTTTGGCACATACTGTCATAAATCAGCCTTATGGGTTAAATGGGTTAAGAAAATGGGGTATAATGGAAATAATTAAACCAAGAAAAAAAAAATCGTAATTATTAATAAAAATTTATTTAGAAATTTATTACTATGCACAAACACACGCTAATCTTCTTTTTTTTATAGAATTTATTATCATAGTAGTAAGTGTTATAAGTGAGAATTTTATTCAAACTTTTTCTGCAGCGTGTGTTAATCCTTTAAAAAATATTTCAATAAAATATATGTTTTCGTTTAATGTGAAAAAGAATTATAAAATGCGTTATACACTCGTAGTCATGTACATACAGTGGCTCCCAGCTTATTTCAACCAGAAACTTTGAAAAAATTAAGCTCGTATAATTTCGAAACGAACCAAGATATTAAAAAAATTTGAATAAGAGTTTATAGAATATGTTTAAAAATTAAGAAAAAAAGTTTTATTCAGTCTCAAATGTAAACTTAGAAACTAAACACCAAAAATATAGGAACCCAATTCGTCACAGCTTATTTCAACCATTTACAATAAACAAACAATTAAATGATTAATTAACTAATAGTTTTAATTTCAAAATTTAGTATGACCTCCTATTTGCTTAATTACAGCTTTCAGCCTTTTTTGCATTGATTCCATTTCCTAGTGGTTTGGAGAGTTATTTTTGACCATTCCTTTTTCAGAGCTGATATAAGGTCATTCTTGTTCGAAATCTGCTGTTGGCGGACGTTTTGATCACAAATTGCCCATAAATTTGAGACTGAATAAAACTTTTTTGTTTAATTTTTAAACATATTCTATAAACTCTTATTAAATTTATTTTGAAAGGTGCTGGTTGAAATAAGCTGGGAGCCACTGTATGTATGTATGTAAGAATGTATTACACGGTCAAAAAAATTAAGCGCAATTCGCAAATTAAACAAATATTAACTTAAACTTTGTAAAACACAAATGCTATGCTAATGCGTACAGATAGTGATAATTAAAATCAAAAGAAGAGAAATCATAGCAATGCTAATATTTTCTACAAAAGCTTCTACATACTAGCGCACACCTTTGAGATTAGCGTCATAGAGCGTGCTAAGTGAAAAGTACTGCTGCCATTAGTGCAACAAAATGGAATGTGTCAGGACAAATAGAGACTGTGTGGCGTGTCGGATCGTATGTTACGGCCGATAATCAATTATTATAAATTTGTTGAAGTAACCTCAGTTTATTTAGTAGTTGCTACATCTTATTAGACGTGAAGCCCCGGTTCAAATTCCAGGCTAGACAACTCAAACAAAACGAATAAATATTTCTTCGCCGACTTCCTCTCAGCAGATTTCTGGCAAAAACTCTGAGAGTAAATAAAATTGCCATGAAGATTTTTGGAAAAATCTGTCGTTCTGTTTCGACTCTAAACTATAGGTCCCGTCACTTATGTATAAAATTAACACACAAAGCATAAATGGTGTGAGAAGCTAGGACATAATGCTGAATGAAGGGTTTTAATGACTAATGGTGTATGTTTGTATGTATGTAGGAATTTATTTATTATAACTCCCCCGTTCTCTGCGAAAATGATGTGAGTCTAAAGATCAAGTGTAGGATTTCTCTTGCGATTATGACCTGTATAGGCAATTTAGTAGCAGAAACTCTCTTGTGCAGCGAAACTGATGCTATTCACTCTGATGCTATTCGCTTATTCTCTTCGTATTTCTCTTAGGCGCTGAAAAAAGGACTCTGTTACGCAGAGATGCAGTTGCTTTGGGAATATTTTAACGAATGTTTCTACCTAAGATCTTCGATGTAATAAGAATTGCCGTCGATTTCCACATTCGCAACATACTGCCACTGCTTTAGCAGTATTTTAATAAATGTTTCTACATTCGAACCAACAATGATGTGTATGAGCTCTTCAACAAATATGGACATGGTACAGTGCATTAACTACGCTGGCTTAGCCATATGCTGACGAGAGGAATATACGATATAACAGTTAGTGCAGATCAACGGAGAGGACGTCCTTGTTTATATCGTAACGACCAAACTGAGGAAGACTTGTGACATAATTGGTCATTACAACCCTTCAGTCAGTATTACGGCCTAGCTTGATATATGAGTTGTGGGCGTATATTTTAATGTCGAATCGGAACGACAGATTGTTGCGAAAGTTTAGAATGGAAATTTTATTTACTCTCAGAGCTTTTGCTAGAAATCTGCTGAAATTAAAGGAATATTTTTCATATTTCAGTGTGTTCAGGATGTCTGTTTTTGGGTTTGAACATGTCTAATAAGCCAACATGCTACCTATTAGACTATGGCGACTTCATTGTTTGGTGTGACCAACTTGTGACAAACAAAGGCAACTGGACAGAAGTGTTGAGGCAGATAGAAATTTGACAAACGGGTTGTTAGCGCCAATTAGTACATATGTAATAAGAAGTAGCAAACAGATAGAATTCAGTGTACAATTTTGTGGTAAAGAAAGATTACAGACAGAACGGATGATGATGATGATGATGTGATAATCGAAATGAAAGTTTATGCGATTCTCAGATAACCCTGTTTCAAGTTCAGTTAAAGTTTCTTCAGAAATCGAAAATATCAGTGAAATGTAAATAATTTCAAATATTAAGTCTATATCGTGAGTGAAATAATATTCTACGTCATATGGATTATATCTACAAGGCATTGGGCGTTAGGGCAACGTGAAGGGTCATTTGGTCAAACGTTGATGCATCTTTCCAAAACATCATCACGTTTTTGGCCGACTTCAGAATGTATCTCCTTAAATAAAAGACATTAAAGAAAACAATATTGCCTGATATTTTAAATTACCATATTTCCATTCGTTTCAGAGACTGTTTCCAAAATGAAAATTGGGTTGTGTAGCAGCATGATAAAGTATGGTTGTCAATAACCTTTTTAAATAAAGTTTGAAAAGCTGCTCTTCAGCGGCCACCCTAGAGTTCCGAAAATGTATTTTCTATTACAATTTACATTTTTAAACTGTCTACATATATATGACTATGACTGTAGAATCTCTCTTTTTACGTGGATTTCGCCACAATATTTTATAAGAAAATAGAAGAGATTTACAATAAAATGTAAGTGTTACCACAAATTGCTTCATTTATATGCAACAAAATAAAATTTACAAAAACAACAACAAAATTGTATTAAAAACAAAAAAAAAGAGGAGACTTTCACTGACTATAAAACAAACCACTCTGTACAACCGCTACATTCATATTCAAACATAAAATACCTTCAATTTAGTCAAATACTTACACTCTGGTATTCTGTTACAAAAAAAAAAAATATATAATAAAAACCGGTGTACTAATAAAAGTAGCAAAAACAAAAAAAAAAAGGGATTCGTAAAAAGGTACTTCGTAGTAAAATAACATTTACTAACTGCATTTCTATACTTACGTAGTGGATATTTTAGAGTTTTCCTTATACACCATTTGCCATAACAAAAAGTGATTCTATCATTATTATTGTATAACAATTATTGGTTTTGAAACAGAGTTTTGCAGAGGACAAATCAAATGATATTAGGAAAGTGTCAGTACCGACCTGAAAATTTACCAGGCAAGCTCTTTTAACTTCTACTTGGTTACCGAACATGTTCTATTTATGCGTAGTTGCTAGCTACATCCATGCTATTTATATGTTGATTCTAATTGTACTTACTTATTCAACTGGCCTTTAAAACCCTTTAGTCAGGGGTATGACCTAGCTTCTCACACCATGGTCTCTTGCTCTAGCATTGGGCAGCAGTCTTCCTCTTTTTCATTCATACATTCATTAGTATGGTCATTGTGAACGTAATTAACCCTTAGAGTACGGAGTGGGGTAACTTAGGTCCCCCAATCATAGTTTTTCTTGAATAACTTCGCAAATAATTTTTTACTGTCTTTTTCGCTTTAGATAGTCTAATTTTATTTTGAATACTATATACAAACTTATAGTGGCATTAAAATATCAACCTGTTTGTAATTGGAAGGTAAGTTTTTCGTTCGGGGTACGCAAGTTACCCCACGTCGTACTGTACGTTACAAATTTTCGTTGCTTTTTTAGGACCAAAAATGGAAAAATACAAAAAAAAACCTATCCCAGCGACAGATAGAAGACTATATACATGACATTGAATAGGATCCTAATGATATAGGATTAGATTGGGATAGTGACAATTCTAATTATATAGGTAGTAATTATGTAAGTGAAGATAGTGAAACAGAAGACGAGATTGAACAAGAAGAAGAACAAGCAGAAGATATTCTTTCGGATATTGATGAAATTGAAAATGATGATGATTTTCATTTGAATGGGGAATATTGTACCGCTAAGTCTGGCAGAGTTTGGACTTTGGAGCTATTTCCACCAACGCGTAGTTTAGCATGCAATATTGTGAATGTTACAACAGGAGTAAATTTTTACATGAGTGACGCTAGCGAAATTGGTGAAATATTCAACCATCTTATAACGCCGACTATCAAAAAGAAAATCTGTCTTCATACTAACGAAGAAGCCAAAAGAGTGTTTGAAAAGTATAACGAAAAACATCCTGAGAGGCAAAAAAAAAATATGGAAACTGGTAACTGAATGTGAATTGGATGCATTCCTTGTAGTACTTATTAAATGAAAACAAATAAAATAACAACTTTTTACTTTCAAAATAATATTTTTAGTTCTTTTATGCTAACATATAAACAACAAAAGCCCATTTTTCTTTGGGGGACCTTAATGACCCCACTCCGTACTTTATGTCAAAAAACGAGCTTCGTACTCTAAGGGTTAAGTATTTCTGAAAAAATCTCAGCTTTGACTGATGATAACACAAAGATCTTTCTGTAGGTTCGGGTTTTTATGTCTCATGTGTGTTGCTGTATTCATTCGTACCACTTTTTGTTTTCTAAGTGGAATATACAGGAGTCTAGTAGGTAGTGTGCCGGCTTATTAGACGTAAAACAATGGTTCAAAATCAAGCCCAGACACCTCGAACAAAGCGAAATATACAGTGGACAGCAAAAATCTTAGTACAGCAATATATTTTGACAAAAAAGTCCCCACAGGTTTAATGCTCTTGCGCAAAGTCCCGATATAACTTCAAGAGAGTATTTAGGAGATCATTTGAAAGAACGGTTACGTAATCGCTAAACCTTAAACAAAAGTTAATCGAAAAGCTTGCTTATGGTGTCATCAGAAAACAGTGAACAAAACTTGTACATTCAATTCCAAATGGGTTAAATGAAGGGCTTCATCTTAAGGGATAATGCAAGAGATAACATTTTCATATATTAGGCCTTTGAATTTTAAATTTACTCAGGGTACTACTTGGGGGTACTATGGAGTCATCTGAGTCATCTCTAGTTTTATGAAAACCATTTAAAAATTGTTTGCTTTATAATAAAACAGAAATAAATTAATAAACTGAATATATAAACTATAAATTTTTATACAAATTTTTGGCTAAAATTCATGAAATTGCTAAATTATACTGCCGTACTAAGACTTTTGCTGTCCACTGAATATTTACATATGTCGGTCTGGTGTAAATCATGGCTTGTTCGTAAGTGCAAAGAGTCTTTAAAGACCTGGGGACTAAATCAAATTCGTCTATGCTGGGTTGCGGGAGATGGCGGATGCTCTCGCTAGATTAAGTTCATTTTCTGAGGGCGAATTGATAGTTGGTCCTGATCATCCAATCTGCCAGTTCTACGGCCCCATCACTGCATGGATCAGGGAGAAAAAGCAGACCCTTTTGAAGGATGGACCGAGATTTTATGTGTTTAGAAGTCTATGGCTTTCTATAAACAATGATAGAACAGGCTTGCTGTTGGTCTTAGATAAGGCCAGCCTAAGGTTAGTTATTTCTTTTATTACTGGCCACTGTGAGATTAGATAGCTGACAAGGATCTGGGATACATCCCAGCCGGACTATTGCAGAGTACATTGCGTTGAGGAGGAGTTGTCGAACACTTCCTCTGCAATTGTCCAGTACTAGTAGTAGTAGTAGGTTGAGGTGGCCGTAGTTTAGTGGGTAGTGGGATTATTAGACTAAGGCCACCGTTCAAATCCCAGGTTAGATATCTCGGACAAAACGAAATATGAAAAAGATATTTCTTCGGCGGCTTCCTCTCAGCAGATTTCTGGCAAAAACTCTGATAGTAAATAAAATTGCTATGAAAAGTTTCTCTCCCTTCCTGACTGAAGGGTTGCAATGACCAATTATGTGTTATGTAGTAGGTTGAGTTTGAGGACCTTGGAAAGGGGCTTCTTCAAAGGTCTGGACTCTCTGTCGAGAGCCGACATTAGGGCTCTGCATAGATTCATAAATAGGTTGAGCTGGTTGAGAAGTGCTAGGGCAACAAAGTTTTAGTCGGGTTCTCTTGTGTGTTTGTGGTCCATCTCTTTTCTTACGTCTCTTTCCTACCTATTCTACTTTTCCAATTTCTCTCTCTCTCTCTTCTAGAACGAATTTAAAATGGGTCATTTTGACCTCTGGGTATTGTACTTGTCCCAATAACAAGTACATGTCCTCAAACCTAACCCAACTTATCTTAACATCAACCGTTCTTTGAAAAGATATATTTAGTAATAAATTTATGAGCCTACATGCCTTTACTTTAGTGTACGTTTGGACAGAGTTACATGTTACTTTAATCAATTCAACATTACATTCCTGAGGACAATATTTATTCCATGTTGAGCCTCAATACTAGAACGAAACAAAATTTGCAAACGAATTTCATAAAATCTTGCTTTGAAACAGTGTTACTTTATTCATCTCTTCTCAACTCACTTTATAAATAAAGTGAATATTTTTTAGTACAGATCTTTTTATTTTTATTTCTTCTTTTTTTGGTTTTTCATTTTTAAATGTTTAAAGTACTTTTAATTTCTTTTTTCCCCTTTTATTTATTTTTTTCTTCCTTTTTTTTTGTTGTTTCTATATATAAATGTTGGCCATTTCCGGTATTTGAATTTGCATACAAGTTGAGTAAAAGTACTGCGGCTAAAATGCAATAATAACAAAAACAACAACATCAGAAACATCAAAACCGGCAATACCAGCAGCTAAACAGGTGCAAAAAAAAGAGAGAAAATCTTAATATTACTTTACTATGTATACACAGTGTTCCATGAATGAAATGAACTGTTCTATACAGAGGGCTATACGGTTATGGTTGCTAGTTTTTAGATTCGTTTTTTTTGTTTTGTTTTAATACGAAATGTATTCTTTAATTGTATTTCAGATTTGCTTTTTTTTCGCTCTGCTTTTATTTCTTTTTGTTGCTAAATGGATTTAATGTAGTATCTGAGATTTATTTTTACACTACTACTGTTGTTGCCTTTCTTTTTTCCACTGATTATTTTTTTTGTTTGAAGAGAAAATTTATTCGATTTCATTTGGTTTATACGAAACGGTTAATACCGTGTTTATTACGCTGTCTACTGGTAAGAATTCGGTTGGTATAATTGGAGTGTTAACCGCATAAGAAATGGAAATGAAATAAAAAATGTTTTATTGAACACAACAGTTGTGGTAAGAGCACTGTAAAGAAAACAGTTAAAATGTAAACGTTTTTTTACAGAAATATATGTATGTAGACTTGGTTGCATGTGTTTGGTCTTGACAATTAAAAATTTATTGTAAGGAATCGAATTTCTTTTAAAGAAAACTTTGTTGAAAATTAACACTCGAAGTATAACTGAGCACGAATCAAATTCACAAAATTCGCCCTTACATACATACATGCATACATACATAATTGATAACTGCAACGTTTCAGTCTGGATTACGACTTAGCTTCTCATTAATAATTCGTATTAATTTTATACATGATTATTCTGATATTATACAGATTATTCACGGCAATTCTATTTCCACTTGGAGTTTTTGCAAGAAATCTGCTGACTTGCAGATAATACTTCCGCAATAATAGTTATCTATACTACAGAATATTCCATATAATACTGGCATGAAATAACTTACGGGTCTTCCATCAGCGGCTTCCGAACTATGACATTTGTGACGGACATCTTGGTGCAGGTAACTTTCTCAAATTAGTTGCTTTTTATTCAGCCTATTTGCCAAATTACCATGGACGGACAGACAACGACATATGTTGAATGGGTTCTAAAGCAGTTGGCAACTGAGCCCAAATCGAAATATCGTCTTCTTCGATGATCACGATTAAATTCATTCATATTGTCATTTATATCGCCAACAAACCCTAATAACTATATGCATAAATAACACTATGCGACAAAATAAAAAAAAAAATAATGACATAGTCGAATAATAGATATATGGGCAATTTCGTGTCAAGTGACCCAATTTTAAAAATCGAAGTCTTCCGATTTGGATGAAATTTGCACCAAGATTGGGCAAAAAAAAACATCCATTAAAAAAAAAATATAGTGCATATGGTAAAATTTAAAAACTTTGGTTTTGAGTTAAAATATTTTTTTTTATAGATATGCCTCTTGCTACTACGTGCCCACAAAGACCTTAAAGGAAATGGTCTAAGTTTTCTTTTGAGGAAAAATAAAAAAAAACTCCATTTCGAAAAAAAATTGGGGAAAATGAAAATGGTACATGTGCCAAATATTGAAAAATATTATTCTTGAGTTAAAAAATAATTTTTTTTGATAGATATCCCACTCGCATCCCATTAAGCGATTATGAAGGCCTTAAAGGAAATTTTATAAGCTTTCTTTTAAACAAAAAAAAAAAAAAAAAAAAGGGTCCAAACTGAAAAAAAATTTAAAAAAAAATTAATTAAAAAAAAAATAAAAAAAATTTTTTTTAAAAATTAAAAAAATATATTTGGAAAGTTTGAAGAAATAGCTATCTAATATCCTTTGGAAAATTTTTGCTAGGAGCAATAGGTGAAAAGTTACACACATTTAAAAAAACCCTGTATGACCAAAATGTCCAAATTTGACCCCCTCTAACTCCGGCAGTTCTGGACTGATAGATCTGAAAATTTGTGTCTGGCCAACTATCCAATAATACTAACCTTTGTGCAAATTGGGTCACTTGACACGAAATTGCCCATATGTATACCGTTTTAAAGGTCCATCTCACCCCTTTCCAACAAGATTTCAATTTTGGAAATCGGGTTAGAAATGTTTGAGTAATCCAGAAATTTGTGCGTATAGCCAAATAAAACAGTTTTTGTCAAATAAAAAAAAATGGAGGATTCGAGAAATATAAAAAAATATTTTTGAGATCTACTCAACAAAATTCACGATTTTGGAATCGGGTCATAATCCAGAAATTTGTGCATAAAGTCAAAAAACCAGTTTTTTTCAAATAAAACAAGTTTGGAGTGTTCGAGAAATATAAAAAAGGTATTTTTGAGTTCTACTCAATAACTGAACAACGTGGACCTGTAGTTACTCGGGTTTATTTTCACTGTCGCATCGTGTAATTTGTCATCACAATGTTCAGTCAGGATTATGATCTAACTGTTCACACCATTTATGTTGTGTGTTTTAATTTCATACAAGAGTAGCGGAACCTACAGTTTAAAGTCGACGAAAGAGTTTTATGAAACTTTACATGGCAATTTTATTTACCCCCTTAATTTTTGCCAGAAATCTGCTGAGACGAAGTCGCCGAAGAAATATTTTTTCATGTTTACATGTTTATTTACTCTGAGAGTAAATAAACTTGTCATGAAAAGTTTCTCAAAAAGCTGTCGTTCGGAATCGACTTTAAAGGATAAACAAAATTCTCCCTAATTTTTACTGACACTGATATTTTAATGAATTTTTCACACATCTAGCAATGAATCACTCAATTTTCTACATATAGTGATGCAATGTGTGTTTAAATTGAATCAAACTTAGAATATATTTTACAAATTTAAAGTTCAATAATTTCTCCTTCATTTTTTGTATATTTTTTAAACTTTTTAAAAATCTTACTTCTCTTTAATTATTATTAAAATTTTAAGCAAAAAAAAACAAAATAACAGCAAAAAATTTCAATAAAACAACACTCATACGTCTGGGAGTTCTTAGCGTTTTGTTATAAGGAAAAAAACACTTAAAGAATATGTTTTTCACTTAATAGCTTATTTGTTTTTTTGCACACTTTTCCCCTCCCCTACCATTTCATTTTTTTGTTTGTTCTTCTTTCACTTAAAATCATTTTAAACCACAAATGTTTTTTCTTCTTTTTTTTTTCTTCTTCACTTACTGTTAATCTTCATTAAACACCTGCTAAAGGAATTTTAAGAAAAATAAATGATGAAAAAAGTTGAAAAACTCGCACTCACGCACACTTACTCTCAATACTCTCGTTTGCATACATACGTCTGTATGGGTGCATAGGTAGACGAAAGTGTTGTTTTTTGTGTTTCACTAAGCGTTGATATTTTAAGATTAATTTAAAGAAAGAAAAAACATGTTTAAAGAAAAGAGCAAAATTAAAAAAAGAAAGAAAGAGGAAAGAAAAGAAAGTATATAAAGACTTTTCCATGTTCCTCATACATACATAGATATATAACAGAATTTCTATAAAAGAAAAACTTTCTTTATTTGAAATGGAAGTCTGTAGGAATGAGTTCTGAGGAAATTTCAAGAGTTCAAAACAAAAAAAAAAAAGCATTTCACAAACATCTTTATGATGGAAAACTTTAAAAAGTGAAGGAATTAAAAAATAAAAAATAAAAAAGTTAACGAAAAAATTAAAAGGTGAACCAGAAAACTTTTGTTTTCTTTGGCGCATATATCGTTTTCCTATTTCTTTTATTTTTCCTTTATATGTCGATATGCCAAAAATCAGAATTTAACATGCTTCCCAATTTCAATTTTAATGAAAAATCATAAGGGCAGACGATTGTGCAGCGTTATAAAAGTGAGTCTTTATATTGTTAAGTATTCTGTTTAAATGGAAACTTTTATTTTTTCTTTGTGTCCATATTTCATAATATCAATAATTTTGGCCTATACAAAGGAAAAACAGATCGGCTAAATTCGAAAGGATAACTGTAAAGTGTTTTTGGGATTCCTACGAGCAGTCAAGCAGTTCATAATACATCCATCCTGATTGGAAATAACCAGTAAATTGGCACTGATATTCCTGCACTGAAACCAAACAGATTTCGACTCTCTATTGTCTCCAATAATTAGTTCATTTGCTTTGACAACCATTTTCGTTTGGGGGTACTGGGAAGTTGGTCATTGTAGTCCAGGCACATATGCAAGGAGGCTAGTTGCCTAGCTTAACGGAAGCTACTACAAAAAGGAAAGTTTTGAAACTGTTCTTCTCTTTTTCGGTAAAATGGATGTGACCGAGCAAATTCAAATTTCGAGTTTGAAAAATTGGGTGGAATGAAGGCTAATTTATCAGAATATTTTTCAATCTCTGTTCTGACTGTTGACACTTAGAAATCTTTGCCTGCTGCTGCACTCAACACTGAGATCTTGTTTGAGTTTTTTTGTAAGGTTTTTTTTTAATATGTCGATGAGTTTATTCCTCATTAGTGTATACCACGATACAATATTAATTTTTGAAGAGAATTATACAACAAAGTTCATAGTTCAACTCTGCTTATTCTTATTTTGCTTCTATGTGACATTTCCAGGTGATACATTCATCAACGTGTATTCGCCATAGTCTATCAGATATTGTGATGGCTTCTTCGATTAGATCCCGTGATTCAAACTCCGGCTCAAACAAAACGGAACTCTGAGAATAAAATAAAAATTGCCATGAAAAGTTTCTTAAAATTGGTGTTCGGTGTCGACGTTAAACTGTAGGTCCCACACACTTAACATAAGTGTTGTGAGCATCTAGGTTGTAATCCTGATTAAAGGCTTGTAATGACCAAATAAGTAAGTATTCTAAAATATTTTTGGTACAAAATATCAATTGCTTCATCTGCAAAAAAGGGTTAATAACAATAGCAACCCAATTAGTTGCAATTACGTTAAAACTATTATTACTTATGTCAAACATCACTGTTTGTGGTTTAATCAGTCATTATAAAAATCCGTTTAATGAAAATTTATCATGAGCAAATTGCATTAAATAAATCTACACAATAAGTTTGCTAAAATGTTGATCCAACAAGTAATCATTCTTTATGATTGTACTCACAAGCTGTCCCTGAAATTATACAACTTCTCTATGTTTCATTGCCTTGAAAGCAGAGCATAGATTTAAATATCACGACACGATACAAATCGCTCTTTCAATTGAAGTCAAATATTTTGAAATAAAAACCTCGAAAAAACGTACTTTTGTATCATTCAGCACGAGACGATTAGTTCAACAGAAGCGACTTGTATTACGTCAAAATTGTGAGTATATAATAAAAATTGTTCTAAACTTGTTTAAAAATTCTTGTGCCATAATATTGTGCAGATAAGTGGCAATATAATAAATTTATAAGTCAAAAGGTATGTTATTTGCAAAAATTCCAAATAAAATAAATTTTTATTTTAATTACAAAAATTAACAGAAAGTTATTCAATAACAAATTATTTAAATTTAATGATATGAGCTTTAATGTTTAATATTAAATATTGATTTTTGTAATCCATAGTCCTTATAATAGTAGAAAAAACCAATTCCAAATATTTAATACAACGCCAACAGCTGGGGCTTGCTAAGAAACCCTTTTAAATAAGAGCATAAAGAAAGTTTTGTGTTTTTTTTTTTTAATATCAGCCACAGTGTAAACAAGACATTTTTGATTTGATATTAAAATAAGTCAAAGTTTTTTCAATAAATTTAATTTTATTTCAAATAAAACACTTTTGCATGTATATGAAATTCCAAAAGAAATTTGACAGTTGGTAACGTTCATCTTTTTGGAGTTACATCTGTCAAATTAGTTGTCA
This sequence comes from Sarcophaga caerulescens, assembly GCA_927399465.1. Lineage (NCBI taxonomy): Eukaryota > Metazoa > Arthropoda > Insecta > Diptera > Sarcophagidae > Sarcophaga > Sarcophaga caerulescens. Next base: position 50,414,709 of record OV656872.1, on the reverse strand, counting down.
TTTATTCAGACCGTTTTGCTAAGTCACAAATCTATAGCTGTCTATATAGACAACACACGTCGTTGTCGTACACTAAATGTGTTCTGCATTAGTTGGCATCCCATCCCTAAGGAAGAAATTTGTTGAGTTTGGGACGAGATCCACACGAGATGCAAGAGTGTCCAATGTATTCCGAAAAAGTTCTTTGAGACCGACGTTGTCCAGATCATCCCAGCCATCAGCGAGTGCTATATGTCGATGATTACCATCTCCTTTTGTTATACAATTAATTGTCTGCATACTAATGGTATCAATAGGTCTTTCAAATGAACAAAAAATGACGATGATATCTCACACACTCTTTGTTTAAAGATAATAAGTACGTAATGAGAAGGCAGTAAAGAGATGCTTGTAGTTTCGGGGCAAAATGAGAATGGACTTAATCGGCAGCAGAAGTTTTTCTGCTATATATGTACATACTCTCATAATTGGTCATTACAACCCTTCAGTCAGAATTACAAACTAGCTTCTCACACCACTTATGTTGTGCGTGTTAATTTTATCCATATATGTTGGGATTTACAGTTTAATGTCGACTCCAAACGACAGATTTGTGGAACATCTTATGGAAAGTTTATTTACTCTCATAGTTTTTGTCAAAAGACTACTGAGAGGAAATCAATGAAAGTAATATTGTTTTCATACTTTGTTATGATCGTGTTGTCAGAGCTGAGGTTAGAATACGGGCTCGTCAAACGATTGCAACTACAGATTTTGTTTAAATTCTAAGTATTAGCAGTCTAGTAGGTAGTGTGTTGGCTTATTAGCAAATTTCTGTCGAAAGCTCGGAAAGTAAATGAAAAATTGCCACGAAAAATTTCTCAAAAAAATCTGTCGTTCGAAGTCGACTTTAAACTGTAGGATCCGACACTCACATATAAAAATTAACACACACAACATAAGTGGTGTGAGAACTAGGTCAATAATCCTGACTGAAGGGTTGTAATGACCAATTATGTATGTATGTATGTAATGAAAGCAGTATGGTCTGCGAAGATAGATGAATGGCAGTAGTTGGTAGTGAAATATCAGCAGTAAATATTATATGGAGGTCATGAACTAGCATACAGCCTTGTGGGGTTGCGGCAATTATTTACTTGTGGTATGGACGTACGCCTTTCGAAGATATAATTCGTCATGAAAATTAGGACGAGTTTATGTGTGTTAATGTGTAAAGATTCATATTTTTGCAAACAAGGTATTACAAAGTAACTAAAATTTTTCCACGTAAACAGAACGCTCACGCTAATGGTCTAATAGTACACTACCCTCATGAATAACCAGGGCCCCCTGACATAATTAAATAAATAACTTCGATTTATAAGTACATATTTACAAGTATTGAAATACATTACAGCTAAATTATTAAAATATTTTTCTTAAAACTTTATTTCTTTAATTTTGAACATTGTATGGTTATACCTGGAAATCAATAATATATCGAGTTTATTTAACGACAACTTAAAATGAAAAGAAAAAACAAATCCAAAACCCAAGAAAAGAAAATTTCTTAACACTTAAAGCAAATTAAATTTTCATTTAAGAAATAACAAAATTGATTACGTATATACATACATATCTGTGTATGTGGTCTGTTTCACCAACTAAACAATTAAAGCTTAAATGCTCCAATTTATGTTTAATTTATTTTATTTTGATTTCACAACATTTACAACCAAACAACAAAACAATAGTGGTTATAGGAAGGGAGTGAGAGAGGTATACTTAAAAGAATTTCTATGTGTATGCGTTTAAGTCTGCTAATACATATAAAAGTTTAATCTTTGTTTATAGTTGTTCAACAACAACACAAACAATTACACACCCAATACAAAATATAAAAAAATAAAACGAACTGCAGCAACAAATTGAACGAATTTCCAAACAATTTTTCTGCTGTATTAAATTTCACTACCACACACTTACACTTACACGTAAATACATTTACACACTCTTGCAGCTTGAGAGTTCAGTAGCAGACAAAAGAGAGCAAGAGAATGTAAATACTAACAGAAATAATAATAAAAAAAAAACAAAAAAAGAGTAAAACAATGGGATATTTTTTTGCTTTGCTTTGTGTTTTCTTTAATGTCTCCTGCAGGATTTGGTATTGCGTAGGCCACAACACAACAATGCTAAACAACAACAATCAAATATGGCACAGTTTTTTAAAACCTCTCAATTATACATACAGCTACACACACAAACAAACACTTGATTACAGTTGTTTACAGCTTTAGCAGAAATGCTTTGCAGACGTATGACTTTTCACCCCAAAATATTTTTTTTTGCGTTCTCAAGAAATTTCCCAGTTTTTACTGTGCTAGCTGCAAACATCCACAACAATAATTTTGTCACGATGTGTTTGTATATTATTTTCTCTGAGCTGAGCTGTGATTGTCTGTGCGTAGTTGAGAGAGAGAGAGAGAGGAAGAGCATTTTTATCGTCTGTATTTAGGTGAAAGAGCATAAGTTTCTGTGCCAGTGTGTGTTATTTCTCTGCATATTTTTTTTTTTTTATTTCCTTTCAGCTCAATTCGACTGAACTGTAGTAAACTCAATTGGGTTGAATGGTTGGTTGTTGGTAGCATTTCAATAGTCTGACAAGTCAGTTGTTTCATAGATTTCGTGACGTATACTACATACCATACGCGTACTCTATAACAATTTCAAACGGGTCCGGTTATTGTACGCATCATAACAATTTCCAACATTTTCTACACAATTTTTTTCTTCTTTTTTTGCTTCTCATATTATATACTAGAAAACGAATGAATTTTTCTTTCGAAAACAATTTCGTCTAAATTGTTCAGAGGAAAAGAAAAAGCATATAAAAACGTTAATAAAACATGATTTTGTTGGCATAAATAATTAACAAAATATTGATTTTAAACAACAAGTGAACAGTGAAAAAGAAAAAAAATGAATTTTTTTACAAATAGTTTCATAGTGATGGCAACAAAATGGTGAAGAATAATTAACCCAATAAGTGTAACAAAATAATGGAATTGTCAATGAAAATCTATAGAAGATATATCAAAGTAATATTTGTAAAGAAGGGAGATTGTATAAGATTCTAAAAGAAAAATTTACAAAATAAAGAAAAAAGAAAAACATCTTAGAAATGCTATAATGACATACAGCTGCAAGTAAAAGAAAACAGAATTTAGGCCAAGATTAACCAACTTTTCATAAATCAAAAAATCCTATTGTTTTTAATTCCAAATAAAAAAGCCAATATGAGTAAATAAATAAAGGCTAAAATTAAATAATTTCAAAAATTTTAAATAAAATAAAATTGGCAAAAATTTAAAAAATATAATAAAATAAAAAATAATAAAAATCACAAAAAAAAAAAAAAAAACATAAATAAAAATAAATTTTTAAATAATATATCCCAAATGAAAACAAAATTTTTTTTTGATGAAATACATACTAAATAAAAATAAAAACCAAATCCTGTATAAAAAAAATTATTAAACTTAGATATATTGAAAAAAGAAAAATTTTAAATAACCTTGAAAAAAATTTTCAAAGCTAAAAAAATAATTTTTAACTAGTGGGACATGTTTTAAAATAAAAAAAATTAATATAATAAATAAATAAAATTATTAAATATTTGTTTGTAACTATAGTTGTAAAATAATTGCTACAAATAATGTTTATTTAAGTCTTCTACTATGTGTATTAACCACAGCCCACAAATTTCAGTTTCAAAAAACTAAAACAAGGTATAATTACTTGACAAAACATATATTTAAAATGTATAATAACAGTGTTTAAAAATTATTTATTTTTTTCGTTTTGATTCCTTATAAAAAAAAAGAAGAAGTACATATATTTTAAATTATAGTCATTTAAATATTTAATGCAACAAGTTAAGGCAATTAAAGACAAATTGAGGTTATAAAAATCAAAAAATTATGGTAGGGGCTGTGCAGCAGAAAAATTTATTTATGACAACTAAAACAAGATATTAAAAATATATTAAATGATAGAATGTAGTTTTGCAATCCTCTACAGCGTTTTACTTTCCATTTATAGAGTACAGCAGACATCTAAACAAATGATAATCTAATGGTAAAAGACCGCCTCTGAATGGTGAATGCTTAAATTTTTCCCAGCCAAACTTCCTAAATTTCTGCTGAGCTACCAAAATTATGTGTGAACTGGCTGGCATTGATATGATGAAAGAAAACAACTTTTTTTTAAATTAATTATACTGCTTTAATGAAATTTTTTACTTTAATGTCCTTAATATTGTGAAATTAAATATCATAATTAAACCTCTGACTAGATTTTAGAGGCTGTTTATAAATTGTTCTACCAACCACATAAGGATCAGAATAAAACATCTGATTAGGCAATTATTATTATAATACATAATTGGTTATTACAACTCATCAGTCAGGATTACGACCTACATAGCTTCTCACACCACTTATGTTGTGTTATGCATTTTATTTACTCTCAGAGTTTTTGCCGGAAATCTGTTGAGAGGATGTCGCCGAAAAAACATTTCATTTTTCATAATTCGTTTTGTTGAAGAAGTCTGTATTTGGGTTAGAATCGTGGCCTCACATCTAGTAAGCCAACACACTAATTACTAGGCTACGGTGATTTCAAATTAGGTTAATTAAATTAGGTTTTAGAAGTTTTTAATGAACAATTCCCTTCCAACATAGTAAGGCACATGGTTTAATCTTTCCTGGCGCCAATACTGGCTTAGGCACCTAGTACGTCAGTAGTCAACTTTGTATCATTTTAATCACTTGTGTTAGAAATAGTTTAAATTCTTCCGGATTTAAGCAGAGAACTTCAGATAGAAATATGTTGAATTAAATTTTTCGATGTTAATTTATGTTATCCATCGTTTTCCAAATGGTTGATTACTCTTTCGTTATTAATGTTCTGTACTCTAATTGCTTACGTGTAGGCCTTTGTGATCTTTTTGTTATAATTATATCGACTTTTTTAGAGGTGAAAAATTAGCGAATCAAGAAATGTAGACCACTTCGCCACTGCTTTTCCAATTACAGCAGCCTCACAATCTCTTCTATCAATCTTAACTAACACCATTTCTTCTTCTCAGTCTAGAACACTTATGTTAATTTAACATGTTTCGGGATGGATGAAAATAGTCAACAATTATTACCAGGACTATGTACAAATATTTGTACATATTTTTCGTTTATCAACGACGTGACGAATCAATCTAATAATTTTGTTGTTAAATATTTGTATATTTTCTACATTATAAACTGCAGCCCTTGCGCTGACCAACTTTTTCCTTTTCCCTGATTTTGGTGGAACTTGATCAGTACAGGGACTGGGTTCACCCGTGGCATCACAACGGGCCGCTATGTGTGCTCAAGTGGGCTTTGTGATATCAGAGCTACCACTAACATTATAAACTAATGCAAGCCGCTATACCTGAAGCTGGGAATTAAAACTGCTTTATGTATTAAGCCATAATTGATACACTACATTGAGCACGAAGTCTTACTCTGCTCGTAATAATTTCTATGGAATTTGTAATTGAATAGTAATTAATAAATAATTAAACCACAGTAATAGTTTACAATAAAATTTTAAGTATAAATATCTGTCAATGAGGCAGACAGCCCTTTTATTTTACTTCATATCTGGTTTGATTTTCTGGGTGTCGAGTATTGGGGTATCAATTTTTTATTTGTGTTATTATACCTTAGGCTCCTTTAAGATATTATGGCTTTTCACATATCATCTCCATCTTCGCATTTCACTTTCTTTTTTATTAATTATTAGCCTTCTTTTTTGTTGACTTGTGTTAGTTCCTTTTATCTAGATTTTTCTGTTACACTTTAAAGTCTTCTCAGGGCAATTAGTTACAATAACAGCTTTGCCCCAAAACTGTCAATAGCGTGTCGAAAAATGTAATACTTTTAAAAAAATTTTGTTTTTTGTCAAGATTCCGTACTTGAGATTTCAACTTAATGCTGTTGTTAGCTTACTAGCTAACAACCGGTTATATGGGTTAGGAAAATGTCGTTGAAGTAATTTGAAATTTACTTTTGAAATATGTTTAAAAATTGTTAAAATTTTTGCATTGGGTAGTGGTGAAAAACGTTGCTCAGTCAGTCTTACTTTTCTTTAGAGACGTTGTTGCTTAATTTTATAACGTTAGTTATCAGTCAATGTATATGTTATATGGACACCGAATGGAACTTAAAAATTTTTTAAGCTTCGATTAAGCAATGATGAAATATCATTGCCTTCTGCCTTTATTCCTACCTGAAACGTTTAGGTTGGTGTATATGGTCTATTCACAAACTTAAAGAGGCGATAACTAAATATGGGGTAGAGCTCTAACTCATTGGCATAACCACCCATTTCTTTTATATTCTGTTAACACAGAAATTGCTTAAAGTCGTCGTAGTTTAGTAGGTAATGTGTTAGCTCAGTAGAGGTGAGCTCAAAACTCAGGTGAGACGTCGAGAACAAAACGAAATATAAACTAATATAACTTAGGCGACACAGATTTCGGGCAAAAATATAAAAGTAAACAAAATTGCTATGAAAAGTTTCCTAACAAATTTGTCGCTCAGAGTCGACTTTAAACTGTAGGTCCCGCCGCTGTTGTATAAAAGTAACACACACAACAAAAGTGGTGTGAGAAGCAAGGTCGTAATCCAGACTGATGGATTGTAATGCCCAATTATGTATATATGTCGCTGAATGGTGCCGTCCTATGGAGACGACATGTCGTTGCTAACCACTGTCTGTGATTGCCTTCAATCGATGAGATCGACAGCTCTTAATCCACACCAAACAGTGACTTTCGGGATGTATTGATCGCTTTTCTCATGTGGATTGATATCGTTCTAAATTTTACAATTTTGGTTGTTCACAAACCCATGCATACATAGGTCTTATCGCTGAAGATTATATTTCAATGAAAATTAGGAATAAAAAATTTCATTATTTGCACATTTTGCTGACTGTCCATGTTTATTTGGCAAAATAGACGAAATAAATGACAACTAATTTGGCAGATGTAGCTTTGAAAAAAAAATTACCATTGAATATCAATCAAGATTAATTAATCGATGTAATCATTAGTTAGAAAATGTATTCATTAGCTGCACTATTACATACATATGTACATTTAATATTTTGGATAATTTAATGCTTTAACGATGATTACAACCTAGTTTGTCATACCACTTGTGTTGTATGTGTTATCCTACAATTTAAGGTCGATTCTGAACAACAGATGTGTAAAGCTTCATCATTGCAATCAATTATTCTCAGACCCTTTGCGAGAATAATGCTGAGAGCCGGTAATTGAAACAAATATTTTGATCTGGATAATAGATCTAAGGTTTGTACTTGAAATCCTTGTTGACGTACTTTATTAATACACAGCAACATACTCACCACTATCCATAAAGCTACGAAACTTTTAAGAGGAAAGACACAGAAAATTAAAATGTTTTCCCTTTCCAAAAATTTCGATTAAATACTCGGATACTAAAAACTAATTTCACAAATATTTTGCATATTATTTTCTAGGAATGGCATAGGCTGTGATTACTAGAAAATTGATCGATATTTAATACAAAAAAATTCTTCTGCTTTAAATGATATAAAAATATTGTAATTTACACAGAATTGTAGTAGATTCATTATTAAAAAATTTAAGCCTTAAACATTTATGTGAATGCATTTTAATTGTATTAATTATATGTGTTCAATTAGAAATCCTTGATTTCCTTTTTTCTTTTTTTGTGATTTAAACACTACAATTGCTACTCGAATGTCATTATGAAATTAAAATTTCAATTAAACATTTTCATTTAAACTATTTAGCTGGAAAAATAAATATTCTAATGAATTTAAACAATTTCTAACCAACAAAAAAAAACTCTTTTTTTTATATTTTTAGCTTGATGGGCATCAAAAACTTTTCGCTGCTAAAATTGTCGCTGTAAAACAAAATTAATTAAATTCCCAAAAAAAACAGATAAAAAAAACAAATGAAAGTAAAATAGTGCCACAAAAAATAGTTAAAATGCACAGTGTAATAAAAAATTTATAAAGTTTTTGTGTTTTAATAAAAAAAAAAGAAGAGGAAACCAAATAAGTGAAAGTACCAAAGGAAAAAAAAGAAAGAAAAAATTTTCAAGAGAAAAACTAAACATAGAGAATAAAATTAAAATATTCAATGGCTCATGAATAAGTAGTGGTTTAAAGGAAAACAAAAAAAAAAAAACAACAAAAAAAGAAGTTTAAATAAACTAAAATTTAGTGACCAAAGTAGTAAACAAAAAAGTGTACAAAAAAAAGATATCCAGCATTGAAAGTGATTTATAAAAGAGCACAGAGAAAAAAAATTTTCGGTAAACAAAGATAAAAACGTCAAAAACGATTGCAAAAAGCAAAAGAAAGAATAATAATGATATATGATAAACAAAATGAACATTTTCTAACGCAACATAAAGAAAACGATACCCAAGGCAAAAGTACAAAAACCAATGCCGACACTATCATTTGTCAAACTACCAGCAACAGCAAACAGAATAAATTTAATAAAGCAAATAATCTAACCAACACCCGACTGGAAATGATGAACTTTTGTTCAGTCAAAGCACAACCACAGCAGCAAGCGATGGAACAGCAACAACAACAATTAATACAGGCACAAATTGGACCAAAATCTAGTTGTACAGAACAAACAATTATTCGGAAAGTTTTCAAACAGGAAATGGCCTCTACAATGGCCCAGCAGGCTTCACAGCAAACGCACATGACCTTAAAGGAATATTTTGAATTTTCAAATGATGCAGCTGCCACAAACATGGCTTGCAATGCAGCAGCAAAGATAACAACAGCATCAGCAACTAAAAGAATAAATAAACAAAAGTGTGGCCAACAAAAGGAACAGAATAGAGAACTGAAAAATAACTCAAACAAAGCTTGTATATTAACGATAAATTCCGGCAAACACCACCATCAACATCAACATGAACATGAACATGAACTAATATGGCAACCAATAGCAACAGAAACAGAAACAGAGAGAGAAACACCAAAAACTATTGCTAACACTACTGGCCCAGCTGTTATGGCATCCAGTCTCCCAACTATAACAACATTATCATCATTATCATCCTGGCTATCGCTAGCACTACCAACAATACAAACAACTTTGGCTCTAATACCAGCAACTACTGTTGCTGCAGTTAAGGCCGATAACAATAACGATGCTGATGATAATGACGATGATTATGGGAATGATGAAAATTCTCAAAGTAAAATACAACAACAAAAGTGCTGCAATAATGTTTACTTAAGTTCAACGATCAGTTCTACGCAAAAATGTGTGCAACACAAGAAACAGCAACAACATTGCAAAAGTGCGAATATGAGTTGCAACCGCTCTTATATCCAAACAAATAGAAATATTTCTCATTTAACAGAGGCTAAAGAAGCCTCAAACATTGCTGCCATTAAAAATACCACCACTAACAAGGCCAACACTATCAGTTATACTAGTATTTCAACAGCCACTACCGCCAGCTCGAACACCACCAACAATTCTACATCAACAACAGCATTTACAGCTGCCACTGGACCAACTGCAACATTAACAACAGCTCTACTACTACCATCATCATCACCACCGCCAGCAGCAACAGCCGCCGTAGCAGCAATAGCAACAGCAACAGCATCATCACAAATAATTCCAGCTTTTCCCTTACGACAGTTGCTAAAGAATACCAAACAACTTGAATCTTTACTTCGTGCTGCATGTGTTGTGTTCTTCATCATAATGTCCATGCAGTATCAAACTGGTAAGCAATTAAAATAGTAAATTATACACAGACATCACATCAATACAGACCGATATATGTATCTACATACATACATCCATACATCTTTTCCTTAAACTTTTAAATTCATGTATACCATACATATGTACATACATACATATATGCTGGTATATGTATGTTTGTAGTATATGATGTCCTGTTATATCCTTTTGGTTTTTCTGGCCATCTGTACTGCACTGCACATGTCTGTGTGTGTGCATTACCAACAGATTGTGTAATTAATCTCATCTAAAAGGGGATAAATGACAAAAATCTCATTTAAATTTTTTTTCTGTTCGAAATTTCTGTTACGATTTTCTTTTCATATTTTTTCTTGCTGTTGTTTTTGTAGAATGAAATGCGGGGACAAATACCTGGCATAGCATAAATGGTTTACTTAAGGTCATTAACTCTTAGAGCATAGCAGCAGAGGAATATTTGGTTTAACGAAGTATTAATAATACCTGCTACAAATTGGATAAAATTAACAAAAATTAAAGGGAGAGAAAAATTTGTTAATGAGAGAAGAAGAATTACATTAAGAGTTAAAGTTAATTGGGGGGGGGGGGTTGTTTCTAGCTCTAATAAGAAATAATTTTGATAATGAGATCAGCAACATCGTTAAGAAGATAATACTTGATGATAGCTTTTTTAACAACATTTTTAATTAAACTCTTTGCAATTTGATTTTAAACGCAACATTCAATGATAGTTTTAGCTTCTTTCAGCTTCAAAATTTAATATCGTTTAGTTTTATATTTCAATTTAAAAAGAATTGTTTGTTTTTATAAATGAAAAAAAGCTATTAAACACTAAATCTTATTTACTCCCAAATCTATTTGATATTCCGAGTAACCCGCAAAGTGTTGGTATGACGTATGGTATAACATAAGTGGTGCTGACAAGCTAACTTTAAACCTGTTTAAATGGTTGTAATGTCCAATTATATACATATGTAATTTTCTTTAATAGTGTATGAATGCGATAAGGAATCGTAGTCTAGTAGGTAGCGAGCCGGCTTGTTAGACGTAAAGCCAAGGTTCAAACCCCAGGTCAGACATCGACACGAAAATATGAAAAGCAATTTTTTCGGCGACGACCTCTCAGCAGATTTCTGGCAAAAACTCTGATAGTAAAAATAATTGCCATGAAAAAATTCCTCAATAAGCTGTCGTTCGGAGTCGACTTCAAAACTGTAGATTAGCCACTCATGTATAAAATTAACGCACACAACATTAGTGGTGTGAGTAGGTTGGTCGTAATCCTGCCCGAAGGGTTGTATTGACCAATTATGTATGTATGTATACGATAATTAGGGAAATTTTCGATATTAGAAAAATATTATTGATTACAGTAAAAGTATGGTAACATAATATGGTTCGACAGGTCTTTGTAACGAAGATCTTCAAACACAGATTATTCTCTTCGAACACACAGCGTCTTCACACAAGACTGTCTGAAATTTAACTAACTCCTTTGTCTGCTTTGACTGTTACGCGGCTACTGATTCCATTCGAATTTAGGAATGAAATTAGTATTCCTGTCTTTAGCAAAAAGTATATGGTTTTACACAAATTTCAAAGAAAAACTGAGAAAGTGGAAGCACTTGTTCAAAAGGTAGACAAATTTTCTCGGAATACATCTTAGAAAACTCATAGCAGTGTTGACGAGAGATTGGTCGCTCAGTATTCACAAACAAAGCCTTAAAATGTCTTTCAATGGTTTCTGCAAACACCATTTCTCAAGAGGAGACCATACAACTTACAGTCATTGTTATTGTCCAGTAGTTGGGAACTTGAGACAAACGATCTTCAGATATCCAGAAATTATTAACAAAATATGTCTAGTCAGAAAAATTGATATTAAAAAGAGGCCTTTAATAAGGCCAGAGCTTCTGTTAACGTCACTTAAACTTAATTTTTGTTTTACTTTTTTTTTTAGAACTTATTACTCCAATGGATGAGTAAAACTTCACTGAGATTGTTTTCGAGGAAATCTATACAAATTTCCTGATAAACTATTTGATCACATTGACTGTTTTAATTTCCTGGCAAACAATTGCAAATAAATTTCAAATACTGCGAAAAAACAAATTGAAAAATAGAAATTTAACTAGGTTTAGTAATTAAAATAACCACAAAATAAAAATGCTGCTTCAAATATGGTATGGTAAGCCCGTACAGGTAATAAAAACTTTATTTTAATTTTTTTTTATTTTTTGTTTAAATTTTAATTAAAAATTGCACAGTCTGATGGACATATTGACGTAGAAATTTTGTAGATAGGAAATGATATTTTAGTTAAAAATTTTAAAACATAAAAAAAACAAGGAAAACAAACATTTTTTTTATTGAAAATGTAATTTAGATGTAGAATGTAATTGAAATGCATTAATAAAGTAAGGAGTGAGCAGGAAACAATTCTGGGCATAATTCTTTACTGTAATTATCGTGAAAAGGTCTCCGTAGTTTAGTAGGTAGTGTGTTGGCTTATTGGATGTGAGCCCACGGGTCAAACCCCAGGCAGACATCGAAAAATATTTCATTTTTCGAAATGAAAAAATACTTCTTCGGCGACTTCTCTGGCAAAAATTATGAGAGTAAATAAAAATTGCCATGACAAATTTCTCAGAAATTAGTCGTTGGAAGTTGATTTCAAACTGCAGGTCCACGTATAAAAACTAACACTTATGTATAAAACTAACACACACAACCTAAGTGGTGTGAGAAGCTAGCTCGTAATCCCGACTGAAAGGTTGTAAAGAGCAATTATGTATTTATGTATATATCTGATACTTACATATATGCATTCATACTTATTTTAATGTCATGGAACCTTTATGAGTATATTTAAAATTTAAAGTATTTATAACATTCATACTTAACAGCACGTATGATGTTGTTGATTTCGACTTTCCAGAACTCAACATATACAAAAACCAAAAAAGGAGTATGATTCCTGTACGAAACAGCGTTGCCATTTGCTAAGTTTACCCTTTTTCCAAGTATTTTTGAAATGCGAAAAAGTTTTCTTTAAATTTGTTTTCTAACAAAACGATTTTTTTCAACAAAATTCAATTTAAAATGTTTTTCAATAAATTCAATAATAATAGCACGAAATATTTACATTTTTAAATAAAATATTCTGTATTTTATTGCCTAAAACACTTTGCACCAAAAGAGGGCATCAGGTTCCTTTAAACATTTTAGTACTTTTGTAGAAAACAAGTTTTTTTTTTTTGCAAAAAAAGTTTTTTCCCAGAAATAAAAAGTTTTAAAAAAAATTTGCTGCAACGCTGGTACGAGCACTAAAATACTCCCTAGAAGATTGTGAGTTTCCTCTGCTTGCTGCTCTCTTCTTTTTTGCTTATGTGTCTTTTTTCTTTTTCTGTAAATGCGACAATAGCTAAGACTGTAAATTTTAATGAATGATTCGAGTAACTCGAATCATTTCAAGTATTGTAAGTATTTTTCTAAAGTTATGAATCTAAATGAGTTGGCTTATGAATCAAACATATTTCGAATGGTATGACCACACAGTCATTGCAACCTGTACTTATAAATCAACCTTGTATTTAGTACGAATGAATTGGAGTAGTTAAATTTCAATATTGTTGACGCATATTCAAAATTTCATGAGTGCTTATGAGTAGAGAAAAACGATTCATTGCTGATCTCTGGTATGTATATAATTATCGTCACCGCAGTGTAGTGGGTAATGTGTTAGTTTTCTGGATGAGAGCGCGTGGTTCAACTCCATGCTTAGATATCTCGAACAAATGAAAATATAGAAATATGTATATTTCTTTCGGCGACTTTCTCTCACCGAATTTGTAGCAACACTTTCACATTCCTGGGTGAATTGACAGAAGTAATTCTTTGAAGACTTAACTCTATTTTTAGTACCAAGAGCCTGTGAGGCTTTTTTTTCATCTTCAGATCGATTTAACAAAGGAAATATCTAACCTATGACAACTGAATTGTCTATTCATCTAAAGCCTTAAATATGTATTTCATTCAATTTTGCTCATTTTCTCTTTTTTTCTCTCAACTTTCAAAATCTAAACGGCCAAGAAATTAAACTTTATTAAGTAAAATGTTTGCCTAATTTTTTTTGTTCGCATTCCTTATTTACGCTGCCTTCAACCATTATTTTCAGTTCACAATGATCAATTAAAAAAAATGGGAACATGTTTTCGCTGATATGCATTGTATTTGCTTAGTATGACTGTTGTTTATGACAAAAAAATAAATATTGAATTTTAATCAGAATCGTAGTGAAAATTTTTAAAATTGTAGTCAAATAGAATTGAAATTAATTCTGTGAAAATTTTTCAAATTTATGAATATCTTGTCCATTAAATTTTTATTTCATTTTTACTTTGTTTTGTATCTCAATTTATTCTGCAAGTATTTGCCTTTATTATAATTTATTCACTGTCAAAATACTGTGTATACTTGTTTTAAACAAATATTTATTTTGTTTTTGCCTTAATTTTTTTATTATTGTCTCGTATAAAAAATAAATTAAATTTTTTTTGTTACTCTACACTTTTGTATAGTTTTCTCTTATCATATTCCATTACAATGCCATTAACTATTGCATTATTTTTCCTTCTCCTTCTCCTCCTACTCCTCTAAACCGAACTGGAAAAAGTGGGATGATAAAAAGTAAAATCCACTAAAACATTTAATTTAAAATTTCTACTTTAAAAAAATAGAGACTTTTTCCATTATGTTTGTTATCTTCTACTCAATGCCATGTTATTTCATTTTATTTTTGTAGTCATATTTTTTTCTGTCGGTTTTTTTATGCGCATTTTTTCCGCTTGCAACAGCAGACAATTTTTCTTAAGTGGTATACGAAGCAAGTTATGAATAAAATTTTCTCATAATGTGGATATAAAAAAATTCGATTCTTTTTTTTTTGGTTGGTTAAACATGACGTTAAAGAAATTAAAAAGTTAATGTATTTTAATAATATTTATATTTATATGTATATGTGTTATATATAATCATTTGAAGAGTTTATTATACTTTTTTTATAATTTATTTAAATTCTAAGAGATTATTGTTATTTATTTTATTTTCTTTTTCTTATCGAATGCAATGCAAACAAATGATTCTAGACAGATCTAGCCCGATATGAGCATATGGTAGTCAGAAAAAAATGTGCATTAAGCTTGATAGTTGTAACTGGCCTGTGGGTTCATATACCTGTAGACTGTAAATACCTTGCAACGGTTTCAGCAGAAGCTGTAATTACAAGGAGACAGAGTAGACATACCTCATCTTCGCCATCATTACCTAGTATTTAGGAAATGGTTGCTAAAAATTGTAGGCCACCCACAGTTTGTTGACAGAAGATGTTCTTCCATAGATAAATTGGATGGAATCATAAAACTATGGGGGTGGCTCAGTGATGTAAGCCAAGAGATGTTTGAAGAAATAGGTAATGCCAGTGTTACAATGGACCTTACAGGATCCAAGTGCTAAGCTGTGCGCTTCGAAGCGGCAGCCAATTATTCTTGAACTAAACCAATAAAATATCATGAAACATTCTAATGCATTTAAGATGCGTTACACCAACTCAAACCAGTGCAATTTTATAGATCTTCTTAACCGTTCCGTCTAACGTGAAACCTCTATTGTTTCACTAAAGTGAAGTAACCGAACCCCCTATGGAGAAGTGTTTGGGTACGTTAACGAAGACTGATCAAAATTTTCGTGCAACTCAAAAACAAACTTGTGTACCACATTTTCACTGAGAAAATGTTCATAAGTTTACCACATCTCATGATGATAATTCTTTTTGTTCAACACTGTCCATATCTGCGTGTTAATTCGGTTATTATTGGAACTGACTTTGTAAGTTGAGAGTGTTGATGTTACGAAAAAAAATTTTCGTTAATTTTATTATAATTACCCTCCAATGTTAACGTGTATATTACTAAAATCGCAAATATATGGTAGTTACTTGCTAAATTGGTCATTACAAACTTTCAGTCAAAATTCCGACCTAATTTCCTACACCACTTATGTTGTGTGTGTTAATTTTATCCATTAGTAACGGCACTTGCAGTTCAACGTCAACTACGAACGACATATGTTTTTTCTATAAACTTTTCATGGCAAATTTTATTTACTCTCAAAGTTTTCGCCTGAAATCTGTTGAGGGATGGATGCCTCAGAATTATTTTTCATACTTAATTTTCCTGGAAATTTCTGAACTGGGTTTTGAATCTTGGCCTCACTACCTACTAATTTTCTGCGATTTCAGTACACTATCCTTGTTTAACTTCACTTTTTAGAGTTGAATACTCAAATAATTTAATTGGTACCTGGGATGTGTTTATAAAATTTCCATAAAAGTTTTTTTTTTGCTTGTACTTAATTTCATTATGGACAATTCTCAGATTTTTAAAATACAGTTGACATTTTCAAACTTATTTCATTAACAAATCGTTTTTTCTGTTCATTTAAAAAACTAAAAATTAAGCAACTGCACAATGAATCAGAGTAACGAAGCAGAAAAGTTCTTGTGGAAAAGAGATTGAAGCAAAATAATACCCCTAAGCTAAGTAAGGAAAAAACAAAAAAGAAATTTTAATACAAAACCAAACATAAATATTTTGTTAAATGCACAGAGCAGGCAAAAAATCCCTTTTTTCCGTTTTGCTTAGCTTTTGTGTTTTCAAATGAAAATTACAAAAAACCACAGGCAAATAGACAAACACATACTAGATACACAGTTAGACAAACGGACAGTTAAGGGGGCATGCACAGAAAATTTAGTACTCAGACTGATAAAAATCAAAAAAAGAAGAAGAAAAAAGGGAAAAACAATAACAACAACTTAAAATAAATAAAACTGAATAATGTACCACAAATAAACAGAATACCAGAACTAGAATACGTATTTCGTTAGTTTTTCATTATTTCTGCAACAAAAACAACAACAACAACAACATTTTTAAAACGTTTCTCGGTGCAGACTCATACACATACATTCACTGCTCTTACACACTTAAGCAGCAAATGCATCATAGAATTTTTAGTTAACACTAACACACTCACACCCACATATACTCTATACCAATGAGTCTTCTTATGAAAACTACTGCTTGTAAAAAAAGTGTACTAATGCTTCTTCTTCTACCCATCTATGGCTGTACGAGTAATAGACTGACTGTAAGCATTGTCCGTTGCTTGTGTTCATTGTTTTCTTTCAAACACACTTCTATCGCCTTTGGCTATTGTAACAAACAATTTGTTACAACTGTTGCCATTTAAAGAAAAATTTGTAATGAAAAATAGAAAGAAGCATGAAACACTAACAAAAACAATAACAACAAAAAAAACAATAACAGCAATAAACTGTAACTGTATAAAGGCATTAAATGTTAAACAGAAAAAAATAAAAAAAAATGTAAAAAATCGCTGGTTTTTTCTGCATTCGGTGGACGCGTTTTCGTTTCTTGTTTTGTTATCAATTATAGTTGTTACTACTGTTGTGGTTGAGCTGTTGTTGTTATTGTTTTAGTTGCAATCTATTTCTATGTGTATGTTATGCCACCTCTACAAATGTTGCTGTTGCCTGATAAACTTTTTTTATTTTTGTTTAAAGGAGTAATAAATGGTTGTGAAGCAACACGACCAATTTAAGTGTGTATATTTTTTAAAACAGTATGTGGATTTTAATTTAGGAACAGTTAGGAACTTAGACCAAGGAAATGTTTTTGAATAATACGTATACGTTTGCATAAAAAATGGGTATGATCTCGAGACAAGCCTTTATTTTCCTAATATTGCTCAGTGATTAATACATTACATTTAAAATTTACTTTTTTCCTCGGTTTCTCCCTGCTTTTTTAAGCTGAGGGCGATTAATTAAATTACATGATTTGGGATAAAGAAGGAGTTGCATGAACTCTCTACATCGCATACGTCGACACACCACCAGCCTCTACTGGGTTCAAGGTCGCTGGGGCATAGAGGGAAACGAAAAAAACGGACGAAGTGCCACCAAGGAAGAGGAGGCGATAGAAGGAATGTATGCGTCCCTATAAAAATATTTTTCAAAACTGAATGAAACAGCATGGAATTCAACAAACCATAGGTGGTCCTACATACCTGCTTCCCGGATTTTAAAATTGCTGTGTCTGGCAGTGGACAGCGGGAGAACCAGGGAACTACTTGAATTCGACAAGGAAACAGTTCGCATTCTAACTGGAATTCTAAAGGGACACTGAGTTATTGGCAGTTCGCTGACATGAATGTCGAAGCTGCCAGGATGTCGAAGAAACGGAATCGGTACAATACATTTTATGTAAGTGTCTTGCACTTCAGAACAGATGTCATCGCTTTTTTGGTTGACAGAACATAGCCGCGTTGTCCAGTAGGTAGTATTTTGGCTCATTAGACGTGAGGCCACGGTTCATACCCCAGGTAACACATCTCCAGCAAAACGAAATATGAAAAAATATTTCTTCGGCGACTTTCTCTCAGCAGATTTCTGGCAAATAACTTTGAGAGTTAATACAATTGCCATGAAAAGTTTCTCAAAAAATCTGTCATTCGGAGACATTAAACTGTAGGTCCCGCCACTCATGTATAAAATTAACACACACAACATAAGTGGCGTGAAAAGTTACATCGTAATACTGACGGAAGGATTGTAATGACCAATTATGTTATGTATGTATGAACGTTTGAAGATCTCTGCATGGTGGCGAACGTATCACTAAGAGAACTGGCCGGTTTCATTCGGAGCTCTGGGTAGTTCAAACATACATCTAATGGATCATGGCAAGGGGGCTAACCTCACACTGGGTAACACAATGGGCCATATTCGCCATTAAGTGAACTTTCTTTTGAACGGCAAACTACCCACTAATCTAAACCTACCTAAGATAAAGGGTATCATCTTTGCTAAGGAACAATGTCCTCCTTGGAAATATGTTGGGGGTTTGTATTGCTCAAAAATCCTGTTATTTTGTGACAGAATCCGGGTGTCACAAAGCATGTCCTACTTCTTGTGCGGTTTCATTAGTCAAGTTTCCTCCCGCTGAGTCGATTATTGTTCCATCGAAACATATCTTAGGATTTATTATTTATTGTATAATAATGACACAGATTTCCAACACAAATTAGTATTGAAAGCCTATAATTTGCAAAAATGTACGGGCCATCCTTACATTTCTAGCTAAAATTGTATTGCACGGCCATGTTTTCTTTCTATTTCCTTTAAAAAAACTGTGTGTAAATGTGCTAAACACATTTGCATTTATATTTATATATACATAATTTCTCTCTAAATCTCTCCCTCTCTCTCTCATTCTCACTCACAAACACACATACACTTATTTTACAACTTGTTTTTCTCGTGACTCTTTACATTTGCAGTATTTCTTCTTTCTTTTTTTCACAACAATTTTTTGTTAATGTATATATGTTCCTATGTGTGTTGTTTGTATGGGTACTATAGCGTATAGTGCATGGGTATTGGTGTTAAATTGTAAGTTTATGTTGAGTGTTTGAGTTTGAAATATTGTTTGAAATAATTGCAAAATAAATTTTCCAACAAAATGAAAAATTACTTGATGTAATTGACAGAAAGTTTAGTTTCAACCGACGTTGTTTTGTTTTTCTTTCTGTTTGCTTTTCTTTTTTTTAATTTGGACTTTAACTGTGGTAGTAAATGTTAAAATCTTTTATTCATTCTTCAGGATTATAATAGAGTTTATGGAAATTTAATTTTTTATAATCTGTAAAATATAAAAAACATAATTTTCAAATTTATATAAAGAAGGAAAAATTTCCATTTTGTTACTTTAAAACATTGTAGTTCTCTTACAAAGAATCACAAATACATGTTATTACTATATCGTTGCCTTGTTTTAATTTCATTAGTTGAGAGTTATCAGTAAAATCGTTGATCGGTCTAGTGCAGCAAGTCCTAGAGTGAAAGGGTTGCCATCTCCTATTGTCTAGAAATTAAATGCCTTATGTGATATATTGGTGTCTTGTTTTGTAAGTAATTTTTAGGTGTCCAGGTCCCTACGTGCGGGACAATGATAGAAAAAAATTCTCAGTGGTCTTCTCTTGATCTGCATCAGTATAATTTTTTCAAAAATTTCCCTTGACTGCTCCGCATGTATTTTATAACGATTTTCTGCTTTTAGTACTTAATCTAATAATTTCTTTAGTGTATTTACCTTCATAAATAGACGAAGCCAATTAAAAATTGCCTCTATTGAACCATTTATATAATAGCCACATCGTACTCTACCTAACCTTTTGATATTTATGTTCTTTGCAAAGGGATATCCTTACGATATAAATGTTTTCCACGTATGGTTGATTGGTTTCAGGTCTACAAGGACGACAGCTGTCCTGAGGACTCCATTTAAACCCTGCTCCGCAAATACTTTCGTTATGTATCCTTTATTAATTTCCTTCTGCGAACTCGACCATAAATAGTAGCCAGAAGACGCCGTAGTCTTGCAGGTGGTATATTGGCTTATCTAACGAAAGCCCTTCAGCTCAGCTCAGATTTCTCGAAAAGTAAATAAAATTAGCCATGAAAAGTTTCGAAAGTCTGTCATTCGGAGTAGACATTAAACTTTAGGACATGGCTTAAGTGGACACACATAACATAAAGGGTTGTAACGATCAGTTAAATCAGCCGCTTACACTTATTGACAAATATTTGCATTTTCAGTGTTGAAGATATAACTATGCAACTGAGATAGCAAAAAGTGTTCGTTCTTCGATATTTCTGATGCCTGTGGATCTCTTGTTCAGTCGGCATCAGGCATTCGCCAAACCAACCAGTTAGTTTGCCTTAGTTTCACATCGTTAAGTTTATGGGAAACGAATAGCAGTGAGAGTGGGCAAACTTGTTTCATGATAGGAATGCTTCAATGCTCTCTTGAAGTCTATGAGCAGCATGAATTGTATGTGGTACAATTACAGCTTTCTCGTCTTCAAGTTTGAAGCTAAGATTTTCTTGTGGAAATGAGCACGGCCCATATGCATGCAGTACATTGTGTTCGAAATTGGCAAATAGGTTATGGGAAGTAGGAAGTGTTTGTGGACATTAAATACGAATCTTTTTATATTATATTATAAGTGGCAGTAACGACCTTTGCAAGAAGGGAGATCCACATACGGATAGTCCGGGTAGAAACCGAATTCTGTATGTAATGCAGTGTGTGATCCACTGGATGTGCCCTTTGAAAAAGGAGGGCTCTACGTAAGAATACACGATTTGTGAGAATAAATCTCTTTATCTCGCTAGAAATAAATACGTACGATAGAACAGTGAAACACAAGCCGCATTCCGACGCTGCTCCAATGAATCAACAGGGTTACCGTCAATAATGAGCACATTTTCTCTCTTCTGTATCCGGTCGTTAAGCCTCCAAAAAGTCTTGCAGTGGCCAGTACCGAGATATTTGCCATTCTTCTTCATGTAGGTAATATCCGCGAACATAAAGTTAACAGCATACCCGACTCAAGATAGCTGACGCAATAACTGATTCCAATGTAATCGAAACCAATAATCCAATACAGATATCACAGATTTAGTCAATAACATTAACACTCGTATAAAGAAAACATGCAGATGAGCTGCTGCTATATGAAAATACAACAAACACAGTTTCTATCCTGACATAAGCCACCGCACACAATGTATTCTATTCATTTTCTGTTTTTTTGTCCGTCACTTTAACATTTAAGCACTAGAAAAATTATAGAAAATCTCTTAAATTAGCGAAGATTTTAGTCTCGGTAATAACCACAAGATGCTTGATACATATTTACAGTTGGATAAATGTTTGAAAAATGGCAGACAGGATTTACAATTGTACAGATATACATACATATAAAATAAGCTCAGCAGTATCTCACTGAGATCTTTGGTGGAACTCATATGAGTGAGCCTTGCTTAAAGCGGCTGCCATTATTATCAATTTTATCCGTCCTCCAATAACCAGAACTATCCAAGCAGGACCATAAAAATGAAGAAATAGTATCAATTCATAGTTTTCAGAATGCATCTGATTTAAGGAAATTAATACAAGTCAAAAAAAACATTTTGAAATCAAATTATGATTTAATTATTAAAAATTAATTTATTAATCAAATATAACACATAATTAACAATTAATTAAATTAAATTAATTAAATAAAAAAAATAATAACTAACTCACCATATACGAGTATAAGTTTCGCACAAATTGATACTGAGATACGTGTAACGTATGAGCGATATTTAATTCTATTAATTCCGTATACAACGGAATGAAACTCTATTTTATTGCATACTTTTCAGAGTAACTATGGCAGTACAGGCAGTATGGCTGCCTAATGTATCCCATATTGAATTCGATACTATGTATACGTATGAGTGATATTAATTCCGTATACGACAAAATTGAATATTATTTTATTGCATACTTTTCAGAGTAACTATTTCAATACAGGTAGTATGGGTACGTATACGTAATATATTTCAAATAAAATTCAATATCAAGTATACTGTCAATATGAAGTTAGTTGTTTTTTTTTAAATGTTCACTTTTTTATTTAAATTTTTTATACAGTACATGAAGATTGTCATTTGAACGGAAACTTAATTTCTATATCTTTTAAGCAGTTAATCTTTGTGGAAAGATCTACTTTTGTCTTAATGTCTTTTTTTAAAGCTGAATAAACTGATTTAAACTAGATTTAAAGTATTTGCAGCCTGTTTGACGTATTATGCAATGCCAATTCAGATATATTAGAAATATTATTAAAATGACATGAACTCAAATCTTATTAAAAGATTAATATTTTGAACTTAAAATGAATTTTGCTGACACAAATAGTAACTCATAACAGAATCTAATTCGTTAGCCTTGGGATATTTATATTAAACACATTATCTTTTTAGCCGCACTGCATTCTTACTGAATCCTGTTGTCGATTAGACATTACATAAGATTTTAGAGAAGTGTTGAGCGAAATCAATGATGCCTACACCGAGGACAAGACGGTCATTGGCAAATGATGTGGATAATATTCGATTCCTTCTCAATCGACCTACAACGTCTGTAAAAGACGTCTGTATGTAAGCGAACTACTGTATATTAAATTGTTCGTCAGTATTTTTGACGGCTTAAGAAGCATAAATATTATCAACTGTGGATTAGTATTCAGTACGAATTAGCTGCTGTAGCAAGTTCATTGTCTGCACAATAACCCACAATATCTCTGTGGTCAGGAGACCATGTGTATGCAAACTTTCTTATTTTCTAAAACTAGTTGCACTGATAATACTGCCTTTAAGCAATTTCGGCCCTTCGTTCCATATTAGATAAAAACTTCAAGTTTTTAAAACAAACTAATACAGAAAACGGACGAACTGGCACGGAAGGGATAGAACATGCTTGAGAAAGAGATGATAGAAGGGATATATCCGCCCCTACAAAAACCAGCATAGAATTCCACAAACCGTAGGTGGTGCATCATACCCGGTTGTCGGATTTCGAAATTGCTGTGTCCAGCAGTGGACAGCAGGAAAACCAAGGAACTAGTTGAGTTCGATAAAGGTGACAGAACGTTTGAAGACCTGGTCATGATGGTCAACGTGCCACTAAGAGAACTGGCCGCTTTCAACCGAAGCTGGATAGGCCATATGGGCCACCTAGTGAACTCGCTAATCTAACCTAAAATAATTTAAATCAAAATCCAAATGGTAAACTCTTAAAAATGTATTATTTAAACTGTCTATTGGCAAAATATCTCCTACTACTCTTCCAAAAAAAAAAACAGAAAAAGAAATGTCATTTATTAGCAGAAACACTTTTCCCGTATTTTTTACATTTTTTTTGTAAATAATTTATGACATCAAACGGCATTTAAATTGTCTTGTTTGAATTTTATATGCACGTTTTCAGTGAAAACACGAAACACTATTAGAATTATTTTCCTTTTTAGCCTTAAAGAAGGCAATTTCACTTTCTTCTTTTCCTTATGACTGATGTCTTCATTTTTTTATTTTTTTTTTCTTCTTATTGCTGTTGTATCATACGATATTATTTTCCTCTAGTTTAACCTTAATTTTAAATGACACACATGGAAAAAGGGGCATAGTATCAAGAGATGTTGAGGTATTCGTGCATATGTAGGTAAAAACCTGGCTAAGGTAGGGATAAGTAGAGCCCCCGTAAAAGGGCCTGAAATTCTGGGAAATAAATTTGCAAGCAAACTGAAAAACTTTGTAAAAAAAAAAAATATTAGAATGAAAAAAGGAGTCTCTTAAAAAGTAAAGTTCTTTCTTCTTCTCCGTCCTTCTCAGGTTCATCCTCTCGTTGATTTGTAATTCTTGCAGGGAATGAAACAGAGAGGGAGGAAAAAAATGTTTCGTAATTTTATTTAAATGAAAATTTATGTAAACCTAAGTGGGTTTATGTCGTTAAATTGTACGTTTTTTCCTGGGTTAGAATGTAAGTTTGGAGAACAGGAAAAATTTTTTTCGCTTTTTTGAACATGAACATTGACAATTATGTCGTATACGAACACATGTGTGTAAATACATATGTATATAGAACAACACATACGCGCACTTTTACTACTAGCAACAATAATAGTAACAAAAAAAAAGAAAATTCAAAAGGCAACAG
The DNA here is from genome assembly GCA_927399465.1 of Sarcophaga caerulescens. Classification (NCBI taxonomy): domain Eukaryota; kingdom Metazoa; phylum Arthropoda; class Insecta; order Diptera; family Sarcophagidae; genus Sarcophaga; species Sarcophaga caerulescens. Next base: position 50,390,142 of record OV656872.1, on the reverse strand, counting down.
TGATATATACATACATTTCAGTTCTAAATCTTTAAGAATTTTAGCTGATATCGCGCAGCCACTAAAAAAAAGTGATCTCAGGCTAAAATTAATACGTATTTCTGTAGAGATTATCTATCCAATGAACCTCGGTATGTCTCTGAAACATTAAATTTTTTTATAAAAAACTCCATTTTCACGACCTAACTTGTTTACTTCTAATAACTTCCAATTTTTTCTACAGATTGACGGTTCCGCTACAGTAAAAGAAATTTTAATTTCTGACGCAAATACCAAAAAAAAAGTAAAGAAAAGATTTCCTTTTAAACGAATTCTGATATACGGTGCACGTAAATACATCAAGTCACGTTTAATGCTGTAGAATAAAAATGTTTTGCAGTACTTCTGTAATTCTTGCGTTGTTTTTAAGTTTTATTTTTGTTTTAATTTTTTTTTTTTGTTTGTGTATACATTCAACAACAACATGAGATTGAATATTTATAGTCGATGTAACCCAATTATATGCTACCCTACACCTGAAAGTGTAATATCATAAAATTTCTTCGTGGAAGTCTACAACTGGTGTGATGGAAATCGAGGCTGCGATTCGAGGGTTTCTACAGAAAACAAGAGGGACTTCAGAAGTTTGATGGACGATAACGGCGATTCTGCTACAGGTATATCTGCCAAAGTAGCTGTCCTTTATTCTGTCTGTTTTGCCAAATCACAAAGGACGGCCATAGGCGACTACATGTGTGAATGGGCTCTGAAATACTTGGCAATTGACCCAATCACACATCGAAAACTCATCTTCAGCGATGAGGATCAAACAAAGTTGTCGAATTTATAACGATCTGAGAGCGTCCAATGCATCCCGAAAAGTCTTTGGCTGGAGCTGTTGGCGACATCGGTCCATTATGCCCAGGCTATCATTCTCAGCCATCTTATATGGCTTTTATTCAGTTTATTATTCCAAATTACTATTGACAGGCATCGTCTTTAACATCACGTGTAAATAATAAAACTGTTTTAGCAAAATAGACGCTAGCTACTGACACTAACTTACATCGAAAAATTATCTCCAGCGATGGAATACATTTATGCATGAAGGGGTATGTGAACAAAAAAAAAAAAAAAATTGTGGAATTTACGATTACTCCAATCGACTTGTGATCCAAGAGCATAGAATGCATTCTGAAAAAGGTCACTATTTGATATGAATTTTGGTCCCGTGACCTCCGTATTGGTATATATTTCTTTGCAATAGCTGTTGGTTAGGTCATCGCTTTCAACAGTGAGCTCTATATGTCGATGATTAACATATTTTTTAGCCTGAATTGAATGCCAACGGCATGGAGTTGAAATCGGACGGCGTTATGCGCTATATAGCCCATGCCACATTGTTTATTCTGCACGAGGGTTTTGATCATGAGATTTGACACTTTTATTGTGAAGTTTGAACACAGCGAATGGGCTTCATCCGGAATATTCTACACATCAATACGTCTTTAAAACGAATAAAAAATTTCAATGATATCACATACACACTTTACTTACTTACTCCTTCAGTCCGGATTACGATCTACCTTCTCACACACACATTTTGTTTAATTTGAAACTAAAGATAGAAACGCTTTGTGAAACACCCGATATAAGAGACTATTGTAGCATTATCTAGACTGAATTTTCCGTAATTTAGAAAGCATCGACCATAAAATCTCAAAGAATCAAACAGCATCACCTCATAAGAGAGAGTATGGTTCATTGGAAAGTTTCCTCACTCTGATCCAAATACAAGCTAAAGGGCATTGTTTCTAGACAGAACAGATGTCTTGATATTCTAATCTTTCTTAACTTCGTTGAAAAGTAACGCGGAACTATCCGACAAAAGAACTAATCTGTCCAATATTGTTTTACAAATGAACAGTGTTCTCTTTTTGTCAGATGGTTTACGTACTGCGGCAGGTGGCGATGCTTAGACTGACGATTGTTATTTGCAATTTTGATATAAATTGCAATTTTAATCCACATTAATGCTTACCCTCCTCATAAAATGAAAACGTTTTTCAAAAAGACATCCGTTTTTCGGAATCGACTTTAAACTGTAGGTCACGCCACTCTTATATAAAATGAATACACACAACATAGGTCGTAATCCTGACTGAAGGGTTGTAATGACCCATTATGAATGTATGTATGTATATAACGTTTGTAATTCGTAGCTTATATTTAGAATTCTCAACACTACCTCAGCTTATATTTTAAAAAGACAAATGAATGCTAAGTTGGAAGAGTGACTGGAGTAAATTTTAAATTTTAGTACTTCAAACGCCCGAATCCTGCACTACTGTAAGTCCAGTACTCTTTTCCCCTTGCGAACTTCAGCATACACATAATATTCTTGTAATAACAAGCTTATGCTTTTACAAAGAGGTTGTAAGTATAAATTTATTTATCTACCAGCTCTTGAGAATATTTTTAATAAAATCAAGAAGTTTTTTAATTTTTTTTTCTGTTCTATTTAGTGGGGAAAAATTTCCCTTTGATTCTTATGCAATATTTTGTCTAAAAAAAGTGTGGCTACACTTAAAACAATATTTTTGTTTTCAAATCGTGGAGAAAACATAGAAATCTCAAAGAATTAATAAAATATTAAAATCCAAATGTGACAATAAATACGCGTTGGTAAACAGAATGGAATGAAGACCTCAAGGTGTTTTTCGTAAGAATTTTCAACAAAGTTTTCTTTTCCATTTCCACTCATTCTTTTTTCGAAATAAATTAAAACAAGAAACCAAAACACACAATCATGTGTCTTTGAGTGGAAATTATGTATGAGTATGAGTGCAATTACGAATGTATAAGTGGTTGCCTATGCTGACATGTTGTTATTATCTTTACAATACGAGCTTCCGTTTATTTATGCTATACTTCCTTAGCTTTGAAGTTTTCTTTCATACAAATTCTATCTTTTTTATTTCCTGTTTTCTTTGTCATGTGAGTTCTTCTGTGCGTATGGCTTATTATGTATGTATATGTGAGTGAGTTTTCACTTTCATTAAAAAAAAAAATAAAAATTTTCTTTCTTTCGAGAAGACAAAAATTTTCCCTCTTTTTTCAATTTTGTTTACATTTTTCAAAGAAATAACTTAGCTTGTTTCCAAACAAAGACAAACGCAGCAAAGACCCCCTACTGTAGAAAACTTTTTCCACTTCTCTTATGGATTAGCGTCTTAGGAAAGCAGTCTCACATATAAACATAAATAACTGGTATTTTTTGTAAATATGTTTGTGTCTATACAGTGAAGTTTATATACATATCAGGTACTCAGGCATTCCGCTGAAATGTTTAAAGAAAAATAGGATTTTCACAAGGACCATGCCAAAATTTGGAGAAAGATTTTCCTTTAGTGTCTATCAACAGGAACTTCCGAAATTTGTCACTTGCTAGCAGCCATATTGTGGGAGCTATATCTGCCAAATTAGTTGTCATTTATTCTGTCTGTTTTGCCAAATCACCACAGACAGATATAGCGTTCAAGGCACATGCAAATAATGAAATTGTTTTAAATCAAATGGCTCTTCTGTTCGGACAACATACCGGGTGTTTTTCAATGAAACATCATCTTCAGCGAATTTCGGACAATACCAACTCACATGAAATTCAAGAGCTTCCAACACATACTGAATAAGCCGACAGCGACGTCGGTCCATATTTCTTTGAAGAGGACGTTGGACAGGCCATCAATTTCATTGGCGAGCATTATAGGTTTCACATTTTCTCTTTTAGACGACTATACGGGTGTTAGACTTGGAAGATCGTAGAGGTTCGTTTAAATTATGTCACCATAAATTAATTCCGTGCTTTAAAATTGAATTTGGGATAAAGCGACTGAGTTTCTCACAGAACTCAACTGAATATTTGCAAGTTCTGCGAAAGTCCTTGGCCAAATGACAAAAACCTAGAATGGAATGATAACCAAGCTAAACAAATTTGTTGCTTCATCTTTATTTACATGAAAATTTACTTCATTTTTGACCACAACTGTAGGCAAGCACAAGCAGAACACAAGTCTGGCACTATGTACTCATATGTATGTTTACTTGTGGTCTGAGTATATGATGTTATGGATTTTCTTATTACCCGTGGCGCTAGAGTTGTTGAAATAAAATAAAATAAAAAAGACAGTAGAAAGCCTATTAGGCTTTCGGTTGAATGTTTACGATTATTTATCTTTATGAGTATGAGGTATGGTTTGTGTTACGTTTTTATATACTTTTAAACTTTTTATAAATGCTAAATTGTTGCTGTTTTTGCTCTTGTTGTTATGAATATAAAATTCTATTAGTACGAGTTAAATTGAATGGAAGATACAAATAAACTGCTTGCAAACATGAAACTTTTAACCAACCAACCATGCATATTAAAAACATCAACTTATTTTTCATGTTTGCTAATTATGTACACATACACACATATTTACAAACATTCTCACTTGAAAAAAAAAATGATTATGTATATACCTACCTATATAGACAGAATCTATATACATACTCTTGCTCATACTTGACTGTTTCAAACTCACACCGTGGTATACTAGGATACATTAGCAGGGATTTGTAATTGTTTGATTTTGTTTTTCCTTTTTTTGTTTTTCTTTATAATTTTTTTTCTCTCAATTTGTTAGTGTATTATAGCCACTTGTTAATTTATTATACTCATACTCTCTCACTCTCTTCCTTTTTGCATATATACACACCCAAATCTATTTATTGCTCATTTACATATGAATGCGTGTGTATATATTAAAAGGGGACAAATATTCGAAAACTCCTAAGAGAGTCCTGCCAATGTCGAAAGAATTTGTCATGCCATCGTAATTAAATTCAATGAAATGTTTATGGAGACATATTATTGTTATATTGCAACTAGTTCAGCATTTATAGCAGCATAATTGTTATAGTTAGGGAGGCTTGTGATGATGAGGTCAGGAATTTAATAATGAATGATGAATTAATTGAATTGAAATGAGGATAAACCCACAACAAAAATAAAGAAAAAAAAAATATTGTGATAAATATGTTAATATAATCTATAATAAGTCAACAAACCTCAAAAAATAATGTTTGAAAATGAGGCCTAACTTTTTCAGTTTGAAAAACGTTTCTTAAACATAGATTCTCACACAATAAAAGCCGGGACCTGCAGAATAAAGGCAAGATTAGACGTGAGGCCATGCTTTAAACCACAGGTCATACATCTGCAACAAAGCGAAATATGAAAAAGGTTTCCTCGACAGCAAAAACTCTGAGAGCAAATAAAACATTGCCTTGAGAAGGTTTCTCAAAAATCCGTCGTTGGAAGTCGATTTTAAACTGTAGGGCTTGCCGCTCATGTATAAATTTAACACTCACAACATAATTGATGTGAGAAGCCTAGTTGGAATGTATTATAGGCTAAGGAACATTTCTTTAAATTCATAATTGTAGCCAAGAAATGTATTTCCGTATGAAACGTCTGAAGGCTTATTCCAGTGCTAGGAATAGAGTTTCTTTACAAAAAGCGAATAGTTTCCCTGGATTGTTTGCTTTGTATATCTTAATACAAAATGTATAATAACCTTATATTCACCTTATTATTGGTTACATTAAGAACGGCATACAGATTCAATTGAATTAAAAAATGTCAACCTGATCTGCTTATGCATATACAGATGATGTTGTCTACGTATTGCAAACTTTTGTCACAATAGGATCTTATCCGTGAACTGACTGTCTATGAACATAGGAGAAGACAGTGCAGGCGATTTTTCTACGATCAAAGGTTCTGTGCTTAAATGTTTTCTTAGTACTTAATCTGAGTATTGAATTTGCACCAACTTGTCTAATAATTACCAAACGAGTGTAGTAGACGATTATTGAAATGGGGAATTTCATTGAGGATCTGTTACCATTTCCATAATTCGGTTTTTGGAACGGAATCTTTAAATTTAACCTGACTAATTTCGAAAAATAATTCAAATAATTCAATTACATACATATGTTTTCTTATTTATAATTTTTAAAATTAACACTATTGTACGCTTTTTGCCCTAACAAAATTGGAAAAAATATTTTTATGGTTTGAAAAGTTGTGTGTTATTAATTTCCATCACTACTGAAGATAGAAGGAAGGGTACTTTTTTAAAAGATTTCTGAAACAATGGTGTTTAATTAAAAATTATTTATTTTTTATTTTTTTGCTAACGGTTAATCAATTTATTCACAATAATATGCGAGTGTATTCATGCAACAACATACAAAAAAAAAAAGGAAGTAAAATTGTGTTGATCTCATCAAAAAATATAGCTGAGAGCACTAAATACGCACGATTTCATTTTCGTTGACTCTGTTGGGAATTTCATATAAAAATTGTTTGCATTTTCGTCTTCAGTTTTTCCTTTTATTTCATTTCATTTTCTGTACATTTTTGTGTGTCACTCAATACGTATGATGTACGGGCGACATTTATTTATTCATTCATATTCATATTTAACCACATCACGTTCGAACAGAAAAAATAAAAAACGAAAGAAAAAAATTTGAACGGAAATCGAATTTTCCAATAAATGAAAAAGCAAAAAAAAGCTTCTATCTTTCATCACTCTCCTCTCGCTCCTATTCTCTCCGCTGTACAGTTTTGTTTGCACTTATATGTGCATATGAGAGTGTATTCATAAGTAGAAATTTATGAAAAACAAACATTAAAACGCACACACGCATACCCATATTTTCTATTGACATTAAAAAAAAGTTCACTTCAACAAAGTAACAAAAAAAGAAAAAAGGTGAGAAACCTGAAAGGAAGAAAGAGAAAGTGAAAGATATTTGTAGGAAGGCAAAGAAAGAGAGAAAGAAAGCGTGGCAAGAGGAAGTATAAGAAAAAATATATAAATTTTGAAAGCATTTCAAAACCTTTAAGCATGTGAGTGTAGGAAATATACTCACTAATACTCAATACCACCATCTAAGTAAGTGAAGGAACTTTTTACTTCTTGTCAAAATATGCGCAGCTAAAGTTTAATCAAGACAACATTTAAAAATGTAAAATAAATTAAAAAGAAAGTTTAAGTTTACCTAAGAACAAATTACTTACTTTCCTACTTCAATAGCAATTTCATAACCTAGTGGTCTTGGGACGGATTGATGAAGCTTTGAACGATAATGCGCTTTCGAATCTTACTATCGGAGATTCGGTCTTTTTCTCTTGCGACTTCTCTCAGGTATATTATCAAAACTTTATACGTAAGAGCATCCTTACAGCGTGCAGTCACATCTTGAAATGTTCGACCCATGACGTCAATATTATTGGCTCACGGCAGAAATATGTGTTAACTGCAGTATTACACTACAAAGAAAAGTCCGTATCGTGTATGACGGTACTGTAGTACGTGTATTGAAAATACTTGGGTGATTTGTTTTGGTATTTTAGCGTATTTTGGTTAAATATTTTCAGATCCGTTTGTAATTTCAACATAGACAGACTAACCCACGAGCCACACTCACAAAATCTGTGCTAAGCGTGAAATGTGCTTCTATCGAAACATTAGCTTCAGCTATGGATCTTAATTTTGCACAATTTATTCCGAGGAATGTACTGTCCGCAGCGGTTTATGGTGAAGCAAAAAATCTTTGGTTTTATTATTGAATGTCCAGTTTGGAAGCCATTATTACAATAACAATTGAAAAAATTCTGGAAAAAGTTTACCAGCTGGCCTCATGTCTAATAAGCCAAAACCTTACCTAGTAGACTACGCTGACCACAATATAAAATGCATTTTGGCATTTCTTGGATATAAGTATGCATTTCAAAAAAGGTTCTTTAGCCTACAATAATAGCTCGCTTTATGTTTCCTTTCACCAAACATATCTTTTCAACTTCGTCTTTAATTCCACAGAAAGGTTCTACTTTATCTGCATTCTCATTGCCCTGAATTCTCACATGAACGGGCACTTAATAAAGAGAGACCCTGCTTTTTCTATTTACCTGATTCTGTTTGTTTAGACTATCGTATTGCTAAGTCCTATCCAATAAAGTATATCTTTCCATGGCATTGACTTCAGCCTGGAACAAGGCATGTAATTTTTCCAGGTGTTCCAAATATTTCATTGGAAGGGATCGGGGATTTTCGTTTCCATGCCAAAACTTGTTTTTGTGTCATCCGTATACCACAGAAGTCTTCCTCCCTTAAAAGAGTATGTAGAGAAACAATTTAAGAGTAGCGCCCTATGACTTGCATGCTGTAGTTCTAAAACCTTATTTGCTGTGTTTGATGACGATTCTTCGTCTCTAAATCCAAACCGAGCCCCGTAGAGTAGGGTAAAACGTGCGTTTAGGCTTGTTACTCCCTTGCAGTAGAAAACAACAGTTGAGGCCTTGCATGCTGTAGTTCGTAGACCTTGTTTGCTCCAAAGCTAGCCTCCAAGTCGAGTCCCGTAGAGCAGGATAAATACGTCCCTTTCAGCAAGTAAACAGCAGCTGCGGTACTGGTATGTTTAAAGATATTTAATTAGGTGTGATATCTAATTCGATTCGAAGAGGTATGCCTTGATCAGACAAATATTTTTGTGATTTCTGGTTCAAACAAGCTGGCCACACTGTGTATATGCTGAATACTCTTGATACCGATGCACTATAATTTTAATGACAGTGGAATAACTTATGCATGTACTCCAGTAGGATGGACGTAAATTAGAGTCATACTAAATAACATCTTAGTTAACCTGGTACCACTCCTAATAGGAGCTCAAATGTATTGCCAATGTGGACAGAACTACCATAAATCGGGGAGTATGATCATTGCGTGAGAATATCGAAATGAGCCTAATGGTTTAGTGATACGTATGTATGTATTAGTAGCCATCATTTAATTTTTGTATTAAATATGTTATCTTCCATTGTGTGATTTATTTTAAAGTTCTTGTTTGTTTCCAAAGAAATTTTTTCAAATCCATGACTTATTATTTGACTGATATTAACTTAACCGACATTATTTTATTCGAGATGTGCACGTCTCCTTATGAAATTTATTTATTTCACCTTTTCGTTATATTAACTTTTTATTTACATTTAACGTTTGTTAAATATTTAAATATACGTTTACTTTTTCCTTTGACTTTTATCTCCTTTTTTTTTTGTTACATAAGCGGCATATAAAAGAGGAGGAAAACTATCAATAACCTTCCAACTCTACAAGTTAAAAGACAGGCACAGATTTACCTTTTTTTTCTTCTGGGGGAAGAGAAGAATAAGGAAATGGAACAAGTGAAATAAAATATGTAGACATTGAACTCAAAGGGCTTATCACATGCAAACACTTGGCGTTCTGTAAATAAATCAGCATCATTATAAACCTTTGAACATTTGAGGCAAAACGAAAAGAAAAACACACTTGAAAAACTTACTTTTTGGGTAAAAGTTTTTCGTATACACTCTTATATAGTGTATAGTATATGTGTTCTGTGTTTACTTTACTTTTGGGAAAAGAAATATCAAAAAAAAAAAAACACCAACACACACAGTCAATATCTATATTTTATGGCAAGCAATAGAGTTCAAGTATTTACTAAAAAATCTAGGTGGCACTAAGTAGTTGAAGTGTGTATTCTTTGTAGGTGAGATGGTGTTAGAGAAAGTTTTCCAAAAAGAAATTGAAAATGTTTCGTTTCTATATTAAAACCAGATGCTTGGCTTGTATATTTTGTAAAATGAATAAAACCGTGTGCAATAATTTGAAATTAAATCGACTTCAAAATTATTATTAAAGAAGGCGGTGGATGGAATCGTGCTTTTGTATTTTTGAATACCTTTCAGCCTGGTTTGGTCCTGGATGCCATAAAGTTCCTTATGAATCACAATTTGATGTCCAAACATCCCCTTGAATGCTGACAACTTCTCCAAAAATTTAAACATTTTTCGGATGTGTATCTAGGTTCTTTTATCCGTGGGCTACTGTACTAAGTAATATTGAATGAGTTAGTAGAGGTATCATGCTGGACAACCCCCTATATGATCCGTAGTCAATATTAGATCTTGGAAATTAGAAATAAATTGCACTCCAAGGCTAACACTTCATAGTTAGGACGATTGCGTTAGTCGAATCTAAATTCAGAGTGAACAAATAATTTTAGTTTTCTCCCTCGTCTTGACAACTCACTATGTAGGGTCGAACTTTAGGACCACTAGCGATAACCACCATTCTGCTACATCAGACAAATTAGTTGTCATTTATTTCGTCTGTTTTGCAAAATCGCCATGGACTGATCGTGGATCATTCAACAACAAATGCAAGTAATAAAACTGTTTTGTCAAAATTGCATGTTCCGTTTGCACAATGCACCGAGCTCTTCACTTTACACTCGCTGTAGTCATTTGAAGTCGCCGTAGTCTAATACGTAGTGTGTTTGATTATTAGATGTGAGACCAAGGTTCGAAACGCAGGTCACACATCTCCAACAAAACAAATATTTCTTCGGCGACATCCTAGCAAAAACTCTCAAATCAAATCAAATAAAATTGCCATGAAAAGTTTCTCAAAAATCTGTCGTTCGGAGTCGACTTTAAACTGTAGATAACGCCACTCATGTATACAAAAATTGACACACACAACATAAGAGGTGCGATAAGCTAGGTCGTAATCCTGACTGAAGGGTTGTAATGATTTTGTACATATGTATGTGTAATCATTTTGCGAAGATAAGTATTTGCAATGTGGTGGAGTCCATTGGTTCAGTAAACGATCGGTCATATTTAGCGATGAGGGAAATTTCTGAATGAATGGGTATGTGAACATACAAAATCGCCGGCCAAACCTAATGATACCCAAGAGCGTCCAATACATTCTGAAAAAGTCAATGTTTGATGAGTATTTTGGGATGACGGCATTTTCTGTGCATATCCCTTGAGAGGGGCATTGGCCAAGCTAACACTATTAGACGCGAACACTGTATAATGATGAGATGATCCTGACATCAACGACGAGTGGTTCAACAGGACGACGAGTGGTTCAACAGGACGGCGCTTGGTGCCACGTAGCTTATTCTATACTTTACACAATTGGTCATTACAACCCTTCAGCCAGGAATACAACATAGCTTCTCATACCACCCAGTTTAAAGTCAACTCCGAATGACATATTTTTAAGGAACTTTTTCATGGCAATTTTATTTACTCCCAGAGTTTTTTCTAGAAATCTGCAGATAGAAAGACGCCGAAGAAATATTTTTTCGTTTTGTTGCAGATGTCTGACCTAAGATTAGAAGCGTGGTGTCACGTTTAATAAGCCAAAACACTACCTAAAAAACTATGGCGACTTCAAATTCCTATAACTTGTTTTATTTAAATTTAAAGATAGACAGCGCTTAGCAAAAGACCTAATATATGGTAATTAAATGCATTCTTTAAAGTAGCATAAGCCGGGGTAAGTTTTTAAAATTCGATTATGGTGAAACCATAATAATATGATTCGAAATAAATCCACGGTCCAAAGGCAGGGTTCAGTTAGATGAAGATGTGCTAACAAGATTTTATATGGTATGTTGTAGTTGTTGTGATTGTTTTTATAGGGTGATTTTTTAAGAGCTAAAAAAAAATTTCAAAACAAAACATAAAATTCAGAAAAATGCATGAAATCTTTATTTGAATCGATAGTACGGTCCATATAATTTAATGTTTGAAGATTATTTCATGCAAATGTTGACCTCGACTGCGCTTCAAATAGTCCATCCGCTTAGTCCAATTTTGGCATACTCTTTCCAACATTTCGGCCGGTATCTGAATGTTTTTTTTTTTTTTTTTTTGAAAAATTTTCCTATAGCTCTTAAAAAATCACCCATTATTTGAAAAATGATGTATTTAGTACTGGCTCGCTTAACCAAAGGATTAAAAAATTTCAAAATACATACATGGAAATAAATTTCCAGCTTAAAATCTTCCTGAAATTTCTTGCGTCTCTACCCAATACAATATTGGAACAATGCTTAGAACACATATTGTATAAAGAGTTTTTGTTGCATTAAAACTTGGCTAAATGTGTGGTAATGTTGTGATTTCCGTTAACATTGGCATAAAAATGGCAATAAACTGGTAAATGTAAACAAAATGGCATAAAAATGGCAAACAAGCGCCATTGAAAAATCCTGTAAACTCTGATACACGCACAAGCTCAAATACAGAAAGTAGCAAAGGCTTAGAAAGAGGGCTTAAATGATTTTCTTCCTTCGCTTTTCTTGTTTGGTTTGTTCAACAACAATTGAACTTTTGCCTTGAAGGTGGCAAATGTGAGGATATGTGGGATAGAGACTATGTGTTAAGTACAAAAATGCTAATGCATACATACGAGGGCGGTTGAATGTTTCATATTGAATTATTTGAAATTGAAGCTAATCAGATGTGATAAGAAATTGTTTGTTATTAAAAAACGTGTTATTAGTGATATTTTCAACAACCCTCGTATGTTTTCAATGGAGAAAAAAAGAGGTAAACTGCTTGTTATTAATACAACAGATAACAAAACTTATTTTTTTTATTTTCTTTCAAAACTCCGAAATGTATTGCCAGCCTAAGATTTGGCGTGGAGGTAGAAAGTGTTCTATAAACACTCGAAGAGAGCAATTCACTTGAGATAAATAAGAAAATATTATTAAAAAGACAGTTTTGTTGCTTTTTTCTGTTTAATACTGATGTTTTTAAATAAATGCCACTGCTTGACTTGGTATACGAAAATGTACACAAAAAAGTACGATTTCAAAAAACTTCACAACTGGTACGATTTGTGCCCACTCATATACAATTCAAGGGGCAAAAAAAAAAAAAGAACGAAAATACAAAAGAATTCAAAGAGTTTCTAAAGTGCCTAATGACGACATTTTGAGCTGGCTGCTAAAGAGTAGAAACGTTTATGCCACAACCACTTGTAAGATATTCAAACAAGTGGCAATGGCAAAGCAGCCGCTAGTGGCAGTATCACTAAGAGTATCAGAATTGATAGAGGTTTCTGTGGCGAAATTTATTGAAACAGAAAAACAAAAAATTTACATACAAACTTTTGTTCGTGGCTTTTTAGCTTTCCTCAACTTTAATTCAAACAAATAAACGAAAAAAGAAAAACTTACAATCCTTGACAAAATACAATAGCGGACTTTTTTTTTTGGCAATCATACATAAGCATTCAAACATTTTCGTGTTATAGAAAAAAAGGCAATAGCAACTGTTATCTGCAGAGTGTTTGTTTCAAAACTAAAACTTCATTTCTACTAAGGAACGTTCAATAATGCACATTGGAAAAGTTTTATGGTTGATATGCGAAATTATTTGGTGGTTTCTACACTGAATGAGTGATAAATTGGTGCAAGTCATTGTCAATTGTCACCGAAATAAATGACAGATATGCACAAACTTTGGCAACAACAATCCAAAAAATTAAAACATAGTTTTTTATTTGTGCATACAAGTTCCAGTGGTTAATCATGTGCTTAAATGATTCAACCACTGCATCTTTCAGTTCTAAAAAATTATTTTGTGAACAATTTCTTTAATTGGTTTTAAGTTTTGAAATAAAATTTTTGAAAATCACAAATTGACATATGAAACGTCTTTTGGAAATTGCATGTCAATGAAATCTGTTTTTCTTCTATTTTACTTAAAACAAAATTCAATAATCATCGAGTGCAACCTTGCTCCATTGACTGTGATATCGTCATTTACATTGTTCTTGGAAAAATCAACACATTTTTCAGAATGCATCACTCTAAAGTTAACAATTCTGTTTCTTGATATACCTATTGAGCCAAAAATATGCTTCATTGCCAGAATTTTCATAACAAAATCCAATGATTTGAAAGCGTTGTCCACGTATTAGTAAATGTATGGTGAAGTGGTGATCCTTACTATCCTTGACTATTGTTTGAAGATGCCAAACGTCACGAAAAATGCTAAAAAGGTCAACCTAACTTTACTCAGAAAGCGTTTGACCTGGTAAGGCGGTTTTTAATATACGTTAAAGTAGTGTGAAAAGCTAGGTCATAACCCTGACTAAAGGGTTGTACTGACCAATTATGTTGTGTATGTTATGTGTCATTAACAGAGGACTGAGGTGTCCGGACATAAAATAAAGAAATGGAAACAAATCTAATTGATTAAATACCAATAACAAACATAATCACCTTTCCATAGATTGTACTAGACGCATACAAGCAACTTTTGTTAACGAAGATGCTTAATGTTGGGACAAACGTAGGCTGATGCATGCCCTCAACTAATGCTTGGAAAAAAATTCTGATTCCATGGTTAATAATACACTTCATATTGAGATCAGAGCTGTAATATCTGTTCTTTTTAGACCATATAGATTTTGGTGATGGTGATGTTTGAATATAAACTTTGTCAGGCACTTCTCAGTCTATTTTTCTATTTCTGTTTTGATTGATGGTGCTTTGAAATCCTTCTATATATTCTAACTTTTAATGTAGGATTTTATATTGGTATCTTTGAAATTTGTCAATATGAGAAGCAAACCATATTGATTTGACGAGAGAATTCTACAAAAGTAGTTCCCAGTCTAACTTTAACCATGAGTTTCTGCCAATGGCCAGAGTGAACTTGCCGCTAAAGGAACGGAGCGGTTTCATACGGGGCTCGGAGTGGTTCAAATCCACAACTAACGTATCATGACAAGGGTAACATAATGGGCCATATAAGCCACCGAGTGAACTTGCCTGTGAACGGCAAGCTACCCGCTAACCTTAACTAACCTTCTGCCAACTAACCAACATTTCATTAATAGTTTCAATTTAATTTGCGTCAATTTTTCGTTTTTATTGAATTTCGAAGATAGCCGTCTATCAAGTCGAATGCCCACATATTTTATGTTCAGACGCTATTTGGTTACTTATTAGAAAGTAGATGCAAGTTTCTCTTCATAATATCTTCGTTAACTCTTATGTTCCATTGATTTAACACTTTTTCTATTTAAAAGACGTATACTTGCCGATGTTGTGATGCTTCATGCATATTCATAAAACCATCTGCAAAGTTAAAAGGAGTACATGTGATTGCTCACTAGCCTATGTGATGTATAAATTAAAGAATGACTGGATCCAATATGCTATCCTGTTGCACATTAGTTCCAACCAACGGGAGGCACTCCAATGGTCATCTTCAAAAACTACACAAGCTTTAGTAGGCGAATTGTCCGTTGACACATCAACTTGCAATGTTATAAGCAGAAAATAATATCTAGTGGCCTATCGACAGGCAAAAGATTCCACATGTTATTAATTTTGGAGTCACAATAAATATGTCCAGAGATTGGGTGCAAGTTGAGTCCAAAATCAGTAATATCTAGGATCTTTGGCTGTCGGTAGGCCACCCGACATTATTTTTTACTCACAATATGCAAGGTCGTTTAGACAAATACAATAACAAATGATGACCTTTGAATGAGATAACTGGGAAGAGCAATTTAAGTAGAAATCAAATAAACAAATAAAAATTGGTAAGCCAGGCGATAACATCGCAAGAAGTGCTGTCCTTCTAAGTACACTTGTACAAGTAGTTTAAGATGGATTACTTGGAAACTATATAATTAAAGGGAAAGACCAAGTAGAATACCTTATTTAATCTGCGCTTACTTGTTCCCTTATGTTCCCTTATGAAGCTTCAGTCCGGCAATTTTTATTTTTAGCAAATAATCTTTTAAAATGCAATAAAATTCTGCCGTAATTTCATAAATTCCTTTACGTTGTATAGAAAACTTGGTCTTTTATAATTACAACGATTATATTTAAAAGCTTTTAACAGCTACAAATAAATCTATTCACACTTCGTAATTCTTCTTCTACTCCTGCAGTATAATTTCATTTCATTATGAAAATGTAATGAATGTGAAAATGGAAAGAAAGTTTTTCATTTTCTTTTGATATTTTGCGTGAAAATGCTGTTTTTGTTGTGTGTTATAGTTTTGCCCCATGTATTCTTTATATTTTGCACTTTGCCGACTTAAGTTTATTAAAAAAAATGGTATGAAAAATATGAAAAATGTGAGTTAGTAAAACGGCTCGAGAAATGCAAAAGTAGCATAATAAAATAGCAATACTAAGCACAGAAATGCGAGTACATATACACATATTTCAAAACAACATAGTGTAGATGCAAGAAACCCATTTATAATTACGTTAAACGAAAAAGAAAACATAGTCAGAGTTATAAAGATGGAATATGAAAACTTCATACAAACTACTATAAAAAGTCATTTAAACCAACTCCAACTCTAATGTAGCTAACTGTTCTACATATAACTTGTTTGAATGAAAGATATAATTAATAAAAGAAAGAAGGAGAGAGAGAGAAAAGAGAAAATTGTTGTTTCTGGTATAATAAATAAACAGCCATTGTGTTGTAAGCAACAACTTTTGCTATATTTTCTCCCAGCACTCGTAAAGACTCCTGTTGCTGTAGCTGTTATTACTCGTGTTGTTATGGTATATTCTTTGATGGTGTTGTCTTCCACTTCATAATTGTTTATTATGAAATTTTATCCGTAGTTTTTAATTTTCTTCAAATTTGCAAAAATAAATGTTGATGCTGGCTTAACCATATTTATAAGCAGACAAATTAAAATAACTTCAAACCACCCCACTCTCACTATTTCATTACAGTGTCCAATAAAATGAAATCGCCATACTAAATTGGTATACAAGTAAAGTATAATATGGAATAACAAAATGAAATAAAAGATATACAAAGTCGTTGGCAAAGTTATCCATTCCAGCAATAAAACGTAACAAATTTGATAAAAAGAAAATTAAATTTTTCTCTTAACATAATCTGCTTCTAGCATTATGACTTTCTCTAACGTTATTCTATAGTTTCGATACATTATTTATGGCACTATCTCGTTGAGTGAAATATCCATCAATGACTCAAACTACATTTTAATTGTTGGCAAATTTATTGCGTCTTAAGCGATTTTTTTAATTTTGAAAATCGAGCCTAACGTGAGTACGCTTAATCTAGACAATTAGCCACGTGATTTTATGCATCACAATTGTGAGCATCGTCTTGATAACATACATTATACACGTAATTGGTCACTATAACTCTTCAGTCAGGATTACAAACAAGCTTCTCACACCATTTGTGTTGAGTGTGTTAATTTTATACATGAGTCGAGGGAGCTACAGTTTAAAGCTGACTCCGAACGAAATATTTTACGGAAATCTAGTGAGATGAAGTTGCCGAAGAAATTTCTCTTCATATTTCGTTTTGCAGGAGATGTCTGACCTGGAGTTTGAACCACATTATTTACTAGACTACTGCGCCTTAATAACACTACACTTTACTTTTCATTCCGGAAATTTAGCACTTAAGCCTCGCTTTAACTACTTTTCGTATTTAAAATCATCAACAGAATTCGCCGTAGACTACTAGTACATTGTAATATGCTGGTTTAAAAAACGTAACGTCGCGATTCAATCCCCAACAAAACGAAATAATGAAAAAATATTTCTTATTCGACAACATATGAGCAGTTTTCTAACAAAAACTCTGAGAATAAAATAATGTCCCGCTGATCATGGATAAAACTAACACGCACAACATTAGTGAGAAGCAAGGTCGTAAAGGGTTGTAGTGACCAATTATGTAATGTTATTCGAAATCCATAACTTTGTACACATATGACACCATTTTCGCCTTCATTAGACACGAGTCACTTCACTACTTTGGATTTTACGCAAAAGTTTTCTAGTGGACACTGATTGATTGTAATTCATATCAAAACCTTTCTGTTGTGGGTATACACCTCATTTGAAAGACCACCACTATATGCATCTTAAAAGCTCGTATCGTCTTATTTAAACTCAGCCAACTAATTTTTTATTGTCAAACGAAGAATAATCATCCCCGGTATTGAATCTAGATCAGCTTTCATATACTTTTGGACTAAGATCATATGAGCGGAAGAATTTTAAACTGAGATGTAAATGAACTGCTCATTTTTAGAAATTTAAAACAAATCCAAATAAATTCAAGTATGCTGTTATAAAGCAAAGTTTATTCCAATAAAGAAGAAACTAATTCCGTGGCATAAGATAGGTGAACTGAACAATTTATATTCTACCAATAGTTCCCTCAATATTTGCCTGGGTGTTGTCATGATGGAATATTATGGCATTATCTGTTATCATCTATTATTAACGATTCTCGATCAATTGTCATCTCAAGCGAATCATTTGTAGTCAGTAAAGTTTCACTGTTAGAAGTTGTCATTGTCTAGTAGGTAGTATGTTTGCTTAATAGACGTGAGGCCACGGTTCAAACCTCAGGTCAGACATCTCCAACAAAAACGAATTATTAAAAAGTATTTCTTCGGCGACTTCCTATCAATAGATCTCTGGCAGTCGATTTTTAACTGTAGGTCCCGCCACTCATGTGTAAAATTAATACACTCAACATATGTGGTGTAATCCCTAGTTAAGGGGTGGAATAACCAATTATGTATGTGTAAAGTTTCCCAGTAATAATCCGATTTAATAGGCACTTTTTTTTATCGTATTGAAGCAAATTTTGTCCTTCACCGTATCTTAATTTTCATGCATTCTGTACATAATTTCCTTAAATTTTTTTTTTTAATTTTTTGTTTTTTTGGTGACCGAATGTATAATAAGGATTTGCCAAATTATTAATAAGTTAACCAATAACCTTCCTGGTTGACTCCTTTTTATCTATTCATCATTAAATAAAAGTTACTACGTGTGAACTACTTAAAACATCCTTAAAGAAATGAGTCTCCTCTTAAACCACAAGGTCTAACAAAAACTCCCGTAGTTTTCCGTTTAAATCCATCAAAATCTGTTTGTGTATGAATTATATTATTAACTCTCTCTGAATACTCTAACATTAATTTCTTGCAACATTTTTCAGATTTATTTTTCTTCAAATATGTTCCGTTCTGTCCTAATATTTTGTATACGTTTTGGAAGAAAAATTTATTATAGTGTTGCTTAAAACGGCCTCAACTGAGAGCAAAGTTTTTTCACAAACTGTATTTGAATTTTAAATGAATGTCTTGGTTTTTATTTGTCTTTCATTTCACTCAATTAAAAAATTTATAGACAAGAAATGTGGAATAGAATTTAAATCTTCATTACAAAAAGAAATCAACATTAATAGAACGCATGAAACAAAAGACAATCAATCTTTTTTTTGTAGAGCAATGGTTTGTTGATCTTAAATACATACATAGTTGGTTATTAAAACCCTTCAGTCAGTATTACGACCTAGTTTCTCATCCCACTTATGTTGTGTGTGTTAATTGTATAGATGCGTGAAGGGATCTACAGTTTAAAGTTGACTCCGGAAGACAGAATTTTGAGAAACTTTTCATGACGATTTTATTAATTCTCAGTGTTTTTTGCCAGAAATCTGCTGAGAGGCAGTCGCCGAAGAAGTATTTTTTTGACTTCGTATTATTGGATATGTCTGACCTGGGGTTTGAAACGTAGCACGTCTAATAAGCCAACGCACTACCTACTAAACTACGGCGATCTAAGAAAGTTTTAAAATGTCAACGTACTTGGCCTCTCTCAGAGAAAAAATTTAAAGTTTTTATTCCAGCTCTTGAAAATCTGTCACATTTTAAATTAAAGACATGCCAATGAAGTGACAATATCTACAGATTTCTGAAGTACGTTCACCCCTAAATGATTTTAAAATTAAAGCCCAGTTTATATGATTTAATTTGCCATTAAGAAACAACAAAAACTCAACATCAACTATCGATTAGTTAAGCCCAAAATGCTTATTTAACGCTCATATAAATAATCCATACGTATTATTTGATATATAGAAAGGGAGAGCGAAAAAAAAGAAACTCTTCGTTAATACCTTAAGCCAAACGTAATCCTCTGGATGAGCGAGGAAACAAATCAAATAGAATAGGGGAAATAAAAAAATTCAAATATAAGCAAATCACTATGAACACTGAAGAGCATACAGCACACAGCCTGACGTGCGTTACGAAGAAAATGTTGAAAGAGAGAAAATAAAACTGCAATACCCACTTGTCGTATGTATTTGAACAATATGTGTCCATATGTTTTAAAAATAGACAAACAATGAAATTAAAAATGAAAATAAAAATCAAACAATGAAAAATGCACATACTTATGTACATACACCACTCTATCAATGTCAATCGATATGTATTGATGACACCATAGCCAGCCATACACCGTAAACGTTATTGTCATCTACATTGACAACGCCATCCATCCCATCCCATCACCATATTTAGCGTTAACAGCAGGCATGTGTAACGATGTACACTAACGTTGTACATGAATAAATCCCTAGTAATGACTGTCAACAATTCCAAACAATGATGACTATTTTAATAATTTACAACAATGGCAGGCAAAACGGAATGACAGGCATACATATATCGGCTAAAAATTATAGACAGATTGAGGATAATTCCTATAGGATGGAAATGAAAAATGAGGGCGAGATAGACTCAACATTTCTAGCACAGTTTTACATTCGTATTTCGTATCAATCAGTACTTTTTGAGGATTTTGCCAGCAAAAGGTATTAAAAATCAAGTCAAACAAATCGAATGGAAAATAAACCCCTGTCAAGAGACAGAGTACATCATTTCTCAATAAGAGAGTGTGAGAGCAAGAGATAGAGATAAAATCTAATCAAATGAATACATAGAAAATAGTAGAAAATGTTGTAAATCACATAAATTGTTTTGCTTTCGCTCTCACATTATTACAGAGATACAGATTGTCTACCCCTTAATTTAGTTTGGGTGTGTGTGTGTGTTTCTAGGTATTGTAGTAGTGGTTTATAAAAGTATTATGAAATTAAATCCCAATTGCATACTTAACTAAGGCTATAAAATGTTTCATCCATATTGAAGGGACTTCTTTCGTTCTTTTTTATCTCAAGTGGTGTATTGTACAACCACAAAATTTCAAGTTACGAGGGTGGTTATTATTTTTTTTAATTTGCATGCTCTTTTTCTATATTTAGTTGAAAAAATAGTTGTTTGACGACAAAACCAAGTCGCCGTAGTCTAGTAGGTAGTGTGTTGGCTTATTAGACGTAAGGCCTCGGTTCTAACCCCAGGTCAGGCATCAAAAACGAAATATGAAAAATTATTTCTTCGGCGACTTCCTCTCAGCAGATTTCTGGTGATTTCTGGTAGGTGATTTAATTTTTCTGCCTTCAAAAATGTTTCAGAAACGTTTAAAAAATGGTTTGATTTCGATCGTTTCTGTTTAGAAATAAATCTCTTATTGTCAATATGACACTAAATAACAAATTTCATTGTATATTCAGCTTCCTTCAAATATTTGATAAATATGTGATAACGAAAGCCTACTTCCTAACGAACTTTCTCTCAAGCTTTTCGTGAAATCAGCGTGTTTTTAGCAAGCAATCAATTTCAGTTTTTAAAGCTCAAAGAGTGACTAGAGTTTCCTTAGAGAAAAGTTACAGATAAAAGCACTGGACCATGCACGTTTCTGATGTGATCAATCAACTGTTGACAGCACTTTGTTAAGAAATTTTAATGCAGCCAGTGCACCGATGGACCGTCACTGTTGGCAGCACTTTATTCAGAAATTTAAATACAGCCAGTGCACAATATAATTAACACTTATTTCCATAACTGCTGATAATTATCATTGATAATCAAGGTATTTACTTGATAGTAAACAGATGTTATACGATGATATAGTTTTGTAAGTCTAAGTTAAAATTGGGCAACATGTATTCGATTAAAAATGATTTCTAATTAATAGAATTTTAGGTTTAATATGATCAACTATAACTTACGTACTTGGAAACTTCATAAAAAATAATTAAGAAAAATAATTTTTACCCATCTTCGTATTATCAGTACAATAATCACAGACATTTAAATGCTTATTAAGTTAAATGCTGAGTATATTAAGAATTTAATAACAAAAGAAGAAAAAAGAATTCCATTGTTTGCTTTTTGCTATGGCTGTTGACATTCTTTAAAAACAACTGTTGAGAGAATAAAAAAACTAAAACAATAAAAAAATAGAGTTTTACGATTATCATTTGTTGTCATGGTATTTAATACTCTTCTACTTCATTGGTTTAAATACCAAAATCCATTGAAAAGCTTTTGCAATAGACAGACTAAAATAAAGAATAAAAAAATTACTCTCTTGAATGTATGTACACATGCATATGTGTTTGGATATACGAATGTATATGTAAATTGGATAACAATGAATATTGAGAATTATAGAACAAACTCATACATACATAAATAAATACATACAAATAGTATTTTAAGTGGCATTTAGTTGAGGACTTTCTCTTCATCTTTGTTATCCTACAAAACATCGTATTGGATTTGTGTATTTTGATGCCACCATTCTTCCATTCGAAGTAATTTTGACGCCAATTAGATATTTGACAATTATTTTTAAAATTGCATTCTTTCACGTGTAGCTTCGTAGAAATTATTCGTATGCATTGCGGCTTTTCTCAATAAGAATGAAATGAAGCTACTTGTACGTAAGACTTTGCTTTATGATTTCGATTTTGCCAACCTTTCGAATGAAGCCCATTTTCATCTTTGTGGGTACGTTAATAAGTAAAATTGCCGTATTTGGGGTTCAGAAAACCCACACGTAAACTGAAGCAATGCATTACGAGTGATTGTTTGATGCGGCTTTTGAAGCGGAGGCATCATTGGCCCCTATAGTTTTGAAAATGAGGATGGCACAACCATTAACATGGTAACACATTTTTTGTACTCGCTCTTCATGGTATCGATCTGAACGATGTTTCGTTTCAACAGAATGGTGCAAATTGCCACACATCTCCTGCCGCAATCGATTTATTAAATGAAACGTGTGACGGCCGTTTAATTAGCCGAAATGATGATGTCAATTGGCCGCCAAGAAGCTGCAATTTGATACTGCTTCTATGGGGCGCCGTTAAAGAAAAAAGTTATGCCAACATAGCAGAGACAATTAGGCATTTGAAGGCCAACATTCGTAATGCCACTGCTGAGATACGACCCCATACACTCGAAAAAGTAAACGAAAATTGGTCCGATCGAATGAGGTACTGTGAGGCCAGCCATATGAATGAAATGATATTTCATTTCTAACCGGATCAATTGTACTTCATAGCAAAAAAATAAATTTTGTTTTATTGCATCTTGAAATTTAAACACCCTTTATAAAACGATGAAACATGAAATATAATAATAAACTGTATGGCATACAGAATGCATTCAGTATATTTGTATGTTATTTAAGGAATTCGTTTATTGTTACAGTCGTGTGTATAAAATTGCATGTGTATTGTTATTGCTGTAAAGCATATTCTATTGCATTTCAATTGAGTGACAACAATTTGTCAATGTTGCGTACGAATTTGTTTATCCGACTGGTTGGATTGTTCTTTTACTTGTTCATGTTGTAAGCTGTAAAAACAATAAAATAGAGAAATCTGTGTAAACACACCCTTACAGCAAAAAAAAAAAGACCAAAAGCAATAACAATTATCCTACCGAATTCATACATGTTAAGTGCTCGATGCACTCTTTTTCACTTCAGCTGTCTACAAAAACATACATATAAAACAAACAACAACAATTACACTGATTTACCAAAAAAAAAAAAAAAAAACAAAAAAACAGAGAAAAACCAAATATGTACACTGTTTCCTGTTATTCTCTTCCAGTGGAGTGAGATAGATTGTGCCTGCAGTCAATTATATGTATGTAAATGTGTGTAAGGACGGTTGTGTACAGTGTGTTTACACTATGTAAAGAATTGTATTTGCGTTTTTGCCACACATCATCTGGCAGCCAAAAGTAAGGATTCTTTGTCTCTGTTTAATGACAATTTAAAACCACTCACTCTGATTGCCAGTACCAATAGAAGTCTGCGTTTGTGATAAATCCTCTACGGTCTATGCACGGTCTTTGGCGTTTGTATATGCGTGATCATTATATCAGTTTTTTTTTTTGTCACATTAGGTGTTGCCCATGATGAGGGTTAAAAAATTTAAAAGTTTGTCACATTTTATTTCAATTGTGTCGAGTGTTAGTAATTTAGGGCATCTTTTTTCTGGGGAAATTACTTTTCGAAAGAAAATTAATGCTTATTAACACAGGAAATGGTTCAGAAAGTGTTCAATTAAGAGAATTTAACAAATGTTAGTAGCTTAAATTATTATCCATAAGAAAGGTTAAATATCAGTACGAAGATGGAAAACACTTTTTGTACTAGTTTACAACAGACAACTTAATTGTCTGGGTATTAATCAAAATTCCTATATGCTTTGTTTTTTTTTTTTTTTGTTAATTAAATTAATAATTTTGTTAATTATGAAAAAATAATAATAAATAAATAAATAAATAATAAATAATAAAAAATATTAAAAAAACCAGCTCAAAAAGAAAAAGGAAAATATTTAAAAATTAAAAACTAATACTGCAGACAGTTTTCAATTCGGAGCTCATGTCAAAAATAATATTGTTACGAAAATGGAAATGGTGTTGTTAAAATAATAAACAAAAGCTCCAAAAACAACACAATGGACTTGATCACACATAAAATGATAAACAAAAGCTCCAAAAACAAAACAATGCAGTTGTTCACGTGATCAACGAATGAGTAAGCATATAGCAACAAAAATAACAGACTTGTTTATAAGATCGATGAATAAACAAAAATATAGCAACAACGTCCGTGTATAAAAAATATAGCAGAAAGACAAACAAACAAAACAACAACAACTCTGCCTGGACGAAAGTAAACAAGATACACGAACAACAAAAATGGAAACAAGTTGTTTACATTTTTGGATTGTTCCCGAAGGTCGTCATCATCCTTCAAGGGCATTCATCACACTGTTGATCCAGTGATATAAAAGGCAAGATAAAGCGAGCAACGATGGTTCAGTTAGAATTCAGTCAGCCGTGTATGAAGACACGTGATTCTCGGAGATCGAGTTAAGTTAGTCGTGTGACGACGTCGCGTTGAATTAAGTGAGAATTCAACCAGTGGTGTGTGAAGATACGAGATCGAGTTGTAATTCAGTCAGACTTGTGTGCAGACAAGTTGCGTGAAGAAAACAGTTGTTAGTGTGGTGCTTACAAAAAAGGTTGTGAGCAAAGAAGAATAACTAACAAGTGTTGTTGTTGCTTATAAAAAGGTTATAAGCAGAGAAATATCACGAACAAGCACATATTGTGAAAGTTATCATTGTATACGTGGAATAAGTTCGAACAGTGGCACAAAAGTTGTGCAGATAATAAAGAATTGATTGAAAAATAAACACAGATTTATTTTTATTTTATTTGCAATCTACGAACTCATATTTTTAACGTTTTTAAAAGGTAAAAACGTAACAATATTCATTCGTAAATTAAAAAAGTAATAGAATAAAAGTAACAAAAAAAATGGATTCGTTAATATATAGAAAACAAAAAAAAACTGAAGAAATATCTCGAAAATAGGGAGGGAATTGCGTCCCAATGAGGTCACTGTTTGGTTTGAATTTTGATCGGTCCATATTTCTTTACCAGATCCTCACTGTTATCCTCACTGGCCCGAATACCAACGATATATAATTTCACAAGGACGAAGCTGCAATCCACATGGATATTCATGATCTATATTGGACATTCAGAATTAGCGATTTGAGAGCATTGTTATCTCATGTAGAAGTGATGTGAACTGCCCACCGAGATTGTACAATTTGACCGCCTAAGACCTTTTCTTGTGAAGTTTCTTAAGTCGCGAATAAACCATAAACCACAATCCAACTTACTTATGTTCAAGAGTCATGGAAATATTGTTCATTTAGAAGGTGCTCCACTCAGAGAAGCCGAGACGGATACGAATGTCTTTCAAACGAATAAAAAATGCCGATGATATCTCACAAACACTTTGTTTTATTTATGTTTTAAAAATAGGAAGCGTTAAAAAAAGATCGAATACTTAATAGTCTAGTGGTTAGTTCGCAAGTATATTAGTATAAGGATTTTGGGTTCAATTCTTACCCAAGGCTCCAGTCTTCACCAAGCAAATGGTATTTTGTGCCCTTGTGGGTAGAGTGCTTGACTATTAATGTGAGGAACGTGACTTCGGTTCCCACCAGATGCTCTGGTATGTTTCATAACACCGAGCATAAGGCTCGTAAAATTTTGGATTATTTTGTATTTATTGAATTAATTACAAATTAAATACAAATTAAAAATTGTATTATATTAATTTTATTGCAGTTAATAAACAAATAAATAATTCAAAATCATTTCCTTAGTAAACACTGAACTTGAAAGAAGAAAATTTTAGTTCATAAGATTCCAGCAAAAAAAAAATATACCGATTGTGACCACTACATTAACAGACTAAATCTAATATAAATAATTAAAAAAATATTTTATAACTTAATGTGTGGTAATTCAATTAATAATTTGATATTTTCTGTTTTTATTTTCAGGTAAGTGTTAAAGAAATGGGCAATATTGTGAGTACTCTACATCTACTTTTCAGATTTTATTATCAAATTTTTATAAAACTTATAGAACATCAACTGAACTAGTTCGATAGTGATTTCATTAATAGAATTAATGTATTGAGGATCTATCTCGAAAGTAATTGTGATTTGAAGAAAAACAATTGAATATTGTTCAATTGATAGTTGAGAAAATTTTAAATTTAAATTAATTAATTTTTAAATTTTAATTAATTAAATTTTAAATTTTAATTAATTAAAAATTAAATTTTTCTTTGATAGGAGTATTGGTTTCAAGTAGCTGAAATAGAAAACTAAAACTAGTTGATTAGTAATTTTATAACGTAAGCTTTTTGAAACTTGACTTAACTGGTAGGTTTTTTATTCATAAATTTGTGTAGAAATAGTTTCCGAACGTATCATTTGTCATTATTTTAAATGCATATTTGATGGAATTCTGTTTCATATTAACAGAATCTGTCATACACAATTGTATATACAAACACCACAAATATAATAACAACTGATACACTGATTTCCCAGAGGGCATGATGTCATCACCGAATCTAAGAGAAAGGTCAGATAGATCGATTTTTTTTTAAAGCAGTTTGACTAGGCCTCAACGAACAATGTTCGCCATCACTATACGCTTTAACTCATGATGTCAAGAATTTGGTGAGGATTAGTTTGTGTTGTCGTATATTGAACAATATTGTTTAAGTATATCCTAAGCAATCCATGTTCAAAATGCGTAGAATGCAAAGATTTTTCATAACAAGTTTCGAAATTTTACATCTCTGCAATAGGAAACCTACCTGAATTTTGATTGCAATAAAGATAACATCAACTCGGCCCCTACCGGTTTTTTTTAGTAACGCCATATGACCCATATGACCTGTTGTAATATACCAATAACAAGCTTAGTTAGAAAAACTTAAATAATGATTTAAATGGGATAACATATGGCAAAAAGGGAGTGGAGTTGTCAGTCCCATGCTCACTAAAGAACTGAAGTAAATAAAATCATTGTAATCAACGACTTTTCAAGATTAAACTTCGAAACATAAAACTAGAAGAATATTAACTAATTATGGAAGAGGTCAGCCAGGTCAGTCAGGTTCTGCTATCGTGGTAGTTTTATGACTCGAATAGAGGATCGGTAGAAGATATCGAGAAACTAATGCAGCAGACACAGCAAACTTTTAGCCAACAAAAATTTGTTTGGAAATCACCTTCTATATCTCTACGCACAAAAACTGTAATCTTTAATGCGAATGTAAAATCCATTCATTTCTACGGATATGAAACTTGGTAAGCAGCCACTCGATATATGCGAAAAATGCAAGAGTTTGTGAACCAGTTTCTTCGCAAGCTCCTGCGTATTTTCTAGCAGAGAAATATTGCTAATCATATGCTTTGGGATAGGACAGGGTAACAATCATAGCGACTGAAATAAGAAGTCTTAAACGGCTCCGGATCGGCCTCTTACTTAAAATTTGCTTTCAAAGCTTTAAATTTTTAGTTATAGGACCTTTGCTACATAGTCCTTTTTATTCCTATAGCGCAACAAATTTTTAATTTTATTTCTGAAAAAAAAAAAAATATTTAAAAAACAATAACAAAACATTGAAATGTTAAGAGAAAAATATTTTACTTTCATTTTCAAAAAAAGGGAAACGAAAAATATTTTATTCAATTTGTAAATTTTTATAAATTTTTCGAAATCAACAAATTTCCCTTTTTCTTCTTCTTTTTACACAAATAGCGAAATTAAAATTCATGAAAGCTCAACACACTCAAAAAGTTTTATAAAGTTTTATCTCCCCCCAAAAATGAAAATAAAAATAAGGCATCAACGTATTGTACAACTTTTTTATTTTTTTTTGTTTCTAGGAAATAAGTGATACATTTTCAAAAAAGGAGGGGAAACCATCCCCAATTTAAATAGACCAGCTGTATAAATAGGACAAAAATGACAACATTCGTACTGGCCAAAAAGAGATATGACAGAAATAAAATTAACTTGTTACAGCAATTTTTGAGTTTTCTAATATCAACATCATTTTATTCATAATGGGATATGAACGTTGTTGGTTTGAAATTCTATTTTATTTTTTGCTTCTCGTTCTCTGAATTCCTTTTTCAATAGTCCGTATACATACTATATAGGAAACCACAAATTAAAACTGTAACAGAGTAGCCTTTCACTGAAGTCTGATAGAGAAAACAAAGAGCTTTAAAAGCCTTAGGAAAGAGATTCTTTAGATAAACGAACTGCTGAAGCAAAAACAGGAATATCGCATTGGGAAGATAGAAAAGAATGGAAGTAAAAAACTTTATACGTATTAGGAACATCAGTATCTATAAACAAGGAATATGATTTTGCATTTTCTAGTATGCAATTGTGCGTTTTCCAAATGATTATTTACAATTGTGGTCAGAAGATTAGCAAATTTGTTTCGAACGTTGGCTATATGGCTATGTCTAGTCAGGGGCAATTTTATGGTTATATATAGTCAGTGAAGACGCCATAGTCTAGTAGGGTAGTGTGTTGGCTTATTAGACGTAAAAGCCCGGGTTCGTATCCCAAGTCACTCATCAAAACGAATTATGAAAAAAAAAAATATTTCTTCCACGATTTCCTCTCAATAGATTTCTGGCAAAAACCCTGAGAGTAAATAGCCCTGCCATTCAAAAGTTTCTCAAAAATCTGTCGTTCGGAGTCGACGTTAAACTGTAGGTCCTACCACTCAGGTATGAAATTAACGCACACAACATGAGTGGTGTAAGAAGTTAGGCCGTAATCCTGATTGATGGGTTATAATGGCCAATTATGTATATATGTATGAACAAGTATTTCTTCGGCGACTTCCTCTCAGCAGCTTTTTGACAAAAAATCTGAGAGTAAATATAATTACCATGAAAATGTTTCTCAAAAATCTATCGTGCGGAATCGACTTCAAACCTGTAGGTCAAGCTACTCATGAATAAAATTAACACAAACAACATATATGGTAATATATATAAGCTAATGAATCTAGTCAGTATGGAAGTGTGTGTGAGATATCGTCAAAACTTTTTATTCATTTGAAAGACCTATTAATACAATTTTGTTAGGAATCTAACATCGTTCATATGTCTGTCACAGTTTCTCTAGGCGGAACGCCTCCGAAATGTTCAATTTCCCATGACTCTGATTCATAGCTCAGGCTAAAATTTATCAACCTTAAGTGTTATGCTGGTTTTGAGCAGTGCCTTATTTGCACCTCAAATGCGACCCACACACTAGAAAATCTTAAATTGCCTTCACGTAAGATGACTATGCCCTCGAAACGCTTCTGTATATCTAATGTAACATGAGCTGTGTGGGACGTAGCTCGGTGCCTTATTTGCACCTCAAATGCGACCCACACACTAGAAAATGTTAAATTGCCTTCACGTAAGATGACTATGCCCTCGAAACGCTTCTGCCGTATATATAATGTAACATGAGCTGTGTGGCACGTCGCTCGGTGCTGTTGAAATTACAGGAAGTTGGTGTCCAGATCATTCAATACAGGCCATAAGAAGTTGGTAATCAACGAACGATAGTGCTCACCGTTGACAGTGATAGCATGGCCAACAATGTTCTCAGACAATTCGGATAAAATTCGGATTACCAGTCTCCAACAGAAGAAAATTTTTGTCCGTGCATCAGGAACCGACTTTTGTAACTTTTGAGTCACCACTTTCGTAGTAAATTTAACTAGTTTCACGCCATCTTCTTTTGTAAACCTAAGCATACTCGGATCAAATGGTTTTGAAACCATTAACCAGTTCCCAGCAAATGTGCTCCGATTCATTTTAAAATTATTAAGCCTTGTACTGCTCTTTCTCCATAAACGACTGTTTATGAAATCCCACATAAACTGATATTAAAATACTCACATCAAAAACATTAAACTTTTAAAAATGCACATGCAATATTACAGTTTTTGTCTCATTTACAATTTGAAATAAAAAAAAAATTAATATTAAGAGTGGATGCTTCTAAATGAAAAGACCACAAAAATATGTTGCTTCCAACACAAAAAAAATTTACTCAAGAAAAAGGAAAAAAAGTATTTTTCCAACTACGACAAGCAGTTTTCTTATGTGGTTTTGTAATATGATGACTCTAAAGAACAGTTATACATACAAACGCACCGACTACCACAAAAACTATACTAGTATTAGTGTCCAGGTTTATATCGAAAGAATGGACAACAAAGTAACTGTGTTATTACCATATGTATTCCTCTCTAATACATTTTGTTACATGCTTAAGTATGTATGCTGCTCCTGCTGAAAATACTTCAATTCAAGAGGCAAGCCGACATACCTACCTACCTACCTACATATTGTAATACGCATATAAAAACATTTGTAGCATAAATGTTTAAAATATAAGTTTATAACAAAAAAAAAATAATTTTAAATTTCAAAGACAGTTAGTTAGTTGTGTGTGTGTGTATGTTGTGGACTTATATCATATCATCCTTCTTAAAAGATATACGGAATAAATTTATTATTATACGATTAAGTCCAAAAAATCTCACATTAAACTGAAATTGTGACACTTTTTTGCGGGCAAAAAAAAAAACGAGGGGGGAAAGGAAAACAACATACCCGGGGAGATGCGATAACACAAAACAAAAAAAAAGAAAAAGTTGACAACACAAGGTGTAATTTTTGTTTCCTTAGCACATATTGCATCATGTATACTTTAATATATGTGTGTCCCTGGAAAAGGACTTCTGCTATTTCAATAACACGAACAACAAAAGTCTCGTACGGTTGGTTGAATTAATTCAAACATACTTTTTTCTGTGCCTTTTGCTGCTGTTGAAATTCTAAATGTTTGTTTAAAAAAAAGTCTGAATGTCCTCATACATAAGTACATAAGTATATGGGTAAATGTATCCACAATATGCAAGCCAGTGTAAAAGCAATACTAGGATATAAAAACTGTCAAGTTAGGGTAATCCGTACATAGAATATAATTACTTCTTCGAAACGTCCAAGACAGCTAGATAATGCATTTAATTGATAATGATAAATATTTTCAATTAAATTGCAGTGCAAAAATCTTCTCAAGACGTAAAGATACAAAGAAAAATTAAAAATACAAAAAAAAAAAAAATAAAATGTTTCTAGAAGTTGACAATGCATAGGGTTACATAAGTTTCAATTACAAAATACTGCTTTGTGGAGTGTCAGAATGATTTACTTTATTCTGTGGTTATTGTTTATCCTTCATTTGAAATTTTTTTTATTAATTAATGTCGGCCACTAGGTCAGAACCCTTTATGACTCACAAAAAATCTTTAATCCTATGATTTCCATGAGAAAAAAGCGGACAAATATATAAAATTGAAAAAAAATTCATTTATTATAATTAACATTTTATATAGAGATTTTTAAAATACAGACATAAATACATACATAATTGGTCATTACAACCCTTCAGTCAGGATTACAACCTAGCTTCTCACACCACTTATGTTGTGTGTGTTAATTTTATACATGAGTGGCGGGACCTACATTTTAAAGTCGACTCCGAACGACAGATTATTTGAGAAGCTTTTCATGGCAATTTTATTTACTCTTAGAGTTTTTGCCTGAAATCTGCTGAGAGGAAGTCGCCGAACAAATATTTTCATATTTTCGTTTTGATGTCTGACCTGAGATTTGAACTCGGGCCTTCAGTCTAATAAGCCAACACACTACCTACAGACATAAATATGTACAAATAATATACACAAACTTAAATTTATACATATACATATGTATGTATGTACTTATGTGTATAAATTTACTTCTGATATTTCTCTACAGAATGTATTTTTTTAAAGTATTGGGCCTGTAAAATAAATGTTAGATAAAAATTTTTTAAATTCCGAACAGTCCATTTCAAAATTGCATTTTATGGTCAAAAGATATTCTAAAGTTTCCAGTCCCACTGGGGATATTGTAAAATATAAAAAAAACTCTTTCTGTTGGTGCGTTAAAAATATGAAAAAATACTAATTTCAGGATGCTTTTATAAAGAATATTTTTCGTTTCGAAAAATTTGAAAATTTCAACGTACTTTTTATCGTGATTTAATGCTGATTGTTTCCATACTTCTATCTGTTCAGCATTTGCTTAATTTTTTACATACTCGTATGTAAGTCAATTTATCAAAAATTTAATTAAAAAAATTTATATTTAAATCATTTCCAGTTTCTGTTACCTTTATTAATGACTTTTGAACTGAAGACCAAGATGGAATTGTGTCTAACAATATCCAAGCAAGTCCCTCAAAGATTCATCCCAGTGGTTCAGGTAACTAATACAGGTCCGGTAAAAGTTTTTTTGTTTTTCCTTAAACAATTTTGTATGTTAAGTCGTAAAGATACTTCATTGTGACGTTCTATTAACTTTGATTTAATTTTTTTTATATTATAGCCACTTCAGGCTTTGAAATACATATGTTGACTTTCTAAACGCAGTATATATTTATGGAAGACACTAGCTTGACTGTGTATAAGTAATAACCAAGGCATAGCAAAAGGATCATTAAAAGAATTAAACAATATTGTTGGGCATTTTTCTTGTTTAAGAAAGTACTCTATCGTTTTTAGCGAATTAGTGAAAAAAGTGGACAAAAGCGGACATTTTGGAAAATAAATACTTTTTAAATGTTACGTGTGCTAAAATAGTGGACAAATAGCGGACGCAAAAAAATTAGCGGACAGGAGGTTAAAATAGCGGATTGTCCGCTGTAATAGAGGACGGATGGTCATCGTAAGTATATGGCGTTTAACAACATGTGTTATTTACACATTTAAAATTATTTTAACAAAATGGTTGCCTGCGATTGACACTAATTTATATCGAAAAATTATCTCCAGCGATGAGACCCATTTCTCGATGAATGGATACGTGAATAAACAATATTTTCGAATTCATGTATTCACGTACCCATGGATTGCTATCCTCATGAATTCGAAAATTTTGTTTATTCACGTATCCATTCATCGAGAAATGGGTCTCATCGCTGGACGTATTGACTTGTTGCACGAGAAATGCCAAGTAAATTGTTTTAACAGAGGAGACCAGAATTTGAACATATTGTCTCCAACTGAGGTACAAGAGCATCGAATATATTCCGAGAAAGTCACTGTTAGATGTGGATTTTGATCTGTTGGCGTCTGTATTTCTTTGCAGTCGCTGTTGATCAGACCACACTGTCAACGGCGAGCACTATACACCAACGACATTTTGTTTTGACAGGACTGTGTCTTGAGTCACACAGTTTATGCCATATTGGATATTCTGTACGACATTTGAGTCATCGGTGAAATTCGGACTGATTTATGCATCATTGGACATTAGACACTTAAATAAGCTGTGGAGAATATTTTAACGACATTATGTTCTATACATAATGACATCAGCATGTATTCTTTTACACAAATTTTTTAAAGTGAGTAAATCTTTAATAACTTTTAGTCGCTGAGTAGAATATAGTAAAATTCTTTCGATAAGTGGTCTTCATAATAGCTAATGTTTAATGAATAATGTCCAGTTTAGCAAATTTACCGTTACATTACGTTGAATTCATCCTTAAGTGAATAACATTAAGTTGGCCCATAATAAAAAGAACAGAAAGAGTCTTCCTTAGTCGCTTTTCGTAATATTTTAACATTGACTGAAGTCTGACAATAAACCATTCTATAAGACTTTGTTTTTTTTTCATTACTCCTCTTAAGAGCATATGGCTTCCACAAAGTATTTCTATCTTAACCGGTTGACTGCTGTTATTTTTCCGACTTCCCATGTAATATTTCACTATCCTAGATCATGGAGTATTGAATGTCTTCAGGTGTTCCTTGGCCGGCGACGGCTTCTGGAGCCTCGAGTGCCATCCTTATTATATCATCAGTATTCTTTCTGAGAGTATGGCCGACCCATACCCATTTCCCACGTTTTATCTGGGTTATTATGGGTTTCTCGTTGGTAAAGTTCCAAAGACCCATGTTCTTGATGTTATTAGGCCAGAATATTTTGTTTTACTTCTGTACAACAAGGCCGATTTTACACAGACGTTGAATATTCTGAGCTTGGTTCGTCTGCTTTTCCATATTGGCTGTAGTCGTTCGAATGCCGTTATCGCTTTATTGAGCCAATTGATTATGTCTGTTAGTGCGCTACCATTTGTGGTCACTATACTGCCGAGAAAGCAGAATCTATCCACGTATTCGACTGATTGGCCTTTTAGAATAATGCTATCGGTGCTTACGTTGTTAATTCTTATGGTTTTGGTTTTCTTGATATTTATCTCAATTCAAACATTTCGTGACAGTTTTTCTCAATCTACTTGCTTTGTTTGTATGGTGAAGAGTTTACGCGAGAGTTGACAAATATCATTTCGCTTAATCCAAATTTTTGTAGACGTGATGTTAATCCATGTTATTCCTCTTCTCTCTGAATAGAAGTCACTCATGATACCATTCAGCACGATGGTTGAGGTGTTAGCCGGCATCCTCAATTTCTCCAGCATTTGTGTGAAATGGTTGACTGAGAGTTCTACATCCTCAGACATAGCTCTGATTATTCGTATTATCTACTGGCGCTCTTCTTTTCTTCGCAAGCAATGCTTTATGTATAGTTCGTCTGATGGTATCGAAGGCTTTCTTGAAATCTACGAACAGTAGGTACAGGGAAGTACGCCATTCATTCACATTGTAGTTATCAAATAAATTTTAAAAATACGTAGATGAGATATAAGGAAGGTGAGTGAACAATGTCAGTGCCAATCTGGCAAATATAATTTGTATTTTACATTAACTATCAGGAATAGGATTTTAGTTTTATGAAAAAATTATTGCTGAAAAACACAATTTTTTTTTAACAAATTTAAGAATTTTTGGACACCCTAGATTAAATATGCTCTATGCTCAATAATACATGCTGGTATATTATAGAAATAAATGTTTTGGTGTATTCTTCTCTCTCTTTTTTTTTGTTTTTTGTAACATTTTGTCTCTTTACATTTCTAATTTCATTTCACTGACCTGGTTTGCTAAATTTAGGAAGAAAAAAAATACACAAAATTGAAGTTATAAATTATGCAAACCTTTGTGGTTGAAATTATGTAAATTAAAGTGGTTTTACAATTCACATTGTATGAAATATTAACAAAAAGGAGGAAAAATAAAAGAAGATTTTACCAACATAAACTAAAATGAACTGAAATAAACTATATTATCTGTATAGAGTTTTAATATTAAATACAAAGAATTTATAAAAAGTAAAAATGAAATGATGATTTCGACAGATGCACCATCATGTGATGGCATTAACGAAAAAAAAAAATTCGGGCAAAACCATTTCATAGAACCTTTTTTAGATGAAATTTTAAGCAAATTTCAGCTTTTTAAATGAAAATTAAATTGAACAAATAATCGTTTTAAGCACTTCATTATTGTTAACAAAAAGTTTATTATTTATGATTTTTTTATTGTCGAAAACTATTTAAAACCCATAAATATTTAAAACAAATTGCAACGAAAACATCTAAAGAAAGTTTTAAGACCAAAAAACATTGATTTTCATCATGTTCTATTCAAATAAAACAAAAAAACCTGATACCATTTGGTTTCTTGTTCCTTTGATTGTTCATGTTCAAAAATGAACATGCATTGCACCTGACAGGCGGATTAAGTAATATTTTATAACCTAAAAATTTTTTCTTTTCTTGCTATGTTTTCTTAACTCAACTCAATGCTGTAGTTTTACAAGCATTTTCCACAAAAAATCTTCACAGAAATTTTAAATTTGAAATTAAGTTTTCTCATCCGCAGATGAGCTATTCGATTAGTTTAGGTTGAGCTTGAAAGGGTAAGAAAGGTACTCCATTAACATAATCCTTCATTTTCCTACATCAGCATTTTTTTCTCTATAAAGATTTTACAACGATTTCAAATATATCCACTATAATTTATAGTCCTGTAGTAATTCCAACAAGTTGTATCATACCACAACTATCAAAGTCAGCAACCTCTTAAGGACTTGTTGTTCTAACATCTCTGAAGTTCTTCCTTTGCAAAAAACACTTGAGTTCTACAGCCATGACAGCCCTGGAATTGTTTGATTGAGTGGTTAAAGTGATCCAGATCGTTCGTGAGCAAATGTCCAATTGCACTGCATACGTTCATTGTAGTTTTCTGCAGGTGTTGATAGTCAAACACCTTTATTTTTTATTCTCAGTAAACCTTGTCGCCATAGTCTAAGAGGTAGTGGATTGATTGGCTTATTAGATGCAAAATCTGTATCTGTGTTTCATAGACATTGAGAAAGTCTACGAAAAACCGAAATACGTTGTCATCTGGAATGCATTGTCATGTAAGAAAATTCCTCACATACTTGTGTGCCTTATTGAGAGTCTATAATGCAACTAATAGTGCTGGATTAAACATGGCAAACTACTAAATAGGAAGGTGGAAGTTGGTATATGTCTTCGGCAAGGCTGTGTTCTACCACCACTATTATTTAACATAGTTTTGGATATGACCCTAGGAAAAATCAGCTCGACTAAATGCTGTAGACTATGCAGTAGCTGTAGTCTAGTATGTAGTGTACTGCATTATCA
Source organism: Sarcophaga caerulescens (assembly GCA_927399465.1). Lineage (NCBI taxonomy): Eukaryota > Metazoa > Arthropoda > Insecta > Diptera > Sarcophagidae > Sarcophaga > Sarcophaga caerulescens. Next base: position 50,352,943 of record OV656872.1, on the reverse strand, counting down.
GAAGTGAGGCTGTGATTCAAAACCAAGGTCATACATCTCGAACAAAAGGAAATATGAAAAAATATTTTTTCAGTGTCTTCCTTTCAGTGGTTTGCTGGCAAAAACTATAAGAATGAAATAATATTTTCAACAAAAGCTCCACAAAAATCTGCCATTTGCATTCGACTTTAAATTGTTGGTCGTGCCACTCATGATAAAATTAACGCACACAACATGGTTGGTGTGAGAAACTAGATCTAAATTTAAATCCTTATTTGAAAATTAATTCCCCAAGTAGAGAAATTATACTCAAAATTTTTCATATTGCTTTTTCATATAATTGGCTAAAAATATGAAGAAAATCTCTTCATAATTGGTATTTGTCGTTATACAAAAGTATTCACAAACATTACTAATAACCCAGAGGCAATTGGAACCAATAGACGATATTTTCATTATTTCATTCAATTTTTCCATTCCTATAACCCTAACAACGAACGTTAGGTTCATAACCAATAAAATTATTTGGAAAATATATATTTTAAATTATTTTTTATATTTATTTTTAATGACGATATTTTATTGAATAAACATTTCACATTAATTTTTAATTTATCACATGAACTCCAGTGAAATCAAACCTTTTTAATAATGCCTATAGAATTTATTCTATTCCACCACAGTGTTTAGAGAAAAGAATTTCTCGGAATATCATAAAAATTATACGAATCCTCGCATCAATTGATATTTTTTTTAAAAAGGTAAAAACGTAACAATATTTGACATGTGCATGAAGATTTCAGAAAAAAGTTATTTTCCGATTAAAGAAATTGTTATTTATTTATTCATTGGAATCATTTTCAAAAACACTTTTGAAAAACACTCATGAAAAAAAAATTAACTTTGTATACGAGGGCAGTTCGGAAAGTTCTTAGCCTAGCACAAAAAGCGCGGTATGAACAGAAAAAACTAAAGGTTTATCGGGACAAGAAATTCATTCATTTCACCTAACACATTCACCATATCATTATGAATTTCTTGTCCCGATAAACCTTTTTTATGTAAATATTTAATGACAGCACGGATTTCAAATTTTTCCATTGTAAAAAAATCGCGGATGCGTCTTTTTTGAACACCGGTTTTTATATGAAGGAGTTGCCAGATCGAAACAAAAATTAACATCTGTTCATAACAGAGATGGAAGTCTCCAAAACACTTAACTCTTTTCTGTTTATACCGCGCTTTTTGTGCTAGGCTAAGAACTTTCCGAACTGCCCTCGTACATAATACCTGTAAATTATTTATGATACAAACTTTACTAATTAACCACAATTTAATTAGAAATTTTTGAATTATCACACAATTTTTTTAAAATATAATGTGAAAGCCCTGTTCAATCTTCAATTCTATTTTTTACTTTTATTTACATTGCTTAGATCGCATGTCAAGTAATTTGGAGATTACGCTGAAAAATTTAAATATGTAATGTTTTATGATGTAGCAATAATAAGAGTCTGTAGACAGCATTCTTTTCAGGTTTCAAAAAAGTATGGATGTTTTTATAGGTGGCACAGTACTACGATCATACGATTTACTGTAGTACCCTTAAACATTATAGGTTATCCTTATAATGTCTTCTCCAAGCCAATTGCCCTAACTACAGGAAGCTACTCGGTGACAACAAGATCAGTGCCCTGCTACGCACGTAGCATGTACTTGAATCTAAAACTGCCAATTCGATTTCTGTGGACCAAGAAATTTATAACGACAATAAAATTCAATTAGTTCTACCGCGACAATATTATCGGGAATTTCAATAATTTTAGCCATTTTTTCGAAAAGGCGTAATAAGTGTAAATTTATCATCATTTTCGAGTAGCACATTATCAAAGCGAATGATTCTGGTTGACCAAAATATTATTCTCGTGTAATATGTAAGAAATAAAACATAGGACGAAACACTTTTTTATAATGTCTGTCTGTCACGTGAGATTAATATGAGAAGAGCAGTAAGAAGCAACAACATTTCAAGAAACAGCTGCTAGCAATCTGCGTGAAAATTGGTAATATTTTATCTTCCCAAGCTACTAAAGGCATACGGTTCCTTGTTCCATCCATCCATGTACCATCTTTGTCATGTTTGTTGCTGCAAATACTTTCATCAGTTCATAGGACGAGCTTCTGTTTTCTTCTTTTTCAGAGTCTGCAGCAGCATGAAAATTATATACATACATACAAAATCGATCATTACAACCTTCGTTGTAAATTGGAAATGTCTGACCTTAAGTTTGAACCTTGGTCTGACGTCTAATAATCTAACACGCTTCATACTAGACTACGACTACTTCAATCAATCTCAAGTATATATCAAGAACAGAAAATGCAACTTTTTCACTTTCGTCCAACATTTAACTTTCAATTTCTTCTCAAATACTATAATTAATGTATTATTTACGATAAAACTTCACAAAATCTTTGGGAACTTAAAAAATTTACATACACAACCCCAAAGAATCTCAAAAATGATACATAAGCCAGAATTATGAAGTTTTTGAATTTTTTAAGTCCTGTTTTATATTTTGTTTTTTTTTATTTGTTTTAAAATAATGGCGATAACATACGACATAATACGACTTAAAAAATATTAGGCATCTAACTTTTTCTGAATTAAAGTTATATATGTAGCCTCAAAAATTGAATTTTATCATTTTTGATACAAAGCTCGATCTATGGTTAAATATCTCACTGTGAATTAAACAGCTCAAGTAATGGTTTTTGATGTATACAGTTAGTAATCGACTTCTAAGCTTGCGATATGGAAGCACTTCTTGCATTAAACGCAAGAAAAATGTTCGATTCTTCTTTGATTTTATTCAGTTGGTGGTAACGCTCTTTATGAAACTTATCAAACATATGTTGGCTCAATTATAGTGATGATGCAGGAGGATATTGAAGAGGTACACACAGGATATCTTTAGTTTGTTATAAGTGAATCACAAGGTTTTTACAGCTTAAATAAAAGTATGGGAAGCGAATCTTCTGTCTTTCCCTTTTCCTATAAGATATTGTACAAAACCAGCTTTGCATTATCCATTAAAAATTGCATTTGTTGTTTCTTTTTCTTTTCCTTTTATTTGCCGACAAACTGTGGGTAGTCCTACTAAAAACAAATAAAAACTCAATTTTTAATATTGTCCTCAACATTTTGTCAACAATCAACTGATTTGTTCCTTTTTTTCTTTTTTCTTTTATTCAAAAACAATATAAAAAAGCAACGTTTAACGTTTAGCTTTAAATCTTTATCAAAACGTTGTTATTTATTAACGAGGGTTGCTACTGAAAGCATTCTCAAATCTCTCCCTTATTTGTTGGCTTAAGACGATGTTTTAATAATTTTATTTTTATGGGTTTTTTTTTCTTTCTGTTGATGTTTATTTTATTTCGTAAAAAAAAAACAAACAAAAAAGAAAAAAAATTAAAATAAAAATTAATCGTTTACCATCGTTAAAGTTGTAAAATAGGCTTCATGTAAAGCTGTCTGAATTATGATTTGGTGGTGGTGTTGGATGAAGAGTTTTATGAAACAAAACTTTTTTTTGACTTGACAAAATTTAAAATGCAAGTCTGGTCAGTAACTGAATATTTGATGAGAGTATGACAATACCGTATTAGTTTTTAATGAGATTTGTAAAGTTGAAAAATGAATTTTGAATATTAAATTGAGAAACAACAACAAAAATTAAGTCAAAGAACATGAAAATAAGAAACGTGTTATAAAGTTTTAAATTTAAATACGCCGAGAAATGAAAGTTTAGCTTGTCAAACAATGCCTGGCTTATTAATGCTTGAGCATGTTCGTGGAAATGCTTTTTGAATGCTAATGGCATAGTGTCAATATATTTATAGATATACTAAGTATGGACAGATAATTATATACCTTAACGTTTAAATAAATTTAAATCGAAGTTAATATGCATTAACTGTGATAAAGGGTTTGTAATCTAAAAAAAAAAATGATTGAAAAAACTCATACAATAGTGAATGAAATATTTATTTGGGACGATAAATCAATCCAGTATATCGTCCATCCATGATTTATAATTTAAGCATACTATTTTAGCCGATTCCATTCTATGGAAATACTGGTGATATCATCTGATTACATACCAAGGTTGAGGCCGATCCAAAGACTTTTACGTCTCTCTATCTCAATCGATAAGGATTGTTAGTCTATCTGTCTGGATATTGTTCTCGGCCAGGGTTTAATGATTATTTTACGACGATAGTGGTTCAGGAAAACATATATAACTCATATATTAGAAGGGGCAGTGTTTAATAATTTGCAACCGCACAAGAGGTTGGATTTGCTTACATCATAAATATGATGCCGTAAGTGATTATAAATTTGCTGTTCGGATCCACCGTTTGTGTATAGATAACAGGATTGACATTCTCTGCTTCGCTTGTATCTTTTCGGAATTGCTCCGGCATAGCAATTCCAAGGATCGTATCCAAAGTTATGTTAAATAATTGTGGTGATAGAACACAGCCTTGACGAAACCATATACCAACTTCCATCCTCTTATTTGGTAGTTTTCCATGTTTAATACTCGCTGTAGTCTTGTATTAAAGTTAAAGAAGCTTAGGGTTCAAGCCCACGGTTCGAACCGCTGCTCAAAACGGAATCTTCGGCGACTTCGGAATCTTTTGTATGTCTTATTTGGTTCGATACAATATCTTCTCTAATGGTGGAATTTGGTATCGTCATCGTGTTGAAAATATTTCTTTGGAGACTTCCTCTCAGCAGATTTCAGACTCTGGAAGTAAACAAAATTTACATGAAAATTTTTTCAAAAATCTGTCGTTCGGAGTCGACTTTAAATTGTAGGTCCCGCCATATATGAAATTAACAAACACAACATAAGTGGTGTAAGAAAGTAGATCGTAATACTGACTGAAGGGTTGTAATGAAAATTTATGTATGTATACATGTTTAATCCAGAACTATTCATTGCAGTATAGCCTCTCAATAAAACGTACAAGTTTACGAGGAATTTTCTTACATGACAATGCATTCCAGATGCCAACGTGATTCAGTTTTTCGAAGTCTTTCCCAAAGTCTATGAAAAAGAGGTACAGCGGAGAATGCTATCCACGGAGTATTCAACGATAACAAGAAAGCTGCTTGTGTGATCGACGGTAAACTTGTGGAGACGGAATGAAGCACAAATTTTGGATATCAGATCCAATACTTTGTAGTAGCAAAACTTACTGAGCGTTTTCAGAATTGTCACATGCTACGAATATATTTTTCATACTAAAAATATGTATATTTAAGAACCAAATAGGAGAAAAATAATTTGTTATAATTACAGTCCAAACATTTTGCCTAGTTTTCCCAATTAATACTACCTTAATTTCATTCCACATACCGTGTGATGTCGCGAAAAATGTCTTCCACATTTTTCTAATTGAGATGCCTTCACACTTCAGTTTTCCAAACTAATGCTGAATTTCTATTAAAACTTCGGCTGTTAGATGACGATAACGATAACGATAATTATGATTGTGTTGATTGCATTTAAATATAAAGGAAGATAAATACACAGATAAGAAGTTAGGTTGCCTTAGCAAAATAGCGTAACTAATTTACGGACAGAAGTTATACAAGTTGGAAGTTCTCTGTTGCTTTCCTCCCCCTCTCCCCTGCTGTATAAAGTATTTTAACTATAAATGATAATGAGTTTAAGAGTATGGCAATGGTACTTAAGCAATGCTATAGAACAAAGCAAAAAAAATTTTATTTATAAAGTTATGACGGCAACAGAAGCAGCAACTGGAATAAACAACAGATGTTAAGATTGTTACTCGATATAATAAAGAATTACTCCAGCTATTTGCTTTCTTTACTTACGTATTTTTTTCTTCCTTCTTGAATTTATATTTTGTGTGGGGAATTTTATTTACAGAGCAGACTGTTTGTTTTGTGGGCGCTAAGCAGAAGATGAAGTTTAATGCTCGTAAACAATGATTCTTTAAAAGCCTTTAAACAATAAGAAACCGTGTGGCCAGCTGTCACAGTTTTTAATCATTCGGCTTCTTTGCAGTTTTATTCATATAACCTGAGTTTGAGGGTAACTGTTTGAAAATATTTAGAAAAATATATGCAAACGTTAATATAATATAATATACAGTGGTGGCCTTATAATTAGAAACGACTTAGCAACTTGTATGTTTGCTAATTTATTTTCAAAAGTTTGTTACTCATTTTAAATTAAACTTAAAGCTAACATGTTGTATTGTCTTTTTAACTATTAGTTTTAAAATGAGTAACAAAGTTTTGAAAATAAATTAACAAACATACAAGTTGCTAAGTCGTTTCTAATTATAAGGCCACCACTGTATGTATAACCACATGTGTTGTTCGGTTTTACGATTGACTGTTGGTTGCATTTTCTATGCTTGAAAGCTAGTGACATACAAACACTTCTTCACCCTTAGAAAGTAAAGTCATATAAACAGTGTTACTCAGTGGTTTCCTCTCTAATGAATGAAATGTTGATCATGTTTAAACAATAAATTTCTAGAGGAAAAATTATTTCCAAATATTCATGAATCACTTCTTAAACCTGAGTGCATTGCTTATACTGCAGCAGTATTTGGTTTGGTACTAGTAGTACCAATTTGGACAATAAAACAGGGGACAGTGTATATATGTACTTATTAGATCTTAATCGTATTACAATGAATGATTTCAGAGGAAGAGTGTTGCGCATATGAATAATGCTGTTAAAGTACAAGTTCTCTCTGTTATGTACAGTGTTAACCGATGGCAAAAAAAGGACTAAACTGGTCTATTAAAAGAGAGCCTATTGAGTTCAGGGAAGCCTTCGCCAGCACTGGTATGAACTCTTATTCTCCGAATTGGAAATTCCCAGAAGACTTATTTGTTTAAAACTAGTAAATACCACGGCCTAGATCGTAATTCTACGAAATATAATAATAAAATTTTTAATAATAATAAATTTATAATAATAAAAAAGATAATAAAAAAATTTAGTTAGTTTCTGCAGTTAAAGATCATGCAACAAAGATATGAAACCGCAATGAGGCAGGAAATTTTCCTTGTTTGTAAGTATCGAAAAGCCAAAAAAGTAGTAGGGCATCAGTCACGACTTTGAGTTCGACTTACCCGACAGCCTAGACGTAGAGTAAGAAAAACAAATAGAGAGACAAATAGAGGAAAGTTCAAGATATGCCACTTTGGCTTTGTTGAGCCTGTCACTATACTATAAATTTACATCATTTGTCATTACAAACCCTCAATCAGGATTACGACCTAGCTTCTCTTATGTTATGTGCGTTAATTTTATACTTGAGGACCTACACTTTAAAGTCGACTCCGATCGACAATTTTTTTGGGAAATTTTATATGGCAATTTTTATTTACTAATATTAGAGTTTTTGTCAGAAATCTGCTAGGAGTACGTCGTCGAAAATTTTTTTTTTCAATTTCCTTTTTTTTTTTTTGGAGATGGCTGACCTGGGGTTTGACCCTGGACTCACGTCTAATAAGCCTACACACTACCTACTTTACTACGTTTTCATAAGACAGCCTATTGACTTAATTCTGCCGACATTCTCCAAATTGGAAATTCCCTCACCTGCCTGAAGATTTAGTTGTCTAAAACTAGTTAACACTACGGCCCCTATTGCATTAGCAGAGTACATCTAAAAATTTACTTACTATTTAACACAGTGCTGCACCACGCTGTGAAAGATGGTGAAACAAAGATATGAAACCGGAATTGAGGCAAGACATAACCCCCTTTGCAAATATCGCCAAAAAAAAGTTGTAGGGCATCAATATACTATAAGTGAATGCAAGTTTGTAATAAGCTTTGTAGACTTACGCGAAAGCCTAAACGTAGATAAGGCGTTTTACAAATAGAGCGAGTTTTACCCAAATGAAATAATTCACGTCAGAATTCGGCAGCATAAAGACGAAAGTTAACAAGAACAGAGAAGAATATTTAATAAAATTAAAGAAGTTCAGTTAACAAAGCACAAAATATGCCACTTTCGCTTGTTGAACATACTAACTTAAATGGAGAAAATAGAAACGAAAGAATTTTAATAAAAATTACTTTAAAATAATTTGTTTATAATACAGCAAAACTCAATTGCTTTTCGCATTTAATTTTAAGAAAATTGCCCAGTACTTTATCCGCCATACATTTTTTTGCCAAGTAAAATATTTATAAAAACACCCACATAAACTAATAGACTCCCATAAAATTCCACTTTATTGGGGGCGATTCCTGAAACATTTCTTAAACAATTTTTGTAAATAAAATTAAAAGTTTTTAAGGTAATTGCTGTAATACGAGTATCGCATAAGACAGAAAAAATCAATTTAAAAAACCATGATTTCCATAAAAGACTTTGTTTGAGAGTTTCAAAAAAAAGGGCAGTTAAACAGACAAAAATATTGACCGATCACAATGGCTATTCAAAAAGAAAAAAAGAAAAATATATAGAAAAAGGTAAAATAATGGAAAAAGTTTGTTACTTAAGTTAAAATAATTTTTAATTTTATTTTGTCCTTTTTTATTATAGAAAAAAGGTTCTTAGCAGCCAAAGTATGTATATATTAAGTTCCCCAGGCATTATTCATTCTTTATTATACTCTACATCAGCCTGGGTGAGGGTATTGTTAGAGCTACTGTTGGTGAAATAAATTGATTTTAAGATACTTCGATAATCTTTACAGATTAATTCCTGGTAAATAATAAGTTTAGAGGGCGACAACGGCTTGATGATATGACTGGCAAATAATTTACTGAAGTTTTAAGCACAAATGTGTCCATGTTGTAGTCGCTGTAGTGTAGTAGGTAGTGTGTTGGCTTATTACACGTGAGGCCACGGTTCAAATCCCAAGTAAGACATCTCCAGCAGAACGAAATATGAAAAAATATTTCTTCGTCGACTTTCTGTCAGCAGATTTCTGGCAAAAACTCAGAGAGTAAATGAAATTACCAATGAAAAGTTTCTCAAAAATTTATCGTTCGGAGTTAACTTTAAACTGTAAATAAAATTAATACACGACAACAGCTAGGTCTTGATCCTGATTAAAGGGTTGTAATGATCAATTATGTATGTATGTATACAGAATAGTGACAGACTTAGAGAAGCAAAAGCAGCATATCTTGAACTTATATTTCACAGTGCTTTGAAAACTGAACTTTTTCAATTTCATTAATTATTCTTCTCTATTCTTGTAAATTTTGGTCTCTATACTGCCTAATTGTTATTTGAAGAATTCCTGTCGGGTAAAACTCGCTATTTTTAAAAGATTTGACGCCGCTAAATCTTTATTTAGGCTGTCACACAAGTTAAATTCAAAGTTCATTTATTTGCTTTTGCATTCACTTATATTGATGCCCTTTGTATTCGCCGTAGTCTAGTAGGCAGTTTGTTGGCTTATTAGACGTGAGGCCTCGGTTCAAACCCCAGGTCAGACATCAAAAAGAAAAGTATGAAAAAATATTTCTTCGCGACAGCCTCTCAGCAGATATCTGGCAAAAGTTCTGAGAGTAAATAAAAAAAATTGCAATGGAAAGTTTTTTAAAAAAATCTGTCGTGCGGAATCGACTTTAAGCTGTAGATCCCCCTACTAATGTATAAAATTACCACACACAACATCAGTGATGTGAGAAGCAAGGTCGTAATCCTGACTAAAGGGTTATAATGACCGATTATGTATGTATGTATGTATATTGATGCCCTACTACTTTTTTGGCTTTTCGGCATATGAAAACAAGGGATGTTCCTTGCATCAATTGCTGTTTCAACTCTTTGTCGCATGATCTTTAACTGAGTAGTGCAGCAGCATTTTAAATAATGCCAAAGAAAGTAAGTTTTTTTATTTTACTCTTCTATTTATATGGAATGCGTTTAGTTTCTGTCGTAAAATTACGATCTTGTCCGTGATATGAACGAGTTTTACATAAATAAGTCTTTCGGAACGTGAAGGAATTTCGAATTAGTAAAATTTCCGCGAAATTACTTTCCCATCAGTGCTGGTAAAGGCTGTCTTTTAAAAGGAGTAGTTGAGGGAAAATTTGCGCGAATTCGCCGTAGTCTAGAAGGTAGTGTGTTTCAAACCCTAGGTCAGACATCTCCAACAACACGAATTATGAAATAATATTTCTTTGGTGACTTCCTCTCAACACATTTCAAAAACGCTGAGATTAAATAAAATGGTCATAAAAAGTTTTTCAAAAATCTGTCGTTCGGAGTCAACTTTAAACTTTAGGCCCTGCCACTCATGTATAAAATTAAAACACTCAACGTGGGTGGTGTGAGAAGCAAGGTTGTAAACACACACATACACAAATTATGTATGTACGGAGAAATGTTTGATAGAATAAAAGTCTAGCTTACTTTCACAATGAATACCTGGTTTTTTTTAGAAATTCAGCCAACATTAAACGTCTAAAAATTAATCAGCTCACATGGGTTTAAAATTCGTATTTAAGGCACTTATAGACTTCTTTTTTTATATGGTTATATGACTCTTTTTCTCAAGATATTACAAAAATCTTAAATTTAATTTGCTCTTCCGTACAAACATAGTAGCAAAAATGCTGGTTATCATCTTCAAAAAAATTAAGATAAAAGAACAGAAAAAGGATATAAGAAATGTCTTTCACAATCTGCTGGTTTCTTAATGACGAAACAAAATTTTTAGTTTATTTATGAAGCCCTTTTTGATTATAACAATTCTGTTAAAGAATTTTGAATATTTAGAGGAGTAAGAGAGAGTAGGCAATAAAAATTTAAAACATTTCCTAAAGAGAAAATAAAAAACAACGAAAGGCTTAAATAAAATGTTTACTTAATAATTTGTTTAACTGTCTTAACATTGAAACGGTCCAACGGTTCAACGGTCTGCCAACTGATAGACAAGTTCTTAGAAAAGTTTGCTGGTTTGTTTGTTGTCTGCATTATTAGTGTTTATTTGTTGGTTGTAATTTTCAACAAATATTTATTCAAAACAAATTAAGCAACAATTTTATTTGGTCAACAATAACCATTTCCCTCCTCTTGTATATCCCTACCATACTACACTTACAGTTTGCTATTGGCCTTGATTCATTAACTTTCATACACCAGCAACGTTTTGCGTTACACTCCTTGAAATTATAGAAAATTTTTTGTTTGTTTGTATTCCTTAGGCTTGTATACATCCAGCCACACGTTTATATGCTTTGTTATGGGTTTTCTTTTAACAAGAAAAATCGAAAAAAAACCCCAAAATAAATTTAATTTTTTTAAGTAGTAGTCCATAGCAACAAATGTTTTCTTATAGCCAGTCTGTGTATTTAATTTTTAGTTAAAAATGTACAAAACTTTCATTGTTTGTTAAGAAAAAACAAAACAAAAAAAGTTTAAAACAATTTTCAAAAGTAATTTTTTGGTTTAATCTTCCTTTTTTAATAAAAGAAATATATATGTATGCATACATACATATACATACATATATACTGGCCCTTTTTATGGTTGTGATATTGATTTGGAATTTGGTAAAGTTTAGTTGCAAACGGTTAAAAAAATTAAATAAATCTAAAGTTTACAACAAAGGAAACCCGCAGGGTTAAAGTTTTAACCGAAAGAAAAACGAACTAAATCAATCAAGTTGGGGTTTTCATATAAAATTTTAATTATAAAACACAGTTGGTTAGAAAGTTTTAACAGGCTCTTCCATCATACCCCCAATTTACGTAGGTGGTCAAACAATTTACCAAAGAAATTAGATTGTAAATGAATGCCTCTACAAATGATTACCGAAAGAAGTTTTAAATTTACAAAATGATTTACAGAATGTTATAAAACGGTACAGGGTCTATGCGGATTGATTAAATTGCTTTCAACTAAAAAGAGTTCCTACAAAGATTGTGTAATAAAGATTGGTGATGATATACAAATTAAAAAAACTGTTTATCCTTTATTAACGTGCTCGGTACATTTACGTGGAGTATAGAGTTAAACAGACACGTGTTACATTCACACAAATGCAAACACATACAGCATTCAAACGAACTTAAATATTTTCAGGGCCTACATTCGCACAGTGCTTATTTATGGTTGCAAGGCTTGGTTTGTTACAAACATCAAACAAAGTTAACTGAGAGTATTTGTAATCGATGGTCATTACATGCAGGATTTCGAACTTCTCACTCCACTATGTTGTGAGTGTTAATTTTATAGATGAGTGGCAGCATCTACAATTTTAAAGTAGACTCGGAACGAGAGATTTCTGAAAAACTCTTCTTGGCAATTTTTATTTACGCTCAGATTTTTTGCCGGAAATCTGCTGAGATTAAGTCGGCGAAGTAATATTTATTCATATGCCCTTTTGTTGGAGTTGTCTAACCAGCACATTACCTACTAGGCTGCAGTAGTAGTCTTGGAACATTCTGGTCACAAACTAACTACTTTGGACCAAAGGTGGAAAGGGGAATATGAACTTAAAGATTCGGAGAAGAAAATTTGATGAACTTCCTATCATCCCCTTATTTGCAACCCTCAAGGAAGCGATTATATAAAAATATTTGGCAACGATCCACACTACAATAAATAAACTCCATATCGGTTAGCCTCGGCAGAACCTTTAGGAACAATGCAGAACTCAGCGGAAAAGCTGGCGTCGATAAAAATAGGCAGATAGCCTATGCCCAGTATAGAGGCAGCTTGCAGTCAGATGATGATGAGCAAGGAATTGGTTAGGTTAGGTTTGAGAACGTGTACCAGCCCTTGAGAAAAGTACAATACCTAGAGTCCACAATGACCCATTGTAAACGCATCCTGGAACACAGAGAGATACGGTCGTAACAATTTAGTTAAAATTGGATAACTAAATTGTTTACGCCGTTCTGAGAGCGCACAATAACGCTGAATAAACTCCAAAGAAGCACGCTCAGTGTGATAGTTATGGTAATAACTGAGCATTGCATTAGGAGGTACACACATTAGGCGCATTGATTTAGGTCACCTTGCCAATGATTTCTGTAGAAAGTGTAGAGATGAGGAAGAGAATAAGACTATTTTTTACCTACTGGAAACAGGCCTGCCACTATGTCAAATGAGAAAAATCCATCTTTTTGCCTACTACATGGATAATCTTGAGAAACTGTCAAGTATGGATATTGCCAACCTGAATCGTTTCATCAGAAGCTCCGAGTGGTTATACGACTAGGGTCTAATGAGAAAAACTATGGTATTAGAATGGCCCTTATGTGGCTTGGGTAGACAGCCACCTCTATATACCTATCTTTCATATTCAGATGACCAAACATACTATGCGCTTAATGGACGAATATATTGCTGCGAACACAAACCACAAAAAAAGATAAAAAAACAACCAAGAAATTATAAAAATAGCGAAATAATTAAAAATCAAATTACAACAACAGAACCACATTAATAGGCCACGATAGGTAAATAAAATAATAACAAACCAACAAGTAAAGATTCTAGAAGTTGTCAGACCGAAAATAAATGGGGCTTTAATACAGCAAAAGATAACATTAGGTAAATTTTGTAGTAAAAAACTCAACGTTTAAAAGCTTGTGGTTGCAGAATAAAGTAACCAGCTTCAAGAATTGAAAAAAATGGTGACCTTATATCTGAAAGTGATTGCCTTGGAAAGAACTGACAAAAGTTCCTTTATTACTTCAACAAACTTTCTATATTCCACAAGATTAGAATTTTCAAACAGTAAAGGATACATCGGTTTACTCTGCAGAGTGCAAAATCACGAAGCATTATAATTAATTTTTTTTAATATTCATTGAAAAGTCTTTATGTGCTATTGTTAACCGCAAAGTGATTGTTATGATATGCAAATACAGATTGTAAGTGTATAAGAACTTAATTAAAACGCATATGTTCTGACACTGCAGAATTCCCACTTCCCAGTAATAATGGTTCACTACATACTCATTCATTAAGAATGTTTTAATGTCATAGCACAGTTCAGAAATGATTTGTTCATGTACATACACAAGTTTCTTAATTTTAATGACTTGACAATTTTGATTTTGTGTTCACAAAATCCCATTTGTAGGCAACAGGTCTAAAATATTGTTCTGTTCAGTGGTAGTAAAATAAGTGTCAAATCATTAAACATATTAAAAACTAATAAAAAGCTGTTGTACCCCCCCCTATGCAAAAAAAATGGTGTCAAAAAATGTGTCGACCATTAGCGTAAATGTCGTCATGGTAAGTGTAATAAATTTAATGGATAATTAATCAAAATTGTTTTCGGGGGCGTTTTAAAAGGCAAGAACAAATTTTATAACAAAAATTTGTAAGTGTTTAATGAAAGACGATTTTGATCTGTTGTTTGATTAATACAGAGTGAATTTGGATTTTATTGCACAAATTACTTACATGAACTTGATTAGAAAATTAAAATAAATTTTAAAATTTATAAGTAACACTTTTCTCTTCCATTTTCAGTATGGTGAACAGAAAAAAGGTTCGAATATACATACAAATGCTTTAAGGATTATTTTCTACTTAATTTCTAAAGTCTTCAGAATTTTTTTTTCCCAAAAATTTCATCACCTAAAGACTTAAAGCGATACTAGACCATATTCTCTATATTATCCCATACAATTTTTATGTTCTTGGTATACCATAGTACACTAGAACCATAAAAAAATGTTATTTATTTAGTCACGGTACTAACTATTTAACATTTTTAAAACTAACCTGACCATCCTACCTTATCTCATCATAAAGCATACTTTCTATTCATTATATAGAAAACGAAAGAAAGAAATAAAAAAATAATATATTTCCTTTTAAATTTAAATAATTTTTATTTAGAAAAGAAATGTTCTCTTAACAATTGCTTTGAAATGTTTACAAAACTTTGAAATCACAAACTTTTTATATTCTTTTGTTAAGAAAACAGAAGTCATTGAACTATTAACAATGGTTTTTGCAAATAAACCAAAAAGTATTAATGCAAATTGACTGCAAATAACAATGATTTTTGCAAAAGTTTATCTTCGTCGGAATAAAGTTGAAATAATTTTTAATTAAATGCCGAAAAGTTAATGAATGAAAATATACGTTGATCTACCTTGCAGCTGTTACCCAGCCATGCATATAAATATATTTACTATACTTACATAATACGTACATATATACAATGAGTCTTTCATTATGTACTTCTGATCTTTAAATTTAAATAAAATAAAGTGCTTGGATAATTTCTATTTGTGTCATACCATTATGTGGGGCACATCACGGCTTCTCTGAGTAAAGCACTTTTGAAATGTTAAATTTTCCATGACTGTATACTATACAGTGTATAGCATAAGTGTTCAGAAGTCGTCGTAGTCTAATAGGTGTATTTGTGTGTGGGCTTAGTATATTTAAGGCCATGGTTCAAACTCCAGATAAGACTTTCTTCGGCGACTTTCTCTCAACAGTCGGCTGGCAAAAATTCTGAAAGTAAATACAAATGTCATAAAATGTTTATCAAAAATGCTGTCATGAGGAGTTAACTTTAAATTGTAGGTCTCGCCACTCATGTTTAAAGTTAACACACATAACATTAGTGGGGTAAGAAGCTAGGGCGTAATCCTGACTAAGGGTGACCAATTACGTATGTATAGTATAAGGGTAGTCTCTATAGTCTAGTAGGTAGTGTAAGGCCACAATTCAAACCCCAGGTCAGACATCCTCCAACAAAACGAAACACGAAAAAAAAGTTTTCCACGACTTCCCCTCAGCCGATTCTGGCAAAAACTCGGAGAATAAATAAAAAATTGTTATGAAAAGTTACTCAAAAATCTATCTGTCTCCACTCATGTGTAAAATTAACGCACACAACATAAGTGGTCTGAGAAGCTGATTTGTAATCCTGACTGAAGTGTTGTTGTGATCAATTATGTACGTATGTATGTATAGTAAAAGGGCTGAATTAGGCTGATGGCATGGGTTGTGCTGGCTTTGAATACCAACTGAACTATAGCTTATTTGCATATCCATATGGTTTTAGAAAAGCCTACAAGGAAAGGTCTAACTACGTTGAATCTTACGATTTCGGTGCCCAATTAACAACACCTCCTTTAAATCGCTCGTCCAGAATGGCCTGGACAATGTTGTTCTCAGAGAAATATGTATAACTGACACCGCCATCTAAAAATACATACCAAACAGTGACTTTTTCGGTATGCGTTGGATGTTCTTGAATTTGGTTTATTTCCGTACCCATTCAGCCAACAAAGTGCTTCAAAGCTGAAGATGATTTTTCAATGAAATTACAGTCAGTTGCCAACTGCTCCAGAGCCCGTTTATGAAACACACTTCGCTGTTAATGACCATTTACCATCAGTCACTGGATCAGTTAAATTTTGTTGAGATGCAAGCCCATGAGCAAAATTCACAAAGTTGAGGTCTGCGAAAGGACGAGTTCTTGTGAGAGTCGCAAATCGCACACAGTGTATTTTATTGTTGCATGTGTTGTTTGGCATATCTATTGGCAAATTCTAATTGCTAAAGAAATAAATTCTGTACAGTTTGGTCATATGCAGTGAGCGTCAATAGAAACTGTACACTATGGATAAAATTTTAAAATAAAAACAACGGTAATTTATTGAATTTGAAGCTCACTGTAATACCGTGCCTGTCTTTAAATCTCTTAACTGTTGGCTATTCAGTCAATCAAATCTGGTTGCAATAGTTTGTTTAAAATCCCATTATAAAGATTCTTCAGTGGCGATTTAAATTATTAAATGCTTGATGGTTAATGCCATTGCTTTCTTAATGTATTTTATGTGATAGCTTCTCTATGATTCCATTTGTGAAATTCACCCACCTTTTTAGTGATCGATCACTCCTTTGTAAATGATGATCTAAAGAGGTGACTACACTTAAAGTACAATGTGAAACATCGCCATCGTACGATATATAAATAATAACACCATCTAGTGTTCGTAACCTCAAGTCTCCCAATTAAACAATATTTCGTTTCCATTGTTTACTTAGAAATACTTTCATTCCTACATCCTTTAAGTTAAGCTCACCTACATAGTGGAAAAGTGTTTTATTTTTATGTAAACATTGATGGGAATATGTGGCTACACAAAACAAGGTCAAGATCTTGTCGATACTACTACATCCATTATTGTTTCTTGAATTTTTTAATTCAAATAATTTTATTTTTATATACAGAGGATTAAGAAGACAGAAAACATTAAAAAAAAAACAGGATAAAGTGAAAATCTAATGCACAAGACAATAAAACAATTCATGTTTATGGTCGCAGGATAAATTTTCATGACCCACATGCCAGAGCACAGGCCAGGCCAGGCCAGGCCAACAGATGGATGGATATAAACATGATGATGGTTGGCTATAAACCAACGATTGTTTTTTATGCTTAAATGCTTCTCTGTGCTGTAACCTTTGTAAGTAATAAAATCCAAAGGAAATGAGAAAAGAAGCATCCACAATAAAATTGATGAATGACTGCCTTGGCCATAAAAAAAGAGAAAATCAACAGAGAAAATTTTAATGCCAAGTCTAGCACATCATACATACAAGTATAGCAACGAGTGTAGATATACTTGTAACGCAATCAAAAACACAGAAAAGAAAATAAAAGTTAAGCATAAAACGAATTAGCCATAAGAAGGCAAATTGGTAATAAATTGTCTAGAAAACTATTCGATAATTTTTAATGCCCACTCCGCTCTAGTCATCTATAATATTGGCTACAATTTCATTCATTCATTCTTTCAAGTAATTCTCATTCTTTTACCATTTCTTTTAGACCGTTTTCTAATATTTTTCTATTACCGTTACAAGTGTAATTGCTAAAGGAAATCATACTTTATGAACGTTTGAACTTTACTTTCATTGCAATCGGCAGAATTCTATGAAACAATTCTAATAGTGGATGTGCGGAAATTGATGAGCCTGTTAAACATGTTTTCATTTGCTGCCAATACGCAGGGCAGTAATTACAGGCATAAGTCAAATAGTAAGAAAATATTTACTGTGATTCATATCCACTTCGAATCTATACTCAAGAGATTAAAATAGGTTGAAGCGATTAATCGCATACTAGAAGCTTTTCTACTTCGAGGAAAACTTCGTGATCGACGATGGCATTAGAATTGAAATATAAAGTACCAAAATATGGTTTGAGTGCGTTAGAAAACCAAAAAAAATATTTTCATTAACGAAATTCTCAGTGAGCGTATTTCGTAATAAAACGTCAATAAACGAAAGCTGTTGGAGAGAACATAGCGACTTTAACGATTACTTTTAGCAACATAGAACATACCAGTTAATTGTCCACTCTCCAGTTTGAATAAGTAGATCGAAGTACTTAAGACTGTAATATGACACGAGGCCATATAAATATCTCGGGCAATTTATGCTTGTATGAGCTACCTTATTTGCCTTTGATTTGTATTAGTATTTCGGTATTACTAGTCACCATGGCATTTCAGAAATTTCTGGCAAAACCTCTAATTGTAATGCAAAACTGGCTATATGTTGACCTTATGGTAATAAAAAAAGTTGGTTATACTGCATATTTTAGTCTTGGCGTTATGCAAATGTGGTCTGGTAATATAATATGTATGTATATGGTCAATAATTGAAGAAAGCATATGACTTACAAAACTAATACTCTACAAGACGGTCATCCTCCCAGTGCTTCTTTATATAGCTGAGGCATTGACACTTATTAAGCATTGAAGCAGCAGCCTTGAGAGTATTCGAAAGAAAACTCCGATGTAAGATCTTCCGTCCAGTGCGATCTGGCGATGATTTCCGCATCCGATTCAACAATGAGCTGTATGCGCTCCTCAACGACATGGACGTCGTGCAGCGTTTTAACATCCAGCGGCGGCGTTGGCTCTGCCATGTCGTTCAAATAGAGAAAGATGATCTTGCGAGACAGGTATTTGATGCGGGGCTTGGCGGAAGTCGGCGAAGCGGACGAAGACCTAATTAATTGGAATCGATTGGTGTGACTAACTGGCGAAGGCGCGCACGAAGCAAAGGTGCCTTGAAGAATGTGTTAAGGCAGTCCGAAATACGTTAATCACGTTGTAAATGGCCAATTAAGTAAGTAAGTATGACTAAGACAGGCGTATTCGGAGCCATGTTTTCCCGAAATCCTTGTATTTAAATGGCATTCACCTTGCCTTAGTATTTGGATGCCAACCATATCTCATATAAATTGCGGGACCTTACAGCGTTACTCTCTCCTATCTGAATTAACACACACACGTAGTAAAGAAAATCTAAGTCTTAGCTAAGCTAAGACAAGCACTTAGCTGCCATGTGGACTGTATGATCGGTGTCTAAATCACTAAATAGCGCTTCTTGAAAGTTGGGACAAACTGGATGGGATAAGAGACCACAACACGACTGTTGTGGTCGCTCTGTGGCAGAAGAGTTAATTTACTCCCGAAAGAATTCATTGGCTTGCACAAGGAGCTAAATTTTTCTCATCTGTGTTGTCTGTAAACAGAAAGAGACTCTTAGGTTCGTATTCAACTTCGTTGATCTGCTGTATAGGAACTTTCGAATTCTTTACGTAAAAATTGTTTAAACGTGACATCAAATAATTTAATAGGCAGGGTGTTGGCCTATTAGACACAAGGCCACGGTTCAAACCCCAGGTCAGACATCTTGAACAAACCGAAATATGAAAAAATATTACTTCGTCTACTTCCTCTCAGCAGATTTCTGGCAAAAACTCCGGGAGTAAATAAAATTGCAATGAAAAGTTGCTTAAAAATCTATAATTTGGAGTCGACTTTAAACTGTAGATTCCAACACGCATGTAGTTCGTAATTCAAGGTTGTTAAGCCTAATTATGTATGTATACCATTCCATTAGGTAGCGATACAATTCAGCTTTTCTGATGCTTAGTTTGCTACTTCCTCTTATGGTTAAAATAGAGCGATCATATCTCTACTTCTAAGTGCAGCTGTGTTACTTCTCTGTTTTTAGTAGTTTACGCAGCCTCAGACCTAAGGTGATGTGTGCATCACTTTGTTTAGGAGTAGTTAAAGAGGGGTATGATTGTTTAAAATTGTATAAGTCAGTT
This sequence comes from Sarcophaga caerulescens, assembly GCA_927399465.1. Taxonomy (NCBI): domain Eukaryota; kingdom Metazoa; phylum Arthropoda; class Insecta; order Diptera; family Sarcophagidae; genus Sarcophaga; species Sarcophaga caerulescens. The sequence continues at coordinate 50,332,809 of OV656872.1, read as the reverse complement.
AGAGGTATACCAGTCATGAGTATCGATCGATTTCAATTACCAAAAGAAAAATGTTATGTTTTGTGGCCATAATTCGATTATTCGTTTAAAAATTGAGAATATAACACAAGTATGCTTTTTTCGATTCAGATACTTATACTAACTCAATCACTTTTATTAAGCCGTGAGTCAGGCAGCGTATATATGTATATGTGTGTGCTTACAAATATTAAAAAATCCAATTAAATTTCTGTATCTCCAACATGAAAGAATTTGAAAAGGCCCCTTTGATTTCAAAGCCTAAGAGCCAAACTACATTTTAGCAGTTCTGTTCTGTTCACTCACTAACCAAAATTTAATATCCCTGCCTTGCGTATTGGCACTTAGGAATGTTTTCTGTTGGTGTGGTAATACGTACAAAGAAAATCATACGAAATTACTTTACAAATCAATAAATAAACGGAAATGTTGTAAACACTATACTAATAGCCCAGTGCTTTTGGAAAGGAAAACCAAATCAAATAAAAAAAAACAAACTCTATCCTTATAACAACTACAACAATAGCGAAAAGGAAAGAAAGAACGAATGGAAAAAAAAATTGGCGAATTTATTTGATAGATGGAAAATTTTCACAAATACAAGGGGCAATATGATGACGGAGAGTGACAAAGAGAGGGGGAGGAAAGACATAATGTTACATTTTGGCTAATGCCGGAAATCAAATTGACTTCTTGCTATGCCCACGTTTTTGTGAATTTTTTTTTCTATACAAACACCATTAAATTGCCACCTTTTTATGTTCGCAAAGAGAGTGTAGGGAATAACTGGCATCGTATATGGGTAGGCAAACACATTCAAGCCATCAACACATTCATTTTAAGCACTCTGACAAATAAGGGTGTGGGTGCGTGTAAGTGAAAGTATCACAGTTGGATATACATTTTTGAATGCAGGATATTAAGGATTTGAAAGAAGAAAAAAAATAAAGGAATAATCAGTTAGTAAGTAAAATAATAAAAATTTACTGTGCTTTAACATCCTAAATCCACAGTCACAGCCACACCAGAAATAAAAAATTCAAAATGTGAACGATGAATGAAACGAAAACAATTTAATTTATGGGTATTTAGTTCACAAGCAAGTAAAAGAACACATAAATTTTATACGTTTTCTTTTCCCCGTTTTGTACTTTGGATTCTTACAAAATGATGAGACAGAGAAATGTTAGTGGTGGTTCTGGCATATTGAGTATCAATTTCTTTTATTTTCATTTCGGTTTTTTATTTCAATTTATTTTATATCCTTAAGGTTTTTCATTCAGCATAATCAAATGAAAATGTTTACAAAATTGTAAGCGATACGGGTGGTAAAATCTACCGAAAACAAGAAAAAGAGAAAGGATTGGTTTCGAATAAACAAAAATAATTGGCACGACGTTCATTAGGGATCAGAAGGATTTAAATTGTGTTGATTTTTTATAAATAAAAAAATTAGTGTATTGGTATAGATTTACACCGGATTTACTGCACTTTTAAAAGATCTTCCAAATAATTATGCCAATTTTGGGGAATCTAATCTATACGTCGTATTATGCTTTGAGATACGTTTAATCTGTTGAACCAATAGAACATAATAAATTTAAAAATTATAAATTACCTTTTTATGATGTGAAATGAAACAAATTGTTTTTACACATACGAGTATACATACACACATAATGTCAGTCGGGACTACAACCTAGATTCTCACACCACTTATGCTGTATGTTTTAATTTAATTGATGAGTGGCGGGACCAACAGTTTGGAGTTCACTCCGAATGACAGATTTTTAAAATACTTTTCATAGCTATTTATTATTTGCTCTCGGAGTTTTTGCCAGAAATCTGCTGATAGGAAGTCGGCGAAGAAATGTTTTTGCGTATTTCGTTTCGTTGGAGATGTCTGACCTGGGGTTTAAACCGAGGTCTCTAGTCTAAAGTAGTGTGTGCTCACTACCTACTAGACTATAGCGACTTCAATTGTTTTTAATTCAGTTAATTTTAATACAAGTCAAGCTTGAATTTCAATTTATTCTTATGAAATCTATAAAATATTGTGTATTTTGAACAAACTCAGTAGGCAATATTTGTTGGTTGTGACAACACATGGATAGGGAGTGGTATGGACACGCTAGACTTTCTTTTTTTTAGACCAACACTCTGGAGATAACACCCATTCATGCAGTGCATTGTATTGTTATGCAGGAATTATAGTTTATAAGAGAAACGAAAGAAGGGAAAGTGCGTCACCATCACATACACCCAGAGACTCTAGTGGGAATCAAACCCACGGCATCGGCACTTGAAGTTTAGCAAACTACTAACTAGGCCATCGGTGCACCCTAGCCTATTGTATGGCCATTATTGTACAGTATTGGTATTGGGTGGTGCATTGCACTGTAATAGACATATTCATAAGGTCTTATAAGTATGGAAAGTTCATTTAATCGAAAATCTGTTAATGAAAGTTTGGAACTAAGAGGAGAGCAGGTTGTGGCCAGAAATCCTTAAAACTTTGATGCTAACAAACCTACAAGCTGCAGCTGAATTACACACTTTCAAGATTTACTGATCAGCTTGGAAAATATGTTATTAACTTGACGATGGGCAATAGTTTTTCCGTCACGCTGATGTTCTTAACGATTTGATTCCATTGAAATTCGACTTTGTGGCGTTGCAGCAGTATTATGGTAATACAGTCACTTAACTTTCTTTAATTTGTACAGAGAACCCGAAATACAAGGAAGCTGGCTGTTATTAAATATCCCTTCACAGTCTTTTGCCACATGTGGTATCAATTTAAATATGTCATCCACTTTTTTTAATAACTGGCCGACAAAAGTAAGAAACCAGTGGTGTTCGCTCACATGTTTTTTCCTGCATAGTTGAGAGGGACCTACTTAGGTTCGATAAGAGAACTCTTCTGAGGAGAAGGCGATAGAGGGGGGATATATGCGTCCCTACAAGAATTATTGTACAAATTGGGAAAAACAGCATGGAATCCAACAAACCGTGTGTGCTCCAACATACCTGTTTGCCGAATTTCAAAACTTCTGCAACCGTCAGTGGACAGCAAAAAAACCAGGGAACTGCTTGAGTTCGACAAGAAAACGATTCGCATTGAACAGGAATTCTAACAGGAAACTGTGCTATTGGCAGTTTCGCTGAGAAGGTCGATGTGCCTCAGCAGGATTACTGCATAAGCTGCTAGGATGTCGAAGAAATTGAACCAGTACAACATCTTTTATGTAAGTGCCTTGCATTTCAATACAGACGTCATTGGCTTTAAATTTACAGAATATGGCATTAGATCTAGACATGGTGACAAACGTGCCACTAAAAAGAACTAGTTGGTTTCATGTAGAGCTCGGGGTAATTCAAACCTGCCACCAACGGATCATGACAAGGAGACTTACCTCACACTGGGTAACACAATTGGCCATATGGGCCGAGAGAACTTGGCTGTTAACGGCCCGCTAACCTAACTTAGCTTAAAAAAGTTGGTTGTTTTTTAAATCCATACAACTTAAATAAGTTTGAGTTATGAGCGACGATTACTAAGCAGCCTTCACAAACATTTTTTATAAGAATTGCTGCCTTTGAAACGCTTTTCATATTACTCAATTGAATACGTGCTTCCTCCTTTATTGTATTGACATAATGCCTTCGATATTTTTTTACATGGGATTGTAACATTAACATATTAATTAAACACACATAAATAATAGACTAGGGTCTGCAGGTATGTACATATGTATGTGATTAAATTGCCATTAAAATATTTTAAGATGCAACACCCACCCCACGCATTGTCTTAAAAGCATTAAAATTTACATCGTAAGTAAACAGATACACGCAATTACTGTATTTGAAAAGAAAAATGAATATTCTTTGAATACCTTTTTGTTCTTTTGACAAGGCAAATACAATATGAATACTATCAAAGTACAAAGCCATAGAAAATAAATAAAAATTCACAAAATAGAAAACAGAAACACAGAAAAGAAAGATACAAAGACTTCATTACAAAAGGATTTTCCCAAGTCAAAAGCGAGAGCATAAAGAATGGCTAAAAAACGATCAAATAATTCGATTTTTATTGTGTTGGAAAAATAAAAAGTAGACACAATAAACACTTAATGCCTGCATGTTTATCGACTAAATCGTTAATAAATTACATTTTAACTGCGTATATAAAATAAAAGAATGAAATGTTTTTTTTTTTTCCAACATAAATTATGTATAACAGAACAGCTAAAAACCTAAAACACACATGTTTCTTAACAGAGTGACTTAACAAAGCTCACCACATAATCCTCTCGCCAATCGACAGTTTGAAAGATAGATTCTCTCCCTTCTTATCTGTGTGAAGATTTTCAAAAAATTTGTTTTGAAAATAAACAGTCCCCCATTAATATTCACAAAATTATACTCTTGAGTGAAATTTGGATTTAAACATAAAAAACAAAAATAAATTAAATAAATATGATACAGAAAATATACTACTCAATCCTTGGCAGTATATACAATTTAAACGAATACTATGGATGTGTTTTTATCCTTTTGATATGCTTTAGAAAAGCATATAAATTATGTGCGTGTAAGGAAAACGAATGCAAAAAAGGAAACATAATAAAAGTAGGTTGGTTTTTAATGGTATTTTTTTCCAATTTTATATGTTCTCCTTCAGCCAATAGTAACGTGTATCAATACAATAAAAAGATTTCCTTTTTTTCATCGCTGACCACTTTATTGGCCATAACTTTCAATTGACATCTTAAAGTGCTCGCTACACTAGATTTATGAATATGGTGGTAAAGCAATGTGAATACCATAGGCGTTGCATTTCAACACTTAAATTTCAATGAATTTTTTATATGCCTTTTTTAATTTTATTAGCTAAATCCAGTGGCAAAATTCATTATTGTTTTAAAGACCAAATTCTCCCAAATAATTTGATAAACAAGCAGGCAAGAACTCCATGTATACCATTATAAAGATTGTAGTATGATTAATACGAACAGAACCGTCATGCTAAGGCTCTCCTTTTTCTTTGGCATTGTAAAATATTTTCGTTGTCCATGTCTACTTCAGGACTGATAAAGCTACCTATTGGCTGAGTTATAAGTAAGACCCGATGGTCTAGTTGTTGGTGAGCTAAACTACAACGTGAGCTAAAATACTAGAGAAAGTGAAAACTGAAAATAAATCCAACTCTTGTCATAAAAAATAAACAGTATTTAAATATAAATTTGTGGCACACTATCACCTCTTTAATTTACTCTGTAAATATCTTTTCGGTATTCCAAAACACTGCAATGCATGAATAGATTTTGTTTCCTGAGCGTTGGTCTTAAAATTAAATAAAGATTGATTGGATTTAACGCAACCGAAAATAATTTGATGTCGATTTCTAAAGCCGTATATATTAGCAAAATTGCTCGTAGCAATTCATTTCTCTGGATAACAACCTAGCTTAACACATGAGCGGCTGGACCTACTGTTTAATGTGGACTTCGAACGACAAATATGATCAACATTTTATGGTAATTTTATCTTACTCACAGAGTTTTTGCCAGAAGACTGCTGATAGGAAATCGCCGAAAGAAATAATTTTTCTTTACTTTTCGTTTTGTCCAAGATGTCTCGTCTAATAGACCAAGACATTACCTCCTAGACTACGACGACTACGGTTTTAGTTTCCATCCTATAAAATATATATTCTACTCTGCTTGATAGCATTATGTTAGAAGTGATGAAGCTCTTGATGTTCTAGTTTTTATAATTCAAAGAAACTTCCGATGGCACTATTAAAAGCATTTAGATGCCTTCTTCTTTCATTTTACTTGACGTCTCAAAAGTGGAATCTCTTTAAGATTATCTGTGAGAAAATTGTAACAAAGATGTAAGAACTGTGGGAGCGGTAAAGATGAAGAGTATCAGTATCATTAAAAAAACTAAAGAAATACATACATACATAACATACAGAATTGGGCATTACAACTCTTCAGTCAGGAACGAACTAGCTTCTCATACCACTTAGGTTAGGTTAGAGGACTGTGACAAGTGCAGTACCCGGAGGTCGAATTGACCCATTGTACAACGTCCTAGCTTCTCACACCACTAATTTTATACATGAGTGGCAGGATCTACAGTTTAAGGTCGACTCCGAACGACAGATTTTTGAGAAGCTTTCATGACAATTTTTACTCTCAGAGTTTTTGCCAGAAATCTGCTGAGAGGAAGTCGCCGAAAAAATATTTTCATATTTTCGTTCTGATGTCTGACCTGGGCCTTTCGTCTAATAAGCCAATACACTACCTACTAGACTACGGCGACTTCACACACTTATGTTGTGTGTGTTAATTTTATATATGAATGGATGGATCTGCAGTTTAAAGTTAATTCCGAACGAAAGATTTTTAAATAACTTTTCATAGCAATTTTATTTACTCTCAGAGTTTCTGTCAGAAATCTGCTGCGAGGAAGTTGCCGAAAAAATATTTTTTCATATTTTGTCTGACATGAGGTCGCCAGCTTACGCACTACCTACTAGACTACGGTGACAACAGCCTAAATTATTATAGAATTGATTATGAAATGGTTTAATAGACGTTATGATGAATTCAATAATATATCAGCTCCTTTAGTTCCTGGAAGAAGTCTTGGACTTCAATAAATCAACTCAATTTACTTAGTTTTCCCTTAAATTCTTTTGCTCTATTCTAGATTCTTTGTTGTAACATGTCTTTCTTTCATATAATTTTGCTATGCTTTGCGTTAGTTTTCATGTGGATAATTTGGTTGAGAATCGAAGCCTTTTAATCCTTATAATTCGAAAAATACTCCGGTATTAAAATCTTGTATCCTGGATTTGTATTCAGGCAAAAATAAACACTTTATAATGGCACCCCAAATGATGGCATATCATGTTTTGCCTATATCGCTGTGACTACAACCATATATCTCATTAAGAATCCATATATGTATATGATTACGGAACATATTGTGTACAATTGGTTCATTTACTTGTGTATTTGGTTTTCCGTAAACACTTATACTTTAAAATGCTTTAAATTTAGTGGCATCTAGCCTGTTGAAGTATTCCTACTGTTTCCGAAAAAAAAAAATTTATTTTAAAATATTGTTATTTAAGCTTTATGTCTGCATATCAATTTTCACATTTTCCAGCAGCACTTTAAAATCCTGCTGAAGTAAATAATACCCTTTCACAATCACGGCAACCTTTGCAAATGTTTTGCCATCTTTTTAGGCTCATTTTCTAGGCTGTCAAGTCTTCAAGTGTAATTTTATGGTTTGTTCATCATGTAAACAGCGTGAAAGTAAATTTCTTTCACACCAACATTTTAATTCATTCATACTATATGATGCCAGTCAGAATTAAAGTTAGCGTCTGTATGTTGATTGCTGCTGTTGCTCGTATTTTTTGTGGTACTTTATTTAAATTTTTTTTTTTTTTTTTTTTTTTTGTTTTTTTATGAAGTGGTAATTGAAGAACATCAGCACACAACATTAGCACAGTAGCATCATCAACAACAACATCAGTAACAACAACTGTAACTAAAACGACTAAAAAACGTAATTAATTTTAATTAATTGTTCTGTATATTTTACACAAGTTACACACAATTATGTAATAAAACAAAAGCTTTCGTAATAAAAACAACGAAGAAAAAAAAAAAAAATAAAGGAATTAAAAAAGGAGTGAAAAACAAACAAATTGTGTCTTTTGGTCAGAGAGTACATGACAGTTTTCATGAGCAAATGCCAGCAGCGGTTAGATAAACCACCAGTCACTTAATTTTTATGTTTCATAATAAAATTTAATTAAGCCTCGAGACACATTAAGAAATTATAAATTTTTATATAAAAAATAATTTGTTTAATAAAGTATTTAAACAAACATTTATAAACGGTAAACAGTTTCAGTGAAAATATATAGGCTATCTATCCGGACCAGTTCTTGGATTTTTTGTAGTCCATTTGTACTCGTTGTTAAAATCTAATTACAAAAAATATAAAATATTTACCCAGAGGCCAGCGCCCCGTTAGAACTGCTATGAGATTACTGCGAAGGAATTTGATAAAGTTTAACTCAAATTCTATTCTGAATATATTCAAATCGGGTCAGATCTATCTGACTTCCCTACATGTGAGTTAATTAATTAATAAATAATTAATAATTTTCTTTGCAAATGAATGAAGTTTGTATGAAACCATTCCCTCTACTGGGGCACACCAATCTTACGTCTCAATTTATTTGAATTTGTTTTTACAGCAACACTTTGCAAGTGTATCAGCATTTCCGTGTATTGCATTTACGACTTTGTTACGTCAATTGCATCCGTCAGTATATACACGGATGAGAGGTTCTGGGAGTTGTAATTCGTTCCAATCTATTTGGTATTTACATATTAATTTTCAGATTAGTATGAGTATTTTCTGTATATTTTAGATTAATTATACTGAAGACTTATACATCACCATAGCTTTTGTACTTTCATACCTTTGAGGCATTCAGTGTCCCTGGCGCGGTTGCAGCAACTTGTTTCGCCAACATATGTGGTGGATAACGTACTCTGGGAGGTGTTATAACCACTGGTTTGCAAAGAAAATTGAAATTTCCAGATTAATTAAACTCAAGATTTTTGCATTACCATAGCTTTTGTATTTCCATGCTCTTGTAAAGCTTATGGTGTTTTCTTTTCTACAAAGAAAGTGTCACCCTCTTACAAAAATTAAAAAAATTTTTGACCAACCCTGTTGTAATGTCATTTTTTATTTGAGAAGAACATAACACAAATATTAAAAAAGGGTATGCCCTGTGTTTAACACTTATTAAGAAAATGAATGAGGAAATGCCAATTTGTTCAAAGGTGTTGCCAGATCGCTAATTTTTCGACTTGCATGCTTTTTTTTATAACAAAAAGAAATATTTTAACACTGTTCTAGCATTGAATGCAATTTTTTATATTACTGACCATGTAGCTTTAATAATGTAATATTTCCTTAAGAATACTTCACAAAACAATGAAAAAATTAACTTCAAATTGGATAAAAATAAAAGGCGACTTTTTTTAAATTTCATCTGATAGCCCTATAAATAAACAAAAGTCATCTGCTTTACAGGGCATTATCAGCACTCTCGATTTATACAGGGCATAAAATGCAATGCCCTCCACCATTGGCAAGTGCGAATTATTTAGAATAAAACATACCACCCTTTTAGAGGGCGAAACACTTTTAAGAAACAAACGCAAAATTGCATTTTGTGTTAATAAAATGCACATTTTTTGGTAGAAAAGAAAACACCATTAGTCTCAATGCAGCAACTGGTTTCGCAAACAAGTGTGCTGTAAGAGTGCACCATCATCATTGTACTGTACTCAAATCATTTTGATGATTATTTTACTCAAAAGTCAAACACCAAATCCTGATGGAGTTGTTTAGATTATAAACTCTGCGCATATTGTTCTCTTATTAGATACTTTTAATGGTTTTGGTTGATATTCATATTACAGTTTAGTTTTCTATATACCTACATACACACATAATTGGTCATTACAATCCTTCAGTCAGAATTAGGACCCAGCTTCGCACACCTCTTATATTAATGTGTTAATTTTATATAGATGAGAGGCGGGACCTACGGTTTAAAATCGACTCCAAATGACAGATTTTTGAGAAGCTTTACATGGCAATTTTTTATTTATTCTGAGAGTTTATGGCAGAAATCTTCTGAGAAGAAGTTGCCGAAGCAATATTTTTTCATAATTCGTTTTGTTTGAGATGTCTGACATGGGATTTGAACTGGTGCCTCAATATGCCAACAGACTACCTACTGGACTACGGTGACGTAAATCTATTGCATTTAATTAATAACCAATACAAAGATATTTATTATACCAAATATTTAATATAAAACAAAAAAAAAATATGAATTAAACATTGAAAAAAAATTTACAAAATTTTAATCTGACCTGAATTACCCAATTTTTATTAAAATTTTTTTATATTTTTCAATTTATTTTGAAACGTGCTATTGTTTAAAGATATAAAAATGTCATAATTATTATAAATTATTAAATATAAAAAAAAACACTCACACACATACCATACTATTTAACATTATAGTTCCCTGAGCAGTAGTTAATTTTCATTTAACGAATGTGATAATAAAAAAAAAAACAAAGAATGGCAAGAAGAATGTGTTGAAAAAATTGGCAAATAAAGTTTAATTTTTATTGCTAACAATTACCCGAGTTATAAAAATAAGTTTTAAATTCAATTATAATAAAAATATACAAATATTGCAAACATTTTAAGTAAATGTACATGGATTTGTGCATGTGTTCGTATACTCTTTTTTAAATCTAACAAAAGTTTTTATAAAAAAAAAATTGCTTGTGATAACTTAATGCACAGGTATTAATGCGAGACATATTGGTGGCTTAGCAGAAAAAAAAAGAATTTAAATAAAAATAAACGAAAATATATACAATTTATTTAAAATTTGACTGATGTTGGCAAAAAAATATGAAAAAAATATCAACCAATACTATAATAAGACCTGGATTATAAACATGAAATATTAATACGAATGATCTAAAACATTATATGTATGTATGTATGTGTGGCTGGATAAAAACAAGGAATTATTGTGATTATTTTTATCACACAGTTTTATCATATTTAAAATGATTGCAAATAAAAAAAATGTATTAAATTGTAATTTATTTTAAAACTGTCAATTAATAATTATTACTAATGAAAAAACTTAATTGAAAATCAATTTTATTTATGAAATGTTAATAAAAAAAAATTTGTACTAATACTCTTTAAAATGATGCAATTGTGCTAAAAAAAAATTTATAAAATTTTTTTTTTTGCTCTAAATTGTTGTATTAATTAATTAATATATTAATTAAAATTAATAACAGAAAGAATCTGTTGACCATGTAGTTTCTGTTTCATCATCATATACATATGTATTGATTTTGAGCCACTAATTTTGAATTATAGCTCTCACATTGTAGAACAGAAATAAATTTAAATTTTCATGGAACTTGGAAGAATTGGCGTAGGGTATGAGAATTTGTTGAAAGTATTTTACAAAGCAAAACCATTGACCATTACTGGTTTTTACTAAAATATTTTCTATTAATATAGTAACAGTTGTAATGCATGCAAATCAACATGCATTTGGGAAATTCTGGAATCTGAACTTTAGTAGTACTCTTAAGTACTATTGAAATAATGACTGGAAATTAGCCTAACAAAGGCAGACAACGTTTTATTTATGTGTACCTAATTGTATATTGCACACCTTCTTCTAGCTTCAATGATTTGAAGTTTGTAACTTTTGAAAGCTATTCACCTGGGTGGCTCGATGAGTAATGTACCATAGACGTAAGGACCAAACGAAGACAGTGTAAGTGCTAACTACAATGAGATAAAAAATCACTATTTTCGCTATAGAATTGCTCTCAATCTATCTCATAACACCATATATAAGACGAATTATACTGAGCAGTCTATACACCGTAGTCTAGTAGGTAGTGTGTTGGCTTATTAGACGTGAAGCCACGAGTCAAAGATATCTCCAACAAAACGAAATATTAAAAAAATATTTCTTCGGCAAGTTCCTCTCAGCAAAGTTCCTCTGGCAAAGCTCCGAGAGCAAATAATATTACCATAAAAAGCTTTCCAAAAATCTGTCGTTTGGAGTCGACTTTAAACTGTAGTTTCAACCACTTTTATATAAAATTAACAAAAAAAAATCAGTGTTTTGAGAAGCTAGGTTGTGATCCTGACTGAAGGGTTGAAATGATCATTTATGTATGAATGCATGTAACTATGACCAAACCCGAATTATTTCAGCATGTGTGGTGTGAGAAGATAGGTCTTCATCCTGACTGAAAGGTGGTAATGCTCAATTGTATATATTTATATACTACAGCGGAAGCTTTTTCCTTTTTTTTATATTTTATTTTGTTTTCATAATATCTTTAATTTTTTAAATTTAGAAAAAAATAAAAACAATTTTTTATAATAAATTTAATTGAATACAACTTTCTATTATCTTTCTAGGTAAGTTCTAGAATCGATCAACTAATATTTAATTTTAAAGGTATGAATTTTTTAACTTTTTGACTCGAATTAATACTTGATTGTTGAAACTTTAAAATTTTAAAGACTGCCATGAACTAAGAAAAAATTATTTTTGAAAATAATTTATAAAAATATTATGTTTCGATCATATCATTATTTCGAATTTTATTATGTATTTTTAATAAAAAAAAAAAAAAAAAATATTGTAACCAAAACTCATAGTCATTATTTTAAGCAATTTATTTAAATTTATTTCTTTTTCTTCTTCAGTTTTAGAAAATATTTAATAATGAGTGTTTGCCTAATAAATTTACCTTAAAAATCTTTTACACTAAAGTTTTGTTAAACTTTTTAAAATAACAAATAAAAAAAACGAAAAATCCTTAAATTGCAATTTAAACTTCAATTGAACATTTTGAAAAAAAAGAAAAAAATACTTTTTCTAAACTTTTATTTCTTTCTGCAGAGAGAGAAATAGCATTTTTTTCTTTTTTGCTTTTTTTTTTATTTATTTTACATTATTCTTGCAAACATTTCTGCAGGAATAAAAAAAAAACAGTAAAATGCGAAAGAAAATTAAAAATTTTCCTCAGGTTGTGTACAAATTAAACGTGCATTAACACGTGACTTCGTGTCTTTTTATATATTACAGGGTAAAAGTAGAAAAAAAAAAAATAAAAAAAGAAGAAAAAAAACACAACAAATGTAAGGAGAAAAAAGTCCTGATTCGAAATTGAAACGAAAGTGAGACAAACTGTAGAAGAGAAAGACAGTCAGAAATTATAAAACTGATCCCAGTGCAAAGCTGTTAAGCAGGGTACTTATATCTGAACAACAACAGTCGCAGTGTTTCTTTTTTTTAAGGAAACAGAATTGTTTAGTAAATGCTATGGCGTTATTTGCTTTGGAATTGATGTTTCGTTAGGTTTATACATGTTTTACGAAGGAATCTTTAGACATGCACATGTTGTAATGGAAAGAGCAACCGAGATGTAACAAAATTCAAAGTTCATATTATTAAAATCAATTAATTTTAAAGGAGTATTTAAAGAACTTAGAATTTGTTTAATAGTTAGGGTATAAAAATTTCTGTGAGAGGATTACGACCTAGCTTCTCACAACACTTACCTTTTGTGTGTTACTTTACACATGAGTTGTGGGACATACAGTTTAACGTCGACTCCGAACGACAGATTTTTGGAGAATCTTTTCATGGTAATTTTATTTACTCTCAGAGTTTTTTCCAGACATCTGTTGAGAGGAAGTCACCGTCGTTTTGTTCGAGATGTCTGACCTAGAGTTTGAACCGTGGCCTCATATCTAATAAGCCTATATCCTATGGTGACTACTTAAGTATTGCCTGCCAGTGACATTACATTTTAGAGCTATTTACTGACAATTATTAATTGAATTTCCTTGAAAACCAATAATTATGAAAATTATATTTTTTATTAATATTCTTAGGTTTCTTTTAATTTCGAATTTAAGAGCAAAAACAAAGGCATTTCTTTTTGTAACAATTTATACCAAAATGAAATGTCTCGCTCAGACAGTTTAAGGGTCGCTTAAAACAATTAACAAAAAAAAAACTTTAATAATAAAACATTTTTAATTAGCATCGCTCTCTTTCACAAATTGTTTTTTGATGCGACGATAAATTAAATTATTTCCTACATCAAAACAACAAAAAAAAAATCAGTTTGCCTTAAAAAACAAGAGGGCACATTTAATTGTCTAAGGGTTCCACTGTACTTTTGGAACTTTGTTGTAATTTATATTGCAAAGTTACCTGCCTTTTATGTAGACTTTTTTAATTTTTTATTTCTTACAAAAAGGTTTTCATCCTAAGGGTTTAAAAAAAAAACTTTTATGTATTCTTGTTTTAGGACAGAAATTAATTACAATTAATTGTAATACTGAAGTCGCCGTAGTCTAGTAGGTAGTGTGTTGGCTTATTAGACTGAAGGCCTGAGTTCGATTCCCAGGTCAGACATCAAAACGAAAATATGAAAATATTTCATCGGCGACTTACTCTCAGCAGATTTCTGGCAAAAACTCTGAGAGTAAATAAAATTGCCAAGAAAAGCTTCTCAAAATACAGTCGTTCGGGGTCGACTTTAAACTATAGGTCCCGCCACTCATGTATAAAATTAACGCACACAACATAAGTAGTGTGAGAAGCTAGGTCGTAATCCTGACTGAAGGGTTGTAATGACCAATTATGTGTGTATATAATTGTAATACTTGAAACATAAAACGATAGCGGATATGAAAACTTGCATTGTGTTATAATTAACTGGATCATATTTATCTGAAATATATTTTTATGTCATCAAACAGATACATTTATATACGTACATACATGACAATACCTCTAAATTGATCAGCTTGATAGACTACGAAAGTCCAACTATTACAGTAAAATATATTACTTATATGACTTTACCCCCATAGTGTAATGCTTCTGTAAGTATTAAACAGTAAAAATTAAATTAAATTTTGTTAATATTTTACCTTTTTTTTTTTTGTTGCTATTAAGTTGAAACCCACAAGTAATTGGATTATTTTATTAAACTTTTCTTTTTACCGACAATCTGTGTTAACAATTTAATGCTTGTGCACATTAAATATTAAAATAAACACAATTTTTTTTTATTTTCTCGTTTATATTTTTAATAAAACTAAATGGGATAATAAAAGAAAGTGTTTGTAAAAAATAATTAATAAAATCATAACTCTAAAATGGGTACAGAATAACACTGAATATACGCATGTACATACATATGTATACATGTTCATAATAATAAGTATTAAAGAAATTAAACAAAAGCAAAAGCTAAAAAATTGTATAGCAACTTTTTCCCATATTCCATAATACACAACCACAACTGAGTATCTCTGGTCTATTATATATACTAACATTTGTACACAAAAGTACAACAATATGTGGATATAGACTATAAGAAACCTTCTATCGATATACACATTTTTTAATTTTTTTATTATAAATAATAAAATAGACTGACACGAATAGTTAAGAATGCTAGACCTAGATAGCCCATCTAAAACTAAAATTTTGTTAAATCTTGCGCAAAAATTTTCTACATAATAATATAAGAATAAGTAGAATTAGTTGGATTATATACAACTGATAGTATGCAATATAAACTGATTCCCAACCCATCAGAAAAATCAAAACTGTCCAACATAATAAAGTGGTTGATGGTATCAATTCATACTGGTCATTAAGCTATAACATCTGTGAACATCAGCTCCCTAGAAAATTTGTATGTAATTTACTCCGGCTTTAGATGTAAACCACGAAACCAAAAAGCATACATACGTTTATAATTGGTCATTACAACCCTTCAGTCAGTATTGCGACCTAGCTTCTCATACTACTAATGCTGTGTGTGTTAAATTTATCCATAAGTGGCATGACCAACAATTTAAACTTGAATCCGAATGACAAATTTTTTTGAGAAACTTTTCATTGCAATTTGTTATTTACTCCCAGAGTTTTTGCCAGCAATCTACTGGGAGAAAGTCGCCGAAGGAATATTTTTTAATATTTCGTTTTGTTGAAAATGTTTGTCCTGACGTTTTAACCATTGCCTTACGCCTAATAAGCCAACACACTACCTACTAGACTACGACGACTACAATAAACTATACAGCAAAATTTAATCACTCCCATAGCATTGTGATAAAACCGTGTAGATGATCAAAATTCATATATTATGTATGTATGTCAGGCTAGTAATTCTCACCAGAGAGTACCTAGAACTTAGTAACAAAGATTGATCCTAATTAAAAAGCTCTGATTTTCCTTTGAAGGATAAGTAGTGGGTTTTAACAACCAATGAAGAAGAATAGCCAAATTGAATTATATTAAGAAATGATGAAGTTGCCGTAGTATTGTAGTTAAAGTAGCGGCTTACTAGATAACATCTAAACCTCAGCTCAGACATCTCATACAAAGCAAAATATTGTTAAGTTTTTACCTTTTAAAAGCATTTAAAATATGAATTCGTAGATTCGAAATAAAATAAAAATAAATTTGTGTTTAGTTTTCAATAAATTTTTTAGTGTTCACACAATTCTGTGTACCACTGTTCAAAACTTGATGTAAACATCAACAATTGCTTTGTTTGTTATTCTTCTTCACACTCTTTTGCGTAAACGCTTACAATTGTTCGGCAGATCTTTATAACGGAAAACTTCAAACCACGATTATTCTCTTTACTTCACACAAGGCTGACTGAATTTTTACTGACACGTTTCCTGCTTTGCCTTGCCTTTTATATGCCAACGTAAACAGTCTGATGAATGTTCTTGAAGTCCAATGTTCGTGGCCTCGCCTTCTCGAGATCTCCATAAATGTAAACATCGTTGTTTCATTGTTGTTTGTGTATTTTGTTTACATTGTTTGTTGTTGCATATTTGTTTACTTGTTTATCCCCTTTTTGTACTGGTTTTGTTGGTATATTGTTGTTTACTTGTTTATCATGTAAACAACTACATTGTGTTTGTAGCTTTTGTTTTTTTAATGTTAAACGATGTAACACCATTTCCATTTTCGTAACAATGTTAAAAAATATTTATTTCGCGACGTACGAGGTTAGGTTAGGTTAGAGGACGTGTACTTGTCAACTGTGACAAGTACAGTACTCGGAGGTCGAATTGACCCATTGTACAACGTCCTAGCTTCTCACACCACTCGTGTTATGTGCGTTAATTTTATACATGAGTGGCGGGACCTACAGTTTAAAATCGACTCCGAACGACAGATTTTTGAGAAGCTTTTCATGGCAATTTTATTTACTCTCAGAGTTTTTGCCAGAAATCTGCTGAGAGGAAGTCGTCGAAGAAATATTTTCATATTTTTGTTTTGATATCTGACCTGGGATTTGAACTCGGGCCTTTCGTCTAATAAGCCAACACACTACCTACTAGACTACGGCGACTTCAAAAGCGCTTAACAAAAAATAAAACTGCCATGAATAGTTTCTTCGATCTATCAGTCGAAGTCGACGTTATCCAGCCACTCATGAATAGAACTAACACACAAAACATGAATGGTGTGAGAAGCTAAGTTGTAATCTTGACGAAAGGGTTGTAATAGCCAATTAATTAAAAAGTAAATGATGCCAAGGCTATGAATAGAGTACAGAGAAAAGCAAATATCAGCACCAACACATTACATCCTCAAGATTTGTGGTAGGGTGAGATGTAGAATAAATCGACTTAATTTAAATAGAATGAAAAAATTTTAATTTGTTGGAAAAAATTTTCTCTTACTTTTTGCTCCCTGGATTTCTTGTTATAAGTGCTGTTGTATACTCACAATAGATCTCCACGCATACATACGTACGTACTAGGGATGCCAAACGGGATTGATTTTTAAAAATCCCGGGATTCGGGATTTTGTACTCCCGATCCCGAAATCCCGGGATATTTCGGGATAATTCGGGATCCAAAAATCCCGAAAAATCACGGGAAAAATCGCGATTTTCTCTTAATAATAAAAATGAAAAAAATATATTTTGTTAACAAAATCATTTATATTCCAATTATATCAGAATTATATGCCATTAAAAATATAATATAAAAAAAGCAAGGCAAAAAGAAACAAAAAATCGTAAATTAACAAAAATTAAAATTATTCATACATATGCAAATGCATTAGTTTTAAGAAAATTATTTGTATTCCAAAAAAAGATTAAAGTATCTAACATGTGATATGATAGACTTGAACGAATTTTGTTGTCAACATACGCTGCCGTTGAAAAACACGCAATCAACATTTGTTGGTAAAATAGTTCCAAGATACCTGTATACATATATATGTACAACCCTTAAGTCAGTATTACGACCTAGCTTCTCACACCACTTATGTTGTGTGCGTTAATTTTATACGTGAGTGGCGGGACCTACAGTTTAAAGTCGACTCCGAACGACAGATTTTTGAGAAGCTTTTCATGGCAATTTTATTTACTCTCAGAGTTTTTGCCAGAAATCTGCTGAGAGGAAGATAGCTGTATGCAGCTTGTAAATATTCACCTCTACCACCTCCTGATGTAAATAAATCTATTTCTTTGGAGAGTTGAGTATCTAAATCAGTTACCCTATTAATTCGTTTTATAGGGCTTTTGCATTCTTCGATGGCATCAAATAACTTTTCAGCAATGGAAGTAGGGTTTTCCTCATCTAAGATGCTATTATCGAAGTCGAGTGATATAGAATTTTTTTTCAGCACCTTTTACAGGGTCAAAATACATATGAATTCACAATCCCAAAAATCCCGAAAAATCCCGGGAAAAGTTTTTAGAAATCCCGGGATTCGGGATTTGTGAATCTCGAAAATCCCGGGATTTCGGGATTCGGGATTTCCCGATTGGCATCCCTAGTACGTACATACATACATTGATAAATACACATGTAGATACACCTTTTCATATGGAATTTATTCTGGATAACAATTATAAGTAGTTGATGTTCTACGAATGTGTATGTATATGTTGATTTCAACGTTATATCCATCTCTGTGTGTATGTGTATGTTTTAAGGATACATGAATACATGTACTCATGCAATCGTATTGTTATAATTATGATACGTAATGTTAAGCTCGGCACATACATGCGCTAATTTAGCAATTAAAGTGTTAAAATTGTTATAGTACTACTATTGCTACTACTCTACCATATCCACAAGTTGTGATACTTTTTGTTGTGTAAATACGAGTGTGGATAATTTTATATATAATTATTTTTATATAATTATTTTTATATAATTATTAAAACACGAGTAAAATATTAATATTAATGAATTTTATCCTTCTAATTATGCAAGTTGGTTATAATTTTAAATTGTAAAAATAAATAAAAAATTAATTTGAATTTTTTATGCAGTTTAACGGAGTATTAGACGCACTTTTATACGAGAGCAATATTAATTTGAACACCACTTGCATTTTTATTTAAGAAATATTGCAATTCACATATGCTTTTGAAATTGTATTTCAATTATATATCTAAGACGATATGTTGTAAAATATTTTTGCCGCTAGGCCTTCAGTATTACTGAAGGGTTCCACATAATTATGTGATCACCCCCATGCATGGTAGTATCGTGACAGTATTAAGAATGAAAGTATTGATTAGATGGCTGTGGTTCTCTTTCCATTTATTAATCATTTCAATTAAAATAATTTAATTTGTTTTCATGCGAGAACAAGTTTATGTACTAGTTAACCTGCAAATTTATGTTCAGTTTTGTTGTTTAATTTTTTTGTTTGTAAAATACACTTCAAATTGTACAAATGCTTATCCTAAGATCTGTAGATCTGTGAACAATTGAATTGATTTTGTAAAGAATTTTCCCATAATTCTCACACATCCTCTCTTGAATACCATACTTTTTGGCTACCATCAGTCTGAAAATGTTTGTAGCGTTCCACTTGAGTTGAATTTATTGATTATAAACTGGGTACATCAAGTACTACCATTTTAGGCCTTTTGTTTTGCAAATTAAGATACATTCACTTCGGAAATTTGTGATGATTAGTTTTAGACCTGTTACCGACAAATCAACTGTTTAACTGCAAATGTATCAAATTTAAGACCTTTAAACAAGGGTTGTTATTACGTTGTTGAGTTTCTGAATTACGATTCCAAAGGCAGAAAAAGAATCAGCTTTCTTTCGCTAATAGAACTGCAACATGAGAAAAGTTTTCTATCGTTCATTCAATCTGAAAGAGGGTAATCAAGGTTTTGCCGCTCATGAAATTTTTGGTCTATAGTAGAAGATTTTAGAATTTTAGAGTTGTTTAGGTTGTTCTGTTGGTTGTGGTGGTTCGTAACTTTGCTTGTCGAGGTATACTCTTTCTAAAGAGGAACCGTAATTCTTCTGTTTAAGCTGAGCTCTTTTTTTCAAAACTCTGCTGTAGATTTAAAACAAATTCGTGGTATTGTTGTAGTTTCTCTTTGCTATTGGTAGGTGAATTTAGTAAAACACAGTCCCTTATTGAACAATTATGACTTATTTTGGGAATATGTATGCTATTGGAATTATACTTTTTTGTAGGCAGTTTTTAGGATTAAAGTTTTACTAATATCTACTGATCTTAAAAAACAATTTTATTTAAAATTATTTTTACACGAATTCATTCTACTTCGAAAATATCGTTGTCCTTAAGCATACTTTAAAGTCGCCGTAGTCTAGTAGGTAGTGTGTTGGCTTATTAAACGTTAGGCCATGGTTCGAACCTCAGGTGAGACATCTCCTTCGTCAGCGACTTTCTGGCATAAACTCTGAAAGTAAATAAAAAATTAACATGAAAAGTTTCTCAGTCTGTTGTTCAGTCCCCCCACTCATGTATAAAAATGTGAGAAGCTAGGCTGTAATCCGTACGTATGTAGGTACACCTTTTACGAGTGGACCATAATTACATGTTGAATCCTTTTCTAGTAGTTGTTTAAATTAAATCACGTAATTGTGAGCTTAGGAAGTTTGGAAAGACTGTATATATAAAAGAAATATAGTTAAGACGCCACATTAGATTAACCATTGGAGACTTCTTAATGGCCATCTTGTTGAAGCTTAAACTTTCAAATATATTGTGATTAAGTCAGTCTGTTGTGTAAAATCAGCATTGATTTAATAAGATTGTACTTTTATCGGCGAAAGTACAGCGCACCTTTCGATAATAAGCGTTCTATCGAAAGGCCTATTCATAACATAGTGTGTGTGTGCGAGTAGCGTTGCTCACAAGAAGGTGTGAATGCAGGATAATTTTATTACCTTCGGAACATCTCCACAATACCCGATTATCTATAAAAGCTTGATTTATAAAACTGAAGCATGGCAAATAAAGTAATAAGAAAAGGGAGAACGAGTAATAAAAATGGTTACTGGCATAGACCCTATGTAATTGCATCCACAGGTTTATATGCTTAACAAGAAATAATCGCAAATAAATAGGAAGAAACAGTTACACGATAATATATGAATTCTGACGGTAAGTCTCTCAAAAACCGCTCAGAGCTTTAAATTTATTGATACGTTTAGAAATAAATTTAAATTTAAAAATGCAATAAAACAAAAACGTTTCTAAGCTTTAACAAATTTAGTTTTTTGTTGTGAAGTATAATTACTTCGGTTAGATATGAAATCATTCAAATGAGTGCAGCGGCTGGCCTCACAGTACGTCATTCGATCGGACCAATTTTCATGTACTTTTTCGAGTGTATGGGGTCGTATTTCGCCATTGGCAACACGAATGTTGGCCTTCAAATGCTCAATTGTCAACTGTCATTTGTCGGCATAACACTTTTCTCTAACGGGGACCAACAGAAAATAGTCCAACGGTGTCAAATCGCAGCTTCTTGGCAGTCAATTGACATCACCATTTCGGATAACTAAACGGCCATCAAACGTTTGACACAAAAAATCGATTGTGGCATGAGATGTGTGGCAAGTTGCACTATCTTTAGAAAACAAACATCGTTCACATCGATAATAAACTGAATTTTGTGACGGAATAGAATGACATTAGTATTGCCAGATTCGAAATAACCGATGGTTCAAATTTAAATCGATAGATTGCCGACCCAATATGATCTCAGGGTTGTTTAAATAATAAATTCACAGATCAGTTAAGCATGTGTATATCAAATGATTAAAAATATATGATAAACAAAATAAATTTATTTCTAATGACATCTAAAAAGGGGTTACATACAATACTTTAATTAATTAAAATTCTTTTTGATGAATATGGAAATACATTTTTAATTGCTCCCTGTAGTTATCTTCAATAATTTTTCTTTTTTTTTTTGTTGCCTGCCATCAAGGTGACACGTACACGCCGTCAGATCTTCTTTTATTGTGGAAAGGTAATAAAATACAGCTGTGTAGTATATTCATTAGTTAACTCATTACATGTACATTAATTTTTCAACAGAAACTATTATTATTTAAATTCTGAAATTTCCACATACATGCACATGTAATTGAAAATTATCTCCTCTTTCTTTCACTCATCGCATTTTCTCTCACAGCTGAAAAACATTGTAATTTGGCAGCAGTATCAGCTTAAAAGAAGAATTAAAGGAAAGAAAAGAAAAAAAAAACGGAAAGAAAATATCATGAATTAATAAAACAAACACATGTGTATGGTGTATGGCATGGTATGATGTTCATATGAGATGAATACCTTTAATACGTTTCAATGTAGCATATTATCCAGTAAGCAAAAAACAAGTGCCTGTGTTACAAGAGCGATATACATATGTGTGTGTTTACTTTCTTTAATTCGAACTGAAAACATTTTCGCATTTGAATATTTAATTTTTGTTTTTCATTTACGCTTTAGCACCCGGCTAAATTAAATTATATTAACCTTGAGTATAAGTATCTGAGGTACACAGAGAAATACAATTAAATGATGAGGTTTTTTCTCTTCTTAATTTGCCTTGGCTGAGGCGAATTGTCTGTCACCCTATCGTTTACTGAGATTTTGAGTTTTTTTTTGCAGTAAAAAAAACGATGCAACAGCCAACATTGAGTTAAACTGTTACAAGCTACAAACACAAGACAAACGCTTATACACACACAGCCTCCTACATATAAATATTTCTTAAACTGTTACCGTCTGTAACTAACGGCCTTGATTTTTTCTTTTATTGTTTGTGTGTGTGTAAGTAAAAGAGAGCATGTATGTGTTTTGTTGTATGTATGTATATTAACATGAACGTGTGTGTGTTTGTTATTTCACTTCAATTCTGTATGTAATTAAACTAAAGATACGACCAAAAGTGGGGATTAATAGTTTAAAGAGGTTGTAAAACACAAATACCCTGAATAATTTTTTTTATTGTAGCGACAGTATCTTTGAGTGTGGGTGTGTGTGTGTCATTGAAATTGAAACGACTTAAAAAATTATTATAATTGTAATGTAAAACAACTTACATCTTTTAAATCAAGTAGTAGTAGTTGCCATGACCGTAGTATACGGTGTAAATTGTATCTTTTTCAAGGATTATAATATTTTAAAGTCCACATTTTAAGAACATAAATAGTAGGTAAATAATTAGTAGAATATAATAAACCTTCGCGGTTTGATTGAATAAATAATCCCAATGTAGAGCCCCATTACAAACATACATCACATATGTACATAATTGATCATTTCAACCCTTCAGTCAGGATTACAACTTAGGTTCTCATATCACTTATGTTGTGTGTGCTCATTTTACACATGAGTGGCGGGACCTACAGTTTTGAGTCAACTCAAAATGGCAATTTTATTTACTCTCAGAGCAAATTAATAAAATTTATTCACGTCAGAACCATCTCTAAATTCTTCAAATTTACGTTAAAACTGACAGAACATGGTAAACCCTGTCTCTAGCCTTTACAATGTATTGTAACGACAGAGCACTTTCTATGTAATTGCAGCAAAACTTTTATGTGCAACTTTCTTCTAATTTTAGTTTCTATTATGCAATAGCCTCC
Organism: Sarcophaga caerulescens; assembly: GCA_927399465.1. Classification (NCBI taxonomy): domain Eukaryota; kingdom Metazoa; phylum Arthropoda; class Insecta; order Diptera; family Sarcophagidae; genus Sarcophaga; species Sarcophaga caerulescens. Next base: position 50,309,139 of record OV656872.1, on the reverse strand, counting down.
AATCCCTTCTTGCACTACTGGTGGCTATCAAAGACCTTGGTAAGATAACAACAGAACTATGCAAAAATTTTGAAAATCATTTTATTTGCGAGAAATCTAAGTCAAACAATAAGTTGTTCTATATGCAGTTGTTCAAGTCAGCATATGCTCTACAATATCTTAGCTGTTGTAAAACAAAGATTACAGGAACTTCTCCGATATTGCATAGGTCGTTGAGTACCATAAATTTGAGTGTAACTTCATTAATTAAACTTTATCACCAAGTTATTCCGACCCTTCTTCTCAGTAGGCTATATGCTTCTTCAAGATATCAGAAATCAACATTCTAAGACAAGTTTTGCTATCATAGTATCGATGTAAGGTATAATAGATTAATTGCAAGCATATTAGAAATTCGGGACTCAATCATCCCCATTTAATATTTCTTCTTTAATCACTCATTAATTATTGAGGGTGGATGCGGAACTTTTATCATTGTACCCCACTCTTATTCAGTAGTGTGGCGGCAGGTTTCAATGTTAATTTTTGGTGGGGGATTGTAAGCTCTTAATTTTTAACATTATAAAAGATTAGCGAACATTTATTTGTCTTCCTTGGATTCGAACTTGAATTGCATGGGTTTGTAGTCAAGGACTTTAACTGATATTCCATGCCACCACTTAATTTCTTCAAAAATATTTGAAAAGTAATCCGTCATGTAATTGATTGAATTGGAATTTCGTGATGCCCGAAATCATCATTTAGCACGCAGTAATAATCAAAAGGTACTTCAACATCGCCGTAGTCTCCAGTAGGTAGTGTACTGTCTTATTAGACATGAGGCTGTGACTCAAATCCCAGACCAGACAATTCTGACAAAACGAAATAACATTTCTTCGGCGTCTTTCTCTCAGCAAATTTCTGATAAAAATTCTGAGAATAAAAAGAATTGCAATGAAAAAGCTTTTTCAAAAGTCTGTCATTCGGAATCGACCTTAAACTGTAGGACCTGCCACTCATGAACAAACTCAATATACATAGGTGTTGTGAGACACTAGGTCGTAACCCTGACTGAAAGTGAGTACAGTATTAATCAGATTATTTTCATTATCGTACAGGATATATCAAAAATAATTTTTTCATTAGTTTTAATGAGAAAAAAATTTTTGAAAATTTTACCCAAACCATTTCAGTCTGAGGTTATGTTCGGAGTGAATGTTTTTAACTGTTGAACACAGATTTTGTCTTTCACTAAAGAAGAAGCTTACAGCTCAACAAAACGCTTAACTCGTGGGACAGGTTACATCAAGGCTTTCGGATTCTAATACGTCTCAGACTGATTTTGCAATTGGTAGTCTAATGCTAATCTTCAAACATGGTAGCTGTGTCTTAAATTTCCATCAGAGACACTTACACTCTGTTTGTTTAGAAATTTTTAGATTATTTACACAGAATAATAGAAAAAATTATATGGAAGGCGTAACAGTGGATATTGAATAAAAGAAAATCATTAACCTTCCTATACCCGCGCCAAAAAGTGAAACACCAATACAGACCAACGTGCGGTCTGTGAGACCGACAATGGAAAATCCTATATCTTAGGTACTATTTAAAAAAAAATTTTTTTATGCAAAAACGAAGCTTATTACGAATAATGAAGCTACCAGTGATATCAACTTACTGGCACTATTTTTTTACAAAAAAAATCGCAATAATAAAAAAATCGGTCTCACAGACCAACGCGCGGGTATAGAAAGGTTAAATAACACTGTACACTAATCTCTATCGCCTAAAAGTGGTCGTAGGTAGTGTATTGGTATATTTGGCATGAGGCCACGGTTCAAACTCCAGGTCAGGTATCTCAGACCAAACGAAATATGAAAAAATATTGCTTCGGCGACTTTCTCTCAGCATATTTTCGGTAAAAACTTAAAACTTTAAAATACTGCCACCAACGTGTAAAATTAACACACATAACATAAGTGGTGGGAGAAGTTAGGTCGTAATCCTGACTTAAGGGTTGTAATAACCGATGTAAGGTATGTGTAAGCCCTAAGCTCTTTCCTTCTAGAATTTACCTTCCGGTATTCCAAAACAATGCACTTAAAATAAATTGTTTCCGTATTTGGCTGATAGCTTGCCAGATATTATATTTGGTCGGTGGGATGAGATCGATAATGGCAAATAACTCGCCTCAACTCCTTAAGGACTGTCTGAAATTGTCAGTTCATCAAAATATTTCTGGAAAAAAATTAATTGAAACGCATGTTTTATGTCATAAGGATAAAACCAGAATAAATTGAGCAGCTGTATTTGCATACGATTGTTTGAATTTCTGTAAATTTTTATTGTACCGCTCTACCATTGAGTGTGTTTATTATCGTCCTAGTCTTTAACTCAAGGAATCTTGTACAATGGAATTTCTTCTGGGACTTCCAATAAATATTGTGTGATACTTTCTTCCCAAAGCGAAAGCTATTCAGTGTTACTACTCAAATAAACATTCATTTACACTTCCTTTCCATCAGAAATTTGTTTTTCTTTTTGAATCGTGCTAAATTCTTAACTAATATTCAAGTTATTTATTTATTAATTTAAACCAATTAAAATAAATTTCTCTTCATAAATAATAGTTTTCAAGGTTTCCAATTATTTAAAAAACATTCTCTCCAAATGTGTAAGGTATTTTTTAGCACTCAAAGGGTAGGGTTTATAAATTTTACATTCGGTATCATATTAAATTACATCGGGGCTGAGGAATAAATAGATTTTGAAGTTAGATATACGGATGGAAAATAAACAAACATAGATTGACTTTACAAAAGAGTTCTTTGAATAAAGGTTTAAAATTAACATTTCCTATTCATTCAACAACACATCTACACATAGTGTTTGATTTTTATTAACTTTTTTCCTTGTTAAGAGTTGTATACAATTATGTAGCAACCTACGTAGCCACTCTATAAATCGTTAAATATACAAAATTATTGTGTATGCATGAATTGGTGAGAGAGCAAACATTTTACACAACCTTGATGTGTGTGTGTATTTTTAAGTGCTTCAAGGCTAACGAACGACATATAAAATAACGACGAATATAATGCCAGCGTAACCAATAATCAGAACCACAACTGCTGTGACTAAAAGCATCATCTCAAGCATCATTGCTGCCAGCTCTATTACCCGCACAAATGAAAACAAAAAAAAGTTTAACAAAGAATGGAAAACTAATGAAAACATTAATTTTGAAATTTAAAAAAAAAAATATAAAAATAATCTTCACATATACATACATACATATACAATTAGAACAAATTCAAATACAGCGTACATGTTTATACGTCTACAGCTTTACGATTTCCCATTAAACGTGAAATGGCAAGATTTTAAAGCGCAGTCAAAAAAAAAAACACATTTCGAAAAAGTAAACAAAAACGTACACAAATAAAATAACTTGGAATGTTTATACTCGTAGAGACTAAAAATAATGTGTAATTATGAGAGTACGGAAATGAAATGAATGGGAGTTTTATTAAGATTTTTAATTGGTATTGAATTTGAAGTGTGGAAAATGTTCACAATACTGAAACTGTTTGCCTATGAATTTCAAATGACATTCGAGATGAATAACAAATGAACGAAATTATTGCTTTTGATAAATTAAATGAATTAAGTTTTGTTTTATCAAAATAATAATTCTGTTCAGTTTGCATTACCTACATACATATGTATATACATAATTAGTCATTATAACCCATTAGTCATGATTACGACCTAGGTTTTCACACCACTTGTGTTGTGTGTGTTAATTTTATACATGAGTAACGGGACTACAGTTTAAAGTCGACTCCGAACGACAGATTTTTGAGAAGCTCTTCATGGCAATTTTATTTATTTATTTCAGAGTTTTTGCCAAAAATCTACTGAGAGGAAGTCGCCCAAGAAAAATTTTTTCATATTTTGTTTTGTTCCAGATGTCTGATATCTGAACCGTGGCCTTACGGTCTAATAAGCTAACACATTACCTACTAGACTACGGCGACTGGTTAAATAATTTAGATTCAATTGGCAGCCTCCTTAAACAGCAAAATTGAATCCCAAGAGATCAGTTTGTAAAACATCGCATCGCTCAACTGTAACACCTGGTGTGGATATTCTAAGCATCCCGATAGTTTTATGTCTGATCTGGGGTTTGAACCGTGGCCTACTAGACTACGACGACCTCAATTTCTGTCATAATATTTGCCATTTATTCACTTTGTTTTGTCACATCACTACGGACGAATATAGCATTCAACAAAACGTTGGTGGAGATTTTGGTCTGGGAAAGCTTTCGGTCCATATTTCTTTGAAAACGACTCTGGTTGATGGTAACTAATTTATTCTGAATTGAATTGAATGATCTGTACACCAGTGATATGTGATTTCGACAGGACGGTGCTACATTGAATATTCCACATGACCGATTTGAGTAATTCTTTAAATTAAGGCGCTCACAATTGGCAAATGTAAGAGGTGTTCGGTTCCATACTAGTCCACACTACGTTTTGATGAAATTGTTTCCATTTCATTGTGAAGTTTTAGTCCTTCCATTATACTTAAACTTGTAGATACTTAACTGTTTTGATACTAAACTCTCTTGATAGTAAGAAATTGACAAATGAGACGCTGAAGATATTCTTACGTACCTTTGTCCTGAAAAATTAATTGCATTGATATTCAAAATCTATTCAGAAAGGTCTACAACTTAAATTTCTTAATTTTCTTTAAATATCTACATGCACGATCTCTTGAGCTGGTATTTTATTATCATGAAACGCATAAAAGAAGTTTTAAAACTTTTCTATATTCTTTGTTGAATTCATGTTTAATTTAACTTATTTTATTATTTTTATGCTACAGAATATGATTACATGTGCTTAACAAAAAAAAAAAACGAGACATACATACGAGTATACACACACAAAACACACATAAATTACAAAATACTTGTGACTTGCAATGGTAAATTATTTTATTATTTCTCTTTGGCTCTTATGTGTACGATGTTTATCCTGCTCATTTTCTATTGTTCCCTTACTTTTTCGCTTTTTTTTTGAGATTTATGTGTTAAATTTTTTCCCTTAAGTCAAAATGAGCTTCACTTACACGTACACGCACAAACAAGTAGCGTTCCCTTCACCGCCGTGTATTGCAACATTTTGTGTACCACTCTGGTGCTTAAAACAGGAATTTTAATACTTCTCTAGCAATAGTAGCGACATACTTAGTATAAATGGTATACATATATACATACATTTCCGGCAGTGTTTTTCACGTGTAAATGTCCCTGTGTGTTTTTTTAATATTTGTGTAGAAAACAGTAGCTGTTCTTTTCCTTGTGCCAAAGTATGTGTAACATAAATAAATGTTTTTGTTACGTTATACTCATGGCTTTAGTTGTGCGTATTTTTGTTTTCATTACATTCGCAAAAAAAATATTAAAAAAACACTTTTTTTCAGAATATGTCGTTGCAAATGCGTTTAAGAAAATAATTAGGGAGGTTCAGCTGTAAACGATGAAGTTTTAAGGCTATAAGCTGCCCTGTACCTGACATAGACTGTATTAATTTTAGCAAACCGCATATAGCAAGACACCGTAGTCTAGTAAGTACTGTGGTGGCTTCTCAGACATGAGCTAACGATTAAAACCTCAACTCAGACATCTCCAGCAAAACGAAAATGAAAAAATATTTCTTCGGCAACTTCGTGTCAGAAGATTTCGGGCATCAATTCTGAGTGTAAATAAAATTGCCCTGAAAAGTTTATCAGAAATCTGTCATTCGGAGTCGATTTTAAACAAATCTGCAGGTTTCAATACCCATGTATAAAATTAATACACACAGCATAAGCAGAGTGAGGAGCTAGGTCGTAATCCTAACTAAAGAGTTGCAATAACCAATTGTGTATGTGTGTATTTTGTAATCGAACTGAAGTTTGTTTCGAGATATGAAATTTATTTCTTATGATGGTCCTTTTGGACAGTAAACAATGTTTTCAGATGGCATCGATAGCCGATCTAATTAAATATTTTTCTACACAATTCCAACATTGTTTCGAATCCATGTTCAATAGTTATAATAAGTGGGCAAAATATTTTAAAATTTGGTATATATTCTGCAGGCAACTTCAATTATCATTGCTTAGTAAACAGCATAGGCTCACTGACAAAATTGTTCACCACTAAACATGGTTTCTGTTAGGCGTTGATCGATGTATGTAACCCTATTACCCTAGAACATACTATCATAAATCAAATTCTTAGGCAAATAGAAAAAAAATGGTGGCTGTCTATCGTCATACTATGAACGTCATACCAATCCGTTGTCTTGTGGTACTATTCATGACAGCTGTATACCATTTTTAAGTTCATTACCACGGAACTCAGAGTCTTGATAGACTCCTGGCTGTCATAAATTATAGTGATAGCTTATGATCTTGATTCATAATTCTCGCCGCAGCTTGAATTGCCCCTCTCTGAAGCCGCTACAGTAGTGGCTTTGTGGATTTAGCAATGCCTTTCGATTCCGAAAATATACTACCGGCTACTGCTACATCTAATTTAGAGCAACCGGTGAAAATCCTTACGGTGTTTTTTACAATGTACATTGCATCATATTACCAAAGCTTCGTATTCGTCCCAATCTTCCCTGAGAGGTCGCATTGTGGTATCAAATACGTAATACCTTCCTCAGTCTCGAGTTTGCTAAGGATCTTCGAAGGATAAAGGAAACTGATACAAAAATAAAGTCGCCGTAGTCTATTAGGTAGTGTGTTGGCTTATTAGACGTGAGGACATGGTCCAAATACCAGGTCAGAAATCTCCCTCTCCTCCTCTCAACAGATTTCTGGCAAAAACTCAGAGAGTAAAGAAGATCTCGAATAAAAAAAATGTAAAGAAATATTTCTTCGGTGACTTTCTCTCAGCAGATTTCTGGCAAAAACTGTGACAGTAAATAAAATTTTCATGAAAATTTCTCAAAAATCTGTCGCTCAAAATCGACTTTAAACTGTAGGTTCCGTAACTCAAGTGTAAAATTAACATACACAACATAAGTGGTATGTGAAGCTAAACGCAAATAAGATATTGAAAGATGTCTTCATTGATGTCTTCAAACCATTATTTTCAAATTCGGCTGGCAGTTTTGCTAAATCAGAACCTATATGCAATAGTAGTAGAGAGTAGAGTAATATCAGATCTAGCACGATTTTAAAAGTTGTTGATTTGTTATCCTGCTGTTTAACTTAAGTGTTAATAACTTCATCGCAAAGAGATTGAGCCTAGTCCTGTTACTTCTTCACAGTCTTCAGTTTCTTTATGCGACGGCGTTGACTACTGCCATTTTGAATAACATCTTTGCACTCCTTTTGCAGCTGCCCAAATGTTGTGTGCCCCGATTGTTGTTCTTTTCACATTTTTTTTACACACACAGTACATGTTTTGCTTTCATTACCGGAACTACTAATGAAAGTTGTTAAAATTTATTTAACTATACTTAAATAACTCTCATACCTACATACATATATGCAATGTTATCTACTACGTGTGTATGTGTGTTTCCTTTTCCTCTTTCATTCAGAGTATGTGGTGTGTGCTTAAGTGTATCAGGAAACTACACACAAGTATGAGTATGCACTCATGTCGCATCCTTACATATGTTGTTCATTTATGCTCTTGTCACTATAAATTTCAAGCAAGTGTTTAGTTAAATATTGTTTTTTATTATTATTTTATATAATTAAAGTTTGTTCAGATTACGAGTGTCAAAACAATGCTGAGTAAAATTATAGCACAAGAGAGATGTTTTCTTTTAATGTACTTATGAGGAAATGGTTTTAATGACAATGAAAAAAATTAAAGGATTGGGCTCAACTATAATACGTGTCAAAACATATCATGCCGCATGAAGTGTTAACTGTTTTAGGCAACTAAACTTATTGTTAAGCTTTTTTTTATTTGATTTCAAGTTTCATCTAATATAGTAATAAATACAAGCAACAAAAAAAAAAAAAAAAGAACCGACGTAGAAGCTTGTGTTAAGTTGTCGAAAAATAATAGTAGTAAACAACATCGCGCTTTTTATTGGCTTTGATGTAAACTGGTTTTGAAAAAACAAGACTATTTTGAGAGAAATGATTTGCATCGAACCAAAGCATCACATATCTGATTCTTAATTTTATTATATTCTGGTTATCATTATATTCCAGCTATCTTAAAACTTACATTACTGTAGAACTTGTTTGATCAGTTTGTTAAGCAATTTGAAATGAATTTTTATTATAACAAATAACAGTAAGAAGGTTTAAGTTCCTAGCTATATGATGGCAGCATAAAAACTTCCCTGACAAATGCAGCCAAACTTTTATAGATCAAATATCATGTATCAAGATGTGTCTCTTGTCGCTCTGATCGCCCTCTTTATTGCTTTATGCAAAATGTGATTTTGTGTACGATAAAGAGCATTTCATTTCATTATTTTTTTATTTATTTTACTTCACCACTATAACCATCTTTGTCCTCAAACCGTTCTTTAAAGGCCTGTTATGGAAAGCCCCTGAACTAAGTCTAGAATCTTTTTTCTGTGGGATTATTGAATTTTTATCATTTGTTTTATTTATTCCAGACCGTAATTATGGTCTAGTAATTATGTTTGCTTTACTTTACTTCTTCTTAACTTGTTAAAGTACTCGTAGAAGCTGATGTTTATTGCTTTTGCTATTTTCTGGCAGTGTTGCCTCATGACGAGCAAAATTTTATCCAATTTTTCATTATCCGGCCGACAACGCCAAATTTCATTTATCGAAATCTTGAGATTTTCATTCACATTTTTCATATATTTTGAAATCAACTTCAAATTGAAGAACAATTTTCATCTGGAGAGTTATTTTTAGATTTCAGCTTAGATGCATTAAATACTCGTGTTGGTGCATTTTATTGTATTACAGGTACAAATACAACCACATTGTATTCAAAAATACGTATATTTAAGTGTACTTTTAATTCCTTAACGAGGGAATTTAGTGCATTTCCTTGCTAAGCCATTAGAAATATCTCTCTCATCTCTGAAAATTTAATATTTTAAATGTATGAAAACTTAACATTCTACTTCTGGAAATTTATAAGAACCAAGCAGATGCTAAATTTGCAGGCACATTTTCGATCGTTACTTAGAACGTTAACAATAAAACATTTTATATTTTTAATGGGAAGTTCATAATATGCCAGTCAGTGGTGGCTTGATAATTTGGCACAGACAATCTTAGGCCATATATGGTCTGTGATAATGCAGATATCATTGACACTAGTCCTTCTACCATTTGAAAATTCAGATAGAACGTAATGTCCATTATTTGCAGATTATATAGATCGTTTGCATACTAGACACGAAGGTGCTTTCTCTTTATTCAACGTTGGGCGTAATTGATTGACATTTTTATTCTCTTCCTCGTGTTTACAGCCACTACAGAAATGGTCTGCCATGTGTTCAAGAATTTGAACATCTCACATAAGTGCCCATAATGCAATATTTAACAATGACTCTACCATTCTAAAGGAGCCCTGTTCTTGTTTGAGCAGTCTTTCCATGTGTCCTCTATCCAGCCTTGTCTAGTTTCACTGTGCTGTTCTGCACACACACTATGTTGACAGAAACGATAACAGCATTGGCTATTATAATATAGAAGGTCCTCAAAGTTTTCACAATCCTCAGTGAGTACGAGTTACTGAAATACCATATTATATGAATATCGTACAACTCCGCTTTTTTATTGAGAGTTTTTTGGTAGCCACCCACTACGTTGATAGAATCGAAAACATCCCTGTCTATCATAAGATAACTGTCTTAGAAACTTTTTCTAATGCCTAGAAGTCACTGAGCACAAGTTGCCTAAAAATACCATCACGTCCCAGCAATCATATTATATGAATATCGTATCACTCCACACAAATCTTCTAGGAGTTTATTACGATAGAATCTAGTGTCTTAACAGCCACATGCATATCAGAGTATATTCTGCTATCCTTTCGCTAGATATTTTCTTCGTTAATATTCCTTATGACCTATAAGACCGCTACTCATATGGAGTCAACTGTGCTTACCGACTCCGAAAAAATTCTACCACCGTAATGTTTTGAACTTCCTTGAGAAGTCATAGTGAGGTGTGGTATTAACCCCATATATATGGGCAATTTCGTGTCAAGTGACCCAATTTTAAAAATCGATGTCTTCCGATTTGGATGAAATTGGCACCAAAGTTATTACTATTGGATAGTTGGCCAGACACAAATTTTCAGCTCTATCAGTTCAGAACTACCGGAGTTAGAGGGGGTCAAAGTTTTCACCTATTGGCCCCAGCAAAAATTTTCCAAAGGATATTAGATAGCCATTTCTTCAATCTTTCCAAATATAATTTTTTTAATTTTAAAATTGTTTTTTTTTAATTTAATTTTTTTTAATTTTTTTTCAATTTGGGCCTTTTTTTTTTGCTTAAAAGAAAGCTTATTAAATTTCCTTTAAAGCCTTCATAATCGCTTAATGGGATGCGAGTGGGATATCTATTAAAAAAAAAAAAAATTTTAACTCAAGAAAAAGATTTTTCAATATTTGGCACATGTACCATTTTCATTTTCCCCCATTTTTTTCGAAATGGATTTTTTTTTTATTTTTCCTCAAAAGAAAACTTAGACCGTTTCCTTTAAGGTCTTTGTGGGCACTTAGTAGCAAGAGGCATATCTATAAAAAAAAATATTTTAACTCAAAACCAAAGTTTTTAAATTTTACCATATGCACTATATTTTTTTTTAATGGATGTTTTTTTTGCTCAAAGAAAGCTTAATTATTTTCCTTTAAGAGCTTTGTGGTCGCTTAATGGGATGTGATAGGAAAAACATCATCCTCTTCTGCATTTGGACTTTCTGGCCATCGATTCGAACAGACACCCAGTCTTTCATTCCTGGCATCATTCGACTCATATCATCTCGCTGATAAAATTGAGCTACTAGAGCTTCAGTATCGCACGCTAGAGTTTTTCCACTCGCATCCCATTAAGAAGTAAGCTTTCTTTGCCATCCAAATCGGAAGACATCGATTTTAAAAATTGGGTCACTTGACACGAAATTGCCCATATATTAAAATAAGAAATATTAAGTTAAGTTACATGTGATATATACACGGATCCTGACAATAGTTATTTTTATTAAATAAAATTCCATAGTTATAAAAATGTTTCAACAATTTAAAGTTTTGCCACAATTTAAATATTTTTCTAAAACCCTTTTTTGCCTTTTTTGCTGGCCACATTTTAGTCATATTTCAGCCAGATTCATTGAAAAATAAAATTTTCAAATACAATGTTAATATTTCTGCTTTAAACAAAATGCATTTTATTCAGAAAATTTAACATTAACCCCTATTTATGGTTGAATAAAATAAATGTTATTTTTATTTCTATTTTTCTTTTTCTATTTTACACAATGCCATACCACAACCCCAAATAGTAAAATGCTTCGAAGTTTTTTTTTAAAATAAAAAAAAAAAATAATATTTTACGTTTAGAAAATATTTTTCTTGCCTACAATTTGAGGTTGTAAAATGAAAGGTGCATTAAACATTTAGGCAAGTGATAGAAACATTTTTGATCGAAATAAATCGATAATTATAAGGTGCGTTTAAAATTTAAAAAATGTTTTCACTGCCTTATGTGTATTACAATTGTTTCCTTTTTTATTTTCATCGAAAAATAATCTTCAGCTGAATAGATACGTGAACAGATAAAATTCTCGAATTTCCATCTACTCGTATATAGGATCGCCACTTGATGTAGGCTGTGGGCGTTATCAGTTCTTCTTTTTTTGATTACAATATTGGCTTAATCATCAATATTTATTTTGACCTTAATTGAATGATTTGAATACCAGTTCATGCAACAGAGGATATTATACCAGAGCGAACTATTCACCAAGATCATGCGATTTGACTCCGCATATCTGTTGCTAGTTTCCTCTTGTTCTGATCCTGCTCATTGCCGTAAAATCATACTTGGCTTTGGATTCAGCATAGGGTGCCCTTTATCCCCTCTACCTCATTAAGCTTTTTTAAGCAGGTCCAAGTTCTCTCAAGTTTACATTATATGAAGGGGACGATCAGTTGGTGGTCATATGGTCAGAGAGTATTACTTTTTCCCGTCCATTGAACTCCATATCCGAGTTGAATTGAAACATTCTTCGATGGCGTAAACTTTCGATTGAAAGATACCCAGGAGTTTTCCTTATAGATTCCGAATGTTTTACTTTAAAATCGATCATCTTTGGTCCTGTCCGACTATCTATCCACGACCTATCCGACCACCGAAAAATTCTTGTCTTGAATTAGTATGTGGCCTGCATTTTGCTCCATTTACACTTACTACTCAGTATCCTTTTTCGCTTTCCTCTCCCACCACTACTCTAAACGCCGAGAACTATAGGTTGATGATTACTAACTTATTTCGGCCTGAATTGCATGATATGGATACCAACGTAAGGTGGTTTTAACAGGACGGAGGTATGTGCCACACAGCCTACACAACATTGGATATTCTGAAGGCATGGTCGTTTCCTGTGGAGGTGATGACCACGAAATCATGCGATTGGGAATCATATGCCAAGATCCTCAAAACTAACACATGCTATCGGTTAAATGCGGCCTAATTTCTACGGCGGAGTGATATAAAATGAGATATTTCAGATGCGCTCCACCCAGTGAAGGTGTGAAGGATATTTCAACAATTTTATATTCCACATATAATGTAATCAATAGAACACATAACTTCTGATTGGTTTAATTTATTTAAATTTAAAGATAGAGAACGCTTAATGAAAGACCCATTATAAATATGTATGTATGTAAGTGTTTTGTACAAGTGTAAAGGTCTCCACTCATCGTTGTCTAATAGTGCTATTGTTTTACCGTGAGATTACTTTTCAAACCACAGGTCAAACATCTCCACCCAAGAACGAAATATGAAGAAAATATTTTATCGGCGACTGTCTCTCATTGTCTGAGAGTAAGTAAAATTAGCATGAAAAGTTTCGCAAAAATCTATTGTTCGGAGTCGACATTAAACTTTAGGTCCCGCCAGTTATGGGTAAAAATAACACACACATCATAGGTGGTGTGAGAAGTTAGGTCATAATCCTGACTGAAGGGTTGTAATGACCAATTATGTATGTATGTGCGTAAAGGGATACAACGCTCCATTCACTTTCGTCTGCTGTTGCTTCCAACAACTAGTTTACGTTTTGCGTCTTCTAAGTACAATTTGATCACGACAAGTGGGCTGTCCTCTCACTCACTGGGTAACAGTAACACTTCATTTACTTTCGGCTGCTGTTGCTTCCTACAGCTGGTTTAAGTTTTTTCGTCTTCTTCCAGCTTGAACATGATAAAGAGGCTTACTTCACCCTGGGTAACACAATGTGACAGCACTGAGTGAACTTGTTTGTAAACGGCAAGCTACCCGCTAATCTAACGTAACATAAGTTCAGCTTGTCCACTTGGTATTACTTTGGTGGATTTATCTGCAGCTGCCTTGATCAGCACTGGCGTGATCGATATTGCTTCTACTGCCTGTTCTTCTGGTAGAATTACTCTTATCGGTTGACTTTCTGTAAAATTTTCCATCTTAATTTGGAAATCATAAAAAAACGTTATGTAATGCAGACATATTATTCAGTTTGTATGAAAATTTTATTTATAATGGGAATCTTTACAACGAAATTAACCGACTCTTTTGAAAAACTAACTTTTAAGTTTTTAAATTTTTTGTTAAAAATCTTTCTCTACCTCTACAATGGTACACATAAACAAAAAAGAAATCCCTGCTGCTGTAAGGGGTTTGCTACCTTAAAAAACAATTAAATTAATATGCCACACAAAGTCTTGCAAATACTTTAACAACTGCAATCAGTGTACGAAATACGAAACGAAATCGAAAATAAATTTCCAAAAAAAATACTAGAAATTCTAATGGTAATATAAGATTGTTAGAGTATATACATATGTATGTATGTATGTATGTATGTATATAAAATAGAGGGGGTATGTATATAAAAAACTAGAAAATATTTATTTTGCACAAAATAAATAAATGCTACAAAACTTGACCCAATTTAGAAAACTCACAGAATTACATGGGAAAATAACATTAAAAAACCTCACTAACAACTAGAAATTTAGGGTATAGAAAACCAAAAAAAAAAATAAAAAAATAAAAAGAGACCAAGAAACAACAAGAAAAACTGTAATGTTTTACAAATAAGAAGAAGAAGAAAAAAATATATAAATTGGAAGAGAAATCTTATAAGAGAGAGAAAGAAAAAAGAAACGAAGAAACAAAAAAATATATTGCAACACTTTTAGCACAACCACCCCAAAGTACTCATACACACTTGTGCTCCATTGCTTTATCGTATAAATTTTTGTTCTTACAACCACCAGTAGCAGCAACAACAATATTCTGAGTTGCAAAAGTTTGCAATTTTTTTTTAAAGTAACACGAATTTCAAGTTTCAATTTTTGTTGGCATTAAAGATGAAACGTGAAACGCAAAGTAAGGGAAGCGGGTTTTGGATGGTACTTGCAACCAAGACCAAGTAATAAAAAAATAAAATAAACAGGCTGAAAGCCAAGTTAAAACCATAACATTGTTAGACTTTTATGTGTAATTATGTATGTGCCTAATAAATTTATAGGGCCAATGACTAACTATGCCAACATTTTTTGCTATTTTTTTTACTTTTCTTAGTTTTTTGGGTAAACATTAGTTTTAGTTACAGTTTTGAGCATTAAATTTGTATCGTAAGTTGGAAACTACTTCGTTTCATTTATATGTATATTTGTTGTTTTTGTCTTGGTAATAAAATAACACCACCATTTTACATAGGCCAAATGCTAGGATAGTGTTAGACAAAAGTATTCCTCCAAAGCATATACATATGTATGTAAGGCTCTGTTTGTAAATAAATTTAAACAACAATATGAATGAATTTAAATGTATTTTAAAATGAGCCGACAATTTCCGAATAAGAAAAATAAAAGTTTTCACAACTATTACAAACCCCGTATACAAACCCTAGTTCTGAAGATATTTATTTGTATCCGGGGTTTTCGTAGCTGCCGTAGTCTAATAGGTAGTGCGTTCTCTTATTAGACATAAGGCATTTCGTTCAACCCACAGACCAGACATCTCCAACTAAACGAAATCTGAAGAAATATCCTCGCAGCAGATATCTGGCAAAAACTCTGAAAGTAAATAAAACTTTCATGAAAAAGTTTCTCAAAAATCTGTAATTTGGAATCGAATTTAAATTGTAGGTCCCGCCACTGATGTATAAAATTAACACACACAACATAAGTCGATGGAGAAACTAGGTCGTAATCCTGATTGAAGGGTTTTAATGACTATACATGTAGTCTTGGCTTCTGCCAATGCATCCATTACGAGTAATTGTTTGGTGCGCCTTGTGGAACGAAATATGGGTATCGCACCATGATAACCGCTTTTTCTGTACCCGCTCTTCATGTTATTGATGTGAACGATGTTTGTTTTCAACAGGATGGTGCAACTTGCCACACATCTTATGCCACAATCGATTTATTGCGTCAAACGTTTGATGGCAGTTTAATTATCCGGAATTGTGATGTCAATTGTCCCCCAAGAAGCTATGAGTTGAAACCGTAGGCCAATTTTCTGTGGGGCGCCATCAAAGAAAAGTGTTATGCCGACAAACCAGAGGCAGTTGAGCATTTGAAGGCCAACAATATTGTTGCCATTGCCGAGATAGGACCCCATACACTCGAAATAAAGCAGGGAAATTGGTCCGATTGAATGAGGTACTCTGAAGCCAGCTGCGGCACCAATATGAATGAAATAATATTCCATTTCTAACAGGAACAATTGTAATTCACAACAAAAAAATTAATTTGGCAAAAGTTTGTTTTATTGCATTCTTAAATTTAAACGTTTAAATAGCCTACCCTCTAAAAGGACAAAACTAAACCCATGATTTCGATGAAAATTTTATTTCATGAGTATAATGCTTGGACAATAGAGGAATATAATGTCAATTAAGTGATCTTGGCAATAAGTTCACTAATATTGGTTTTCAAATGCTGCAACTGTAGGGGATTAACTCTTAAGTACGATTTTTGACATAACCGGTCAAAAATGGTGGCTAAAGGACGACACCAAAACGTGACATTCTATTTTTGAACACTTCTTACGGAATAAAGCACACATTGCTCATATTATGTGGTTCCTGTCATCGTCTTGTTTAAATCACATACCACCAGTTAATAATTTTCAGTTGGAGGCCAGAATAACTCATGATATGGACATACGTATCCAGACTTATGCCAATAAAATTATGGGTGCCAGTTTCACAGTATTGTTAAACTTACTTGTTAGTAACAAAATTTGTCTGGGCCTTAAACACTTGTTTTGTTTAGGAATATTAATCTGAATTTTACTCAAAATTATTTGTACAAACTCATGTCATTACCAATATTTACTTAGACACGATTAATACATAATAATTATTTATTATGTGCATGCTAACTGAAAACTTTTAACGCCAACTATAAATTCACTTGCCATTATAATAAATTTCAAAAATATAATGAGAGTATGTTTTTGGATGCGGCAGTTAAGTAAATGCTTAACATGTAAGCCATCGAATAGGCCGGCATGCAAGTGAATTTTGCCAACATTAAAGAGCATTTATATGTTCCATGTTACAAAATTTCATTTCGTTTTATGTTCAAGAGTAAGTTTTATATAATTTATATAATTTACCGTATATTCTATATATGTATGTTTCTGATAATGGTAGTCCAATAGACATAATTAATGTTGTTTTAAATTTTGTATTAAACTGTTAGAAAATGAATACTGCCTGCAATTTGATTTTCAATGTCTATTCTTTTTGTATGTGTAATTTAATAGTGGCCAAAAGTTTGCTATCCTTCTTTGCTATGATCTTGGATAGTCTGATGGATAATCTGATTACAACATCATATGAGGCGAGGCTTCAGACGGCGCTCAGATTGTCAAAGAGTATTATTATGTCCCGTCATTTGAACTTCTAATCCGAGCTGAATTGAGACATCTTTCGATTGCGTAAACTTTCGCTTAGTTCTCCTACAGATTACGAATGTTTAATTTTGGAACTGAATATCCGTGTTCCATTATCTGTCTTCGATTTATCCGTATACTGCAGAAAAATTCTTCTCCTGAATGTCTATGTGGCCTCCAACTTTCTATATTTACACTTACTACTCAGTCTCTGTTCTCGCTCTCCTTTCCCACCACTAATGTAAACGGCGAGCACTGAGGGCGATGATTACTAGGTAATTTCGATCTGAATTGGATGATATGAATATCAATCTCATGTAGTTTCAACAGGACGACGCTATGTGTCACACAGCTCACACCACATTGGATGTTCTGATGGCATTTTCATTTCACGTGGAGGTGATGTAAACTGGCCAAGAAATCGCGCATTTTAAAATTGTTAGAATTTTTCTAGTGAGGTTTTCTTAAGTCGCACGTGCACGCTAATAACCCTCAAATTCTAGCAGTCCTCAAAGCCAACATAACCTACGCCATCGGTGAAATTCAGGCTGAGTTTATGCGCTAGAATATTGGAAAATTTAACATTTGTACCCAGAGAGGCCATTGGGGAAATCTATAGATAGGAAGCGATTAAAGAAGTGAGTTCGTAATTATTGAAAACATCACAACATATTTGTTGAACATTTTGCATTGAATGTTGTTAACATGTACGAGTATACATGCATAATTGTTCGTTACAGCCCTTCAGTCAGGATTTTTTTGAGAAACTTTTCATGGCAATTTTTATTTACTCCCATATTTATTCATATGTATATATTTATTTACTCCCGAATTTCCTTTTGATCGATATATATATGATCTCACGATTAATAAGCCAACACACTACTTACTAAACTACGACAACTTCTGTTATTAACATTTCGAAAAATTCTTGCTGATTACTATCAACGCTTTACAAATTTACACTCATACATAACAATTTAAGTCATAGTCGAACATTTTTAAATAAAAAATAATTTTTAAATAATTAAGATTTTAATTTTGTGCCTCATTACCCCCTATACGTATGTGACTAACCTTTCACCTTTTGTGTTGCCATGACTTTTTGCTATTGCATCTTAACATATCCTGCTTGCAACTATGTCAGTTTAAATCTGATTAGTGTGCCACTCTTAAATTATTTTATTGAAGTAGTATTTTCACTTTGTTGTTATAATTTGTACAACACTTTCTACGTTAATAATGTGGAATAAAAAGGAAGTTATCCCAACAATTACATTCAAAACATTTGATTCCAAATGCTAGTGAATCTTAACTGTTTTGTTAGACTGTCAGAGCAACATGATTGAAGGAAACATTAAAGGCCTATGTTATGTAGGTTGAGGTTAATATAATAAATATTAAGGTCGCAGCATTACATTACCTCTTCACAAATATTTAAGTACACCTGTCTCTCGTTTTGCACGATAGATACGTTCCTGAGAAAATCGTGTAAAACGAATTCAAAAAAATTTTTATGGAAAATCGTGTAGATCGAAAAAATGACAAAAACTGTTATATATAGTATTTTTTAATATAATTTTATTTGTTTTAATGTGAATAACGTAACAGAGCAAACAAAAGAAAACAATTTCATTTTATTTAACAACCAAAATAGTTATAAAATTAATAAAACTTATAAATTAAATGCAATACAAATAAGAGAAAACACAAAAATATACATATCAAAAAGTTATTAGCAAAAAATCAATACATAAACTGTTAAGCAAAAAAAAATAAGTTATATTCAACCAATTTCAGTATATGTACCTACATATATTTATTCGTCATCACTTTCTTCGACAACTAATCGTATTTCTTCGGTTGGTGACGAATCATCGCTCGATACCTCAATGTTTTCTGGTTCGATGTGGGGATTTTGAGATATATTTAGTTATAAGTATTTGTGAGGAGTTTTTGTTTAACTCTTTATATACCTCCCGATATTGGGCCAAGCCTTGAGAAATGTATTTTTGAAACTTAAGAGCTCTTTCAACATTTGGATCATATTGTAGAAAATGATTTCCTAATTTCCGGTCTAATTCAAGACCTTCAGAAATATTTTGGGATGCCATTTCAACGACTTGTGAATCATCTTTATCAAACTCATTATTTTCCTCTTCAGTTTCATTAACTATACCAACTAGTTCATCTATACCTAATTCTTTGTCAACTATTAGTTCAAAAATATTTCACTCAGCAAAGTCAACAAAACCTTCACCTTCAATTGTTCGGGCTAAATCAATTATTTGTGTTCGTTCATGATCTACAAGATCACCAGAATTATTATTATCACATATTCCTATCCATAATTTTTTCCAGCATCCCTTAAGCTTTGTTTTTTTTATTTCGGTGTATGATAATCCTACATGTTTTAAACAATCTAATATTGTAAATTTTTTCCATGCTTCCATTACTTCAACACATGTATTATTATCAATTTGGTTTAAAATATATGCATTTGCAAGTTTAATATAAAGCGTCTTAAATGTTGAAATAATTCCCTGGTCTAAGGGCTGTAGTAGAGAAGTTGTGTTTTTCGGTAGAAATATTACTTGGACATTCTCAAATTCTAAATCCTGAGGATAACCTGGTGCATTATCAGTTACAAGGAGTACTTTAAAGGGCAATCCTTTTTCATTTACTATAAATTGTGCCAAAAGCTCGTTTTCATTTAAATAAAAAATCGTTCAAAACGAGGTATTTTTCATCCCTCGATTTACACGAGAAATAAAAAAATCGTGTTAAATCGAAATCGTGAAAAACAAGTATCGTGCAAAACGAGGGATAGGTGTACACTTAGAATGATTGTGGATTGCATTGTTTTGTGTTGAGCTAATCGATAGCATGCCACGTATATCGCAAAAACAAATGTTATGACCTCACTTTTCCTGGAGCAAATTTCAATCGTTCATATTTATTTATTTATTTATTACAATACAATTATAAATTATATTTAATTATATACGAGCTGAGTAACTTCGACCATGTGGTCGGTGTAGAGTCACAGACTAGAGTCTCTGGTGGGGATCGAACCCACGACCCTCACGCTAATAGTCTAGCACACTACCCACTAGTCTACCAGGGCACTCATCTCGTTCATAGTATTGACGCAAAGACAGAGTTTCATTCGAGTGAAACATTAAAACTTGTGGAGTAGAGATACCCACTCAAACACTCAGGAGTGCGTGTAGGCAAAGACAGCAACCTCTTTCCTTCTGGAACCCCCAGCGTTAGTAAACATGCGTAATGCCTAACATACGGCGTTTGGGTATGCATAATCTTTTTTAAATTTTCATCGATCCACGATTCATAGTTTGCTAGAGAACACCCTTTTTGGTAGACCATCCCTTCAATCGTATGCATGTGTACAATTTTACTGGAAATATATGCACATTTCATATATAAATGTGCCAGTAAAGTTATTCATTTATAATGCTGGTTGGATTTTATGCATAAAGGAACCCTCATGTTAAATTCATGTTTAAATTCAAATGCGCATATATATCCAAATTCATACATATATCAGTTAATATGTGAGTGAGTGTTATACAATGTGACAGAAATTTTAGTTCAAGCATAATACGTTAAAACTATTCCTATATCCTTATTCCAAGTTTCATCAATATTAGGAGTATAACTAAAATATGCGTGATGTTTCAAGGTGATAACATTCTTACGTTGATTTTTCCGTGGGTAGTAGATGTGCCATTTTAAAATAAAATACATTTTTTTTTCCTTTTTTGTTATTTGTTTATTCAGATGAATGGTTTATTAATTCAATTTTACAAATACACTTGATTGATAACTATGCGCTATTAATTTTACCAATCGATTCTTTTGCAACAAATATCGAACTTCACAGCATGTACACTTGGCGTATATATGTATATCACAATTCACTTGCAACAGTATCTATCGTTTTGAAGTAAAACATTTATTTTCAGGCATCGCAATTTCATATCAAAGAGTAGTAGTAGTAGCACTATCACGTGAGAAATATAATTCCTATAAAACTGAAACCATCATAAGAGGTTGTAAAGGCTGTTTCAGTAAGGATGCATTTTTTTAATTTTTTTGTCTCGCCACTCATGTATAAAATTAACGCACACAACATAAGTGGTGTGAGAAGCTGGGACGTAATCTGAATGCAGGTTTGTAATGATCAATTATGTATATGTATGTATGTAACAGGTACTAAAAAGTGGACTTTAAGGATGACATCGTATAGAGGATCTGTTAAAAAATTATTTTTCAATGTTTGCCAATTTCTATTCCGAGTTCCGAGTGATACTCAATCATTTCAAAAATTCTTGTTGTGCTTGAGAATGTCTTCGTAACTCAATGAAATTGATGGAATAATGACATCGTTCTGGATATTATAGCAATTAACCGAATCTAGATTAGATATCCTGCCGTACATACTTTACAACGTTGAAAATAAAATTTAAATTTCGTTTCATAAATTTCCAATCTCCCATATCTTCATTGCAATACCTGCATTTTATATCGAAATACGATACATACATACATTTACATATATTTTTATTACATAGGAATGTGTACACATATGTAGGTATATGATTTTATATGTAGTTATACTCTATTATACACTCTTGGTATTGTATGTATGTGATTATATGGTATATAAGCACATTAGTTTGCACAATACGGGTACGTGTTCTATTTTGTCGTATTGCTACTCAAACGTACGTGTGCTGTATAATGTCATTAACGTTACTTTAAAGTCATTTGCTTTAAACTCTATACTCGGCAAACTATTATGCTAAAACAATTGTACACATATTTACTCTTAAGTAAACTGCAATAGGGTAATACATAAGTGAGTTTTTTTCGTCATTTTTCATATATTCTGCGTTTTTAAGCAAACCCTTACTAGAGTAACTGTATGGCTCTATCTTATTACTGCTAAATACTTAAGTGTATATATTTGAGCACGAAATTTGTGCATATAGTTAACGAAAATGTCTTATTACTTTAATACTCTACGTGACATATACTCGTTCACTACCAACCTTTCTCTCTATATCTTCTTACTTACACAGTTAAATATACGGAATGTTTTATGTAGACCGGTATTTAGGTATGAATGAGTATGTGTATGGTTGTTGTCTTATTACATTTATTATTATTATATCATGCAAACATTGCAGTAGTTTAAAATATTAATTAAATAGTTTTTCCCCTTCTACCTCTGTGTGTGTGTGTTGTATTGTCGAATAACTTAACTGTATGGAAATTAATTATAAATGCCATGTATTTAGTAGAAGAATTTGTCAGCATGTTATGTAAATTTTATTATGGACATTAAGTGCGTATGATTAATTCCGTTTCGATTTTATTAAATATTCATTATACATACCGTTGCACCCAATGGTTTACATGAACATTGTTTTGGTTTAATAGCTTATGTAATTTCGAAGCTAGTTTCCTAATACTTCAGGAGTCAATAAACCATTTGATTTTTGTTGTTTATAATTGTTTTTTGTTATTTTTTCTTAACAATGTTTGATGCTACAAACTTAAGACAATGGTATTGGTAATATATTTATAAAGGGTGGGCCATTTAAAAGTTTAAATTTAAAAGTGAAATAAAACAAAAACGGTTTGAAATTTTGGAAAAAAAATTTTTTTTGTTGTGAACTGGAAATGAAACATTCTTTATTTATGGCTGCCACAGTTGGGGTCACAGTACCTCGTTGATTCGAACCGACTTTTGTGCTCTTTTTCGAGTGTATGGTGTCATATGGCCTTCAAATGGTTTGCAGACATAATACTTTTCTTTAACGGCGCCCCAAAGAAAATAGTCTAACGGTGTCAAATTGCAGCTTTTTGCCGGCCAACTGACATTGCCATTTCGGCTAATTAAATGGCCATCACACGTTTGACGTAATAAATCGATTGTGGCATGAGATGTGTGGCAAGTTGCACCATCCTGTTGAGACCAAATATCGTTCACATCAATACCATGAAGAGCGGGTATAAAAAATCGGTTGTCATGGTGTGGTAATGGTTACCCCATCTTCATTTTTGTAGAAATATGGGCCAATGATGCCTCCGCTATACACCAAAACAGTCAATTGTGAGTTTTCAGATCCCAAAATACGGCCATTTTGCATATTAACGAACCCACTAAGATGAAAATGGGCTTCATCCGAAAAGATGGTTTCTTGTGGCAAAATCGTGCAGTTTTCCTCTCGAATTTTTACATTCTCAATGATAATTTCATCTTCTTGTTAAGCACTTACCTTAAGAGTCTTTAATATTTATGATATTTATATATTTATGTATGAATATTATAAAACATTTATAATACGATTGTTTTTTCGGAGCCGTTGGAGTGCTTTCCGTTTTTACCAATTCCCTTAAAAAGGCAATAATATGTTCAAGAATTGATTTACAATTTAAAAAGGCTTAACAGATTAAATTATTGAAAATAAATTTAATTTAATTTATAATAGGTAACTTTATAATTAAACTGAATTTTAATTTCACAAGTTTACCTTCTTATTCTGCCAGACTACCATTAAGCAAACTTCCGACACTTAAAAGACTATGTTAAATATCTCGTTCTTATTAAATGTAATTACTGGTGATATTGGCTCCAGTTTTTTAATCCATGATATCACGTTTAATGTTCCTCAACGTCCGTCACGTCATTTTTCCCCATTATCAATACAATTTTTTAGATCCAACTACGCTGGTGCTGATCCAATAAGGAGAATGTGTAACGAATTTAATAAATTGTATATGTTAATTGATTTTTCTTTATCAAATAATGTTATAAAAATTAATGTAATTAAGTATTTAAATTCATAGTTTTTTATAATTAATATTTTGTAATATCTCCTAATTGCCTGCAAGGAATATTTCCATAGGCAAATAAAATAAAATAAAATAAAAAAAATTTACAAAATATTTCTTTTTCTCCTTCCAGGTAAGTGATGCATTTTGTATTGTGTAAGTATAATTCAACGGAAGTGAATATTACATTGGAATCGTTTTATTAAAATGTATAAACATTTCTTTATAAATAATTTTAACATATTATCCTTTGGACATGAAACTTACAAAAAAATATAACAAATTTAAGAAACACCAATAGCAATTATAAGCAGTCGCCGTAGAGTAGTAGGTAGTATGTTGGCTTATTAAGGCCACGGTTCAAATCCCAGGTCAGATATCAAAACGAAATATGAAAAAATATTTCATCGGCGACTACGTCTCGGTAGATTTTTGTCAAAAACTCTGGTAGTAAATAAAATTGCCATGAAAATCTGTCGTTCGGAGTTGACTTTAAACTGTAGGTCTCACCACTTACGAATAAAATTAACACACAAACATAAGTAGTGTGAGAGTCTATGTCGAAGTCCTGACAGAAGGGTTGTAATGACCAATTATTTATGTATGTATATGCGGTATCAGCAATAAGTAACTGCCCGAATTACATGACGTCAGCCGTTGTGATGCACCAAGTGACTGCCGTATATACACGGCACCCTCGCTGAAAGTGTTAAATACCTCAGCATAGTCAATCGTTTTTCGCCTGAATGCCCGCTGTGGTTATTAACGCGATTATAAAAGTAATCAGGACTGTTGCTATGTTGTTTGAAGTCGTATTGTTCATTCTGAAAACCTATGATTGGTAATCTTGAAGGTCTCATATAGATTACACAACAACGCATCTAACTAATCATAAGACGCGAATAAAATACTTAATTTGGAATAGAGACAAATACAGAATATTCTAAATTACAGAACTAATCGCCATCATTCACCTGTTAATGTCTACATTACATTAATGGATTCGCTTGCAGCCAAATGTTATTACTTCATGGCTTCAAACAATTCTTGCCTACGATGACTTTGGTTGACTTTGCATTAACATTATTTTTGTAGTAAAAGAAAATTCCTCTATAATGTCATATCCCACCAATATTAATTGCTGTTAGTCTAGGCAATATTCAACTTGTCATGAACAAATACTCACTAACAGAATTTCGTACTGTAAGCCCTGAAGCTTATTGTTGTCTTACAAGAGTACTAAAAGTAATCTGCAAAAAAAAAAAAAACGGAGAGAAAAATACCAACTTATTAAGGTAGACAATTTTCACCTGAGGTTAAATTACAATAAAAAAGAAAAGGAGAGAGAACAAGCATCTACAAATGTTCAATTCTTTTAACAATTTTCTAAAGGAATAGAAAAATGAACGCAATTTGTCTGTACATTACCCTGAAGCAGATTTAAATTTTTTTAAAAAAAGCTTGTTTAATGCCACAGCTATTTTATTTTGAATCGCTAAAAACCGTTTGTAGTGACACTTTTTTGTTTGCCACGTATTTGGCTTGAGGTTAGAAAAAATCATATTTTTCCCATTAGTTTACCGGCGTTAAAAAAGATTTACGGTTTTTTTTCTTGTTTATTTTGTTTATTTTTTTAATCCATACATACAGTTTTTACAAGGTCTAGAGAATCATATGAATCATTCCATGCTAAGATAACAAAAATCTCATTCAAGGGAAATGAATGCGTATGTACATGTTTTCATTTCATTTCAGTTTTTCCTTAACAAATTACAAAATCATTTTTGACATCGCTGCACCATTTCATATAAATTTTAATAAAAAAAATTTATAAGAATATACTTATAAGACTTTAGGAAATAATGTATAACAGGTATAGATTAAATAAATTAGCAAAGCATAGCTTATACGGGTCTTTAAAGATTTCGTTACAACACCTATAGTACCTACTCTGAGCTGATATCCTTCAATTAACTGGGTGGTTTTCTGTAGCTATGGATTCTGTCTAAACTACCTTTGGCTAGATACGTTCTGTAAGTAAATTCTATGTGCCGAAGGAACCTTCGAGTCGTGTTTTCAAATACCGGACAAAGTGGGAAAATATCTTCAGCGGTCTTTTCTTTTTCATTATACAGCGTATGAGTCGTAGTAACTGCTTTGTGATCGCTACTAGTCGCCCTAGTATAGTAGGTAGTGTGTTGGCTTATTAGACGTGAGGCCACGGTTCAAACTCGAGGTCAGACATCTCAAGCAAAGCGAAAAAATATTTCTTCGGCGACTACCTCTCATCAGATTTGTGGCAAAAATAAAATTGTTATGGAAAAGTTTCACAAAAAATTTGTCGTTCGGAGTCGACTTTTAATTGATAGACAACTCGAACAATACGAAAAAAAATATTTCTTTCGTTAAATTCCTCTCGGCAACCTTCTAGTAAAACCAGTGATGCTTCCTTAAATATATCGTTCAGAGTAGACGTCAAAGTATGGTCCTAGATAAAATTAACAGATGGTGTTAGGAGTCGCAGTAGTCTCGTAGGTAGTGTGTTGGCTTCTTAGACGTAAGGGCAAGGTTCAAACCACAGGTCAAACAACTCCAGCAAAACGGATTTCAAAAAATAATTCTGCGGTGACTTCTTCTCAGCAGATTTATGGCAAAAAAATCTTGAGAGAAAATAAAATTGCCATAAAAAGTTTCTCACAAATTTGTCGACTTGAAAAACTGTACGTCCCGCCACTCATGTATAAAATTAACATACACAACATAATGGTGTTAGAACCTAGATCGTAACCCTGAATGCATGGTTATAATGGCCAATTATATATGTATGAATCCTTGCATATATCAATATCCATCCAGATCTGAATGCTTTCTTTGCCAGTTGGATGATGATCCCATTTTTCTTTTCAGAGAAATTTGTGTTTCCTCCTTTATAGAGGAATGTTAATCTCATGAATACATTTAACTGAAATGTTCGTTGCATCATGCAAGTGCAAGTGTATCAGATTGGTTGCCTTCTACGTATGTTCGCATGTCTGGGAATCCATACGAGGACAATCGTAGAAAGTCTCGCTCATTTCTTTAGAGACACCTGGCGCTTTTGGGCAATGTTAGGCACCTAATGAACGCTTTACTTTCGGTGAATGTGCGGAGATCACTGTACGATACTCGATGATACCGAATTTGCATAGCGGCAGTCTTTTAGCCATTATTTCTTCCCAGTTGCTTACATATTTAATTGGTCATTACAGTCTCTTCAGTCAGGATTACAACTTAGCTTCTCACACCACCCATGTAATGTATGTTAATTTTATAAATGAGTGGTGAGACCTACAGCTTAAAATCGACTCCGAATGAAAGATTTTTAAGAAACTTTTGCATGGCAATTTTATTTATTTTCAGATTTTTTTTCTAGAAATCTGCTGAGAGGAAGTCGCCGAAGAAATTTTTTTTTTCATCTTTGGTTCTGTTCAAGATGTCTGACCTGGTGTTTGAACCGTGGTCATAACTAGATTTTTTCAAAGTGTCTACTTTTCTGAAAGGATTGCACATACGACTTATTGGATCCGTAAGTGAAATTATCATGAAATTTCTATCCGATATTTTTATTGTAAATCTACGATCACAGGAAAAAGGTACATTAACTGTACTTAAGATTTGAAGTTTGCAACAATTGTTTCGCTAACATGTCTCATGGTATTCAAAAATTAAAAGAAATTTCCATTTACGTTGTTTACTGTGTGAAATAACCCAACTTATTATCGTATTAAAATTATAGCTGAACGCATTCTTATTTATACGTATGTATAGTTGAATATATGTATGTTTGTTTGCCTGCTTCGAAATAAACCTGAAAGCTACAAACACTTGCGCGAATTTTCTGTTGCCATCCATTAAATAATGGGAAAATTAAAAATTTTTCATCGTTTTAAGCACGTTCGGTTACAACATTTTGAGTTCAGTGTTCGTTTCATAAGGTGTTTATACGCGTACAAATACAAATACCAACATACACTCCATATGAAGGTAAAAGCATGTATAATTTTTGTACATGTATGCACATGTCTTTGAGTTGAATTATACGGACAATTAATGTGTACATTATGCCATATATATTCTTGCAGTCATTCTCACACGGACTCACAAACGTCGTACAACGAACGAACACATGAGTTTGACTTCAAAGTGGATAATTGCAATTACATGAAATTAAATTTTAGCTCTTGGTATGTGTTGTTGTTTTTTCGATTTTTATGTTGTTTGTTTCAACTGCTGTTAGGTTTCACTCTTTTGCTAAATCTACGATTGATATTCATTTTGCCTGAAACTTTGAATTTTTGTTTGTTATTGAAAGTTTTTGTTAAAATTTTTCGTTTTTTATTTTACGTTTTTTGATTATCATAGTAAGGCAATATGTTGGAAAATTTAATGAAATACATTGCAGGAGGTTGTGATAACATGTTTGTTTAGAAAGACAATCTAATTGGAAATTACTTAATGGAAGAAAATATCTTAAAGTAGTCTAAAAAGGTTTTTTTACGTCATTTGAAAGCGTTATTGCGTCCCTAACCTTCAAAATCGAGAGTTTCCTGTCGATTCGACGATTGAAATTTTGATTTCTTGATCCTTTAATTTTTAAATTTACAACACACTTTAATTGATAACACAGTACATTTAATTTTATAATACGTGACTTTGGCTGCAATAACCAAACATCACATTTCACACATCAAATGTTACAATTTAGAACAAACTTCACAGTAATTTAGGATATTTTTTAAGCGCTCCCTGCCTTTAAATTTATGTAAATCAAAGTGTTTGAAAGATCTATTGATGCCACTAAGTGTGGAATATACAACGGTCTTTGAGTGAAGAGGATCCAAGACTGTGGGACGTAAAACAGGATCAATTTGACCGATAGCATGTGTAACGTTGGCTACAAGGACCGCTTTAGTTATACTTATACATAAATGCATACATAGTTAGTCATTAAAACTTTTCAGTCAGGATTACGACCTTGCTTCTCACACCACTAATATTGTGTGTGTTAATTTTATTCGTGAGTGGCAGGACCTACAGTTTAAAGTCGACTTCCAACGACAGATTTGTGAGAAACACACTACCTAACAGTTTACGGCGACTTGCGTTATACGTATGTATACCTGCTACTAAAGGAAATCCAACAAGAAAAATTTTTAAGACACGTTCTAGGTTTTCAGTTCACCGTACCTCCACCAGAGATGACCATTTCCTGAAATCACTCAGGCAGAATATTCAATGTGGCATGAGCTGTATGTGGCACGAACACCCCCTGTCGTAACCCCATGATGTTTTTGTTTAGATCATCAAAATCTGGCCAAAAGAAGTTGATAACATAGTGCTCGCCGTTGACAGTGATGGCCTTGCCAATCTCTTTTTAAAGAAAAGTAGGACAGAAGATGCCGTCAGCCCAAAATCCACAACAAAAAGTTACTTTTTCGGAGCACTATTGGATCTCATGTTGGTCTCTTGTCGTTCCAAATTCAACAATTTTGTAAGTTCACTTATCCATTCATATGGAAATGTGCCTCATCGCTGGAGATGATTTTTCAATGAATCCTTAATCTATTTGCCAAAACAGACTGGATAATTGACAAGTAATTTGATAGAAATGGCTTCAACCAAATGTCCATTATCAACTAACAAAGCTCGAAAGTCGCTGTTAAAAGACTCAATACCACTGACTGCCTAGTTTATGCAGTTTATGCGAACGAATCCGAGGAAAGTGTCTTCATTTTCCTGGCCATATCTTGTCACATGTCACTATAGAAAACAGGAATTGATTGGTACCATGCAAATCATACAGTTTATATACTCAGGTAAGCCAATCGATTTCTGATGACTCTGCCTTATTGAGGGTACTGGGCATTTAAAAAAAACTGCACAATTTGATAGGCTTTATTGGAGGGAACTTTAGATGAAATGAAAAATATTGTTAGAAACTATTAACCAATACATTCGAAGTTAAAACAATGTGTTCTTCCGTTCTAATACTCTGCAAAACATTCATCCTCTCCTTGCTTGGACATTGCACTGCATGCTGATGCGACAGCCTTGAGAGTATTCAAGAGAAAAGTCCCAAGTAAGATCTTCGGTCCAGTGCAAGTTGGCGATCATTTCCACATTCTATCCAACAATAAGCTGTATGGGCGCCTCAACGACATGGACGTTGTGCAGCGTATCAAGATCCAGCGGCTGCTCTGCCTCATTCATGTCGTTCGAATGGATAAGGATACCCAGGCGAGACGAGGATTTGATGCGGAGATTTGCGGAAGTCGGCAAAGAGGAAGACGTTGTTTGGGTTAAAAGGACTAAGTCGAGAAAGTCCTGTCAACGATTGGTGTCCTCAATCGGCGAAGTCGCGCAAACGGCGTAGGCGCCTGGACGGATCAATTAAGGTAGGCCGAAATCCGTTAATCGGATTGTTAAAGGCCAATTAAGTCAGGAAGTATGACTGTCTTAGACGTATTCGGATTCTAACAAATAGCCATGTATACAAAAAGTCATTGTACTTAAATTCCATTCATCTTGATGTAGTATTTGGATGCCAACGAAATCTCACAACACTGGCGAAACCTTATAGCATTACTCTTGGCTATCTGAATGAATACACACACGCAGTGAAGAAAATCTAACCATCTAAGACAAGCACTTAGCTGGTACGCGCGGGCTTTAACTGTATGATCGGTGTCCTGCCTCCTTACTGGATAGCGCTTTACGAAAATTGGAATAAACTAGATGAGATAAGAGACCACAACGCGTCTGATGTGGCAGTTCTATGATCAGATCATTGGCTTGCACTAAGTTTTTCTCATTTGCATTGTCTATTCCATAAACGGAAAAGGATTCTTAGATAGATTCGTATTCTCTAGACGACATTTTTGCTTAAGGTTTTGTTTCCCGGAGTCGACTTTAAACTGTAGGTCCCGCCACTCATGTATAAAATTAACACACACAACATGAGTAGTGTGAGAAGCTAGGACTGAAGGGTGCGGTCTTCTTGGGGACGATTGCTGTAGACTGTTTAATGGTGAAGGTATAGCACTGGCCATTTTATAGTCACCTAGCAGCAACTCGTTTTCTTGCCGTTCGCATCTTGAGATGTCCACAAACACTACTCCCTCTCTCCCACCTTCCTATAACCCATTTTCCTAAAAAAAACCAGCATAATGCACTGCATGAGTAGGGGCCATCCCCTGAGTGCTGGTTTCACCAAAAAAAAAAAAAAAAAACGAAGATCCGAAGTATGGCCTTCTAGCAACTGTTACGAGACACGATTCACGTGCCAAGCTAGAAAAACTTAACTAAAGAAACACAAAAAAAAAACAAGGAAATAAGAAGACGGGAGAATAAATTTGTGGTAGCCCTACGCTATATTCCGTAAACAAAAAGGAATTTTCCATTTAAATATGATTCAATATAAAGAAACTGTAAACGTAAAAGACTGTGTAAAAAAAATTTCCAAAACTTTTGTTTACTGAAATTTTTTTGTTCATTTGAAAATTAAATTTAAAATAAAAAGTTTAAAACCATTCTTGTGCTAAACGACTGTCAATGAACTCTAGCCACAATGCGTATAAAATTCTTGCAGTTCTGCTATGCAAGTTTTTATGCAATTGTTAAAACAATTTCATAAAATACTTTATCCTTCAACTTCAACTGGCAATATTAAAGAGAACTGTCAACAAGGATTTGACTCTTACAAAAATTATTAACAAAAAAAAAGATATTTTTTTTCGACAGTATTTGTCTGCCGTTCTATGCAGTTTAATAAATATTCAAGAAAAGCAGAAGAAAAAAAGGAAAAAGTTGAAAGGAAATCAAAATTTTAACTTGATATTAATGTCTTTTATTTTGTTCGTTTTTCTTTGCATTTTCTTTACTTTTTCGATTACTTTCTTGATAAAGTCCACAAATGCAAAATATGCAGAAGACAGAGAATTAAAGAGAAAAAATAAAATATTTTTGGATGTCTCTATTTCCTTTGAATATGGTGGTGAATGAATTTTTTTCTTTCTTGTCTTCCACTGTCATTCTCCTTCCTCTCTCTCAAACATACTCTCTCACTGAACTTTCAAATTCATTGTCTACTTTCTTTATAACTGGCTGGCCACATTAGCAAACACTTGAAATTTCCCTATGTATGCCCTTAGTATTCTAAGACTGAGATTGTGACTCCCATAGTTTTCTATTATTTCCTGTACTTTGGGCCACTGGCATTTGATGATGACAGCCACAAACCAATCCAATCCGAAACGTAACGATAATTTTTAGCAAATCATAAGAAATGCGAAAGGAATAAAGAAAAGAAAAATTCTTAAAGTAGGACCATTATGCAAAACTTAAAACAAATTGAAGCAAAAAAGACATTGAATGGCAAACATGGAACTTGAAACGGAAATTTAAATCTTAAGAAAAAAACAAAAAGAGACGAAAGTTTATGTAGGAAATTTGTTGTCTTCTAATGATGGCAGCACAAATCAAATGAATTATTCAAACGCGCTAAAACCATTTGATCCTGAAAAGATAGACATCAGGACAGACACACAGATAGAGAGAGAGACAGACAGAGAGACAGCCAACCAACATCATTTGCAAGTTAACGCGGTTTTCTTTTGTAAACTTGACTGCCATTACTTTACCCCACTTCTACTGTCTATTGATGATTATTCTGCTATCATCTTGCCTTTGTGGTACTCCCCCCACCATAAGAATAAGGATGGGTTAAGAGAGAACTAAAACTCTATAATAGAAAAATTCTTTAAATTACCAATCAAAGTATGTCGTTGAAGACAAAAGAAGAGAATTTCTTTTAGTCATAAAAAAAGCCATCAAGAATATTGTATTGATTTTGAAAAGGATTTTTTGTGTTTCTTAATCCTCCAGCAAATTATGACATCTAAGGAATGTTTCTATTTTCTTTTATATTCAAATGAAATTTTTTTCCAGAGCTCTAGAGTAAGATTGTTAATAAATGTTAGTAGAGAGCTTATATATATAAAGAAACTACAGTGGATCATAGCAATAGGGTCATAGCAATAGGTTGATTAATTTTATATATGAGTGGCGGGACCTACAATTTAAAGTCGATTCCGAACACCAGATTTTGGAGAAACTTTTCATGGCGATTTTATTTTGCCTCAAAGTTTTTGTCGGAAATCTTCTGAGAGGAAGTTGCCGAAGAAATTATTTTTCATATTTTCGTTTTGATGTCTGATCTGGGATTTAAACCGTGACCGATCATCTAATGAGCCAATACACTACATACTGGACTACGGCGACTTATATAGAAACTTTCAGCCAATAATATCTAGCCCTATCGTATTATCTTTATCGGCTCTTTAATTATAAAAGTTAACATTAATAAGTAAATGTACCATGGATTTAAATTATCGATAACATCATTATCACTTCCACTTCACTTTCGCAGCTGTCCTCTTATTTTAATTTAATAAATTAAGTTAAGCTTCAATGTTGAATTTTTGTTCTTTTTTTGTAACTTAAACAAATAAAAGAATGAATTGAATCAACAATACTTAGGGGTCATTTCATTAAATGGACCACAAAAATTTCTCCCCAACAAAAAGAGACAAAAAAAAAACTATGGAAAGATTAAGAATAAAAAGTAAAACGGGAAGATATAATCATCACAGCAATCATTAAGAACCCTAAAGGTAGAGATTTCTTACACTTTTTATATTCGTATTCATTAAAAGACTCCAAAAGAAAATGAACAGAAAAAGGTAAAAGAATAGAAGAAGAAGAGTAAACAATGAAATCATTAAAAAACGAAAGAAATTAAAAAAATAAAAATAAATTAAGAAAGGCAAAAAACAAACTTAAAGTGGGAAAAACTTGCCAAATTAAAAAGTTTCAACTAAATTGTGAAAAAACTGCGGAATTAAAAGAAAACTGCGAAGAATAGAAACAAAAGAAAAATACCACAAAATAATAAAAACTGCTGATGAATATGGGAAAGAGTTTAAACTCTTTTCTTCATAACTTTTACAATAATAAAGTAAAGCTTTTTAATAAATTAAGACAGGGTTGTAAAGGATAATGGAAAATTAAAGAAACAAATCAGAAATTTCTTAACATTCATGTTAATTTTATATGCGACTCCGCCCGACAGATCTTTTGAGGAACTTTTCTGTGAATATTTTCACTGAGTTTTAGCCAGAAATCTGCTGAGAGGAGGAATACTTTTTGTATTTAGTTTTGTTGGAGATGTCTGATCTGCGGTTGGTACCGTGGCTTTTCGTCTCTTCTACGGTAGTGTGTAGGATCATTACATTCTCTGTGCCAAATTTTAATTGTTTTACATTGAAACAATTAAAAAAATCTTCACGTCTAATATTCTTCATAATTTCTTTAAACATCACTAACCCTCATTACAAAACCATCATATAAATTTTTGACATGACAGCGAAGCAAAAAAAAATTAAAAAAATCTGTGACAAACAAATTCAGAGAAAAAGATTTAAGAAAGCCCAACCAAAAAAAAAAAAAATATGTACAAATCAGTGTCAGATTGGCTTACACACGTACAATAACTTTTTTTTTCAACACGAAACTTACACAGCAAATGTTGCAAAAAGACAAGGCAATGATGACGATGACTATGCTATTCGTATGAAGAAAGGAAGGCAACTCTCACATACTTACGCATGTATCGCAAGTGGCAAAAGACAACATGAAAATAAAAAAAAAGTAATCAAAACGTAGACGCTTTACAAGCGTTTGTCATTTAAATGCCATAAGAGAACAGCAGCTAAATGAGATGTGGATAGCCTGTATAGTGACAACGGTAAAGACAGCAAGCAGCAACAACAACAATAATAATAACAAATGCCATGTTTTGGTAACATCATGTCACGAACTTGGATTTTTTTTCTTACAATTTTGAAAGGAAATAAAAAAAGGAATAAAAATAAAGGAAAATTCAAGAAGTATTCATAATAAGTAACAGAACACGAAATGGAATGAAATATCTTCCTGACATTCGTACATGTTATTTAAGCGTTTCTAATATTTTTATTTGATTTTAACATACAGTTGCAGCTA
The DNA here is from genome assembly GCA_927399465.1 of Sarcophaga caerulescens. Taxonomy (NCBI): domain Eukaryota; kingdom Metazoa; phylum Arthropoda; class Insecta; order Diptera; family Sarcophagidae; genus Sarcophaga; species Sarcophaga caerulescens. The sequence continues at coordinate 50,274,045 of OV656872.1, read as the reverse complement.
TTCTCCCATCCATCCATTAACTTTGCATGTGTATAAAATGTTTTAAAAAGTGAGTCTTATTTGTGTGTGTTGACATTTTCCTATATTCTCTCACCTTCAGATTATTACACCAGCATGTAAGAGTAACAAAACTGTTAAAGTTTTTTGTTTTTTTTTTTTTTTTTGTTTTAAGGATTTCCATGAGTCATTGTAAATATAGTGGAGATATTCTACTTCTTCACTCCACTTCTCACTTAAGCTTTTATTTAAAAATACAAAGAAGGAGTAATTGAGTAGAGGAGGAAACTATGAACACAAGTTTCGCACAGTGGACGCAAACAACGTGTCTTAAAAACAAAATTAGATTTTTTTGTGAACGGAATGTATTTGAAATTGCTAACGTAACTCTTGTAAACTCAATCGTTATCATGTTCCATTTGGGTGCGAATCGAACTGTTTGTAGATACGAATGTGTTACGAAAATTTTTATTCGGCGAATAACGCAGTGTGTCTAACATACTTTCCATTCGAAAACTAATTTAAAATTCTGAAAAAACTGAAACCACAATTGGAGCAAGTCGCCGTAGTCTAGTAAGTAGTGTGTTGGCTTATTAGACGTGAGAACAGACATCGTCAACAAAACAAAATATGAAAAATTATTTCTGCGGCGGCTTCCTCTCAGCAGATTTCTGGCAAAAACTCTGTAAGAAAACAAAATTCCCATGAAAAGTTTCTCAAAAAATCTGTCGTTCGGACTCTAGACATTAGACTGTAGGTCGCGCCACTAATGTACAAAATTAACACACACAACATTAGTGGTGTGAGAAGCTAGATCGTAATCCTGACTGAAAGGTTGTAATGTCCAATTATGCTACGTAAGTATAATTGGTGTAAAAGATGAAAACCAAGGAGAAGTTATTGTGAATTCGGAGCAAAATGTCGTGAAAACTTTTGAAAAACTCTCCTAGCTATAACCTAATAATCTATCATTTTCTACAGGTTTTCACACTACCAAGCACAGTATTTGGAATCTGGTTGTATCTTAAATCTGGTTGAAATTATACTTCCAATTGTAAACTTTACAGACATTTATTGAAGTATTTTGAATTTTGCTCCCACTGCTCCATTTCCTTTCTTATGTACAGCGTAAAAATATTATTCACATACAATTGACTGAACGATTTAAACACTACTTTACTATTGACTGTGTTACACGTAGATACTCATGCCCAATCACGCTCACTCTTTTCGTAAACACATGCATTACTTACTAATAAATACAATATATAAGGATCAGTGCATATATATATGTATATATGTATGTATTAATACACATCCCTATTCAAACGTGTGAATGTGACACAAAGTGAACTATAAGATTGTAACTGTTCATGTGTTTTTTTTGTTTATCTGCTTGACAGCATGTATGAGTAGCATGTGAGCATGTCTCTAATATCGCGTATTTGACATTTGTTTGTCGTCAGTTATACATTTAAATTTCTTTGTCACATCTATTTCACAATTTTTATATGCTTTTGTTTCAAATATAAATTATACATTCCAAAAGACACCCACACGTACACATGTACACATCTACATACAATACTTGAATGGAAAAAAATGTGATACTCAATGAAATGATTTGACAGTTTTATTTCCTATTTTCCTTTTGTTTTTTGTTTTCTTTTTTGAGTATTTTTTGGAAAATCAACACAATACGCCAACAGTTACATTTACAGTGTGCGTTTACCAATGAAAGTCAGTCTTTAAATTGAACATTGAATTGAAGGTAGTCAAGTCAGTGTACAACGAATTTCGCAACCTTTGCAAATGACACTTTGTCAGTACTTTTCCATGACATGACTTTCAAATTCTAAGTCGTAATATTACTATGTTATATGGCCTTTGCGTGTTGATATCTATTTAATTCTTTTTTTCTTTTTTTTCGTTTTTTTTTCAAAAAGGTGTTGATATTTTTATTTGCATTTTTGCCTTTTGACACATTAAATGATCACGTTACAATTTATATTAATACTCTAGCTACCATGGGTGATGAGGGTATATTTTGTCATCGATGATGATTGTGACTTGGAAAAATAAGTGTACATCTACTATATAGTTATATTAGAGAGAAATTAAACAATTGTCGGAGGAGATTTCACGTAAATCAGACTGTACCTCATCGTCAAAGTATGTCCTTTAAAATTTGTTCATATTTGATCCTCATCAACAAACCGAAAAACTCACCAAATTCATAACTTGGTTGTCAAAATAAAAGAAATTGCTTTCAAATTTGAAGTCGCCGTAGTCTAGTAGGAATGTGTTGACTTAGTAGACGTAAAGCCGGCTCAGAGTAAAACGAAATATGAAAAAATATTTTTTCGGCGATTGCCTCTCAGCAGATTTCTGGCAAACACTTTTAAGAGTAAATAAATTTGCCATGAAAAGGTCCCTCCACTCATATATAAAATGAACATAGACAAAGAAATGGTGTGTGAACCTAGGTCGTAAACCTGACTGAAGGGTTGCAATGACCAATTATGTATTTATGTACGTATGTATGTATGTACGTATGTATGCTTTCAAATGTGTTCCAGATGTAACTTATGGAATTGAGCAAAAGTCGTTTAAGCCGTTGGAATGGTAATTTTAAAATGTTATTCGAAATTAAACTAGGAAAACCCTACTAATTTGACTGTCTGATAGGATGCTGTATTCTATACTTACTGCCCAAATTAAATTGAATACATCTTTAGATGACGTAAAATTCCAATGTCTACGGATTCCCTATTCTAAGCCCAAATGTCGCTGTTCATGTATCTGCACTATAACTTTATAACACAGAGATTGGTCTGCCGCTTAAAGAAATAAACAACCTTAACATTAATCCATGCGTACCAATCATCTAGAGTCTTGGTCATAAAGTTTTCTAGTTTTATCAAAACGACAGTCCATGAGGGATTTGTTATTCAGTGGACTTGTCAGTTCTCTTTGCTTTTCATATAATCTCATGTATTATGTGTATAACAACATCCTAACTGCAGTCCTTTAACCTTCCTATACCCGCGCGTTGGTCTGTGAGACCGATTTTTTATTATTGCGATTTTTTTTGTAAAAAAATAGTGCCAGTAAGTTGATATCACTGGTAGCTTCATTATTCGTAATAAGCTTCGTTTTTGCATCAAAAAAATTTTTTTGAATTAGTACCAAGGATATAGGACATCGATTTTAAAAATTGGGTCACTTGACACGAAATTGCCCATATGTATAATCTTTCCTTGATATGTAAGTTCATGGAATTTTATATAATTTGGGCACTTTTCTCTCTGTCTTGTGGAAGATGCTATTTTGGTTTTGCCAGGTCCATGAAATACTACTGACTGAAAAATTCCATTCCACTTTTTATATAACACCACAAAGGATTGCCTTTAACTAGTCTCTTTTTATTGGGATTACATGGCCTTGGCTATCAAGTACAGTACTATATATTTTCACGAAAAGTAGGTCAACTGGCGCCACACTAAGGGTAATGCTTTGCGTTAGTTGTACAATGATGCTTTTAATTTCATCACAACCATTTATCTTCGTAAAATGGTACCTCCCAGATTGGTATATTCGTGATAGAATATATGATAGCCCTTAAAACATGTAGTCGAGCGTTATTAAGCTGAAATATTTCAGCACCGTTTCTATTCGTTTTTTCTTGACTAGACAATCAATAATCAACAAAAGTTTACTGAGAACCTGTGGCCTCAGTTCTGCAATTAATATTAGATGAGGTCCAAAAAATAATGAAAATTGTTTTTAAGCCTTGGTTCTACGCCTTTGGCTTTGATACAGTTCGGCTCCTGGGGATCACACATGATTATTTGCGAATCTGAGTCTTGTAGCAGTAATGATGTGAAGCGTTTCAGACATGAAAAATAGTGGTACACATTTCTCCAGTTAACTCCCAGTGCAAGTCCCCTATGAACTATTCGTCATCTATGAATTTTTCAGATGATCGAAGCCTTCCATATAAAAGTCAGCACTGCTGTATGGCACAAATAATTTGGAAATAATTTGGAGGCCTCTCTATTTAAGAACGACTCATTCCTATTAGAATAATGACACCAAAATCGCATAGGTTGGCATAGGAATTATTCAAGAAATTATCGGATATTATCTGAAAGATGTTTAAGGGGTATAATATCACATAGTCGGTTTAAGCCGACTATAGCTTCTGCAAGTGTTGTGTGTGTCAATTTATTTTGTTTTGTTTTCGAGTTTTCAATGTTTTAAATCATTAGCGCTTTATTATAAAATTAAACGTCAATTGTTTTAATGCGTGCATTAGCAATTGGTATCAACAGCTTAATGTTTAATTGTCTGTATTTTATTGATTGAAGGCATTACTACGAGCGACATTTATACGTACATTTTCATTTTATTTCGCTTAAATGTTGCCGTCTCCATATTAAATGACTGAATGTTAAATGGTTTTATTGATATTCCTATAAATACACACATTTACAGAATGGTGTAGAAGTAGTGACTATAAATGAAATTTTGCGTTTGAAATAATGACATGCAATCATTTAAGCAAATGCTTACGATAATTTAAAGGGCCACGTAGAAATGAATGGATATAACAAATTGTTTTTGGATGTCTTATTAATATAACACGAGTAGGACACAATTTTATGGGTTATATCTCCACTAATCAATCTTTAATGAAATTGTGGAACTCCTTTTATCAGTAAGCCAAAATCTCTTCATAAAATGGAAAAGAGTAAATGTTGGAAACGCTGCTGTCATTGTGTTTCCTATAAAAAATATAGTCTCACAAATGCTTCTTGCGTTCAATGCAATGTGTTTCTTTGTTTCACTACATCCCGTTATTGCTTTGGAAACTATCTAAACTAATTATAAACTTTTAAGATTTATTGTATTTTACTTAATATTTTTAATAAAAAAAACTGACTAAAAAATGTCTAAAAATTAATAATTTGGGATAAAAAGATTGCTTTCAACCCATAGGCAACTATATTTGCCAAGCGAAATGGGGGACTTAGAGGATACCCAGGAGGGCAATTTTTTTTTCGTCACTACTATTAGGCCACAGATTATTAAAATAAAACAGAATCTTAATTCGATTCAGCCAAAAATTTTTTCGTCGTCAAAGGGTTAAAACGAAAAATATAGTCAAAGGCAAATCATCGCACTTCTCCTCTTATACACTGCGCACTGATAAAATCTTAAAAAGTGAGGAATTGTATTCAATATTCCAAAAGCAAGAGAATTTGTTCAATCATTTCTGCAAAAGCAGCTTTTTCCAAAGGCAATAAATTTTGAATAACTCAGGCATTCAGTCATATGGGCTACTGGTAAAGTTTGAACACATCTGAGCCTAATTTATTTTGTCGACGTTGTCTACAACGTTGGAAATTTCTACTATGCGACTACCCAGCCAAAAAATTGCATTCATATTCGTCAGTTAGAATACGATGTAGTGACTTTCTTACTTCCTTCATTGGTTATTATAACACTTCAGTCTGGATTACGATCTAGTTCCCCACCCCACCCATGTTATGTATATTAACTTTAACCATGAGTGACGAGACCGACAGTTTAATGCTGACTCCGAAAGACAGAATTGGGAAACTAATTTTGTTGTATACCGAATTAATAGAATTTAATATCACTCATACGTATACTTGGTATTGAATTCTAATGGGATATATTACTAATACGCACCCATTCTGCCATAATTGCCCTGAAAACTATGCAATAAAACAGAAGGTAATTCTGTCGTACATATGTATATAGAAGTAATAGAATTGAATATAACTCATACGTTACATGTATCTCATTATGAATTTATGGGAAATTTATACACGTATATGGTGAGTTAATTATTAATTTATTATAATAAATTCATACGTTAATTTTTTATTAATTAAATCATAATTTGGCTTAAAATTGATTTTTTGGCTAGTGTTAATTACCTTAAATTAGGTACATTATGAAAACAGTGGCTTGATACTTTTTCTTCACTTTCATGATACTCTTTGGATAGTTCTGAGGACGGATAAATTTGATAATAATGGCAGCCGCATCAAGCAAAATTCAAATGAATTCCATCAAAGATCTGAGTATGATACCCCTGAGCTCATTGTTTACATACATATATCTGTACAATTGCAAGTCCTGTCTGGCAATTTTGAGACATATATCCGACCGTAAATATGCATAAAGCATCTTGTGGTTATTACACACATACATACATAATTGGCCATTACAGCCCTTCATTCAGGATTACGACCTAATTTCGCACACCACTTATGTTGTGTAGAAATCTGCTGAGAAGAAATATTTTTCATTTTCGTTTTGTTGATGTCTGACCTTAGGTTTGAACCATTGCTTCACATCTAATAAGCCAACACACTACCTACTAGACTACGGTAACTATGGTTTTTGTAGTGACAGTTTTTTTAAAGCAAAGATCACTTGATCATTTTTTTAAGATGTGTTCACATTAGGTAATTATTTGTTAAAAACACGCAGCAAATACAAACGAATCATTTTTACAAAATATTTTTTAGAATTTTCAATAATTTTGTATGGCGCCGAAGTTAAACAGTCAATAAGTTGTTTTCGGATTCGATTACCACCAATGATCTTAAGTTATGGGGAAATTTTTTTTGTTACAATATTGGAATAACTATTTGAACATTAATGTATCGAATATTCTACCACCTCTTTGCCACTTCCAACAATTTGGGACAGTAAATCATATTTCCAAACCATACACCAAGCAAATATTAAAATAAACTGATAAAGGCGACTAAAGTTAAAAGACAGCATTTACTACTAAAACAATTTAAGATCCATATGACAGACAACATACTCTATTTGATGTTTCAGAGTAGTTTTTAGAGCAATTTTTTCCCATTTAAATATGACCCTAAGAAATAAATGAAAGCTACCCGTTTCAATTTCATTTCCATATAAAATTTTCGTCATTTATAAATACATTTGTCTCCTCTTTCCATTTATTCTGAATTGAATTGAATGGTTGGATCAACCATGCCTTTTGATTTACATTGCCAACTGCCTTTTGGCATCAGGTCAGAAAAAAAAACGTATTCCTTTTTATATGTCTGCCTTGCCTTTCAAATAATTTTAACGCATGCCATTGCGCGTACGTCGTTCATCTTGTAGTGATTTAAGATAATTGACTGTCACTTTGAGGCGTATTACATCAATCAAAAAGTAAAATGCTTCATCATCATAACCATTCACTCATAGTCCGCTTCATTATCATTTTCGTGCAGAAGATGATGATAATGATGTGAAGGACTATCATTATTAAGCCTTACAAGCTTAAAATAAATAAAATAAGGTCACATCATAAAAACGAAAACGTAACGGAATAATAATAACGTGAAGCAAAAAAAGACAAGAAAAAAAGAAGAAAAGAAAAGAATTCGTTACAAGAGATAAAAATACAGAAGAAATAAAATCAAGGCATAATAAAATAAAACTTGACGATAAAGCCAAATTGAATTGTACGGTCACACAGCAGAAGAACAGCAAGCAGCCTTACAACATTCTATATTGAAATGAGAAAAGGAAAGTGTATAAATAATAAATAAAAAATAAAATAATAAAAATGAAAAAATGATTGAGATTATATTGTGACATATTCATTTATTCTTTTTTTTTACTATTTTTTTTTTTATATTTCTTACATTGTTTCTTAAGCTCCTTATTAATTTTTTCTAGTTACAAAAGCAAACACAAAAAAATCTGAAATTCAAGATTAGTTTACATTAGAAACAGGTGTAAGCAGTAATTGAACAATTTGTTGGCATTAGAAAAATAATCAAAATGTAATTTAAATACACAACAAGGTTAGGCATGACATTTTAACATTTAAGGATTGCGATAACCCGAGGCATTTATGTTTTGATTGATTGAATTGAACATTTCTGAAAATCCATCAATTAAATTATAAATAAATTCAGTTTGATATGAGTAAAGAAAAAATATTTGCCACCATATGTCTCTGTTAACATTGCAAATGTTTTTAGCACTTTCCATTCCATTTTTATACAAAATTTGATGCAACTTATTTGATCCAGCAAAACACATGTCTTATTTATGCCTCTCATAAACGAAGTAAACATGCTATATGGCTGAAACTGTGAACATAAGTTCAAAACCAGTGTACCAACATTAAAAAAAAAAATATATTCATATGTAGGTATTAGTATGTAGGCCGCCCGCTAAATTTAAAAATTCACTTTATTTTTTGAACAGGCCTCGTATGTTTTACTTATCTGAAACTTCTGAAGCCCAGAAAAATGGATAACTCGTTGATATCTACTTTATTAATGATCATTTCCATCTCTAGATAGTGTTGGTAGTTCGATATCAGGCAAAAATAATTTGGGTAGCTCATGGTCGATTTGTTGCTTGATGCCACAGAATTACGACCACGCTTAGCACACCCTTTGTTATGTGTATTTATTTTGCGCATGAGAAGCCGGACCTACAGCTTAAAAGTTAACACCAAACTAAACAGAAATTTAACGAACTCTTTTACGCTAATGAAAATTATTTCGTACTTCGTTTTGTTCCAGAGAAGCCGGACCTACAGCTTAAAAGTTAACACCAAACTAAACAGAAATTTAACGAACTCTTTTACGCTAATGAAAATTATTTCGTACTTCGTTTTGTTCCAGAGAAGCCGGACCTACAGCTTAAAAGTTAACACCAAACTAAACAGAAATTTGACGAATTCTTTTACTCGTACTTCGTTTTGTTCCAGATATCTATCTGAGCTGGGGTTTGAACCACGAGCTCGCGTCTGATAAGATAACACCCACGAGACTACAACGACTTTTTAGTATGTGTTTGACGCTCATTATTGTTTCTTGAACTAAAATATCTTGGGGTAGAAGAATGTAAAACTTCACTATGAAGTTTACATGAAATTGTCTATAAACTTCTTTAGAGATGTGTTTATTTATGAATCTTGAAAGTATCTAAATAAAATGGCATGTTTCAGCAGTAAGATTTTTTCATTTGTTTTCATTTTTTTTTTTCCTTTTTTTTTTCATTTCCCATGGTCCTGCCAATATTCGGACTTTATGCGCCAGCCTATTATACTAACAATGACTAATTCTTTGTCTCTATAATTATGCAAAAATCATTAAAACATCCTTATTCTAAGCTTCGAGAGTAGAAAAATTACAAAAAAAAATCTACTGTATGATCTTCCTTTCTTTCTCATCATCATAATGGTATGCATACATACAGACATACATAATTAGTCATTACAACTCTTCAGTCAGGATTGCAACCTAGCTTCTCACACCACTTATGTTGTGTGGGTTAATTTTTATACATGAGTAGCGGAACCAACAGTTTAAAGTCGACTAAGAATTACTTTTTCATGGCATTTGTATTTACTCTCAGAGTTTTTGCCAGAACTCTGCTTTCCGTTATGACTGGCGTAAATTTTAAAAGAAATTCAGGGACTATTTTCCGTTGGCCCTCAATGCACTAGATTTTTATGGTCTCTTTCAGAATGGATTAATTTCCGCATCTTTCCCTGCGGAAAGTCTATGTGAGACTATTTGTTTGCCCCTAAGCAGAGGAATGCTAAGCTCAGGTCTTAAATATCAAGAAATATTTGTTGTACCACTGTGTGTCGACTGTGTTGTTATCTTCAATGTCCCTTGTGTTCAGTAACCCCAGTGATATCTACATATCTACCTCTAAGTCTATTGGTTGGAATTTAACGACTGCACTGTTGTTAGTAAGTATGTGAATAATTATCTCCACTCAAAAATCTCCACGGTTGTTTTAATACTTACATACATAATTGGTCATTACAACCCTTCAGCCAGGTCATTACAACCTAGCTTCTCACGTCACTTATGTTGTGTGCGTTAATTTAATGCATGAGTGGCGGGACCTACAGTTTGAAGTCGACTCCGAACGACAGATTTTTGATAAGCTTTTAATGGCAATTTTATTTACTCTCAGAGTTTTTCCAGAATTCTGCTGAGAGGAAGTCGCCGAAGAAATATTTTCATATTTTCGTTTTGATGTCTGACCTGGGGCTCGGACGTTCAGTATAATAAGACATCACACTACCTACTAGACTACGGCGACTTACGGTTCTTTTAATAGTCATTGTTTTATTCTGAATTATGCTTTAATTACATATAAGTGTAAGATATAATCTGATATTAAACTAATTATTCGACATTGTCGTAGAATGTGGAACCCCAATACCTATACATGTCATAATGGTATCAAATAAAATCATATCCTCATGACTCCTTGTTTTATCACAATACATAGGTGGTAGTCATTAAAATAATGTAGGATAATAGACAATATTTGTGATAGTAGTCGTCGTAGTCTAATAAGTAGTGTGTTAGCTTATTAGACGTGAGGAGACGGTTTAAACCTCAGGTTGGACATCTCGAACAAAACGAAACATCTTCTCACAGCAGATTCGTGGCAAAAATTTTAAGAGTAAATAAAAATGATTTGTAAAGTTTCTCAAAAAAATCTGTCGTTCGGAATCGAACTATAAGTCCCGCCACTCATATATAAAATCAATTCACAACATAAGTGGTGTGGGAAACTTGTTTGTAATCCTGACTGAAGGGTAGTAATGACCAATTATCTATGTATTTATGTGTACGAGTATATTCTCTTGATTCACATTGGCATCATAACGATCGAATTAATTATTGATTATTTCGTTATTGCAAATCCATAACATTGGCCTGTAAAATAGAGTTAAATTGATTATAATGCTGTACTGTTAGGATATGCAGAATAGATAATAGAATAGGCAACTGTATGTATAGATAAAATTAGTCCTAATTTCTCTTTAAAAAAACCACACTTACTTTACTTTATAAAATTTTTTAAGCTTTCTATGTAAATGCTTTCAAAATATAAAATTTTTGTTTTCTCTTTAAGAAAATCATTATCAAATACCTGTGTATTATGGTATCTGATTTTTTCTATGAAATTTATTTGTTTGTCCTGTAATATTTGCTTACGCATTTGTAGGCTTAATGCCCTAAACAAGAGCAGGAGACATGGCCATTAAATTGAATTAACAAAACTATAATAAAGCCAAACAGAGAATATAAAAGTAAATTTGTTAAGAAAACTTGGCCTTTGCATTTTATGAAACTGATTCAGAGGTCGGACACTTTTGTGTAATAAAAATCAAATTTTATTAAAGGGGTCGGTCTCACTTTTACAAATCTTTCTAAAGTATAATTTAATAATAAAAAGTGAAAGTCGAGAGAGAGAAAGAGAGGAGAGAAAAAGAGAAAACTTGAAAAAAAGTGTCATGGAAAAGAAACAAATCTGAGAAAGGAAAAAAGTGCTTAAAAAAGCAATAAAAGAAAGGAAAAAAACGAAACGAAACATGCCAATAGAAAAAAAAATAAATGAAAATAGAAATAAAAATAAAAATTACAAAGAAAAGCAAAAAATCAACATGTTACGTGACAAGTAAAATAAATGATAGTTTTATGGTGGGCAAATAGAGAAAAGAAAAGGAATGGAAAATGGTAGAACAAAAAAAAAAAAAATACAAACAAATAACAACTAACAAGCCATACGATAACAATTCTCTGGTATAAGAGTGAAACAAATCGGGCGATAGGCTACTCAGTTGTCCGTTGTCAGCACATGAATACGCAATAAAAAAACAGTTTAACTTGGCAACGCATAGCAATGTAAATAGGAACGACTAAACAAAGAATCAAATAATCAAGACGGTTACACCATTTCCTAAATGAAATTTTCATACATTTAAAGGTGTTCTTTTAATTATTGTGAGCTAAGAGCTTAAAACCTATGCCAGCTTTAGTACAACATTCGGTGAAAGGAACTCAATTACTCCATAGACTAGACTATCACAGCACACGATGTTTCAGTTTTGTATGGAAATAGTGTAAGCCTATGCCTAACAATTTCTAACGAAACAAGGCATCCATGTAACCATTAGATGGTGTCGGCATGTTGATATTGTGTTTGTTGTTGGAGGAAGGTGGTAGAAACACAAATTCAAATCAATTGATTGTTGACATTTTTATCATCACAATGGGTTTTTATGCTTATTTTCTTCTTTACTTTTCTATTCCATTCATTCCTTTCGTTGTCCTGTTGTGTGTTTTAAATCCTTTAAACTGTACTTCTGCCAAGTGGAAAATATTCTCTTCTTTTTTGGTTTTTTATACTTTTTTTTAATTTTTTTCTATTGCTCAGTAATTTTACTTTTTTCTCTTTTCTGTCCTTTTTTTACTTTTTCTCTCACTCTGTCTCTCTCCTTCTGTGGAGAAAAAAAAAGAAATACGGTGTCATTGTATTTAATCACACAGTTTCAGTGAAATCCTTTTTTGTCCTCCCTAAGCTTTTTCTCTTTCACAGAAAATCCCTTTTGGTTGATTTGAATTCCTTTTTGTAGTAACGTGATTTTCAAATTAATGACAAAAAAACGTTTTATGGAGAGAAATAAGAAATATTTGTAAACCTTTTTTGTATCACCTTTCACTTTTCTTAACGTAGACAACTATTACCATCTAAGGATACTAAAATTTCATTAAACTCATGCTACCTTTAAACCGTTGCGTTTAGATAGCAGTCATCATTTAACTCAAGTGTTGAGAAAATTTAATTTTCTTTAATTTTTTTGTCATGAATTTTTAGAGGAATATTTATTAGATTAAAATGATTTTATTTTACGTTTCTTTTTGGAATGAATTATGTTTATTTAAAATAAATGAATGAAACAAGTAATAATAGGAATAATAAGAGATGTAGTCATTCAATTACTATGCCACTAATCATCACACATAATTGGTCGTTACAATCCTTCAGCCAGAATTACGACCTAGTTATTTACGCCACTTATGTTGTGTGTTTTAATTTTATACATGAGTGGCAGGACCTACAGTTTAAAAAGGATTACGAACGACAGATTTTTGAGAATTATGGCAATTTTATTTACGCTCACAGTTTTTGGCAGAAATCTGATAAGAGACAGTCGCCGTAGAAATATATTTCATATTTTGTTTTGTTGGAGATGTCTGACCTGGGGTTTGAATCTTGGTCTCACATCTTATAAGCCAACACACTAGATCCTAAACTGCGGCGACTTCTACAAGACATTATTCTGTGTAAATAATTTTGAAAATGAACGAAATAGAGAAATTCAGACAGCATTTCTTCTAAAAAGACTTGAAATGTTTACGGCCGTTCATGATACAACTGCAAAAATAGCAGCAAAATGATTTGATATTATTGTTTGCTCTGGCTTTTCAGTAATGAAAAATGTTGGTGAAGCACTATTTAATCTTCAAATCATTGCAAGAAAGCTGAACAAAATTTACTGTCCCCATTCACCGCAAAAGCGGATTGAAATCGAATCATTTGTAAAGCGAATCCACGTACGTCAAAAATGTGCGGAAATGATTATGAACGAAGTAAGTTGTTGGAGTTGTATTTTTTTACTATAGAAAAAGAGGTTGAAAAGCTTGGTCAAGTCGCCGATTCGAATTTCATTGCAAGGTGTTGCAGATCCCTTTGATCTAAAAAAACCATTTGAAAGTATTTCAGTTATTGTGCTCAGTGTCCTAGTAAGTACCTCTAATGAGGGTTGCTTTTGTATTACACGTGCATCAAAGTATAAACAGCGAGAAAGAAGTATGACAATTGTCTTAATAACTGTCTAACCGGATATAGTAAGTTCACATGGATCTCTAGAACCTTGCCAACAAGGCAAATAAAATGTAGGAACGGGTCATGGAGCGCCCATACTCTCAAAAGGGATACTGATGGTATAATAGGAATGTCACTTGCGTGAAATCCTCAAGGCTCAAGAAGCCGTGGCCGGACAAGGAACAGCTGGAGACATAAGATAATCAAAGATCTAGAACCTTACATGGGAAGATGCAAAAAAAAGCAGTCAACCGGATAAGATCGAAATGCTTTGTGGAAGCTAAGAGTGTAATGGAAAAAAACCGTTCATATCTTGCAATAAGAATAACAGAAATAAATCAAGAAAACATTTTTTTGTTTTATTAATTTTTACGATAGGTAGGTAGGCAGGTAGAGAAGACTATCCACTCCAGGAAGCCACTTAGCCCACATAAGGTGGAGCTTCTGATAAAGCGACTCAAACTTCTAATATCAATGCTTGATAGTTCGTTATGATCACCCATGCACTGGGCACCAAAATGCCTTTTTCTCCTTTGGCATATTGCTGGGGATGTTTCCACTACTTGGAGAGCAGTCTCATCCTCTTTCGGAACTCTGCAGCTTATAAAGAAATCTATTGCAAGGTACCTTAGACCAGTGGGAATCGCATGTGTTATGGCCCCATGCTTTTAACGATAGAGATTGAAAAATAATTATTCAAGCCGCAACATATTCGATCGATGAAAAGCATAAAATTTTGAAACATAGATTTGAGGTTTCATCATACTAATGTGTCAATATTATTGCCCTACTTTTATTGTCATTCAGCAAACATTTAATAACCTTTTGCACGAACAGCTACTCGTCAAATTAATTCAACTATTTACTAAAAATGAAGTCGCCATAATCTAGTAGGTAGAGTGTTGGCTTAGTAGACGTGAGGCCACGATTCAAATTCCCGGTCAGACATTTTCAACAAAACGAAATATGAAGAAAATATTCCTTCTGCGACCACCTCTCAGCAGATTTCTGGCAAACACTCTGAGAGTAATTAAAAAATTGCATGAATAGTTTTCTTAAAAAAGTCTGTAGTATGGAGTCGACCTTAAACTGTATGTCGCACCACTCATGTTTTATACATGAAACAAACACAAAGAACATAATTGGTGTGAAAAGCTATATCGTAATCCATACTGAAGTATTGTAACAGCCAATTTCCTATATTCCTTTTCCACATCATGGAGAATTTACCTTAAGGGAGTATTCTAGAAACACTACTGCAATAGAAGCTATTAAACTGAACATCACTTAAAAGCAATGATTAAATAATTTGCATTATTCGACGGACTACTTTGTGTACAAATACCCTCGCTTCTCATCAAAAGCGGTGTATTCCGGAGACAAATTTTCTCTTTCATCAGCAAGTAATTGAATGATTGAAAGCAGATTATCAGCAAACCTCTTCCAGTTGACCTGAAGTATGTCCCACTTGATGTAACTAAGTTAATATAAATACTGGCATACAACCAAACTTCGTCATTATGGAGTTATAGCAGTCTGATATTGCTTCTAAATCGAACACTCTGAAGTCAAACAAAAGATTCCATCAATTTATCTGCGCTTGACGTGATCATGAGTGATTTAAAAAATCACAATATTCAGGAAGAAATTAAATATTTCGCATACAAATAATTCCACAAATTACGCGATTTATCACAATAATCTTACACGGGATCTAAAATTAAGAATTTAACTTCACATAAAAGAAATTCAATAATAAAATTATCACAAAATCAATATCTTATTGATTAGGAAGCTATTTACGCCATTAAATTTTACGAAATTTTATTCACATCAAATTGATTCATAAGAAATAAAACACATCCTTGGCTACACTCGTTAAACATCGAATGTTGCCAATAACGATGATATCAAAATATTTGATGATGATAAATTCCATATTTGACACTTGATTGCTAAAGAACTTGGACTAGAAATATTCCACCAATATTCGAATAAAGAATGCAAAGAAAATAAAAAAGGAAAGAAATAAAAAAGAAATTTGGTTGAAAATCAAACAATCAAAAATAAACAACAAAATAAAAAAATTGCTAAAGAGAAGAAATAAAATAAAGGAAAAGGAAAAAAAATGTTTGTATTGTTGACCAAAATTAAAGAGAGGAAATCATTTAAATAGCAGAAGCAAACAACAACTACAATAAAATATTTTGAATATTTCCTTAAGCTTTGTAATAATGAATAATTTTCTTGGTATACATAGCTATATATACATACATATGTATATCTAAAATGAAAGTGACATCATGATAATGACAATGGCTTAACTAACACTGTGAGGCCTATTGACATATTTTTCCCCAAAGCATACATTTGTTGCTGATGTGTCTTATTTTGTGTTCTGTTCTTTTATGACCAGACCAGAATGCTTTCGAACGGATACAAGAATTAATAGAGAAAATATTGCAAATGTCACAAAATAAAAACGAAAAAATCGTCCTATCGGATGGTAGGTTAAAATTGAACACACTTCGACAGGCGTAAACAAATTAATCGATGACACTTGACCGGATGTAATAAAGGAAACTACGATTTCCTTCGATTAAAAGCCATAAGAAAAGTTGAAAACGTATACAAAGCATTTACAGAGAAAACGAAAGCATTTAAGAATAAGTAAATGTAACTTGTTTTTTGTTTTTGTAATAAATACATCATATGCAAAGGGGATTTGACTATTAATAGCAAATTAACAAAATATAATTAAATGTCAAAGTTGTAATCTGCTCATTATTATGTGAATTTAATGAACATTTTTATTACCTTTGAAAAAAAATAGGAAATTAGAAAAATTTCAAGTTCATGGAATACCGAAATTTTATCGTTAATGGAACCTGTTAACATAAAATTTTTAAAATTGAATTCATATCTTTTTACACATATAAATGGGGTTTCTTGCATAGCATCAATAGCCATCAATGAAGAAGTTAACTCTTTTAGTACATATTTTATCACACACATGATAAATATAACGTCTGTTATTGCAAAGCCGTAGTCGCCGTAGTCTAGTAGGTAGTGTGTTGGCTTATTAGACGAAAGGCCCGAGTTCAAATCCCAGGTCAAACATCAAAACGAAAATATGAAAATATTTATTCGGCGACTTCCTTGTCACAGTTGACAAGTACACGTCCTTTAACCTAACGTATTGCAAGGCTTGAATCGTGACCTTACGTCTAATAAGCCAACACACTTCCTACTAGACCTACCTACCTACCTACTAGATATGGTCAGTTTAGTCAGGATTGAATTTGGCACCACTTCTGCTGTAAGTGTTAAATTCATATATGAATGGCTGGACCTACAGTTTAAGGTCGTCTTCCAACCACAGATTCTTGAGAAACTTTTCATGGCAATTTTATTTACTCACAGAGTTTTTGCCAGAAATCTGCTGAGAGGACATGACCGAAGAAATATTTTTTCATGTTTCGTTTTGTTGGATGATGTCTGAGCTATGGTTTGAACTGAAATAAGCCAACACACTACTTACTAGACACTACTTACTGTACAATGTACGATTTATTTTAACATTCAAATCACGCATAAAACGTGTCAATCTTATATTTAATATTGTATTTTAAAATATTATCTCTTCAATTGCTAAGAGAATATAATAACCAATTATTTTTTAAAGGCTTAAAATCTAAAAAAAAGAAAATGTTTCGTAACTGCTACAAACTTCTGAAAATAATATTTCAAATACAATTTCTTTTTATTTAAATTTTAAATACAACTCTCATCTCTATATAACTATTTGTGCATGTTGCATTCGGTTTTAATTTTTACAAATTTGTATACACACACACACACACATACTTAAAAATAATTATTTGGTTTATATGTAAAGATTTCATGAATACGTGTTATTTCAACTTCAACCTCTGTTGTTTATGCAACAGATTTCTATTAACAATTTACAAGAGTCTCTAGCTGTACTCTTTCTGTAATAAAATAATAGAATAATTTTCTTTATGGTATTTATTTAATAACAATACAAAATTAAATAAATGAAATTAAAACACGACTTTCTAGTTGCAACACATTATGCCTGCATATTAGAAAATAATTGCATAGTAAAAGCTTTGCCAACAAACAAACATAAACAATCACTAACACAACTTATGTATGTATGAACTGAAAAATACAATTTGAAGCAGTTCATTATTTATATTTTCTTTATTTATCTATATTTTCTTTATTTATTTTACACGTGAAGTATACAATTTTTATCAAATACGACTCTGTAATTTATCTATATACAACACTGTTCATAGGATCACTACATTTTGAATTTAACGCTTAATTTTTGAATTTAACTACCTTTCTCTATTATTTATTGAATATTACAACCATGTCAATGTATTGTAGTCATGCCTTTGTATTACAACTACGTATTGAAAATGGTATAAAAGCAGCGCAAGTTGCATTAATAAAGGTCACTTGACTTTATGCCTTCAATGAATAAACAACTTTGTCTAGTTTCTTTAATTTACCGGACGAGTTGTCACTGATTTGAAGTCTTTAAAGAAAAGGAATAGTGCGATTGTGTTTTTATAACGCCGACTTTATGAATATTTATAATCTTCGACATAAGATTATTTCATTGGCGCCCAACGCAGTGGCTACGAAAGAGACCACAAAAAACAATATAGAACCAAACTCCGAAGTTGACGTTAAAAACACAACAGAAGAATTAAACGTTTTGTGTGCAGAAGAAACCAAAGAGATGGCTACCTTTTCTAATGAGCAATTTCAACAGATCTTAGCTGCGATGAGTGGTAATGCAAGAAGTGGCTCCTTTACTCAATGTACCGCTCGTTTTAAAGGACAACGGGATCCGGCAGCGGTAGAAGAATTTTTATCTGCCATTTCTGTATATAAAGATATTGAGAAAATATCCGATACAGATGCCTTACGAGGAATGCCATTGCTATTGGAGGATTATGCTGCGTCATGGTGGATTGGCGTAAAAGACAACGTGCTTACGTTTGAGCAGGCGATGTCCCTCATTCGGTCTACGTTTACCCCTCCTGTTCCTGACTGGCGCATTTTTTCCAACGTTTTCCAGACTAAACAACAAAAGAATGAGCCGACAGATATATTTATTTGTAAAAAGAGACTACTCTTATCCCAATTGAAAGTACCGCCTAGTGAGACGATCCAAATAAACATACTATACGGCCTTCTTAACATTAATATACGGGAACGTGTTCGCCGTGAGAAGGTCAATACATTCGAGGAATTAATTTCTGCTAGCCGTGAAGCAGAGATGTTTTTTTTAGAAGCTAAACCATTGCCAACAGCTGATTCTGAAATGAAGAAAGATGCCCCTAATCGCTGCAGTTTTTGCCGAATTAAGGGTCATACGGTAGAGACATGCTTTAAGAAGAAGAAACGAGATGAGCGACAGAATAATCCACAAACAACACAACAAAATCAAAATTCAGTAAACCCACGACAACCACAACAATCAGATGTAATGCGAAAGCCAACATTTTCCTGTTATGGATGTGGAGCACCTGGTGTGTACAGATCTAATTGTACTACATGCAGTGCAAGCGGTAAGGACAGTCCCCAATACTTGGCCTTTAATTCAATATCATCTACCGTTATTGGACATTCATTGCCAACGACCCAGGTGGAATTTTTTGGCCTTAAAGGTGAGGCTATTTTTGATAGTGGCGCTAAAACTAGTGTTGCTAGTTTGGAGCTGAAGAAAATACTGACAGCCAACAAATGCGTTTTCCAAGATGTTCGTGCGGAAATTACACTAGCAGACGGCTCAGTCTCTACAGGTAAGGTCATGTCTACCATTTGCAATATCATCATTGGAAACAGACTGCGAAAAATAAGGTTGATCTATCTACCAAATGCCACGGAGAACAGAACACTTCTTGGTGCCGACTTCATGGAACAGGCGGGTATAGTCCTCAACATGGCCCAGAGGTACTGGTATTTTGAGGACCAACCCAGGCAAAAGTTCTTATTTGCCAATTTGATGGAGACAAACATTTGTTCGCTGCAAATCAGAGATGAGACCTCCCCATGCACGAAAGCCTTGAAAGGGATGTCCCCTTTTATAAGATTTGTTGAAGGTAAGGATGTAATATCACCCCTACCGGGAACTCCAGAACCAGCTGTAACAATGGGTAATGCGACGTCTTTGCCCAGAACACCCTCATTTGTAAAGCAAAATGATTCGCCTTGTTTAATCGGGAAAGTATTTGAGGACAAATTATTGGCTGGAAGTTTGAATTCCCATCAACAATTGCTCGATCAATTTTTATCTCCTATGCGGACCTCTGGTAACGATTATTCTCCAAGGTACATCCAGTCTATATTTAGGAAGACTATGGAAACTATTGAGGAGCAAGTTTCTCCCAAAGCACCACCAACAAAAACACGCAAACTTCAATATATTGAGGACACAGATGAATATCTTACGCCCTTATTTTCAATGGACTTTAAAATTTTGAAGAAGTCCGATGGTGTTGGGCTTACCCCTAACCAGCGAAGTGAGTTGGACCAAGTCCTAGTATTAAACCAAACAATATTTGAGGATTCTACTGGTGCTACACCTTATGCTATCCATCGTATTCATACCGGGGAACATGATCCCATAGCAATTCCCCCTTATCGGTTATCATCAGCTATGAAGACTGCCTTGAAGGATGAAATTAGCAAAATGCTTGATTCTGGAGTAATTGTTGAGTGTCAGTCTCCATGGGCTGCTCCGGTAGTTATTGTCCCTAAAAAAACTGGTGGAATTCGTGTGTGCATTGACTACCGCGAACTTAATTCAATAACTAAACCAGATCGTTATCCTTTGCCAAGAGTAGATGATATACTGCATGAGGCCAAGGCTACAAGCTACATGTCAACAATAGATTTACAAAGCGGTTACTGGCAAATTGGAGTTCACCCTTTGGATCAAGATAAAACAGCTTTCGTATCTCCCTTTGGTATGTATAAATTCACTCGTATGCCATTCGGTTTACGGAATGCTCCTGCCACTTTCCAAAGGTTAATTGATCGCTTGAAAACATCTCTGGGGGATACAATTCTGTTGGCATATTTGGATGACATAATTTCTTGTTCCCCCAGTTTTGAAGAACACATCCAAGATCTACAGAATATATTTCAGCGACTGCAAGAATTTGGTCTTAAGGTCAATCTGGCAAAATGTCGATTTGCCTGCAACGAAGTAAAATACCTGGGCCATGTCCTTACACCACAAGGAATTATGACGGATCCTGAAAAAGTAGCGGCGTTGCAAAATCGAAAAAGACCGAGAAACATTAAAGAAGTCTTATCATTTCTACAAGCATGTTCATGGTACCGCCGTTTTATACCATCCTTTGCCGACGTATCCAAGCCGTTATCAGCCCTGTCAAAGAAGAATGCTAAATGGTGTTGGGGTCCGGAGGAACAAAAATCTTTTGACTATTTGAAAACACTATTGACATCAGCTCCAATCTTAAAACAAGCTGTCGATGGTGAGCCATTTATTCTAAAAACTGATGCCAGCGGTTATGCTTTAGGGGCAGTTTTGCTCCAGGGGGAGAGCCAAGATGAACATCCCATTGAGTACGCAAGCAGACTCTTATCAGATGCAGAGCGCAACTATTCCACAATTGAACGTGAGGCGCTTGCAATAGTTTGGGCCGTGAATAAATACCGTGGCTATATTGAAGGAGCTCCAGTTAAACTTATCACTGACCATCAGCCTTTAAAATGGTTGATGAATATCAAAACTCCAACTGGACGACTAGCCCGCTGGGCTCTGCAACTACAACCATTTGATATTCAAATTGAGTATAAACCAGGAAGGACGAATGTGGTTGCCGATACACTGTCTAGACCACCTTGCGAAGATGACCATGATGTTACAGGTCCTTGCGAAATTTGCTCATTTTCCATCGAGATGCCAAGGAAAAATGCTAGTGCAATTAGAGAAAGCCAACTTAATGATCAACAACTTAAAACAATCATTGAAAATCTTGAAAATAATACAGATGATCTTGCCTATTGGTCAAAAAGAGGTTACATTATGAATGATGGCGTCTTATATTGCTACAATGATGAAGATGCTGAAGATGCTCAACTTGTGATACCCAGTGAAGAGAGACAGGACATACTTAAGTACTACCACAATGATGAAACTGCCGGTCACTATGGTATAGAGAGGACAACATCTAAAATCACCTCGAGATACTATTGGCCTGGAATTCGGAAGGACATTGAAAAACATGTTAAGGAATGTATAGAATGCCAGAGATACAAAGCCACAAATCTAAAGCCTGCAGGATTATACCAAACAGTTTCATCCAACCAAAGGTTTGAAGTGATTGCCATCGATCTCTTTGGTCCATTGCCTGTTACCCAAAAAGGATATCAATGGATATATGTAATAGAAGACATAGCCAGCAGATGGGTTGAACTTTTTCCCTTGGAGATCGCTTCAGCTGAAGTTTGCGCCAAAACACTAATAGACGAAGTTTTCCTACGCTACGGAATGCCCAGAAAAATCATCAGCGACAACGGCGTTCAGTTTATTTCGGCTGTTATGCAGAAAGTGGTTTATTGTCTGAATATTGACCACATACTTACTCCTGTATATCACCCTGAGGCTAATCCAGTCGAGCGTAAAAATCGAGATATGAAGGCTCAACTTGCCATTTTGGTTGGAAACAATCATCAATCCTGGGACGAGAAGTTGCCTAGTATTCGGTTTGCGATGAACACAACATTATGCCAAAGCACAAAGTACACACCTGCATATTTGACATTTGGTCGTCAACTGCGAACATTAGATGACGTTCAACATGATTTAAGATCGGTAATTCAATCTGAAAATTTTTTGTCTGAGATTACGCCGTATCTACAAAACCTGGTGAATGTTTTCAAGAACGTTAAAGAAAATGTTCATAAACAACAGGACCATAACAAACAAAATAGCAACAATCATAGACGTAACCAGCCGCCATTGGAAATTGGTTCAAGAGTTTTGGTAACCACACACGTTTTAAGCAACACCAGCAAGGGCGTTACCTCCAAATTTGTTCCAAAGCGAGATGGACCATATGTCATTATAGAGAAGAAGGGCACTACCTCTTACGTAATAGCTCATGAAGATGACGTGAATATGCCACTGGGAACCTATCATGCTTCTGCACTAACACCTGTAGTAGGGTCAGCGGATCCAGCCGTACAACCACTACGTAGAATGCGAACTAGAGGCCGGCCCAGAAAATGAAGAATTGATGCATTATCGGGACGATTGCCGCATCAAAGGGGGAGACTGAAGCAGTTCATTATTTATATTTTCTTTATTTATCTATATTTTCTTTATTTATTTTACACGTGAAGTATACAATTTTTATCAAATACGACTCTGTAATTTATCTATATACAACACTGTTCATAGGATCACTACATTTTGAATTTAACGCTTAATTTTTGAATTTAACTACCTTTCTCTATTATTTATTGAATATTACAACCATGTCAATGTATTGTAGTCATGCCTTTGTATTACAACTACGTATTGAAAATGGTATAAAAGCAGCGCAAGTTGCATTAATAAAGGTCACTTGACTTTATGCCTTCAATGAATAAACAACTTTGTCTAGTTTCTTTAATTTACCGGACGAGTTGTCACTGATTTGAAGTCTTTAAAGAAAAGGAATAGTGCGATTGTGTTTTTATAACGCCGACTTTATGAATATTTATAATCTTCGACATAAGATTATTTCAAATTTATTATGCTTTCTTTGTGTATGTGACTGTATATTTGTATGTATGGTAATTGTATTATTGTAATATACATACATTTATCTATATTCATTATCCAAAAACTAATTATTGTCTTGGTTTACATTTGGCTAAAGGTACAATAAATATCTGCAGTTTGTTGCAAAGTATCTCATAAATATTTTACATACAAATGTAAAATGTAAAGTTTAAATTACTGTAAACACAAACATCTTTCAGTTTGTTTCTTTAGAAAAGAAAACATTAAAAAAAATTTGTTTCAATATCAGACATGACTTATAAGAGAATACAATGGGTTCTTTTTGTACTAAAATTGAATTTTGAATTGTTTAAAGCATGATTCAAATAAAACACACGATTTTAATTGTAAATCCTAATATATATTATAAATCTTTCTGTAAGTCTGTTTTTTTGTTTGTTTGTTTGTTTGTTTGTTTGTTGGTTTGTTTGTTAGCCAATCACGCCTGAACGCCTGGACCGATTTTCTTGAAATTTGGGATATAGATCGAGCCATTGCCGGTGCAGGTTATAGGCTATAAATCTTTTCAAAATTTTGACCAAAAGGGGGAAAAAAATGGGACAAAGTGAGAAAAAAAGGGCAAAAATTAGTACTTTCATGCATAAAATCTGTATTTTATCTGTTTTATAGGTAATTTTTTACGATTTAGCTTGGTTAAGTTTCCCAAATAGCTATTGGAGGTGTCCCGTTTCAAAAGTTGAACCAAAAGGGGTCCAAAAATGGGAAAGGGGCGAAAAACGGGCAAATTGAGTGCATTTATATTTAGGACTTAGAGTATTCAAAAAACTGGGTTGTTTGTTAAACCGGTTTCCGAATAATTTGAAAAATTGCATTTTTTAAGAAACCGGTTTCAAAACCGGTTTCGAAACCGATAAACCGGTTTTTTATTTATTGTTATTTTTAATGCAAAAATTACCCAATAATTTTTTTTAATTTTTTAAACTAATCCAAACTACATAACCCGCGCAACGCCGGGTACAATCTGCTAGTAAAACATAAAGTATTCGGAGAACTATCTGTATATTTCCTCGCCACGGCTTCGGTAGCATATCTTTATCTGATAGTCCATATTTTCAATGACTCTGAGACATAATTGAGATTCAATGTCGTTAATATGCCGAATGATCTCACCCATTAGCTCTTGTCTGTAGCCTTCTAGACTAGGGTGACTTCAATTGACGTACACATTTCCTTTTAAATATCCATAAAAAAAAACTCCAACGGAGTTAAATGTTAACATTGCCAGGTCGTGAAATAACACGTCCATTGAATTTCTCGCTAAAAAGAGTTGCTATTGTTGGCTGTGTGGCAAGTGACACCATCCTGTTGAAACCACATATTGTCCAGTTCAATATCCTTAATTTCTGGCCACAAGAAGTACGTTATCATCTCGCGACAACTATCACCACTCACGGTAATTGCTTGGCCAATCTCATTTTCGAAGAAGTACGGCCTGATATTGCTTGAACAGCCCGTAAACTGCAGTAAACAGTCACTCCTTGTAGGTGTATCGGTTTTTCAACAATCACTTGTTGCTTCTAATTTGCCCAATTGTTAATGAATCCACTAAGGCTAAAGTGGGACTCGTCACTGAAGATGATTTTCATTGTAAAGTAACCATTCACTCCGGTCTATTCAACTAACGCTTGAAATGGTCAGTAGTCTATAAAGTGTTAATTCAAATCTTTATTTAAAATACACATCAGTGGTGTTCACGAGACGTTTAATTGTTCGGCACTTGGACGAGACAAAGTTGACGGCTTTTCTGCCATACTATCTCGAAAAATAGGCAATGTTATCCATAGGACGAACTGTGCAAGCATGCACTGCCTTGTTTACATTTTGTACATACACGGTATGCCGATGACAGCACAAAATGCATTTTAATTTGAGCACCCATTTATTATTTCCATACATTACATACATACATACATAAATACACAACTTCTCTTTGGCCTCGATTACAACCAAGTTACTTTTGTCCATCATCAGCGGTATCTAATCCTAACGACAAATTTTAAAAAATTTGTGTAAACAAGACTGCTAAAGTCGAAATTTCAAACTCTCGAACTTTCATTTGGTATGCTGACACACTACTCACTAGACTACGGCGAGTAAACTTAATTATCCTGTGCTAAGCAGAAAAATTATTTCTTTGTACACAAAGTACAACCATATTACAAAGTTTGCTGCTGTTATTTCTTTCGCCTTCCACTGTTAGAATGCGCTGTCAGAATTTCAGGTATTCTTTGGTCGACATCGACTACTTGGACCTTGAGAATTCGACTTTAACACTGTCGTCGTAATACTATCGGGCAACTCCATAACAACATGATCTATATACTCCATTTTCTACGTTTGAATGCTTCGGTTTCTTGTCTCAAATCATAAGAACATGTTGCGTTATTGGTATTTATTCTTGAAATCTACATAACCAAACCTATAACACTGTAAACTACTACCAATAACCAATAACCTGCGGAATAAGTAACACAAGAAGATAGAGTTACATACATACATACATAACACGGTGCGACAGTGAAAATATACCCGAGTAACTACATAGTCTAAGTTATCCACTCGGTTGAGTAGAATTCAAAATTACTTTTTTTTATTTTTTTCGAACCCTCCAAAACTTGTTTTATTTGACAGAAACGGTTTTTTGATCTTTTCACACAAAATTATTGATTATCCAAATATGTTTGAACCTATTTTAAAAATCCAAAGTTTTTTAGAAAGTTTAGCCTTTAAAACGGTGCACATAAACATTTTGTACAAACTTATATATTATGAGTCTTGATGTGGTAAACTTGGAATATATTAAATTTTTCTTATTTTTTAAAGTTTGGCCATTCTTAATTGCAAAATTTAATTAAAAAATATGAAATATGTAAGTGGAGACATTCATAAAGTGCATTCTCTTCTCAAGAGTTTAACACTTCGTTTAATGAAATGGGACAAAAATTACCTTAGTTATTAGCTTAGTCATATTTTTTTATATATTCTGTCTCATCAAATGAGACATTTCAAAATTTTTGATGGATCTTGATTGTTTACCTGAGAAGTTGCTCTTTGCACGTTTGAACGACTATCAAAAATAGTCTAATATTTCCGTTTTTGGCAAATATTATTATTTCGCTTTACGCAGACATTAGCCATCTTCCGGTATTTGGTCCAACGGAAAAAGCACACATTTTTCAATAAACACTTAAGATCCATGAAAACTTTGTTACTTAAAGTTCATTTGATAAGACAACATATATAAAAATATGACTCAGCTGTTATACTCTTTAAATAATAACTATGGTAATTTTTGTCTCATTTAATTGTTTTTATATTTTCGTTTCGATATCTGGCCTAGGGTTTGAACCGTGGGCTTACGTCTCATAAGTCAGCACACTAACAAAAAGACTATGGCGACCATTAGATAGAAAACCCTGTAGAATACAAAAATGCAAAAAAAAAAAATTCTACATAAACTACTGCTTTCTTTTTAAACACACTTTGTAATTTAAATAGATAAGTAGGTATGTTGAGTGGTCAAAGACCACCGATAGGGTTTTAAGATGTCATACATGCACTTGGTCATCATGGCGGTAAGATAAATTTTTTTTTTTTTTTTTTATGAAACCAGCACTCAGGTGATGGCCCCTACTCATGCAGTGCATTGTGCAGGTTTTTTAGGAAAGGTGAAAAGGGGGAAGATGCAAGGAAACGAGTTGCTGCTAGGTGACTATAAAATGGCCAGTGCTATACCTTCACGATTAGACAGTCTACAGACAATCGTCCCCAAGAAGCCCGCAGTTTCTCACACCACTTATGTTGTGTGTGTTAATTTTAGACATAAGTGGCGGGACCTACTGTTTAAAGTCGACTCCGAACGACAGATTTTTTGAGAAACTGAGAAGAAATCGCCGAAAAAATACTTTTTGTATTTATTTTTTTATTTTTTGATGTCTAGCCTGGGACTCGAACCCTGGCTTTTACGTCTAATAAGCCAGCACACTACCTACTAGACCACGGCGACCCAAAGTAGTACTAATCATATCATATATATCTTCTATACAAACTTTCTTAACTTCTTCTAGTTCAATTTTCAGATAAAATTGTTTTTCCTTTTTTTTAATTCAGAGTACTTTTCATACCATTGTGCACTACCAACCAACAACTGATGTTTGGCAATGACAAAATTCTTAACCTAAGCACACATACAAGAAGCATAAATCATTGAATGCATTTGCAAAATGTTGCAAATTCAAAGATCTGCTTACTTACAATTACACAAAAATAATCAAACGTATCAAATATTACTTATTTTGATATTTGATAACAAAGTTATCAAAGCACAGACTCATTTAAATTTAATTTAAAAAAATAAATACGAAACCTGAAGCACAGAGAGTGCCATGTAAGTATTGTAGAATAGAAACTGGAAATAGAATATATGTCTTTAATTGTTAATTTTAATTATAATTTGTTACAAAATAAAAGATTATTTATTAAACAAATATTAGACACCATAATTGCCACAAGTAAGATAATATACGTATGTATGTGATGGCATAAAAATATTATTTGATGCCCCATCTGTATGTCAAAGAAATAAGAAAATGAAAATCATTTCATATTAATTTCCAAATAATTAAAAATTAAATATTCAAGAATATTAGTAACTGCTTTAACAACAACCATATGATAGAAATGAATGAATGAAAAACTCTGTATGTAACATACGTATACATTTCAAATGTAAAATTCAAATTTATTCCACAATAATATTATGATTGTGATCATCAAACACCCAATATACATATAATACATTCATAAATATGTATGTATGTATATACACATCACACATTTACAATTATTTATAAATAAATATTGTATGTATGTATGTATTATTTATATCCTATCCTTAGGGTTTAAAATTTCAGTGCATGTCAAAGGTAATTATTACTTGAACATGTAAAATTTTTCCGAAAAATATTTTGACATGAAAACAAAACAGAAAATCAAAAAAGGAAAGAAAACGATATGAAATCTGATTGATTATGATGAAAATTTATAAATTTATTTATAAATTGTTGAATTTATTTTGACTTGATTAACATTTAAATTAACTTTATATTATTAACTACCCACAAAACATTGCATACATAAATATACAAAAATTTCTTCAAACACAATACGTTTTAGTCATTGCTGATTAAATGTATGTACATGAAGCAATTGTTTTAAAATATTTTTAAATTATGTGTAAACAGTCTGTCTGACAGTATTCGATTAAATCAATCAAATACTACTAATAGGGAGGTTCTAACTGAACAGGTTATAAAACTCTATAAGATTGGCGCGAGATAAAATGCTTTATTGAAATTGCAAAAATTGCACAAAAATAAAATCATCTTTTCGGATGAAGCTCATTTTCACACTACATTGCATTAATATCAAAATTGCCATATTTGGGGTTCAGAAAACCCAAACGTGGTCTTACAGAAGCCAATGCACCCATGATGAGTGACTGTATAGTACGGCTTGTGGAGCGGAGGCATCATTGGCCCATATTTCTTTGAAAATGAGGACGGTGGAACCATTAACTTCAATGGAAACTCCTATCGCATGATGATAACCGATATTTTTGTACCCGCCCTTCATGGCGTTGATGTGAACGATGTTCGGTTTCAACAGGATGGTGTAACTTGCCACACATCTCATGCAACAATTGATTTATTGCGTCAAACGTTTGATGGCCGCTTAATTAGTCGAAATTGTGATGTTAAAAAAAAAGTCAGAATCATGATATGTGTATAGAAGTTGCCATATCGAAAATGTCTAAATAAAAAACGAACGAAACGATGATGTTGCCACTAAATTGCAATTCCATTAAAAACGACTAAACACCGTTCACTTTGATCCTTAAAGTAAAACGATCGTGGTATAAAATTGGTAGCGCAATGTTTTTATGAAGTCAGCGTAGTGAAGTAGGTAGTGTATTGGCTTATTAGACATGAAACCTCGGATCAAAGCCCACGTCAAACATCTCGAACAAAAACGAAATATGAAGAAATATTTCTTTGGCGACTTTCCCGCAGCAGATTCCCGCCAAAAACTCTGAGAGTAAATAAAATTGTCATGAATAGCTTCTCGAAAAATCTGTCATTCGGAGTCGACTTTAAACTGTAGGTCCCTCAACTCATGTATAAAATTAAAATTTTCAACATAAGTGTCATACTGACATAAGGGTTGTAATGACCAATTATGACTGTACATAGAGAAACTACAAAAGACAGAAAAGAACAAAATATGAATAAGAAATCGTAATAAGTTTCTAGAAGTTGCCACATCGAAAACTTTTAAATAAAAATCGAACGAAAGGTGATGTAGCTACTACAATCCTCCTTTGGTTTCTATAGAAAACGTTTTGATGTACATTCTACCTCTGGGAGAGTATTTCTGGGGGCCAGTGTGCAAAGATTCCAAGTAAGTCGCTACAATTTAGTAAATTTTTTAGTATCCGTATGTTTTTTACATTCTTCCTAAGCATTCAAACATGTTCTGTAGCTAGTCTAGACAATGTAAACACGCAGAGTATCCCTACGTAAAAGGAGCTCGGCACTAATCATTCTCTTTGATAACTTTAACGTTTATCTACACAGTTTACTCAAAAAAAAAAAACGGAATATTACTGGTCTCGAGAGGATAGGAAATTACCGTTGTATATAAGACGATAAGAGAGAAATCAGTGGCACCGTTGCTAAAATCAAAACTCACTTGAGCTTATATAGCGATTCGTCTTTTTGACATCACAAGAAGTTTTCATCGTTTCTTGTCCAAATAACCAATCTCTACGGTCACCCTAAACCAATGATTTAGACAATTGTGCTGACTAAAACACACACATTTTCTTATTCTCTTTTGTTTAGTCGTCACTGAGCCAGCGACGAATGCACATGTGTAGCGGGTGTACGATTTTCTTTCAATATTTTTGTTTAGAGCATTGTTTAGAGAATTAAATATGGCATGCGAAAAATATTTTATGATTATGAATGCATTATTTTCCAACGTTGGAGAAAGGTTCTAAGATTTTAACAAAGTACAACTCCTGCTTGATCTTTGCAATAATCCTTTTAATTGTGACGTCACCAAATATGAGTTTGAAATCTAAGCGAAGTTGATAATACTGCGTAGTGAATTCACCATTCATAAAATTAATATCACCGAATTTTGGCAAAATTTGAATGATTTATTATATCCAGAATTAAAAAAGAATTATCAAAAATGTTTATCATTTCTTTCCTCAACTTATCTATGTAAACAGATTTTTTCAGACTTAAAATTCATTGGTTCTAAACAACGTAATAAATTAAATTCCGCACACTTAAAAAATATTCTTTTGCTACGAAACTGTCATAATAGCATTAATGTAGAAAATTTCATTAATGATATATAAAATAAATTTTAATTTATCATTTTGTCCGTGAATTTTTTTTTTAAGTATACACACTTTTTCTTTCTTTCGGTGCAGTTCTCTTTCTCTCACCAATCCAAACTACAGTTTTAGCTTTGGACATCAGTGCCCTAGACAGACTTTCTTACTTACTTAAATCGTCCTTGCAACCCAAACTAAACTTGGCTGCTAACATCATGTGTTAATTTCATTCGTAATTGGCGGGGTTAGGGTTGCCAGATTCCGATTCACATTGGGTTTTAAAAAGCTGTACAAAACAAAAAAAGCTGGACATAAAAAATACTGAGAAATACTGCCTTCATATTTGATTATAATGTCTGTTTGGCACAATTTACACTCTGCCGTGTAATTATCTTTTTTTCTTATCCAATTAGCATATTTTCCATCTATCGCAGAAAGTTGTGAGTCGTCTTTTTGATGGACCAGCTTCTTCATCACTATCCATTTCAAGATTTTCTGCAAATAATTTTTATTATTTTCATGTACAAAAAAATAAAAGCTGTACGTAAAGAAATTGACTATCGCTCGCAATAATATTTATTATGACATCAGCTGTTCAAGTGTTGAGACATGTTGTCAGTGATGATAGAATAGGAAAATCATAACTTAGTTGTATAACAAATGGACAATCAATATTGGCTAACACGATTTGACAAAGATAACATGAAAATTATTGCCCAAGTTAGTGCAGTGTACTAAAAGAATTTCCATTTAGCTGGACGAAATAAATTTTAGCTTGAAACTGGACAAGTATCAAAAAAGCTGGACAATCCAGCCAAGTCCAGCCAGACTGGCAACCTTAGGCGGGATCCATATTTTAACGTCAACATCGCACGATATATTTAAGGAAATTTTCATGGCAATTTTGTGTACCATCCGTGTTTTTACCAAAATGTTGTCGAGAAAATGTAGCCGAAAGAAATATTTTTTTTTCATTTTTCGTGTTGTTCGAGAAACCTGAGTTGAACCATGGGCTCTCGTCTTATAAGCCCACACATTACCTGTTTTGCGATTTCATTAGCTGCAATTTCATAGCTCATAAAATCTATATTAAAACATGATGTCAAAAGCTTGGTTCAATTAAACTATCGGCAAATAAAGTAGACAACAGCAGAAGAGGTAAGACAGTCTTACCTTAGATAGTCTTACAGTGATTAGAGCTTTGACTTTCTTTACTATTAAAGCAGAGCCCACATAAAAATTTATTTAACTCTGGAGAGACTAGCTGAACATAGAGGAACACTGGTTTGGATAACGAAATATAAATATACCCCCATGGCAATAAATAAAGCTTTTCAATACAAAAAGTGGGCCTAAAAGAATGGAAAGAGATCGTTAACCATGGATCCGAACCTTTAAGTCCTCATGACCTAGAAAAAAAAAATCATAACAAGGCTGGTAATGGATGAAGTTTGGTAAATAAGATAGGGTTCGAATTGTTTCAGTTACTGAATAATCGAACGTATGATTAATCAAATATAAGTTTTCGATAACTACAGCTTTTGGTTTTCTGCGGCTTTAAAAGCAAACAGGCAAGGTGTATAAGATGTGTTTAATTCACAATATTTTGGACTTATTGACCACAAAAGTTGGTGGTAGATATGTTTTCCCTTTTTTAGTCCTTAATTAAAACATTTTCAAATAATTTTTTAAAAACATATTTGCTTTTTTCAAATATCATTAATTAATAGGTTATATTGTGTTATAATTCCTATTAAATTTACTTCATGCAAACGTGTGTTCAATTCTAAAAATTTTTGTATTTTTATTTGATTTTAAAGCATTTACTTGGAATTCATAAAATTCAAATTCAAATACTTCAATGAAATAAAAATTTAAAAAAATTTAAAATGCGATATTTTTTTATTGCATATGTATGCCATATTCTAAGGGATGCTATATACATATATATGTAGGTATGTACATATATGTCAAACAATAAAATACAATACATATACATATTTAATTACATAAAAGAATAGCATAAAAATATTTAAACAAATATTTATTTGAATTTCAGTAAAAAAAAAAAAGAAAACATAGGATATAGAAAAAGGAGAAATTTATAAAAAAAAAAAAACAAGAAAAGAAAAACAACATTAAAGCCATAACAATACAAAAAGTGAATAACATACTTTGTGTCCGATTTTAGACAAAATTGTTTTGCTTTAATAAAAACAATAATAGCTAAGCATACAAATGATGGTCCATATATAGAAGAACCAACGTTTCTAAATGCAGTCTTACTGCAAGAATGACACACTGGCTCTACTAAAACAAAATGTTGACCTTTATTAATCTTGGTTACATTAGTGTGGTGGAAATTGATGAACACGAAATTCCGTATTAAAATAACTCAGAAGATTTAAAAATTGTGTTGCTTAGCAATGAGCAGCCTGGTATAGACAACATAGGTGGTGTTTGCTTATTAGACATGAGACCGTGGTTTAAACTCCAGCTCAGATATCTCAAATAAAACGAAAAATGAGCCTCTCAACAGATTTCTGGCAAAAACTCTAAGAGTAAATAAAATTGCCATGAAAAGCCTCTTAAAACTTTATTATACGGAGTTGATTTTTAACTATAGATTACGCCACTTATGGATAAAATTAACAAACACAAGATAGGTGCAGTGGGAAGCTAAGTCATACTCCTGGCTGAAGGAATTCACTGGCCAAAACGATATATGAGAAAATATTAGTTCGGCTAGTCCTTCTCAACAGTCTTCTGACAAAAACTCTGGTAGTAAATAATATTGCCATGAAAAGATTCTCAAAGATCTGTTGTTTGGAGTCAACTTTAAACTGTAGTTCCCGCCACTCATTTATAAAATTAATACATTATAACATATTAACACAACATAGGTGGTGTGATAAACAAGGTCGTAATCCAGACTAAAGGGTTGTAATGGTTTGCATTATGTATGTAAGTACCTAGCGATCGGAAATGAGGAAGGGAATAGTCTTTAATACAGCTAAAGAGTTGCGAAACATTAATATGGATTATCCAATGATATTTAGTACCTTGAAAACCATGAGTACACTAATAAGCATCCTAACAAGACAGTCCAACTTACATGTACGAGTATATGTGAACCGCATAGATGTGGTAGATAACAATGAAAGGAAGAAATGATACGAGGACATCATAATGATTGGAAGCTTGCTGTGCTACTGCGTAGTACAAAGAAATCGTTACAGAATGCGAAAACTTAAAGAAGTTTGTATAGCAATTTTGCAATTGCTGCCTTAGCCAAGCAGCAGGCACATTAATTATTTTAGAGGTAGCAGCAGAAAAATATTGTTTAGGTTAGGTTAGGTTGAGCACGCATTGCGTCCCGTTGTGACGCTAAAGGTAAGCGCAATCTATGTATTGATCTACATCCACCAAGCTCTGAAAAAGTTGGTCAGCGCAAAGGCTATATTTTATTATATTATATTATATTATATTATATTATATTATATTATATTATATTATATTATATTATATTATATTATATTATATTATATTATATTATATTATATTATATTATATTATATTATATTATATTATATTATATTATATTATATTATATTATATTATATTATATTATATTATATTATATTATATTATATTATATTATATTATATTATATTATATTATATTATATTATATTATATTATATTATATTATATTATATTATATTATATTATATTATATTATATTATATTATATTATATTATATTATATTATATTATATTATATTATATTATATTATATTATATTATATTATATTATATTATATTATATTATATTATATTATATTATATTATATTATATTATATTATATTATATTATATTATATTATATTATATTATATTATATTATATTATATTATATTATATTATATTATATTATATTATATTATATTATATTATATTATATTATATTATATTATATTATATTATATTATATTATATTATATTATATTATATTATATTATATTATATTATATTATATTATATTATATTATATTATATTATATTATATTATATTATATTATATTATATTATATTATATTATATTATATTATATTATATTATATTATATTATATTATATTATATTATATTATATTATATTATATTATATTATATTATATTATATTATATTATATTATATTATATTATATTATATTATATTATATTATATTATATTATATTATATTATATTATATTATATTATATTATATTATATTATATTATATTATATTATATTATATTATATTATATTATATTATATTATATTATATTATATTATATTATATTATATTATATTATATTATATTATATTATATTATATTATATTATATTATATTATATTATATTATATTATATTATATTATATTATATTATATTATATTATATTATATTATATTATATTATATTATATTATATTATATTATATTATATTATATTATATTATATTATATTATATTATATTATATTATATTATATTATATTATATTATATTATATTATATTATATTATATTATATTATATTATATTATATTATATTATATTATATTATATTATATTATATTATATTATATTATATTATATTATATTATATTATATTATATTATATTATATTATATTATATTATATTATATTATATTATATTATATTATATTATATTATATTATATTATATTATATTATATTATATTATATTATATTATATTATATTATATTATATTATATTATATTATATTATATTATATTATATTATATTATATTATATTATATTATATTATATTATATTATATTATATTATATTATATTATATTATATTATATTATATTATATTATATTATATTATATTATATTATATTATATTATATTATATTATATTATATATTAATTATAAGTTGTGTCACTCAAATTGTGCTAACTCTATGTATAGGGCTTTTAAAACCTTTCTTTTATACTTTTTATTGTATTAATACAATAACGCGTGCAGAGTCGCGAGCAAAAATAGAAATTAGCTTAAGACCGCAACAGCAGGTGGTGTCTTTTAAGTAATGATTTCAATAGACATGCATTATTCTATTCTCGATAGGTTGCTGCGCAACATCTAACGCTTCGAATGTGTTTATAGCGTTATGCATTATACTTAAGACTTGTGTGTATTTTTTAGAAGGGTACACTGAATGTCGATCAATATCCCCAAAACTACTTTAATAATTTTATTTTGTTATTCTTTTCTTATACTCTTTGAAAATAGAACAAAAAATAGGAAAAAAAACTATAAAAAATACAATACCTACAAATATTTAAATAATTTGTTGGTTTTTTGTTATCCAGAATTCTTTATTTTTTTTTTTAATATTTAAAACAACAATACAGTTATTCTAAAATAATGAAAAATTATACAAATAATTGCACAATATGTATATATTTTACTCGAAAAAAAAAAAAAACTGAAACTGAAACCTAAAAAGAGAAAAATATATCAGAACATGAAAAAATTGTGGTACAAAATTTATTTATTCATGGGCAGTAAGTACAAATTCTATGATTTGTTAAAATTGTTTAAACCAACAATAGGATAAAAGATAACAATTATTACAAAACAAAACAAAAGAATTATTATATCGTAATAAAATTGTATTAAAAAAATATATATATAAATTATATAATATAATAAAAGAATAAAAATAAATTAAATTGAATTCATTTTTCATTAAAATAATTTGTAGTTTTAATTGAGAGATACTTTTTGTTTCTCTTCAAAATGGTCTACATACAGAGAAACTAGATACTTGTTTCTCTTTCTAAACGGGAACCCAGATTATGAAGAATTTGAAATAATTAACCTAGTTATACTATGTTCAGATCTGCACTTTTATTGAGTCAATATTCGGTTAATTGAGTACAATATTCTAAGTGTTCAGGCCTAATAATATACGCAATTCAGCTTACATACTCTATATTCATTTGACAGATGGTAAACAATAACATTGTTTTTATTTTGGTCGCGAAAATTAGTGTCGTTTGTTAGTTTATTAGTATTTGTTTGCCGTTGTTGACATTTGAGTTGTCAAATATCAGCAGAAAGTGTTCGGTTAATTGTAATATGCTCACTAAACACACTTGTGACGGTACTGCATTTTAAGTTTTACTCAATATTATAACAATTTGCGTATTTATTGCGCAATTATTAATTGAAACTTTGTATGAAATATTGAGCTCAATAATAGCGTTTATTACGATTTACGCAATAAAGGTGTATATCTGAACACCGTATTAGACGAAGGCGACGGGGCTTCCCTTAGAAGGGGGTTCCCTTAGACTACAGTTTAAGCATATTTTGATACCACAAATAATAAGACAGTGACCCGTCAGAATCGCAATTGTACGATATATGGCCATGAGATTTAAAGATAGAAAACAATACGAGTCAAGTACAGTCAGCATTCTTACACGTATCTTTCTGCGGCCAAAGAAATTGTACCTCCTTGTAAGATATCGCATTCTTGACACCTACTCCTTATAATATATCGATGATTAAGATTTCAGTACCAATCCTAATCGGTCATCAGTAATGCATTTACCGACAATACGTCTATGTCATGACATTGTCGTCGTCTATTAGGTGTGTGACTTATTAGACGTAAAAAAAACGAAATATGAACAAATATTTTCTCGTCGACTTCTTCTCAGCAGATTTCTGGCAAAAACTCAGAGAGTAAATAAAATTGCCATGAAAACTTTCTCAAAAATATGTCTTTCGGAGTAGACTTTAAACTTTTAAATCCCGCCATTCATGTATAAATTTAATATACACAACATATGTGGTGTGAGATGCTAGGTCGCTAGTGACCATCCTCTGGGTGTCAGTTGAATACGAGTAAAAATATTTCAAACGTCAGACCAGCGCATATTACAGTCGATCAAACTGAAACCAAGCAAATGAATAATAAAAGAGCATTAAAATGCTTTCTGTTCCTAAAAGTAAAATTAATAAAAGACTTGTGCGCTACATTGAATGAGGATGAGCGTATGCCCTAACATTATGACATGCTTTTACAAGCATTAAGTAAACAATTATTAAATATTGGAAAATATTATACTTTTAAGTCAAAAAAATTTAATGCTTCACATTTTAAGTAATTTATTAATTTATTTTTCTTTATAAATCTTTCAGTATCTGCATCGTCAAGTATGATGAGCAAACATGAGCCCATGTTTATATCCCGCTCGGAAACCTTTAAATTTGTGGCTGGCGATACAATTGTATTACCCTGTGAAGTTGCCAATACTGGTAAGTAAGAAAGTAAAATTAAAACAACCAAAAAAAAAAAAATTATGTAAATTTATTAAAAATTTAAACCTTCGTTTAACTAACTGATAAAAGGAAATCATTAAATGAAAGCAATTATCTTATCTGGGTTACTTATGGTTACTTAATTAATTGACCGTTAAAAACCTGTTTATTGGATATTGGCCTGCTTTAACATATTCTTCCCGGCGCCTCCCCTTTTTGCGTACCTTCGCTAGTTGGTCATGCCAATCGATGACAGGGCTTCCGCAATTTGGTCCTTCAAAAGTAAAAAACGTCGTTCAAATATACGTCTCTCCGGAACATCTTTATCCATGGACGAGTCAGCGTAGCCGCTGGATATTAATGCGCTGCACAACGTACATGTCGTTGAGGAAGTCATATAACTCATTACTAAATCGAATGCGAAAATCATCGCCAAATCGAACTAGGCCGAAGAACTTACGTAGTAATTCTTTCTCGAATACGCTTAAGGCTGTTGCATTGGTGCTTAACGGAGTCCCTACTTCTACAATGTTGAGGATCATCGATAAGAGAAAAGATTTGTGAGGGCAATGTTGCAAATCCAGGACTCACAATACATTTAAAAATTTCCTATTGGCCTTATCACTAAAAATTTCGCTTCTGTTAGTGAAACCGTACAGGATTTTCAGAAATTGTTGTTAGATCTGTCTTCTTAGTATTGTATTATTATTATTACGTATAATATTTTATTTATATTTTTTTTGGATTTGCCCTTCTATTCGTATAAAATCCAACTTTAGCAACAATTAAACCCATCTGACAATTCCCTATGCTGTAGATATTGTGATTGGATGTTAGAGCAACAAGCTTTCAGTATTAATGCTTTGGACAAAATTTTCTTCGCCCACTCGGTAATTACGCTAACAAGCAAAATTGACACTTATGAGGCTCTGAAAATCCATTGCATCTGGCAAAAGTAATCGTTAAGCGCATATTATGATGTGCATTAGACCATATTTTTTAAAAAGTCACGTTGGAAGCACTGTTACTGTGAATGCAGAGCGCTTAGACCGTGTAATAAGACTTTTTTCTTGCAAATGAAGATTATAAACTGGACGGCATGTGGTTTCATCAAAGCGGTGTCATGCTTTATACAAAGCGTACATTCAGGTTTTTGCAACTTCATTTGACCATCAAGTGCGTTGGTCGCCATTAACATTTTTTGTCAAAGACTATGTCGGACGAAAGATTGCTAAAAATAAAAAATAAAGTCATTATTCACCAAAATCGAAGTAAATCAAAGTGTATTTTGTTTAGCTTTACTGTAGTAAAAGTGTTGAAAACCTTTTACGTAGCCATGCCCTTGTTTTCGTTTCAAAATCAATAGAATTCTTCTTTACTTTTTCAACTAACCGTCTCTATATGACAACAAACTCACTACAATTTAGTTTCCTCCTGAAAAGTAACACGTTACATAGGAAAAGTTTTTTGCAATTCTTTCAATCCAATTTGGTGATGTGGATTTAGATACATGAATGAGTGAGGGGAATAAGTTCGGGATTATAATAATTTAGTTTTCCTTCTTTAAGTAGGTACAACAATAACACCGAGAAACTTAAAAGTCCCTATTCAATAAAACAGATGAATTCTAATGCATATTAAATACTTTATTAACTTTGTCTACATAGACTACAAAGACTGGCCATTCGTCAGTCACGTCTGGGAGTGTTGTCCTCTTAGACGGTTTTTAAAAAGTTTTTATTTGTCTTCTTCTTATAAATTTAAAATAAAAGGAAAAATGTTGCTACTTAAAGGAATAGTAATCTTTTCTTTAGGGACACAATTTCATTCTAGTCTGGGGATTAGTAAATAAGCTGTAAATAAACTTCTATCGATTTGGTTTTGTCAAGCCATACGACATTTTTCTATTTTTTGAAATTCTTTTCGTACTTTTTTTGGGATTGTGTTTTTAAATTAAGGGTTTATTTTAACTTAATAAATACTAATTTACTTAAAATTTAATATAATTTGAAGCATTTTATTGAGTTTATATATACGATTCAGGAAGTGGTGTCTACAGATGTTTATTAAAAATTTTAAATTTATAATTTCGTCATTTTGGAAATGGAAAGATACCCGTTAAAACGTTAGGATTTATTGGAAATTTATTTCCAAAACACTGACAATTGGTCGGAAATTTTTTTTTGCCAAAAATTCCTTATTTTTTCGAATAAAGCTGGGTACGTTATTAAGTATAATTGCCGTATTTGGGGCGCAAGAAATATACACGTGGTCTTAACCTTCCTATACCCTCGCCAAAAAGTGAAACACCAATACCCGCGCGTTGGTCTGTGAGACCGACAATGGAAAATCCTATATACTTGGTACTATTTAAAAAAATTTTTTTTGATGCAAAAACGAAGCTTATTACGAATAATGAAGCTACCAGTGATATCAACTTACTGGCACTATTTTTTTACAAAAAAAATCGCAATAATAAAAAAATCGGTCTCACAGACCAACGCGCGGGTATAGGAAGGTTAAAAAAGCTTAATGCAGCCATTACGAGTGATTGTTTAATGCGTTGGCCCATATTTCCTTGAAAATGAGGACGGCACAATCATTACGGTCAATGGAGACACCTATCGCGCCATGATAACTGATTTTTTGTACTTGCTCTTCATGGTATTGATGTGAACAATGCCTGATTACAACAGGATGATGAAGCTTGCCAAACATCACATGCCACAATCGCTTTAATGCGCTCAACGTTTGATGGCCTTTAAATTAGCCGAAATGGTGATGTCAATTGGCCGTCAAGAAACTGCGATTTGACACCGCTCGACTTTTTTCTGTGGGGCGCCATTAGAGAAAATTGTCATGCCGACAAACCAAAAACAATTAAGAATTTGAAGACCAACTTTCGTGATGCCATAACCGAGATACGACTGTATTCACATGAAAAAGTGCACGAAAATTGATCCGATCAAATGAGGTACTGTGAGGCCAGCCTCGGTAGCCATTTGAATGAAATAATATTCCATTTCTAACCGAAACAATTGTACTTCACAATCACAACAAAATTAATTTGGCAAAATTATAATTGACAAAATTTTGTTTGATTGCATTTTTAAATTTAATCTTTTAAATCACTCACCCTATACATCTGCAAAAAATTAAATGTGAAAAGATATTTCTTCGTGGGCTGCCTCTCAGTAGATTTCTGGCAAAAACTCTGAGAGTAAATAAAATTGCAATGAAAAACTCTCACAAAAATGTGTCATTCGAAATCGACTTTACACTGTAGGTCATATCACTCATGTATAAAATCAACCATGTTTGAATCGTCGCCTTACGTCTAATAAGCCAATACACTACCTACTAGACTACGGTGACTAATCATTCAGGCGATAACCTTCGCACAAACTTCTAACAAAGAACTGCTGTTCGTTCGTGATCTCCTTCTTTGTACTGTCTTAATGCACAGGATCCCAGCAGATTGGGAACTATTGTACGAATATATTCTAATTTGAGGTATCAAGACTAATTTAGCCGCGAAGAAGCTTAATACTTACAGAGCAGTTTAGCTATGGTGTTAGCTATATCTCTGCCAGTATCATTTTGAAAAATAAAACTAAAACAAATAAAAAATAAATAAATATTTAAATCTGCCTCGAAATTCATTAATTTTATAAGTTTTTTTAAACTGTTAAGCATTTCAGATAAAATGACAAGTTGTAACGAAAAATTGTAAAACATTTTACAGCCGTCGTAAAAGCGTAAGTAAAAGTTTAAACGGAAAGAAAAATAAATTGAAGCTTACGTACTGGTTTGAAGAGCTTTGCACATAAGACTTAAAGAATTTAGAATCTATAAAACGGTTATAAAACAGCGTCATTTAAAATTTTCCAAAATAAATTTTCATTACAATGTGTTCGAAATATTTTATAAGACATAATTCTTGTAATTCTGCTTAAGTGTTAATGGGAAAATTTTATTTTATATTTTCGTTTTCGTTTGTTTTTCTTTAATAAAATAAAACTCATGAAATTTTGTTCATCATCTCATCCCATTATTCGTTGTCAAAGTGATAAAATATTTATTTTCGTATTTGATGGCTCACAATCAACAATTTGGCAATAAACAAGGATTATTAAAGGATTTTCATCTTCTGCTGTACAAATAAAATAATGAAAAATTCATTTCAGCGTCGTATTCTTTAAAATCGAAGAAATTTTTAAAATATTTAACGGCAAACATTTCTATCAAACTCAGTCTTATTATGGTTTTAAATTGACTTTCGTTTGTCTTCAATATCTTTCAAGTGTACTCTTGTCATTGTATATATTTGCTTTCGAATGTCGATTTTATTTAAATTTTTTTTTTTTTTAATTATTTTTTTTTATTTTACATGGCATATCAAACTTTTAATGCACAGAGGCTAAGCGTGTGAGTTTGTGAATGCAAACGAATTAAAATCTTGAAAACATGTCTAACGATGGTAATTTTGAAATCTTGAAACATTTCTGTGATTTGCATAAACATCATGGCGAATTTCTCTTCTTCTCTGTTGATTTTATTTTCTTATGAACTGCTGCCAAAATATATATTTTTGTTTTTATTTTTCTTTGTATTATTTACTTAAGACCTCACTTGTCGTCATATGAAAATCTATATATGTACAATCAATTCATTCTCGACAGGCTGGGTTTTCTTTCTTCTCATCAATTTTAAATGCAAAATGAAGAAAAAAGTTAGGGAAACTGAAGAACCACCATCACACAGAATTTATTGTGTCAAAAACTCATAATCATGTAACAACGGAAAAAAATGTTTGTTATTGGCATACATATCATTATAAATTTATTTAAAAATTTTATTATTTAAAGAACTTTTATGGTTAAAAGAAGGTTGAAGGAAAGCTAAAATATTTTATTATTTAAAGAACTTTTATGGTTAAAATAAGTTTGAAGTAATGCTATCAGGTAATCAATTTACCGTATTCTGAGGGCTGTCTTTATTTTAACAAAAATTTAGATTTTTGTGTACCCAACAAAAAATAAAATCTTACTAAGAGAGATTCAAAAGTCTGTTCCGTCTTGAATGGAATAAAGATTTTTGAATGACTTTCTACTATTTTGTTTTACTCTCTTTCCACCAAATCTTTTCATCAGATTTCAAAACAAGACAATGTTTCTCTTGGCTGGCTCCGGAGAATAGGCAAAATAAGAGAGCAATTCTAGCCTCATGTATGGATTTTTGCATTGGAAAATAACTTTTTAACTACTAGACGTAGTTATGACACATTTCATATCAATACTAAGCAAAATGTCATGGAGTCGTCGTAACAAGTTATGGATTAAACTGTCTTCTATACCAATAGGCAGCTATGAAATGCTAGGTAACAAGGCTATACTAACTGTCTTGACGAATGCCATTGTGATCAGTCAATTTAAGTACCCACGCGATTAAGAAAACTAACAAATGATATCAGATAGTATTGCGCTAAAGATGCATGAGTTAAATAAAAATTAAAGGTATTTCAAAAATATCTCTACCATAGTTTGATAATGAGAAATATGTGCCAAAACTTGGGTGCCACGTTTGCTTGTAAATAACAACACGACAACAATCCACACATATACATGCTGAAATATCAGCTTTCCTGCTGATCAATCCTTCCCTTGTAATTGAATTCCTTGCTACAATCTTGTTAGTTAATGACAGTAAAAGTCGGCTTATTAGACATAATGCCGTGGTTCAAAACCCAAGCCCAGATATCTCAAACAAAATGAAATATGAAAAAAATATTTCTTCAGTGACTTTTTCTAAGCAGCTTTCTGGCAAAAACCCTGAGAGTAAATAAAATTGCAAAGAAAAAGTTTCTCAAAAATCTGTCGCTTGGAGTCGATTTGACGACAACATGGGTGGTATGAGAAACTAGTTAGTAATCCTGGCTGAAGTGTTATAATGACCAAATAAGTATGTAGAGGTCGGAATTAACCATTTTATCATTTTGTTGAAGGCTCTTGGGTTTACCTTTTTAGTGTCAATCGCGGCTTTTAGAAACTTCACCTTGCTTGTAATCATGGCAGCACTTCTGACGAGAATTTTTTGTTAAAACACTAAGCGATTTTAGTCGTTTTGCTTATTTCGTGGCACAAAAGTGTTGAAATCTGCAATTGCAAGCCTAAAAATTCCTAGTATCATTCAACCATAATGCTTTGAATTAATGATATCCGTTCAGAAAGGATAACTTTGAAAAAAAGTACTATTTTATGCCAACTCCAAAATGCGCATCATCTTTCTCAATTTTTCCGCATGCAATAGCTTTTCTACAATCACTTCTAGGTTATTTAAGTCCATCAGTCATTTATATTACAATTTTGCTTGTTAACGTAACCACTGAGAGAGAGAGAAATGAGTTCCTTCGTTATTCAAAAAAATTAAGTATGAAAACCTATTGCACTAGAACCCATTCACCATATCCACACCTTTGTGAGTCGTCAGCCGACTTTAACTGTTGAGTGAGTTCGAATAATTCGTAATGTGGGTTTAGTTGCTGAGAATGTCGTTGAATTATCAAATTCGTAT
Organism: Sarcophaga caerulescens; assembly: GCA_927399465.1. Lineage (NCBI taxonomy): Eukaryota > Metazoa > Arthropoda > Insecta > Diptera > Sarcophagidae > Sarcophaga > Sarcophaga caerulescens. The sequence goes on along the minus strand of OV656872.1, from coordinate 50,229,127 downwards.
TATCCACCCCCGGTTTACTAACAAGAAGGAAATTTTCGGGAGTGCATACCTTGTGACGATCTGATCTCATCTGTATTCTTCCAGTCTATTCAAATTTCTTTATGTCTTCATTATCTCTAAATTTTTTTTGGATTCTGGCAATCATAATCTTCCAACTACTTTTGTGGGAAGTTTCAACTAGTTTACTTTGTTCTTTGGTTATTAAACAATCCGTATTTGTAATCGGAGAACTTTTAAACTAAGATACCTTAGATGGACGATATTTAACAGCTATCAGCCTTGTATAAAAAAGTCTGTATTGTAGAATTAGTCTGAATATTTAGTTGAGAGTCTGCAGTTACTTGTATGTTCATTTATACCATAAAACATTAACACACTTATCTACATATTATCGATCGAATTAGTCTGTATTTTATGCACTTACATTGCATTATCCCTTATGCAATTATTTTATGTCGTATTTTAATAATAAAAATTAAGAAAACCCCAAACATGTTTTGTGATGTGCACTCTTACACATTCTAATCAAATTTGTGAAACAAATTGCTTAAGGAAATTTACGATTACGATTCATACAAAACACTTTCGTACCATTTATTAACTTTTAACACAACGTTTAGTCCAAATACATGTGCACGTCTGCATCTCTTCCAAGCATAGGCAGTGAATGCAATTATCTATGGCCTGCAATACAATACAAATCGAAGTAAAATTTAAATATCTGTGTTTGAAAATTTATGAACAAGACGAAGCAGGTGCAATATTAACCCTAATGTATGACAATGCAGCATTTGAGGGTACGATGCTTTTGGAAAAAATAAGGTCTTTGGTTCGATTGCCTTGACATTATACGTGATAAACCGCAATCGAAAAAAAAAAAAACGTGAGAATTATTACAAATCCATTCTTGTTGGACTATTTGTACAATTTGTACTATTGAAAATTGCTCCGGAAAACTGGACAGAACATGTGCCAGTATTTTCCAAGCTAATCATTAAAACCGATAACAGAGTTCAAATTATAACATTAGGGCATGAATACTAAGGTTTGACAAACCATATAATCTTTGATAACAATAATAGCAGGTTGAACAGATTATATGACATAGCACCTAATTCACTGACCAACAGTGTCGAAATATGTTACGGTTGCAGAAAAGCGTTTTTAGGCTGACGAAGACAAATAAAAATTAATTAGCATTTCAGCTTCAGCCACATATTGACGTCTATTAAACAACGAAAAGGACTGTATACTGCAATCGAAATGAAATCAGAATTTGAGGCTCGTTATTTATATTATTGTATTAAAAATTCTACTCTTTTTCTATTTTTATTGATTTTCTATACGCCATACCTTAAGATAAAATATGAGACATCAAAGCCATTGAGTTTTTAGTGCAGAGTAGCCGTAACATTTAGTCGCCGTAACATGTAGTCACTAGTAGGTAGTGTGTTGTCTTATTTGACGTAAGGCCACGGTTCAAACCCTAGATCAGACATCTCAAACAAATCAAAAAAATATTTCTCTCAGCAGATTTCTGCCAAAAACTGTGAGAGTAAATAAAATTGCCATGAAAAAGTGTCTCAAAAAATCTGTGGTTCGGATTCGACTTTAAAATACAGGTCCCCCCACTAATGTATAAAATTAACACACACAACATGGACTTTGTGAGAAGCTAAGTTTGTAAAGACTAAATATGTATGTATGTACATATGTAGACGTAGTTACAGTTATACTTTCTAATGTGGTCGAAGGTTGTTACAGATATAAATAGTTAGTAAGCCGCTAAACTAAAGTTCTCACACTTTCGTTTAGTTGCCTTACGTAAATGGGCTCTTTATTGGCCACTTGAAGTATCCAGTAATCTCTACGAAATCCTACAGTCTGAGAAAAATAAGCTTCACCTGCCCTATTTAGTTACCTCTTCAATAGCAGTCATAATTCACACAATGACGTGTTTTTTTATAAATACCAGACAATGCGAAAGATATTCTCCCATATTAGAAAGGTCAGATCTACCGCGTTCAATAGGCCATTCTGCTTATTATTCTTATGCGCAGTCTATACATGTTACGATTAGTTGTGGAACTTGATAAAAAGACTAACAGTAATTCATGATCGACATATGCAGTCATGGTATGCATTTGGAATATCATTGGCATGCCTTTGGAAATAATTTGGAAACACTAACCATATAGTTTAGAACACAAATTTCAATCCAAATGGCCTGACTATCGATACTAGTCCTGTGTAGTTTACAAATTTAAAGCCGCCACTATACAACAGTAGATGACATATCATCCTCCATATATGTATGTAGGTCTTTTATCAAATTTAAGACTTTTTGAATCGTTCCTAACCACAAATAATTATGTAGGCTCGGAAATGTATCCTGTTCTCAAATACAATAAGACGGTATTCAACACTTCTAAAAATAGATCTCCGGTCTGTCAATTTTCCAGGATTTCTTAGTTTCATTACTCTTTTTTTAGTAAAAATAATTGGCATGGAGTGTTCTGTGAGAATGCATCAGAAAATTGCAACCAAACCAATTTGTTTAAGATACTTAAGACAAGGTTTTAATTCATAAAATCAAAACGACCAGTTATAAAAGTTTTCGTACAATTTTTCGAACTCAACAGCAGGGTTAAATAGAATTTTGTGCATAATTCCTACAAGTCTATTGTAAGTTTATGTTACAATATATGTATTTCATTACAGGATGTTGCTGTTGTTTGTTGTTGTTTACTAGCATAGTTATAAGCAAATCCTTTAAAAACGTGAATTATTTTATAGCAATAATGAGCATAACATTACATCCCAATCTTAAGACTTCTACAAGAAGTTTCTATTAATCATGGAAGTATTTTACTGCAATTATTTTGCTCATTACTGTTGCTATTTGTGTAACGCATATAAAGAAATTTTCTTTATGGTATTAAATAACAGGAAATTGAAAGAAAATTCTTAAAGTTTATGCTGTTTCTTGTAAATTATATATTTACACATGTTTTCCCATTCGATGTTACTTTTGTTGGTTTCTTGTAAATTATATATTTACACATGTTTTCCCATTCGATGTTACTTTTGTTGGTACACAACATATGTATGTATGTGCAAAGATTAAATCCATATAGAAGTTTAAGTGCATAACGGATACGGAAACAATTTTTTAACAACATTTAATATGAGAAAAATTGTTTGTTTCTTACTCTTTTATATCTTTTTCGATCTTTTTTATATCCTAAGTTGCCTTTTGTTTTCTTTATATACATATACATATATAAATTTTTCATTAAACAAGTAACTGTAACTGTGTATGTATATAATGCCTTTAATGTAACCGGAAATTGTTTACACATACACACAATTTAGTAACACTCGAATACTTTATGCATGACGGTCGATATGTGTGTATGCGTATTTGTTTGTATTTTATAATGTATGAAAGATTTTATTAAAAAAGTTTTCGTTTTTATGTTCTTTTTATATGCAATAAATATCATTTGCTTAAAGTTTAAATATCTATAAATAACCCCCATTGTCTACAAAACAAACATTTCGAATTATTAGAAAAGAACAGTTTCTCTGTACGTACAAGGCTTTAAATATGAATTTCTAAAAAGTCCATTGTAACATTTGTTTTAAAATAACCAACAAAGAAAACATTAAAACGCCCAATTTCCGTTTTAACAATACAATGAAAACCTTTACAGACAATAGCTCTTAACATTTTAACGAGACTAAGAAACCGGTAGGCTTTGTAATTAAAAACTTGTTTGAAAACATTTAAATAACACACATTTTTAACAAAAATGTTTAAATTAAAATAGATAAAAGGCGTGAAATGATCAGCAGCAGTTCATTCATTCATCGTGTAGGCACTTGCCTGTATAATGTGATCAATCTTAATAATCTTAAAGGATCCCCTTTTTTAATACTCTTGACATACGGTAACGGCTCAATTCCAGTTCAAATCGTTCACATCATCATCAATCATATAATCAATGATTGATGAGGAATGTATTTCAAGCAAAAATTTTGCCTTCAGAACTGAAGCCTATTCTTGCCGTACTATGGTTATCATACATGCATACATAATTGCTCCTTCAGTCAGGATTACGAACCTAGCTTCGCACACCACTTCCATTGTGTGTGTTAATTTCATCCGTCAGTGGTGGAATCTACAGCTTAAAAGTTTACTCCGAACGATAGATTCTTGAGAAACTTTTTTCCTGGCAATTTTTCATTTTCTCTCCGAGTTTTTGCCAGAATTCTGTTGGTGTTTATCAACAAACAGTTTAATAACTTGATATGAAGATAACTGTTGTTGTTGTGCTTTTCGTGCAAAGTGAAGAATTTAGCTTCTTGCTGACATGTGGTTTAATCACATTGCCACATATTCAACATTAATGTGAAGCTAATAAGAGACGAGTACAGCCATTGAAGACAACATTTACATGTAAATGTCATTAAAAGGTATGCAATCATTTACCTCCACATGTAAATTTTTCACTCAGTTCAACAAACTTTGTTTTTTACTCAACGCACATAAGTAAGTAATTGGCCTTTACAACCCTTCAGTCAGGATTACGAATCTTCGTTCTCACACCATTTACGTTGTGTTTATTAATTTTATACATGAGTGGAGTGGATTTTTGAAAAACTTTTCATGGCGATCTTTTTTAATGTCCGAGTTTTTTAAAAAAATCTGCTGAAAAATTGTTTCATACTGCGTTTTATTGGAGATGTTTGACCTGAAGTTTGAACCGTGGCCTTACATACAAAGCCAACAGACAAACCACTAGACTGCGGGACATCAAATTCTAGATGATAAAATACTCAGCCATTGGTTACCAAACTAATTGCTTCTTATAGCTTAAATCAATCCCAAATCATAAATAGTCGGAAGTCGGAATGGACTTGCAAACATTATTTGTCAAATAGTTCAATACGCCAGGAGAAATACTCGAAATACTAATTTCCGTCGGTATTAAAACCATCAACAAACCCTGCGATTAGATGGACACTGCCATTGCACTTCCATTCATACATACACAGATAATTGGTAACTACAATCCTTCTGGATTACGAACTAGCTTCTAACACCACTTATGTTGTGTGCGTTAATTTTGTAGATGAATGGCGAGACCTACAGTTTAAAGTTGACCCCGAATGACAGATTTTGGAGAAACTTCTGATGGCAATTTTTTTAATCTCAGAGTTTTTACCAAACTAATTGAGCATAATAACTTAAATCAATACCAAATCATAACTAGGCTATATCGAAACCGGAAAGGGCTCCCGAATGTTGATTAATAACGTCAGATAAATCAATACGCCGAGAAAAATGCTCATGGAATTTCCTATGGTATTGAATTCATGATCAAATCCTGCCTTTGGATTAACACTACCATTGCACATCTGTGTGAAAATAACTTGAGTTTTGGAAAGTATACCCAATGTTGGTTCTTGATCTGGATCCATTCACCTGTATTTGAATATGTTCCCCAACAATTACAGATTAACACACTATCAAAATAAAGTTAGATTATATATATTTAAAGTTAGAAATATAAACCTCTATCTCAGTATGAATTAATGCGGAATGAATACATTGTAAACAAGGACATTGTCATGCTGCATTTTTTTAAATTGTTTTATTTGTATTTGTATACAAATTTAAGATATAATTTTTTCAGATTTAAATTTCTAACAGTCATTATTACAACTTGCCGTTAACTAAAGGGAGGATTTCAACGAGCAGGTAAATTTTTTTTCATTATTATAAGTGGACAATATGGTAGAAGTGAGCGTTAAGCTGAAGGGAGGATCATCCTACCGGTAACTTTTAAAGTTAAGTTTATGTTTGAACTTGCCATATATATACGGTGACCATTATTTCCAAGAGAAAAAAGTGGACAAATATATAAAATTTAAAAACAAAAAAATTCATTTATTATAATTAATATTTTATATAAAAATTTTTAAAATACAGACATAAATAGGTACAAATAATATACACAAACTTAAATTTATTAATATACATACTCGTACATATGGATATACATACTTATGTGTATAAATTTACTTCTAATATTTCTCTACGGAAAGTATTGGGCCTGTTAGATAAAAATGTTGGGATTTTTCGAAAAACCAAATATAGTTAGATATAGAAAAATCTCTTCCTGTTGGTGCGTTTGACGCTGGTAAAGCAAATGAGAAAACTAGTAATTTCAGGATGTTTTTATAAATAATAAAGAATATTTTTCGTTTCGAAAAATTTTAAAATTACAACCCACTTTTTATCGGGATTTAATGCTGATTGTTTCCATATTTCTATTCGTTCAGCATTTGCATAATTTTTTACATAACTCATCAAAAAATTCGTTATTATTTATATTTAAATCATTTCTGATTTCTGTTCCCTTTATTAACGACTTTTCAACTGAAGACCAAGACGGAATTGCATCTACAACATAGACAAATTATAGAGTTTCCAACTCAATTTCATATGGAATTCCAGCTAATATTAGCGATTTTACCGCATTAGTGAAAAAAGTGGACAAAAGCGGACATTTTGGAAAATAAATACTTTTTAGAAGTTACGTGTGGTAAAATAGTGGACAAATAGTGGATGCAAAAAAAAATAGCGGACAGGAGGTTAAAATAGCGGACTGTCCACTGACTGGACGGATGGTCACCGTACATATATAAACAAATATAAACAAAATGAGCATATGCAACAAAAAAACGAAACTCGTCGTTGCCACTGCGTTAAAAAAAAAAAAAAACTTGTGTAATTGAGCAGTGTTATATACATTGCTCCGGCACTGTCATATTTTTGAAAAAGTTAACTTTATTTTATCTGTAAGTTGTAACAACGTAAATAAGTTAAAGGTAACTTTACAGTTCCCTTTAGCTAAAGGTACCTTTAACTAAACCCAAGTTTAATGGCGACTTGTAATAATGGCCCTAAGTTTATTAAATACGAAATGAATAAAAGTCTAGACTTTTTTATTTTAGTTAACACTTGGATATTAAATAATAATACAACATATTTTTTATTATTATTATTAAATTCTGTTAATATTATTGCAGTAAATATTTCATTTCAACTGTATTATTATTTTTTATTTTTTTTTTTTTCTTAGCAGATGTTATATTTGCAGAAAATTTATTGCATTTCCTAAAGGCCAATAACATATATTTACCCACAAATATGGTAGATTTCTACAGATAAATTACTTTGTGGCTTAAGACTTTAAACAATATGGTCAGTTCCGTATACTACTACTAGTCTTACGATTATTTGTTGTGCTAACAGGATATGTGCTTTCTTTTTTTGTAACCTTTCATCCTATGATTCTTTATACGGAAAAGCATAAAACATTGCATATTGTGTAGGCTGGTCTTTCATTAAAACCACATTGTGCAACATAAGCACCAGATACATACATACATAGTAAAAATGTTGCAACATTCTAAAGACAAACTCACAAACTTAGTCTATACTGCAGGATCATACAACAACCATGTATTAAACCACAAATAGTTCAAGTATATAAAACTGTGGAGAACATGTTTTAAAATAGTTTTCTTGTACAAACAAAAATTTAAAAAAAAGTAGAAATAATTCTAAATGTTTAAAATTTAAACAGAAGATGTAGAAAAAAATTTCCAACTACAAAGTTTTTTTTTAACAAAAACTTTTAATATGAATTTGTGTAAGCAAATTTATTTTTAATTTTGTATCCTTTTTAATACTATGTTTAGACATGCACTTTTATTGCGTAAATCGCAATAAACACCATTATTGAGCTCAATATTTTATATAAAGTTTAAATTAATTATTGCGCAATAAATACGCAAATTGTTATAATATTGAGTAAAACTTAAAATGCAGAACTGTCATAAGTACGTTCAGTGACCACATTACAATTTTCCGAACACTTTCAATTGATATTTGACAACTCAAATGTCAACAGCTACAAACAAAAAAAAAAACAATAAAAACAACATAACAAAAAAAACAAAATAAAAACAATGTTGCTGAAAACTACCAGCTGTTTTGTTTAACACTGTCAAATAAATATTGCGTATATTATGTGTCTGAACACTTAAAATATTGTACACCTATCCCTCGTTTTGCACGATACTTGTTTTGCACGATTTCGATTTAACACGATTTTTTTATTTCTCGTGTAAATCGAGGGATGAAAAATACCTCGTTTTGAAAGATTTTTTATTTAAATGAAAACAAGCTTTTGACACAATTTATAGTAAATGAAAAAGGATTGCCCTTTGAAGTGCTCCTTGTAACTGATAATGCACCAGGTCATCCTCAGGATTTAGAATTTGAGAATGTCCAAGTAATATTTCTACCGAAAAACACAACTTTTCTACTACAGCCCTTAGACCAGGGAATTATTTCAACATTTAAGACGCTTTATATTAAACGTGCATTTGCATATATTTTAGAGCAAATTAATAATAATACATGTGTTGAAGTAATGGAAGCATGAAAAAAATTTACAATATTAGATTGTTTAAAACATGTAGGATTATCATACACCGAAATAAAAAAAAACGCTTAAGGGATACTGGAAAAAATTATGGATCGGAATATGTGATAATAATAATTCTGATAATCTTTTAGAACATGAACGAACACAAATAATTGATTTAGCCCGAACAATTGAAGGTGAAAATTTTGTTGACTTTGCTGAGTGAGATATTTTTGAACTAATGGTTGACAAAGAATTGGATATAGATGAACTAGTTGGTATAGTTAATGAAACTGAAGAGGAAAATAATGAGTCTGATAAAGATGATTCACAAATCGTTGAAATGGCATCCCAAAATATTTCTGAAGGTCTTGAATTAGACCGGAAATTAGGAAATCATTTTCTACAATATGATCCAAATGAAAGAGCTCTTAAGTTTCAAAAATACATTTCTCAAGGCTTGGCCCAAACTTATATAAACTCCTCACAAATACTTATAAATAAATATATCTCAAAATCCCCACGTCCCCACATCGAACCAGAAAACATTGAGGTATCGAGCGATGATTCGTCACCAACCGAAGAAATACGATTAGTTGTCGAACTTGGTTGAATATAACTTATTTTTTTTTTTTTTTTTTTTTTTTTGCTTAACAGTTTATGTATTGATTTTTTGCTAATAACATTTTTGTATGTATATTTTTGTGTTTTCTCTTATTTGTATTGCATTTAATTTTTAAGTTTTATGAATTTTATAACTATTTTGGTTGTTAAATAAAATGAAATTGTTTTCTTTTGTTTGTTTTGTTACGTTATTCACATTAAAAAAAAATAAAATTATATTAAAGAAATACTATATATATCAGTTTTTGTAATTTTTTCGATTTACACGATTTTCCATAAAAATTTTTTTGAATTCGTTTTACACAATTTTCTCAGGAACGTATCTATCGTGCAAAACGAGGGACAGGTGTACTCAAATAAACGAATATTGACTCAATGAAGGTGCCTGTCTGAACATAGTATAAGTTTAAATTGTCAGGCAACGCATGTGTATTGCGGCAGTGTAAATCAAGCTACTGTGTTAATGAAAATTTCTAATCTCAAAATGAAATGAAAAGCCGGAGAACTTCTGGTATTTTACCTTAAAGCTTAACAGTACGTGGCATCATTAAAATCATCATTAAATACCAATCATTACCGGCAGCAGTAAAAAGGTCAATTAAAAATTAGGACCACAAAAAAATATACATACATATATAAGGTAGTAATTATTAAACCAAAAAAAAAAAAAAAAAATAAACAACAACAATAAAAACCAAATCCAATTATTATTAAAATCTTATTAAAAGGAACATAAAAAAAATATTCAAAATTAAGATGAAAATTTATAACGCAATTCAAACGTGCCATTAAAAAGCAGGACAGGGACAGGGACCCCACTCAAATGAAATACGATGACGATAATAATAAAACGAATGAATGTTGATGGTACAACGATAATGATGCCATAGATATTGGTGTTGATGTGGTAGTAATAACGGTGGTATTGGTGTTGTATTAAAAATGAAATATAAACCCATATTATAGAAGCAATTAAATTTATTTCAGAAGCCCTCAATTTTCTTTATAAACTTCGTTTATTAAAACCAAAAAAAAAAAAAAGAAGAAAAATGATGGTTTTCATTTTAAGCTGTTGGCTTTGGCAAGTACGCAAAGCATCGATTTGTTTTAAGTCTTTAGCAGCATAGCGTAGTGCACAGGATATTTTGTTGAATGCTTTGCTGGCTGCATGCATTTTCAAGAAGGGGTGTGTTTTTCTTCTCTTATTTAAACCTAAATGGAAATAATAAGTAAAGGTACTCAGTAAATCAATTATTATTCGTTGGTTGACAGATGCCTGAAGTTTTAAAAAATTGGTTTTATGGCAATAATTATTGATTTTTAAGTGGAAAATAAAAAAAAAAATTAAACGTAAAATTCTTTCCGGTAAATAATTTAAAAATCGCTAAAAAGAAAATCGTTTTTTTTTTTTCTTGTCAATAAATTTTGAATTGAATAAGAATTGCAATATCAGAATAAATGATTGGAAAGGGGGCAGTAAACATAGTCTACCTTATTAGATCTAAGTAATTGTTTATTCGTGGACTGTATGGAGGGGATGAGGAACACACAGGAAAGGCTGACGCTGTTGCTCTAAACACTAAAAAAATCAAAATTAGGAGACTTCCAAAAACACGGATACATCACAAAATAAAACCACTTATCTTTTTTCTTGTTGCAGGTTGTTTAGTTTTATTCACAAAAAAAAAAAAATATTTCCACTTTATTGTTCCTTTTTTCCATAAGTTTTAGTTACATTTAAATTTTATATTTTTTATTTTTATTTTTCACAATAGATTTTTCAATTAAATTAAATTTCAGAAATTTAAACATTTTCTACACAAAGTACTTAAGTAAAATTATTGCACAAATCTTAAATTTTTAAAGCAAATTAAAAAATTAGATGCATCCCTATGGATGTTAACAAAACGAAATCAAAAAAAAAGCAATTAATAAAAACAAAAATGTCAAAAAATATAAAAAAAGCTTTATCCCATACGGCAGCGCCCTCTGTTGGCAAATTACGAACAAGTCGATGCCAATCCTGTTTATGTCGCCAGGGGTGGGAAACATCGATCGTCAGACATAAACAGTAATGATATGCTGTTTAGTAACGAAACTAATTTAAAGTAAATTTATCATGACAAAACAGTTGGACTGAAAAATTCGTTGGCTAACATAAATTATTATGATAATGGATATCCCTAAATTGTAGCATTTAGATAACAATCGTTTCGATTCTAGTCTGCATACATACACATATACATTGTTCATTATAACACTTCATTCAGGATTACCAAGTTTTTCACACCACTCATGTTGTGAGTGTAAATTTTATACATGAGTGGCGGGACCTACAGTTTAAAGTCGACTCTGTATGATAAATTTTTTGAGCAACTTTTCATAGCAATTTTATTTACTCTGAAAGTTTTGCCAGAATTCTGCTGAAAGGAAGTCGCCGAAGAAATATTTTTTCTTATTTCGTTTTGTTAGAGATGTCTGACCTGGAGCTTGAACTGTAGCTCCACGTTTAATATAAGCCTCACGCTACCTACTAGACTACGACAACTTATGATTTTCAATGACGAAATAATGCCATGTAACAAAAATATGGGTTTTTTAATAATGGCTCTGCCTAATTATTTTCTGTACTCTGTGTGCTTTAATATGAATCAAATATACCTGCATCGATGAAATGAATATTCTGGTAACAGTACTTACTTAATATTTATCATTAAAAGTAATAATTTTAACTTTTTCTCTATTGACAATAAAGCCTAGGCAACCATTTTAAATGTTCTCATATTTTAATATTCTCGAATGTTCAGTCATCGCTTAGCCACCTACAGTACCAGAGATCACCAGCAAGGACTTCCGATCTTTGACGGTTGATAAAGGACATCTTGTTTGCTAAATTAGTTGTTATTTACGACATGTGTTAAAGGGCGCTATGGGCCACACGGCTTATGTCACAATAGATATTTAGCACGAGCGATTTCAAGGCATAGTCATCACACGTGGAGAATAAAGTGAACTGACTAACGAGGTCATGCGATTTAACCACATTAGACTTTCCCTTGTTTGGTTTTCTTATGCGAATAAGTCACACGCCACAGCCCTTTTCAAAGCTAACAGAACTCAGAGTCCTACGTTGACTTTTAATTATCTATCCAGGTTGTTTAGGTGCGACACGTTAAGTTACTATATACGTAATTATCTCCAACGGCATGGTTTATATTATCTCTTTCGAATCGTCCGTTGACGAAGGCAATACCAAGATTAATAAATGCGCCATATAAAGTGATTTTTATTCCTCCAACTGCAACGTATATATTACGACTTATTTTTGTCGTAGTTCTGGCAAACGTTAAGAGGATGGACTTCCGTTCGTTGTTTCTGCTTATTTACAATATGGTATTTGGCATTTAAAAATTTCTTGTAAAATTTGTCATGCGTCATCAGCCCGATCTTACATTGGTAGGGGGTACTGATATTCTAATCTTCAAATTTTCTGTAGCTATACAGATTTATATATATATATATATATATATATATATGTACCAATTATGTATTTATGTATGATCTCTAAACGAAAGTTACATTTAAAAGGTCAAAAATAATGATTTCTGTCATATATTAATTCATATTTGGTGATGAGTCGTTTTAATTCCAAACAAAAATAAAAGAAGCGATCATATTATTTCCTAATTTCCTTCTCTCTCTTACAATTCAATAAAATAATTATTATGCATACCACTTGCAAAAAGAAGAACTCAAGTTAAACTACTTAAAGATATTCCTATAATGGCTCTTAAAATACAAATCAAACGAAAATATGATTAAATCATGTACGAGAGCAATAATCTAAAATCAAGTGCTCTTCATTAGCATTTATATAGACGTGTTAACATCTACACTTACATTTACACTTACATATACTCGACTCATGACTGAGTACACACAGCTACCCCATACATAGATTTTTCATATATGTATGTACAAACAAACATATGTTCAACATTTGCCATGAGCGCTTATATATTCATTTATTGATTGTCTACGAGAATATATAACAGGGATGGAAAGTTAAATATTTGAATACGTATTCTTTACAGTATTTTTTGCATAAGGCAATACCCCTGCAGTGGTTATTGAATGACATACACAATGATATTCTCACCCTAAATGATAACTCACACGGGCTTCACTAATTTGTGAAAGAAAGAGGATGAAATAAAATCACTTGTTTGGAGATTAGACAAATTTGGCCGTAGGGACACGATTTGCCTTTAGTCTACCTAGATTTTAGGAAACATACAACTTATATGTGCATATAGCATTAGACGAAAGGCCGATGTTTAAATCCCAGCTCAGACATTTCGAACATAACGAAATATAAAGAAATATTTCTTTCAACAACTTCCACTCAGCAGATTTCTAGCAGAAGCTCTGAGAGAGGAAAAATTGTCATGAAAAATATTCCAAATCTTTCGTTCGGAGTTAGGATTTAACTGTAGGTTCAGCTAGGTCGTTATCCCGACTAAAGGATTGTAATGATAAATTGAGTCTCCTGATCGGGTTAACTTCCAGTCCATACACATTGCCGCAGTGCATATTTCAGAATTCCTAAAACCAATTTTGAATCCTTTTCTACTTCTGCTACTGGAATGTCGTTTCCGTATGTAATATTCATGCGGAATGTTTTTGTCATGGGTTTTAGTAGAGTGACAAGGTTCAGGTTACACAGCAATGGCGATATACATCGCTTACGGTGTTCTTAGAATTACCACTTTAGAAAAACTTGAGACGCTGAATCAATTTTCGCTATATCAAGGAAAGTAGTTAGAGTGTATTGCTTATTAATGAGAGAAGCTTATATTTGGTAGCCGCTGTAAAAGCACCGGTCTGAAGGATAACGTAATAAAGACGTCAATGAATCACGTGATTTAAGCAGAAATATGGATGCTCTGCTAGGCCTTAAATCTTTTGTGTTAGTATGAGAAACTTTACCTCCTTTAGGACTACAGACAACCTTATAAAAACATTTAGATCAAATGAAACCGGTATATCCCCAAATATTCCCTGAAGACTATCAAAAGCTTTTCGGATACGAAAACTATAATGTTCTAAGATCGGTACATTCGAAATATCTGTATTTTAGGCTCCAACGACCAGTGAAGTGAGATCTTAACAGCCAGGGAAGTAGCTGTTAAGCCCAAAATAACTACTAACTTTCAGTTCAAAATTCAACTTATCCATCCCTGGTAAGGGTATGTACATATGTGTAACAACATTTAGTACTCACATAACATATCCACTGATAACAGCTAAAGCAACAATTTACATCAGCGTAACAACCACAATTATAAGTGTCAACAACAAATACTCTTCTCTTATGCATAATCTTCTATCATTTTCATAATATTCCCATTATTCTATTACTCACACACACACACTCACACACCCATACACAAATAATATTACATAAAAATAGAGAAAAAACATTAGAAAAAAAAATTAACAACTACATTTATTATATAAATATGTATGTATGTACGCTTTTATGTATGTGTTTAACAAGTCAACAATCGTATCGTATATAATGAGCACACAAAATTCAGAAAAGAAAAAAAAACAAACCAATGTTGACAAGTATAAAAACATACAAAATCGCTAATAATGTTTGTACGCAAATATAATTTATGTTTTACAAAATAAATAATAATAATGCGAGTACATATGTATATATGTACGTAATATATTTGAATAAATTTTATTTTCGTTTTTTTTTTGTGGAAAGCAAACTTAAGAAAATCAATAACAGGTATTAGTGGGTAGTGAAAATAATTTCTATACACCTGATGGTCTTAAAAGTTATATCGGGCGGACTTGCAGTTTAGAGTCGACTCCGAACGACAGATTTTGAGTAAACTTTTCATGGCAATTTTATTTAGGACAGGAAGTCGCCACAGAAATATTTTTTTATATTTCGTTTTGTTGGAGATATTTGACCTGGGGATTGAACACACTACATACTATACTACGATGAAGTATATATTGAAAATGGGAGTGAAATAGTAATGAAGTCGCCGTAGTCTAGTAGGTAGTGTGTTGGCTTATTAGACTGAAGGCCCGAGTTCGAATCCCAGGTCAGACATCAAAACGAAAAATATTTCTTCGGCGACTTCCTCTCAGCAGATTTCTGGCAAAAACTCTGAGAGTAAATAAAATTGCCATGAAAAGCTTCTCAATAAAATTTGTCGTTCGGAGTCGACTTTAAACTGTACGTCACTCATGTATAAAATTAACACACACAACATGAGTAGTGTGAGAAGCTAGGACTGAAGGGTGCGGGCTTCTTAGGGACGATTGCTGTAGACTGTCTAATGGTGAAGGTATAGCACTGGCCATTTTATAGTCACCTAGCAGCAACTCGTTTCCTTGCCGTTCGCATCTTGAGATAACCCATTTTCCTAAAAACCTGCACAATGCACTGCATGAGTAAGGGTCATCCCCTGAGT
Organism: Sarcophaga caerulescens; assembly: GCA_927399465.1. Classification (NCBI taxonomy): domain Eukaryota; kingdom Metazoa; phylum Arthropoda; class Insecta; order Diptera; family Sarcophagidae; genus Sarcophaga; species Sarcophaga caerulescens. The sequence continues at coordinate 50,213,496 of OV656872.1, read as the reverse complement.
GCTGGTTTCACCAAAAAAAAAATCATTTCTATCGGCGACCCAGCTTCTGGCAAAAGCCCTGAGATTTAAAAAGTCTCCCAAATTTTCTTGTCAAATCTGCAAATGGGATTTCCTTTCAGCGTTTAGCAGAATTTTGCTTGACTTTCGATGCAACAGTATTTAAAGGAATGCCACGAAATAAATAAATTAAAAAAAAATTGACAGGCCTTTGGCATCAAAATCAAAAATGGTGAACCTCGCAAGCAATTTCTCGCACGTTTAACCTGTCAGTGTCTATTTAAGCATAAGCTTTTGTGAATAATAGTTGGAGGTGTGCATACTTCGAACGAATTTTTGGCGATAACTTGACGCATGTAATTTGTTTTTTACTGGATGAAGTGACTTTTCTCACAATCAGTTCTGGATTCTGTGATCCGCATATGCGACGGCGAAAATGAGCCACATCGTTGAATACAGATTTATTTGAAAAGTAGTATTGATACTTTAGATTTCAATAAGAACACCTTCAGGGTAATTACGGCTGTAATTTTTAGGGACAGTGTGTACATGGAGCTGTGGCATAGGTCTGGTCACTATTATAATGCTTCCAGTCCTTTCAACTAATTTTATCAAATTCCTTATTGGAAAGAAGATCCACTATGACGTTCGTAATCACAATGAAATGTTCGAAAAGTGGCCACCTTTGAATCAGAATATGTGTGGTATTTTCAACGTCTTTTACACTTTCTTATGTTGCCAAGGAAATCTATAGCCGATTTTGAAACTAATAAATGAATGAACCAATAATTTTGTTTACTTACATAGATACATAGATACTGAAGGGTTGTAATGACCAATTATGTATGTACATAGGTACATACATACATATGTAATTGTCCCAACCCTCCAGACAGAATTACGACCTAGCCTTTCACACCACTTATGTCGTGTTTGTTAATTTTTATACATGAGTGGCGGGGCCTACAGTTTGAACTCGATTCCGAACGACAGCTTTTTGAGAAACTTTTCATGGAAATTTTACTTACTTTCAGAGGTTTTGGCAGAAATTAGCTGAGTAGCAGTCGCCGAAGAAATATTTTCTTCATATTTCGTTTTGCTAGAGATGTCTTACCCGGTGTTTGATCAGTAGCCTCACGTCTAATAAGCCAACATACTACCTACTAGTCTACGGCGGTACTCAAAAGTACCCAAGAAGCCGTAGTGACAAAAGAATTCTTTATTTTAAGGAGTCAACACTTTTAAAATTGATTATTGATTGTTTGACAGGCAATGAATAATATTTCCCACAGCAAAGAAGTTATTTTATTTTTTAATTAAAGAAATACTTTTTCCCTCAGCTAATTTCACTAAGGAAACTGAAAAATTTATTACGAAGTAAAAAATCATGGAAGACTACGTTGAAATAGTAAATAACAACCATAAAACATCAAAAGGCACTTACAAATTTACGAAATACTCCTATAAACATGTACATACATGTACTCGTATGTGTTGAATAATAATATAAAAAAAATGCCATTAACATACACTAATACATACATCCATACATATACAAATAAGTAATATTAGTAAAAATAAATTTAAAGTAGAAATGTATGCGCGACGAGAGTATTTGAAAATATCGATAAATTTGAAGACTACGAAGAATTTAGCCCATAATTAAGTATACGAATGTGTTGAATCTTTTCATGTTTTTTGTTTTGTTTTTTTTTATTTTGTATTGAGAGTGAGGGTTTAAAATTGAAACAAATGTAAAGAAACTGAGTGTGAGTTAGTGGTGTGGATGGTACATGATTAAGTGTACGACATCTTGCTTGTGAATATGTATTTGCGGTTTTGTTTTATGGTTGCTTTACTCTTTTTTTTTTGTACATACATATGTTAGTGTACATATGTAAATATGTTTGTATGCGATTGTTTGATTGGTTTGATTCCTATTTGCATATCACTTTTTGTCACATTTGTCTGAATCCTAATTCGTTTCCTTTCCTTTGAGTTTATTTGATACTGTGTACTGTTGTAATTAAAACTTCTTTTTCATTAAATTATTATACATTAGACGCCTTATAGCTTTAAATTAATTAAACAGCTTCGCTTCATACTGGGATTTGCTTGTATTCCTCATATCCTTAAACCCGCATTAGTTGTCTTTATCAGTGTGACATACTTTTGTTTTTAGATTCCTGTTTAATGTCATGTTGTCATATGATTTTGTGGTTGAAATTGAAAAGTTATCAGGAATTTAATTAGAATTTCTGCGTTGGATAACATTAACATGGCTTTGCTTTTACAACTAATCTTGATACAAAAAAGGATTAAAAAAAAACTTTAACGAAGCTCTTCTTTATAGAAAGTTGTTATTCGCTTGAGCAGCATTCATGGCTCTTCAAAATCCAATAGTTATAGTCATAGACCTGAAGACATTTAGAAAAATTTTAACGCATCAACTTTAGAAATGACTGCTACAATTAGAATAATACGACATTTATCTATACACACTGTCCCATTACTTGTCAGCATGTAACTAAGCCATCAAGTCGGCACCAATCAAGCAAAGATTATAACAAATCGGTATCGTATTGTTAATTTCATAATACACTTTATTTAGGTATGTCACATACATACATAATTGGTCGTTATAACCCTTTAGTCATAATTACGACTTAACCTCTCACACCACTTATATTGTGTGTATTAATTTTATACATGGGTGGCGGGACCTACAGTTTAAAGTCATCTCTGAACGAAAGATTTTTGAGAAAATTTTCATGAAAATTTTATTTACTCTTAGAGTTTTTGCATTAAATCTGCTGAGAGGAAGTGGCCGAGGAAATAGTTTTTCATATTTCGTTTTATTGAAGATGTCAAGTCCAGGGTTAGATCCGTATCCTCAGGTGTAATAAGCCAACAAACTATTTACTAGACTATGACGACTACAAGTCCCTACTATATCGCCTATAAAATATTTGAATCATTTCATTTGAACGATATTGCAATGGAAAAGGGAGTCAATTATTATTTTTAACTCAATTCCATACTCAGTTTATGTTGCAGTATATTACACGGGCTTGAAACAGGTTTAAGAGGAAGATTAGTGTAAATCAAGTGGAGGTTTGATATTTTACGATCTTGTCTTCTTCAATTTTCTTCACATTTATATAAGTTTTACATACATAATCTCTTATGGAATTCAAGACCTCAACATTATCACACTCTACTCATTTAACTACTACGGTTATTATGATAACTCGAAACATTAGAAATCGTTTCCTCTAATCAAAGGGCGCCAGAAGTTGCATGGACTCTCTACAGCGTATATGTCGACACAACACCCACCACTACTGGGTTCCGGGCCACTATGGCATAAAAGGAAACAAAAAAACGAATGAACTGGCACGAAAGGAATCTGAGATGTCTCAGGAGGAGACGAAAATACTTTTCCAAATTGATAAAATCAGCTTGGAATTCAACAAACCGTGGGTGAGACAATATACCTGGTTGCCGAATATCAGAACTGCTGTATCAGCAGTGGATAGCGGGAGAACTGCTTGAACGCTTCGCATTCTTATAGGAATTTTAATGGGACACTGCGCTATTGGCAGTTTCGCTGACAAGCTTAGTCTGCCCCGCCAGGATTATTGCTGAAGCTGCCACGATGTGGACGAAACGTAAACGATAAATGAAACACCTTTTATGTGGGTGCCCTCCGCTTCAAGATAGACGTTATTGGTTTTTGGTCAAAAGAACGTTTGAAGATTTGGTCATGATGGCGAACGTGCCACAACGGGAACTGGCCAGTTTTATCCGGAGCTCTGGATAGCTCGAACCCACCACTAACGGATCATGACAAGGAGGCTTACTTCACATTGGGTAACACAATGAGCTATATGGGCGACCGCATGAACTTGCCTGTAAACGACAAGCTACCTGCTAACCTAACCTAACATAAACAAAGTGAAAGCCAAATTCCAATATCAAAGAGAATAGATTTAATTTAGGTGCTCAATTTCCGTAATATGCTACACTACTTGTACCAAAACCAGCCAAGAACTTTATACAGGAAAGTGGTTTGGTTCCTCACACCTAATTGTCCTACACTGGCCTCTTGTTTGTTTGGATTGATGCAAAGAATGTCACTAAACAGGATATACATACTGAAATGAATGCATTTGTTTTCACTTTTATTTATTTTATGGAAAATAAATAAAAATACTGTGTATAAATTTATGTGGTAGCAATAGTCTTAAAATAATCACTCTAAACTCTAAAAACAATTAAAAATTTTTAGTTATTAAGTTATATCTCATAAACCTTTACGTCCTCATACGTTTTCATTGTAATAAGTTTTTTCAAATTTTTATTTTTTATTAAACGAACTTTCCTTTACAGATCCTTATGTTGTTGCTTGGAAACGTGGCATTGCGATATTAACAGCTGGTTCTGTTAAAGTAACCCCAGATCCACGTGTTCGTTTAGTTAATGGTTTTAATTTACAAATACGTGATGCTGTGCCACAAGATGCAGGCGATTATATATGCCAAATAGCTACAATGGAACCACGTGAAATTACCCACACTGTTGAAATTTTAGGTAAGTAACCCTTCTCACTCCTCTAAACATGTTTGAACATGGCGACCAGTCCGCCTCTCTGTGTTTGAGTTAATAAATTTAAATTAAGTGAATGGCAAAAAATGGTTGAGTGCCACAACATCCCATCCATTTAGCTTTCTAAATAGATTTAAAATCCTAAACTTCTTATTTAAACTTTATTTAAAATACTACCTACAATAACATTTTTTTCCTCAGTATTGTATACATTGTCCATATTGTCTATAAAAATCATATTTTTGTAGGCTTTAAAAATGAAACTTAAGTCTTAAATCATATTCTTTTTTCTTCTTTCATTGTTTCATTTAAAGTCATAAGAAGAAAATGTATAAATTTCTAATCAAAATTGATGAAAAATTTGCATAACAAACCCAAGGGCAATTTTTCTATTACTTTTTATGTTATTTTATTTTATTTGTAATATTTTATAAAACTTTTCTTTATGTTTTCTATGCATTTTAGAAGATTTAGTAAGAAAGAAAAATAAAATCCTGTTGCCATTCGCCGCTATGTGCACAGCTCCATTATAATCCAACGCTTTCATACGTAAAAAAAGAAAATTAGAATCATAAGGGAATCAACACAGTAGAATACAATTTTAAAGAAAATCAAGCCGAACTTATTTTCTGTTAGTAAAGTGCAATGTTTTTGTAAATAATACAATTGTATAGCTAAGTTACTAAAAATTTTAAATATTTTAAAGAAAAGGTTTTTGATTTTAAAAAGTTGTTAACATAACAAACAGTGTGAGTAAAATCAACGCAATTAAAAGAGACACAAATTTAAATTGAAAAAGAAGTCATATGATCATAAGAATCCAACACAAAAACCATTACTTACTTACTGTATTGGCCTTACAATGCTTTAGTCAAGATTACGGTGTAGCTTCGTATACCACACATGTTGTGTGTGTTGACTTTATTCACGTGTATAACATCGACTTTGAACGACAGATTTGAGCAGCTATGTATTTTATTTACTAAGGAAACTACCTGGAGTAATTCCCCCAAGAAATATACAGTTTTCTGCAATTCTTTTTTCCAAGATATCAGAGCTGAGTTTTAACTCATAAGCTACCGTCTAGTCAGGCTATTGAATAGTCCTTACGAGACGGGATCTATTGGACTAATCAATAGCCTTACTAGATGAGACTAGTCAAATAGATTTAGAAGTTTCCTAATTTTGTCACTAGGCTTTTAGGTCTTTAAAATACAAACGACGCCTTCTTAAACTAAAGTTGTTAGCATAAGAAATCGAAAAATTTAAAATATACTTTAAAGGACCACAAGTTAAGAGGCCGTTGAAGTATATGAAATGTTTTTCCAACTCTTCAGACACTAGTACACATACATAATTGGTCATTACAACCCTTCAGTCAGGATTTCGACCAGCCTCTCACACCACTGTTGTTGTGTGCGTTAATTTAATACATGAGTGGCGGGAGCTACAGTTTAAAGACGACTCCGACAGATTTTTGAGAAGGTCTGCATGTCAATTTTATTTACTGTCAGAGTTTTTGCTAAAAATCTGCTGAGAGGCAGTCGCCGAAGTAATATTTTTTTTTTCATATTTCGTTTCGATGCCTGGCCTGGGATACGAACCCGGGCTTTACGTCTAATAAGCCAACACACTACCTACTAGACTACGGCGACTACAACTAGTAGAGTTAACTGCTAATGTTTGGCTCTTGTGGTTCTAGTTGGCCAAAAGCTTCTAATATTATTTACAACACCCTCTATGCGACGGAACTGATTTATAATTGTGGATATTATTGCTATTCTTAGTGTGATGCAGTGCAACTACAAAACCGGGCAATATAAATTGAGGAAGAAGAAAATATTTCACAAGAGATTGCAATGTGCTCAAAATAGCCAACCTATGAAATTTCCTAAAACGTAATCGACCATAGATTAAAACAGCGAAAATGAACATTATAGAGGGGTTAATCAACGCATATCTTGAAAAATATTTAAACGCAGTTACAAAATGAAAAACGTAAAGCCACGAAATATGAGGAAAATATTTCTTCAGCGATTTCCTCGCAATATATTTCTGGCAAAAACTCTAAAAACTAAACAAAAATTGTCATGAAAAGTTTCTCAAAAAAACCTTTTGTCCCTCCACTTATCGATAATTAACACACACAACATGAGTGTTGTGGAAAGCTACATCGTAATCCTGAAAATGGGATTGTAATGACCAATTACGTATGTATGTAAATGACTTCTTATATTTGAGATTATAGTAATGTTTGGCAACGAGTCCCCTTGAAATAATCTGGGTATCATATTTAATGGTCGGCTAACGTGGTCTAACCACATTAACGTCATCGTTGGTAAAGTTTACGGTATGCTTAGGAACTTATGGACTGTTATAGACTCGATTCCTTTTGCCATACGCTTGCAACTGGATAAAACGTTTTTGATTCCTGTTCTTTTATACGGATCTGAAATTTTCGCGAACTGTGACATCGATGATAGGCGGAAACTCAACTTGGCTTATAATAACATAGCCAGATATGTAAAGGGTGAGTTTTTAGCTATTATCTTTTTGGCAACACTGGTTTAAACAGCTCACGCATGTTTCGTGTTTTGATTCACTGTCGAACGTCTTCAGTTTGGTCTATAATTTAACCATGAATCGTCTTACAAATGAACAACGCTTGCAAATCATTGAATTTTATTATCAAAATGGGCTCTTGGAAAGTTGGCCGAAGATCCACTTCTTTATCGAAAAATTGTGTTCAGCGACGAAGCTCATTTTTGGCACAATGGATACGTAAATAAGCAGAATTGTCGATTTTGGAGTGAAGATCAGCCAGAAGCATTGCAAAAGCTACCAATGCATCCGGAAAAAGTCACAGTTTGGTGCGGTTTATGGGCTGGTGGCATCATTGGACCGTACTTCTTCAAAGATGCTGCGAATCGTAACGCCTTTAGACTAGTTTTTGTGGGGCTATGTTAAAGCTCATGTCTATACAGACAAGCTCGCTTCAATTGACGCATTGGAAGACAACATTTAAGCATTTATTCATGTGATACCGGCCGAAATGTTGGAAAGAGTATGCCAAAATTGGACTAAGCGGATGGACCATTTGAGGCGCAGTCGTGGTCAACATTTGCATGAAATAATCTTCAAACATTAAATTATATGGACCGTAGAATCGATTCAAATAAAGATTTCATGCATGAATCTGAATTTTATGTGTTTTTTTTTTGAAAAATTTTCCTATAGCTCTTAAAAAATCACCCCTTATTTATTAGGAGACGTCGAGACCCAATTTTCCTTCCGGATATTTGAAGTTAATTTTGATAATCTATTGAATATTAAATGCATAATTCTCCTACATAAGATTATTACTTTGAAACAGCCAATGTACTTATTTAGAAGGATTAGATTTGCTAGATCTAACCGGGGTAGGAAAATTATCCTATACAGACATAGGACTCTTTTGTCGCAACGGCAGTTCTTTGTACACATCATCAATCTTTGGAATACATTACCTAACTATATTCAGAACATAGGCAAGGCAACTAAGTTCAAAAAGGAGCTATACAGTTCTGTTTAAGTAGTTTTTAGCATATTTTGTTTGTTTTATACTTTGTTACTCTTTATTTTTATTAGTGATTAATAATTTTAATTTTTCTAATTTATTATTTAAGTTTCATTGTATATCATTATATGTATATATTTTTTTTCTTTATTTGTATTTTTCTTTATATTTGTATATACTGTCCTTTGTATTTTCCCTAATTTATTTTTTACATATATTCATTTCTTTATATTAATTTTTTGTATCGATTGCTATTTCCCGAGGTTAAAACATGTTCTTATTCATTTTTATTTTACTTCATACAATTCATTACTTATATAATCAATGATTTGTTATTACTTTTTCCTCTTTGAGGTACTCCCATAGTACTTTCATTTATAAAATTATTATCTTGTTATGCTATGATTAATAAATAAATAAAAATAAATAAATAGAGTACGACGTACTAAGCTGCTTAACTTGAAAAATGTGAATAATGAAGGTAAAATAAATTTAAGAAATGAGAGAGATATTTTGTGAGAATCTTATGCTAAGATCTAGTGCTAATGGACAAAAGAGATACATTATGCCTAAACGACTAAGACGAAGAGGTTCGACTTTTTTTCTTGAAATCAAAGTTCTCTGTCATATAAATTAGAAAATATAAAATGATTGTTATTTATTCCTAATACTTACTATAGAATCTTTCTCATTTCTTTTGTTTTGGTAATTTGTTAATAATATCGAAACTCTACTGTACGCTGATAAATTATTTTTACAAAAAAAAGGCAACTAAAAAATGGCTAACTGAAATAAGATAGAAGGAGAAATGAAAAATAATGTAACAAAAATTGTTGTTGTAGTAAATTCTATGAAATACCCAATTCTCTAAAGTGGGGCCCCAGATTATCAAAGAACAGAAAAATGGCTTAAAGAACAAAAAAATAAAACACATATGTACATTAAAATGTATTGTATAGAGGAAGAAAAGCACTCCGTAGTATAAAATTCACATCATATTTGCAAAAAAGAAATAAACAATTTCAAGCAACCGTATTAAATCAATACAAAAAGAGTAACTGATAAGTAAAACGGAATACATAAATATCAAATTAAGAAAAGAAAACTTGTTAATAGTTTTAATATTCAAATTTCGGTTATATTAAGAAGAAAATAACACATACATACATACATACATATAATATGTAAATACTTTGAAAAATTAGCATAATTCCCTATATATTCCCTACGTTTGGTAATGGTAAGAAAGGGAGAGAGAGAGAGCTTGTAATAACATAATATGTATATATGGCTGCCTAGTAGATTGCTTCTATTGATGACATATTTACGTCATTAAATGACAACTATTTCAATAGCATTACTTTTTCGTTTTGTATTTCCGGGCTCCCCTAGCTCCCAATACGACTTTAACAAAGTTTTGTAGTAAATTTTTGTTAATTTTTTTTTCCATTTCATAACTTTGGCCATCATCATCATCATAAAGAGCCAAAGGCAACTGCGAGAGAGCAGAAAAAAAAATTAGAAAATGTACGAAAAAGTTTTTCTTCTGTTCATCATAATGAATTTACTTTGTGCTTTTCTTTACAATATTCTTCTGTTTTTTTTTCTTCTTCTGTCTTTCCTTGTGATCAAATTGTTTGACCACCATTATATTCTTGGCTGATATCATTATTTTATGCCCTTCTAAGTTTTCTATCTGTATCTAATATAGTGGTCATTGTTTTTTTTTTTTTTTTTTGGTTTTTGTCATAAAAATTAATGTTTGAACAAAAGTTTTCTTCTAAATTTTTTTGCTAACAAATATTAATGTCATCAGTGGCATCATCAAGTCAGTCAAACACAGTCAGTGTTCCCTTTAAGTAGACAAATATTTGGTATTGTATTATACGTAAGTGCATGTGAATTATTTCAATAAGTCTTATAAAATTAAATCGGCCATATAGTCACAGACTTGAGGACAACCGTCTAATACCAGATATTCTGGCTATACTTGCATAAAGATCATGCGATGTATTAAGAAAATTCTATCAAACTCCAAGACACTGAGAGTTAACATTATGACAACTTTGATCACATCGCAGATGATTAGAGAGCTTAAAAAGCGAATCTAACTTTCCTAGGGGACAACTTAATTAGCATTCACTGTTTTCTACTCCATTTAACATAACTTTGCAGGCAAAATAAGTCAGATGAGCACGGCTGCCGAAGGAGTTGGAATAGTCCACAAAACAATTCATACGATGACTGCTCAATTGTATGTAAACCTTTTAAGCTCGAACTTTCTCTCACTGCAGAAATATTTGCATGAAAGACGGAACATCGTTTTCGAATATGTTAATCACCGTAAGCATGCCAATAAACCTTTAAACCTGTATGACAACCGCTTGAAAGATCTTCATCGGTGGCCCCAGTCAGTCCATCTTAATTACATCGAACACCTCTCGCAAGTTCTCAGAAGAGATGTTTCCTGATGATCCCTGTGCGAACAACGTGAACCCAAAGACTGTATGTCGTGCCGTATAGACGCTGTAGTTACTGCCAAAGGAGGCCATACAAAATACTGAATCAAAAAAGTCATAAAATTTATTAAGTAAAGTAAACTCAAAAAGCCGTAACAATTGGTAATTACTTATGATTGTTTATTTTTCGTTAACTGAAAATATTACAACAAATATGTCGAATTGTGGGAACCAAGTGTGACCAATGCATTCCGATAAAGTTACTGCATTTTGTAAGGGATTTTGGGCAGCATCATCGGTTCGTACTCGTTTGACAACAACGTTGACCAGCCCTTCGCTGTCAACTACGTGCTATACAGGTTGATGATTATAAACTTCTTTTGAACTGAATTGGAAAACCTGAATGCAATCGTCATATAATTTGAAATGTATATTCTGCACGAGAAGTTTGAAGGCATAGTCATTTCAGGTAGAGGTTATGTAAACTGGCAACCGAGTTCATACCATTTGCCTGCGTTAAACTTTTTCTTGGACCCTTTTCTGAAGTACTAGATACGAATAAGCCACTAAACATAGGGGTCCTCAAAGCCAACATAAATCATGATTCAGAGAAAATCGGTCATTTCGGATACACTTCAGGCATAGAAACCGTTCCAGACATTTGAACGACGTGGTATTGCACACATAATGCCATCGATATATCAATAACAGATGAAATACATATATTTCGATGAGATCTTACGTTCACTTTGTTTTATTTGTTATTATTTGAATTTTAATTCTGGTCCATAAATGCCGAAGATTTCTTAGATAAAATTTGAATCGTTCAGAACTAAATTGACTTAATCGCATTCACATTATTGTTATGCTCAGAGGAAACTGTCCCAAGTGAAAGGGATGCCGATATACTTTATATTTCCTCGAAAGACTTTCCCAAAAGGATTTGAGGAGGAAGAGAGGGAGGGATTATCTCTATCTATCTCAAGTATCAGCGTTCGTATTTTGCTATTAACAACTCTCCATAATAAAGACTACAACAATATCAAGATTTATGTTGCAAATTGCCATTCAAGCTATTCGTTGTTTCTATAAATATGATTTTAGAGTTCATATAGGGCAACATTAATTTCGGTAGGAAAAGAAATTAAATTTATGACTTAAACCAGCACCAATAAAAATTCCAAAAGATTTCTAAAATGCAAAATAGTTTAAGACAAACAATTGCAAATAATTCAAGCAGAATCGAAATGTTTTAATGAACTGTGGTTTCATTAATTTCCATTTAAATAATCGATATAATCTTTTCTCTCCTTTACCTGTTTGTCTTTATATAATATGTATGTACGAGTATGTATACGTTGGTGTTTAGGTAAAATTATATGTAAATATAGTTATTTAAATGTGTTGGTGTAACTTCAGGCCTTAGAGGTGCTTGTAACGAGGTAAATAACCAGAGAAATGTTTTCTCGATTGTTATTCCTGTCCATTGATACAAACCAGAATTGCAATGATAACCATAAATTAGATTTTCGGTTTGACAAATGATGGGAAATTTAATTAAACATTTACAAACTTAATTGTCTATAAATATTTCTCACAGATATACTATATGGCTGTCTGTCTGACTGTCTGTCTTTTAGAGAATTCGTGTGTGTGTGGAAATATTGTGCTTCAATTTCGGCAATAAAGATAACAAATATATAAATATTTATTATACGATATTTGTAATAATAAATTAATTGCCTGGGAGATATTTGTCGATTTGTCTCCTTTGGTAATAATGTCACACACATAATATTAAATTGACATTATTGGATCTGACCAGCTAATCAAGATTAATTTCAAAAGATTCATTCATTTTATTATTCAAAGTGCAAAAGGTGGCTGGCATTACGCATTAATTAAGTGCCTTCAATATGACATCTTTAAATGCTGAAGTAATTATGAAACAAATTTCTAAAAACACCTTTTGAACGTATGAGTGATATTTGCAGCAAAATTAAATATTCATCATACGTACACAGGTCTCTGCTGTAAATGGTAAGAAGAAAAAAATTAAATTAATTTACTTATGTAAATTAACCTAAAAAAAAATTAATCATAATAAAAGAAATAATAATATTAATTACCACTAGTTTATTACCAGTATTGGACTGATGGTGTCGGAATTGTTTTTTGTTTTTAAGAAAAAAAAATTGTTTTTTGTTTTCCAATACGTTAATCAAAAAGTAGCCAATAAATGTACTAACACTACATATACAATATGAAGTATTGTTCATTCAAAATCCGTGCATTCTACATCATCATTTGGTAAAACAAAAAATGTGATGGTAACAACGAATATGTTTTCACAACTTTTACCATAAGTATAGGGTGGGCCATTTAAAAGTTTAAATTTAAAAATGTAATAAAACAAAAACGCTCTGAAATTTTGTAAAATTTATTATTTTGTTGTGAAGTACAATTGTTCCGGTTAGAAATGAAATATTATTTCATTCACACGGCTAACGCGGCTGGCTTCACAGTCCTCTTCGATCGAACCAATTTTCGTGTATAAGAAATATATAATTTCACTTTTCTATAACGGCGCCCCACAGCAAATATTCCAACTGTGTCAAATCACAGCTTCTTGGCGGCCAATTGACATCACCATTTCAGCTAATTAAACGGCCATCAACGGTTGGGCGCAATAAATCGATTGTGGAGTGAGATGTGTGGCAAATTGCACTATCCTGTTGAAACTAAACATCGGCAAATTTGCTTATTAACTTACCCACCAAGATGAAAATGAGCTTTATCCGAAAAGATGATTTTTATTTTGGAAAACCGGCAGTTTGTCTTTGTCCCAACGTTGCTCAAGCGTAAATCGTTTGATTACGTTCAGTGGAGATAATATAGATAATATATATAATATACTGAATTTTTGTACAGAATAGAAAGAGTATAAGTATTGCCAGATTCGAAATAACCGATGGTTCAAATTCAAACGAATACATGGCCCATCCGATTTTAACAAAGCTTGGTCGATATAATATTTGCAAAGAATAAACAATTATTGTGCACAAATTTCTTCATAATCCGCTATGGTCAGACACTGTGTTCAGAAACAATCTGTAGCTTTCAAAAAAGATTTAAAAAAAAATTCATAAACACTGCTTGGATAAGAAGGAAAAAGTCTGTATAATAGGAACCAGTACTCTCCAACAGTAATAGGGTTAAACAAAAAACCTAACGATAGCATAAGCACTGGAAGGAAAAGTTGCTTGGACGACGGCTTGAAAATTAAAGATGCAATCATATATAAAGCGTTCAAAGCATTACTGCTATGAAATATTAAAGAAAACCATCAACAAGCTCGTTGTGAATTATGAAACATGATCATGTCAAGATAGACTTGAATCCGTTATCGGAGCAAAATTTAACGCTTCATGAAAAAATTACAATTTAGTTGCTTCAGTGTTTCTTAATTCTATAAGGCTGTCATATCTTCTTATTCGATATCCATTTTGTTGTTTCCTTGCTTTGTTTCAGTATCAACCAACAGGTTAATATAGGGTTGCTCGATGGTCGATAATAGGGTTGCTATCTGTCGTAATTTAGAACCAAAGTCTGCTGTGAAAAAATATTGGTTTGTTGTATTGGGTATAGCAGTGTAGATTTTTACTCTGTTACAAGATAAGGCACTAATCTATTTTCCTATGAACTTCATTGTTGATTTTGTTTTGATTAAGTGTCACGGTGCACGAATGCACATGTAATGAAGCCTTAAATTTAATTTTTTTCTCAAATCGTTTAGTTTTCGTGGATTCGAAGATTTTACTTATTATATTATTAATTAATTATTAATTATTTATTCAAATTACAGCTGACTTGAATAGATAGCACTGCGTTATCAATTTTATTTAGGATCCTTAGTAGGAAATATTAAACTTAACGTGTTTTCTCGGTTAGTTACTTAAAGATTTACAACGCTTCACTCACTGGCAGCATGATTCTGCGGTCTATTTCTACTGGTTTATTTCAAATCTGGCAATTTCAGGATCTTTCTAAATAATTTGGTTTTACTTGTAACGTACGATATATATGAATTTGTTGTTGTTTGTTTGTCTTATTAGTTCGTTCTTATCGGCGTAACACTGCTACCCACTTAAGCGTTTGCTATTACCATCACTGTAATACTCGTTTTCAATTTCGGTTTATAATGTTCTTGTGACCTTTAGACCCAGCCATGTAATATTATGATTACTTTGTAGGGTTCATACTTCCTTTCTTCCTTAATTCGCGAAAGAATGCTTTCTTGTGTTGTACGTTGTTGAAATTTTTAAAAACATGATGAAACATTTTTTTTCATCATTAACAGTATTCGATGTCTTCGCTTGTTGTTAGACAAACAACTACACTATGACGCCCATTAAAGCAAGGGATACATTCTTTAAAAGATATGATATATTAAAAAGTATTCGCCGTAGTCTAGTAGGTAGTGTGATGGCTTGTTAGATGTGATGCCACGGTTCAAACCCCAGGTCAAACATTTCTAATAAACATAAATACGAAAAAAATATTTTTCTTCGGCCTCTTAATACTTTTCTGTCAAAAACTCAAACATCTATCTTTCGAAATCGACTTAAAATTTTAGGTCCCACCACTCATATGTATATAACCCTTCTGCATCCCTTGGATATGTGCCCTTCCTATGATCCTTTGGGTCAATATGACCCAGCGTTAAAATGTAAACAAAATTTCATATTTAATATAAGAAATTCATTTGTTTTGTTGTTTTTTTTATTAAGTATAATAAAAAATAATGATAACTAAAATAAATAAGTCATATATGGCGGACTTTGATGGAATGTATTGCCAAAAACTGCACCGACCTCGAAATGGAACCAATTGTTCATCTACAGTAACATTTTCATAAGGACTGTAAAAAACTTTGAGCTGATTACTCAACTTATCCCAAACGTTTCTTATCGGTTCAAGTTTGTCACGAAGTCTTCTTTCTTCTCTATCTTCAGAGCTGTCAAACCGTAGACAATTTGATATGCTCGCAAATCCCTTGAGACTCATTGTTGCTCGAAAAACAGGTCTTCCGTTTTTTTCATTACATAAGCTAATGAGATTTTCTCCATGAGATTTATAAACCCCTGCCATTATTTGTAATCCAGTATACGCATCAAGCTCTATCATATCAATGTTTTGCCTATTATTTTCATATAATTCTACACTTTTTTTGATTTGTCATTTCGGATCACAATATTTTTTATACTTTATGATATAAACAAATCGAACGAACACTTTATATTTGTTACCATAGATGTTGCTCTTTTAGTAGAACCAGGCTTATTCAATAAAATTTGATTTTTCGTTAACCTGCCTGTTTGAAGTGGTGGTAGTTCTTTCCAAACTACACTTTTGTCTTTTGATAAATAAGTGCTGTGATCTATTCCTACCGCATCTTCCACCACCTCGCTTTCAATGCTATTATTTGATGATGAATATGGTTCGTCTTCTGCATCGCTATCGGATGAAAAAATTTTATCGCTATCATCAAAAATATCATCATCTTCGTCATTCATTATTTGTTGCAACTGAAGATCACTAAGAATCTGAAGCAATTTCATTATGGAACAATCAAGTATTAGAAATTTTATTTTACAATACTTACTTTTCTTCTTTGTGACATTATGTAAAAATATTCAATTATGATGAATTACAAAAAAATATCTCTGATCACCAAAAATTAAGCTGAACTCACAATTAAGCGAAATCACATCCATGGAACGCGTGAATTCACACCCATGGAACGTGCAAATTCACACCCATGGAACGTGCGAAATCACACCCATGGAACGTGAGAACTCACACCCGTGGAACGTGCGAATTCACAGCCATGGAACGTGCGCATTCACACCCATGGAACAGGCGAATTCACACCCATGGAACGTACGAATTCACACCCATGGAACGTACGAATTCACACCCATGGAACGTACGAATTCACACCCATGGAACGTGTGAATTCACACCCATGGAACGTGCGAAATCACACACATGGAACGTGCGAAATCACACCCATGGAACGTACGAATTCACACTCATGGAACGTGCGAATTCACACTCATGGAACGTACGAATTCAAACCCGTGGAACGCCCGAATTCACACCCATGGAACGCACAAATTCACACCGAAATATTCAAAGCGAAATATTTTTATTTCATATACTAAACGGAGAATCACCGAATTGCAATTTAAATGAACTCTTTTGTGTACGCAGTTCAAGTGTCAATGCGTTGGCATATAATCATAAAACAAATTTCAAGAGATACCTTTGCGAGATTCTCCAAATCCTCACTTTGAGTATAATAAAATTTTGAATGAAAAAATATTAGTTGAAATCGATTTTATTGATTATTTGACTGAAAATATTATTGATCGATGATTCTGAATGGTAAACTTGGAATATCGCATGTTGGGTCATATGGACCCAAAGGATATTAAATGTGTGTAAATCGTGTTTTGAAATGTGGAGGAGGAAGGGAAATTTTAATTTTATTGTTTTCTTTTAAAAGCATAGTTTTTGTGCCTGTGATGGATAAATTAAAGTTTCACGATCATATCTTATAATTAAAGGGAAAAATTTTGCGTTTGAAAATCAAAATTGGGTCAAATTGACCCAAGGAGTGCAGAAGGAATAAAATTAACACTCACAAAATAAGTTGTCTGAGAATATAGGTTGTAATCCTGACTGAAGTGTTCAACAATGTTATCAAAAAATTTGCAGTTGTATTTTAAAAACAGTTTCAAATTATTGGTCTATTCAATAGTGATTTCGCATATTTATTATTATAAACGGATTCCTGCAACAGTATCTGGTATCGAAAAAATTAGTTCAGAAATAAAGAATTTAAAATTGAATCTCTGAGTGCTGATTTGTAGTTAAAAATTATTCAATCCATTTTTTTTCACTCCAAATATATATTAAAAGTCTTATGCGATCATATTTTATGTGAACAATTCTTTTTGAAAATATACGATTAAAATACAACTAAATGCCACATTTATTATTTAACTCACTCAATTCAGTAGGAACATATAAAACAAAAAACAACAATAATAATAATAAAACTAACTAGTATTCGATAACCACATATTCACCGTATGGACGCGTGACTTAATGCATTGTGGTTAATATTGGTTCACCGCAATTGGTAAAATCAAATGTAGTTGAAATGTTTATACATACACTTACATATGGCTATAATAAATGATTTTATAGTGTTTATTTAAAATATTTATGTGTTAAAAAACATACATTTAGTCACCTGCAATTGTGGTTGTTTATCGTTGGTGGCATATGAAAAAGTTTGAGAAAAGTTCTTTTTTTTCCCATGAAAAAAAAAAATTGAGAATTTTATTAAGAACTTTGGGAATTTAAATAATTATAAGTTTTATAATTAAAATTAGTACAAAAATGACATCTATGTCGTTTGTTTTTTCCCTTAGAATTCTATTGGGTTATTCGGAAAGTAATTTCTTTTTTTTTTTTTGTGAAATTGAAAGACAGTTTTCGTATAATAAACAAATACTTTATTAAATTATATTGAATTGACATGACCAGTTTTCAAGCATTAGCGAGTGATTATGATCGCCAGAATCGGAATACTGTGACAGTTGTTAGCAAGAGTATAAAGAAAGAGCGAGAGTAAATAGAAATCGCCGTAGTCTAATAGGTAGTGGTTAGGTTTATAAAAATGAGGCCATGGTTCAAAGCCCAGGTCAGACATCCCCAGCTAAACGAAATATCAAAACAAATCCTTGTCGACTTTTCTCATCAGATTTTCTCATCAGATTCTGAGAGTAAAGGAAATTGCCAAGAAAAGTTTCTCAAAAATTTGTCGTCTGTATAAAATTAAAATTAATACACAACATAGGTCGTAATCCTGACTAAAGATTTGTAATGAACAATTATGTAGGCATTTATGTATACAGAAATCTGAACAGACTGGAAGCTGTATATGTTGGTGTGGTCAGTTTCATGTATTACGTACGAAAAATATTGCTTCTATTTGTGACTCCATGTCGATCTGCTTCCATCTTATAAGCTGGCTCATTACGGCACATTTTACATTTGGATTTACACTACCATCCATGAAAATTCCAGCTCTCTCAACGTTTACATCCAATTAGGAAATTCACAATGCCGTAGATAGACTGACTATCTCCTAGAGCACCAAGCTTGCAATGATGATTTTTCAAATACAATTTACTTTATCGATGGAGCTCATTTTCATCAAATAAAATATGCAATATAGGTCTCGTAGGATCCAGACATACATAGTTGGTCATTACAACGCTTCAGTAAGGATTACGACCTAGTTTCTCTTATGTTGTGTGAGTTAATTTTATATATGTGAGTGCCAGGATTTACAGTTTAAAGTCGATTCCCCGCGACAGATTTTTTCATATTTCGGTTTGTTAGCGATGTTTTCTGACCTGTGGTTTGAACCGAGGCCTCAAGTCTAATAAGAAAACACAGACTATGTGGACTTTACTGCCATGTAAAGTCCAAATCTCTTAACATTTAAATCCATCTAACATAGTCACAATGACATAGATAGGCTGAAATCTGCTACTGCAATTGCATTTCAATGCAAATTTTTCAAATAAAATTTTCTTTATCGTGCCCATTTTTTCTCATTGTTCATCAAATAAAATTGTGCCATATGAGACTTGTCGTACCCAGAATTAATGACTATTGCATCTGGAAAACAACACAAGTCTTTTCCACAAAAACACCCAAATTTGACTGAACTCAGTTAAACGATAACATTGTTAATTTAATTTTTTCAGAATAAATCGCCTAAATTTAGTGTAGAATTTAAGCCTTAACGTAGATTTTTATTGAATTCCCTCCTCAACTATTGCCATTTGCATAATTTTTTCTTTTAATATATTTACTTAAAAAGTATTTCCTGTTAATTTTGCCAATTTAAATTTATTCTTTCTCTCTTTTTTGGTTTTTTTCTTGTCTGCTTTTATGATCCTTCTTCTGTACAATGTAGTGCCACCAAGGATTCATCATATAAGTACCAGCGGTCATTTGCAAGTTAAAAAAGGTTCTTCAGTGCGTATTGAATGTTCAGCCTCTGGTAATCCAACGCCAAATATTACATGGAGTCGTAAAAATAATATTTTGCCCAATGGTAAGCACCAACAAGAAACAACTGAAAATATTGGAATAGTATGAATGAAGGCCCTGGTAAAATTGAAGGGTCATTTTAATACATTTCCCTTTAAAACTAAATATTTTCTTTACTTTTATGTTAATTTTCTTCTTTTTCTTCTATGTTGTCGAGCAATCATTTATACATGTTTTCTTTCTTTCATTATTTGTGTAATTTTTAGGCGAGGAAAAGCTACATTCCCACATACTGTCAATTGAGAATGTGGATCGTCATAAGGGTGGTGTCTATATCTGCACAGCCAATAATGGTGTTGGCCAACCCGCCTCCAGTCAAGTGGTTTTACACGTTTTATGTGAGTAGGCGAAAAACGATATGTTAATACAACACTAGTTAGAAGCACTCATTTTTTTTTTGGTATTTCCTTTAATAGTTTTTGCTTATTTTTATTAATTTACATATAAAAGCATCCGAAAATCAGTATAGAAAATATAAAAAAATTAAATAAACAATTCGACCCTCTATAAAAATAATATTCTTTTGTTTCTTTGTAAAATATAAAATTTTATGGGTCTTTGGTTGTTTGCGTTTAAATTATTGTTTTTTCTGTTTCAGTTTTCATGTTATTAACATTTAATTTTTTTATGATTTTTCAGATCCCCCCGAAATCACTGTAGAGCGTCCTGTGGTATTTTCCGGTGAGGGTCATGAGGCCATGCTAGTGTGTATAGTTCATGGTGAAACACAACCTGAGGTACGTTTCATGCCATTTAGTATAGAATATAATGATAGTTTATTATGGCCATTAAAATAACTATTTCCATAATTGTGGTTAGGTTAGGTGGTCAAAAATATAAAAAACATTTATTGAAAATCAATGAAAACGTATTTGTTTGGAATTAATTCGATAACAATATTAATGATTAAAAATTTGTGGTACAAATGTTAGTAAATGTTATGAGTTAATAGCAGTTTAAGCTTACGGGTGTATTAAGAATCGAATATAAGTTTTTTGCTTTAATTGTCTGTTTAAATCCAATGGTATTTTCACCAGAAAACAGCTTTTATTTCAATCTCAAAAGTATTTCAAAATGAATAACACATTATGTAGCGTGAAGGAAGACAATCGAGGCCATACATTTGGTTCAGGTTGGTTTAAGTTCTGAAAAGTTGAGGTGAAAAAAGGAAAGGGAAAACAAAAATTTTATTTGGAATTTTTAAAAGTAAGTAGCATTGGTGATGATTGTCCCTTTCTTCAAGCTACCTTATAAGGATCTTCAGGAACACATAATCCATTTGGAGATATGGACAAAGCTCTTCAGAATTTTACATTACGATGTGAAACATACCATCTTGCTTGGATAAATAACAAATAGTAAAACATCTTGTTATTCTTAGTGGTAAACGTTTTCTGTGGAATTTGGTCATTACAATAATTTAGTTAGTATTACAGTATAGCTTATCACTTTACTCATTTTGTGAGTGTTAATTTTATCAATCAGTCGTAGCACCTACAGTTTAATGTCGACTCCGAACGACAGATTTTTGAGAAACTTTTCATGGTAATTTAATTTACTTTCAAAGTTTTTGCCAAAAGAGTGCTGAGAGAAAGTTGTATAAAGAAAAATATTCTTTTAATATTGCGTTATGTTTGAAATATGTCTGACCCCGAGTTTGAACCACAGACGCTCGTATAATAAGTCAACACACTACCTACTAAACTACGGCGACTTCAACCTCAACTTGGAGAATAATTTACAAGTGAAAAAATTAAAAAAAAAAATTGAAAACTTAGACTGAAGCAAAATTGGCTAAAATCAAGCGAATTGAAAGTCTTAGAAATTTATTTCATAATTGCCAGAAACTCATGACTGCTGTTAGATCACAAATTTTTACAATTTACTCCTAGAAACAATGATTTGGAATCATTGTCCTATAGAAAAATGTAAAAAAGCTAAAACAAGATCATACTACCATCATGGTATCTCCAAAATTTTCTGCATACATAAACATCTCAACGTTAGTGACATTGATCAAAAATAAAGTTGCTCAATACTCTGAAAAATAATTCTATTACACCTGAATCCTCTGGCTTATGATATATTAGAGTACCGAGTTCTAATGCGTCTAAAATAGAAAGACACTACAATCTCTTGGTAGTCGCCAATAGGATAAGTGGCAAATGCTATGAGGATGGGGCCTTGCTGATATGTTAACAAAATTAATCAGTAACATTTCGTTCCAATAAGACGACGTAGCTTATTATAAGGCACGTTTAGCAATCGATTGATTGTAAAATCAATTTTGTGAGAACCTTCTTTCCAAAAGTGGTCTCTGAAGTACTTTTAATGGGTCTATGTTAGGTTAGGTTAAGTGAGTAGCTTGGCGTTCACAGGCAAGTTCACTTGGTGGCCCATGAAACTCATTGTGTCACCCAGGGTGAGGTAAGCCGCCTTGTCATGATCCATTAGCGGTGGGTTTGAACTACCCTGAGCTCCGAATGAAACTAGACAGTTCCCTTAGTGGCATGTTTGCCATCTTAAAAGTTTCTGTCATCCAATAACCGATAACGTCTGTTCTGAAGTGCAGGCATTCGCATAAAAGGTGTATTTGTTTCGTCAATATTATGGTACATTCTGCGATAACCTTGGTGTGGCAGACGGAGCGAAATTACCAATAGCTCTGTGTCCCGTTAGGATTCGTGTTAAAGTGCGAACCGTTCTCCTGCCGACACCAAGTAGTTGCTTGGTTCGTCCATTGTATACTGCTGGATACAGCAGTTTAATAATTTGCCAACCAAGTATGTCTGACCACTCACGGTTTGTTGAATTCGAAGGTCCATCATAAGTCATTTGTTTATATTCACAAATAATATTTGAAGATAATATTTAGTATTGACGCCATACGATCATATTTATTAAAAAAGTCCGATTGATCGAATGGATCATGTAACCAGTGGTGTTGTCGAGCCGGAACGCTCCGGAACGTCGTTCCGGTACTTCCTTTTTGGACAGGAACGCGTTCCGGAACTAAAGATGATTTCTGATAACGAGAATTGGCAGATGTTTTGAAAAAAAAAAAAAAAATTAAAAAGAATTGCTGATTTTTTTTTCTAATTTTTGACGAATTTTTATATGTATTTTTATAAACAAGGGTTTGAAACGAACCCGAACCGGAACGAACCGGATTGTTTTTCGGACCTGTCTATATAATTATATATACGCGTTCCGGTGGTAAAAAAAAAAAAATTAGCACAACATCACTGCATGTAACTCATTGCAACTTAAAACATATGATGGAGAACACATTTAAAAAATGAATGCCATCAAATTATATACCAGAGTGATATTAATAACAATAATAATAATATTATTAACATAAATTGTCAAACCTTTTTCAAAACACTCTGTATTTAACTATGCATACTACATTACGGATTAGAGTAGTCTTAAAAACAACGACTAATAAAATTATATCAGATATGATTTTAAAATAGAAATCTGCGAATAAACCTAATTTACACAATTTTTTAAAAGCATATCTCTCTGGAAAGGAAATCAGTTATTATAAAAATTTAATTGAATTGGTAAATATATTTATACATACGTCGCTATTAACTGTAGAGAAATATTTTCTTCTGTAGGGCGTCATACAATTAAAAAAGATAAATTGTTCCATCATTACACTCGCATTGTTTTCTTATTACGCAAAAATATAAATATTTCCCTGGTATTTTTAATTATTATTTTATTTCAAAATTTTGTTATTTTAATTGAATTTTGTTAATTTAAACATACACAACACAATATTTTTTGAAATTAAATTCTAAAATTTTTTTTACAATATTTATGCGACATACATAATAATATTAAAATTTATTTTTCTATTTTTATTCAATTTAATATAAAATTTACATAAAATTTTATTAAAAATAATTACTGTTTATTTCTTTATTTTATTTTATTTTTCTTTTTTTTATTTTCTTTTATAATGAATTTATTTAACCACTAATAACTTCTACTGTTTTACTGTAGATGTTCATATAATTACATTAAAACACATTTACTACGCATTGTCTGTCAAATAAATGTCATAATAATTTCAAATAAGAACCATATTCAAAAACTGACAGTGAACGTAATGTTAGGGCGGTACATTTTTACTTGCAGTTAAAAAGAAATATTTTAGATGCAATTTTGAAAGTCTTTATGACTAGTGTAGATCACTTAATATTGTTTGATGTGAATCGAATACATCGTTGTAGTCTAGTAGGTAGTGTGTTGGCTTATTAGACGTAAGACCACGGTTCAAACACCCCTCAGGTCAGACATCAATACGAAAATATAAAAAAATATTTCTCCGCCGACTTCCTCTCAGCAGATTTCTGGCAAAAATAAAATTGCCATGAAATTTATCCTGTTTTGCCAGGAGAAGGCAGCACGAAGACTCTAAACCTAAACCACAAAATACTTTGGAATCTTTTCGGATATAGCGGATACTCAAAGGATAAATAAAACATAAATAAGTTTGATTAACTACCAAGTTTGATTAACTAACGAAACGTAATAATATGAAATTTTGCTATTTCAGGCCAATCTAAGGGGGATTGTGTTTTAATAAGAAGCTTTAATACTGATTATCTGACATCACAATTCGCTTTTGGTCATCAATTCATACGGTATTACAACGAGCAGATATCTGTGCTTTAAGTAGTTTTGATCACAGCAGAAAAGACTACTCTTATATGGTAGTCTTCCCAACTAAACTTGTTCAAAAAACTCAATCCGATCGTCCACTTGTAGTGTATTCGATTCGTGCATACATAATTGGTCTTTACAACCCTTCAGTCAGGATTATGGAACTAGTTTCTCACACCGCTTATGTTGTGTATCTTAATTTTACACATAAGTGACGGGACCTACAGTTTAAAGTCGACTCTGAACGACAGATTTTTGAGAAACTTTTCATGGCAATTTTATTTACTGGCAGAGTTTTTTCCAGAAAAATATTTGTTTTCATATTTTCGTTTTAAAGCCAACACTTTACCTACTAGTCTGCTGGCTTTTAATAAAAAACTAAAATCAACCACTTCATTTCAAATGGTAGTGTTCCTCTATTGTAGAAAATATTTGAAAAGATTTTTAATGTTTTATTAATTAAACGAAATAACTGAACCACATTATCTGCAATCCAAAGACAAAAGTAACCAAAATGTTAAAAATAAAAACAAAACGATAACATTGGCTGTAAGTAATCTAGTAGATTTGTGTAAAAAGCGTCACTTCTTGCTTTTCAAAAAGAGCATTTTCGTCTCATGTTTACTTTTTGTTTTTAATATTCATTCCATGCAAAACAGATTCAACACTAATTAAAAAGGGATTAAGCATGGTTGTATGCGTCATCCAGTACAGCAAACGAAAGCAAAGCAATGCAAAAGGAAGTTGTTAATAACAACCTCCACAGTGTGTACAAAAATCAAAAGAACTTAAGCTTCTCATTATTGCCAACTATTAATACGTACATACATATGTATGAAAGAGAACTTTTTTTTCATTTTGTAAAGAATTTTTTCCCCTCATTACTCTTCTCCATATTTAAAATGTATTTAAAGTTTGAGTTTTTCTAACATGTTTTTCTTTACTTTCTTAATTTTCTCATACTCTGTTGTAAATGGAGAATCAAAAAAAGAAAAATTTTAGAACTTTCAATTGCAGATAATACTTGTATGGTTTATTGTTCATCATAAAAGAAAAGTATTCAAATATTTAATAATCCTTATAAAAATATATTTAATTATCTGTTTATTACGCAGCTACTAATTCAGAAACGGGGGTGTGTTACCCAGCTGGCTGGCCGCACGTCTTTTAGTCATTCATTCTCTATTTCATCGTAATATTTCGGCATTCTTTTTTTTTGTTTTGTTTTTTTTTAATTATTTTCTTTTACAGATTATTGATTAAATTACAGGCCATTTCGTTTAGATTCCATTACATTTTAGATATTAGAATACACAAAATATATTAAGTCACTAACACTTAATTTTTTGTTTCCATATATTAATCATACCTGACATTCCGTTCCAACAAGATGGCGCACGTTGCCATATAGCATGCTTAACAATCAATTTATTGCAAAATGAATTTGGTTACAACTGTCTTTTCAAAAGGCCTCCTCGTTCTTCTGATTTAACTCCGCTAAATTATTGTTGATAAGGCTATGTAAAGCCATTTGTTTATGCCGACAAACCTAGAACTTCTGAAGCAATAGAAGCCAATATTCAAGCTAGCATTGATGAAATACGGCCAAATTTATTGGAAAAAGTAATCAAACCAATCCAATTACAGATTATATTTATGTATTTATATGAGTATCTTAGACCTTCTGCTCGGTGTAGTGCAACAGACCAAAGTCCTCACGCTTTAATTGCTAATGCAATGTAAGGCCTATTAAATTACAATGACAAAAATGTTTCTGTCTCGTGTTATCATTTTAATGTCTCAGGCGCATAAAGAAACTTCCGATGCAATACATATATACATAACGGGTAATTACAACCCTTCAGTCAAGATTACGACCTAGCTTTTTACACCACTTATGTTTGTTGTGTTAATTTTAACCGTGAATTGCTGTTTAAAGTCGAATTCGAACGACAGATTTTTGAGAAACTTTTCATGGCAATTATATTAAGTCTCAGAGCTTTTGTAAGAAATCTGCTGAAAGGAAATCACGATGAAAAATTTTTTCATATATTGTTTTGTTAGAGACGTCTGACGTGAAGTTTGAACCGTGGCCTCAAATCTAATAAGCCAACACACTACCTACTCGACTACAGCGACTACCGATGGAATACCAATGCAGAATATTAACATTTATTATAGCAATAAGCTGAATAAATTTGAAATAATTTTGCATTTGTACACGTATGATAAGGCGTCGCTCAGAATTTTATATAACGCACCCCATAGATTCATTTATATTTGCTATTGAAGTCGCCGTAGTCTAGTAGGTAGTGTGTTGGCTTACTAGACGTGAGGCCGTAATTCAACCCGTGGTTCTCGAGCTAAAAGAAATATGAAAAAGTATTTATTCAGCGACTATCTCTCAGCAGATTTCTGGCAAAAATTCTGAGAGTATATAAAATTGCCATGAAAAGTTTCTCAAAAATCAGTCGTTCGGAGTCAACTTTAAACTGGTACCGCCATTCATGTGTACTAAATTAACACACACAACATAAGTGATGTGAGAGGCTAGTTCGTAATCCTGACTGAAGGATTGTAATGACTAATTATTTATGTACATATGTTGTGTATATAACTGCCATTTTTTTCGCATTGTTTTCCACTAAGACAAACGCTTTTGTTCAACACTATGTGTGATCTGGTACATATGTTCGTACCATTGTAGTTGTCATTCATGCAAGCGCTAACTTTCCTCGCCTAGTATAATTTCATTGATCACATTTCCAGTTGTCACAGCATTTTAAAAAATGTGTGTACGGATTTATCAATGATATTTTGGTATTTATACAGTCAATATGGTGTGTTTCATTTCCAAGAGTTATGCAGATATTTGCGGTAGTAACCATGGTCTAAAGCTAATGTCTCAGGAGATATATTTGCCTAGGTTAGGTGGCGGACCCCTTCGGAGGTAGAGATCCCACTTAGGCCAGCATTTATGACCATTGTCATACCACAATTAACCAGAAAACTATCTCGACTCCAAAATAAATCTTGCTGTTGCACTTGCCTTTATATTAGAGAGCTCGGTCAACGATGCCATAAAATGAGAGATTTGAAACCTCCTTCCATTCATGGCAAGTGCAGTTTACTTGTCTCTGGCTCGTTCTCAAACCCACAGACTCTTAAACTATATACTTGCCTAACTCTTTTGTTAATTCATTTGGAATGAGCTTTGCTGGCCTTTTATCTTTCGTATTGGTGATGATTTCCAGTCTGTTAGTGTAATTATATCCAAAAACTGCCGATGATGTATATCCTGAAATTATACGTAACGCAACTGTATTCTATACTGACAAGACAAAGTATTTCAAAGTAAGTCATTTTGTCTTTCAAAATTTCACACCCATCGAGAAGGATGCTGTTAAGGGTATTCAACACTAATTTACTCGTGCTTAATAATGGCCGGCTTATATTTGTCATTAGTGTACAGCATATTGAAATTAGCTGGAAAATTTCAACTTCCAGACAAGTCATATATCTGGGAGATCATAAATTTCTGCTATTTATGTACGTGTACATTCTCGGCAATGTGTCGTCTGGTCTGCTAATTGTAAGCCATTTTTTTCTAATCATATCCTTATTTTTATCATACCTGTTGCAGTATCAGTTAAAATTAATTTTTCATTCCATTTTATGGATCTTAAAATCAGAATTTTCCACAGATTGTCAGATATTCCTTAGGAATACAGAGGACTATACTCGATAAAAATAAGCGCCTTTTTTTTGGTAAATTGAAAATTGAAATAATTACCTTAAGCGGCGATGATTCAGTGAAATTTTATAATCATCGAAACGCCTGTTTAAATTGAAGTCAATTAAAAAGTATACGGCTTTTTATTCTTGCAAAGATACATTTTTTTTTTTCTTGTACACAGTCAAACAAAACTTTTGCCTTAATAACAGGATATGGCAGCAAATAGGAAAAACATACAAAAAAACACCAGAAAATAAAGTAAAAAAGAAATTAAAAAATTAAGCAATAAAATAACACATAAATTTCTCATATACATATATTGTAGTACAACAACAATTAATAATAAATTCAATACGTACCAAAAAAGGAAGAAGGAAATGCTACAAAAAAATCTCCTTTGAAGTAAATTTAAATACAAAATCATACAAGAGCAGATAAAGTTGATTACAATAAACTGACCTATTTTTATATAAAATATGAACGAAAAAGAAAAAACGAAACGATACGAAACGATGCATATAAAACATGATTAAAAACAATGAAAGGCGTTAAATTGCATACATTTAACAGAACAACAAAAAAAAAATGTTTAAAAAAAATTCTATCGCCATAAAAAAAAAACAGGAGATTTACACAAAAGAAAATTGTACAAATTACAGGCGGAAATACGAATCGGCCGGAAACCAACTACGTTCATGAATTTAAAGTCTGAATTAAACATATTTAAATACAAAAATCTTAAATGAAATAAGTTTTATGCATTAAAAGCAGTGTTTTTTATATAAAAATGTATATAAAAATGTTTAACCTTCGCTTTACCAAAGATTTTTATATACATCGTTTACCAATACCCACCCGGGTGGTATAGCATTTTTAGCTTATGTTTACAGGCGATGAACGAGTATTTGTTACATATATTTATGTTTTTTAGCGTAGTGACATGCATTATGAAATTAATTTTTTATTTTCTCAGTATATATAAACAGATTTTAATATTTATCTAAAACAATTCAATTACATGCAAGAAGCCCATTTGTGCAGCACACAGCGTCTGTCAAACTAAATGTGACAAATGTCACCAAGCTCAATCTTCATAGTAATATAAAAAAGCAAAAAAAACGTTTTTTCATAAACTGTAATTAAAATATATAAATAAAAATGTAAAAAATTTAATATATATAAAAAAAAAAAAAAATTAATATATTGAATATAGTTAAAATAGTTTAATTGTACCCACCAGGGTATTGTACCCAATACGGTAAACCTTTAAGAAAATTTGGAAAAAGTTAAGAAAATGTACTAAAGTCTTTTAATATTTTTTCAAAATTCTAAAGAACATGAAAATTTGTTAAGTGAGTCTAAATTTCATTTAAATCGATGCAAAATTAAAGTAGTTATTATAGAAAGAAAAACGAATTGGTCACCCAGGTGGGTATTGGTAAAGCGAAGGTTAAATGTAAACATAGTTATAAGGCTCTATGTATATCCAAATATATACAATAATTAGTTTCTTTTTGTATTTGATATTGTAATAAAATATTCATTTAACACTAAACCTACCATGACGGGTCAAATGGCCCATTTTGAACTTTTTGTCAGAATTTCTTGAAAATAACATTATCACATCGCCTTTTGCCTTTACGACTTTTATAACAAAATACATCGAATGTGTTTTCCAAGATTTACTCCTCTCTTGTTAACTTTTTTACCGAGAAATATATGTAATCTACCTTAAATACCTCAAGGGGTAATTTGACCCATGCAAAGACTCTGTTTCCTGATTTGCAATTTCTTGTGATTTTGAACATTTTTGCTATTCCGTGATATAAAAAAATGCGGTGAACATGAATAAAGTTACTATATTAATTAATTATTTTCTAAATTTGAGATTTAATTGAAGAATATTTAATTTTTTTCTTGTATTATTTTTGTTTTATTATCTTACGAATAAAAGCTTCAAGATGTCTCCCAATGCGTCGATTGAAGCGGGCTTGTCTGTATAGACATGAGCTTCAACATAGCCCCACAAAAAATAGTGTAAAGACGTTAAATCGCACGATCTAGGGGGCCAATTTGACCGGTCACCGAACTCGCCTCTCAATAAGTTCATTGTTACGTCATGTAAGTCAAGCTCTTGCATTTTGGGCAAAAAAAGTATGATATCCAACTTTTTTCACGGTATTATTCGTGAGATACCGGCCGAAATGTTGGAAAGAGTATGCCAAAATCGGACTAAGCGGATGGACCATTTCAGGCGCACTCGCGGTCAACATTTGCATGAAATAATCTTCAAACATTAAATTATATGGACCGTGCTATCGATTCAAATAAAGATTTCATGCATTTTTCTGAATTTTATGTGTTTTTTTTGAAAAATTTCCCTATAGCTCTTAAAGATCACCCATTATAAACTATTTTAAGTCGTCATTTAAAAAAAATTTTTTTATTCATGTACCAAATTGGCCTAGTTGATATACACAGGGCCACAAATGTATACATACGGTTAACAAATTTCAGAAATTTTTTAACCAATCTGTTTTCGTTGAAAATTTTTCTAATTTTTTTTATTTATTTATTTAAAAAAACATCTATGGATCAAAATCCTTACAGACTATTAATACTCATAAACAAATTATTAATTAGAATATACATTTTCAAGTGTTAAAGAAAGTATAATATTACGTTTTATGATATTAACATTCAACGAGTAATCAATATAAGTGTAAAAATAATTAAAGTTTCTACATAATCTCCTTAATGGATCATTGTTAGCATAATTAGTTTGATGATATTTAAGTTGAAGGGGTACGAAATTTCTTGTTGGTCTAGAAGGAACATTGAAGCAGATATTTCCCAGTAGAAATTCCGAACAAATAGAGCCATTCAATAAATTTATCAGAATTGTCTAACAATTTTCCTAGATTTTAAGACGGTCTTTTGCATTGGTTCAGAAATTTGTGAAATTTGTTAATCGTATGTATACTTTTGTGGGCCTGTGTATTTCTCACAAGACAGTAATATATATAACATTTTGCAGACGGGTCATTTGACCCCCTTTGGTAGGAATAGGAATACATGAAGTATCGGTAGGTTTAGTGTTAAAAGTGCAAAATTTTGATAAATTTCTGGTTTAACATTGCAAAATTTATTATTAGCCATCCTTAGCAATTATAATATTCCATATTTTTTTCAACATATGATTGCTACACTACAAGAAACTGTCAATCCTTTCATGTAGGTTTCCAATACCCTGCTTTCAAGTGTAATGTACAACATTACAACCCTTCAGCAAGGATTTTGACCTCACCATACATATCGTTAATTTTATCCATGAGTGACGTGACCTACATTTTAATGACGACTCCGAACGACAGATTTCTTTGAGATTCTTTTCATTGCAATTTTTCATTTACTCCCTGATATTTTACCAGAAGTCTGTTTATAGAAAGTCACCGAAGAAATATTTTTTCACATTCATTTCACTGAGGCTGAGAGTGTGCGTGAGAATCCATCAAGATCAACTCATCGTCATCGTTCTGAAAATTGAACATTTTACGCACCAGTTTACGGTGAATTTGGCGAGTTTCTCAGGAGTTTTCGTTTCGCTAGATGGGCCAACGAGAAAGTGCATGATAATGTCGATTTTGTTAAAAAAAAGAGTCATCTTTTCGGATGAGCTCATTTTCATGGGTAAGTTAATAAGCAAAATTGCATGGAAATTGGTCCGATCGAATGAGGTCTGTCAGGCTAACTGCGGCAGCTGTTTAAGTGAAATAATATTCCATTTCTAACCGAAACTTGACAAAAATAAAATAATTTTGGCAAAATTTCAAACCGTTTTTGTTTTATTGCATTTTTAAATATAAACTTTTAAATGGCCCACCCTTTACCAACTTTGCTATCTGAATATCCAATTGCTGGAAAGTCAACAAATTTAAAACAGGTTAATTTAAGTTAGCAATGCCATTAATATCGTATATCAAACACAGTTTGTTGTAGCATGATAATGATATTGCCTGTCTATATGTAAAGGCGTCAAGGCATTTAAAATAAAATTTTAAATAATCGTCTGTTTGATTTTTTTTATGCTGTTACAATTTAATATATGAGCAATGTTACTTATAATCTGTATATAATTTGAATAAAAATAAAAGTCAATGACATTTCAATGCAAATCTTTTGAAAATTGATTGCAAATGTCATTTACATAACGTATTAACAATAAATCCTCATTAAGTACTGTCTTTAAATAACGCATATCAATTAATTGTAAAATATATTTATTCATTCAACCCTTTAGATTGAAAATTTTTCATATGTTTCTTGATATTCACAAATTTACACTTTGGCTTCATTAAAAATCCGATAATAATTCCATATCAATGCATGAAAGAGTTAATGACTTCGATATTTTGATTTTTCACATCCTCTTTGCATATGTGTTTTATTTGCATTAAAACCATTTTTTTTTTATTTATTTTAATGTACATTAAGAACATACAGTTGCAACAAACTAATTAGAAAAATGTTATTTAAATACAAAATATGTGTGAAAAGAATTACAATTTCGTTGTTAACACATCAGTTGTTTTAATTTTTTTCAACTTTCTAAAATAATTTCTAATTTGTTGTTATCTGCTGTACAGAAAAAAAAAAATAAACTTATAAATGCGAAGAATATTTGTATAAATTCACAAGTATCATTAGAAATGAAATATTAATTTCTACATTCATAAACATCAATATAAGGTAGGGTTCTTCAACTTTAAGTTTGTTTTTCAAACGTAATTATGATAGAGATTCCAGAATGAGTCGCAAAGCAAAGAAAGTGAGGCCATGGTGCAAACCCCAAGTCAGACATCTCCAACATAACCGAAATATGAAAAAATATTTCTTCGACGACTTCCTTTTAGCAGATTTCTGCCAAAAACTCTGAGAGTAAATGAAATATTGCTATGGAAAGTTTTTCAAAAAAATTTGTCGTTTGAAGTCGAATTTAAGCTATAGGTTCTGCCACTTATGTATAAAAAAACACACCCAACATAAGTGGTGTGAAAAACTAGGTCGTAATCCTGATAAAGGGTTGTAATGACCAATTTTGTATGTGTATGTTATTAATGGAAGCAGATAATTTGCCTTACCGCGTAGGAACACTCTATATAAATACCTCCGCAACTCTGTTGTCATGCTATTGCAAATAGAAAGTTTTGCAGTTGGTTAATTCTAATATGTTCGTTAATCATTTCGTCTATCTTTCGAACCTTCAGACAAATGTAATTTAATATCATTTTAGAAATTATCAGAGTGATCGTCTATGCAGTTTATTCGGCTTCTTTCGGTCTCAACGTTAACGTAGAAGCAATGCTTCCAGAGAAGAGAGATTGAACTACGAAATGTTCATAAATTTACTAGGATTCGGTTGCAACTTTATTCAAACTGTTGAAGTGAGCTTTATTAACAAAATTCTATAGTTTGATTGAAAATATTTGGACTAAAGTAATTTTGCAATCAATATTGAACGTCTAAGCGATTTGGAAAAATTGTTATATTAAACCGCTGGCCTCGGGCTATATGGCGAATACATCTAAAGATCAATGATATGTGGTCTGGCGTTGACATGATAAAATGCAACATCTTCGCTGTTAATAAACTCTGTCCATTCAGATGAAAACCAATAATTTCTCACAGTAGAATCAATTGTTTGGTGTAAGTTCTGGCAATCAGCGAAACTTCATTTTGTTTGCAATATTTTGCTCATTATTGCCGTATTTTTTTTTTTTTTTTTTTTTTTTTGTGAAACCAGCGCTCAGGGTATGGCTCCTACTCATGCAGTGCATTGTGCAGGTTTTAGGAAAATGGGTTATAGGAAGGTGGAAGAGAGGGAGTAGTGTTTGTGGACATCTCAAGATGTGAACGGCAAGGAAACGAGTTGCTGCCTTCACCATTAGACAGTCTACAGCAATCGTCCCCAAGAAGCCCCTTCAGTCCTAGCTTCTCACACTACTCATGTTGTGTGTGTTAATTTTATACATGACTAATTTGCATGGTTAATTTGCTCATTATTGCCGTAGTGGATACTATTTCGATCACTCGAACATCATTGTCATCATCTCATACATTACTTGCTTCAGATATAATATAATTTTATTCCGTTTTACAAATTGAAATTTGTTTTTTATCTTTAATTCGAGTGGTGCCTAAACATCAAGATTCTTTGTTAATGCAGCTGTCTTCAAATGGTTGACTATTGTTTGTTGATAAATTACTAGACCTCTAGCAACGCCTGCGTTGCTTTTAAGCCAGTCTTTCTTTATTTTTCAATGACTTTAGCGATGTTTCTAGTAATTAGTTATTACTCCTGTCTAAAATATCCGTGTCATCAACAACTGTTCATAAAGGAATCTAACATACATATATAATTGATCATTACAACCCTACAGTCAGGATTACAACCTAGCGTCTCACACCACTTATGTTGTGTGTGTTAATTTTATACATGAGTGGCGGAACCTATAGTTTAAACTCGTCTCCGATTAAAGATTTTTAAGGATCTTTTCATGGCAATTTTATTCACTCTCAGAGTTCTTGCAAGAAATCTGCTGAGAGGAAAAAATTATTTTATTGTGACAAAAATGTAAGCCGTTGGTAATGAACGTTTTCCCAGCTCTGTATTCAAAGCAAATTTTCTTAATAACGCCGACTATTTTTTTAGAATGAAATTCAATCATATCAATCAAATCAATTTCAATCAGATTAATGAGTTGTTGACCTTGCTTTCCCGCTATAGCTAACTGAGCTTTCTAAGATTTGAGCAAATTCTGATGCAAGCTAAACACAATTACGGTGTACGCTGTACTATTAGCAAATTTTAAACTTCTAAAATGCTTTTCTTACAGCTGAAATATCTTCTTTTGAATGAATGAAATATCTTTTTTGGCTAAAACCTAGGGAGTATCAAAACAGTCACCTCATATGTATATTGCAACTGTCTTCTGAATTCCTGTCATAGTTAAGATATTGCAAGCATCACAAATAGTCATTATTTGACAATATCTGGATCCTTTATGTATTTAAATTACTTTGTAATGAAACTGCTCATTTATATCTGATATTAAGCAGAAGAAAAATTGTATTAAAATTTAATGCCATTGAAAATAAAACTCAACCTTAAAAATCTCTGTAATCTATAGACAAACATATGCATACATTTACATACGTGAGCATATAAAAATCTATAGAAATCCAACACATTCATAATACAGTTGGTGCTTGAATTTTAAGCATGAGTGCTTGCCATTATTAATGACTGATTGACTACATGAATAGATGTTGTAGGCGATGACTGAATGATTGACTGATTGCATTAAAATGTGAATAAATGATATTTACAACCTTTATTGCATATGAACAACATTTACAATTTATTGAAATAATAATCATATTAATGAAATGCACTTTACACTGTTATTGTGAACGTGTGTATACATTATACCGTCACATACATACCCAAACCTCAAATGAATGTTTATTATAAGACAGACATAAAGTAGAAAAGAACTCTCAATTCAAATTACATTCAAATCATACTTTAGAGCGTTTTAACTCATATAAATGGATTTTGATTAAAAGAATGGATGGAGCAAAAAAAATTTACATATTTTTGTGTGTATGCACAGGTACAGATTTCACAACAATTCAATTAATTCTGTTGATTCATTACAATCATTATGAGTATGTTATTTGCATTTTAAATGAATCCATTTAAAATGACTCTGACACTCTCTGTCAAAGTCAACTTGTCGAAACTCTTCAGAAATTACTTTGTTTTGTAAATCACATGTAGAAATAAAAGAAAGTTAGGGAGTGAGAAAATGTCATATTTAAGTACGTGAAGATTTAAATATCACATGTATATCAGTGTGAATTGAAATTAATTTTATATTATAAAGCGTCATTACACATGCTTTTCACCTGATTTTTCTTTATGTTTTTGTTTTTGTTCGAAAACTAATTTATAATTTCAATTAATTTAATTGAAGCATTTGCACCTATGAATAGCTGATGAGTCAATGAGCAAAATTTATATCAAAAAAAATTGTTTCACATGAGCATTAAGGTTGTTCGAAACTAAATAATTGTATTAAGAATTTCAAAATAGAAAATTTTAATTAATTTTTATTATAATTTTATTTAATTATTTAATTAATATTTATTAAACACTATAGGGAATTAAGAGCTAAGATTGCAAAAAATTAAAAAAAAGTCTAATACATAAATAATGTCCATCATTATAGGGTAACATAAGTTTACTTACATATGCATGCATTTAATTAATTGAACAAATCTATACACCCAAAATTTGTATGCATTGTATTGCAACCCAGTCAACATTTTTTTCAAAATCTATTTACAATTTAAGAATTGTAAAAAAATATTCAGTGGGTTATTTGATGTTATGTGTTCACAATTAATTTGAATTTATTTGAATTCATAATTGTCGGCTTGATTATTTGATTCATTGAAATACTATGGAGTTATTTTGTTTTTGTTTAAGTACTTTCCAGCGTTATAACAACTAATGAATGAATTTCTTTATTTAAATAATTATTTTATTTCGATCAATGGAAAGCACATGTCGCTGACAGGTGAATAACACTCGCATTATGAAATCCTTTGAAGTTTCGATTACAAAGTAAAATTATGGATATCAATATGTTGTGTTCAAATTGATATTAAAAGCTCTCATTGAATTAATGCAAATTAGGCAGAAAAAACTGAAAATTGTTGAATAAATTAATTTTTATAAAACACTAGCAATAAATAATTTTATTTATTTATTTATTAATTACAATACAATACAATTATAAATTAAATTTAATTATTTACGCGCTGAGTAACTTCGACCTTACGCTCGGTGTAATGCAACAGACCAGAGTCTCTGGTGGGAATCGACCTCACAAACTACATGCTAATTGTCTAGACTACCAGGGCACCCTTTAACAATAAATAAAATGAACTGTATTTATTTGAATGGTTTTTTAGACATTTGAGTTTTAAAAATTAAAATAATAAACGCAGAATATTTGCAAATGTTAATGAAATATTCATTTGGGGTGAAAAATGTGTGCCTGAAATTTACTTTCAAAAACTAATTTTTTAATTCGTGATCTCTAATTTTGGCATATTTATACCAGCATTTCGGTTGGTATCCCACTAATAAGAGAATTAATGTTTTTATCCAGTATGGCAGAAATGTTCATATATGTATAAGAGACACTCAAAGTATATCCTCGAAAAATAGTGAAATTAATATTCACATGCTTTAAAAAAATTTTAAAATTAATTGCACATTAAATTCGCCTCTTAATACATTTACAGCATTGCATTGCATCCGAATATTGGCTTATTGAAACCTTGAAAAGCAATAGTCGCCATGAAATTATTTGTATACCTTGGAGTTTCAATGAAATGAAGTTGAAAAGCTATTGGAAACAAGAATTAGAAAGTTATTATTGGATATATCAAGTAGATATTTGGATCCTTATGGACAATCAAGTAGCTTTAATGGTGTTGTATGGAGTCTACTTGATATCCATCGCATTAGTGAGATGGCGAGCCATTAATTTGTTATCTTTGCCTAGGGTGCAAGGTAACCTACTTGATAACACGTTAACTAAGTCTGGTAGTAACATCCTATAAGAATTATAGTCGCCATAGTTGGCAGTTGATAGTGTGTTGGCTTGTTAGACCTGAGATCACGGTTCAAATCCCAGGTCAGACATCTCCAACAAAACGGAAAAATATTCCTCCTCCAAAAACTCTTGGAGTAAATAAAATTGCCATGAAAAAGTTTCTTAAAAAATTTGTCGTTCGGAGTCAACCTTAAACTGTAGGTACCACCACTCTTGTACAAAATTAACACACACAACATAAGTGGTTTGAAAAGCTAGGTCGTAATATTGACTGAAGGATTGTAATGACCAATTATGTGTGTATGTATGTATGTGTATGGTAGTCAATATGCAAAATATTCCATAATGAGCCAACTGCTGTGGTCAACATGTAGTCATTTTAATAAATTACTTTCTAGGTAACCTTACATTGAATTTTATCGTATATATGCTTCGCTTTTTGAATTAAACGAAGTTTTGCGATTCCGGATAGAGAAATTCTCAGAAGTTATTGCACTAAAAACCCACCTATCACCTATCCATTGTTCCACCTCTACGGAATACAAAATATTTTCCTTCTTAGATGATTAAATATACTACAAGGGTAATACTTTCAGATCACTTTTTCGGACTAAGTTACGATGATAATAATCTAAAATAGCCAAACCTAACCTAACGTAGCTTAATTTAAGCTTGCACGAGGAAGAAAATTATTTCAAGTGTCTTGCTTATTTATTTTTGCATAGTTTTTACTGGAGTTTTTTCTTTTTTTCCAAAAAAAAAAAAAAATTTTTAAGAAATTATAAAAATAATTATAAAATATTTCTAACAAGCGTTATAATTTTAAATTGTTTTGTTTTTTATATCTTTCTATGTCTTTCCATCAAATGATGCAAACAACAACCAACTATTACAAAAAAATTTGGAATATTTCATCGACAACAACAAATACACCATTAAACTAACATTTTTAAATTAAAAATAAAAATAATAAAAATAAAAATACAAAAAAAAATTATAATAATATGAAATCAATATGTATTTGAAAATAAAAAATTAAAAATAAAATTTATTTTGTTAACTATTTTAACGCTTTTATGCTATGTCAACATGTACGCCTCGATATGCTCTACGAACGTAAAAATGAATACATAAACCAAAAACAACAATAACTTAAACAATACGTGTTTATATTTCACCAAAAAAAAAAAAACAAAAAATTACGCCGCCTTTAATAATATTAAAAAATAAAAAACAAAATCGTTTATAAACAAAACTGATGTATCCGTGAATGTATAACGCAAAAATTTTTCTTACACGCAAAAAAATAAAAAAAAATTTTAAATAAAATAATGAAAATACATACATTTTCCATGTATATGTATGTAAAAAAAATATGTGTTAAAAATCTTTTTTTTTTAACATGTACAATCGTAACGTAAAACTGCAAACGTCAACGAAAAAATTAAAAAAAAACGCAACGTTTTTTCGGTCACATTTCTAATGGAAAAATGCCACGTTGAAACGTAAACAAACTCAAAAAAAAAAAACTGTTGTCTATGGCGGTTGTGTGTGTGTGTCTTAAATGGCGTATTGCTTTTTTGGTGTGTGTGTGTGTGTGTATGCTTGTGTGTGCTTTGTTTCCTGTTTTATGCACACATGCCCATCCATAATGTTTAAAAAAATTTCTCGTTGTTTATACACATGACAAAATATTGTATAAAACAAATACATGAAAAAACGAAATGTAAAAATACAACAACAAAAAACATGTGAAATATATTTAATAAAATAACAATAACAACCATGAACACAAAACAATTTTGGAATAAAAAAACATTATATTTGATAATAACGCTGCCAATCTGCTGTTGATGATGACGACGCTGATGTTGATCTTCTTCTTGATGCTGATGATGGCCATGATGATGATGAATTCAACAATGTTTTGCTAACAAATAACACACAAAAAATACACATACAAAAACGAACACAATACACATTTTTCTTATACCATATATTTTTTTGCTGTTTCTATGTGTTTGGGAAATGGCAATCATTCAAAATGTGTATATGAATACTAACATTTTCCCTTGTTTTTTAATAATTTCCATCGAAATAAATTTTTTTACCTGGCTATACAATGTGTCTTTAACAACATGCACCTTGATATGCCATCATTGCAACATCTGTTGGTAACAAACGTCCATTCCATCAAAACCGTACCCCTTCGCTCTGCCAATGTCAACCAACTGTATTTTGTGGCCTCAATTGTGTCTCTTGTATTTATTCTATTTTCTGTTTGTTTTTGAAAATTTTCAATTTTTCTTTTGTTTGGAAATACGTTCGTTATTTTTTTCAATTCAATTCATATTTCTATTTTTCTATATTTTTATCTCGTATTTGTTTTGTTGTATACACCTGCTGCCACTTTTTTTCTGCCCTTTTATGTTGTCATCCCTATTTAATAATTTTTGTAATCAAATCTTGCCTTCCCTTTGTATGTGTGCAACAATATATGTATGTGTCTGATATTTATTTTAAATGTGTCATCAAAAAATTCCTTTTCACTTTTCCCTTATTTTTTTTTATTAAAATATGTATGTATGTACACATATAACAGGTTTGTATACAATATTGAAAGGGCTTTAAAAAGAATGTCAAAAAATGCCTCAGTTTTTCCAATTTTTTTTATTTGCGTTGCATAATTCAACTTTACATTGGCTACAGTAACATAATTTAGATAGATAAGTTAACGGAAGTAGATCATCATCTAGGCGATTATCTTCATGTTTTATCGTTATGCTTACGGAACCTAGTTGGCTTGCTCTGCACTCACCACTGTGAGATAAATAAATTTACATAAAGTTTGTGTTTCTTTTCAACTTTCTTCAATCCAATCGGTTTCGATAAGCGTTAAGCTGGCAACATTCGTGAAATATTTTAATCTTATTTGTCAAAAAGCTAGGCAATGGGCTAGTATGAAGGACCTGTAGTTATGCGGTTCAATTTTGGCTGTAAAATCAAAACAAATAATAGAAGATCATATCATAGTTTAGACCAAAAGAAAGACCAGTAAATGAAAAAATATTTATTCGGTGACTGACCCTTAGCAGATTTCTGGCAAAAACTCCGAGACTAAATAAAATTTAAATGAAGAAGTTTCTCAAAAATCTATCATTCGGAGTCGACTTTAAGCTGTTATTCCCGGCACTACATAAAATTATCACACACAACATAAATGGTGTGAGAAGCGTCGTAATCCTGCCTGAAGAGTTATGAATGAGTTATGTATCTGTATGTATAGAACACAATACGCTGTGAGTGCTTTTCCTTTATAAAAATCCCAATCTAAAGGGAAGTCTGTGTGGATTGTAGATGTGCCCGACTAAAGCACTATATACGCCGAAGTAGTCCAACTGTTTTTCGATATTGCCCACCAAACAGAGATCTAAACAATCAGAAAAAAATCATCGTTTTGTACGGCCTCCTCAGATTTAGAATTTCAGACTATGCATGGCTTTGTTTTATAGATTGTATAAGATAACAACACAGTCAATATTGCTGGAAAAGTTAAAGTTGGAAGAAACAAAAGCGAAGATGTAGGCCAATGTGATCGAGAAATACTATTACTATACGAGTAGAGTACATCTCATAGAGAACACCATTTTTATTAAAAAAGGATATTCACGAAGTAAATAGTGCCAAAAGCGTTTATTTTCCACGGCCGTTGAACGATTGCCTATACTGGAATACTATAAAAAGATTAAAGAAATACCAGGTGGTAACATATAAACGATTATATTTTGTAATGCGCTTTTCGAGTAGAATGAAAAAATCTTAGTTTAAGTGATTGGATCCATAGAAGAAGCTTTAACTAATTTGCTGTAATTGCAGACGTCTGAAACAACTACTTTTTATAAAAGTTCTTAATCTCTTCGAGAGCAATATTTGAGGTTACTTTTTTTGTGAGTGTTTCTTGAATGTTTTTCTCTTTTGTTCACTTTTGATATAAAATTTCCTGTAAAGCTGACTGGTGTTTCCTTCTGCGATATCTTAATACCAATCAGTTTCCAAGAATACATTCTGATGATACGTTCTCATCATTATAGAATTTAGGTGATAGATTCGAGACGATCCCACTTCTGAACCAGTGTACTCTAAGGCTTCAATGTTTTGACCCTTTGAGAAGAATAAAGATTGAAATTTTTCTGGCACCAACTGACAAAGACTGATAACGAATACTAAAAAAATTGGACTCTTTTTCATATCAAAAATAATCCCAATTTTTATTTTAATCCTAAGAATACCTCTGAATACAACAATAAAAGTAATTTAATGCCACCTGAAATTTCTTTTTGGAATCCAATTTTAAATCCTTTTCCTTTCTCACCATCACGATATCCTGTCAACACAACATGAAATGTAAAAAACAGTTTTTAATATTCAGGTAACAAATTCCGAAAAAATAAAAAAAAAAAAAAACGGAGAAAAATTAAGTTTCAAGCACATCTGGTGTATAATTTACTGTGCCAATGTGACGTTAAATCTCTAATTACTAAACTCTTTACATGCACAAACACATACATACATAAGATGTGGCATGTGGGTCCTACCTAAACAAATATACGGTGTAATTTAACTTTTTTTCTGTTGCTTTGCCTTTTTGTTCTTTGTACATCTATTTAATGGTCTTTTATTTTATTTTTCTTTTCATATCTCATATATATATTCGTGTACAACATACATACATATGTGTGATGAAATTTAGGTTATTTGGTTTAAGGATACCATGCAATTGGATACCACCGAACGTCATATTATGGAAAATCGTGGCTCACGTCATACGTTGATTATACGAAAAGTGCATCCACAAGATTTTGGTAATTATTCGTGTGTAGCCGAAAATCAACTTGGCAAGTCACGTAAAACTTTACAGTTGAGCGGTAAACCGAATGTAGCTGTTTTCAATTCACCACCAATCAGTCAGTATAAGGACAGGTAAGTAGGTCAAGTTACCATACCGTAATGTTGTTGCTGGCAATAATATTATTATTAATTCCTATATAACCAACAACAACAAAAAATGTAATA
Source organism: Sarcophaga caerulescens (assembly GCA_927399465.1). Taxonomy (NCBI): domain Eukaryota; kingdom Metazoa; phylum Arthropoda; class Insecta; order Diptera; family Sarcophagidae; genus Sarcophaga; species Sarcophaga caerulescens. Next base: position 50,170,494 of record OV656872.1, on the reverse strand, counting down.
CCCAAAGTAGCTTTAGCAATAGCAACAGAGAAATTTAACAAAACCTAAGATTAACACAAGCGGACATAACGACTGCATAACACAGAGCATAGTGAACAATAGTACACATACGAGCATAATTTCTGTTTTTTTTTTCTCCCTTTTCTTTTTTTAATAAGTATACCTACATATGTGTGTGTGTATATATTTAATGAAATCTTCCTTTACGCCACTTACACGTTTAAATACACAGGACATATTAATTGTGTTTGTATGTGTTGAAAATCTTAAATGTGTATCATTTCAGTATGTTTATATCTTAAATACACTCAAGTGCCTATCATTAAGAGACTCAAAATTTTGGGTTGGGTTGTTGTGTTGTTATTTTGATTTTAATATCACATACATACCAGAGATGGACAAATTTTTTGAATTTAGATTGGTATTCATATCCCTAAAAGGGTACTTTTTATTAATTTTTGTTACATAAAAACTAATCGAAAATTATTCATTTCATTTTAATTACAATTTTTACAATGCAATTACAAATTATGCTCTAGCAAAGTGTCTAAGACCATATTTTCTGTTTAGTGCAGTGTTTGAGTTAACTTATTCCTTTTCCTTAGGTTTTGGTGAGACATTTTTTTATTACGTTTATGTACGAAATACAATATCACTTAAATTACGGCCACTAGACTAGCTGTTACAGAGGAGCTTTTGACGTAGTTTTCATCGATTTTTCACATATTACTGGTGGTATCTCTGTCGTATGTACGCTAGTACTAGAATGTTTCAGTGTCATAAAATTCGCTGCGTAGACATAGCAATTGACAACTCCAAAACGTGATTTTATTCTTTTATGTAAAGCTTAAAAATTGTCTCATCGAAACCAACTTTATACTCCTCAATTGGATACAAAAAAAGCAACTAATATTCGGCCACTACGCTCTGAATTGGCGGCCAGAGTCCTTTCAGAATAATTTTTGAAATTATACGACCTTCTGACAAAGCCAGATCATTATGCGCAGCAAAGAATCACTTTTTCACAATCACTTCTGAGCTCTAATTTACAAGTGTTAAAATATTAGTCGTTGTAGTCTACTAGCAGGAAGTGTGTTGACTTATTAGATGTGAGGCCACTGTTCAAACCCCGGTCAGACATCTACAACAAAACAAAGATTTCTGGAAAAAATTCTGAGAGTAAATATAATTGCCATTAAAAGTTTCTTTAAAAATCTGTCATTCGAAGTTGACATTAAACTGTGAGTCCCGCCACTAACATATAAAATTAACACGCACAGCATAAGTGGTGTGAGATGGTAGGTCGTAGTCTTGACTGAAGGGATGTAATGACCAATTATGTATGTACATATGTATGTAAAGTAGTACGCAATCAGCGTTTCTACGACCTCTGAATGATCTGTTTGCTTCAGTCGTTGCTTAAGTTGCACTTTATAGATCCAAATGGAAAATATGCCTCTTAAGCCGAAGGACAGACTCAATTGATGAGAACGCAATGGATGGAATACGCAACACTTTCACTAACAGATGTGATATTTTCGACAAATCGCGCACTGCTAAGATTCACAAGCCTGTCCACATCTGTAGCGCAGTCAGCTTCTGCAAATCTCTTTATAACGCTGTCAATATCCTTATAGAGTAGGTCCATTTTCACCGTAATGTTACATGCAGTTCTATATTCGATTCTGTTGGCATTTTTTCCTAAAGGCCTATTTATTTTCGAGTGTTTAACTATCCTAGAAGGGACAGATATTTAGTTTAAAATAAATAAAAGTTCGTCCCACAAAAATCAGTGAGAGGTTTTCTTAAGTCTGTAATTTTGTCTTTATTATCAGGATTATTGAACAATAGTTGCATGAAACTTTTTCTTTGTCTGCTACAGACCTTGTGCCTTCACAAGCCAGACATTTCTTTTAGAGTCGATCTATAAACCTCAAAAAAGGTGGGTAAATGTTTAACTTTTGTTCTTTTACTATTGGCCAATTCACACGACTTTGTATCGTGTATGTGGTATTGAATACACTTGGTTGTTTGTATACGCTCAATGCTATGCTGTATTGTGTATTTCGTATTCCAAATGCATTTTTTGGCATTCAAATAATTTGATAGCACGAAACCAACACAACTTTTTAAAAACATATGAAAAAAATGTGTATAAGTGTATCGGATTTTTACATGAAAATTATCAATAACAAGCATACACTGTTGTATAATCGTCCAACAATACACTCAATACAACGATATAACGGCTTGTGTGAATGTGTTGTATTATAACATAATGTATGTTTTCGACAACTTAAACAATATCAAGTAAAGAAAAAAGTACAATAAAATTGCCATCACTGACATCAAGTCACACATATGTACATATGTTGGCAGGTATTTGGAAGTGTAAGGAGGTATAAACAACTTAATTAGCGTAAAGATTGTTGAAAAGGGGGTGGGTGGATTGTACAAAACGTAAACGATGTTAAATATTTTCATCTTTATGTTTAAGAATACATATTTCCTTCCCTATAAACACGTTTTAATTTTTATTGTATGTATGTATGTACATATGAGAATATGCAGACATGCTTTGTATATCCAAAAGGGAATAAGTGAATGTATTGTATGTATACATGTATAATTTTTAAAGAACCATTCAAGATTCATATGTTTTATTAAATTAATTTAAAAAAGGAAAGTAGGAAATTTAAAATTGAAAAGAAATCAAGGCCGCTTAAGGGACAGAAAATGATGAGATTTTAGAATTAAACTTAAAAAAGAGCCACCACATTTTTAATACAGTCTTGTTATGAAAAATTTTCTATTTAGCAATAAAATTGTGGTGAATTTCAATGATCATTAAATTTACGATTTACAATACATTCTATATAACAAACATATAGAATCTCCAAACATGTAGGATCACACACGGAATTACGTGCAAGCCAGATTTGCAAAATTTTAAATATCAGAACTTCATTCACCCGTTCAGTAAATTCATTTACATTAGTATTTTTTTTTTTTCTTTTACTTTATTTGCCAGTCACCGTCTGTGATATAATACAGATTTCGAAATTTGATATACTCACCAAACAGAAAAGAAAAACTGCGTTATTGGTGGGATCAAAAGGAAAATATTTATTATAAGCTTCTGCAACCTAGAAAAACAATTGAATACAATCTCTAGTATCAAAATTAATCGATTTAAAGTAAACAATTTAATTTAAACGACAAAAATTAATGACGAGGAACACAGTTCGACCACAAAAATTTTTGGGGCACCGCAGGCACTGTGAGGCATGGAAGTTGAAATGCATTTATCACTAACTCAGTTTAAGTAGAAGTCTCTGCAAGACGGATAATTAGATTTCTTGGACGACTGCACAACAAAGTCACAAATATATCGCTCAGAAAACTTATCAAGAGCCATGAAATCATAGTTTTACCTAAAAAAAATTGCAAAAACTTATCGATCAAGATGGCTTATGTTTGATTTAATAACACTCATTTCAAATTAAATAAAAAAAATAAATCTTAATCATTGCGTTAAAGATGCAATCACAGTAGTTTACAAGGCTATTGAAAAGTACAAAAAAAAAATCTGTTTCAATTAGTTTAATAGTAAGGTCCCGATTTAAGTAAAAATCCCACAAAGTATGTGATTCATCTGTAACAAACAAAAAATAAAAATCTTGGGGTGCAGCTCCATAACCATGTAAAGGAGAAAATACTTTTTTTTTTTCAGTAAACAACTGTGCGGTCGTTCAATAACTGTTGGCTTCGTTTCTCAACTTGCATTTCATTTCCACTGACTTCTACTTGAGTTTTATTATTTACTTCATGCAACTTTAACTTATGCTGCAGTTGCCTCGAGTGGCAATAATATTTTCTCACAGTTTTTCATTTCCATTTTTATATGTTAAAACGAAACGAATTTCTGTTTTGATTATTGGCAACAGAAGGCAAACTTTTGCCACCAACACAACAAAACAGAAAATCATGGAGCAAACGTTTGTTAATACAGAACAGGCTGTAAGAGGTTAAATTCGTGGATTATTTATTTCAAATATGTACATACATATACATACAATATGGTTGAAATAGATATACAAAAATCGCCCGCAAGTAAAACAAAAAATAAAATAAAATAAAATAAAATGGAAAAAATCAATTAAAATAAAAAGTTTTTCGATGTTAACTGAAGTGTTATTAGTGGAATAAAATGTGGAATTATTCGAAAAATGGAAAATAAAAATTCATTTTATACAAAATATTGCATATTTATTTTGAAATATTGCAAATATAAGTTGTATTTATTAGTTCTCGTTTTAAATTGCCTTATTGTGAACCTCAAGTGTAAATGTGTTGGCATAAAGGCATAAGGCAGATTCTGTATGAAAATTCTTTGATAGAATTTAGATCTTCAATAACATAAACATGGTCCATGTTGTGACTTGAATAAAAGTCATGTAGTAAAAAGATTGAGGACAGCGTGGTCTTCCATTCAACCGGATAGATGCTGTATTTATCTGATACGTCGCCGTAATCTAATAGGTAGTGTATTAGTTTATTAGACTTGAGACTCGGTTCAAACAACAGGTCAAACATCTCCGACAAAACGAAACATAAAACAATATTTCTTCTTCGCTGCCTCTCAACAGATTTCTGGCAAAAACTCTGAGAGTAAATAAAATGTTCATGAAAAGTTTCTCAAAAATCTGTCTTTCGGGATCGACTTTAAACTGTAGAAACCGCCACTCATGTATAAAATTAACGCACACAACATAAGTGGTGTGAGAAGCTAGATCGTAATTCTGACCTCTGGGTTGTAGTGACCAATAATGTACTTACATATGTATCTTTTTAAACTCACGGACTTTTTTTGAAAATTTTAAGCGCACCTACACTTATAGTTAGCGTGATTGTATTGGTAATAAAACAACTAAAAAATTATATTGATTCCTATATTATTATCATTTTCTATGCACAAATATTTAAAAATTTTTAATTTTTTAACAGCACAATTGCATAGTCCTTAGCATAACCCTTCAAAATCAACTTATTACGAGCTTTGTCTCCTGTAAATACCAATAAAACCAATAAATAATGAGAATTGAAATAAAAATGGTACAACTGCTTTATATGTATTTATTATACAGCAAAGAAATTCAATAGCTTGTTATAGACTTGTATACCTGTTTCCAACATGTTGCTTCCTATGCCTCTATCCAACTTTTGCCTCTTCTGCAACGTTGGATAACTGACAACAGAATAATAATGGCGTAAATATGAAAAGAAAATAAACAAAAAAAAACCAATCTATAGGTGGATCTCTTTGAAAAGAAAATAACCAAGAAAATTATACAAACTGAACGACGATCTCATTGGATAAGTTTTTTGGTTGTTGTAAAGAATTCTCTCTTTTAACAACAAAAGAAGAACAAAAATAACGAGAAAAAGTCAAACACAGTTGTTCACACGAACATCGTTATAAAAATGAAAACATCGCACAGAGAAAACAGTTCATCGCATTGCCATTAAGATAGTATAGGTACAGCTGCTGTGGCTTCTGCCCTAGGAGCAGTTGTAGTAACAGCAACAGCATAACAATACATAACAATAACATGAAGAATAATACGAATAATAATCATAATAATGGAAATATTAACGGTTCCGTTTTAATATATTATATACGGAGATACATACGTATGTATTGTGGATTCCAATATATTGTATAGATTCTTGGCTATTGTGTTGATTTGTCTTAAACATCTCTACCTGTATAATACGTATCAACCTATAGAATAGCAAACAATTCGCTTTCAATGCAATTCATACCGTCAACCAAAAAAATCCAACGTAATTTTATACCAGAACTGGCAATATGAGAACAAAAGCCAAAGGCTAGACAATGTACAATACGAAGTATTCAGACAAGTCATTTTAACCCGTGTCTTTTTCTGTTTTTCTTTAGTCCTACACATTCTGTTAAGACTTTTCTTTAATGGAACGAAATAAAATATATTGGCACACCCAAATACTGTATAGTTATAGTTGAAGCCAAAGAGGTGGCATTGTTGTGTTATACAATATGATTGAATAACTTGTTCAAATTAAATTGAACGCTTGTGTTTGTGCTTACATTCTTTGGTGAAGGGTAATGATACAGATATAGATTATATACTAAGAAACTCTACAATATAAAGGAAATAAGAGTTTAAAGAGTTCTTTCTATAAAATTTAATATTTGCACGAAGTCACATAAAAAGTATTCGCGGTTTTTATTACTAGTTATCAAGTTTAAATACAATTCTTTCGATTTTTTCTAATGATTCCTTCATTAGAACACTCCAAACAGACGCTCACAAAATTTACGTCAGGGATTGGACAGAAACCTCATTTGCATCCTGCAGTGCCTTAACAATAGACCGTTTACTAGCTTCAGATAGGCTCAAGGCATCACTCAAATCTTTTCTGTTGCAATTACGCCACCGATCTTTAGATTACCTCAAACTTTTTTGGTTCAGAAACTCTCTATCTGTCTTTATTGCTACTTTTGTCAATTAAACCCCTCAAACATCTCCTCCCAGTCCACAAACAATTTCTGGTCTCATTAGTAGCCAGGATTGCCACCTGATTTCTTAGTACACAGAAAACTTCTGATCTCATCAGTGCCATTTATTGTCCTGTAGCTGGCCTGGGGGGAGATATTTGAAAGGTTTATTTGGCAAAAAAAAAAAAACGATAAAGGGAGGCAGAGACTCTTCCCAAACCAAATCAGTTTGAAGACTTCCTTGTGGCAAGCTCATCTGCTTGCTACTTGTTGCGGATCCCCACATGCTCTGAGGCCTAGTGGTGGGTAACCCCAGTTAGTACCATAATATTTTTGGCGGTTTGACTGTCAGATCCAATATCTGTTTTTTTTTTTATGAAGATGGCCACTACTCATGCAGTGCATTGTGCAGGTTTTTTAGGAAAGGTGGAAAGGGGGAAGATGCGAACTGTCATACATCAGATAATGGTTCCCTTTAAAAGAAAAAATACGTAATTTTTATGTAGGGTAGATATGTAGATAGATTGTAGTGGTAGCTTTGATTACCAAAGCTCACATGAGCACACATAGCAACCCGTTGTGGCGCCTCAGGTAAGCGCAGTTCCTGTACCAAATTAATTCTCTCAAACTAATCGAAAAAGTGAGTCAGCGCAGGGGCTGCACATGCAGGGGTTTCATCATTCAATTTTCTTACTAAGTTCCGCTGAGAAGAAATTTGTGAAATCATAGAGTCTATAAGTAATGTCCAGAGTATAATCAAGGTGGGAGCTGCCAGCCATTCAATTATGAAGTCGCGTGAAAAATTTCGTTTATTCCATTCATATTCTCCAGCGCCAATGTTGGGAATGTTTTCATTGCCCATTTACATACATGCATATATAATTGATCACCAGAACGCTTCAGTCAGGTTTGTAACCAAGCTTCTCACACCACTTATGTTGTGTCTGCTAATTTGTATACGTAAATGCCGAAACATTCTCAGAGTTTTTACATGAAATCATCTGCAAGGAAGCCACCGAAGAAATATTTTTTTCGTTTTTCGATTTGTTGGAGTTGTTTGACTTGGGATTTGAACCATGGCCTAACGTCTAATAAGCCAACACACTGCCTACTAGACTACGGTGACTTCTCACTCCAATTAAGCTGTTTTTATTCTCTCTACGAAGATAATGGCTCCATAGTTTATTATCATGGTATGTATACAATGCATAGTCCTTGGGTTACATCTAGAGGATTTCATTACACGTTTCCTGCCGCTCATTTGAGTCTAAAACATGTTGTGTTGGCTTAAATCTGACAAACCCACAAGACTATATTCAAACAGCATTTCGTTTTTGACTAGTTTCTAACCTTTTAAATTGTGAAAATACTTGAATTTAAGAACGATTTAATAAGTGAAAGCAGTGGTAGTGATTAGGGAATATAAATTATAAAATTAAATCCAAATTATAAAGCTTATAAGTCCCTCTGTTGACATATCCAACACAGAAAACAAATATTTTTAATTCTTAAATTAAAAATTTTAAAGACCGAAGTTTCTAACACAGTAAATGAAAACAAAAGAAAGCAACGAAATATTTTTTAAATAAACTTCTATTCTACCAAATATTGTCTATTATTTGCAAAATAACTAAAAACAAAAACAAAAAGGAAGGAAAATCACTAAAGACAAGAAAACTTTCAAAATTTTTAAGAATACCCTGCAGGACAATGAAAATTTTTAAAACAAGCGAAAATGTCTCGAAAACATTTGAGTGTATTTGTGTGGGAATATTTTTTTATTTTTTCTTTATACTCTCTCGACTATTAATTCTAAGGAGTGAATCCAAGAAGTGCCTCCAGAGTACGCATATAATACTGCTGCAAAAAATACATGCAGACACATTGTGTCCTTCACATGAGTTTATATACTTGACAAATAAAATTTTAAATTGGATTAGTTTTCATAAGAATAGAAAACAGAAAAATAAAATAAAAAATAATTGAAGAAAACTGAATAAGACTTGCAGACATGTGAACGCCGAAAAACAACAATTGATGGGTAAAAGTATATAAGAACGCTGAATAAAAGATTGAATGAAAGTCAAGTAAAGACAAGTTGATGAAGAAAAAAAATAAATCTATTTGTGTGTGTATAACTTTAATGCACAGTGGTAAAAAAAATAATTAAAGGCATCTAAAAAATTTTAAAAAAGTAATTGAATTCGTTTGCATAAAAAAATCCTTTTTGTCTGTGCAAAACATTTTCAAGAATTTTTATCTTTTGATACTGAAATTTCCTTTGTTAAAAAAATTATTCAAAATCTTCTATGCGGTCGCTTTAAAAGCAAAAAAATTTTTAAAACTTTCAAAGGCAGCCGTCATAGCCACAATAACAAAACTAAAATATATGTTCCCCAAGGATTGGTCACCCGGGTGGGTTTTTGGCAAAGCAAATGTTAATGTTGAACGACATATTTTTGGGAAGCTTTTCATGGCAATTTTATTTCCCGTCAGGGTTTTTGCCATAACACTGCTGAGAGGAAATCGACGAAGGAATATTTTTCATATTTCGTTTTGTTCGAGATGCCTGATTTGAAATTTGAACGTTGACCGCACATCTAATAAAACAACACACTACCTACTACGGAGACTTCAAGGGTCATTAACTGCTAAATAAGTTAAAAAATATGTCTCAAATTTAAAATTTATTTCTCTTGTATATATCTTTCCGGGAAGTTAACAGAGTGAACTGCATGAATAGGGGTCATTTCATGATTGTTGAATAAAAGAAGATGAGGTAGTTCCCTATACCAAAATACCTAATACCATAAAGTTTTAAATCCAGTCCCACCCTGATATTTCCACAATATGACAACATATTTCAAATACATTTAACTTCATTTGTGCTAACAATTTTCCTTTGAGAATGTCCCAACCCAGATATTGAACGTATATTGAGACACGTGTATGTTACGTGATTTTTTGTCCCACTGTAGGCAAAAAGAATTAAACATAGAAAGCAACGACTGCAAGTTCTTCCTTTAAGCCAAAAGAATTAAATTGATATTCAAGAAAAGCAATTCTTTAAAGCTTATAATAGCGTCAGCAAGTATGAAATAAGAAAATCTTAAGAACTTAAAGAAAGAAGGAAACTGTTAAAAATACACCTTTTAAGACCCTCAGCCACCTGCAGAATATATACACGTATGTGAAATTTAACAATTGCATTATAAGTTTAAATTTTTTCTCTTTTATTCTTTTCTTTCTTTATTAAAAGCATTGTATACTATTTTAAAAAGAAAAAATAACTGTTGACAACATCATTAAACTCTTGTGCCGTTTATAAAAAAATGTTGTGAACTTTTAACCCGTAGAGTTCTATCTTTACTGAACTCAAGATGTTGTATGATGATATTAATACGACGAAAAAAAGAAAGCTGTAGTAACTAAAACTAATTTAAGAAGAATGAGTTGTTGCAACAAAATAAATATCTTATATTTCCTAAAAAAAAAAAAATAGGAAAAGAGTTGGAAAATAATATTCTTTTATTTTCAACCGGAAGCTTAATAGCTATAAAGAGATCCTTAGTTACTGTATGTGTGCTATACACATATATAAGCTTCCATACTCACTACAGCTAATACAACTAACACGAGTTTCTTTATAAAGACGTTAAACATGACACACAAAAGCGGCGCCAAATTTCCTTTCTCTCTCTCTCTCTCTCTCTCTCTCTCCCACTGTATTCACTTAACAAAATAGTGCGGGAAGTTATAAAGAAAACTACACAGTTCATTATAGCATTAGCTTATATATATGTACATACATATGTATGTATGTATATGATCTAATGCAGACATATTTATTTTATTGTATTTATTTCTATTATTCATACGAATATCACCCATTTTCCATTCAGATTAGTTTATCTCATCAATTGTTAATAATCGTTTTTATGTCATATAATAAAACTTTTTCGTATCTTTTTTCTTTTTCGCTTTCTTTTATTGGCTAAAATCATAATGAATTTCATTGATATTTTCGTCGGCAATAAATTCCATCAACCAAAACCAAAAAACATTAAATAAAGTTTCTGGTTATAATTTAAGTTAATTTTATTTGGGTATTTGATTATAATAAAATTGTCATTAAAGAAACAGCGAAACTATTTTCATAGAACACAAATAAAAACAAATTAATAGTTTTAGTTTTCATTCATTAAAATGAATTTACATCATAAAATTAATTCTTTAAAACATTACATATTGTATTAAAACTTCTAATGTAAGATGACATTTTTTTATTACTTTTGTATTTTCTTTTCATGGCAATTAAATCTTATTTTAAAATAGGCTTCACTAACAATTCGTCTTGATTAAACCAGCGATTTTCAAAACCTTATGACTCATCAAAATCCATCTCAACCTATTTGCTGTTTTAACATTAAATTATATATACATATTTATTTATAAACGCGTTAAGTATGACAAAAACTAAGAGAAAAAATTTAAGTTCTACGCTTTTTAGGTTAGTATAGCGGGTAGCTTGCCGTTCATAGACAATTTCACTCGGTGCTCCATATATCCCATTGTGTTACCCAGTTTGAGGCTAGTCCCCCTGTCACCCTGCGCTCCTAATGAAATGGGCCAGGAACCACCATGCCCAGAACTTCAAAGGTTCTGTCACCGATGACGCCTGGTTTGAAGTGCAGGTTTGTACCAATTCCGTTTTCTTCACATCATAGCAGCCTCCACAGTAAGGACTTGTGTGAGAGAGTGGGCTGGATAGCCATGTTATCACAGATTCCATAACAGTTTTCCTTACGACCGAGCTTTACTTGGGACTGGAGATATTGGCGCCGAAACTAATTGCGCACAAATTCCTAGAATTGCGTTAACTGATAATGTTCTGTATAAAACGGGGAAATTGCTCGCATTTTGTTTTTTTTTTTTTCGATGACCTGCGTTTTTATCGGTGGCTGGCATTTGTGACGTTGATAACTTGCATTTTTTAGGTCGTTGATTTGCATTTTTAAGCCGATAACTTACATCTCTTGGTCGGTGACTTGCAATTTTGGTCTATGCAATAAATTAATAGTTAATTCTTTTAATTATAATAAATTAATAATTAATTCTTTATATACGAGTATAGATTACCCATACTGTAATTGGTACATGTAACGTATGAGTGATATTCAATTCTATTAATTAAGTATACAATAAAATTCAATTCTTCATTTTATTGCATACTTTTCAGAGTAATTATGGCAGTACAGGCAGTATGGCTGCCTTATATATCCCATATATAATTCAATACTAAGTATACGTATGAGTGATATTAGATTCCAGTAATTCGGTATACTACAAAATTGAACTCTTAATTTATTGCATACTTTTCAGAATAATTATTCCGCTATTGGTACTATGTGTATGGGTACGTATAAGCAAAATATTTCAAACGGAATTCAATATTAAGTATACTGTCAATATGAAGTTAGTCAATGCCAACTGCAGTGGATATGTATTTCAAATTGTTAACTTTATTTAATTTTTTTTATACAGGATTATCATGTAAACGAAATCTTAATTTCTACTCCGTTTAAGCAGTTAGTATCTGCCTTTTTATAAGACCAAAACTCAGGGGAGGACCCCTAATTATGCAGTGCTTTGAGCTGGAATAAGGAAAATATGTTATGGAAAGGAGGACAAAATGAGTAGTGTTTTTGGACATAAGATTTGAAAATTTTTATATTATAAGTGACAGAAAAGATCTTTGCTGGTAGTGAGTTCGACATAGGAATACTCCGGTTAAAGAACCTGTGCCTTGCAAGAAAGACGAGTGCTACCGAATCAACGGAGGTGGATGCTCTAACGTCGTTATGCAACACATTTGCCCTGAATTTTCATGCCCAGAACTTCAAGAGTATCTGATTTTTTGATACTCCTACCATACAAATACTTATTCATACAGCCGTATGAGCAATATGTAGTATAATAGAAATATTTGAATTTCACTCATACGCTTCAAAACATTAGCTTCATATAAGCCAAGTGTGCATACATCGTTATACTAGAAATTAAAAAAAAAAAAAAATTGTCTTTAGAAAAATGTATCCCTAAATTTATAAGAAATTTAAAAACGAAAACTTTATTTTTCTCTTTCTCTCTCTCTCTCTTTGTTATAATATTGTGTGTGTGTATTTGGTAAATATTTGCTAAACCATTAATACCAACCCTCTTAACTTGAAAATATACATATTTGTTTCTTCTATTCTTTCAATTTTTTTCTTCGCTTCTATTCTCCTGCCATATGCTGACTTTAAGTATGAAGCAAAGCAGCACTCAGCTTTAAAGCATTGCAGCGATACGTAGCGAAGTTTGTTGACTAACGCTAAGACGTTTCTAAACAATAAAAATATGTATAAAAAGAAATGAAAGGATAAAAGTTTACTTTAAACTTATACTAGAGTGTTGTCGTAGAGTAGGTATTGGTGTCCTTAGTCATTGTCATTGCTGGTTGGCAGAACTGGTTGCATGGCAATGTAATGGCAACTTTATTAATTCAGCATTTGCTGCATTGTGACTCACTCAACTAAAATAACAACGACAGCAACAAAAACAACAAAAAAAATTTATCAAATATAAACACAGAAGCACAAACATCTTAACACTATTATATAGACAGACCTATACCCTCGACCAAACAGTGCTATAGCGACACGAACTAACGAACGAGGGAAGATTGTGTTCAAAATATTTGTGCAACTTGCAACATTACATTACATTTTATTAATTTAATACCATTTATGTTTCCCTTCTTTCTTCTGCTCTCTTCTTTAGATACAATATATCTTGGACTGTGGAATCTCATACACCCATTGAAGAATACAAATTATCCTTCCGAAGGTTACAGCAAGGACAAGAAGTCGATAACTCTATCGATTCACATTCATCGCATTCGTCGTCATCGTCAATTCTGCAAATGTATGGCAGAAGTATGAGCGCCAGTGGTGGCAGTATGATGGATGTGAATGCCCACAATTATCGTTTAGGTAGCATTGGCGGTTATGGCAGTTACGGTGCTGGTAATGTTATGCATTGGGGTCGTAATGATTGGCGTGACGTTGTTTTGCCCGCTGTACCAACCTCACACCATTTCACGCAAGGCATGAGCTATATGATACGCGGTTTAGATCCAGATCAACACTATGAAGCCACAGTTCAAGCGAGGTAAGTGTCAGCCAGCCAACCATACTACTACTATTACTACTACAACTACTACTACTACAACTACTACTACTACAACTACTACTACTACAAGTATCTGTTAATGTTATTACCTACTGCCACTTCAGTTATTTTTTAAGTCATTTCTCTGCACATCCACATTCTTTTAAATATTTAAAGTGTGCACAATATTTGTTTTGTTTACTGTTTTTTATTTGTATTTCCACTTTACAGGTCCCCTGCTATTCATAGTCATTACAAAGATGATAATCAATAGGGACTTAAAGCGGGGGTGACGGGTTAAAGATTTTAGTTGAACTATTATGTTTCGCTTAATAAAACTTTTTTTGTAATTTTTCAAATAGCATTAGAGGTGAAAACTTTGTTAAATATTACGATTTTAAGGTGGCAATTTTTAATGATAAATTTCTATTCGAAATTCTCTTAATTTTTGAAATTAAGTTTAACGGGTTACTGAAGTAAAGATAGAAGAAGGCAAATTCTCTGTTTTAAAGAAATTAATTAAAACCTTCTTTTTAAAATTATGAATATTGTGAAGGTTATATGAAAGTTATTTAATGTCTAACGAGCAAGGAAATAATTTTATTTGATACCTCTAATCACAGTAAAACTTCAACTTATTGCAATTTATTCAGCAGCTCTGATTTGAAACAATTACAAAAGACATCCAAGGCAAATATAATTGTTTAATGAATACAGAGTTAGAATAAAAATACAATTAGAACGTTGAGAACTCAACATTTTTGATAATTAAGAAACACGGCAAGAATTAGCTACTTTTTGATTTCAATAATAAAATTAAAGTTTCAAAAGTAAAGTCGCCGTAGTCTAGTAGGTAGTGCGTTGGCTTATTAGACATCTCCAACAAAACGAAATATGAAAACAATTATTTCTTCAATGACTTTCTCTCAGCAGATTTCTGTCTAAGAGTTAATCAAATTGCCATAAAATGTTTCTCAAAAAATCTGTCTTCCAGAGTCGACTCATGTATAAAATTAGCACACACGATATAAGTGATGTGAGAAGGGAGGTCGCAATTCTTACTGAAGGGTTGTAATGACCAATCATATATGTACTCGTATGTATACTTAACCTCATCACTAGTTATAAAATACAATGCCAATACAATTTTCAAATACCCCAACGGTTGGAGTTTTTCCGCTTATACACAACTCTTAACGTAATTTGACGGAAAAGCCTTCTAGTGGCAGTATTTTGCTGGCTAATTTTTCTGGAATCTACTCATTCAATAATTAAGGTGGCGACTGTTGAAACCACGTTCAATTATATGGCAAAAGCAAGTCCCTAATCACATGTAAATACATACAATTTTATTTACTCTCAGAGTTTTTGCCAAAATCTGCTGTTAGTCTCATGTTTATTAAGTCAACATACTACCTACTAGAATAATGCGACTTCAACCACATGTAAATAGTGGTAACGGTTTTTCTAGGTGTATTTAAAATGTCACCTTCCGTGTGCCATTTCTTTTTCACAATCATCTCTGAGCTCTATGAGACTCGAAAGCAACAATCTTGTGTCTTTTCGTAACAGTTGAGTGGCTTTGTTTCACAATCACTTCTGTGTCCTCTAAGGCCCAAATTGTGCAATTTGACAAATTCAAACTATACGCCATACTTCGACGACATACGACATTTTCAACAGTGTGTTCATTGTGATCATATACAGGCCAATACTTTTGTATTTCTTTAAATTTCCTGGAATAATTCTTTCGATTATTTTGATAATAATTCGTCGGTAACGTCAGCAATGAATTCTGTTTAGTTACACGATAACAACATGGGTAACACCAAGACATTTAGCTGTTCCTCTAGAAGTGTGTGGGAGACAAAAAGAAATTTTTAGACGTATGAGGAGTATCCACCTTCTACATGCCATACAATTAAGTATCAATCGGCGGTTTTTACAGAGCATTTTGTCAAATGATGATGTTTCCTACTAAAAATGTTAAAGCATTTGCTTCTGTCCACTTTTTCCCAGAAAATCACCATAAGGAACCGGTGAATTTCCATTTTTGAAATGCGTGTATATGCAGGTTACACTCGTCCTAAGGCGTCATTGCTCTTGTATAGCAAAAATTCCCAAATTTTTTCCATAAAATTCAATTCCTCCCGAGCTATTCTATTCTATTCTATATTAAAGCAGATAACAGCGGCGCGAACTGATATGATATGATATTCATTGGTTCTGCTACATTGCACTGACCGGTAAGAAAAGCCGTTCTATATTCCTTTTTGTAGAGTTTTTCTATGTCCAAAATCTATGTTCATAAACAACAACATCTTACAAAAAAAAAAAATCCAAAAAAAATTTGAAAGAAAAATTTTAGATTCCTTTTTTTTTAAATTTTAAAACGAAATTTTTGTTTTAAATTCTTTATATATTCAATTAATTATCTTCGTTTCAGAAACCGTTACGGCTGGAGTGATTATTCGCAAAGTTTTGTATTCTCGACGTCATCGAACGGTAAGTGGTTTCGTAATTTAATTTCTTTGTCTTTTTCTCGACTTAACTACTTCCTTCATTTACGATTATCCCTGTATATATATCAATTTTTATTTTATTTATTTAATTATTTTGTTTTATTCTTTTCTTTTCCTTTCCTTTTTTGTTTTTTTTTTTTTTTTTTGTTTTCAATTACAAACACATTATTTCACTGCGTTTCCTTTGTTTAAGTTTAAAACGCGAATATTTCAGTTTTATTTGTTCCTTTTGCTCAAGTTATTTATTGCCTTCATTATTGAATAAAAAAAGAAAAAAAAAGTTAAGAAAATAAACAAAATAGAAAAGAGAAGAAAAGAAAAAATCCCAATAACTTACAGTCCGTTAAAGCAATGACTACAGCAACAAAAGGTTGTAGGAGACTTACTTGAACTGGTTAAGAATGAGTTCACAAGGATTTAATTGATCTGAGCGTCAGTCAATATCGAGTATGCACTGTTAGTAGCCTAAAGTGGCAGAATATGAAAACATCACCAAAATGCGTTTAACTATTAAAAGAGTGCTTTATTGATTACCGAATCAATATTCGATATTCAAAGTCGATTCTTACTCTAGTGAAATAAAGAAAAAATTTTAAAACTATTATTGGAAGAGATATCGAAAATTGCAAAGAAATTTTAAAGTAAAATTGAATTCGAGAGAGGACAAGGTATATCGTTAAGCAGAACATGCTTCTTTTTGTATTACTTAAAATACCTGCTACTAAAATTTCAGACTAGGCTGTTAACTGATAGGCTGGATATTTAATCTGAGCACAATGAAATCATATTGGCAGCACTCAACCAAATATGTTCTCTGAAACATATCTGCGTTTCAGAGATGGCAGAATTTAAAGACCCTTTTATTTTGAAAGGTACTGTTCCAGCTTTCACGAATAGTTCGAAATTAGATATGTAAATAGAGGATGGTTTTTTTATATTAATTTTCATTCCATTAAATGAATCAACTTCTTTCGTCCTAAGCGGATAATAGGTCAACTGTATCAGAATAATAAACTTGCATTCATTCTATTAAAAAGGCATTTGCTGTGTTGGCTGCATTGGTGAGGAAATTTGGGCTCTATTGTAGCAAGATAATTCGTTTGCAAACTTTCCGTCAAAATGGAATGGTATATTGGGTGCATTGGTGAAGTAATTTCATTAATAAATCCTAAGATGGCTCTGCTCCACTTCTATGATATCCGTTATCCAAGGTATTTTCTCTGGAGAGCAACAAGCCTACCAGAATGGACCATTTGGAAGAAAATTTCAATTCTAAAATTCAAAGCAATCATGATGAAATATTTATACCCTTTGTCCACATATCATACATCATCCACGTACATACATCCTGTACTAGCTTCCTTATATTGTGTGTGTTAATTTTATACATGAGTGGTGAAACCTACAGTTTAAAGTCGATTCCGAACGAAAGATTTTCGAGAAACCTTTTATGGCAAATTTATTTACCTTCACAGATTTGCTGAGAGGAAGTCGTTGAAAAAATATTCCAATTTCGTCTTGTTGGAGACGTCTGACATTGGGTTTGAACCCAAAACACTACCAATGGGTATAATTTTGTTGTTATATTGTATAATTTTGTTGTTGAAGTCACCGCAGTCTAGTAGGCAGAGTGTTGATTTAGTAGATTTAAGGCCATGCTTCAAACCTCAGCCCTGACATCTCGAACATCTCGGTGACTTGCTCTCAGCGGTCTTCTGGCAAAAAGTCTAAGAGTAAATATTAAACTATTAATCTCGTCACGCATAAATAAATTTCACATACACAACAGAAATGGTTTGAGAAGCTGTTGTTTAGGGTCGACTTTAAACTGTAGATCCCGCCACTTATGGATAAAATTAACACACACACAA
Organism: Sarcophaga caerulescens; assembly: GCA_927399465.1. Lineage (NCBI taxonomy): Eukaryota > Metazoa > Arthropoda > Insecta > Diptera > Sarcophagidae > Sarcophaga > Sarcophaga caerulescens. The sequence continues at coordinate 50,152,348 of OV656872.1, read as the reverse complement.
CATGAGTGATGTGATAAGCTAGGTCGTAGTCCTGACTAAAGCGTTGTAAAGACTATTTAGATAAGTAATGTTGTTGTGAATATCAAAAGTCCTGCAATATCAAATCTCAAATATCTTAATAGGTTGTAGTCTCGCCAGTGCTTTTTCGTTTTTAATAGTGAAAAGATGTGGCCAGCTTATGTACTTAATGGTTTTTCTGTAGCCGAGTATTTTCTTCTTCTGTTAGCAATATTTTTATCTGGGTTTCTTATTTTGGAGGGTCTTTTGCACTTGCTTTTGTTTGGCCGAATTTAAATATGTGTGAAAAGTTTTGTGATGTTTCATTTTTAATTGTTTCGTCTTGAAGTAGTTGGGGTTGTCTCAATATTTTTTCTCTGTAGATGGGTAGCCCAAAAATGTATAATAATGTGCACTATTTCACGATTACAAATATTTCCCTGATAGGCCTATGAACATTTTTTTTTCATTTCCAATTTCATCTTTATTTACATTTACTTTTTACATATTAAAATTTTTTGCGAGATTTATCCATAGATATTACAACGAATGATATAATAATTATAAAAATTTAGAGCTCTTTTTATTTTATTTTATAAGAGTGTTTAAAGGAAAAATAGGAAAACCTTTAGGCCCGGAAAAAAAAATACCTCAGGTTTGTTTAATGTTTGACAATGACGGTCATTAATTCTACACGAAAGATCTATGCGAGGTATGCTAATACCAAATTTCACAAAATTTTACACTTAATTACGACCTATCAGATGACTGCTCTGTAACAAATTGAAATGCATAAGATTATTGTGTAGGGTATATAAAGTAGTTGGAAACAAACAGAATTAAGAAGAAAATGAAATCCGTATTGTACACTCGTTCGCCATTTAGCCATCATTACATGGCATGTGAAACGAGAAAAGCGTAAAAACCACAATTAAAATTATCGATAACGAAACAAAAAGACAAAAAAAGATGTGTATGTAGTGTATGGAGAATATAAGAATTGTTTCCTTATTGTATGCAAAATAAAAATAAATAAATAAAGCGAAAATATATATTAAAACCCAGGATTAAGAATAAATATTCAATGTAGAGCTGGGAAAAAACCTTTTTATGCTGCTATAAACTTGAAAAAAAAAACAGGAAAAAAAAAACAAATTTAAGATAAAAAATATAAATAAAATAAAATTATTTAAATAGTTAAACCAAAAGTGCAATTATAGGGAATTAAAGTATTAAGACCAAAAAAATGAAAATAAAAACATTCTAAAGGGAGACACGACCAACTTTAATGGCAAACAGAATTACATAAAAATTTATTAAGCAAAAAAGAGACAGAGAGAGCGAGAAAGAGAGTAATAAAGACAAACATATTGAATCGACATGCAAATATAATAGAAAATATTTATAAAGTGCATTGTAATCGTCTAACCACATGAAAAAGTGTTGGGGAGGAATTGTTTAATTACATTTTTAAAGATTTTCTTTAAGGATATGAAACATTAAATTTTTTTATTCAGTATATTTTTCTTTTTTGAATCTTCAATAATACTTAGTAAACAATTTTTACAACTTATAAATAATACTAGACCCCGTCAGAATAGAAATATTTTGTTGATGGATTTGATTATTTCCAAAAGTAATTTATTATTGTCCGATGGAACAGAGATATTCTTTTTCAAAGGAAAGCAACTACAACAATGTAATGCATCACGGGCTAATGTATTTGTGTCCATTTCATGCTTCTTTAACTAAATTGTTGGCACATCTAGTAGGATTTTATTTTGTTACCTTTGAATTTTTTTTAATTTTGGTGTTAAGGCGGAGCCCTTTAATTTAATTCTACCATTCAATTTTGTCTTTAACATACATACATAGATACATACATACATACATACATAATTGGTCATAACAACTTTGCAATCAGAACTACGACATAGCTCCTCGCACCACTTATGTTGTGTGTGTTAATTTTATATATGAGTGGTGGGTCCTACAGATTTTTTTTCTTTTTTGCTCTCAGAGTTTTTACCAGAACTCAGGAAACTACGTACTAAACCATGGCGACTTTTTATACCGTGTAGATTTTAAAAATTGCAAAAAAGATTGAAACTTTATATATGTAAATATAATAATTGCTTAGGACTATTTAAGGATTACTTAAAAGTAATTATGTCGTCCATTCGTGAGATCTAATTTTGGTAACCACACATACATAATTGGTCATTACAATCCTTCTTACAAAACTTCTTACAACACTTATGTTGTGTGTGTTAATTTTATATATGAGTAACAGGACCTACATTTTAAATTCGACTCTGAACGACAGATTTTAAAGAAACTTGTCATGATAATTTTATTTACAGTCAGAGTTCTTGCCAGAAGCTTCCTCTAAGTCGCCGAAGAAATAATTTTTCACATTTCGTTTGTTTTGAGACGTCTGACCTTTAGTGTGAACTTTTGCCTCATACTACCTACTAGGTTACTTTTTGTGAAACACAATTTAGGTGGTCCATTCATGAGCTCCAATTTTGGTGACCTCCAATGACAGTTATAATGTAGAGTTTCAGGACTGAAGTTTTGACTAACTTGTCACTGATCATTTTACGTATGCCATAGAAACATGGGCGAAAACCGTACGAAACATTTTTGTTGCAATTTTATTCATTGTCATAGCCAAAAATGAGCCCCGTCGTTGAAAATATTTTTTTGATAGAAACACTCAAAAACACTCTGTTTTATAGGCTAGACAAAAATAGACACCAAGGCACAGATATTCCAGGTGGTTAGGTATCAATTGAACTTTATTCGTATGGCCAGTTTCCTTGAGTAAATGTTATATAAGTATGGCAGTTTCAATTGCTCTCATAGTTTTTGCCTGAAATCTGCTACAAGCAAGTCACCGAAGATATATTTTTTCATATATTATGCTTTGTTGGACATGTCTGACCTGGTGTTTAAACCGTCAAATCACGTCACGTCAAATGAGTGAACACACTACCTATTAAACCACGGCGACTTATCTAGGGAACGTCTACTTTAAAAGGCTAATAAGTGTTTTAAAACCTGTTTTGACCGGTACTACAGCAGCACCTTATGAATGTAAAACTGTACCGAAACAGAACTATGCTTACAAGAACTATAACTGATTGGAACCAACAGGGGAGACAGCTTTGAAAGAACTATCCGGCAATGTAGACCAATTTTAATGAATCGTTATTGCCCGTCCTCATGAAACATACGAAGGCATAAACTAAAGAAATTCAGAAATTCTGTACATTTCAAAAAATCTACAGATCTTTTCTACTTAGTAGCCCAAACAATTCGTAACTTTCCTTTCTACTACCTAAACTGTCACACGGAATTTATACTCAGAATATATTTTCCTAACTACCATGTTTCGTATATCTTTTCCACCGTTTTAAGCAACAACAAAAAAAAAAAAAAAACAGAAAAAAATTGTTTTTAATTATTTTAACGTTTCGTTCAGTTTTTAGCTTTGGGGAGATAAACAAACTTTATTTCTTTGTTGCACGTTTAGAAATGTGGGGAGAATAGCAAAGTAAAAAATGCTCAAATTATAGATTTAAATTGCAGCAAAACGAAAACAATTTAAATGCAAAACTTTTTATTTCATTTTGCATGGCTTGGAATACCAAATTACTGCAGTTGAACGCGTTTTTTCTTTTTTTCTCTTTCTCTCTCTCTATAAATGTTTTTCCTTCTCTGTTTTATGTAATAAAAGGCCAACCAGCACAACGCAAACATCATTTCGTAAAAACGAGGAAGAGGACTACAAAAAGCAAAAAAAAGAAAAGAAAAGAAAAAACATAAACGATTTGCTATGCAAATAAGATTTTTATTCTTCGGTATTTGTGTGTGTGCGCTTTTGTATATAGTAGCCCAAGTAATAAAGAGAGGGGCTATGTGCTTAAAAAAACCAAAACAAAAAAATATAGCAAGGAAGCTGAAAATAGACAATTTTTTTATATTTTTGGCTGTCTTTTGAAATTGAATGCAAATCTATGGCAAAATCTTCTATGGAAATGTATGACACACGCAACATTTGCATTTAAAAAAATCACATTCACACACAAACACACACATACATCATACATAGCCTAACTCAAAGAGACAGTCGAGCATAAGGGCGCTTTATTATAGGAATACATTTATGTGAATAGTCATATCCAGACAGACACTTACTTACACACACACAGACATTTACTCGCATGTCTCTTTCTCTTTACACAGAAACGTACAAATAAGAAAAACACTTTTATGACAGCAAATGAGCTGGAACAGGAAAGAGGACAGAAAAAAAGAAAGAAATGTATTGCTGCATATATAGTCACACATATACGCACGTATGTATGCACATATATGCACAAAGAACAAGTAAATAAACATGAATTGAAATAGACACGCAGTATTATATTTGTATGAGTTTGCCTTTCCTCACACTCTTATGTGCACTTTCCTGTCTTTGAATATATTTTCTGTTTTTAAAGCCTTTATTCACTTAATATTTGCATTCTATCGCATACACCAACATATAAAGATATTTGCTTGTAAGTAAACGTATATGACAAAGAGGAGGGAAATAACTGTCTACTTTTGCAAATTGGAAAAAATAAAATCTTTTATTGCATATTTGAAGGCAATACACAGTGGTATTGAAGTGACAACATATGTATGTACGTACATACTTATTTGTTGAAATAAAAAGGCTGTAATACCGCAAGAATAATTAATAATTTTCAGAGGCTAATATACAGTGGTATTATTATCGATCAAAAAGACGCCATAGTCTAGTAGATAGTGTGTTGGCTTATTAGATGTGAGACCTCGATTTAAACCCCAGGTCAGACATCTCCCACATAAGGAAATATGAAAAAATATTTCTTCGGCGACTTCCTCTCAGCAGATGTCTGGCAAAAACCCAGAAAGTAAAGAAAAAATTGCTATGTTAAGTTTCTTAAAAAATCTTGTCGTTCGGGGTCGACTTTAAACTGTGGATCCCGACGCTCATGTATGAAATTACCACACACACAACATAAGTGCTGTGAGAAGCTAGTGCGTAATCCTGACTCAAGGGTTCTAGTGACCAATTATGTGTGTATGTATGTAATTACAGTGGTGCAGAGTATTTTTTAAATAGACTAACAAATTATTGTTTCAATTTTCTCTGTCAATGAACCACTGTTAACTGAGTATTTCTCATATACTAAATAAAGGGATGCGTTTTTATAATAAAAATATTATGAAAAATATGAAATTGTAACACAGCAGTGCAATTAAAAATTTTTAATAGGTTATGTATGAAGGAAAAGAATTTCAAGTAAATGTTTTAAAATTTTTTTAATTACAAATTTGGTTAAATTTATAAATATTTCAAAGAACATCATGTTTAATAATATCAATTAAAATGTCTCATTTAGCGACACAACAATTAGCCTAAACTCTGGGAAACACTTTCCGATGCGATTATAATTAAACAATTTATTTATCAAATCTTTTATTTCATTTTGTAAGAATATTAAACACACCTCCATTTACAATGTCGATGATAACTCAAGTGCGATTAGCATCACAGATTTAGTTTTAAAAAACGATTATCTTTCGTGGTTATTCTTTGATAATTTAAAATGATGAGGCTATATAAGGCAGCTACTAGCGAATTGTTTAATTTGTATTAAAAGATGCCTGCAGCTTAAAATGATACTGATTTTATTTCAAAGATATCAAAAAAAAAACTTTAGTTTCCAATTACACAAGCAAACAAACAGACATTCTAAACAAACAGTATATCGAAGTAAGAAAATTTAAAACATACTTCATATGATAGCCATTTGTGTAATACTAAACCTCCTCATGAAGTCGCCGTAGTCTAGTAGTCAGTGGGTTGACTTATTAGACGTAAAGAAAGGGTTCGAGCCCCAGACCATACATCAAAACAAAATACAAAAAGTAATTCTTCGGCGATTTCCTCTCAGCAGATTTCTGGCAAAAACTCTGAGAGTAAATAAAATTGCCAGGAAAAGTTTCTCAAAAAAATCTGCCGTTCGGAGTCGACTTTAAACTGTAGGTCCCGCCACTTATGTATAAAATTAACACACACAACATAAGTGGTGTGAGAAACTAGGTCAATAATCCTGACTGAAGGGTTGTAATGACCAATAATGTATGTATGTATGTAAACCTCCTCATACGCCCTCAATTCCCAGAGCGCTTGATAACAGGAAAAATGCGAATTGAAGAGATAAGGTCTCTAACGAAGATATAAAATTGAGTTAGAATGAACGAATCTATTCAATAATGTGTATATAATTTTTGTTGTTTTTGTGAAATATCTGTCTTGTCAACAATCCTGAGTATAAGCCTAAAATAGTGGAATCAATGAGATATTATGATTATTACTATCGTGAATAATATCATGCAGTCGCCGTAGTGTAGTAGGTAGTGTATTGGCTTATTAAACGTGAGGCCACGATTCAAACCCCAGGTCAGACATCTCGAACAAAACGAAAATTGAAAAAAAATATTATTTTCAGCGTATGCCTCTCAGCAGATTTCTGGCAAAAACTCTGAGAGTAAATAAAATTGACATGAAAAGTTTCCCTAAAATCTGTCATTTGAAACTTTAAACTGTAGATAACCCTACTTATGCATGAAATTAACACACAACATAAGTCGCAGTCCTGACTGAAGGGTTGTAATGACCACTCATGTATGTATTATGTTGAAGGGTACCATAGCAATGCGTCGACATGATCTATTATAATCGTCTCAAACTTTAAAGGGCATGTCTATAATGTCTCTTTCACGTCTATTACGCTGACAAAGTTAAGGATGTAGCTCAGTGTCATCTGATATGCACCCAGATTTTTCCTCTTGCGATGCATTAGTGCCACACCGGTTCCAAGAATGTATTCATTCTCATCATCAAAAATCTACATGCCTTACATCCTTATTTTGTACAAGTGTTTACAGTTCTCTATCAAACAATTGCCTAAAATAATCTCAAGTTATTTCTGGATAGTTTGTTAATAATTTAAATCTCTTTCTTTTGTAATTTCTAAGCAAAATTTTTGATTGCCATTTGTTCTGGAAAGATATACATACATTTCAAAATATCTGCCCACACTGTGCAAAAAAATCGAAAACTCATATTTACCTGTAAGGCCCATTGCGAAATGGGTACTTCAACCAACGAAATTGTTGAAATCCAAGAGCGTCCTGTGCATCCCGAAAAAATCAGTTATTGGTGTAGATTTTGGGCAAGTGACGTCACCGGTTTATATGTCTTTGAAAACGACGTTGTTCAGGCTATAGCTGTCAACGGCGAGCACTATAAATCGATGATGAACCCTTAAAAATAAATTTCACTTAAAACTGCATGTTGGAACAAAAGAATTTAAAATTAAAAAAAAAATGACAAGAAAAAAGAGATGAAAACTGATGGCTTTAGAGCTGTATCATTTTATTTTATATACTTTTTTTTTTTTAATATTTCTGGTATATTTTAGGCATTGCAGTGTGTTCTATATTTCACAACTCTACAGTTTCTATATTTCACCCGCATATGGTCTATTCGATGATCTTCTTTTTTTATGTTTTATTTTTTGAGTCCATCAAATGTTTTGCAATCTCAGCTAATATAGTTATTGGCGTTCTTTTATTTCAAACAAAATGTTACAATTTTAAACATTTTGTACATAGACAATGCGTTTATGATGTATATATGATATTAATGCCATATCATGACTGTAAAAGCCACTACACCAGGAAAATCGTCGTTATAAAGTCATATTGTATTGCATGTGGAATGCAATTGATCGAATGTTAATAAAACTGATGTGGTGCGTGAAATAAGCCCATGAAGTGAAATAAGGGCCAAGGATTATTGTTTCAGAATTCTAAATTTGCATTTAACAGCAAAGGATATAGAAATTCTAGTGAAATTCTTACTCTACTCGTATTATAATGTACGACGAGTATGTTGAAAGCCTTTTAGGGTAGTAAAATAGCATAATTGAATCACAGTTTTCATGTCTGTGTAAACCTTTTGGCAAACTTGGCATAAAACATTGAATTTCTATTTCTCAGTGTGCTTTGTGCACTGGTTTTATTTGTGCGGTTTTCTTTCGTTTCAATTTTGTTTCGGGGAATCGTTGATTTTTTTGTTTGTTTTTGTTGTTATACAAAACCATTGATTTTCATTGATGGACATCCCATGCCATCGTCATCATCACGTGGTATTTCGTTGTTATTTTTTTCATATTTGTTTTTAGTAAGCATGTCATTAGGGCAATATCGATATGATTAGTTGTAGTACAGCTGCTTTTTAAAGGCAAATTTTGCTCAACATTCAATTGCATTTTTAAATATTCACTGATTTTTCATTTAATGATGAAAATAGTATAGGAGTGGAAGTGTAGCACATGCAATGATAACAAATGAAATAATGCCATAAGGCTAACGCATAATTTCTGATGGGCCTGGACTATGTATTTGCAGCACGATTTCCTTAGAATTAAACTGAATACCAGCCAAAAAGTTTTGGTAAAATTTTCAAAAAACCGTGAATCATAAGTAACATGAAAAAAAAAACAAAAAATTAACTATAACTGGTCATGATAAATGTATCCCAGAAAATTTTATCCTTGCTCGCATAAATGTTGGGAAGAAAAACAAACTAGATTTATAAAGAATCAAATATTATATATGCTTAGTTAGGTTACATTAGGTTCGAGGTTGCGTATGATTGCACTTGGAGCCCTTTATGATCGTTATGGAGAAATAAGATTAAAAAGAAGTAACAATAACTGATAGAAATGGAAATGAGGAGAATATATAATGCGAGATAAAACAGAGAAACTAAGAGAACGTATTACTAAAGCAAGGATGAAAATGTACCTCCCAGTTACTCAAAAGTCGCCCTAGTCCAATAGATTGTGCGTTGGCTTATTAGACGTGAGGCCACGGTTCAAACCCCAGGTCAGACATCTCCAACAAAAACATAATAAGAAAAAATATTTCTTCGTTCAGTTCCTCTCAATAGATTTCTGGCAAAAACTCTGAGAGTAAATAAGAAAATACAATGAAAAGTTTCTCAAAAATCTGTTGTTCGGAATTGACTTTAAACTGTAGGTCTCGCCACTCCTTTATAAAATTAAGACACATAATTGACTAGACTAGACTGCGGCGACTTCCAATTATATTTACTTATGGGTCGGTGCCCAGTAAAAGTGAAGTTAAAGTATGATGCCTGAATATATCGACAGCGTACAAGAGAAGGTGACAGTACACTATTGATTCATTAGGCTACCGTCACAATGTGGGCTGTGTTTCCCTGCGTTCTCCCTACTGTATCGGAATGTGCTCGAAGCAAATGAAGGACTTCTTTTGTAATACATGTAGGTCACATTTAGTCGTAGTTGATTAGCCTGTAGATTGCAAAATGCATTTGGGAGAGTTTTCGTTCTTCAGCCATACTATCCATAAGTGGAACCCTATACCTGCAAAGATCTGTTGCAAAATAGCAATAGCCTTATCTGAACTATTTGCTTCAAAATCATATAATCGTTTTACGTATTTGAAATCAAACCCACTTTGTTTTACAGCGCCACTGTTTAGGAGTTTTGGCTTTACAGCCATCTGATGCTCTTAGGACTCATTTCAAAAATACCGGGTATATTCTATTATGATTACGAGTAGCACTTTACAGATCCATATCATGCAACAAATACGGTTGCGGTTTTTTTTATTTTTAATAAATTGTGTCTGGCCCCTGGCTCCCAGCGGTAAAAAATAGTTCACCATGTTTTTATACAAAAATAGAACCACAGGACGTCTATCTTCCCTATCTTTGCCCGGCACTTGAGAACCTATAACAAGAATTTTTCGACGAAATGTATCCAGTGATACGCATTCATAAAAATATCAGGATGGGCTATTGCCCATCATCATATTGACTTATAATCTCATAGTGCTCCTTCCGTCTCTTTTCCCACAGTGTCCTCATCTTTTCTTGTCCTTCATTTCTCAACGCCTGGCCGAAATATTTTTTTCCTAAAAATTTATTTTGTTATACCCTAATGTATATCGAATATCAAGGCACAAACAGCTTAAACATACATTTACATGATTGTGAATATTCGTGAATATTTTAAATATTGTCTGTAGATATTGTTGTTGCGATTATGTTAGCAATGATTACAGCAAATTTGTTTGGTTGCCACTGCTACTATGCATTTGGAAAACTACAATCCAATTTTTCTCTATGGGCAATATTTTTATTTTGTTTTTTTTTTCTTGTCGCTCTACAACATTTAACCAATATATCACACTAAAATTGTAATTTGATTTGCCACAAAACACAATTTGTAAAATAGATACTCATACAACTTAAAAATAAATATAATGCAGCTGTGCACATTTTGGCCAGTATCACGCAAAAATGTATTTGCAACAATGCCGGGCTTTAATAGACAATAAAAATATACAACAATGCTGGCTTGTGTCAATGTGGTTAAGTAATATATGCTGAATGTGGAAAAAATTTGGTTGGTATCAATACGCAACATTTAATGCCATTCATTGTGTAGAAATTAGGAGGCAGATATTAAATATCAATTCATGATGATGATATGTATTAATTAGTTTTGATTAAAATCTATGTTTTTCCTATTAAGAGGGATAGCTTTTGATATAAATTATGTTCATTATTAAGAGAAAAATGAAAATGAGTATAGAAGACATGTATAAGTGATGCCAAGAGCTGAAAATTGATTCGATTGCAATCACTTTCAATTTAGTTAATATAATATCAATTTAAATCTAAAAAAATGTACATTTCAAGCACGTTTTTCAATTGAAACGAACACCCTTTTCTTACTTTTCTCGCTGTCTTTTATTTTTTTTGTTGTTGACTGATTGCCTTAAAACTTAAAACACACATCCGTTCTTTACTTCATTAACTCAACTTGAACTTTTCATTTCTTTCAAATTCTTTCTTCTTATTTTTTGTTCTTTCCTCCTCCTTTTATAAACTGTTTATTTTTGTTTGTGTTTGTGTTGCTTTCTAAATCTTTTAGTTGAAAAGTATTTTTTTCACTGTCTTTCTCTATGGTCTACTGTACTACTTTAGTCCCTATACACTAGCAATCGTATTGAACACTTAAATTATTACAGATGGACTTACTGATCTATCAACCTTTTTAAATCACGGTCACTTGTCAGGTTAGTTTTTCTGTTAATTTTTGCGTTTCGTTTTCTTTTCTCTTACATGTGACAAGTAAACGAAAAAAGTGCACAACTTTTCCACAGTAAATTTGTTTTTCTCTTCAAACTACTTTTTCTACTACTTTCCTCTTGTTGTACTACTTTTTGGTTTTTTTTTTCAACTCTTTTTTCAAGTCTAATCTATCAGTTTTACTTTTTTCTCATTGCAAAACTTTTCTTTGTATCCTATATATGCTCTTTCTTCAATATTTTTTTTTTTTTTTTAAATTCTAAGTATCCACAATCTATATATACGATTTTCAACACTTAATTATTTTTAAAGAAGTTGCATGTTGCAAAGTAGAAGAAAAAAAGACAAAAACACTGCATGATTTTTCTTCTTCTCCTTTTTTTAATAGAATTAAAATCCAATACTTTCTTAAAAGTTAACATTTAAACATTTAAAATATAAATCAATAGATTTTAAAAGAAATTTAAATACTTAAAACCGAAATAGTATTTCAATATTGTTATAAATTAAGAAACAGCACGGAAAAGTATTAAAATTTTGGTTAAAAACTGAATTCATTATTTAGTTTATCGAAATTAAACCAACCTAAGCACTTCATTAAAGCACTTCGTTAAGATAGCTGATGGAAGATCATTTCGTCACAATATCGGACAATGTCTCTGTCTTCTTTTTAAGAAGTTCGTAAAATTTTGAACTCATATTACCGAACATTAGCTCATGCGACCCTGTGTTGTTGATATGCTATACCATTGGTACTGGTGTCTGTGGTTCTCAAAGTTACATGTCGACTAAGTGTTGCGGACTACTAGTGGATAGTAGTATATTAAATTATAGTCTTCACAACATGTACAAAGAATATTCGATTATAAAAATGATTTTTGACGACGTGGAAAAACAAGTCAAAGTTGTGTCATAAAATGCCTTGAAATACATAACGAGTTAAAGTGTTTCGTGGCCTAATATATGAGTGTCAAATTATAGTGACAATGGAAACATTATTATTAAGAAAGCTAGAAATACTATAATAACTTCAGAGTTTCTCTCAAATACATGTGCCCACTTCAGTGCACGAGTTCAGGCACCCAGTGTCTGAGTTCCAAAAGGAAAAAAATTGAATTGCCTGAAGAAAAGTTTAACAAAATGTATCCATACGAGTAGTAGTCTTTGACACAAAATTCAAATCTGTTAAAACGCAATAACATCGACTAGTAGGTAGTGTGTTGGCCTACTAGACATGAGGCCCATCTCCAACAAAACAAAATATGAAAAAAAATATTTCTTCGGCGACTTCCTCTCAGCAGATTTCTGATTAAAACTCTGAGAGTAAATATAATTGCCATGAAAAGTTTCTCAAAAATCTATCGTTCGAAGTCGACTGCATATCCCGCCACCCATGTATAAAGTTAACACACAGTATAAGTGGTGTGTAAAACTAGATCGTAATTCTGACAGAAGGGTTGTAATTACTAATTATATATGTACATATGTGTGCATGCATGTATGTACTACACAGACGAAAAAGAACGATCATAAAACCAATTGTCCATATAGATGTTTTGAGTTTAATGGCGATACACTGGAAGTTGGTTAACACTTTAGCTTGAAGGGTTTCATGCCAACAACTATTAAATCCCAGCTAGATTTTACTCTAGAGCATTCCATTTCTTTAAAATAGTGATTGGCAGTTTGTAAACAAGACCGTACAAACTATGGGGCCAAATATATCCCCTGTGATGATCTAGAAACAGCTAGGAGAGTACACAAAATTATATTCTATTATATGCGGTTGAATGTACTCTACTCCAACTGAGATGTCTCCACAAAATGAACGATAATATTAGATAAGAGTTTCAAATCGCATTTTATTTAATGATTATTACACGAAACATGTGTGAGTAAAATGAGTGCCGCTTTCGTTCCCAAAAGAAAAAAATTAATAAATAAATAAATAAAGATACTCTAGTGTCCACATTTTAGTAGATTAATGTGCCACGATTGAAATAATTTTCCACTACTTCATCAATGATATACTGGAACAATCTGAACAATCCAAACGCAAAGTTATAGATGCTGTTTTTCAGTATGAACCTGGAACAATTTTTATTAAAAGGAAATCTTGTCAATGGCGAGTACTGAACCAATTGAGGATAAAAGTCTTAATTAGCGAAAGAGAAAGTGTTGCTTCATTAACATAAGTCTACTGTTTTTGTGAGAATGATCAATCAATTAATCTGATTTGTAGGGTTTATCTCCCATGGATTATCAGCTATTAGTGTGTGTATTCTGTCGGTGGATACATCCAAAATGGGTTATGTCTGATAATATTAAGTGCATTAGGCAACTGTATGGCTTATTTGAGAAGCCACTTTTTAGGCTTCACTTTGTTGAAAGAATTTGTTAAAATCACATTAAAGTACTTTAAGTTTTAAATTGAGTGAAACTATCAACACTATCATCAACTACGAGTATATCTGGCTTTTCTACAATATTGTAGAAAAAGTGTGAAAGCGTAGAAGTTTGGTATTGTTTATTAACAATGTCACAAATTTTATAACAATGTCTTAAGGAAGGAGAAAAGCAACAGCTAAATGATAAAAAAAAAAAAAAAAAAAAATAGTAGCAGAAAGCTTGACTGATGATGATACTTTGTTTCATTTTCTTAATGATTTTAATTTAAATTGCCTAGAGTCCCGCAGTTTCTGCACTGATTTTAATAAAAGCCTGTTTTTGTAAGACGAACAATTTCACACCTTCGTCTCTTTGTATGGAAAATACGGATATTAAGTGTTTTTGTTCGTGTTTTCCATATAAACAGTCTAAATTGTGAAACCATTCGTCTTACAAACACAGCACATAAAGCTCCAAAAAAGACATGTTTTAGTGTTGGCCACATTTTTAAGCAAACTTTCTCAAGAACACATTATTTCCTAGCTTGAAAAACATTAGTGCGTAAAACGTGATACTAAAACCATTGAATATGGAGAGCATCGCATTCAAAGTACATAGATTATTTTTAAAATGTCATAGGCCATCATATCTTGGAAAAACCATTTTTTATAATTCATACTGTTTTAATATATTTTTTATTACATCCAATTTATCTAGTATTTATCTAATTATTATATTTAATAATATTTATTTGTTCTTTAATATTTTATTTAACTAAAATTTCTAATAATATTTTCATTTATGTTTTTATTGATATGTATGTATAATATTTTTCCACATAAAGTGAACAGCAGTGAAAATTAATAGACCTTTTAAATTCAATATTTCAATTTGTTTACAGATAATGAAATGCGTGACTTGAGTGTAACATTCTATGGCAGTAAAGCCATACGTGCAGATACTTTAGGCATTTTGCTATTCCTTACAGCAGCCACATTATATTTGAGAAGTTTTTATTTTTAAAAATCGAAATAAATATCAAAAAATTATATATTGAAATAAAATATATGAATGTATGAGATACGAAAAGTGAAAAGAAAAAACAAATTTAACTCTTTTAAAAACATGAATGTATTATTTATATAAACAACATTAATTAAAAAAAAATTATTTCAAATTCCATTTATAAACAGCAACAACATCATCATCATTGAGAAAACATTTTACAATCATTAACAGAAAAAACAAAAAAAAAAACCACAAAAAAAAGAGAAAGAAAAAGAAAATATAAACCAAAGTTTTATTATAAATTATATTTATAGAGAATGAAATAGGAAAAACAAATTTTTTTTTCTTAAATTATCGTAAATATTGAACAAGGAAAACAAAAAAAATTTATTATTTAATACAAAGTTAAAAAGAAAATAAACAAAAAATTTAAAAAAAGTTAATATAAAAATTATATTTAAAGAAATCTAAAACAAAAACAAATTAAATACATTTATATAACTCCAGACACGAAATGTAAATATTTAGCATAAATTTATATGAGAATTTATTTTGGAAACTTTTATTTCTTTAATACAAATAAACATAAACAGCAAATAAAATAATAACAGAAAAAAAATTATATTAAATAACATTAATTGTAAATTTTCATAAATAGTAGAAATATTTAACAAAAATTATTGATTTTTTTTTTTTTTTCATTATTATTTATGCTTTAAGGCTCTTGAGTTTTTATAAGCTTTTTGCTTTAAATAGATAAAATTATATGAAAAAAGAATTAAATATATACAATATATGTTTGTATATTTATTATAAAGCATTAAAATCATTTATAAAAATCCATTTAATATAGAAAAATTTTACTTCCATAATAACGTATGTATATTTAGGGTATTTATAACAATTTTAAGGTAACGTTTGATGATAAATATTACAACAAGCAGTTCAAATTTGCTTAAAATAAGATGAAAAATAAAATTTTTAAATTTCCACCAAACAAAACCAAGATTAAAATTAAAATAAAGACTAATAATTGATTAAAAAAAAAATAAAAAAATTATTGTATTAAAAAATATTTAATTTGGTATAAAAAACCAGCTTTTGTGCACAATGTCTCTTCTACAAATGTCTATTTAAATCAAAAAACATTAAACAAAACATTTCTTTTTTACACTCTACAAGTGCTAACGTAGTGTACCGAGTTTTGAAATTGTTGGCAATTGAAACTGCCTATTTTTTAAATAACTTTTTCTATTTCATAACCTTAACAATTCGTAATAAGCACGAAGGGCATGAAATATCAAATTGCTTCAATTAGGCATTTTCTGTCTTCAAAGTTAAGCGTTTATTAGCTAACGAACTATTTTGCCATTAACTCTTAGCTGGCATTTCTCGATAATTTCGATTGTTTTACAGAGTTGGAAATTTTATTTAAATAACCTTTTATTAGCTACGTTCTGTCTATAAGATTTTGGTAACCAAGAATTCTTCGTTTTAGGTTTCCAATTGCCTCCCAATGACCAAGAAGTAGTGATGAATAGTAAAGTAAAACAACGATGTGCAAAGATGCACCGATATTATATTGCTTTATTGCAAAATACATTGATGTTATCTGTGCATAGATTGATTCCCGTAAAAACAAAGTGATAGAACGGAAAACAGAATGTAACATAATTGATGCGTAAAGATATTGAGGTACAGTGACCAGACAATTTGTTGCACTGCCATTCACCTGTTGTGCTGTCAAACTTCACGAAGCTGTTTATTTTCAACAGTATTGTGTTAAAAATCACTTATCATCGTAATTTCTCATTCAGAGCCAATTGACTACAGAAGAGTGTTCGCCTTTTCTGGCTTAAAAAGCGGCGTGGAAGCAACTTGTCGCAATCTGCTTAGCCTGCTCATTGCCTCCACTTCTATTCTAATATCGAGTCAACCTTTTTAGAATATTCTTATTGTTCAGTTGTGAATTGAACACATTTTTCAATGGTGTAAACTTTCGCTTGGAAGCAACACACGAATATTTCTTTCAACGTTTCAGAATAGTGTCTCTCTTAAAAGAGGGCCTCTTCTCTCATATTACCCGTTCCCGTTGTGAAGCTTTTTCCAAATTTATCGGGTTTACTGGGGCTGGCCAGCAAACAACTAATGGGATGAATTGATTTGCCAGAACACAATGCTTTGTGATGTATTTCGCGTTTGTCTCCCATTAACTTAACCAAATTCTTAAGGACGCTTTTCCTCTCTACCGCTTGCAACGATCTTAAAACTAATAACACCTGTAGCAAACTTCGTAAGTTCAAACTACGCAACATGTCTATGTATTTGTCACGTTATGACTGAATGCTCAGATATTGTAACTGTCGTATAAAGTTGTTGTTATTCATTTAATTTTATTTTTTCCACTTTTTCAGTTAGAAAATATGTACTTGTAAGTGGCAAGAGGCGTTTTGAGGATAATTATAACTGCCACGAAAAACTAAGTCATTGTCAAAGATATAAAATCTTCTTCAATATAAATCGCCTGGCACACCGGTTTCAATAAACTGTGAGGCACCTTAATTAACTACAAACTTTAGGTTGATAGTGTAGTCAAACCTTTTAAATACTAAACTATGTCAAATTCTTGGGTAGTGTCTATAAAGAGAGTACAGTGGACTCGCGAAAACGTAATTTTCCAAAAATGTGAACATTAGAGAAATATGAACACTTTTTGGTTACGTTGACTATTCTAAAACGTGAACAAAAGCTGAAATCTTTAAAGAGTGAATTGAAATTTTCAAGGAATTTTATTTATTTATCATGTTATTTACGATAGGGATGATAAAGTTTATACATTTTAGGGAGCCGCGCATAAAACTCATCATCTCTTTGTTTTACCTTGGTTTACCAAAGGCCAATCGGTAACGTGAACAAAACCGACCGAACGAATGAGCACCCTTTACAAAAATTAGTTTTTGTTTCTGCGACTACACTGTAATTCTTCTTTCTGAATTTCCTTCCTTAAATGTTTTCCAATCGGTGGATTTATTCAATAGTTGATTTGCTAAACTAAATAAATACACTTGCCAGCATTTAAAATTGACATTTTAAATTGTGAAATCAATTCATAATAAATATTGAAAAAAATTTATAAATAAAATAAAAAAAACATTTTGATATAATGCCAATACTTTAATAGAAATCCCTTTTAAAAACCCTTTCATAGTTATAGCATTAGAACTAAAAATCTTTACAAAAATAATAGTAAAAAAATGTTAAACCTAACTTAAAATATGATATTTTTTTGTTAAATATGTAAATATAAACTGACTAATTATACCAATAGAAATTGTTTTTTTATATTTTCAAACTTCAAGACCACCAATTAACAAACGTAAATTAAATTTAATATAGCATACATACATATATACAAATGACGAGAAAATAAAAGTAAAAAATAAAATTATTATTATAACAAAATATTTTTAAGCACTTATCATATTTTATGTGAAATATAAATTAGCTATATATACAACATACATATATATGTATTATAC
Source organism: Sarcophaga caerulescens (assembly GCA_927399465.1). Classification (NCBI taxonomy): domain Eukaryota; kingdom Metazoa; phylum Arthropoda; class Insecta; order Diptera; family Sarcophagidae; genus Sarcophaga; species Sarcophaga caerulescens. The sequence goes on along the minus strand of OV656872.1, from coordinate 50,134,162 downwards.
AATTTTTTTTTATTATTTTTTTATTATTAATTTATTTTTCTACGCCAATAGGCACTGTGAATATAACTTTAGGAGAAAAAATTTGCCAATATTAATTAAAAACTAAATGAATAAAAAAGTAATTTATATAAATATATGATATTATTATACATCTATATAAATATATATAAGTACATACATACATATATTTTTAAATATATGTCTATAAATTTAAACAAACAAAATTGAATTACTTACACAAAAAACAAAAATTATATGTAATTTAAACGAAATTATTATAATAAAAAAGAGAAGATAAAACATTATAGAAATTGATTAAACAAAAAATAATTATTGATGTGAGACATTAAACAGCAAAGGGAAATAAAAATTTTGAAAAATGAAAACAACAACAACAAAACGTAATCATAATGTATATCAAAAACAAATTTCATACCAGTGTAAGTATATGAAATAAACAAAATAAATTAAAAATTAAAGCCGTAGAAATAAAAATGAAAACAAAAATGGCGAAAATTATGAAATTATTTTAAATATTCTAAATTAAATATTACAATAGAAAAAAATCAAGAGAATTACGCTAACGAAATAAAATATCAAATAAAATAATAGAAAAAAAAAAATAAAATAAAAAAGTATTATAAAAAAAGCGTTTAAAGCAAAACAGAAAAAAAATTAAACATAAACCTCATCTACATTTTCTAAATCACATAAGAAAGAAAAAGAAAAATGGTAATAAAACAAAGACTTTTACTTCTTCAGAATACTTTTTTTGTCTTTTCATGAAAAACCAAATAAAAAACAAAACAAAAAAACAAAAAAATTATGATTAAACAAAAATCGTAAAGAAAAACAAATCTATGTACCATTTAAATACAATTTATTACAATTAAGACCCGAAAAACATAAATTAAAACCATGAATTATTAATTGATTTCCTATAAAATATTCAAATTTGATCGCTGTGTATTTGAAAAACAAAAACAAATAGAAGAGAAAAACATTAATAAAAACGTATGTGTTAGTATACAATTGATTAGAATAACTAATTTAAGTTGTAATTGTTTTAATAATACGATACCATTTTCTTTTGATACATTTTGCTTTTCCAAAATTAGATTTTACTTTTCAAACCAAAAAGTAAAATACAATTTATATACAAAAACAAACAAACCAAACAAAAATATCTTTAATTAAATGTCTGCTTATTTTGTAAAATTTTTTAATTATAATTTAAAGAAAAAAAAAAAAAAATAAAAAAAAATTAAATTAAAATAATGAAAGAAACAACAGTATAAACATTTAATGCATAAATAAATGAAATCGTACTAAATGATTATATAAAGATAAAATAAATAAATAAATGTATTAATAAAAACTAAGCTTAAATTGTATTTTCTTTCATCACTTAGATGGTATTCATATTCATAAGTAAGTTAATTACGTCCGCATAATGCAATTACATTACAACCATTTGGTGAAGATTACTACCTAGATTCTAACACCACTCATATTGTGTGTATTAATTTACTTAAATAGTAGCAGGACCTACAGTTTAAAGTCGTCTCTGAACTACAGATTCCAGAAACTTTTCATTCCAATTTTATTTACATTAAGAGTTTTTCCAGAAAACTGTTGAAAGGAAGTTGCCGTTTTGTTCGAAATGTTTGTGCTAGAATGTAAAATGAACTAATTTTTAAAAGAGGTCATGTATTTTTATGTATGTATTTTCATGTATTTTATGTATGTAACATGGAATTAAAAGACTGATAACAAATCTGAAGTGCCCCGCATGAAGGCTAACTTAAGCTAAATTGATTGCGGCCTCAAAAAGCAAACCTTGTGACCATTTTCTATCCTCAAAGTTGAAGGAGTGTTAGCTAACTTTGAAGTTAGCGCTCTAACTCATTAGGTTTGTCATTTAAAATTTTGTTTACTTTTCTTTTTTTTTTTTACCCAGAAACAAATTGGTGCTAGACAACAAAAATTATTTGAAATACTTATTCCAGACTCAAACCTCTATTTTATATTAAAGGTTTTTTTTAAGTAACGGTAAGGCCAAATGGCATGCCGTTCTGCGAATTAATTGAGAGGAGAGTTTGCTAAGAATTGGATCTTATGTCACAGTGTAGACAAAAATCATGCGATTTGATATCTTTAAGCAATTTTTGATGCGATATAACTGATCTCTCTTGTACAGGAACAGGGCAGATAGAAGTCCATTTCTGTAAAACAATATCACAATTATCATTGCCGCAATGCCGAATAACAATGGCCTAGTTGGTAGTGTGCTAAACTTATATTGCCGTGGCCATTGGTTAGCTTCTCATTGGAGACTCTGGGTGTTTGTGATTGTTTGTCTGGCATTATATCAACTCTGAACGACAAATTTTTGAGAGACTTTTCATGGCAAAATTAGTTACCATTTTATTTATAATTGAAATAATTAGTTTTTGACTGAAATCTGCTGAGTGAAAGTCGCCGGAGAAATATTTTGTTCATATATTGCTTTGGTGGTGTTGAATTGACCTGGGGTTTGAACAATGGCCTCACGTCTAATAAGCCAACACACTACCTACTAGACTATGACGACTTTTATAGAACCTTTCAGTCCGAATTAATTCCCAAAACAATTTGTGGAACACTTCCCTTTGATTGTTGTTTTTACAATGATCTGATTTGGGTCTGAGACAGTGCGGGTTAGTAGAGTATATTGTCGTCTTCGAACCATTTATTGACGTAATCTAACACGATATGTAGAATTTTACCACATAACCGCTTATTTTTAAAATGCATTGTACTTGATATTGTGTCCTAACACCGTAGTTTGAAAATTAATTCTAAATAGCAATTGTACCGCCATCCAGCTCAATTTCTCCTTTGCAACTCCATTATAGATTAGAGTTTCGACCGTTCTCTACAAGATTTCTGTGTTAGAGAGCAATGAGAAATCGATTTATGCAGTGAGAGCATCGTATTATCAACATGAATCCATGATTCTCAACTATAAGCAGCATAGATATTACGTTGTAGAAGATATGGGGAATTTCGTGTCAAGTGACCCAATTTTTAAAATCGATGTCTTCCGATTTGGATGAAATTTGCACCAAGGTTAGTACTATTGGATAGTTGGCCAGACACAAATTTTCAGCTCTGTCAGTCCAGAACTGCCGGAGTTAGAGGGGGTCAAAGTTGGACATTTTGGTCATACAGGGTTTTTTAAAATGTGTGTAACTTTTCACCTATTGGTCCTAGCAAAAATTTTCAATCAAATTCTCAATCTTTCCAAAAATAATTTTTTTAATTCTTAAAAAATTTTTTTTTTTATTTTTTTTTTAAATTAATTTTTTTTTTAATTTTTTTTTCAATTTGGGCCCTTTTTGCTTATAAAATTTCCTTTAAGGCCTTCATAATCGCTTAATAGCATGCGAGTGGGATATCTATGAAAAAAAATTATTTCTTAACTCAAGAATAAGATTTTTCAATATTTGGCACATGTACCATTTTCATTTTCCCCCATTTTTTTCGAAATGGAGTTTTTTTATTTTTCCTCAAAAGAAAACTTAGACCATTTCCTTTAAGGTCTTTGTGGGCACTTAGTAGCAAGAGGCATATCTATAAAAAAAATATTTTAACTCAAAACCAAACTTTTTAAATTTTACCATATGCACTATATTTATTTTTAATGGATGTTTTTTTTTTTTGCTCAAAGAAAGCCCTCTAGTACTAACCTTGGTGCAAATTTCATCCAAATCGGAAGACATCGATTTTAAAAATTGGGTCACTTGACACGAAATTGCCCATATATTGGAGCTTTTTTAAGATGTATTTGAAACGATTTTCTGTAAGATTTCTATATTCTTAAGCTGTCATTTGCGGATATGTTACTTTTCAGATAGCAAAAAGACTGAACACAATCCAGATCTATATTGATGACTATAAACTTAGGAGAAGAAATTTTGACTTCCTGTTGTTGATAAGCAGTTCGACATCGATGTTGCATTTGATCCAATTTGTCGACCATATCCAACAAATTATAGAAACATAGGCAAAGCTTCAGTACGATGTTGTCTAATCCAAAAAATTATAGGAGAGTAGGCAAATATTCAGTGCGATGTTGAATAACAGCTGTAGTGAAATACATGATTTTGAAAATCGTTCAAATGCTGGCCTAATGAAATATGAAAATTTTTTAAAAATAAAATGTTCTTATGACCGAAATTTCTTAAAGCTGCTGTGAAATGACTGCCAATAAATTCTTCACTTTTTTTAATTCTACAGAAGGGCTCTGTAGTTGGAAATTCAATTGCCATTAGCGACAGAACTGAAGTCATAAATTTTAAATAAATTTGAGGCACACATACAGTCATATTACAATGGATGTTAACAGGCCATGATATTGCCTTAGTGAACCGCTAAGTAGCCGTATCAGTTGCATTTACAATATAAGCGATGCATAAAGTAGATAACAATGGAAAGCGAAAACAATGATAATATGGTAAGAATAACAGGCAGGAAAATGGGCGTCATAGAAATGACTTATAAAGATGACACCATAATGATCAAAACAATGATTATATTGTAGAAATCTGTTTATTTGTGTATGATTGTATAAGTATTTGTGTGTGTGTATGTGTGAATGCATTTTTACGTATTAAACCGCCATCAGCACAAATCCATCTTTGGCTTTACTTATATACATATGTACATACATATATATATGAATGTAGGAATGTATGTTTAAGAAAATCTATAGAAACCTAGTGGTTGCTATTACCATGACAGTGGCGTCAGAACGACGAGATAAATATGATACTTAATATGACAACATATGCACTTAAAATGATATATGATGACATCGACCAAACAGCATTTACAAACGTTTATACACATTTACACACACATTCGTGTAAATATATATTTAATATTAAAACATACATACATACATATCAACAGCATTGTTATCCATGTACAATAACAAACATATTAACCCCATCCATATACATATGTATATTGTAGAGGCAAGTAGAGGCATTGCAAAAGCCAAACAGCCAGCCAGTTGAATAGAGTGGCAACAATATGTGTACGTACTACTTCAACATGAAGAAGACGAACTGAAGATGAAGTGTTTGGGCATAAAGATGTGGCAAAGAGTGATGGTGTAGTGTGTTTGAGAATGTCAGCATGATATGATAGTACATACATACATACAGCAACAACTACAATCAACATAATAAGGAAGTGTTACTTGTGCCTTTATGAAATGGCCTAAAGACGAAATGCATTTATGGCAATTGCTGCAACAACAATAACATCAACATCAACATCATTAACAATACTACACAGACATTCAGTCAGCAACACTAACGTCACCACTTATGGCATCAGTAACAGCAACAGAAAGGAAAAAAACATACAAACAATAAAGGCAACACCACCTTCAAACCCTATACATGCCTAAGAACCTATTTTTCCACTCATACTCTTCGTTTCCTTTCTCTCATACTCGTATATAATTATGGCAGTTAATGTTTGGTTTTAACGTGAACTTTTGATGTGGCAAATGTAAAAAATAAAAAAAATTATTTATGTGAACGGCGGAAAATGCTGCAACATGTCTTTTTCTTTTTTTTTTTTTCCTTTTCTTTTATTACTTTGTCACTGTAGCTGTTTGTTTGTTTGTTATACGTGTTGTTTCTGTTGCTTTTGCTGTTGTCATTTTATAACACTTGATGGTGACAACAAGTATCAAATATCACGTACTTGTTTTAAAATATTCTTATAATACAGCATCAAAATAGGAAAATCTTGTATCCACATAGAAAATATCATTCATTTCTCGGGTTCTTCTTTTTTTTTTTTTGTTTGTTTGTGCGCATAAAAAATTTACAAAATACAGTCTGGCCACAGGTAATGATAAGCTAACTATTCAAAGAAGCTGTGACCAGAAAATATGAAACAGACAACACGAAATTTATTGAACTGTAGTTGCGATATGGTAGGAATGCTTTTCAACTGGAGTTCAAATTATTTTCTTTTTTAAACTTATATGCGACCAGTACATACCAAGGAGATCACGGCTCACGCTTATACAGTGGTTTGTGTTAAAACAAGGGCAAATGGTAGTGTCAGGGCTGAAAGAGGTATTGACAGTTTGCTTGTAATAGGACAGGTTTCTTAAACAGCACAACACAAGCCTCATTGTGACAGCGGTCTATCAAATCATAGATTTGATTACCGTGCTGTCTTCTAAGAAAAGTATCCAGACAAACGTCATGTCATCGTTCGGTATTTGAGATTTATTTACCATTCTGGGTTAGGTGTATAATACATATGGGCAATTTCGTGTCAAGTGACCCAATTTTTAAAATCGATGTCTTCCGATTTGGATGAAATTTGCACCAACGTTAGTACTATTGGATAGTTGGTCAGACACAAATTATCAAATACCGGAGTTAGAGAGGGTCAAAGTTGGACATTTTGGTCATACAGGGTTTTTTTAAAATGTGTGTAATTTTTCACCTATTGGTCCTAGCAAAAATTTTCCAAAGGATATTAGATAGCTTTTTCTTCAATCTTTCCAAAAATAATTTTTTTAATTTTTTAAAATTTTTTTTTTTATTTTTTTTAAATTTTTTTTTTTATTTTTTTTCAACGTTGGTGCAAATTTCATCCAAATCGAAGACATCAATTTTAAAAATTGGGTCACTTGACACGAAATTGCCCATATATAACTATAAATATTTAAGAAATTAGATGGAATGAAATCGTTCAGTTTTTCATGTGCAGTTATTGAAATATACACATACATAATTGGTCATTACAATCCTTCAGTCGGGATTCCAACCTTGCTTATCCAACCACCCATTTGTAGTGCTAATTTTATAATTGAGTGGCGGAACCTATAATTTTATGCCGACTCCGAACGATAAATTTTTTAAAAAGCTCTTCATGGCAATTTTTGAGTTTTTTCCAGAAACTTGCTGAGAGGAAGTCGCCGTAGAAATATTTTTTTATGTTTCGAGTTTGAACCGAGGTCTCAGGTCTAATAAATCAACACACTAATTACTGGACTGCGGCGTCCTATATCAAATATACATATATTCCAAATAAAATAGCATTTCGTTTTAATAATTGAATATCAAGAGCTAAACCGTTTTCTATATTTTCTCTACAATAGTTACAGATAAAGGTGGTGTAGTCCTTAATTACAAAGCCGTTCAAAATTCAAATGAATTTTCGAGTCCATCCGTGGGACAGTTTTCGCCTTTTGTGAAATGGATTTATCCAGCTATGATACTCGAAAAAATGTCCATACACCTGGATGTCGAGTTCTATCGCTCCTTACACTCATGTTGTGTTTGTTAATTTTATCCATCCATGGCATGACCTATGTATACTTTAACGTCGACCATAAACTACAGATTTGAGAAGCTTTTCATGGCATTTTTATTTATTCTCTTTATTTATTTCTGAAAGATTCACGAGCACTCAATAGAATTGAGTAAAAACTTGAAAAATCTTTGGATGTAACGATTTGATTAGCAAAACGCAGTAGTAGAGCGTGCAAGCGACCTGGTGTCGTTACTCTCCTCACTTAACTTCCAATCTTTTCTATACTTTTGCTGATGAATTTTCGAACAGGATTTCGTGAAAAGAATCGATTTTAATAAGTGAATGATTCAATGTTGTTTACTGACAACTAAGTGTCCTGTTATTAGAATGTCATCTGTAGCTATGAAAGTCCACAGAAATAAGCATATGTCCATAAGCAATGTGCATAAGCAATGTCCATTTATATGTATTGATCCTTTAGGAGAGACACTCAACCTTATCTGAACTTCTTGTAAGTTTCGATACTTTTATCAGAAGGAAATTGGAATACCACCCCCAATTTGATGCTTCTCGATTAAATACTATGTATATAGAGCGAAGAGGCTAATTAGTAATATTAGTGATTAGGCACTCTATTGATTCTTTAGAGCACAGTTGCAATGTGGTTTGTGTTATGCTACTACCATGCACTCTGCAGTGGTTATGTTATATTGGAGTGATAGCTTTGATAACAAAAAGCTCACTTGAGCAAGCACAGCGGCCCGTTGTGATGCAACGGGTAAGCACTGCCCCCGTACTGACCAAAGTCCAACGAACTCCTAGAAGAGTGTGGTGCATTGAAGAAACTTGTTCGCGTCTCTCTTGCTACGGCAAATCACATGCCGGTTCAGTGAGCATCCGATGTATTGCAGCAAAAGTGGGGTAAAAATTCCAAATCTGATTTCAGGAAAAACACTGTTTCGTCCAATGATAGTGTGAGAATAAATGATAGATCATTTAAACTGTCAAACTATAGGCATGAATCTCTTATTTATAATATTTCATTGGCTATGTAATCAAATGATTTGACTATGCAACCTTCACGAACTAACTAAAATTTCAATCTTTATTTTAACCCAACCCATGACTGTTAAAAACAAACAAAAAAAGTTTTTGTTTTCTCACTTCATTCAAACAATAATAGAACATTGCGGGGTGTATATAAAGTGATGTTATTTGGTTTATATTTTCAACAGTAATCACAGCATGCAACAGCGGCAGTAAAAAAAATTTTTATAAAAATGGTTGTTTAAGCATTCGTTGTCTTCTATGTGTGACATTTCATCTGTTACTTTAGGGGCTTAGATGAGATTTTAGGACTTTACATAACAATTTATTATTGTTTTTCTAAACTAAAATATAAACAAATTCTAAAATATTTTTTCTTTTTTTAAGATTTATTACACGTCGGCATTCACCGTGTTACAGATTAGGTCCATTACAGATTTTATACTAGGATTGATCTTCAGTGATTACAGCCAGTAAGTATTGCCCGCCTCTGCATAATAATTGGTCAGCATATCGACCGATATCTAATCAATAGCAGCTATAGTGTTACATTCTACGGTTGGGAGGCCCCTGTATGGATAGATATATTTTTCACATATCTCTGAAAATAAAAGTCTATTGGGGTCAAATCGTATGATCTTGGCCTCATGATCTAGGAGGCCAATTGACTACTCTATACATACGTACATAATTGGTAATTACAACCCTTCAGGATAACAACCTTACTTTTCACACCAATTATGTTGTAAGTGTTCCTTTTATACCTACAGTTTGAAGTCGATTCCAAAAGACAGATTTTTGAGAAACTGCTTCATGTCATTTTTATTAAATCTCAGAGTTTTTGCCAGAAATCTGCTGAGAGGAAGTAGCCAAAGAAATATTTCGTTTTGTTTGAAATGCTGACCTTGGGTTTGAACCGATGCCTCATGTCTAATAAGACAACACACTATCTACTAGACTACGTGGCGATTAGACTCTGACTGCTCCATAACATGATATTAATGATCCAACAAAATCGTCTCCCAATTGCGTCATAGTATTGCTAGCCATGCTGCATATGCCATCGTCTTGCTGAAAACAATATCCTGCTCAGTTGACCGTAGCGTTAAAATTTTCTTTATCCTTGCAGAATATCGGCGGCCTTCAAACAGGTTACGGCGCATTGATAGCTGTTGAATTACCTCTACTCTTTACATCAGATACGGAAATTATTTTTGTATTCTTACCCATCTTCCCAAATATGAACTTCATAACTGAAGAAAAATTTGTGCGAATTAAACAAGTTTCGCACACAGAACGAATGTTGATAACCAAACTCTATGATTTACAAATATTGCTTGGTTATTAAATAGCTAGAGTCTAGTAGTCTAGTGGGTAGGGTGCTAGACTATTAGCGTGAGGGTCGTGGGTTCGATTCCCACCAAAGACTCTGGTCTGTGACACTACACCGAGCACATGGTCGAAGTTACTCAGCTCGTATATAATTAAAATATAATTAGTAATTGTATTCTAATTAATAAATAAATAAATAAATAAAAAAGCAAAAATTACTGAGGAATCTCTATTTCTCTGAAAAAATCTTCAATGGAAAAACGAATTGCAAACAATTCACTCGTTAAATACAAATTAAATACGATTGCCTTCAGTGCCTAGATCTTAAACTTCTGATCACTGATGCGTATAGGATTAGTCATTTACTTATACTAAATTATTGCCAGATACTTTCTGCAACTTTCCTCGGTTGCAATATTTAAAAGAAATATTCCTAAGTAAATAATGTTATCTACTGTTTAAGTTGCAAAATTTTTCCTCAAAGATTTTAACAGCAATATTTCAATTTGTTTCAGCTTTCTTTCATTTATTTTTTTTCCTCCTTTTTATTTCATTGTTTCCTTTGTCCATTAATTCATTCCTGTTATTCTTTTTTGTGTGTTCTGTTTTTCCTAAATTTTTTTTCTCCGTTTTCATTTTCATTTCTCGTTAAACGGCAATCAACCTCTAGGGAAATGTGTCAAGATGACACAACAAAAGAATACAACACAAACTGAAAATATAAAAAATAAATACGAAAGAAAAACATCTATGAAGAACTCATAAAATGAAACGAAAACACGTTGAAAATATAGAACACTACCATTAAAGCAGTTATCTCAATGCCCTACTTGAAGGGGAAGGATAAATAAAAAATAAATTTAAAAAAAAAAAAACGTTCAATAGCCCCTGTGCAATAACTTCAAAAACTTTTTTGCATGAACTTTATTTAGAAGGCTGACTGCACTGGAACTAAAGATAAAGACAGTCTCTAGGCAAACTTCGAATAAAATCAAAAATCTTAAGCCAACCGAATTCCTTATTCCCAAATCCTGTATTGAACATAAAGCTACTTTGCGATTTATAAGGTATATAAATGACATACAAAAATAAGTGTCATTGTTTTAAAAAAGGCGTCTGATCCAATTAACCATTAATGCATATGGAAAGCTATGGACAGAAAAACTTTTCCGACAAAATCTGTTATCTAATCAAGATACAATGTAAACTTTTTGTGTGCTGATTTGAAAGTGTTAAAAAACTATTCCTATATCTGTAATGTCTAAAGTGAGACCAGAGCCAACAAAAACAAATTTCCAAACATAAATGCTGCAGACAGGGTACCACACGAAAGTGGCCAAGATCCTCAGATATTATCCACCTAGGCAGGCAAATTCAGCTTTCGCTCGCCTATACTATGTATTCGAAGATCTAAACAAATCACAACTCTTCAAAAGAACCATTACACTCGTGTTGTTATATGGTTGCTAAACTTGTCTCACATCTATTAAAAAAAATGCAAAAAAGCAAACACATCTCATGATGCTTTCTGTAGCTGGGGAGTCATGCTGCTGTTTTTAGCCACTAGAGTATCGCAATATTGATTAATTAAACCATATTTTTAGAATTTTGACAGAGCGATTAATAGTTCTTTCCCTTACTATTCCTCTCAAGAGAATATATTGGATTAGCTGTTATATTATTCGCAGGTTATTTTCCTAGTCATAGTTTTTTAAGTACTTCAGCTATTCCTTACTCGCGTTCAATTCCAATTATAATAAGAGAAATTGTTTCCTTTTATTAAAAAATTCCTTTTTTTAAATAACAACACACTTTTACAAGTTAACACTGCGCTAACGACTTAATATACGATCCCTTATCAGACCTTCAGTGTACAACGCTATTATGCTAACCGTCTCGTTTCTTATTACAAGTCTTCGTGTAATACTGGCATTTGACTCTCGAATTACGACAACATTGCCCTTAGCTCTATTTATAATGCCTTATTTTTCATCTGGCAACTTCGAGATCTTTCTATGTAGAGTTGATCTTGTATTTTGCTATATATTTTGCTCTCATTCGTGTATGTTTTTGTTCGTAAAATTTTTTGTACCCTAAAATTTTTTCCTTTTCATTACTTGTCTGTTAACTCTTTCACTGTTATTTTCTTTCTTAGCTGTTAATAGTTTAAAGTACTTAATATAGAATTCGCCAGATTTTTTTTTAACAAATTCCGGTATGTAAAAATCCTGACATTGTTTCCATACGTAACATTTCATTATCACTGCTCTCACACTGATTATCAAACTAATCATACCAGTAGTGGGTAAGTAGCGCCTGAAAATGAAAACATGTAAACACAAGTACAAAGCACATAAGCATTCGAAGCAACCTATTAAGTATTTTCTTACTCTTAAGTTGCCATTGTTAGCAGGAGACTTTGAGAAAAATATCCTGTGAGAATTATTTTCTACTTTTCACATTTTGTTGTTTTTAAATTTTTATTCAACTTCAACTTTTATTCCTCTCCTACTTGCCACAGTCCTAATTTAAGCTGTACTAAATGTGTTTTTAATAGACGAAATGCTTTAATTGAATGTTGTGGGAAATTTTTGTTAAAAAATTTAAAATTTCAAATGAAAAAACAACAAAAAATCTATTGCAATGAGAAGAAAGTAAAATGATTTGAGAGTTAAAAATTCGAAATGACCACTTTAGAACATTTTTTTTAAAAAGAATTGCAGATAGAAGTGATTATTTGCTATAATCAGAGTCCATTTTTAAGGCATAAAAGAATTACGAAAATTCATTCGTAGTTATTGTACAGTATTTCTTCTGCTGATCAAGGGAGACTAATATTACTTTAGTCTATTTTAACGAGATTCTAACTAAAGGATGAAATTCTACGATGACAGCACCATTTACGAGCTATGGCTTTTCTATGTATTTTTGTAGACATTTAAACAACCTGTTTCCGTTTCGATATTTCACCTGACGGTGAGTTCCTTGTTGCTTGTAGGAATAATCAGCTTATATAGAAGTGTAAGCATGACCGCTCAATGGCACGTCTAAAGAATATATATAGGGTCTTTCGCAGGAACTTCCAAATGTTGATAGTAGATAGCGGCCATCTTGTCCATGCTACTTCTGTCGAATTAGTTGTCATTTATTCAGTTTGTTTTGCCATACCGTCATGGATGATCACAGACAACGACGTGTATAATGGCGCTAAAGCAACTGACCCCAAATTTCAACAAAAAATCATCATGAATGTGTGTTTGACCAGACAACATTCTCCAATTTTGAATCCTTGGCGTGGATTTTTTTTTGGAGTGGTTTTTGGCTAGTGTAGCACAGATAGCGACATCATCGGTTCATGTTTGTTTGAGAAAAACCTACTGCTTCGGCCTGAATTGGAATACCAGCTTATTTTAGCCTGACTTGGATGAACTGGACACCAACGATATGTGCCTTCAAAAGGACGGCGCTACGTTTCACAATGTTCACGCTACACTAGATATTCTACACGAACGATTTTGAAGCCATGGTAATCTCAAGTGTAGGCGATAAGAACTGGAGACCAAGATCATACGATGTATGATACGATGTGTAATGGAAATAAGCCATAAGCCACAGCTATCCTCAAAGCTATCTTAATCCATGCTATCAATTGAATTCAGCCCGATTAATGCCCTAGAGGAATGGAACATTTCAAATGTGCTCAACAGAGAGTAGTCGTGGCGAATATTTTAACTATCCTATGTTCTACATATAATGGCATCAATAGGAACGAACAAAAAATTCCGGAGATATCTCACATGCACTTAGTTTATTTTAAAAACCCTATATTAAATATAAATCCGATCCCAGCATGATACTCTGTGGTACACTGGCTTTTTTTATGACTCCGCTTTTCTAAGATTTTGCCAACCATTTTAACATTTGTAAGCGTTATGCTGCGTTCTCGGTCAGATTGTCGACGCCAATGATATTCTACTGGATCTATTGAAAGTTAAAAGTTTAGACGCTAAGAAAGCTAAATTTTCTGCTAACCATCTGTGCCGTCTTCAACCATAATGTAGGCAAAGACAGATGCGTTTTTTACAATGAAATTAAGGAAAATATCATCAAGTAACACAATCATAATTCCTACGTTAAGCTTTCTATTGTGAAAAACATTTCATAGCGAATTATGTAGTTTAGTAGGTAGTGTGTTGACATATTAGAAGTGAGGCCACGGTTTAAACCCCATGTCTGACATCTCCAACGAAACGAAATATGAAAAAATATTCCTTCGTCGATTTCATCTTAGCAGTGTAGTGGCAAAAACCCTGAGAAGAAATACAATTGTCATGAAAAGCTTCCAAAAAGATCTGTCGTTTGGCGTCGACTTTAAACTGTAGGTCCCGCCACTCATGTATAAAATTAGCACACAGTGCAATAGTGGTGCGAGAAGCTAGATCCTAATCTTGACTAAAGGATTGTAATGAACAATTATGTATGTATGTATGTATGTATTTGACGAATCAAGTTAATTGATCCTCAGCAACATAGAGTGATAGAAATCGCGTATATTCTACCACCACATATAACAGATTAAATAATATGTCAGCAGTTTGTTAATGGATATCCATTATATTTTCCATCACTTGAGTCTAAAAGGTGTAAAATGCAGTTAAAAAAGCTTTAAATATTCACTCGTACTCGTATTGTAATAATTTTCTACTAAACTAAGCAAAAACTGTTTAAATAAAAATCTTCTCGACTATTTTAAAACTCAACGCTTGATGTAGAAAGTTTTTTGTAAAAAATCTATTCGAATTTCGAGGCAGAAATGTGCAGAGAATTGAAAGAGTGAAAACATATGAGAAGTGAATGTGAGTTGTAATGAATATTTGTTGGATATGTAAATACCTCGTCTGTTTGTTTTCATTTAACATATAATGGATTAGCTTATATTTTAGTTTATGATTCATTGCTGCTAAAATTAAAATTTTTTATTTTATTATCGTCATGTAAGTACAGTTTCATTTACAAGTAACAGCATGATGAACAAACCCTAAAAAAAAACAAAAAAGGGAAGACAATGAAAACTGTTCAACTAAAGTTGCAACTGTGACGAATGCATCTAATTCGCAATACTTTGTTAAAATATTAAAAAGTTTTCCAGCTTCCAAGCCCCTCAATACCTCTCAGAAACAAATACGATTAAGTGTATATGTTTAGTTATGCTTTGAGTTTTACAGGGAAGATAAAAAAAACGATACGAAAACACAAATTTTAGTGTTAAGTTACTTAACACACACAGTAAGTAGTTTCTAAATATTTTTATTTATTTTATTTCTTTTTTTAACACGCAACATTTACACAACTTTTTTTGCAACTAAAAGGACGAAAATTTGTAATGCATAAGATATGACAGAATACTTTTCATTTTTAATGTTTTCTATTTAAATTTTGTAAAAAATTTACATGGAATGTAGTAAAAGTTCTTCTCTTATATTACATTGCATAGAGTTATTGACTTAATATTAAAATAATCTAGCCAAAAAGTCACATACTCTGTAGCTTTCTTTTATTGAAAAACAAACATTTTTTTCCTTTACGCAATTGCTTATTACAACTTCAGATTCAAATCGCATTGAGCATCTCACACCAATAGCCTCTCACACCACTAGCTTCTCACACCACTTGTGTTGTGTGTGTTAATTTTAGGCGGTACCTACAGTTAAAAGCCGATTCCGAATGACTGATTTTTGAGAAACTTTTTCATGGCAATTTTTTATTTGCTCTCAGAGTTTTTGTCAGAAATCTGCTAGGAGGAAGTCATCGAAGAAGGGCTTAAACCGTGGTCTCACAGTAACACACTACTTGCTGGACTACGTCAACTTCAATGTCTAGTCAGAAATTTAGCTTTCATTTTTTCTGCAGTCATCGAACCCAATTTCCTATATGGACAGAAAACGTAATATCAGATTCTCGACAAGGTCAGAAGATCAGCTTTACATACCACTCCTATAAAAGCCCTGTTCTCAATGTTTAACTGGCTTGCCACTACGCTCCTTGCTGGCGCATCATTTGTTCTGGGCATTCTTCTATATTGGAGGTTAATCCTCCAGCTCCATCAGATATCTTTTATCTCCCTACAGAGTATTATTTGGACAGGAGATATCATTTTTCAATTTGATCATCTCCCCGGAATCCTTGGATGTATACAGAATGGCTCCAGACTCGATAGTCTGTAGGTAGGTAGTTAGGTAGGCTTCTTGCTAATCAATCCGCGCCGCGACTAGATTCAATGTCATGTCCTACTTGCGCATTATTCCTTCTGAGAATTTTTCTTTTTAGGAGTTTATTCTAGCAGCCCAATCGAACACCGATTACTCCCTACAGAATATTATTTGGACAGGAGATTTCATTTTCTAATTCAAAGTGAGGATGACTGGACATGATCATCTCCCCGTAATCCTTGGATGGCTCCAGACTCGATAATAGGGTTGGTAGCGACTTCTGCTCTGGATCACTGTAGCGAGCTTCAGACTGAAGTATTGGTCATTTGCCAAGCCTCCATTGAGCGGTGCTCAAACACCTGCATCTTAATCTATTCTGATAGCCAATCTGTTGTAAGAACACAGTCCAACGGCTTTACCGTAGCAGTTGTCTCCACGTTCATTAGCTTAAGTTACTTTTGCTTTTTCAGTTTTGTCAACTATTACGCAAGGTATGTATGTATGTATGCTTGAATTTAATTTCATTTTTATTTCCTGCAGTTTCATTATCTAAAACTTGTTATTCATAAAACTCTTCCTTTCCGCTTCCTTTATTTCTTGAAATTGCAAATTAAATTAGAAAATGAAGAGAGAAAAGAACATAACGAAAGAAACTGAAGAAAAAGATAAAGTGGACATCAAATCAGCATTTATAACCAACGAAAATAAAAGGCTTTTGACAAATCTGACAATTGCCAGTGAAGGCTATCATCACCATTAAGGAGCTTTTGTTGTGCAAATTTAGTTTTTGTTGATTTCATATGAATACTGTGCATGTGCACATGTGTGTAGACTACATGGTCAACAAAAAAAAAAAAAAAAAAAAACAAAAAAAAAAACTGCACAATTGCTAGCACAGGTCACCCAAAAATATTCAAATTTTGTAGATTCTTATGACGTAGAGACGACGGTCTAGTTTTTCATTTTCCATTTACAAAACTAAATTTGTTCGAAGGACTTTTGGGTATTTGACAACGAGCGGAAATGGAAATTTGTTGACAATAAAAAAAGGCATTAAATTGTAAAATGAAAGGGAATGCACTAATAGGAGGAAATGGGTAAAATAAACAGCGGTGTCTTTGATTGTCCTCTTTGATTAACAGTGAAGGAGAAAATTATACGAAACAATTTCTTTTAAAACAATTGAATTGAAATGCAACAAATGGTTGTAGTCTGAAAGCTCTTCTCGTTTGTCTACCACTGTATTCTACTGTGGGATAAAATTAAAATAAACAAAAAAGATTAAAATAAAGCAGTGTATGTATTTATTTTATCTAACTAACAACAAGTAGCACTAAAGAAATAAGATTGAAAGCAAAATCTTTACAATTGACATGTTGAAGTTATTTCAACATGAGCATAACAATTATTTCACATGCATATGTATGTATGTAGAGACTGGCATTCTGACACAGGATGCAAATATAACGTTGTATTCAAAAAAGAATACATACATATGTATCTATATACGTACAAAATCTTTGCTACATACACATACATACATACACTAAGAAATGAAATCTACAAAATTTTATTTTTTTGTTCATTTTATTCTTTTTTACATAAATTCGTCTGTACAATTACGACTTTTGGCATGTTTTGATGTATGCAGCATAATGCTTAACACAATAACTATACCAGATACCACATATGATTGAAAACGAATTCTTTATACCCCTAACAAGCCCTGTTTTAAATTCGTTAATCTGTTTCTGCGAGGAAAGTTTGGAATTTATACATTATTGGACTTAACTTCCTGTTAAGTTTATATTTCAAAAACCAATTTATTTTTAATTTTTTTATATTAACAAAATGTTCATCGATCTATACTACCATAGTTTGGTTAATTTATTTTATTTTATTTATTTATTTATTAATTACAATACAATTACAATTATATTCTAGTTATATACGAGCTGGGTAACTTCGACCATGTGCTCAGTGTAGTGTCACAGACCAGAGCCTCTGATGGCAATCAAACCCACGACCCACTAATAGTTTAGCACACTACCCACTAGACTACCAGGGCGATCAGTTTGGTTTAATACCAAATAATTGTTTAAAATAAAAAACTCGTAAATGAAAGACCTTGCGAAACCCATTACCAACTCGTTATTATGTATGTAAGCTGATCTATCACGGACCCTATTCTACAAATGTTATGTAAAGATCAGCAAAAAGTAAGCAAATGTTGAGTTTCTGAAATAAAATTTCCAAGTATTTTACCACAGTCGCCGTAATCTAGTAGGTAGTGTGTTGGCTTACTAAACGTGAGGCCAGGGTTCTCACCCCAGGTCAGACACCTCTAGCAAAATGAAATATGAGAAAATATTTCTTCAACGACTTCCTCTCAACAGATTTCTGGCAAAAACTGTGAAGTTTCTTAGAAATCTGGCGTTCGAAACCGAATTTCAACACATCTCGAGTTTTATCAAAAAATTTTTATTAACCTAGTTTTCTTGGCATATATTGAGCCCAGTTTATAACACAGCTTATGTATTAAAATACTGAATAACAGCTGAAAACTGAAAATGTCTTTAAATTTTTTGCAGTTCAATAAACACAATACCTTCGAAAAAATAGGATTTATAAACAGAAGAAATGTGATTCTTTATTCGCCACTCCTGAAAAGTCCGGGTTATATACGATAAATGTCGTTTTCGAACATGATAATGTCGCTAAGCATACCTATAAATATGAAGTCGCCTAGTAGTAGTATGTTGTTCTAATAGACGTAAGGCCACGATTCAAATTCCAGGTCGGACATCTTCGGCGACTTCTTTTCAGCAGATTTCTGGCGAAAACTCTGACAGTAATTGGAGTGGCAATGAAAAATTTCTCAAAAATCTGTTGGTCCCACCACTCATAAATAAAATTAACACACTGGTGTGATGTAGGAAACTAGGTCATAATCCTGACTGTAGGGTTGTAATGATGTTTATATATGTATAATGATTCCGATACTTTATTCCTCTTCCATACGCAGTTGGAGAGATGATGATGCGAGATTTTAATCAGATGTAAGACAAAATTTATTTTTTATTAAATAAGACAAACAATTTTAATATTTCCTTCAGCTGAAAATTTCATTGAATTTTTATTGCCATAGCATCAGAAACTCAGATAACAAAGAGAACATTAGGTCATGCGCGAATTGGTATCGACTCTGTTGTCATGAACCCAATGGGAGTTTGCATGTATTTCAGACATATGTAAGTCATAAGCGTTTTCGTCTAAAAAACTTAGCGTAAGATCGAATGAATATGATTAATAATGGTAAATGTCGTCTTTATAAGTGAAAATAGTCATTATGAAGAATGAAACGTATAATAGGTGACTGTGACTTTGTTTACATGGCTTAAATTGACATCATTTCCCTATTCGTGTGTATCAAAATAAGGCACAAAATAAATATAATTTTGCATTGTGTAGTGCTCCCAAAAAAAAGTTACCAAAAAAAAGCAGTATGAAAATATAAAAACAAAACTAAATAAATAACAAAAAATAAAATAATAAAATAAAAACAATGAACAGAAAATGAAAAAAATAGACAGAAAAGAATTACTTTGTCCGCACACCCATGCAAGATGTAAACCATTGTACAACTCATATGTACTGAAACCCTAAGCAGAATACTGAAGTGGCACGTCAATTGTGGACATGAGGCTTACAAGTATGCTTACATGTAAAAATCATTGTAAATTTCTAGCCATATCACATACAACCAAACAAACTTGCAACATTAAAAACTGCTGTAAAAAACACAGAAAAAAACTAAAGAAAAGCATAAAAGTACTCTTACATGTGCAGTTATACACACAGACGACTTTAACATTGCATTACGAGTGTATAGAAATCTAAAGCAATTTTCTGAACAAAACATAGAGAGAAAAAAGCAAATAGAGTTGAACCAAATCAACAACAACAACAATAACAACATAAGAAAGAGAGTTACAAAAATACACTAAAATGTTTACAAGATTTGCAACTTTTTTGTATTTTCTGTTTCGTTTTTATTTTTTTTTTTTTATTGACGTTCTCCAGTTCTTCAGCTATTTTCTTGTCTTCTTTTTTCTTTGTTTTTTTTTTTTGCTTTAGTTTTAGAGAAGCCGAATATATACTTTCATACAAATGTTGATACTATTTTATGAACCCAGTACATATATGCATAGCACTTACGAAAATAACCACTGTAACTAGTATATATTTTTGTATATATGTACATACTTATGTACTTACATCTAGAATGCCTGTGTATGTGTATTTCTAGTATTTGTTTGCTTGTATTTGTTAACAACACTGCTACTAAACAATCAAACATGCAACAGTAGCCATAACATTGCAACACACACTGACCGACTGTGACTGACTGGCGGCTAGTGATGTTGCTGCCAAAGAAAACCTCAGAAATCCATGCAAATCGGATTTACTGATTTCCACATTTGCTTAATTTTTTTCTACCCCTCAAAACATTGTTTTCATTTTTTTGTTCGCTTTGTTTTTACTTTCTGATATTTTTTTATTTTTTTCGCACACTATTGTTTTTGTTCAACAACTTGAAACTTGAAATGTCATCTCCTGTTTGGTAGTTGTAAATTAAATCTGTTTTTTTGTTTTTTTTTTTTGTTTTTCTTTCTGTGCACACTACCAGGATTATCAGATACTTGCCACGATTTTTAAATTTCTCACATGACAAAAATTATGTTGCAAAACTTTTTAACCTAAAATTACATTTCTTAAAAAAAAATGGGAAGAAGATAATACAAGTGATGCTAGAATTCTAGACGTACCATGTTCATATAAATTTCCACACCAGGAGCAGGTGAAAAATATGAAATATTTTTGAACGCTTGGTGAAGAAAATCTAAATGGGAAAAAGGTTTGTCAGAGCCTGCCCGAATGCATTTTTCTCACTTTTGGAATAAACACTAACATCACCCGTCTAGTCTGCTGATATGTATTGAAGTTTTACACTACTAAAGTATATATTTATTTGGTATGTAGTTATGTAGGTAGGCAGGAAAAATTCCACCAGTTTCAGGACTTTTGTATATTAAAAATAAGCTCAAAGCATATTTTATCCTCTCTCCATTAGAGATATAAGACGCAAAATTATTTGTTTATATATCCAGAATTGGCAGAATGCTCATCACTTTCAGAGAAGTGTAGCCACAGCAGAAATTATATTCTGCCTCTATCTGTATGTGTAACGCTCTCCTTTCTTCGGATACGATATTCGTTGAACTTTATTACGTTTGACACCTCAGGCAGATATTCAATGTTATTCACATTAAGGCTTAGCGATTTCCCTATTATTCTATACATAACATAATTAGTCAGTCATTACATTCAGTCAGGATTACAACCTATCTTCAACAACCGATATGGTGTGTGTTAATTTTCTACAAGAGTGGCGGGGAACCTACAGTTTAAAGTCAACTGCGAGCGATAGATTTTTGAGAAACTTTTCAATTCTAGAGTTTTTGTCAGAAATTTGCTGAGAAGAATTATTGTTTACATATTTAATTTTGTTGTCCTCAAGATGTCTGACCTAAGGTTTGAACTGAGGCCTCACGTCTAATAAGCTAATACAGTATTTATTAGACAACAGATGCTTACCCATTGATATGCTTTGTTCTATTCCCGAGCCTATGAAGTTGGCTTTTAAATGCTGAAAGATGGTTCTTTCACTTGACCACGGATTTCTCCCTGCCAAGTGACAGGACGGCAACAATTGAAGGCATGTATTATGCAGGCGTTTTTGATATGCTCTGTTGATTTTTAACTAAGGTATCCTCATATGTTTTTCAAATAGTTTTTTTTTTGGGTGGTCTAATAAGGATAATAACTATCCTCAGCCGGCAATCGGACCTTCACATGGTGTATCCTGGGTATCTGAAAAGACAAGATAACCAAACGATGTTAATATGATAGAGAGATTTAAGGAACCAATGGAGTGTACTCGACCAGATGAACGAGTTGACACTCAATTGGCAACTTAAAGTTCTATCCAGTGAGATGCTGCAAAAGTCCGACGTTCTTTTCAGATCGAGAGCCTGGCTATAGTAATGCAAAACGCATCTTTAGACCCATGAGTTGCTCAACACTTAGATATTGTAAAGACATAGATATAGCCCTGCTATGGCAACTCTCCTGAGGTACGTTGACTATATCCTAGTACTGTTGGAAATGCAATTGGAGTACATCAAGCAGGGTATAATGCAAGTAGGTTAGCAATGATAGGAAACCACATTGTAATCAAGCAGAATGTCTACATAGGTCAAATATTTTGAACTTCGTTACATAAAAATCATATCATAATGACTCTAAATGCTGGCCTGAGTGGGATCTCTTCCTTAGAGGGTGTCCGCTAGCTAACCTAACCTACATGAGTATCATAATGATTGTTGACAAAGGCTTACTGAGTAGTGCAATTTATGAGCAACCTCTAATTTTTCAAGGATATTTTTTTATCTGCCGTTAAAAGTGATTACAAATTCGACCAACTTCGAGTTCATTAAAATTCTTTCGCCTTTTTAAACGAGTATTTCTTTGCTTCACGTTTTTTTTTTTTTGTTTAAATTTGTTCGTTAAATTTGTTTCCAGCGTTTATTTATTTATTTTTTTTTTGTTTTTGTTTCTTTTGTTTGTTTGTTTATTTCAACTGTTTCTTTTATAAATCCATTCGTACTTATTGTCTTCTGAAATCAGAAAGAGGAATCCTTTTTCGTTTTGACATATTTCTTCCTCATTGTTCTTAAGGCTATTGGATTTTGTTGGACTTAACTGTTTCAATTGGTTGTATTAATAATATAAAACATACAGTCACGTTTGTGAAAGTGTACGCCAACTCAGTGAGTGAGTGAGTGAGTGAGTGAGCGTGTAAAAGAATGAGCCCTTGAATGAGGATGAATGAATATGTATAGATTCACAACAGTCAGTGCCAACAGGCGTCTTTTGTAATTGAAAAAATAAATATTGAAATTGACGTCAGCCAGCTGGAGAGAACAAACCTACACAGACAGATGGTTTAAAAGGCAAAGAGTATTGACGTAAAATTCTTTGCATTACAAAAGTAAAATATTTTCAGCAATTTAATTGCTGACTGTACTTTGTCATACGTTTACATGTCCGAACATGATTTGCATTGTTTGAATTCTGTTTTCTTTTTTTTACTTTTATTAACAGAAATCGTGTATCTGGAGAATTAATTTGAAGGCAAAAATAATTGAAGACTTCCTTAATTAATGATTTCAATGTTGAATTTAATAAACAATTTTTACAAATTGTATTGTGTCTGTTTAAATCTACATACTGTTGTTAAGTAAAAATAAAAATATGTAGGCAGTGTTGAAGCAACAAATTATTTATTTCCATTCATTTTGGCAATTCCATAAACCTTATGGCGTTGTACTTTAAAGTCAATTTTTGACTTTATTTGGGACTTCAATTGGGATCATGGGATGTGAGTTCAAGACAGAAGTCTTGATGATGAATTTGGCATTACAAACTTATGCTGGTATCACAACTATACCCAAAAGACAACACTACAGTAAAGCTGGCAACAATAAAAGACAAAAAGAAACAAGTTATGCTTGAAGAAATTGCACAGCAAATTCACATCGAATAGCCTTCTCAGCATCATTGTCGACTAAAATTAGGAACTGAATCTCGATAACTGAAACAGGGCCTAAGAATCTAAGGGTACCACTACTATATATACATATTTGAGAATCTGGTATAAGCATGACACCAACGATTAATTGCATGTTGGTAAGACGAATCAACGGTACTGGTCGAAAGCAAATCGCCTTTGGGCACTAGTTGTTGTATGGACAGCTCTATACGTGAATATAGGATTGAGTTTGGTTTTGGTTTTTATAATGTAAAACCAGAAACTAAACTATAATTTCATCCACCATATTAGTTGTACGTGCGATCGGGAAGCATGATCTGGGCCAGTTATAATAGGTTCAAATGAGTATTAATATGTTTGTAGACGGACAGATGGACAATGGCATCTGGCGAACTGTAAGGAGGCAACTAGGTATGTAAGGAGGCAACTACTATGCTACCCTACCGAATGATTTAGCTAATACGGATAGAGAAATTTGGAATAAACTTGGAACATTTAGGACCTATCAGGACGCTGATTTGGGAAGAACTATAATTGTCCCTACGGGATATTCAACTATATAGGTGCACTTTAGTAGCTTTGATTCAGTGAATAACATCGACTACGGGGCAAGTAGAAAAAAAGTCGAAATACTTCTTAACTAACTTTTGAATACATGAGATGCTCTTTCCACACTTCACCAGATATTTCTTACATAGGAGAAGTGGATTAGAAGAAATGCGTTCACAATATAGATTTTCTATAAATTTTACACGGCAAGAGCAAAATACACAGAGGCTATAACTTAGGTGCTTCTGTCAGCCTACCACCTACGATCTGACTATATTGGAAGCTTTTTTGGGGGAAAAAGCACCGCAGTGATTCGTACAATTTAACATTTCGGAATTGATTAAAAGGAGATGTCTTACTTACATACGTAATTGGTCATTACAACGCTTCAGTCAGGATTACGTCCTAACTTTTTACACCAATTATGTTAGGTTATGTTCGGTTAGGTTAGAGGACGTGTACTTGTCAACTGTGACAAGTACAGTACCCGGAGGTCGAATTGACCCATTGTACAACGTCCTAGCTTCTCACATCACTCATGTTGTGTGCGTTAATTTTATACGTGAATGGCGGGACCTACAGTTTAACGTCGACTCCGAACGACAGATTTTTTAGAAACTTTTTCATGGCAGGTTTATTTACTCTCAGAGTTTTCGCCAGAAATCTGCTCAGAGGTAATCGCCGAAGAAATACTTTTTTTATATTTCGTTTTGATGCCAGACCTTGCATACGAACCCGGGCTTTACGTCTAATAAGCCAACACACTACCTACTAGACTACGGCGACTTCACCATTTATGTTGCGTGTGATAATTTTATACATGAGTGGCGGGACCTACAGTTTAACGTCAACTCCGAACGACAGATTTTTTGAGAGACTTTTTCGTGGCAATTTTATTTACACTCAGAGTTTTTGCTAGAAGTCTGCTGAGAGACAGAGACATTAGTTTAATATTTCAGTTTGTTTGATATGTCTGAGCTGGAGTTTAAACCACGATCTTACGTCTACGATCTTACACGATCTTACGTCTAATAAGCCAACATACTACCTACAAGACTACGGCGACTTCGAGGAGATACCTTATAAAAAGTAATTAAAAGACAAATAACACTAAGCGACAAAACACAAAAAATTAAATACACCCGAGAAACTACTTTGTCTAAGTTGTTCAGTTAGTTGAGTAGAACTCAAAAATACTACTGTAATTTTTGTCCAATTTTATCAAACGAAGTAACAATCTCTTCACAACAGAATGCACTTTAAGAATGTCACCACTTCCTTTATAGTTTTCAATTAAAATTTGCAATTAAGAATAGCTAAACTTGAAAAAATTAGAAAAAAAAATTATATTTTCCAAGTTTACCCCATCAAAACATGTAACATATAAGTTTGAATAAAATCTTTATGTATACCGTTTGAAAGGCTAATCTCTCCCCTTTGGATTTTTAAAATAGGTTCAAACATATTTGGGTAATCAATAATTATGTGTGAAAAGATCAAAGAACCCGTTTTTGTGAAATAAAATAAGTTTGTAGGGTTCGAGAAAAATAGAAAATGTATTTTTGAGTTCTACTCAACCTAATGAATAACTCGGGTGTATTTTCACTGTCGCACCGTGTGATTTTTAATTAATATTTCATTAGTTTTAGATTTTATTACGAGTGTATCTCTGCTTTAAAAATGAAAACAGTCATAAAAGTTGATAAAGTTTTCATTTAACTTTCTCATCAATTTGGTATTAAATTGCTAGATCCAGCGAATAATTTTAAATGAAAGCTTTTTTAAATAATAATTATACAAAAAATATATTTTATTTGATTTTATTTTATTTTGAAATTGTATTTTTCTAATCCGCTTAAATTGTTGGTGTTTTAACTGTCATCTGGTTATTGTAAATTATCTGAAACCAAAATAGATTTATTTTTGCTTGTTTTTGCTTTTTCTATTTGTAGCTGTAGGAAAAACCCATACAAATCACTATGAAAATAGTTACTGTTGAAACTGTAAATCTCTTGTGATAAATAAACGTTTAAATCATGTGGCGAAAATTTATTCTGCTGCTGCTATCAAAATCCCGTAATTTAGTGTCAATCATACACAATGTCGCAATAAGAGACTAATAGTGTGGCATGAAAAGAAAAAATTTATAAAAAAAAAAATTGAAATCAAATTAAAGTGAAAGAAAACTACATTTTATATATTGTTCACATATACATAGACATACATACATACTTACATATTGTATATAAATACATTAATAATTTATATACTGCAATAAATCCACATTGCAATTTGTCATCATGGATCAGGTCGAAAATACTCCATACTGACTGACTGACTGGCTGGCTTTTGTTATAATGAATCATTTTCGAGTGGTTATTACTTCTTATCTAAAATTACTTACTAATGCTCTTATGTGTGGGTGTAGAAAAAATAAAATTATATAGAAATTGTAATAAGAAAATATCGCAAGAAAATAAATGTCAGTTGAGAGTACGTAGGATTGTGTTCATCTTTTTAGGTTGAAGCACATTGACTGGCTTAATTTATAAACCATGTTATTAAGAGTCGTGTTAAATAAGAAAAAAGAAGAAAATTGAATGGAAATATTTCATTGTATTGAGGGAGTATGTGGCAGTTTAATAACTTAATATTTATGGTATAAAATTATTCATACTGTGAGAGCACATTCGATGAAGATAGTAATATGGGCCAATAATGCCTCCGCTCCACAAGTCGCACCAAACAGTCATTCGTAATGGGTGCATTGGCTTCTGTAAGACCATGTGTGGGTTTACAACCCCAAATACGGAAATTTTGCTTATTAACGTACCCACCGAGAAGAAAATGAGCTTCATCCGAAAGATGATTTTTTTTTTGGTAAAATCGACATCATCATTCAATTTGTCTTTGGTCCATCTAGCGAAGCGAAAACGAAACTCTTGGACCAATTGAACTTTTTAAGACGTCATAACGAGATCTATTCGCAAAATTCGACGTAAACTAGTGCAGGAAATGTTCAATTCCTGAGAACGATGACGAGTTAATGTTGAAGATCTCGGCCACATCTTCTATATTTTCGGGTATACGCCCTGTACGAGTACGTTCATGTTTTGGCGCATCAAAAATGAAACAAGTTTCACGAACTTTAGCAATAAACTTGCGTATACTGCAAGGCACTGTTGGACCTTCCCTTTTTCGGGCAATCTCCGACCAATTGGTTTCGATTTGAAAGTAAATTTTCAATAAATCCCAACGTTGCTTAAGCATAAATCGATTTATTACGTTCAATGGAGATAATTTACTCAATTTTGTGACAGAATAGAATGACATAAGTATGGCCAGATTCGAAATAACCGATGGTTCAAATTTAAACCGATAGATCGCCCATCCGATATATCCACTAAAGATGCACAACTTGTACTCTAATCAATTTTGAAACCATTCTGACAATGGTTATGATCAAATGGTACCTTGTTTTGTGAAGTCGTCGTAGTCTATTAGGTACTGTTTTGGCTTATTAGGCATGAGGCCACGGCTTGAACCCTAGGTCAAATATCTCCAGCAAAACGAAATATGAAAAAATATTTCTTCGGTCTCTTCCTCTCTGTTGATTTCTGTTAAAAACTCTGAGAGTAAATAAAATTGCCATGAAGAGTTTTTCACAAATCTGTCTGGCACTCATGCATAAATATAAACACACAACATAAGTGGCGTGAGAAACTAGGTTGTAATCCTGACTGAAGGCTTGAAATCAACAATTATGTTATGTATGTTTGTGAAAGTGGCAAGCTTCTCATGGTTTCATTTAAATACTTATGGATACTCCTACAAACGCAAAAGAGTACCTTTTCCCATTAAATGCGGAGCTAACGTAAGTTGAGGCCGGTTAATTAATTGCTTTGATTTCAACCACAAAATTTTAAAATTTTTTTAAATTTAAGTTATCCTCGCATGGCCACTGCAAACGAAAATTTACTTTTATTTCGAAAATAGTATAAATCATAATGAATCAAAAGAGTATATCGCTGAAAACTAACTTGAATTGTATTATTGTTTAAGGAGAATAACGATACATTTGAGATTTCGTTTGTATAATGTTTATGATTATGAAAGTTTCTAAAGCATTGGCAGTAAAAATTTAACATTCTGCAGGAATGACTGCAGAATTTACGCTTTTATAATGAAATGAAATGAAACACAGCACACTTGCATAAAGTAGGAATTCAAATTATAGAATCAGAATATGGGGAGAAATTTTAAATGATTCAATACTAGAAACAATAGTTTTGCCTTAAAGAACATGGAACTAAAAAGAGAAATAAAAATAATTGCAATCGGCTATGTCGTCTAAGTGAAATACTACATAAATATGCAGTTTTTAAAACAATTCTTTACGTTTATGATGGCTTTTGGAAGGACCTTAACTGAGTTTTATTTAAAAACACCTTGTTATAAATACGATCCTCATAGATTTTTGTCTTGAAACAGCCTAATATCGTTAGGTTAGGTTAGCTGATAGCTTGCCGTTCACAGGCCAGTTCACTCGGTGGCTCATATGGCCTATTGTGTCACCCAGTGTGAGGTAAACCCCTTGTCATTGCGGGCTTGAATCAGCCCGAGCTCCTGTTGAAACCGGCCACTTCTATGACGATGACGTTCCGATGACGTTTTGTTTTTGAAGTGCAGAGCACTCGCATAAAAGGTGCTCCCGTTTCCTGCACATATTGTCAGCTTCTGCAGTGCTCCTGGTGGGGCAGACCGAGCTTGTCAACGAAACTGCCAATAGCTCAGTGTCCCGTTAAAATTCCTGTTGGAATGCGAACCGTTCTCTTGTCGAGCACAACTAGTTTCCTGATTCTCCCGCTGTCCACTGTTGGATACTCTTGGACATAGCAGTTACGAAATTCGGCAACCAAATATGTCGGGCCACTCACTTTTTCCAAATTGGAAGTATCTATCGTCTTTTCCTCAGACATATCCGATCCCTTCCGTACCAGTTCGTTAGACTTTTCGTTTCCGTCTATGCCACAGTGACCCGGATGTTGTGCCGACGTATACGGTGTGGATAGTCCATGCAACTCCAGATGACCTTTGATTTGATGAGATGGGATCTGAGAGCTTTGATTGCTCCATGACTGTTCACACATATGATTGAGTTCGAAGGAGGCAGGTCCCCGATTTCAACCATGCATTTGTCTTGTTCAGTATCAAAATTCTCCGCCTGAAATACGCTGGCCTGGTTAGGTAATCTGTATGACCTATTCAATGCCAGTTTATCGGACCTTAGATTCAGTTCACATTCCATTTTTGAGTCATCGGTGAAGAACGTTATTTCACCCTAACCGATGACAGTTGCAATTCTTTCCGTGTGGGAGTGTGGGTTCTATGTGTTCATCCGAAAACAATCTCTAAGACAATGGAGCCACATATAAAACCTAGGCGATTCGATTCTAATTCAAACGTGACCCACCGTACATGACCGGTACATATCTGAGAACTTAAGTCTCAATGCAATGGTTGTAGAGGCAAGTATACAGAAAAATTTTATAATTAAAATAAAGTCTAGCATAACTCTTTCAATGTGTTACAAAAATGCATCGGTTGTTAGGTAGGGTACACAAATTTTGCTATCCGCTTATAAACATACCAGTAACACCACCACTGCCACCACCATCACTGCCAGAGCATACTTCTTTAATACAAAATACATGCAATTGAAAATTTACAATCTGATTGTTGCTTAAGTGGAAAATTTATGTTGGCCCAGAAAATGCAAGTGAACACACACACAAAC
The DNA here is from genome assembly GCA_927399465.1 of Sarcophaga caerulescens. Taxonomy (NCBI): domain Eukaryota; kingdom Metazoa; phylum Arthropoda; class Insecta; order Diptera; family Sarcophagidae; genus Sarcophaga; species Sarcophaga caerulescens. The sequence goes on along the minus strand of OV656872.1, from coordinate 50,104,218 downwards.
ATACAAACAAACAGATACAAATCCACGGGCACACTATTACTTGTGAAAGTACTGTGCATGGAATATTTGTGTTTAAACGGGTATGTGTACTGGCCTGTAATACGGAATACCAAATATGAATTCATAACAGAATCTTAAATGTATGGGTATAGGAGTATAGTAATATGAAGACAAAGACACAGACACACACACACATACACTCTTACAATGATATTTTGTTTAAGTTAAAGGAAATAAGGGAGTGTTGGAAAATGCAAAACAACTCACATACATTTACTCATATACTCGTAAAACTATTACGAACAACGAACCCTAAGAATAAAGATTTACACTCATGTAGACATTGCGTTACAGGCAAAATACAGATGAAGGCATTTGATTAGAAATCAAAAGGCAAAGAAATATTTTAAATTAAAAGGAAGTAAATATGTTTTTGCTTAAATCGGATACTCTACAAATTTTTAGCCTAAATATGGGATATTTTACTATTTAACAGCCTTCAGCTGTAATCAAAAATTCTGATAGACGCACACAGTAGTGGCGACGTCAGAAATTTTATTGTTGTGACCATTAAATAGGAAAAGTAGCTGCTGCACTTGGTCCATTCATGATAGTCTGTGGGCCATTGTTGTATTAAATTTACTGAGGATGCATACAATTCATATATTAAATAAATGCGGTCAATATGTTTGACAAATTGTAGTGATTGTCGTTTTGTTCTGAACTTCTCCTTCTCCTTTTCGTTTTTTTTGTATTTTTGTTTTTCATTTGTTCGTTTGTTTTCTCTACTCTTTAATTTATTTCTCTTAAATATCTTTGTAGAACTGCATGCATAGTATATGGTAAATAAATTTTGCACTTCTATGGCCATGGCCGCAAACACACATATGTAGCTGTAAAATATAAAATGATACATGTGTGTGGGTGTAAGCTTTTTAACCAACGTTATGAAACGGAAATGTTAAGGAATTAATCATCGACTAAAACAGAAGACAGTAGGAATTTAATTTTCAAACATTCTGTTTCTATAACTAAAGAATTTTGAAGATGACTTTTAGGGTTTCTATTTCTCAGATTATAATTTAATTAAATTTTATTATGTGCAGCATAAACATGACATATTAATGTGAATAAAAAAAAATCAATTGCAAGTACATATGTACATATGTTCGTATTTCTAATGAAATATTTTATATTTCTGATTAATAACAACAATAGTGAGAGAAATTTTAAAATGTGAACTTGGATTAATGAAATTTCAATTCATGAAGACACACACACAGTAATTTAATCCAATATTTTATAAAATAAACTGACAAGTTAGAGAAAAAGAATTGAAATGTTTTGGTATGTATTTGAAAAAAAAAAAACAAGTAAATAGACTTGTGACACCGACATACATACTTTCGTATATGTCATAGAAAGTAAGGCTACATAATTCTGTGAAATAGAACGTCAAGCTAGCTTATTTGAGACAAAATCTTTTCAAATATATACATACATAATTGGTCATTTCAACCCTTTAGCCAGAATTACGACGTAGTTTCTCATACCTTTTTTACTGTGTGTATCAATTTTATACATGAATGGCGGGAGCTGCAGTTTAAAGTCGACTCCGAACGACAGATTATATTTTATTCATGGCAATTTTATTTACGCTCACAGTTTTTTGCAGAAATCAGGTGAGAGGCAGTCGCCGTAGAAATATATTTCATATTTCGTTTTGTTGAAGATGTCCGACCTGGGGTTTGAACCGTGGCCTCACGTCCAATAAGCCTAGACTACGGCTGTTACAACCTTTCAAAAAACCTACAAATATTCACGATATGCGGACCACATACTAAAGACTAGGGTGGAAATTACGGTGTGTACACAAAATTAATTAATTAAGAGACAAAGTGATAAAACTCCACAGGGAAACATACTTTCACCTTTCTTATGAATTACAGCTATGCATAGTCTTCTGAGTATACTAATTGACAAATTACTTGGACCAGTATGCCATGCGTATAACTTGCTAATACTTGTCAGAGGTATGGATTTCAACTGTCTTCGTAAGAGATCGGAATACACTCTAAACATTGCCTTCAAGTGGGGTCTTAACGTGAACTCGGATGAGACCGAAATTTGCTTGATTACAAGAAACACAAAGATTTACACTACGCCTTCTTAACAATGAGATCAAAATGTTAAACAGATAAAATACTTGGGTGTTATGCAGTCGTCGCCACTCACGTATAAAATTAACGCACACAACATGAGTGGTGTGAGAAGCTAGGCCGTAATCCTAACTGAAGGGCCAATTATGTATGTATGTATGTTATATTGTATAGAAAATTTTACAGAAGGCAATATTTAGAGGATAGGCCAAGAAAAGACCACAGATGCTGGTTTATATGTTAAAGCCATAGGTTTTAAATGGGGCTGACCTCTGAAACACACCGGCTCTGTAGATGCATAAATAGGTCTTCATAAGCTATGAATCGGTAGTGTGGGACGTCCTCCTGGTCAGAAAATACTACATTAGGTTAGGTTAGGTTAGCGGGTAGCTTGCCGTTCTCATCGGTGGCCATAGTATTACCAGCGTGAGGTAAGTTCGTTGGATTTGAACCAACCCGAGCTTCGGATGAAACCGCCCAGTTTCCGTTGTTCAGATTTTCAAATGTTCAGATTTTCAAACGTTCTTTTTACTACAAAAACCAATGACGTCTATCTTGAAGCGCAAGGCCCTCACGTAAAAAGTGTTTTTCCAATTCCATTTCTTTCACATCCTGGCAGTTTATGCAACAATTTAAGTGGAGAAGACCGAGCTTGTCAGCGAAGCTGCCAGTGTTGCATTAAAATTTCTGTTAGAGTGCAAACAGTTCTCTAGTCGCACTGAACTAGTTTCTTGGGTTTGCTACTGTCCACTGCTGGACACTGCTACATTAGGTCAATTCAGAAGCACGCGTTGTTTTTAATAAGCAATGCGTTAATTGGAAAGAACACTTTTCATCCTACCGATTGAGAGAAACGGGTGCGATATAAAGTGGCACTTACGGTGCATTGAATCCAGGCTACCAACCAAAGTCATAAATTGTATCACCAAAACATGATTTGCACATCGGACGGATTCTCGCTGAACATGGAATTAATCCTTTGGCTATCGGACCATTATACGATTTTTCAAGCAGAGGTATAAGCGATCAGAGAGTGGCCAGTAAAAATTTTTTAAATTCACACAAAGAAAGTTAAATATTCTCACCGACAGTCAAATAGCAATTATGGCAAAAGAATCCACATCATTCATCTTGGGGATCCCAATCGTAGGTTTCTTTGCGTAGTTTGCCTGGACAAACACAACGAATGTAACTACAGCAGGATACATAGACTAACTTGTGGTTGTACAACAGGAGACATACGAAGTTGGCCTATTGAAGCTCTTTTGAATTTAATCGGCTGCACATGGCATGAAGACCAAAGCTTTGCAGAGCTTTGGTAAGGATGATGAGAGATAAGTCTAACATTAAATTCGTTAAAGGATTTCGTAACCTAAGGCAACGAATGGTTATGGGAAGTGCTTCGCAACAGGACTTAGTAACAAAAATTAATAAAATAAATCAAAGAAAAAGAGACTACTTTGTAGAATACTGAAGGGTCAAGAACGGAATTTGGGACTGGACTGATAGTTTTTTATTTCAGCATGAAATGCTCAGAATCCAATAGAAAACTTCAATCGGTAGTTTATGGCAATGATAGATGTACTTGAATAGAAGGTAGAAGGCAGGACATTCAAACATTTGGCACTTATGAGGTTAAATCGAAAATAGTATGATACTGTGTTGAAAAGGTAAATCGGTTAGATACACAAAATAAGATTACTTACTTTCTGCTGCTTCTCAAGTCATTTGAGTATTCTCGGCATGTACCAGGCATACATGATTTACTTCTTGTAATTAAAGACTGCAAAATTTTATTTTTATTTTCTCCTTTAATAACATGCCAATGGAGAAAATTAATTAAAATATTTTGGGAACAGTTTTAACTTGAAAATTACAGTAATAACAACGAACTGCAACAAAATTTACAACCGCATAGTATATGCTTTGGTTATTTCTTGCTTCAATTAAATGTCCGTCCTTTTGTTTATTCGTTACTTTAATTAACATGTTCTGCATGTGGTAGATGAGTTTACATTGTGTGAGATTTGTTACAATTTTTTTCGTTACTTTTATTGGTCCTTTTTAGCAACAGAAGCAAACAATTTTAACTTTATTTCCTATAAATAGGAAAAACTCTTTCACAAAAGTGTTACTTACTACACAGACACATCTTCACTCGTATAAACATACATGTAAATGTAAATATGTTTTACAGAAACTATATAATTTTATTAACAAGTTATATACTCCGTTTTTTTTATTATTATTTTTTTTTTTTTTGTGAACACAAAAAGGCAATACAATATTTGTAGAGTAAAGTAAACAAACGATAGAAAACAAAATCCAGCGAAATGAACCAGAACGTAGCAGTTGAATAAACGCCACAGTGAAAAAATGGAGAGGAAAAAATATAAAGATTTGCTTTTGCATTCTGTGGATAATATTTTAAAACCAAAAATAAAATCGAAAAACGATGTTATAAATGGAAAAAAATATACATTGTGGTACCATTTATTTTAAAGATGTGATAAACGTGCTCATGGCAAAGGTTTATGGTCCAAGTGTTTCTATAAATGTAGGGGACATAGTTATAATAGAATACGTTGTACAAATAGCTTTAATAATAGTAAAAAAATGTCGCGCCACTTACCAGCACCAAATAAATATGTTTCTTAATTGTAGGGAAAAAATCCTATTTATTTGCCATGAAATACGTTGTGTACTTCAACTTAATCTATATTTATGCATACCTATACACAAGTATCTTTGAAAAATTCGTTATGAATTTTGATAAAAATTGTTCACTGATCATATGTAATTACAGAGTCGTATAGTTTATTAATAAATCATAAATTAATTAATGAAAGTGCATTGACGAACACTTAAATTTTATTGGTAAATTATTGAAATATAAAAATCTAGAAAGAACTCATGTCTTATAGTCAATCCTACACCGAACTAATCTTAAATCAAAGCATAAGATATTTCAGATTTTTCAAAATGTTAGTAAATTGAATTCGCAGTAGTCTATTAGGTAGTAAGTTATTAGAGGCCACGGTTCAAATTCAGATCAGACATCGGATTACTTCGAATCCTGATAAAAAAAAAACAATCAATGGAAGGAATTCCTTTTGAAAAACAGTAGGATTTATTTTACTGTGTTCCGTTCACATATTTCAAATCTATGAGTCCATGGTTTTCTAAGGTAGAGCAGCTTAAATCAACTGAAAGAAAGAAACGAATATGACAACCACATTTTGTTATCATTTGGAACTTTCAGCAAGGTTGGTATAATTGTCGTTTCATAAATATTTTCTAGGATTTGATTTAAAGTTCGTTAAAAATGAAATCTGAAATAATATTTTGGTTTCATCTATGCTTGCTGTGACAACAATTTTCATTTTTGATACCAATTTCAAATCCAGTATGTTATTACAGTCGCCATCATATGAGTGGAAAATAATAAGTATATGAACAGCACCAAGATATTTCTTTATGGTACACCAGCAGATACATCTATGTGAGAAGAGGTGATTGATCTATATTTAAAAAACTGTATATATTCATCCTAAAAATTTTTTTTTAATATTCCCTATCAGGGGAATTTCACGTTTTGCCAACTTCAATCTGATGCCATTAAAATTTTTCGTTGTACTACCATTTCAACCCAAATAATCTCTTAAATTTGCAGCAATTGAAAATCGCCATTTGTTAAGTTATTAACGACGTCACAAACGAAATGTGAGTAAACGTATTCGAATACTATCTGCAACTAAGCTAGTGGCGTTCACTCAAATGACATTGTATCGGGTGTCTTTTTTTTTTAGTTAGAAAATTGTAAACCAAAATAAAACAAAGAAATATATATAAAATATATGTACATGAAACGGGCTTTGTTGGATAAAAAATTTTACGAAATCAATGTTTCAATGTAATTTTGAAAATGTGTTCATACAGGTCACAATCTGGAATAATAATTTTCAAAAAAAAATTTGCAGCATATGCGATTAAATTTTGTCCCTTAACTTTTCATATGTTGATTTTCAATTGCCAGTGGTTGTCTCTGAACAAGTGACTTAACATATCCCAAATTAAATAATCCAAATGATTTGATTCATTAGTTGTGAAATAAAAGAAAATCTTGCAATAATTAACGCCAACAATTGAGTTAGGAGACAATTTATAAACGTTATGCTATTAGTTACTATTGACAGTAACTTTCTGACCATCATGATGTGCAAATTTACATTAGTGCTGACAGAAATGATTTGACGAACGTGTGTCCAGACTTAATGAGGATCTTAAACGGGTACATAATTGGGCATGTGCGAACGGTCTTTGTATCAATCCCACTAAATCTAAATGTTTGGTAATAACTCCTAGATCTATGAAATTTTCTATACGGCCTGAGATTTTTTTGAATAATCAGCTGGTTGAAATTGTTAGATCGGCTAAGAATCTTGGGATTATTTTTAATTATAATCTACATGGAAGGATCATGTAAATTATGCCTCAGGAAGAACTTTTTCTATGTTGAGAAATTTGTGGAGGACACAATACTTTACTCCACTTAGGGTGCGTAAGCTGCTCGCTAAAACTTATTTAATTCCTGTTTTGTTATATGGTTGTGAAGTATTTGCTTCGTGTGACTGTGCTAGTCTAAGGAAATTGAATGTGGCTTATAATGATGTTGTAAGATATGTCTATGGATTATCAAAGTACGACCACGTATCTAATTTTGGGAGGTCACTCTATGGTGTATTATTTAGCGACTTATTGAAAATAAGGGTTCTGATATTCTTACATAAGATCATTCACACTCATGAACCGGACTACCTTTTTAGGAGGCTGTCATTTACTCGTTCTCATAGATTAAATGATCTTCTTCAGTTCCGATATCGATCTCTAATATCCGAATGGCAATTCTTCATCTATTCTATACGTCTTTGGAATTCATTACCCACGGGCACAAAAATTATAGGAAATGCTGTGCAATTTAAAAGGGCTCTATTTAAATATTATTCCTAAATATTATTTATATACTTTAATTTTATTTTATTTCTTTTTTTTTAATAATTTTATTTTATTTCTTTTTTTAATAATTTCTGGAAATTTTTTATTTTTATTTGGAAATTTTTTTTTTACTAATTTGCTGTTCTAATTTGTACGTTCTAATTTTAAACAAATTTTTCATGTTTTTCAACTACGTGCTAGAATTACTTTTTTGGTCTATAATTAATATTAGTATTTAAGCATATATCTGATTCTGTACTATAATCATAAGACCTCAGGTCTTGTTGTATAGAATATCGAATAAATAAATAAATAAAAAAAAAAATAAAATATAATTTCAAAGTCATATAGACTCATGACTCTGGTAGCGGATAAAACACAACAAACAGTGGTTATTGAATAAAAGCTTAAGATTATTTGTACTACATACGAGTCAATTCTACTTTCCTACGTATTCAAACAAAAACGGGCATCATCGAAGAACTAACTGAATTTGAATTCAATATCAATATTAATTTGGGCTTTAGACGAAATGGCTACGAATTGATTAATTAAGATTTGCTTCAATGCTTCCCTGCACCTTTTTTTTGTTATGCGTATCACAGGATGCAGATTCTTAGTTAGAGTAAACGGGGTTCGAAAAGGATCCACTCTTATTTGGATTCACCGTAGTCTAGTAGGTAGTGTCTGGGTTTATTAGACGCGAGGCTATGGTTCAAACCCCAGGTCAGAAGCGAAATATGAAGAAAATATTTCTTCGGCGACTTGCTCTCACGAGATGTCTTTTTTTTTTGGTGAAACAAACACTCAGGGGATGGCCCCTACTCATGCAGTGCATTGTGCAGGTTTTTATGAAAATGGATTATAGGAAGGTGGAAGAGAGGGAGTAGTGTTTGTGGACATCTCAAGATGCGAACGGCAAGGAAACGATTTGCTGTTAGGTGACTATAAAATGGCCAGTGCTATACCTTCACCATTAGAGAGTATACAGCAATCGTCCCCAAGAAGCCCGCACCCTTCAGTCCTAGCTTCTCATACCACTCATGTTGTGTGTGTTAATTTTATACATGAGTGGCGGGACCTACAGTTTTAAGTCGACAACGAACGACAAATTTTATTGAGAAGCTTTTCATGGCAATTTTATTTACTCTCAGAGTTTTTTCCAGAAATCTGCTGAGAGGAAGTCGCCGAAGAAATATTTTCGTTTTTTTGATGTCTGACCTGGGATTCGAACTCGGGCCTTCAGTCTAATAAGCCAACACACTACATACTAGACCACGGCGACTTCTTGCAAAAACTCTGAAAGTAAATAAAATAAACAAAAATCTGACGTTTAGAGTTGACTTTAAACTTTAGGTTCCGCCACTTGTAAATAAAATTAACACACACAACATAAGTCAAAGAGGAGTTTGGTCGTAATCCTGACTGAAGGGTTGCAATGATTTTCTTAAGTACGTAAGTTATGTTAATTAGCCCTGCTTTGAAGAACGATTATGGACGTCATAAAATGGATGAAGTTCACATTAAGGTTAACATACAGAACCTATATTTTGAGAAAGAAAATACACAGCAATACTGTGGTGTAAGTTTATCCATAATAAAGTATTTTATCAAACTGCTCACTGTTGAAGCAGTGCTGCCAACTCAACTCTAAGGATACCTAATAGCAGGGTTAAAGGTTCAAGGCCCAATATAAAGTTTTTGCCACAGCTTTATATAGAGTTTAGAATCAGAAAACTCTATAAGCCTATACCGATTTTACCATAAATCTACAATACCTGTAGGTACTCCGCTAAGAGCTGCTTCATTTGCAGTTTATAAGTACACTAGAGCCCCGACTTGCGTCGATCCGATATGCGTCGTTTCGATTTGCGTCGCTTTTTAAAAATTGACAAAACTCAGCTTACGTTGTTGCAATTTCAACTTGCGTCGATTAAATTTAGCCGAATTTGAAGGAATGGAAGAGGATGACATTAATGAACTTTTACTGTCTCACGATGAGGAGCTTGATAATAAAAATTTATTATCCATTAATATTGAGCATGCTTTAGAAGATGATGTTATGATAATTGATAATATATTAGAGGAAAAAAAATAACAATCTCCAATATTTCGAAAGCTATGCAATTAATTTCCCATGCATTGGATATATTTTCTGAAAACGATCCTGACGAAAATCGTAGCGAGGGCGTAGCAGCATCTGCTGACCAAGCCATTAGTTGTTACAAGGAAATATATCGGCAAAAAATCTCTAAAAATTCAACAAAACTTTTTGTTAACAAACCTGTAAGACCACGTAATCAAATGGAGTGTTGTTGATTTGAATTTATTATTTGAAGAAAGCACCACATAAACTAAACAAAGCACAATTTCTTCTTTAAAATTTATTTTTTTTTATAAATGAATTTTATTGATTTTTGTTAAGTTTTTTTGTTAATTTATATTTTTGCTATTTCTTTATAATAATTAGAGAAAACTTTACTGAAATTCTGTTTTATACGAAATATTAAGTTTTTTTGCTTCATTTTGATGAATTTCAATGCATTTGTATAGAAAAATTTGATTCGATTTGCGTCGCAATTCTCCGGTCCCCATTAACGACGCAAGTCGGGGCTCTAGTGTATGTGTTTAAGAAATATGATAATTAAAGATAGTTTAGACCAGTATGCACTGACGACTAAAACAAAAACATTCTCACTCCAGGTTTTTCTAATGTAATGCTTAACAAAATATTTATTTAAATAGAAATGCATTGAATGAAATTAAATTGCTAAAGAAAAAAAGGGGAACCATTTAATATAATTTAAATTTCTCGTATTTTTCCCCTCTTTTGTTGAAGAATAGAAACGTTTCACCTCGTATCAAAGGTTGTTTTTAACAATTTATTTCAAGTGGCACAATCGCAAGCAAAACAACTTGTTGTTGTCCTCAAGCATTACGGACGTTGGTAGAATTAAAAAGATTTATTAGAAAAGTAGTGTTGTTGCATGCAACAAACACCCACTATAACACACTACAAATTGTATATAATGCTACCGAATGCACTCTAATAAAAGGAACGCTTTCATTTATGTTGATTTAGATGGTACGAATGTACATACTCTTATGTACTTTCAAATCTTGGCATTTTTTTAATAATAAAAATGAAAACTTGCCACCAAAGCGCCATTGCCATCTCTGTTGTATATTTGTATTTACAGAGATGGTAAAGTTAAATTATTCTTTCTTTTTTTAATTTTTTTTTTTTTTTTGTAGTTTTCTTGCGAAAATAACTTAAAGCCATACTTGACATGAAAACACTTAAGAAAGAAATAAATAAGAAAGGAGAACTGAAGAAACGACCACACAGCTACAAGCCAAAGTATTAGAGAAGTAAAGCAGTTTAGTTGTTCCAATATGAATTCCAAGATAAATGAACACGTAAATATCTCTATAAAAAAAAAACGGTTATATGTATGTGTACATATACATATATGTATGTATGTAAGCATTAGATCTCGGCCAGCAACTGGGTATGTGCCTGCCATATGTAACATTTTAAATGCAAGTTTCTATCTTTCTTTGTGTAAGTTTTTATGTCTGTCTGTCTGTTTCACTACGCGTATTTCTTGTTGGGGTTTTTAATTCCATTTTTTTGCTTCTTTTTACCAAATAAACTTGTATAAACTTTTCGGTCTGAAGTGAATGAAATAAAGTTTTAAAACATAAATAGATGTTTGTGTATATGAACGTATGAATGTGTGTATGTACGAATTTGCAGTTATATATGGTATGAATGTAACAACTAATATTGGTACGTGGTTGTTGTAGATCTTACTGATACTGATAATACTGATACTTTAATACAGTGATAGTCATGTTCCACTATATGAAGAAATATACTCGAAATGTATGAGTACAGAAGGCATTAAAATGGAATGTTTTTTTCAATTATAATCTCAATAGTTCCGCATAGTCTAATAGACAATTTCGGTATCTATTTCACTTTTTTAGTTCTGCTGTAGCTAGTGACTCTAATTTTCTTCTCTGCTTCTTGTAGTTATTTTAAAGTTGATGGATTTTGCTTTAGAAATTTCTAGTAATATTATCGGATGATAAATGCATTACAACCAAATATTTGGTTTAGCATTAAAAAGTATCAACTATATATCCTATAGAAAGTCTGCACACTTCCTTACATTCTTCCAGTCCTTCCACTGAAACGAGTTATTTCCGGTTTAGTATCTGAAATATCTTGATCTGGCTGGCCCTTGACATATGAGCATTTCACCACTTCTGTATTCATTGTACTCAAATCATGTTTACATGGCTTTAATATACTCATGGTTTTCTTTCATCAGAATTGCCACAAAGTTTTTCCCAATTTTTCCTAATTTTCTTATTGCACAACAATCTATGTGTTGTTTCCAAGCACTATTGTATCCTAGTTTTCATTGTACTAAAAGGCATTGGATTAACCAATTTCTGTAGTTGTCCAGCCCTTTGGCTTAATCATTCGCTTCCTCATTTCCCATCACTCTTAGAATTATATATACGTACATAATTGCTTATTGCAACCCTTCAGTCAGGATTTTAAAAATGAGTGGCCGGACCTACATTTTAAAGACGATTCCGAACAACAGATTTTTGAGAAACTTTTCATGGGAATTTTATTTGCTCTTGCCAAAGAAATATTTCCTCATATTTCGTTTTGTTGGAGATGTCTGACCTGGAGTATGAATCGAGGGATCACGTATAATAACCCAACCTACTAGACTACGACGACTTCTTTCTTTGATTTCTACGTAACTAAATAAAGTGTAATTCTTAGTTACCCTCTTATTTTTTAGTACTGTCCTTGCTTCCATTTTTCTTGATGCTAGTACCACTATTGGCATTTAACTATTAGCAAAGGTACTGGAATAGCTATGTCTCACGTTTTTAAAATTTACTCACTTCTCTTTGGGAAAACGTGTTGTGATCCGGTAACTAGAGGCATAGTTTTACTTCTGGTTCTTCTGTGCAGCGGCAAAGACCCATATTACCTTTCTGATTATAGCCATCCTCGTAGCATCAAGTCTCTTTAGTGATCAATTCCACATGATCATAAAACACGATCTGATAGCAGAGTGAACAGCAATTGATTGCGATTGATATGTTAGGCTTCTTTACGGATTATTCCAAGTGAAGCAATTCAATTGAATTGAATGAATGTCGCTATTCCATTCTAGTTGAACGATTCATTTTCCTCCATCATATAAATATTATTATTTTCAATTCCTTCATAGGTACTGTCCTCATCGTACACATCATCGTCTAAATTATTTAAATGTAGCATTTCCGATACAAAGTTTTTCACCACACTTCCGAAGCATAAGTAATTAGATATTACTATGTCCAGAATGGTATGCACAGTGCAGCAGCATGTTAGAGTGAGGCTCTGTCAGTATCTAAACTGGTGATAAGCTATGACATATGGTGCTGATTTCTTCAATAGATTCTGCCCGAATAATATTTTACAAAATTGAAATTTCAGATCTTTTCCAAGGCATATATTTTGAATATATTTTGTATTATTCTCAGACTCGAAAGGTGATTTCTATATAATCAGTCGTCTTATACTTTTTCATGCTTCTAATCCATTCTTACTAACCGATCCAAGTTTTTCAAATAATTCTTAAGGTTACAGTAAGAGTTAGAGGTCTTTTTTTTTCTTGGAGTTTCTAAATACTTATTACTATTTAAAAACCATGATGTACATTTTTTGTCTTCTTTATCCTCGTATCTGGAGTATTCGTGCAGCTATATAACAGAAATATTGCCATGATTTGATGATGAAACTTGTGCCAAGGCAAATAACACATAATGTATGATAGACCTGTATCTACACTCAGGTTATTCATGTTTTCTACTTTTTCTCAAATTGAAGCGTTAAGTAAACATAATAAAATGAAAGAAAGCAATAACAACTCTAACAACAACAACAACTGTATAAAGAAAGCATAATAATATAAAAAGAAAAACTGTCTATTGCGAGTTTGGTGTATAGTTTAGTTTCCTTTAAATTTTTTGGAATAGAAAAAGAGTACAACGACTTGAAGAACGTTATAATAAACCAACCATCCAACCAAACAAGCTACATTTCGACACACATAGTATGTATGCATTTAGAAACTTATACATAAAGTTCATAAAACTTTTAGCGGTGATTATTTTGCTTGGAGATTTTTTCCTCTTTTTATTCTGGTTTGTATAAATATTTCATTGCAAATGGTGCGTTTATTTAATGAAACGATTAAGCTTAAGGAATGAAAATGATTTGAAGAATTATGTAAAGGGTGATTTTTTTGTATTAATTTTATTATTAATATTTGATTAGTAAATTGTGACATTTACTGTCACGGTTGCAAATAAATTTCTATATGTATTGCTGTGAAGTATGGGATTCAAACGAAAAAAATTTCAATTTTCAAAAATTAGGAACGAAAATATTTTCATAAATTGTACAATCAATGAACACATTTAAATAGTACTGAAGCAGTGAAATAAAACATTTGATAAAAAAGGAAAAATTATTCGCACTCACTTTAGAAATCTGAATACAAAACCGGAAACGGAAAACCCATACAACAAACTGTAAATATATTACATGAGGACAAAAAATAAATGAATAAATAAATAAAAGAAAAGGAGGAAATTTCAAAAATTTCAAGCAAAACAAAGCATCTGCATTAGGTTTAAAGGTGATACATTTTGTGAACTGTTATAAATAAATAAATTCTATTGGCAATAATTGTACAACAAATTCACATCTTCAATTAAATAAATACAACCAAAATATAAAATTTAAAGTGACTACGTAATTCAAATTTATTTATTGTTATAAGCAACAACATTCGTCTGAAATTTCTCTCAGTTTACTTAACTACGAGCGTTCGAATTTCAGTTTAAAATTTTGTTTTGACTTGGCCTTAACGTAAATACAAAATATGGATTATATTTCGAATCTGAATTTAATAGCACTAAGCTTTGTGACAGAATATTATAAATTTCCTTGGAATTACTTTAACAAAATTATTAGTTTCTAGTCCTCAACAGTTTAGTTTTGGCGTTTCTTTGGTGTTCTTAACGCTCAACAACGTTCTTATTTTTTTACAGCTGTCCTGTACTCCATACTGCATTTGCTGCTATCAGCTTTCATGTTTTATTTATTAGGAGAAAGCTACTACTTCACACTTTTCACTATAGCTCCTGAATCTCTGAATGTCATTTAGTATTGTGGACCTTAACCGTATAAACGGAAATTTAACGTAATTTTTAGTTTTTCTGCTACTAGATCTGATAAAGTGTCTCATTTTTATCATGTCAAAATTAGAATGAATTAATTTCACCACGTCGTAGAAATTCATAATAAACAATTCCCTTTCAAATCGCCTTCAACGCACAACAAACCTACATTTAATACTCTTTAAGAAGATTCAACTTTCCTTTCTCAATGGCGTTTTATTTTGGAAAATGATCGTTGCCTGAAATCATTCAAATTGAAAATGATTTGAATTCTTTCCGTTAAGTCTTAAAAAACTGCTAAAAAAATATCTTTGAAGGTGTTACCATTCGCCGTCCTTGGCTAGGTTAGGTAACCCATATAGCCCATTGTGTGAGGTAAGTCCGAGCCAGTTCCCTTACTGACAAGTACGCTACCATGACTAGATCTTCAAACCTTCTGTCATGGTGGCAATGTCATCTAAAAAACGATGATGACTGTTCTGAAGTGCAGGGCACTCGCATCAAAGGTGTTGATCGCTTCCGTTACCTTTATATCATGGCAGCATCTTCAGTAATCCTAACAGACCGAGCTGGTCAACGAAATTGCCAATAGCAGTAGTAGCTTACCGTTTGAATTCTTGTTAGAGTGCGAACCGTTCTCTTGTCGAACTCAAGTAGTTCCTTGGTTTTCCTGCTGTCCACTGCTGGACAGCTGGAGTTTTGAAATTCGTTAACCAGGTATGTTAGACCACCTAACGTTTGTTTAATTTCATGGTGATTTTTCCAATTTGGAAAAGTTGTAGAGGCACATACCTACCTTCTACCGTCTTCTCCGCAGACATCTCCGAACGTTTCGGTGACAGTTCGTCCGCCTTTTAGTTCTATTCTAAGCCAAAGTGGACACGAACCCAGAGAGGTGGGTGTTGTGCCAACGTATATAGTGTAGAGAGTTTATGCAACTCCTAACGCCCTTTGATTTGACGAGATGGATCCCAGAGCTTTGAATGCTATTTGATCAAGTTCGAAGTAGGCCCTGATTTCAACAATGCGTGCAGCATGTTCAATAACAAAAATGTCCGCCTGAAATACGCTGCCACGGTTAGATAATCTGTATGATCCATTTAGTGTCAGTTTTTCGGAATTTCCTTTTCCATTTCCTCATTCTATTTTTAAGCCGTAGTGAAAATCGTTATATTATTCGCCGTCCTAAATTACAGAATAAAAGGAAATATAGAAAGATAGAATCAAAATTAAAACAAAATTAATTTTTTATTTTACTACCATCGACTGGTGACTGCTGTTGCTGCGTATAAATATTAAATGAAAATATCGCAAAGCTCAGCCAGCTGTAAGGAAAATAATAAAAAAAAATAACAAACAAATTCAAATTCCATTTCGTAAATTTTGAAATGAATTTTAAACTAAATAAATTAAAAAGGTAAATAAGGAAAAGCAAATAAAATATAATAAAAAAAAACAAGAAGAAGAATGTAACAAATAAAACATTTGATGGAGTCACCATTGCATATACAAATGACCAGACCCGACCTGACGTACATACATACATACATTTTGATATACATAAACAAATAAAACATTTCCATATAAAGTAGGTATTAAAATCCATACAAACAAACACTTGCATATCATCTCGTATTTACTTAGCGCAAAGATACAAACTTATTTGCAGTCTAAGGTTCCAACGAATAAGATATGTATGTATACCGGGTACAATAATAAAAATGCAAGATCTATATCACAGATTAGGAGGATACCTCATGAATTTCACACTCAACTGAACAAAGTAACGAGCTGTCAGAGATTAAATGTTTCAAAATGTAAAACGTTGAGTGTTCTGTTGTTTCTCGTATTTCGTTTTGGATTTTTGAATATTTGGCTTGTTTTGAGTCTTTTTTTTTTTGCAGTTACATTCCTTTTCGAATTCATATCATGATGCAAAAATATGTCATAAGTTTGATATTCACCGACCTATAGTGCCGCCGTTGACAGTGTTGACCAGCCCAATGCCGTTCTCTTTTAGTTGTTCACGTATTTAGTCAGGATTACAACCTAGCTTCTCACACTACTTACGTATGTCTGGCCTGAGAACAACGGCCTGACATCTAATAAGCCATTACACTACCTAATGGACTACCACGACCACATATTATTAATGGCTGTAGTGAAATTCAGTTATTTTTTTTTCTATTCTATATAGACAATCACAAATTCTACAGCAATCTCCAATCTTACTGCTGAAATTTTTCCTTTCTCAATATAACCAGATTAAAATCTAATATCCACGAGTATAAATATTACACTGCGAAAGTGGTAAAGCAGTTCAGACGGAATAGATTATGAATCACTTCATATGAACATGACCGTCTGTGACGCAACAGAAACTTCCCTAATTCGTCTTCCTATTCCTCGATAATATAACGAATATTTTGTTATTAGATATTAAATTGAGCTCAGTAGTTTAGCTTGATTCCAAGTAAAACATAATTTAATACGATGCCCTTATGCTGATTGCTGAGAAGGCTAATCAGGGCTTGTCAGTTAGTCTCGAACTTCACATCAGGTGACATCAAAACGGGTCACCTTGTATGCTCAAATGAGATTTTATTTTCAAGATACTGTTACTCCCTTCTTTCCTTTCCTGATATTATTCTCTATTTGCTGCTTCCCTCGCCTAATGTGCTTACTGCCTACATAATGCACTGATCGAATAGGATCCATTAAATTGGGCTAATTTTAATGAACGTAATATTAACATTAATAAAGTGACATCTGTAACTATAGGAAGCATGCGAATCAAATTTTGTGTTCATTCGCTGTACATTATATCCCACTTTATTTTTAAACATGTGGTTACGACTATTTACACTGACCATATAAGACTTAAAATGGAAGGCTATTATTATGTGCTGGCCGGTTCCTCTTTCGTTAAATTATGGTTTCTCTACAAAGTGAAAAAAGACAAAACATTTGTAGTAGTTTTTCGATTACAAAGCAAAACCAAGCGAACTTCATCTTTCTGCAGACTTCTATATTTTCTTGGAAGCTACTCCGTAATGAACTACATATATACATACATAATTGGTCATTACAACCAATTAGTCAGGATTACAACCTAGTTTCTCATACCACTTATGTTGCGTGTATTAATTATATACATGAGGAGCGGGACCTACAGTTTAAAGTTGACTTCGAACCACAGATATTTTTAGAAATGCCAACTTTCCCAGAGTTTTTGCCTGAAGTCTGCTGGGAGAAAGTCGCCGATGTAATTTTTTTTTCACATTTCGTTTTGCTGTAGATTGTCTGTCCTAGGGTTTGAACCGTGGTCTCACGTCTAATAAGCCTGCACACTACCTACCAGACTATGGCGACTTCAACTCCTTAATGGATTACTTCTAGTGATCTAGGAGAACTTAAAAGTTCTTTCATGTAAATTCCAAGAAATTTCTTTATTCAGCTGCAACATTTTATTACTTCGCTCCATTTCTGTGTCGCCGACCATTTTATTCAGATCAGAAATTAATTTTAAATAAAAAGTTAAATAAAATATTATATCACAATGTAAACTTTGAGATCACATATTTCCTTGTGTAGTCATTCAAAAGTCAACTTAAAGAAAATAAAAATGTAACTCATCCACCCAAGTTACAGTAAGTAAAGTAAAATTATTCTTGTTTAACAAAACTATTAATTACGGATGTATATGTATGTATATGTCGCAATTAACTAATACCCTTCCTTCCTTCCGATGTTCAGTAACCGCTATCGAAAATAAAATCCAATTAACGTGATTTAAGAGAGAAAGTAATTTTCCTTTAATTAACCAAAATCCAGTTTTCTCAATATGACCACTCAGTTGCAATCATTTTACCCAACATATCACACAGTTTTAAAGCTGACCAAAATCAGTGCATAATTCTGCAGATTTCTGCTCTAAATAAGCAGCTACCCCACTGTGTTGTTACTACATAAAGAATATGAAAAAAAAGAGGAAGAAATGAGAAGAAGAAAAATTTAACATAAGAAGATAAACTTACATAAAAAAAATATAAAGTGAACAAAACTAAATGGCAATATAAGGATAAGCACCGGTATAGAAGGATAAAGGTGTACAAAAAAAATAAAAAAATAAACAATTGAAATTGGTTACCCAACTACTATCACCGTAACACTCTATTCTATGGAAGTAGGAGAACTGCTGCTACAACATCTGTGTGCAGCATTTATGTTAAGGACTTTTATGCTATTTGTTCAACAAATACAACAACACTTTATGCAAACATATGTATTATACATACGTACATACATACGTTTCATAGAGGATTTGTAAAAGATATGTTTTTCAAGTTTTTAATAATAAAGTAACGCATTCGCTTTGACAATTTTGAAATTTGACCAATTGGCCACAGTTCAAGCCTCAGGTCAGACATTTCCAACAAAATGGAATATTAAAAATATTTCATCGACGAATTCCTCTCCGCAAATTCCTTAGAAACCTGTCGTTCGATGTCGACTTTAAACTGTAGGTCGCAAACTCACGGATTAAATTAACACACACAACATAAGTGATGTGAGAATCTAGATCGTAATCCTGACCGAAAGGTCAAAATGACGAATTAAGTAAGTAAGTAAATTAGAATGGATGCTAGTGGTAAAATTACCACGATGAAGAGGAGGCAAATTAAGATATGTGAAGAGTACTACAGGAAACTTCTCTCAGTACCTGCTCAAACATCGGTGGAAACCATTTGCTACTGCCTACATCACTAGGAAGACAGACGATGTTATACCCAATCTTTATTGAAATTGTATGCGCAATTTCATTTAAGAAATCAAGCTTCTGCCCGTTGCATGCACGAGTGTTTATTATTATTTTGCGCAAATCAATCGTGATATTTTGCCCTTTTTCAAGTTATAATTCCATTACCGAAGAATTTCCTTGGCTTGTTAGAAAAGAAATTAACCAAGTGATTGGCGATCGCCAATTCACAATCTATTATTGAAGATTCATTATAACTTTTCAGTCAATTGTCGTTGACCACTTAATTCCATTTTTTTCACAAAATTTGATGTAATCTTTGATAAATTTTTTTTATATTCGATAACAGAATACTCAAACTAAACATGCTTTGCACCTTAAACTGTGAACGTAGGTTCGAAACGAGTGTAACAACACTATAAAAAAAATAATTAAAAGTCGTATGTATGTAACCCACAATATTTGAAAATTGACTTTACTTTTTGAACAGACCTCGGAAAACAAACGACATCATTATGGAAATGTACACGAAATCTAGTTGCCTTACACTATATGACAGTAGCGTCAACCCAATATCCATTGAATTTGGTTATGTTCTTTCCCTACTGTTCAACTTTGTCTTCGACTATATACGTTGTAATCTATGATGCTTATCTACACCCAGAGAATCAACCTGGGATTTTAACACAAGACTGCAGAATCTCAGCTATGCAGACGCGACATGGAATGAACATTTTATTCTGTAGAAGCAGGGGCATACAGAGCGGGCTATGGATATCCCCTGATATAATGAAATTGAACCAAAGTAAATAACAATAAGAAGATGCAGAAAATGCTCTGTAACAATTTTAATATGCCCGGAAACGTGAAAACATCGTTAAATTTAATTTAAAACTTCTTTCAGCCACAATGTACAAATCTTACAAAACTGAAAATATTCCTCTTTAGATGTTAACCCTGTTTTGCGGAATAAAAAAAAACCCTGTATGTGACTGTGATATGAAAATACGGAATAGCAATCAGAAAACAACATGAATATGTATTACATTTTGCATGTTATTTGGTTTGTTTTGCTTGAAAAAGGTTCTCCTACACTCGTTTACGAGTGCAGTTGAACCAAACTGAATGAATTAATTTCAGTAAATGTGTATGCATGTGTATGCATTTGCTTTTAATAGTGTATGCGTAGGAAAAGAAACAAGTGTTTGTTTGAAAGTAGGTAAGCATTGTTGATTCTAGCATACATACATACATATACATATACTTATGTATGTATGCGTACATGTGTATATATGTATGTATGTAAGTGTACAAATAGGATACAACACTTGCTATTGCATGAGGATTTATCTGCTTTGTTAAGCAACCAGTAACACTACCAAATATTGCTGTTGCAACCAAATGGCCAAACAACAGATCAACCTAATGGCACTACTGCCAAGAACGGTCGAACTGACGAACAAAAAAAGGAAAAAAAACCGTTAACCAAACCAACAGGCAGCAGTTTTAGCGGTCTATAGCTGAGTTTGCTGTGCATGTAGACAAAAAAATAAAAAGAGTAAAACAAACTTTTGTACCAAGTGACACAACTACTTTAACACACACTAATTCAGACTTATGATTGTGTCCATGGGAAGCCGAACGGGCTTCATATGAGGATCTAAGGCATCAACTTAGAAGGGCCATTAAAAGGAGCAAGAAACTATCCTTTCAGCGGATATGCCAGGAAGCTGACGTCAATCCTTTTGGGACTGCTTACAGAGTCGTCTGCAAGAGAATCGGTGCTCGTGAACAGCCTAAACTAGGCTGTCCAGTTTTGCTACGGGAGATTATCGGTACATTATTCCCACGGGGCCAGCCCTACACCTTCATAAGTAGGGATCCGGAAGCCACTCATACCATACCCGAGGTAACAGGAGAGGAGGTACTCGCAGCTTGCACTGGAATAGGAGATAGGAAGACACCGGGGCCAGATGGAATCCCGAATAGGGCACTTAAGGTGGCTATCCGGCTCAGACCTGATATGTTCGCCAAGGTGTTCCACAAGTGCTTCGTCGAGGGTGTTTTTCCACGTAGATGGAAGAAGCAGAAATTGGTTCTCATTCCAAAACCTGGCAAACCACCAGGGGAACCATCGTCGTATCGGCCCATCTGTCTACTTGACACAATGGGAAAAATACTGGAGAGGATAATATACAATCGACTACTGACGCGTGCCGAGGCAGCAGGAGCTCTCTCGGACCTGCAATACGGATTTAGGAAAGGGCGGTCCACTGTTGACGCGATAAGGAAGGTGGTCGACATTGCAAGAGATGCAATAGAGGGCGAAAGATGGAGATTTGGCACCAAGGAATACTGCGCGGTTGTCACACTTGACGTTAGAAACGCGTTTAACTCAGCGAATTGGGGGCGGATTATGAGAGCCCTCTTTAACATGGCTACGCCGCCATACTTAATGGAGATTCTTAACAATTACTTTCAGGACAGGAAGGTAATATACCTAACAGATGAAGGAGAGCAGGAATACGTAGTGACGGCGGGTGTCCCGCAGGGCTCTGTACTTGGGCCACTACTATGGAACATCATGTACGATGGAGTACTTCGACTGCGATTGCCAAACCGGACCACAATTGTGGGCTTTGCAGATGACATTGCCATAATCTCAGTAGCTAAAACGGTAAGAGAAATAGAGGAGAAGACTAACACAGCGATTCGAAATGTTGGAGCATGGCTGGATGAGGCAGGTTTGACACTTGCTGCACACAAAACGGAAGCCGTCTTGATAAGCGGCCGGAAGATAGTGGAGAAGATGGAAGTGATCGTTGGAGGCACAAAGATCGAATCAAAGAGGGCGATAAAATACCTGGGAGTGATTATCGACGACAGGTTGAATTTCAAGGAGCACGTAAAATACATCGGCGAAAAGGCATCTGTGACGCAGGGAGCACTGGCGAGGATGATGCCAAATATTGGAGGACCAGGTCCATTCAAGAGGAGGATAATTTCAGCGGTAGTAACGTCGATAATGCTGTATGCTTGCCCCATATGGTCGGAGGCACTCTCCGTGGGGACGACAAGGAGAATACTGTCCTCGGTGTATCGTCTAAGCGCGATTAGACGGATAAGTGGCTTCAGGACAGTATCTGATGAAGCGGTATTGGTATTGGCAAAGACAATACCAATAGACATATTGGCGGATGAGATGAGGCGGATATACTTTCGCCGTCTCGAGTATCCAGGACAGACAGCGGCAATAAAAGCGGAGGAAAGAAGGACTTCCATGCACAAATGGCAGTCACGATGGGAGAGCAGTTTAAAGGGAAGATGGACATTTCACCTTGTCCCTTCTATAATCCCTTGGATGGAAAACAAACATTGCGAGCTGAATTACTACGTGACCCAGTTCCTAACTGGTCATGGATGTTTTAGGAAGTACCTGCACAGATTTGGACATGATACTTCCCCTATATGCCCAAACTGTGTAGATGAAGAGGAGGATGCGGAGCATATCCTAACATGCTGCCCCAGATTTAGATGGCCCGGAGAAACTAGATTAAGACCAAACCGGCTCATGGAGGAGCTGTTGAATTCTAGGACGCTATGGAGCCAATACAGCCAGAAAATGGCTGAAGTAATGCTAGAACTCCGAAGACTGGAGGAACGTAGGCGAAATTTGACATAATGTGATAAAGCTTTCGAGCTAACCAGCCCTCCGCGAAGTAATACCTTACGGCAGTCCCGCGGAGGGAGAGTGGTTGAAGTGTGTAGGGGGTGGGTTTAGTACGTAGGCACCAGTGATGGTGAATCGTGCATGCTTTTGTTGGAACAAAAGTATCTTTCGAAGATTACCACCTCCGGCTCAAGACAAAAAAAAAAAAAAAACTTATGATTGTGTCCGACTGTCGACTTGTTTGCTTGTGTATTGCTGTATTGTCTTGCATTTATTCTGTCGGATTAGATTGTTTCACGAACTAAGCAGCAACAGTTTTATTAAATTAGTCATTCCATTTGTTATGTTAATTTAGCAGTACAACAAAATTTAGTATAGTTTCGTATTCTTTAACTTCAATTGAAAAAGATGATTCAAACAATTAAAAAAAAATGATCCCAAAGAAAGTTAACGATGTTCAATATAAAGTTGTTAACAGTTTTTGTTGTGACTAATATTAGATTCTTATTGGTTTCTTATGTACCCTAAAGCTGTATACACAGTAAATTGTTTTCGCATGTCTTTTTTTCTTTTTTTGGTTTTTGTTAATATTTTAGCTCTTCCTAAACCTCTATCGGTGCCAAATATCTCTTCAACTGTCTAGTGGATTTTCTTTAAGGCGTTGCTTTACCTTATTTCGGATGTATATCAAGATACATAATTGTCCATTTTAATCCCTTAGTCAGGATAGGTTGTAATCTCACACCACTTATATTGTGTGTGTTAATTTTATACATGAGTGGCGGGACCTGCAGTTTAAAATTGATCCCGAACGACAGATTTTTGAGAAACTCTTTCGTGGCAATTTTATTTACACCCAGTGATTTTGTCAGAAATCTACTGAGATGAAGTCCCCGAAAAATATTTTTTCATATTTCTTTTAGTTGGAGATGGCTGACCTGGAGTTGTAACCGTGGGCCTTACGTCTAACAAGCCAACACCTACCTATACCTATGCTACGGCACCTAGTCAGGGTTTACTGCATTTCATACGATACATATGTTTACTCGCTAAAATTTGTAAAGACCAGGACAGAGTCAACAGTACATGAAGCATGAGTTGAAGTGATCAACATAGTTCTCTTGGAGATTTTACTGTTATGATATTTTACTGATATCGGACTAAAAGTGACAAATGGTTGAATACAATATTTTATACAATTTTAGACACGATCAGTAGAGCCTTCTACAGTGGTTAAAATGCGAGCAAACAGAATATGAAAAAATCTTTCAGATTCTCATAGCTTATCGTGAACGTATTCCCGATATTTTTTATTACTTTCAGCTTGTACTGCATGTGTGCTATTGTGGAATAATAGAAGCACATACAATTTCCTCGGTATGAAGTTAGCGTATTGTAGTGATTCAAGTCCTTATGCACAAGCCCGTGTAATATAAAGAAAAACCCAAAATAAAATTCGATTTATAAGCTTTTGTTCTCTTCATATTACCCTTCCAGGATTCATCGTACGAAAATCTGCAACGCCAATTCTTGGGAAGGAGCATGAATATGTGAGAATACCATTTCACATTCAAATAAATTTTTGGATGGTTGTTGTGTCTAGGTAATGGCGAATGGAAACCCCATTTATTACACGACCTGTTTCACTAAAGCAAATGGTGCCTGCCTAGCTAGAAAGTTTTAAGACAAAGCAAAGAAAGACTGAGAATTACCGTAGAAGACAATCTCTTTCCAATCTCTTCGAAAGGAGTAGAGATCAGCAAACGAGACTCTTACCACTACACGCACTATATTACCACAAAGTGTAATGATAAAGAGTAACCTAATATTGGCTTAATGTTCTAAATCAAGCCTTAATCTTTTAACATTCCGTAAAGCAATCCTTTTTAAATAAAAATGTACTAACAATATACTAAAAACTCTACGGAGTAAGCTTTTCCAATTTCGACCACTACCAAATTGCCATTTTCCAGTTCATCTTAATCTTTTTATGAGGTCAAGTAGAACAAACAAACAAAAACAAATAAAACAAATGAAATATGATCTCATTCGTTGTAGGCTGTAAAAACAATGAATAAAAGGTTCTCCCACAGTAGCATTTATGTAAAAAATATTGTTCTTTAGTGGAGCAAAAATAAAAAATTTTTTAAAAAATAAAAATAGTCGTTGTAACTATAATTTAAGCGGATTTAGTAACATGTGAAACCGCATGATTCTCTTTTTAACTGAGTTTGTTTTCAGAATTATGAGAACATTTATTTGTTTAAATAAATACATATTTATATAAACATACAAATAATTTCTGATAAACAATTTTGGAATGACTATGAGCTGCTTCACCTTTACAGAAATAGGGAATCGTTTCGTTCGT
This sequence comes from Sarcophaga caerulescens, assembly GCA_927399465.1. Lineage (NCBI taxonomy): Eukaryota > Metazoa > Arthropoda > Insecta > Diptera > Sarcophagidae > Sarcophaga > Sarcophaga caerulescens. The sequence continues at coordinate 50,078,998 of OV656872.1, read as the reverse complement.
AAGCATTATTGCGTTAGAATGTTATAGCAGGATAAAAAAAGCTGGTTAATATATATTTCCTCTACCATAGGCCTAAATGGCAGGCGTAAATTGAATTAAATCATGTGCGGTTTGATCGAAAATATTTCCTAATTTTTGGGGATAAAGCCATCAAACTGATAGCCATAAACTGATAGAAATACCTTTTGCAAGTCCTTGTTGAAAGTTACACAGAGAGTTGAGCACAGATCGAATAAAATGATAATATAAACGAAACATAATTGAATCATAATCAAGCTCTTTCAGTAACTGCCAGGGGTCATTAAAGATACATTTATGTGGTCTGGTGTTTAATTGAATTACTTGCTTCAGTTACAGTCAAGATCAGAGTCTATCGTTTGATTTGATTGTAGAACCTAATAATGAACAAATCCCTTCCAATTCGACTAGATATACGTTGTCACCTTTGCTAGTGCCAATTTTAACCTTGCCATCGTCTTCGTAGCTTCACATTACTTCGTTTATAAAATTTTTATATAAATTTGTTTCAGAAACGGAACAATGAACTCCTTTGTATATTCAATGACTAGCAACTGCTTCGTTGTGTAACGTCTAGTTCTCCAATAACGCTCGTCATACGTATCCTCTGGTCGTTTTAAATTTTTTTTTAATCGATTTTTGAGCGTTTGGTCGGCAGCCAGTGACGGACTCTTACATTTTCTGTAATCGAAAAGCAAAATATGACTGTACTGTTTAAAATTTTCACAAAATGGTTGATTTTAGCACTGGAAGCATTATGAAAAATACAGTTAATCTCCGTTCGCTGCCTAAAAACCTTAAAAAATAAAATAATTTTATTTATACAACATTACACCCACACTACAACTGAAAAGATAAAAAAAGTATATTTGTTCGCATGACCTTTTCTAATTTCTTTATTTTTTCTTCTCCTAGGCAGTATTAGTGGCCGTTTTAACGTTTCGACAATAAAGTTTTATTTTCCAATCTAATACGTGTTATGAAAGGCTTTAATTACACTGAAAATAACTTTATTGGCAATTTAATACAATGGCTGGTGCAATAGTTGGTGGCTTTTAAGCCATATGAACTGTTATTTAAACTGTTAGTTTAAATAAGCTGTTAAAAGTGCAATAATCAAATAAAAAATAGGTCTTAATTAATATTTAACATATAACCAACAAGAACGAAGTGACCAGTAATGAAATACAAACTTTTAAAAATAATTCTTAAGAACATTGAAGTTGTCAATGATTTTGAACAAAACATTGAAGAATTTGACAGACCGAATGCAACCAAATCGTCTTACAGACTCGGAATTTAGGGTTATTGTGAGAAAAGTAAAGACCAATACAAATAGTTAAAATATGAGAGGATATCTCGCGAAAGTTAGAAAGAGTTATCATCGTAACATGGGATTACAAAACAGAGTTTTACACTAAAAGCCTTACATACCATAGACAAACCTGAGTAAGCCTATAAATTACCCAAAAATATACATATATGAACGATTCACTATCGTTTTCGAGGAATATTTAAAAAAGTAACGAAAGTCTATAAAAAGAACTTTGTACCAAAAAAAAAACCCCTAACCCTCCGTCACAGTCATGGGTCTGGCCAGACCTTTTCCAATTTATTTTGCATTTTAAACGTGTTGGCAATATGACTAGAGAATTGAATTTTCAGGTACCCTTCTGAAATTTTCTTGGCTCTCTGGTGGTGAAAAAACGGTACGAACAAAGTAAACAAAAAAGGAGTTAAAAGGATATTTTGAAACTTATGTCATATTAGTACCACAGTGGGTCTGACCAGACCCACTTTTTAACCGTTGTATTTTTTCATCGAAACAGTCTTTGAATGTTTTATTTTAGTTTGACTCGAACTTTCAAAGTGTTTATGAGAAATTTTTTCTAAAAAAGAGGTAAAATTCGACATTTTTGGAAAATGAGTGATGAATTAGAATTTATTTTCAATACGCGACGTTCTAGTAACTTCGATATGGATTTTTACACCAGAATTGCCGAGGATTTGGCAAATGACTTGGAGCGTGAAAGAGCTGATTAGGAAGCCGGACAGCATGAAGATGATAAATTTTTGGATGAAAATGATGTAGATTATTTGCCATACGGAGATGTAGCATCGGACGTTGAAAATGATTTGGTAATCGAACCTAATGTAGAAGACGACAGTGATGAAGAGGAGGAAGACTGTAGTTCTGAAACAGGTGAAGAGGATAATAATTGTTTCACTGGAAAAGATATATATGGAATAAAAACCAGCCAACCAGTGGTGTAGGTACTCGTCAACATAATGTGATGTGTTTTCCAGCTGGGCCTAAAGAGCAAATCTCTACTCCATTTGAAGTTTTCAAAAAAAATACCAAATATTACAGACATCATTTTATTTCAGACAAATCGGTATGGAAGAGACGCAGTCAATAAATGGAGTGCTGCAAATGAAAATAAAAAACCAAGAGTTTGGAAGGATCTAACAGAATATGAATTATACGCTTTCATCGGCATTCTTCTAGCAATGGGAGTTTCACATTATAACATGCAAAATCCACGGGTTTTGTGGCGTACTGATAATTTATCCATATTCAGGGCCAAAATGTCTCTTCATCGATTTATGTCCTTGACCAGATATATTCGGTTTGACGACGGAAGAACAGGGTCATTTCGATTACTCGAAGACAAAGCTCCACCTATTCGGGATATATGAAATTTTCTCAATGAAAACCTTGTAAAGAATTATATTTCGCATGACTAGCAATTGTTTCCACACCGGGGAAAAACTAAATTTACACAGTATATACCAACAAAACCCGTGCTGATACCCTAGAGGTAAAGAAGTAAAGTGAACGGGAATTGAAAAAATTCGCAGAAAGACTCGATTCTTTTGTTCAAAATGTTCAAATGCTGTATGTCAGAAACATTACAAAGTAGAATATATATGTTTTAGTTGCTTAGATTGATAACATGACAAATTTTTACTCAGTGTACACTGATTCCATTTATTTATGAATTAAAAACTTTATAAAATTAAAATAAGAAATGAAATTAATAACCCCTTGAATTTTTAGTTATAATTTGATGCAATTTAAACCGTGTTAAAACTATCTACATAAAAAAATAATGTTAACTTATGCAAATACACTAACATTTATATGGGGTCTGGCCAAACCCAGTGTGGTACTAATTTGAAAAAGTAAAGGTGTGTGTACAATGTTAGTACAATGGGTCAATTTCGACCTCCGGGTATTGTACTTGTCTTAACGGATAAGTACACGTCCTCTAACCTAAAGGTGTGTGTCACGGAGGGCTAAATACATCATATCATAAAAACAAGACATGTTACAATAAATGTATTATGAAAACAGTATAGCATTATGAAGGCTGTGATGGTCTGGGAGTATATATCAGTATCGAGAGTTCGCAATGTAGGTTTTATTACATTAACGATTAAACAGGAAAGCTATCCGGATATTTTCAAACAGACTGTATGTATGTCCTAGAGAGGAGAATGGCTTATTATGGTCTAGAATTATGGAAATAAACCACAAGTGAATGTTTCGACAGGAGAACAATTATCAACTCACTTTCAAAATTACAAAGGAGTGGTTGTTTAATAGTTCCCAGAAACTCCTCGACCATTTGTCACAATTCGCCGGACTTCAATCCAATTAAACACCTGAGGGAATATCGCCATTGTTGGCGCCATAATGTGGTAGGTAGTGTGTTGGCTTATTAGACGTGAGGCCTCGGTCAAACCCCAGATCAGGCATCTCCGACTAAACGAAATATGACAAAACATTTCTTCGGCAACTTCCTCTTAGAAGATTTCAAACAAAAACTCTGAGAGTAAATAAAATTGCCATGAAAAGTTTCTCAAAAATCTGTCGTTTGGAGTCGACTTTAAACTTTAGGTCCCACCGCTCATGTATAAAAATTAACGCACACAACATAAGTGGTGTGAGAAACTAGGTCGTAATCCTGACTGAGGGGTTGTAATGGCCAATTATGTATGTATGTAATATACTGTTAGCAGTCTACTGTAAAAGATTTACGAGATCAAAAACAATAATATTTATCTGTCACTCACATACTACATTGATTTCCAAAGAAATATGATTGAAACTAAATGGCTGGCCACCGTTTTTTCACTACCAAGAAGTTACATGTACGGTTAAGTAAAGTAAACATTGAATAATCACCGCACATTAGAGATGAGCGATCCAGTGATTTTTGAAGAACGTTGTTCTCAGTGAACGTGATTTGTTAATAACTGTTCTTTAAAACAGTGATTGTGGTCACAGTATTTTCAAAAGAAACACATTAAAGAGGAATAAGTGTAAATACAATAATGACAATAATGTATTTTATTAAGTCGTAAGAAAGAGACAACTAGATACATACTACGAAAAGACTACTAAACAAAATCAAAGTGGTGTCATCAATGTTATTACTTTTAATGTAATTTTTTTTTTTTATACGAAGTTTGACAATTAAGTTTCACAGAAAGTTCATGTATAAAAGGCAAAAGTAAATAATCAAAACAAAATTAAATAAATTTGAGTATGGAACAGTTTTGAAAGAACGACATTATTAGTACCTGTTATTTGGCAATTTCAATCACAGTAGTTACCAGTGAATTATCAATCACCGTGATTAAATCACAGGTTTGAAAATATCGCTCATCTCTACCGCACATACACATTGATAGGGGACTTACACATACATGTGTTCCTATTGTTCCCGTATAAGAGATATCCTTCCAGTTACATGTAGATGAACATAATATCAATAATAGAACAACAACTAGCTTTTAATAATACATTTATAAGGCAAATGCTTGCTACGTTCAATAACATAAAAACTCATTGCAAATGAAATTAAATTATAAACAGAAATACACAACACATTTAAACAAATTAATGCAATTATACTCGTACACAGTTCACATTTACATACATACATACTCTCTTAACACCATAAAATATAAAATTCTTAACAATAATATTTGATGAATATTTTACTTACGATTACCGCTGTAATAAAAAAGTATCGATGTATGTATGAAATTATTTACAAAATTAAATAAAAAGCAGTCGCTTTAAAATAATTGTAAAACTGCGAATATAAATAAATTGAAAGAGAAGCATTAAAAATGTGAACCAAAAAAAAACCATGAAAACGCACAGATTGAAAATAAAACAACATGAACAAGCTAAAGTAAATACAATTTACAAATATCCTGAATGGTTTTATTTTAAGCGTTTTAATAATTTTTAATAACTGCAAATAAACAAATACATATAATATATATGTATGTATTACATACGCATACATATGCAGCAGACAACACTATGGCAATAATATGAAAGTGTTACAACCAAAATGGGATTAACATGCATGAGGGTATGAATGCGAATGCAAACTACAAATCATAATATTACTGCAGGCTTCCTGTTTGTTTAAATCTGTGTGCACAGTACTATTTTACAGTATTTGTCTAGACAGTTGTGTGTAAAATAATACCACATAATGCTTTTATTATTTTTAATTAAGAAACTTAAATGATTTAGAATTTTCACCACCACTGTTATGGTCAATAAAAGTTGTCATTAATTTGTTTTTATTTTCGAAATTGTATTGTATTCGATAATAAAACTTTACTCTTCACTGTTACAGCAGCGGTTATTCACATATTATAAACTGGTTCCTTGCCGTACACCAAAGTAATAATATTGTAGTAAATATAAAACAAAAAATTAATTTTTTTCCTTTTAAACCGTATTGTATGTTTAAAACTCCACTAATGAACAACTTTACAAATTGCAGCAACTTTATATGAAATTAATGATCCATGTACACAAGTGAATTCTGAGTTATTAAATATTTTCAATGGTTGTCGTAGTAAATATACAACTTGGACAATACGACACCACACTGATCGTATAAACATTCTGTGAAGCATAGCAAGTAACGTTCTGTACTACAAATCATATTCATTTACTACGCCTAAGCGTTCAACAATATCCATCTACTATTATCTGGAAATTCGTCAACTACTTTAAAAGAAGAAACCATCGCTAGAAGGGCTCTAATGTCAACGTTGATTTAACATCTGCTTTTATTCGCTGAATTCGCCATAGTCTAGTAGGTAGTGTGTTGGCCTATTAGACGTGAAGACACGGTTGAAACCCCAGGTCAGACATCAAAATGAAATACGAAGAAATATTTCTTCAGTGACTTCCTGAGAGTAAATGAAATTACCATGAAAAGCTTCTCAAAAATCTGTAGTTCCGAGTCGACTTTAACCTGTAGGTCCCACCACTTGTATGAAATTAACACACACAACATAAGTGGCGTGAGGAACTAGGTTGGAATCCTGACTAAAGGATTCTAATAACCAATTTTGTATGTAATTATTCGGTGCATGTGACATTTGCAGTAGTTTTTCCACTCATTTCAATTAGAAATAACTTTTATTTGTATTGTAATAAAGAAATCAAAAAATTGTTTTCAATTATTTAATATTGAAAATTATTTTTTCTCTTACCCAATACCACAATTATACGGAAAACATATGAAAAATGAAAAACATAATAGCGAGTATTTTATATGATTATGAGTACAATTTACTCGCTATAATTATTTTATAGATGGTGATTTTAAGGATGCTTAAAGCTGACCTGATTACAAAAATAATGATGATGAAAATTGTGGAAATTCTATGCTGTTGAATACGAAGTGAAAATTTCTATACTTATTTCGATAACATAGACTAAAGCTTCAGTTTTATTAAATATAAAGTTTCATATTTCGTACTTACATACTTTTAAAATGTAGTCGCCGTAGTCTAGTAGGTAGTGTGTTGGCTTATTAGACGTAAAGCCCGGTTCGTATCCCAGGTCAGGCATCAAAACAAAATATGAAAAAAAATATTTCTTCGGCGACTGCCTCTCAGCAGATTTCTGGCAAAAACTCTGAGAGTAAATAAAATCTGCCATGAAAAAGTTTCTCAAAAATGTCGTTCGGAGTCGACGTTAAACTGTAGGTCCCGCCGCTCACGTATAAAATTAACGCACACAACATGAGTGGTGTAAGAAGCTAGGCCGTAATCCTGACTGAAGGGTTGTTATGGCCAATTATGTATGTATGTATGTGTATACGTTTAAAATGCAAAAATATTTATTTTTTATTGACTAATTCGGTTTCTTTCAAATTATGACAATCAAATTCTGACAGAAAATATATGGTTTCGTATTTTATTTAATGCTCATAAGAATAGAATACATTCTAAACATCTATTAAAAAAAATTTGATGAACTAATGAGCGGAATGGCACAGCATAACAAACATTCACTATGAACTAGTTTTATAAATTTAGTTCCTTTTTAATGAAATGTATAAGAGGATGTGGTAGCTTGAGTTAAATTAAAACGATTTGATGTCTCAGGGCTAACCGCACAATTAGCATTAGAATTTCGCATTAAAGCATGACTCTTTTTAAATCAAGCAGATATCCAATTTAAAAGTTTAATAAATCTAATGATCAATTTGATATCAAATAATGCTCCTTTTGACTCTAGAGACATCAGCGGTAGACGCCGCTAAATAAAGGAGATCACAACCGATCTACAAGCTGTGCATAAGTCATTAACACGTAAGCGAAAGCAAAATAATCCATGTGTTATATTAACAGAGATCTCTCTACGGTCCAGTATAAATAGATGATACGCTTTCTATTCAATTCAGACAAGAAAAACTCCGCGTGGTTTGGAATTCATATGGGATTGACTAAAAACTGCCGTGATAGTCAATGTATGGAGTAACGGAAGATGCAAACCAGATAAATATGTTAATAATTGGAGATCTTTAACTCTATATCAATTTGACTGGGGTTTTATGTCTATTATCTCGGTCTGGAACACACCATAGTAGCCATGGTGGTGAATTTTCGAAGAAAATTTCAACTTATTCTCAAGCTTAGAAACTTCTGTGTATAATTGTCGAATCGAAGCAGCTAACTAAACCAGAGAAACCGTTTTTACTGCATGGAATACTGACAACTTGTCGAATTGTGTAAGATTATGTCTTGACAAAATGTATTTCAATTCATTGTGAGCCTAGTAATCCTAAAACAGGACATATAGTAGATGGCCAAAGAATAATGAGTCTGCATTATAGAACATTTGTTCGCATTGGTGTCTGTTTTCTGGCAAGTAGTAAGACGAAAGCCAAGCAGTATAAAAACCGACTTTAATAGGTGAAGTACGTATCACACCTTTAATTCGAATCTTAAACAGATTTTCTAACTTTACTAAAGATCTTAACAAAGCAATTCCTATTGAGAACACAGATAATCCAAAAGAGAACTCTGTGAAAAAGAATGAGTTCCATAACCATTGAATTGATCGAGCAAACCCCACCAAGACGACGACCACATCTTGCACAAATTTCACTGTATGACAATCAAGTTTCATTATGAACCCTGTCGGCTATGTTCTTCGCTTAGCTTAGTTAACTCCGGAACGGAAATTAGGTCTGATCCCATTTATTCTTTATAATGTAAATTAAGGCACTTTGTAGCTTCTCGTAAACATGGCTGAATTGGTTGTGCAAGTATTAACATTATTTCCATCAAGATTTCTTCAGGGCACAATGAAAAGGAAAGCGAAAATATGAACTAAAAATTTGTTTTTAATTAATTATATTCTTAAATTAAAAGTAGAATGCATTGTTGTCGTCTGCTTAGTATTTTTGTGTACTTTATTTATTTTATTTATTTATTTTTATTTGAACTGAGCTTTATTATTATATTATGCTGAGCACGATGTGGAATCGAAAATGTTTTATTGTCCTGTCTTTTCGTAACAGAGACGATATTTCGGAAGTGAAAACATCTGGTCAATTCTTTGCACAGTAGGGCGATTTAATGACCATTGTCAGCTTGTAATGAAGTCGCCGTAGACCAGACATCCCGATCAAAACGAAATATGGAAAAATATATTCTCCAGCGACTTTCTCTCAGCAGATTTAATCCCAGTATAAAAACAACACACATAACATGGGTGGCGTGATACAGGAATTACTACTTTGTACTAAATTTTACTTATTTTTACCTGTTCTCCCCTTGTTAAACCTTCCATATTCCAAATGTTAATAAGCTAAGAAAGATATTTAACAGCTCACAGACTAGCCAGACAAATGATTTTACACCACTGTATGGACAATCCAATGTTGTGTTATTGGGCTGTATTTATTAAATACACAATACTAGTTCACAAAAATTTTTGTTTAAAATGAAGTTGTTTCATATTTTCCATTTAACCGTAATAATAATTTCAAATCTCTTCTGAATAATTATACCACAAAAAAGGTTATTTTTCTAACCAACCGTATAAACGTAACAAACTACTGAACCGTTATAATATTTGTTTTAAATAAAATATTCAAAAAAATTCAAAAAAAAAAAAAAAGGAAAGAAACATGTTAAATTTATATTATCAAGGGTGTAAGAATGCATAAAATTATAATTCACCTCAATAAGCAGCAGCACAAAAACTAAAGCTAGTTAGAAAGTTATCTAAACGTGCAACTTAACATATTGCAACACGAACAATATAAACTACAACCGAAATCAAACAATCACGCATACTTTTATATACGACTGCATACACATATACATACAATATTCAAATAATCCACACACCATCTTTAGCAGTAAAACTCTTTTCCTTCAGTGCATTTCATTCTCGTCTTATTGGCAAGAATACAAAGGAAAACTTTTTTATGCAATAATAAATTGTACATTTATGCTCAAAGTTACGTTTCATGCATATGCATGCTTTTGTATGTATTTATGTTTGTGTAAACGAATGAATTTTTATGATTATGTGCATACAAACACCTTAACTTGTATGGATAAATACTCAACACGCACCACTATAACATATACATACGCATACATAAATGCAGGCATCATAATAATAGTTAAAGCAAATGTTAGAGAGCAAGAGAATAAGAGAGCGAACAAAGTAGAATTGAAACTTACAATCAGAACGGATTTTAAATGAACTTAACCAAATATACATACACCTACAGAATATTCTACAAAAGAAAGTTTGTTTGCTGCTGCTAAACAACGGTACAAACATACTACGAATGTGCATAACATTGATCTAAGGTATAAATATACATATGTGTATGTATGTGTGTGTGTAGCGTATGAAATGCATTGTATACGATTTAAATTATAACAACTAACACTGGTTTAACTAACTGTAAAATTTTCTTATTTTTATGATTGCGTTTGTCGTTATACACTACCATTTTAAATACGAAACGGAAAAGTAGAAGAGGAAAGCTTTATAAAACTTTCATACACAGTTACACAATTACACGTTATAGCTGCTGCTAGCATGCATGCACATACACTCTCATTGACTTTAACGCACTAACCCAAACAAATTTGTGTATATGTATGAAATACAATATGAATTTTTGTAATACAATATTGCATTGCATGTATGTATGTATTTGGGAAAGGAGTATAAAAAGAATGTATGATTTTCAAATGTATGTGTATGTATGTGTGTGAATATGTTTTGCTGTAGCATAAGAAGAAACTTAATAGAGTATAAGAAAAACTGGTATGTCTTTGCTCATGCAGCGTAAACACTACTGATTTGAGTTGTCGTCTTATAAAATGCTTAAGGGCCTTGTAGGATAGATACAGCTGGTGAGAAAGAGGTATAAAAGGTTCAGCAATGCCTTCTTGAATCGATAGCCATGATATTGAAGGAAACAAAGCACAGAACAGTGATATGGAAGAACTACATACAACATTCAGAAAGTATGATTCATAATAATTTGTCTGATTCAAACTCAAAACCAACCAACTAACTTTATGAAGTAATGGCAAATCAGGGATTTAGTTGGTATATTGCTGGTATGCGAGTTTCAATAAATCCAAAAGGTCCGTAATAAACAGACTGGGCCACAAAATAATAGGAATGAACTAAATTTGTAACAAGAATGCATACATACAAACATAATCGGTCATTACAACCCTTTCGTTAGGATTACGACCAAGCTTCCCACACCAGTTATGTTGTGTGTGTTAATTTTGTGTGCTAATTTAGTTGCGATTTTTTAAGAATCTTTCCAGGACAATTTTTTTTTACTCTCCGAGTTTTTGTCAGAATTCCGCTGAGAGGCAGTCGCCATAGAAATATTGTTTCATATTTCGTTTGTAAATATTCGTGCTTACACTACTATGCAGTTCAGTAGACCAATTGAGCTTGTTATCTAAGCTTAAAAATATAGAGAGTACCTAAACAGAAACATTTCTGTATTTCCGTTTTTTTTAAAGAGATGTACACAGTTGATTTCCATCACTTTGATGTCCAATGGTGAGATACTTCCAGAACAACTAATTTACTGTTTCATCAGGTGCCTGTTCAGAGCGCAATGTTCAAACATTATGTTCGCTGCAATTGTTTTTGTACGATTGTCGCAATTATGCTGAGACTGCACACACTCAGCTGCATGTAAAAACGTTTCTAGTGCACGACAAACTTCTGTGAATCTGTAATACCTGCTGTATCAAGAACGCCTAAGTAATCCATGGCAGTTAATAATTCAGTTCACTGTGGAATGTTGTAATCCATTGTAACGACAGGTTTCCGCTCGGGTAGTTCAGCGGCGTCCAGTGATTACATAAAAAAAGACACTTCTTTGAAAGTTCTACGCTATTTATTAATGATAAGTAAAATAGCTTACGTACTAAACTACGTTAGGGCTACAGAGAAGGAAAAATTAATTTTAATATTAGTTATTAAGCCCTAGGCCGGCCAAACAACGGTTCGTCAGGTAACAGTGAGTCTAGTCAACCAAATGGGTATGTCAGAGCAACAATCAAATGGCCTACGCACAGGATGATTGTGGTTCTGAGGTCTCTGGTGTCTGTCCAGTCACAGTTGCCAATGTCAAGTCAAAGTCAACCAAAGGGGAATATCAGAGCAACAATCAAATGGCCTACGCACAGGATAATTGTGGTTCTGAGGTCTCTGGTGTCTGTCCAATCACAGTTGCCAATGTTTTGCTGACTGTAAATATCTCACTAGTGGGGACAACCACAACACTTGTGATTTGATATATTTTCAGCGATAGTCGACGTCACAATATCGCCCTGCCTTACCAGCAACTCATCACCAACTGCCTCAACCGCTGAAGTAATGCTCGCTTTTACTGACAAAAGTAACAAATCACAGATCAAACATGATCGAACATTAAACATGTTGTGTCCTTCTACACAACTTATCAATGTGAGAGCAAGCACTAATTGACAGTGTTGAAAAATTGAAATTTTGAAATGGTACTGAACTATAACTGAAAGAGTACTTTTTCGCATCAAATGGTACTTTTGTAAAAAAAATACATATGTATCTACATACATTACAACCCTTCAATCAGGATTATGACCTATCTTCTCACACCATTTACACACAAGTGCGTTAATTTTATACATGAGTGGCGGGCGGGACCTTAAACTGTAGTCGACTCGGAACGACAGATTTTTGAGAAACTTTTCATGGCAATTTTATTTACTCTCAGAGTTTTTGACAGAATGAGGTCGCCGAAGGATTGAAAATCTGACATTGAGTATGAACCGCGGGCTCACATCTAGTAAGCCAGCACACTACCTACTAGACTATTTATTTCTTCATATTTAATGCACGTACGGTACGGAACAGAAAAACTAACGACTTATACGTGTTCCTCACATATAAAACAAAAACTGCTGATTCTGAACGTAACAAAACGTAAAAGTTCCGTGTAATCAAACGTCGACGGAACGTTATGGAACATACTTTCATTTGTAGAATAATGCTTAATGCTTACCGAAATCATTCGTCGGTTCGGCAGACGTTCTCATTGCTTTTTGCATTCTAAGACGAACGTACGTTCCGTGGACGTTTGGCTAATCGGGGCTAAAGACAAATACTACCTTTAGCATTACGTTGCTAATGCATTAATAGTTGAAAAGCACACGACATAAAATATGTCATAATAAAAAAGTACTAAAAGCGTCGCGGGGGTACTGCGGTACTTTTGAAATGGAAAAGTACTGAAAAAATTACTAAAGTACTGACTTTTTCAACACTGCTAATTGAATTCAGCAGAGGTCTTGTAGGTCAAATGTGAGTTGTACGACAACCGTTATCAAAAATAATAATGTTTCTAAAAATAGATCATAAGAGCTTAGCAAAAATTAATTTACATATTTTAGGCACAGTGGGGCCTGTTATGAACTTATACTAAAATAATTACAATAGTTTTGTTCACAATAATTCATACAGCAAAAATATAGAAGAAAATGAACAATACATTAAATCCTAAATATCATCCAGTGATATGGTGTAGGCAAAAACAAGGTCTCCGCCTTTAGTCGTCACACCGTATTTCTACAAAAGGGATCCGTTGCCATAATTCTCCCACCTTTGCTGACCTTCTCTTTGATTTCTGTTACTGCAAAAATGGAAATTAGCAAAATGCAAATTATAAAGTCGACTAAATACTTTCGCGTATGTCTTTCGGGTATTTTTCGGAATTTCCCCGCATACTACAGCAATTGTCTGCTCTGATACTGATCAGTATGTGTACAAAACCCTTAAAGCCTGAATTTTCTACTTTATACAGTGAATTTTCGCAAATGATAATACTGATATAATGGAGTCTACAACCACTGGCAGAGATTCCCTTGGGTAATGAGATATGGTCCTGGAATAAAAGAGTCTGAATCCTTGGGGAACCTTGCACGTATCCCACAAGCAGAAACCTTTGACATTGAAAGATATGCTCAATTCAACTTGGATAGAATGCGCAAAAAGCAGGTCTCAGGAGTAATAGCCGTCACTTATTATGTTAAATCGAAGAAACTCTCTGGGCAATCTGAATCAGACAGATAGGGAAAATAGGGTAACTCTGCTGGGTCTCAAGACATGTGGGAATTTTTGGCAATTGGAAAGCAGACCAGCATGTGAAGAGGGGAGCGTTGAACGCAGTTTTCAAATTTGTCGACGTACATTCATACATAAAACCGCTGAGAGGAAGTCGCCGGAGAAATATTTTTCATATTTCGTTTTGCTGGAGATGTCTAACTTTGAACCGTGGCCTCACGTCTAATAAGCCAGCACACTTCCTACCAGGTTACGGTGACCACATTGTCGACGTAATGTTCTTCTAATGTTCCTTCTTGCTATTGATTGCTGTTCATAATTGCGCGTTTTCTATGACAGGATTGCTTATTGCAGTTTGTTAGGTTTAAACCGGTTGGAATTGATGTCTTTGAATGACGATTCTTCAACATTCTTAGATGATGCTTCTTAAAGGCTAATATGATGTGGTCTGCGTAGAGTGTTCAATCCAAGAGAGCATTCCTGGTACTTTTGGATAAATAGTTGACCGCCACCCTTAGCTCTGGACAGTCGCACTGGTTTGCTCTGGGGCATTAACACAATATGGTACTCATAATTCTAGGGTGGTGCTGTTAACTGTTCTGCAAAAGTAGCTGCTCCACAGGACTGAGAATCGTCAAAGGACCTCATTTAATTTCAATTCCAGTACTCACGCTATAACAGGGTAAATCAATGATAGAGCTTGGTTGACACCCATCCTGTTGATATGAAGTGTTAAGTTTATTTTAGATGGACTGTACTGGAGTCAGAAAATCTCATGTGGTTTACGTCAGTCGTCTTTTAAATATTTCAAATATAATACCCAGAACACCTTATAAAAAGGCCCCTTATCTTCTATAAAACCTCAATGGCTTGCCACAATTCCAATGCCAATGAATTGTTTTACAAAATGCAACAAAGCGTAGAAGATAAAATGCTTACCATTAACTGTAAGATGAAATAGTAACAATGCAGTATCAGGAGCAAGTCTTGGAAATTTTATACATACACACCAACAAAAAGCAGAAACAACAACAAAAATAAAAACAAAAACAGCAAATAAAGAAAGGCATTGAACTGTTAAAACAACATGTAATTTATTTAAGAAAACAATACTGAAATCTCACCCTCAATCTAGAAATTTATTCATTTTCACTCTTTTTTTACTCACACACACATTATTAAACATGCACTCATACACTCTCACCCTTAAACACTCTCCTGCATTATTGTGATTTTGCCTCTTGGAAAACAATGTTGGATTTTTAGTTGGCGTAAAAGTTTTTCATATTTTTTCCAAAGAGCAAAAGTGTGAGTGTACATGTATGAATTTAAGTATGGATATATGTGTGAGTATACATTTTAAATTTTCGTTTTTATTTTTTCTTTTTTTATGCGTATTTGTTTTCTGTACACACGTACAATAACGTATAAAAGCATAGGAAAGTAATCAAATTAAAGTAGCATTTAAAATGCAATAAAAACAAAAACATGTATTGCCTAAAAGAACAAGAAGAAGAAGAGAATAATTCATATTGATGGAATCGTCTTGGTAAGCATGCATGTGTGAACGTGTTATGCTTGAAAAAAATTTGCATATGTATGAATATACAAACATAGACATGGGCAAATAAAGAAAAATTAGAAAAAAAAAACTGGAGAATGAGAGAGAATAAGAGAATGGTGTCACAAAACATACACAAACATGAATTACTACAACACAAATTGCATTTGAATTTCACCATCATTATACAAATACACAGACATAGTAACTCTGTGTGTATTTCTCATTGCAAAGAGAAAGTGTAAAAGCGTGTTAGTGATATAAATATGTGCCTGATATACTGATATGAAATGTCATTTCAAGGCGATAATTTACAATCTGCCATAATATTCAGTAAAAAAAATTCTTCAACTACAAACAAGCGCTAAGAAATTTCTACAAAGACATTAGAAACAATGAAAATAATAATAAGAACAGAATACATCGTGTGTAAAATTCTCCATGACTAAAGAAAACATAAGAAAATGTCATTTACTTTATAAAAAAAATATGACAACGAAAAACGATCGAATAAAAGTAGAGAAAATTTTCTAAAATTTTTAAAACATAGTGTTCTCTGAAAGGAGTTGAGATTCGCAGTGGCTAGGAACACCAGCGATATACATCAAATTGATGTCTACACAAAGTAATATAGTTGACAATGGTTTATTGTAAGATTGTCATCTAATTGGGACTGGGAGAGGAATGCATCTCCTTTCATCTCTTCATCTGATGTCCCGTTGTTCATAGAATGAGAAGCATTCATGGATTGAAATAAATGAACTAGGTTAGGTTGCACTGGTAGCTTTGATACCAAAGCTCACTTGAGCACGCATATCAGCCCGCTGTGATGCCACAGGTAGCGCAGTTCCCGTACTGACGCAAATTCTTTCGAACTCATCGAAGAAGTTGCTCACCACAAGAGCTGCACACTAAAAGCACGACTCCCCTAAGCTGAAAACCAGCCAGAAAGTTTTATAAACGAAGCTATTATCCCTGATATCAATGGATAACAAGGAATGGAGAGCCAAATCTACACCTAGCGAGACATGGGAATTGCTAAAGAACCACAACCTCGGCAAAAGTCGTTTGATGGAAGCTAACGCATACTAAAAACTAAACCTGTAACATTGAGATCAAGTTTAAGTTGTTGGTTACTACATCTCCTATCCATCATGGGTCAAGTGAGTCTGGCAATGGAGCAAGTTTCGTCAATGACCTACGATAGGTTGGCGTTGGCCTAATGGTTTAACCGAAGTAAGTGGTATACCCAATTCTATTGGCGAGAATTTCGAAGGGAGTGTACCTGCCCTGGCGAGCTCATCTGCTCTCCAGTTGCCTAGAAAGCCTCTGTGCTTAGGGTCCCAGATAAGTGAGACACTGAGGCGCCGAGAGAGACGAAGAGTTTTAATGAAATAGACGTATTTAGAATATTAAAGTGATACCGAGAGGAGTCCTATATCCTAGAAGATTATTATTTTCAACTTGTTTCGTGACGTGCCACTCAGCTCATTCCACATTCTATATTCAGTACGAATGGCTTGAAAGCACATGGAGGTGATGTGTACTGGCCACCCAGATCGTTAGATCTGACCTCGTTAAACTTTTTCTTGTGGGGTTTTCTATAAACACAAACCACAGCGGTTCTCAACAGTAAAAGCGTAAAAAGTCTACGATTGATGGTCATGGGAAGAGATAAAACAGCGTTTGCTATAAATATTGGTCGCCGTAGCCCAGTAGGCAGTGTGTTGGCTTATTAGATTATCAGGTCATACAACTCCAGCGAAATACAACTGTCCTGTCAGCAGATTTCATGCCAAAACTCTGAGAGTTAACAAAATTGCCATGAAAAGCTTCTCGAATATCAGTAGTTCGGAGTGGACTTTAAACTGTAGCTCCCGCCAATCATGTATAAAATTAACACACACAACATAAGTGGTATTAGAATCTTGGTCGTAATCCTGACTGAAGGATCGTAATGACCAATTATGTATGTAATATTGATGATTTTAATAAAGCAGTTTGTTTTTCACAGCACCATGTTTGCTAAGGTCTTAATTAAGTACATAAAAAAGAAAAAAATTTCCAGTTAGCGGTTTTCTAGTTCTGTGGAAACCTCATTATTTTATGAGAATACTTAACTGGAACATCAAATCGTATATCTGCTCAAACTTTCTTTATAAAAAAAACGTAAAATCGGTAAATAAATGTATCTTCTACATTTATGTTATAGCTGTGTCATTTAAACTTTAAAAATTTTATTTGATTTCTGCAACATTACTTTATTAACTTATAAAAAACTTTTTTGATTTTCATTTTTATTTTCATTCCTTCTTTTTCATTTGATGTCACATAAAAGTGACTACGGCTCATTTAAGTTACACACATAAAGGAAACCACAAAATTGTATTTCTCGAAATCTATACGCTTTACAACAATCAAATATCAAGAAATCAGAAATAAAAAACTAACAAAAAAAAAGGGAAAAACACACCAGCCAACAACAACAACAAGAAAAGTAGTAACAACAATAAAAATCATCAACAACAGTAGAATAAAATCAAAAAAATTCCTGTTGAAAACTTTTACATTTTAAAATAATTGTCAACAACAAAACGAATGACTGAAGGAATGAATGAGTGAGTGAAGGAATGAATCAATGAATATCCATCGCCAGAAGTTGGATTTAGTTTAGTTACAATTTTCAATATAAAAAGGAAAACTTTTTAATATCATCATATCGATGCATGTTTAATGAACTAAATGGGGAAAAACAATAAAAAAAGAAAGAATATTTGAAAATCGTATATTTATGCCTATCCAATTGGGTGGTGTGGGGGGTGGAAAATTGAAAAATCTTTTACAATCCATAGGAATTTAATAAAAGTTTAACAATATGTAACCAAATAAATATTAGAAATAAGATTAATTGTGCCATGAGACATAAAGAAAATTTTTTGTAGAGAAAGAGAAAAGAATACTGAAAGTGTAATGAAGTATGTCCCAAAAAGAAATGTTTCTACTTAACATGCCACTCTGCAAATACATGAGGATATATACATACATAGTATTTGTTAAGATATTCTTGACCCTTTCAAACTTATTGAAAAAATCCTTTTATGACTAATGATTGAATTTCAATGTTTTAATTTAAAATATATCTACAACAAGGATTACCTAAGTAAATTCAATATACGCATGTTGACTCCAGTCAAACGTACTAAGAAACAAATCAATTTTGGAAAACTGTTCCTTTTTTCTCATCACAATTTTTGATGACAAATTTATTGCAAAAATGGATAACTTATTTAAATAACTATCTCCTCTTCAACAACTCTACCTTTTCAACAAACTGATTCCATTTTTTCAGGCTTAAAAATCTAAAATAATTCGATTAGTAAAAGTAATTGATGTGTCATATTGTGCTCTCCAAGTATCAACACTTCAGAATACTGAAAATGTTCACCACGGTAATTAAGCCATCGTCGCCGCAGTCTTATAATGCGTGAGGACTTGGTTCAAACTCCAGGCCAGACATCAAAACGAAATATGAAAAATTATTTCTTTGGCGTCTTGCTCTCAGCAATTTTCTTGCAAAAACTGTAAGATTAAATAAAAAATGCTTTGAGAAGTTGATCAAAAATCTGTCGTGCGGAGTCGACTTTAAATTGTAGGTCCTGCCACTCATGTATACAATTAACACAAACAACGTAAGTGGAGTGACAAGCTAGGTCGTAATCCTGACTAAAGAGTTGTAATGACCAATTATGTACGTATGTGTGTCTTTTTAAGCAAAACATACCGACGTTGAAAATTTGACAGACTTGTTGAACAAATTAGAACTTAGCAACAATCATAAATACATTAAGATATAAAAATTATTTGAAAGAGCAACATGTACTAACCTGATGTTGCGTAAGAAAGTTGGGCAAATATGTTTATATTTGGTGAACAATGCCGAAAATTTCATAAAATGATTAAATTTTTTGCAGCCAGTCCAATTTTTAATTCCATTTATGAAACGCTCGAATATTAACTTACTTTTGCTACCAGTTTTATTCTGTATACAACACGTTGCCATCGTAAGAAAATCCTTTAATTTAAAATTTAAATTTAAGACAGAGTGTAAATTAATAAAATTCTGAAAAGCAGTGAAAAAAATTTAATAAAAATTTGCTCTGTGAGCTTTATTCGTGGAATTGGCAAAACAAAAACATAAAAATCAAATTTTGTACATTTTGTTTTGCTTACTTAAGTTTTAATATTTATTATCATTTTAATACTCTTTGGAACATTTTTACGAGCTAATAATTTCGAAGTTATGAGAATTTCCACAAAAATCTGTAATAAAAATGAGGAAGAAAAAAATCATTATTGTTCGTAAGCAGCGCTTTAACTTCAAGAGATATAAGAATTCTGTTGTATAATGAATTTTATTTATTTTTATTTATAATTTATTATTATTCTATAGATTCTATATACACGGCATGTATACGTAAATATTTATCTGCTTCAATACTTCTTAGACTACAGAGAAAAAGATAGAATTTAAAAATTATGGCACGAAGAGTACCATAATGTATTCGCTTTCCTATATCGAATGGACTTGGTCGTAACATCATCTCGATCACAGTGGCCTTGCTTACAGGTCAATGTGTTATGGGTAGACACGCGGAAAGAATGCGGCTCCCATTTAACGATTTCTGCCGTGGATGCAGATCCGCTGAGGAAAAGGAGACTGTTATCCACTTTCTATGTCAATGCCCATCTCTTGAGAGATGCAGATATAGGTTATTTGGCTCTCCAACCCTTGTCAGCTTGACGGAGCTATCGTCCATTGACGTCAAGAACATAGCCTCGTTTATCAAACTTTCTGGCTGGTTTTCCAGCGTGGGGTAGTCGTGCTTTAAATATGCAGCCCTTGCGCTGACCAACTTCTCCCTCATTGGCTCGGAGGAACTTGGTCAGTACAGGGACTGCGTTCACCTGTGGCGCCACAACGGGTCGCTATGCGTGCTCAAGTGAGGTTTTTCAACAAATTGAACTACATTCCATTCAGCAACACTTATCACTTCATATATTTCAATAAAAATATCAACACAACTCTAATTGAAATTCCTTGTCCAGTTCTAAATTAGAATATTAGAAAAAAAAGAAAAAGTATCGTTTTTCTTTCTTTTTTTCTTTTAGTATCTGTTTCGCACCAAGTGTTTGAGAATTTCTTATTTATTTTTCATTTGATCCATTTTAGTTGATTTTATTGTTCATAACTTTTCTAGTATTATTCTGCACAATTTCACAATATTTTACATTTAATAACAACTTTAAAGAAGACATTATTCATGTTTCTTCTTTCACTTCTCCTCTCCTCTCTACTCTACTCTAACCCTCATACATATTTTGCTTTATTTTTTTTTCTTTTCTTTTCTTTTGCATTTTTATTTTACTTTCTTTTCACCCATTAATGTCCTTTAATGTTTTTGTTTTTATCATGCTTTGCTTCAGCTTGGATTTTTTTCTTTCTTTAGTTTTGAACATGAGTTTTAACTTTCGTCAACCTCATCAGTTCTCTGTTTCTTTTATAGTTTCTTCAAATTTTTTTGTAGTTTTTTGTGGAAATTTCAGTAAATACATACATAAAAACTGACGGTTAATGCGACTTGAACAGTAAATACAGTGGCGGATATAAAGTAAATTCATTTTAATTTATAAA
The DNA here is from genome assembly GCA_927399465.1 of Sarcophaga caerulescens. NCBI lineage: Eukaryota > Metazoa > Arthropoda > Insecta > Diptera > Sarcophagidae > Sarcophaga > Sarcophaga caerulescens. The sequence continues at coordinate 50,057,779 of OV656872.1, read as the reverse complement.
CTTATTAAAATTAATTGAATGGGAGTACATAAGACCTAGAAAAATTGTATGAGGACTAGAAAATAGGTTTTTGGAAAGAAGGAATTAGAGAGTTGAGTTAATGGATGATATACTAACTATTTGGGAATATAAAGTGTTAAGTTTCGAATATTTCAAGAGACTATTTATTTTAGAATCAAATAAAAATAATTACATTTCAAATGACAATTAATTTCATGAATACTAAGTTTATGTATACACAAGTATTAAAGAATACAGTGAAGATTTATAACATTATCCCTCCTTCTTTTTCCGAAAATCATCCGGTTTGAAATGAGCCACAGCAGTGCGAGTTCTCTGACTTCTTCTTAATTCTGGTTCTATCGCTAGCGGTGGAGTAGAGTTTCTATTAGGCGACTCCGGTTGATCTGCCCTCTCTTGGATGCTGCTTCCGTTATCTACACAACCTTTTACTGGATATAAAAAAGGACTCATAGTTTCGTTTGTAATAATTCTAGGCTTTAGTTGGTTTTGATGTCTTTTATAACTATGAAAATCTGTTTTTACCATGTACACCATTTTTCCGATGACCTTTTCAATTCTTCCTTTAATCCACTTTTTTCCTCTCGAAAAATTTCGGATAAAAACAGGATCATTGACTTTGTATTTGGTACTTTTGTCTTCAGTATCAAGCTCTTGTTTTGGAGGTTTTCTCTGTATTTGAGTTAACAGTGTTCGTATTTTATGGCCGTGAAGTAATTCAGATGGGGTTTTTCCTTCCGAATTTGGTATATTGCGATAAGTTGATAGATATTTCAGCACAGCCTGTTTAACAGCTAATCCATCTTCAATATTCTTGGCTACAGATGTTTTAAAAGTACGTACAAAACGTTCAGCTAAACCATTGGAGGCGGGATGAAAAGGAGCTGTTGTTAAATGTTGTATACCGTTAGTTGAGCAAAATTGTTTAAAATGTTCAGATGTAAATTGAGGACCATTATTACTTACTAAGGTTTCTGGCAAACCTTCAATAGAAAAAATTGTGGATAACAACGATATAGTAGCTGAAGATGTTGTCGATGACATCTGACAAATAAAAGGAAACTGCGAAAATGCATCAACACAAATTAGCCACATGCTACCGAAAATGGGCCCAGCAAAATCAATATGAACTCTTTGCCACGGACGTATCGCGGAGGGCCAGTTGCTGTGTTCTTACGTTGGACTTGCACTATGTAAACTACAAATTTCACATGCTGATGCCATTCTTTCTATCTCTTTATCCATGCCTACCCACCAACAATGCTGTCTAGCCAATCTTTTCATTTTTATGATTCCCCAATGACCTTCGTGCAATAATTTTAATATTTCTTTTTGAATTATTGTTGGTACTACAACGCGAGAACAATTTGATGACTCCCAAAATATGACGTCATTTTTGACTGTTAGACTCAATTTTTTGTTAAAATAGGGAATTAAATTTTTTTCTGTCCCGATGAACTTAGGCCATCCCTTTTCCACGTATAGTTTTAGTTTGCTTAGTATGGGATCTTTAATAGTATGTTCTTTGAGAATATCAATATTTATTGGTGTTTTGACTTCAATTATCGAATTGCAATACTCGTAGTTATCGAACTCAGGATCAGGTCCAATCGGTAGACGCGACAATGCATCCGCGTTAGCATTTTCTGCGCTGCTTCTGTACTTTATTTCGAACTGGTATGCCATTAGTATGATGGCCCAACTTTGATTTCTATGTGCTGTCATTGTAGGCAATTGTTTATTAGGGTTAAAGATCGTTACCAAAAGCTTATGATCCGTTAGAAGTATAAACCTTCGTCCATACAAATAAATATGAAAACGTTGCACTCCAAAAATAATGGCCAATGAACGAACTAATTCCTGTTAATAGAAACTTTACCCATAGGCTCGGATCATTTCATTCTATACCCAAAAACATCCCTGCCCGTCGTAAGATCAGTTTTTTAACCATTCTTATACCATAAAATAGTCTCTCTTTTAAAAGAGTATGTAGCTTCTAGAGAAACTAGGTCATAATCCTGACCAATTATGTTATGCGTCTAAATTTTTTTGTTATTATAATTCGTTGCAAAGCATTTATCAAAGTCTACTACCCCTAAGAAGTATAATGTTTGACTTGTCTACCATTATCTGTATCTTGTCCGGCTGTATTTGAACTGTTTTCGGATTTGTTCTGTCTGCCCAGACAATGGCTTTATAGGTTATTATTAGTCTGATAATACCTGTGCTACATTCCCAGAATATCCCTTTCCTTCTGTATATCATTATGGTTATCATCTTGTCTTCTATAATTTCCATTTACTATTTCCCGATATTTCCAGATGTTATACCTTCAGTTTCCCTCATATTAGTTCACTCAGAAGACGTATATTTTCCATTTAGAAAGTTTTCTCCTTCTTGCAAATGCTACTATATCCTTTAAGATCAACACTCAGGGAATGGCTCCTACTCATGCAATGCAGAGTGTTAGAATTAGGAAAACAGGTTATGGGAAGGAGGACAGAGGAAATAATGTTTGTGGACATTAGATTTGAAAGACTTCTGCTGGTTGGTTGCTCCACATGCGGATAGTCCGTCTAAAGAAACAATTCTGTCAGCAATGCAGTGTAAGATTCACTGGCCAATCGACTACAAACGGATATGACCAGCGAGAAAGACAGGTGATACGTAAGAGTATTCGATTATCGATTTACCTCGTCAGAGAAAAATCAATTGTAGAAGTGGCAGAATAGCAAAACTCAGATTGCGACTATGCTCCAATGAATCAATAGAGATGGATATCCAAACGTCATTAATGAGTATTTTCTGTATGCGGCCGAAAAGCCTCAAAATAGACGGTAAGACACCGGCTTATCATGAGAGTTATTTTACATTCTCGTTCTGATATAAGTGGTGGAAATAGTAAGGGGATGAGATGAAATAAAGTATTTCATGCACCGTATTAAGAAAACGAAGCCCTTGAATGCTTGTTTCGGCTCTTGAAAACTTTACTTTCATGCCCAGAACATCAAAAGCGTTTGAAGATCAGATGAAGATTGTGGTCTTCTCCGTGTTTATATTATCTGAATATCCTTTGCAGTCGATGACCACCTCAGATAGTTTTTTCAAGAGTTCATCCGCAACCAAACACTCTAATGGTGAGTGGTAACCACAGCCTATTATATCGGCCTTTATTATCTGTGTTGTATGTGTTTCGGCAGATCCGATATGTAAGATTTCTTCCATCTATCTGGATAATATAGACTCTATTATAACCCTTCTATTTAACATCCTATTTATAAGCCCATGAGCATTGTTATCAGATGCACCCTCTATGCCAAGAAACACACAAATGATCACCTTCTTTCCATTCAAAGGCACCTAAATTGTTCCTATTAAATCTATAATAGTTGTCAGAGTAGATCTCCCTGCTCTGGATAAATGTGCAGGGCATCTTTGATTCCAACTTATGCAACATTTTAAATTATTTGCTTCCGTTCTCTCTTTTGTTAAATTTATACTTGTCCAAGCGGTGATTCACTTATTCGCCCTTCTATTCATTTATTTCTTTCGACTTTCTTTTAAATTTTACATTCTATTTTCAGATGTTCGTTAAAACGGATACTTTCCTGTTCATTCTTAAATCAAAAAAGTTTTCACATTTTTTTTCCTTTTTTTCAACGTTTTTTTTTTTTCTTTTCAATTTTCATTTTCAGTCGTTCTTCTTTTAAAATGTTTTGTGATGTTTGATCAGGTTAATTTAGCAGGAAATTATAATTGTTTAAAGTTTTTCTCCCTTTTGTTAATTTTCTTTGTTTATTATTCCTCATTTTATCTGACTTTCCATTCATTTGTGCAAAAGTAGTTTAGTTTTCTGATAAACGTTAGTTACCTATTAAACTATTTCTTAATTAAAAATGACAAGTTAAGTTAATAAAATCAGAATTGGACAAGATTTTGAATTGAAATATTTAAACAGAATATGTATAGAAATGTAATTAAATCGGAATTCTTATCCATTGCTGGCAAGAAACGCCTGGAGACATTCAATACTTGATGCCGCACTGTAGTGACAGATCCGAAACATGAAATTTTGACCAGATAACATATGAATTGAATACTAGTGGGCTGACAGTCCATACTTTAAGAATACCGTCAATGACCCTGATTTTTTTCCATTTAAATAATGATATTTAAACAAATTCTCGTTCTTTACATTAGCTCATGTGGCAAATTTAATTAATTCCGAGCGCTCTTGTGGTTAACGCTTAGTGCATGTGATATTTTATGAAACCAAGCACATTATTTACATTAAAACTATCCAGACTAGCACTCGGGGTATGTCCCCTACTCATACATTGCAATGTCTTGGAATACCGGAAATTAATCATTCTTTTTTTATTCTTATTATTATGTTGGCTAATGAGACGCAAGTTCAGCAGAGATCTCCAACAAAACGAAATTTGAGAAAATATGTCTTCGGCGACTTCCTTTCAGCAGATTTCTGTCAAAAACTCTGAGAGTAAATAAAAAATTGTCATGAAAAGTTTCTCAAAAATGTCTGTCGACATTAAACTGTAGGTACCGCCGCTCACGTATGTATAAAAGTCACACAAGTGGTGTGAAAAGGAAGATCGTAATTCTGACTGAAGGCTTGTAATGACCAATTATGTTATCTATGTTTCCGAAAGAATAAACAATAAAATTAAAGGACTAGACCAAACTAGTCTCTGATGGGAATCAAAACCCCCAACTCTTGTACTCACTTCCAAATCAGTATATCAAATCTTTTTAACAAATTATGAATTAAAAAATTGTAAACATAATGTTCAAACTCGGTTTGAACAAACAAATTATTTACCAGTAAATAATTTTTATGTTAAATAACATAAGTGTGTTAATTACACTGTAACATACTTTCCAACGGGAAAACCTCCAAAGAAAATCAAAATTTCCATAATTCCCAAGGGAATGTCTCCGCTAATTCAGTTGCTTGAGAGAAACTGAGGTTTGATGGATCAAAAAACATTCAATCAAAATCACTTCTCATCTTATGATCACATCGAAACCAACACATCAGTGAAACAAAAAAAATTAAAAATCTACATTACTTAAATTATAATATAAAAAATGAAATAAAAGAAAAATATATAAAAGTTATAGTGATTGCTACCAAATTTTCATACTTACTTTATACTTACTAAATTTTGTGATTGAATATAATTTATAAAATAAAATTACAAGAAATTGTGCTTAAAATTAAAAGAAAATCCCTACCTGAAACATACCATATTGAAATTAAAAATTAAAATTACCTAAACTTGTATATATATAATAAACGAAGATTTTGATATACTTATATAACTACTACAAATAAAGTGAATTATATTTACCTCAAACATCTGTTGATGCAATTAATAACATCTATCCTGGAAGGAAGATCTTACACAAAGGAGGAAAAGGTAAGAATTCTCTCAGAATTCGAAATTCTTCAAAGCGACAGAAACTAATTTATCTTTCTGTTTTGTTTTCTTCTCTCTAATTATCCCATGATTGTAATTGCGTCTAAGCAATTATAATCAACATCTCCTTCTCATTAAAGGAGATTTAGAAGCAATATCCCCCCATATTGTTCACATAAAACACGGTCTTTAAAATGTTCCTCTTCCAAATCAAGTTCGTTTGACATAACACGTTTTCCCTAAAGTATCCAACTGCAACAAATAATCACAATTACTTACATACATACTTACATACATAATGGGTAATTAGCACCCTTCAGTCAGGATTACGACTTAGCTTCCCACTGCACTTACGTTGTGTATATTAATTTTATACATGAGTGGCGTTTAAAAGTCGACTACGAACAACGGATTTTTGAGGAGAATTTAATCAGAATTACGGCCTCCTAAAGGGTTAAGAAATTTAGCCCATATGCCATTAAAAAAAAAAAAAAAACGAAACCTCTTAAGATTTTTCATACTGATTTCATTTTTCTCACATAAATTCTTCCAACATGTTTCCCAGCAACTGTACAATTTATTAACCATTGTCCTGTAATTTTGTTCCTTTTCATTTATGTTCTGTGCATTTCTCTTCTTTCGTACATACAGATATTCTGGCCTTCATTTTATTTATCACATAAAACATACGTTCGGGCTATAAATTATGGCCACGATTTCGAAGCCTCAAACCAAACAAACAAAAAAAAATGCCTCTTTTATTACAATTGCAATGGTTAAATTTATATTAACTTAAATACAAGTATGTGTATGTGCGTGTATGTGTACGTGTGCTTAAGCCTTAAAATATGTAATAAAATACAAAAAAAAAAACCTGATGGTAAATGTCTTGACATTCATTATTATCAAGGGATGACCACGATTTAAGAGAGCGGCAATAAAATAAAAAACAAAAAAAGCAAAAAATGAAGGGAAAGGTTTACAAATTATTTTTTGATTAAAAGAGAAATTAACTGAGTATATAAATCATATTTATCCCTTTTTTATTATTGTGTTTGCCCGTTTCTGGTGTCATTGTTGTTGTTGTTGCTGTTGTTGCTGTTACTGTTATTATGTAATTAATAAAACTGCCTCTGGCCTTTAACCTGTAGGAAGGAGTAACAAGTTGCGAAAGAATTATTAATTTTTTTTTATATTTATGCCATAGTCTATTAAGTCATGCAGCTGATTTATTATGTGACGAGATATATGTTGGCATATTCGCTTGCCAAGAATAGTTTATTTAAAGAAAAAGTACGTGTTCTTTTAAGTTCGAATTTCTTTGATTTATAACGGAAACATATACATGTATGTTGTTATTTAGTACTATATGATCTAGAATTTATAAATTGTAAATTAGACCTCAAAAATCTAGATGATATCAAGATGTAAATATGTCTACATGGTGAATTTTCAAATCGAATTTTAACCTACGAATGTTGCTCGATAACAAGAACAATTTCGTGCCCAACATCTCCTACTCATCCAAGTGTTTCCTTCTGGGAAGCCTCAGAGCTTGTTCTGATGATTTATTCTCACGATCAACAGGGTCTACATTAATTTCAGGATAGTATTCTAATTGCGTTCGGAGATTGTAAGTGTTTAATTGAGAGAAAGGCAAAAAAAGTGTCTACGCTACCAAAATTTGTATGAGAAACATCGCCATACAAAGGAGATTTCTTTAAGATATGTATGTATGTACATGCTAATAGGAAAATAAATTTGATATCACATCTTCATATACTCAGTCAAAACCCATATGAAATGAATGTTCTAAACAGCTTAAATCTCCTACATAAGGTTAGATTCACAATTCACAAGCAAGTCCACTCAGTGGCCCATTATGTTACCCAGTGTAAGGTAAGCGCCATTGTCATATTCCATTAGTTGTGTGTTTGAACCACTCCCAGCTTCGCATGAAACCAGCCAGTTCCCTTAGTTGCACGTTCGCCACCATAATCAGATCTTCAAGCGTTCTGCCACCCAAAAACCAATGACGTTTGACGTCTTGAAGTGTAGGGTACTCTCATAAAAAGTGTTGTATCGAATCCAGTTCTTTCACATTCTGGCTTCTTCTGCAGTAAGGCAGGTGGGGCAGACTGCCTTGTCCGCAAAACTGCCAATAACGCAGTATCGCGTTAGAATTCTTGTTAGAGTATGATCTGTTCCCTTGTCGAACTCAACCAATTCCTTGGTTTTCCTACTGTCCACTGCTGCACACAGCAGTTATGATATTCGGCAGCAGGAATGTTGAACCACCTACTGCTTGTTGAATTCCATGCTGCTTTTTCCAATTTGTAAAACTATTCCTGTAGAAGATGCATATATCCCCTCTATCGTTTATTTCTCAGAAATCTCTGGATCCCTTCCGTGCCAGTTCGTCCGCCTTTTCGTTTCCCTCTATACCACAATGACCACAACACCCTAGAGGCGGGTGTTGTGTCAACGTATATGGTGAAGAGAGCCTATGCAACTCCTGACACCCTTTGAATAAGTCTCTCCTAAATTATGAAAAAAAGCAATAGGAATAAAAGTACGTGGTATAGCTCCACGTTATTCCAACAGACTTTTATGTCGGGAACGAAGACATAGGGGACTTAAAACTTCTGCACAACGAAAAACGCAAGCGAAAAACTGTAAGCGGTGTAAACCGGGGATGATCCTTGTGATCTGTATTGTATATTACGGCATTGAAGATTGTTATCAAGAAGGTGCACCAAAGACATGGAGGCATAACCTGGAAGATACATCATATATTCAACTAATTAGTATAAATAGCGAAAAGCGTAGCTGGGTTTGCGGAGAATCATACACTGTAATGACCCTTCAGTCAGGATTACGACCTTGCTTTTAACACTACTTCTGTTGTGTGTTAATTTTATACATGAGTGGCGGGACCTACAGTTTAAAGTCGACTCCGAAAGACATATTTTTTGAAGCTTTTCGGACAATTTTATTTATTCTCCAGAGTTTTTGAGAGAAATCGGCTGAGAGGAAGCCGTCGGAGAAATATTTTTTCATATTTTGTTTTGCTGGAGATCACATATTATACACTCTCCTAACATGGCACCTACAAAGCTTCAGAATCTGAGGTCATTATGAGAACATAAAGATTACATTTCTAGCGAATCGTAGTTAGAAATGCAAAAATTTTGTTAATATTGTCCAGAATAGAATAATTTGAATTAGTTCTAATAAAACATATCCCTTACGATAATAATTGACATGTTTTCCACAAAACTATATTTTGAATATTTCAATATTACATAATTCTTCATGGCTTACGTAATTCATCGCGGCACTGACGTAATATCCCCTTCTATAATATGCAGATAACAGTAATAACATTTTAATAATAATTATGATACCGGAATTTTTGAAATTTTAAATTTTCTCTAATTCCATTCCAACGATCGCTTCACTTCGTTCCATTATTGTTATTTATAATTTAGGTTTGAAATAAAAATTTCTTTGTAATATTTTTTTTTTGTTTCACATTTTCCACAATTGATGGGTTAACCATTTAATTATATAATTTTCATTTTCAAACATTTAATTTTCTGGGTATGCCTGATAATCATCACCCTTTCATTTTTATTATTTTCGTCCTTTTTTTTTTGCTCGTTTATTGCCTGGAAGGCAGACATTGACCAACTTTATTTTATATCGCTTAATTCCTTGCCATACATTTGTCGCGTTCATTTTATTTTCCTGTTTTTTTCGTTTTTGTTGTATATTTTTAATCTATCTCTCTTACCACTCATTAATTATTGGTTATATATGAGTGTGTTCGCATCTCTGAAAGTCCATACGCATGTACGTTGGTTTAAATAAAATGCCAACAATACAAACACAATACATGATGGACTCCGGAGGGCAATGAATGCTTAATGTAAATGAAAATACAAAAAAAAGATATATGTATGTATGTACATATATGCAATCCCACAGACAAATATTTGTTGTAAAATACCTTCATAAATATTGCGACCTATGAAGTGAAGTAGATGGGTAGATAAAATTTTGAATGATGAAAATATTGCCGTATATATAGCAGCAATGATCATCGATACGACTACTCTGATTTTTTTTTTGTGTTAACCTTGTAATTAAAACTATTTGAAGATCTCTACAATAACGACATTTGAAGACATACATACATACATATGTACATACACAATTGGTCATAACACCCTTCAGTCAGGATTTCGAACTAGCTTCTCCACCACTTATGTTGGGTGCGTTAATTTTATACATGAGTGGCGGGACCTACAGTTTAAAGTCGACTCCGAACGATAGATTTTTAAGAAGCTCTTCATGACAATTGTATTTACTCTCAGAGTTTTTGTCAGAAATCTGCTGAGAGGCAGTCGCCGAAGAAATATTTTTTTCATATTTCGTTTTGATGCCTGACCTGGGATACGAACCCGGGCTTTACGTTTAATAAGCGAACACACTACCTACTAGACTACGGCGACTACGACATTTGGAGACCCAAAATAAAATTACTCATTGCACAGAACATCCAGAGTAAAACAGTATTGTCACTTACATTGTCCCAATATCGTAGCCTAATTCAGGCTAAAATAAGCCCGTGAAACCAAAATTAGTATATAGATTACTGAATAGGCATATATAGGGTCTTCCAATTTCGACGGTTGATAACGGCCATTTTGTTGAAGCTCCCTCTACCAAATCAGTTGCCATTTATTCAGCCTGTTTTGGCAAATCACTATCAACGGATATAGGATTCAACAAAAATGACACTAATTTGTGGCCCATTTACATACTTACAAGCATACATAATTGGTCATTACAACCTAGCTTCTCACACCAGCTATGTTGTGTGTGTTAAATTTTATCCATAAGTAGCGGGACCTACAGTTTAAAGTCGAGACTGAAAGACCCATCGTGGTCCTTTTATGGATGAATAATTGTATGAACAAAAAAATATTGTCGAATTTAAGACAACAGCACAGTAGATCCAAGAACTTTCAATGCGTCCAGAAAAAATCTCTGTTTGGTTGAGTTTTTGGGCATAGAGAACGACATTGACTAGGCCTTTATTGTCCATGGTGAGCACCTTAGGTCGATGACTAATAACATCTTTTGGCTTGAATTACTGCACACCAGCGACATGTGGTTTCAATAGGACGGCGTTACGTCCCCCACACAGCTCATGGCACATTGAATATTGCGCATGAGCGATTTGAGGCCATAGCTATCTCACTTGGAAGTGATGTGAACTGGCAATCGAGACCTCCCGATTTGATCCCACTATGCTTTAATTCACATTTCAAACGAATGAATTATTTCCATGATGTCAAATACATACTTTGTGTTTTATTTAAATTTAAAGCTATAGACTAGAGAGCGATAGAATGCTTAAGACTGATGAGTTGAATTTATTCTGAGCTTGTCTTTTACATTATCGATAGTACGGGCCAAGATTGTCGCAATAAAATAAGCACTGGAATCATTATTATATCCGGACAAACGTTTGAAACTTTGCAAGTGATTTAATTTCATCCCACATAGCATTTTATTTTAGCTTTTATTGTAGTCGTGAATCGACAAATTCTCTAGCCTGAGGATAGCAGGACACTACTTATCTATCGCAAGCAAGTTGTTCCATCACGATGCGCAATATTCTAAAATTAAAACTAATGCCATTGAGGCTACAATAGACCCATTTCCCTCAATGGATGCAATTCACTACGGCATTTTTCCAATTGTGGAGTCGCATATTTGATCTAACGCCACACATTTTTATATGGATTTTTGGTAGGTTAAGTTGGGTTAGGTAGCGGAACTCCTCAAAGAAATAGGTCTCACTTAGGCCATCATTTCGGCCTATTATGATTCCACAATTAATTCTACCCGGGGGTCAATCACTGCCGTGTCCAAAATAAATCTTGCTATTGCCGTAATCTTTTATTAGAGAGCTAGGTCGCCGATGTCAGAAAATTAGAGACCAAAAACTTCCTTCTATTCATGACAAGAGCTGGGCAGTGACACACGAGGTGAAAGAAAGTCTCTTCCTCTTCCTCAGACCCACAGCTCTATTAGCAGTCCTTAGTTGGAACTCCGTGTCTTTCGGCATGCCTACCAAAAGGACAATGACCCGTAAGGGTCGCCTTTGAGCGATGGAGGGCCATACGATTAAAGGACAGAAGTGAGTTAGTCCTCCTTCTGTCGATACGTATCCAGTAGAGTCTGGCTATATTGCACGTACCCTCCTGTTGCCAACGAGATTGAGCCTGCTCGTAGAACAAGCAGAAAATATACTCTGTAACATGTCAGAGATTGCTAGCTCTGTACTATCCCTAGCTAGATCATCAGCAAAGCAATTTTAAACTATTTCTCTGTATCCCGGAGCCTATATAAGAATTAACTTTAAATGATTCGAAATTTCTAGAAGCAACCCCCGGCATTCATGGCAAGGACAGACGTTGATAATACTTTCATTAGGGATTTAAATGTATTCTAGCTACTCGAGTAAATCAAGAGATATTCAGGGAAAATCTCGGTACTCAACAAACATTGCGACACCTTCAAAATTGCCATGAGCTCTGCTTGAACAGTGTGTATCAATTCAGTGATCAGGCAGCTTAATATCAGAATCCTTAAAAACTTCAAGGGTCCCATTGGGAAACTCCGGTTTCTCAGACCGAAATTCCCTAGTCGGGATTCTAAAATCATGGATTTTGCTAAGAGTTTTGAGAATTTAAAGGAAAACAAGCTTCATTTGAGCATTTGTATCCCAATGGAAATTTTCTATACGCAATTCTAGCAGCATAGTGGTTACTGTTTGAAGAGGTATTCGACGATTTATTACTATAGTTTACTTGGTATCTTCTGATGCAGAGTTTGTACTCATCATTCGTGATCAAAGAAGGATCATTTAATAGCAACAAATTAGTGCAAATACAAGGTATATATATGCGTATTTAGTTTTACAGTGAGCATCATCTGTTTGTATGCCTTAAAATTAATTTTCAATGTTACCACGTAAAAACATTGAAACACTAATATACCCACGTCAATGTCGTTATGCGTATGTATGGACTCGATGGTTCATATTCCCCAAATTCAAGTATGTTGTACACATTCTCATGCATACATAGTAGTTCTATATGATTATTTAGGTATTTATTTTTTGTATGAATGAACGCGATTTCGTGTATGTATGTAAATATATATGTATGCATTTAAAAACGGATATGTGTGAATAATGAGTACCTGAGGGAATTGCATATTATGCGTATCCGCAAATTATATATATGTATGTATGTATAGTATGTACATTATAGCCACGAATCGCAATGCCGTTACTGGATTCATTCATTGTTGAACGCTCTATGACGGTGGCTCCTGTTATTGACTTTTTTTCAGTCTTACACTTAATTTTTCGACTGTTGAGCACATGATGGTGTGGTGGACTTAGGTGATGTCGATGCCATGGCATGGCAAATGAATTGTAAGAGATGAGCTTGTAATGGTAATGGTTTATAACGATTATTATTATTTTTGTTGCTGTTTTATCTTTGTTTTTTGTACTCTTCCCTGCTAAATGGTATTTAGCAAATATTTTATCAGTTCACATGCACAAAACACACACATTTGAAAAAAAAAATTATTAAAAACAACATTTATCAACCATGTATGCACGAATTGTCTGTCCGGGCAATCTATTTTACAGTTTATTTAAAAATTTTTGTCTGTGTAGTTATTTATTTGTACTACACCATGTCACCGATGTTGCACTCATTGACTCACACACCCAATTGTTGTAAATTATTTTGCTTATAAGCGTTTTATCGTAGGCACGTCATTCGTTTTGTAAGCGAGCAGCAATTTGTTATCCTTTCATGGCCGTTTACCAAAATACATACTCACCACTCTTACTCTCTATCTATTTCTTCCTCGGTTTATAGAACAGATAGATATAATTATAATGGTATTTGGGTATTTGTTTTCATTATTATCGTTGGAAAATTTTTTATTGTTTTACTCTTAAATAATATGTGTTCTCACTGTTTGGTTGGTACTTACTTATGTTGGCTTTTTGACATGAATTATTATTTTGTCATTATGAATGTAAATACTGTGCACTCATACATTCATACACATACAAAACTAACAAAATCATCAATAAATAATAGAGTTTTGTTAACTACATAGTACTTTTAGTATGACAAGTTTCCATTACAACACATACTTACCACGAGAGTATAGATTTCAATTCACATTTGCATATTCGCATGTTAAATTCCACATTTACAAGAGGGAAAATCATTATTTTTGAAATATTTTTTTGTACATAATCATGCATTAATATTATGATTATTATTTTAGTGGCAATTCATATTGTCATTTACATAAAATTACATGTGCATGTGTATTATAATTCACATTTAAGTCATCATCCTTGTTATTGAAATATTATATAAAATGTAAACTTATCATCATCATCATACACAGATGTATGCATGTATGGCAACGAATATATTAATTAACCATTTGTATTTAATATTGTTGTATTATTATTATAACTTTAGTGAATTATTTTTTTTAATAAAAATTTCATATTGATTGGTTGGCAAGCTTAACAAATAAACTAAATGACACTTTGTGGTTTTTCGGGCAAAATAAGTTTATACAGTAAAATTGTGGTCAATTAAAGGTTTAAAAATGCTCATTTGAAAGTTTTAATTTAAATTACAACATAATGTGTTGATATGATGTGTAATTATTAGGCAGAATTTTCAAATATTTTTATATTTAAATGTGATACTATTTCGCTGTAATATAAGAAAAAACTTGGAAGAGCCAGGCCGAAACATTTGTTTAATGAAATCCAATTAGCAATGCTTTTTATTGGTTTACAGTGCGAAAATTTTAATGGCACATGTTGGGCAAATATTTATAAAGTACATGTAATACAGATATTTGTTAATCTAGAACGCACCTAAGATGTTAGCATACTTTAAAGCAATGTTCACATAAAATAATGCTAAATTATCTTTTCATTTCTTTAATAACATTTTCTCAAAAATATTTAAACTTTTTTATCAGTATTGAGTTCTAGTTTTTCGCAACCCCCCATTGTTCTTGGTATTTGTTTTTAAATGGGTTCCATTAATCAGTTTTATGTTGATTCCGAACAACAACTTTTAAAAGGAATTTCCTGGCAATTAGTAACTATCAGAGGTGATGGATGCCACACGGACTACTGGCAGAAAATTTGTGAAGGATATATTTTTTTAATTTAATTTTCTTTTTTTTTTTATAGAAATAAAAATTCATATCGCAAGGCTCATGTATCTAGTAAGCCAACATCCTTCGTTTTGTAAACGATAATTTAAACAATACAAACAAGCTAAAGTACTGATTTTGATATGATTTCCATCTGCAGGTAGGTCATGCTGACTGTACTGATTTATTGCCGTAGTTTAGTAGGTAGTGTGCTGACTTATTAAACGCGGAGCCATCTCCGAAATAAAAAAAATATTTCTTCTTCTAAGTGGTGTGTGAAGCAAGATCGTAATCCTGACTGAAGGGTTGTATGTATGTGTGTATGTATCGCTGACACGTTGACATCCTTACGAAGTTTCAAATTTTTGACATTCATCGACAACACAAAAAAATAGTAATTCAACTATAGTCGTGTGATTCTACCGTTTATCACAAGAATGTAAGTAAACTTGTTTAGTGTATGTTGCTAGTTCTTGAAGAAGTCTATATAAAACTGCAATTGACGTTCAGTCAGGGTTATGGACCTAGTTTCTCACACCACTTAAGTTGTTTGTATTAATTTTATACATGAGTGGTGGGACCTATAGTTTAAAGTCAACTGCGAACGACAGATTTTTTGAGAAACTTTTCATGGCAATTTTATTTACTCTCAGGGTTTTTGTCACAAATCTGCTGAGAGGAAGTCGCCGAAGAAATATTTTTTTTTTTTATATTTTCGTTTTGATGTCTCAGCTGGGGTTTGAACCGTGGCCTTACGTCTAATAAGCCAACACACTACCAGTGGCGTAGCTAAGTAACCAATGGCCCTGGGACAAATAAAAAAATTGGGCCCCACTGCTATGTAAACTGAAATATGAAATATACAAATATTTTAAAAATGCAAAGCTACGAGTACTTAAGCTCTTTTTTGTGCACTGCAGGGCAGGTAATAAAAATATTAAACAGTAACAACATAAATTACAATTAATACTTGGTGTAGGTTTGGCTAATAAAATTCATACACAGCACATGTTTCCGAATGGCCACTCGAACAACTGTGTTGTTTAATTCTTTCAGATAAATGCTTCCAATCTCGAATTCCCGTACACCAAACATTATACCCTTGTGAAGCAAATAACCAGCAGGGTTGACAATAGGCAGCGTCTAGTATTTTGGAATAACACAACCAAAAACGACTAACTAGCCCATATTTAGAACACGAAACGTATTACGATTTTAAAAAACACCTATTGTTCTGGTTGATGTCTGTTGGAAAAAGTCCTGAAGGCTGTAAAGGCCTCATATCAAGAATTTGACGTTTTGCGTTATCACTTAATATTTTGTTCGTGACGTTTGCCAAGTCATAAAAAGATCTGTCGTACACATTTTCGAAAAATGTAGAGGTCTATGGTTCCTCCAAACCCTCCGCTCTTATGTGTGTGGTGCAAACATCATCCACGTTCACATAATCGGCGGCGGAGGTATTTCCAACTGCAATAATTGTCGAATCTTCTTCAGTAGGCTTCTCAACCAACACTGCAGTTACCACATTATTTGAGTCACTATCAATAGAAATAGTTTGGCCAGATGTACTTGCAGAAGACTGACTGAAAATTATTTTGGCAATTTTTGTTTACTATCTTCTCTTTCTTGGCGTTGTTGGCGTTTAAATGCACCACTGGGTTTCTTCTTTTTATCCATAATTTTAGTTTTTTAATTTATTAAAAACAATACAATATTAGATTGTGCTCGAGTAGGTAGATAATCACTAGGGATGCCAAACGGGATTGATTTTTAAATATCCCGGGATTCGGGATTTCGTAATCCCGGTCCCGAAATCCCAGGATATTTGGGATCCAAAAATCCAAAGATTTCGCGATTTTCTCTTAATAATAAAAATGAAAGAAACATATTTTATTAACAATTTCATTTATATTCCAACTATAACAGAATTATATGTCTATAAAAATAAAATTATAGAAAAAAACAAAACAAGCAGTAACAAAAAAGGGTAAATTAACAAAAATAAAAATTATTCATACATATGCAAACGAATTAGTTTTAGGAAAATTCTTTGAATTCCAAAATATGTATATTATTGTTTTAAATAATTTTTTAAGAAGATTAAAGTATATAACATGTGATCTGATAGCCTTGAACGAATTTTGTTACCAACATACGCTGCCGTCGAAAAACACTTCTCGCAATCAATTCTTGTTGGTAAAATAGTTCCAAGATAGCTATATGCAGCTTGTAAATATTCACCTCTACCACCTCCTGATGTAAATAAATCTATTTCTTTGGACAATTGAGTGTCTAAATCAGTAAATCTATTAATTGATTTTATATGGCTTTTGCATTCTTCGATGGCATCAAATAACTTTTTAGCAATCGAAGTAGGGTCCTCCTCATCTGAGATGCTATTATCGAAGTCGAGTGATATAGATTTTTTTCAGGACCTTTTACATGATCAAAGTACATATGAATTCACAATCCCGATAATCCCGAAAAACCCAGGGTAAATTTTAAAAAATCCCGGGATTCGGGATTTGTGAATCTTGAAAATCCCGGGATTTCGAGATTCGGGATTTCCCGATTGGCATCCCTAGTACTCACTGTTCACTGACAACGTGAAAAGTAAAATAAAAAGAAAGAGAAACACAATGATACGCTACAAGTGTTGTTGGGGAATCCCCGGAATTATCACCGTTAGTGTTACCACATTTAACGGTGGAAACCATGAACGATCTCCTGCCCGCGGACCTAAATTAATGTACCTACTGCAGGTGACTTGCAATTTTTCACAATATTCCGGGTTATACAGTGTCAATCTATAGATTTGACACGATTTATTGACTTAACGGACATAATATGAGTGGTAAAATCAAATAAAATTGAACCACTATAATGACCAGTACAAAAAAGAATATTGGCATTAGCTTACTCACTCCTGATACAGCATTAATTTTTTAACCGTTCTCGAAAAAAAATCTTAACTCGAATTTACAATAAAACGCACATCGATGAATAATAAAACGCACATATCAATATCCGTCAAATTGACTACGCTGCCAACCTACAGAAAGAATTTAGGTGAATTCCCTAGGCATAACTTTTGAATTTCTCTCAACTGAGTTGTCATGATTAAAGTGGGGTTGAAACCTGTCATATTTATTTGGAAAATGTTAGAAATTTCCAAAAGTTCAGTTCGATCAAGATTTCTGGTAAGGATTCAAGGGCCCCCTGTGCTTTAGGGCCACGGGGAACTGCCCCGCCTAGCCCCTAGGTAGCTACGCCACTGCACACTACCTACTAGACTACGGCGACTTCAATTGAAGTTAATAGTATCGCATATTATTTAAATGTAAAATCAAAAGCTATGCCAATCGATTCGACTTATCTATTGCGCACAACATATAGTCTGAGAAATTTCACATTAAATTAGGTCATCCTTTTTTAACCCTCCATTTAAAATTCTGGTGAGAATATTTCAGTAAAATTGCCATTTTTTTAGTTTTGTTTCGAATCTGAGTTGAATATAAAAGAATCAACATTTCGTACAGCAAAAAACCGAAATTCCCTCAAAAAAAAAAAACACGTGACAAAAAATTCTGTGTACCGTTTTTGTTTTTATCGCATACCTTTTTTATAGAAATACAAGCGCCATCATTAGGCATATGGGGTACATACATATGTGAGTATGACTGTGTTTTTGGTACTCATGCACATCTGAGCTAGAAATATTTATCTATTTTTCTTGTTGTTGTTGTTTTTTGAAAACCTACACCAAGATAAATACCTGTAGTTAAAGGGCAAATTATTGTTTAACATTGAGGACACATATGCAACAAAAACTACTACAGTGGCATTAGTTACAACACATTCACTTTCAATAAAATGTTGTTTTTTTTTTGTCATTTTTTTTTTTAATTCCGTATACATTTTTATCTTTTACATTTAGTTCTTACGTCTATGTATGTAATAAAGGTTATATTTTCTATATACGCATACGTACATACATATGAATGTACATATGGGAATACGTAGGTTTGTAGAATGTCCTCCCACATTTGTATGCTATTGCCGATGTGTCTAATGATAAGCGTTGATTTTTGTTTACATTCGCATGTGGTCCAATGTTGCTTTCGTTACTGTGTTTACATTGTGGTCTTTTCGGTTTTTTGCACTGAAAAGAAGGATCATGTGTAAAGACTTTCAATGCTCAGCAAACATAGGCGACAAAGGGAGTTAACAGCTGTTTAAATATGGTGGTGTGGATTAGGACAAGACACTAAGCATAAATTTAATTTTATTTTTATTTAAATTTAAGAAAATAAATTTCAAAGTATGATTTTTAAAATAATTTTTTTTAAAAAGAATGCTTAAAAGCTTGATTTCAATTTAGTAGCAGTTATGAGAAGGAAAATAAGAATTCTAACATATTTCCCAATATTTAATAGAATTTAAAAACTAAATATAAACCGCATTAAAGTTTTTAAATTTCAAACTTAAACGTTTGCATTTTAAATAAAATGTTTTTAATTTTTTCAAATTTTCTATTCGACTGCATAGCTTTTTACGTTTAATTAGATTTGTAATCCTAACACAAGTCAAATTCACAAAAAAAAAAATTAAAAAAAAGCGTGGGATAACAATAAATAAATAAATAAAATCCATTCTGTCAGGCATAAATGTGTCAAATTTCAATGGATTTGATTATTTCAATTGTATAAATTTGGCTTTGGTTGTTGTTGTTATAATCGTTTTTTTTTCCTCATTTCTACTCAACAATTATTTGTTCGGCTGCTATTGTATTATATTCCGGAATCTATCCTCTTTTTCGGTTTTAAATAAATTGATATTTTATTTAAATAAATAAATTTTACAAAACATTTTGTTTGAAAACTGAATAAACACTCGTGTCCGGATTTTATTACTGCCTTTCAGTTATTTCGAATTAATTTTTTGAAATTATCCAATGAAGTTGAGAATTTTCTTTTTTTCCCCTCGCCCTCAATTTTCTATTTGTAATTTTTGTTTAGGCATTCATTCAAATCAATTTATATAATATTACACATGCACCACCATTAGCAATGCTGGTGGACAGTGTGAAAAGTTTCTGAATGCTTTGCAGAGTTACTTAATAAAGCCTAAAAATGAATTATATTTTGCAATATTAACTTTGTTATTATGATATTATGATGAAGAGTTTTCCTTGCAAAAGCAGCATCCATGAGAGACCATAGTTTTCAGTAAAATCGTTACACTTGGTTTAAATATCTGAACACATTATAACAAACATATGCCAGAGAACAGTCAATAAAAACTTTCCTGTGGATCTAAGCACATACAAGTATACTGACATGTTGCTGAAACGGCACTCTTCTGTTAATTAGTTGCTGTTAGTGGCTTCATACTCATCAAAGCTGGTAGACTATAAAAGCATTTGGTGAAATCAAGCAGATGATGGGGGGTTCACTTTTAACAACAATGCTATGGCTGTCGTTAGTCTATGCTTTATAATTATACCGATGAGGTCCAATCTGATGAGTTCATGTTAAATTCAAAACTTGTAAAATCTTTTATAAACTTTTGCAGATAAAATTTTTATTTGACTGTGATGAAAAGTGTTAATTAATGTCCTTAAGTCCAAATATTAACTATTGACTCAGGATTATTGGTGGTTTAAAGAGTAGGGTGCATAAAAGCTATTGATGTTTTGACGCTTTCCAATCACACACATGAGAAGACGATAGTGTTTTAGTACTGATAGCAGCGTATTCAACTCTACTAATATGTTAGAATAAAGTTCTTCGAAACGTTGTTCCTTTATGGATTTTGGAGTATGGAAATTGAAAATTTTTAGTAGAGAAATTAAGATAAGAAATTAATTTTTTATTGCATGGGGAGCATTTTGTGCATATAGATTTCAGGAAATTCAGCTTGTTGAATAAAAGACAACGTGTGAATCACAAAACACCATCAAAAATTCAGAACTCAGCAGGACAACGCGGTAATATTTTTTTTTACTTACAAAAATCAAAAATGTTGTCGTAAGCGATTAACTAGCATTTTCCTACATACTCTTATTAAGTCAATGGAAAATACATTGGGGAATTGTCCTTATAATTATAAAGTATTTAAAAATTATAGAACAACAAAAATAAATTATGTACACGTAAATGTATTCCTTAACAGTAAATGGAACGATAAATAGCTAAATAATATAAATAAATAACATAGTCGATTAAAGTACCATTTGAAGAAGAATTTTGAAAGTAGAAGTAACCTTATAATTATGAGACATACTATGTAAGGAGAGCCTGAGACAGTATTGAAGTCGCCGTAGGCAAGCAGATAGTGCCTTGACTTATTATAGTGCTTTCACACCGAGTGGTTTTAACGTAAAAGTTGGTTTTATCGTTAAAATCAAAAATAAAACATGGTTTTACCATACAAAATTATTGCGTTAAAAGCATCTAAAAACCTTTTTTGAATTGCTTTTAAGTATGTTTTGTGAAATACAACCTTGTTTTCGATGTACTAAATCAGAGCTACCAACAAAGAAATGTTGAAAACAGCTGAGAAATAAATAAATTTAAATAAAATATTTATTTTGTGTTAAAAAAGGGAAAATTTTGAATATTTTTTAATTTCTTCAAAGAAAATTTTAAAAATTTGTGAATATTTAATTATTAAGCGAAATGTGTCTGGTTTCTTGTCACAATGAATATAGTTTCTTGTGCAAAAGGTAAGTAAGAAGCTAAATATGTCCAGATGAAATAAGACATATTGCTCATAAAATTTTTTTCTCACAGAACTTTGTGTATATTACCATTATTTATTAATTTCTTGAATGAAAAAGTAAAAATTCGGTAATTTTTTCATTATTAATCGAACTATAAGCAATTTCCCTTCACAATGAATAAAGTTCCGTGTGCAAAAGGTAAAAAAAACGAAAAATATAACAAAATATATACTCATAACTTTTTGTTTCAGGAATTTGTGAATATACCTCAAAATTGGTTAAATACTAAGTTAGTGACTATCCGAATTACGTTTCCGTAATAAAATGGTTCATCTCCTTTCAAAATTATTCTATTATTCTACCAAAATATCATCAATTCTACCAAAATAAAGAAATAAAAATCCACCCCGAAAACTAACAAAACATAAATAAACGAAAAAGACAAAATCAAAACAAAAACAGCTGTTCCTACTTTTGCCACAACAATAAATACATTGATTGTTAAAACCTGATTTAAGAAAATTTGCGGTGTGAACGCAAAATCAACTGCTTATGGTTTTAATGCTAAAATCAGGTTTTAACTTTTGGTGTGAAAACACTATTAGACTTGAGGCCGTGATTAAAACCTCAGGCCAGACATCTCGAACAAAACGAAAGATGAAAAAATAAAATTTCCATGAAGAGTTTCTCAAAAAATCTGTCGTTCGGAGTCGACTTTAAACTATTGGCCGAGCCACTCATAGAGATAATTAACATATACACAACATAGGTGGTGTGTGAAGCTAGGTTATAATCCTGACTGAAGGATTATAATGATGTATGCATGTAGTAGGAAGGTTGCTAGGTAGGCTGACAGAATCACCTAAATTATCGCATTCGCCTAAATTATCACACCATCCAGGTAAAATTCATACAAAATCTACATTGTGAACGTATTTCTTCTAATCCACTTCTCCTAGACCTAATTTAAGCATACATCAGCATATATAATATAGCCTATACAGTAGCATATATCACAATGAAATCTCCTTCTATCAGCACGAAGGAAGTCGCCGTAGTCTAGTAGGTAGTGTGCTGGCTTATTAGACGTAAAGCCAGGGTTCGAGCCCCAGGCCAGACATCAAAAAAAAATACAAAGAGTATTTCTTCGTCGATTTCCTCTCAGCAGATTTCTGGCAAAAACTCTGAGAGTAAATAAAATTGCCATGAGGAGTTTCTCAAAAAATCTGTCGTCCGGAGTCGACTTTAAACTGTAGGTCCCGCCACTTATGTATAAAATTAACACACACAACATAAGTGGTGTGAGAAACTAGGTCAATAATCCTGACTGAAGGGTTGTAATGACCAATTATGTATGTAATCTCCTTCTATTTTAATTCATTCATTCACTTATTTATCATAACTCGTTAATAATTTTTAAGCATTACCAAAAATAAAAAAAGTAAAAAAAAAAATAGAAAAATAAACACGCAATTTGTATTTATTTTCAATTAAGTTAAATTTTGTTACAAAAGTGGTTTAAATAATTGAATAAATAACCATGAAATATAACACACACATTCGATATGCGGTACAGCCATAATAGATTCTCTTTATTTGCTCTGTTTAACTAAAAAGCATAAAAGTTGATCAAAAACATTTTTGTTCAACTAAAACTATACGTATTATATGAATAAAAAGGTTTTATGTCAATGAAATCTATTTTGTTAACTAAATTTGTCATTTAAAATAACTGAATGAAATAATTCAACTAACAAAAATTTGAGACTATGAAAATAAGTTTGGACCACCAACTGTGTTTTGCTTGCGACATAATTTAATGGAAAATTTTTTCATAACTGATTAACAATGAATCATGTACTATAACATTGAATTTTACATCAAAGATTTTTTACATCAAGATTTTGGAAAAATTTTAAAACTTCTAAGACGACAACCTTATTTGGGATGCAAATGTCCGCAATCGAAACATCACCATACTTTCCGATAGCCAGGTGGCTATTAGAAAACTGTACTCCAACGTGATGAACTCCAGGATGGTCTACGGTTGTCGCAGACCATTAAACAGTGTGGCGGAAAGATATGATGTTCACATCATTTGGGTTCCGGGACACAATGACATCCCGGGTAACTGTAGAGCGGATGAACTGGCCAGGCGCGGCACGACCATCGAGCTCTCTGCCAAATTCTTGACTATTGGAGTCCCTTTGGGGACCTCTCATGATTGAAATTTCGGTCACAGACTTCGTCAATTGAAGGTGGATGGCTTCGGATACGGGCAGAACGGCACAGGAAATCTAGCCAAAGGATTGCATTATGGGGAAGCATGTGAAGCGCATTGGTTTGGGACATTGAAGAAATGATTTCTGTAGAAGTTGCAGAAGTAAGGAGCAAGATGAGATAGTTCCCGACACTATGTCAAAGGAGAAAGAGACGTCTTTGTGCCTACTACATCGATGATCTAGGTGGTTTGTCGACCATTGACATCAGCAGTTTGAGTCTCTTCATTGGAAGCTCTAAGTGGTTCCAGGACTAATGGATAATTGATGAAAACTGTGTTAATCATAATGGGCCCTATGTGGCCGAAGTGCGTCCATCCGAATTCCTATGGATGACAGCCACCTCCACCTACCTACCTACCTAAGACGACAACTAATGTGCTAGTGACATCGATTTTACTAAACTAGCACAGCACAAAATTAACCAAACCAAAGAATGTGATGAAAAACTATCGTGTTCTAAGCAACAATGTTGCTCAGTTCATCAATAAATTAAGTGTCGTCATTAAAACCATTTATATGATGAAATTTTTAAGGCAAATGAATCTGCAGTAGGGTTAAACCGCTGCGCGTGGTAGGAAATCAAATAATCATTTATTTCAAGTAAACCTGAACATAATACTCCTGTTCATGATGAAGGCTGCAATTGCGTTGTTTATTTATTTTTTTCTTCCTATAGGTTACTATTCATAATTGAGTTGGCCATTGGCTAAATAATTATAAAATATTAATAAAAAAAAAATTTGCTAAAAAAAATAATGGATTTACATGTTGAAAATAATTGAATGAATGTTTCTAAGAGGATTATTTGTTTCAATTAAGTTACCAAAAAAACGATACATTTGTATTCCAAGCACTTTTTTGCTGAAAATTTCTTTAATTATGAATATCTATTGATTATATAAAAAAAATTAAAAGTTAAATTATTATTCAAAAAAGGAAAAATATGATGTAGTCAATATTAAGTTCACGTTACAATCAGACGCTATTTCAACAACCCATCGGGCCAATTGTTGGAAGTGAAAAACGTTTACCTATGTGAGAATTATTAAATTCCGTTTGCCCAACATTTTATAAAACACCAAACCCCCATTATCCTAACATCATTAACAAAAAACTTTACAAGTGGCCTGAAAAGTTTATAGGTCAACACACAATTGGTGCCACTAAAAAAATTGGTCATTACAACTCCTCAGTCAGGATTACAACCTAGTTTCTCACACCACTTATATTGTGTGTGTTAGTTTTACACATGAGTGGCGGGACCTGCAGTTTAAATCCGACAGCAAACGACAGATTCTTGAGGAACTTTTCATGGCAAATTTTATTTATTCTCAGAGTTTTTGTTAGAAATCTGCTAGTCGCCGAAGAAATTCCATAATACGTTTTGTTGGTGTTTGAGCTGGGGTTTGAATCTTACGTCTAATAAGCCACCACACTACCTACTGGACTACTAGAAAATCCAATGATTATATGTGTTTTTCGATATCCTAATTCAGGCTAAGTCGTAATCCTGAATGAAGCGTTGTAATGTAATACTTAAGGGATATCTACTGCATTGAAGTAGCGAAAAGTATATTAACTGCGATATAAAGTGATGTTTTTTTTACGGTCTGTGCCATATCTTAGTCTCTGTTGAGCTTTAAGATTTTCCAAAAATTTTGTAAGCTATGCAGTTGTCTGTGAGTTCAGGGATTTCTGAACCATTTAGTGAATTTTCTACGTTCAGAAACTAGTCTTTTAAATACGGTCTTCCAATTGATCCAAGTAGTATGTTTAGTAGACTGTTTTAAATTTTTCATTTCAATCAAAATATTTTTTTTTTCTTTTTTCAATTTCGAAAGTTAATCAATTAGTTTGATGAATAGTGCATTGCCTACTCGAAAAAAGCAACCAACTAATATGATAACATGGTTCCGTATGCTTTTCAAATTCAATTTGAAAATTTAATTTCATTTTATATCCCCTACTCTACAATTCTTAAAATGGTTTTAAAATGTTTATAGTTATTCAATAAATTAATCAAATAGTGTAATATCTTGAAAATAAATCAGCAGAAGACTTTTCTTTTTGGGCGATGATCATTTTTCCGAAGAAATAATTTCCATTATAATGTTAAACACGTAGAAAAAATTTACTTTAAAATATTTTTCCTTTTTTTTTTTTTTTGTTCAACTACAGCAGTGCCTACAGCTGCGAAGTACCAAAGAAAATAATGGCTTTTCAAAAAAAAAAAAAAAATCAATATGTGTGAATTCATGGCTTTTAAAAATTTCTTCCATTACGCCATCTCTTCTCCAAAAAACTTCCGTGCAATTTCAATTAAGCTTTTATAACATGCAGAATAATAAAAAAGGGAGAAAAAAACACTGACTACTAACCTTTAGACTTATTCAACATAAAGAAAGGAAAAAAAGGGACACAAAGTATGTAAGAAAAAATGCTCATACAATCAAATTAGAAGAGCGGCCCCACCGACCATAATTTTGACTTTTCTATTGCAGCAGATACATGTTGTTTTGTTGTTGTAAATATGTAAACCCATAAGGTTTTTGCGAAAAAATAGGTACAAAAACAGTTTCAAGGCATGTATATATTTTGGAATATACTGGCACACGTGTTTGTATTTCATTTTCTAAAGTGTTTTGAGTACTTAAAAATAAATTCCTTTTACTTTCCTGCCATATATGTACATACATACATATATTCGTTATTATTTTAACCATTTTGAACAGACCATAAAAATGCATAATAAATGCCATTCAATAATATTTTTGTACCCACGAAGAAATATAATATTGCCGTGTGATTTTTTAAATCGCTACTAAGTGTGTTGATTTCGTCAGTTCGTCATTTCGTTTTGAGCGGTAGTATTACTATGAATAAAAGAGGCAATTAGTTTTGAAAAAAAAAACATTAAATTTATGCAACTTTTTAAAAATATGAAGATTTTTTAATTTTTTCCACACTAGGATCAATAACTGAGCAAATAAAATAAAAAAAAAAATTAAAAGAAATAACATACAACATCATTACAACCCCTGAGTCAGCATTACGACCTAGCCTTTCACACCATTTATGTTGTGTGTGTAAGTTTAATGCATGAGTGGTGGGACATGCAGTTTTATGTCGACTCCGAAAGTCAAATTTTTGAGAAAACTTTTTCACTCCCATTTTATTTACTCTTAGAGTTTTTGGCAGAAATCTGCTGAGAGGAAGTCGCCGAAGAATTATTTTTACATATTTCATTTTGTTGGAGACCTGGGGTTTGCACCTGGGTTTTGAATCGTGGCCTTACGTCTAATAAGCCAACTCACTACCTACTAGGCTACAGAGACTTCAAGTGTTTACTACAGTACGGCTGTCTTTTATAGCGGGATTTCGAATGCTTTCACATACTTATACAAGGAAGTTTTGATTTGGCATTATATTTGCACGATTTCTCATCACACAATGTGCAGCGCAAATCCAGCCTACAGCAAAGTGGTCATTTTGTGTATCCAAGAATAGAAGAAGAAATCTAAGTTGCATTGTGAGCATGGCTATGAGAGAGAAAACAAAAAAAAATCCTAAAACAAAATACGGTCACGGTTGCAAAATATTCGTATTTCATTTCTCTTTTTTTAAACACGAATTTCTAGTCTGTCTCCTCTTTAGATATCAATAATTAAATTATTTTCAATACTCACTTGAAATCACTTCCTGAGAGAAGTAACACTTATGAAAATTAATAGACTTCCCTTTAAAATAGAATACCGTTTAAATTTATTGCAACATTATTACACTAATAAAAATCCCGTTTCACTTAAAGGAAAAAAAAAAACGTGAATCTATTGCTATTGCCATTGCCATTGGCAATGTGAATGTATGATTGTATGCGTATCGTTCTATGTATAGAAAAACTAGGCATATATAATATCCTATGATAGCTGCAAAAACAAATAAAAATAAAGAAAAACCCAGAAAAAAACTTCTCAAATTTACATTGAAACCACAAACGGAATATAAAAGAGAACAAAGAAAGAAATAAAGAAAGAGAGAAAAAACTTTATAATTTCCGCTAAATTTCCGCAAAAGCGGAACACCTTGGTTACGAAAACCAAAGAAAAGAAAAAAACTTTAAAATTACACAGACACCTTGATACATAGTTTTGTTCTTTTTATATATGAGGAGTAGAACAACAACAACAACAACAATTTAGAGAAGAAAAAAAGCTTGAAAAATTATAGCCAATGAACAAAAAATGAACACTTGAATGCACAAACGTTTTAAATGCTCATTAAATACACAAACACTGTAACAAATAAGAGTTTCTAAACGTAAATAGATTTCTATATTGTAGGAGCGTAAGTGAAAAGAATTGTATAATGGAGGGTAGTGAGATAAGTTAAGAAACTAAAAAGAAAATATAACAGAAATACGTTTTACAACAATTATGGTTAGATGTTGGATGGCAAATCTGATATACAACTGAATACAGTAAGAGTTAAGTTGAGTAATATACTTTGCCTACCATCTTACATATATGTGGATGAAAGAACCTTCAATACAATATTATTGAGCCCCTTAGCAGTCGTATTGACAAGATTGTGTATACAGGAAACTACGATGCACTCGACATCTGAATTACATCGTGGAAACACAATCGTCAATGCGTTAAAAATTCTGCTGGTAAGTTTGGAACATGTCGTCTATAGACCGACTGCCTATGTGGATGCGTATATACTTAATTGGTCATTAAAACCCTCCGTTGTGCAGCCCCTGAACAACTTCTTCGACAAATTCGGTGGAATTCGGTCAGTACAGGGGCTGCACTTATCTGCGGCATCACAACAGGCCGCTATGCGTGCTCAAGTGAGCTTTGCTATCAAAGCCTCTGCTCCAACCTACACTTCAGTCAGAATGACGACCTAGCTACCCCCACCACTTATATTGCGTGTGTTAATTTTATCCATAAGTAGTGCGACCTACATTATAAAAGCTACGTGGATAATTTCCTGTCAATTTGGGATGATTTTTGATCATATTAGGACAGAATCCAAATTCATATCGGTTGGGTTAAATGGAATGCATGGATGTGGGCCTTATTTTGGATTGAAATCCGTCCTGGAATCGAAATACCCAAAAGTATGAAAATAATCTAAATTCCTCTCCATGATTGTAATAAAGTATTGCAGAGAAAATGCATACTAGGTTATGTGGATCAATACAGCAATGGTCAGACCCTAGTCAGAGTCTTTGGGCTTTTTGATAGCGGTACGGATTAAATAGTGGTCAGTCGACGCTGGTGAGGGTATTTAGATCTTTCGAACAAATTCAAATCTTTCATTTCGGATTGAGCCCATGGGAAAATAATTTGACATACAAATCTTATAAACGGCTCAACAGAAGTCTTCACGGATAAAAGTAGTGTGGTAGTAAGTATTTTTTCGGCATCAGCAGATATAACTTACACCGTCAGCTTGTTCAGGTGAATGTGTAAACCAAGTGCTATGTGAAGGTTATCATTAAGAACAATGTTATCTTGGAGAGAGATACCATGGGTCTCTTCGAGTTGCCAACATGGTATAATAATTACATCATATGGATGCAAGCTAACAATGTAAATCCCGTGTAATGTATAATTTGACCCGATGTAGCGCAATCATCAAAATTTGAGCTAAATTTAAGAAATTATAAATCTTATTTAGAACCTGCAGCTTAAGATTTTTAAATCAATTTTAATGTTAAAATGGTTGAATATTAGTAGCAGGTAGTAGTAGTAGATAATAGATTAATTTGCCAAGCTATTGGTCAAAATGAACAGATTGCATGAATCCGAAAAACTCAACATCGTCGAATTTGTTTAGTGATTAAGTTAATTTATATAAGTTCAGCAGGTTTCAAGTTGAATTTTTTTTAATCAACATTTGCACATTAAACTTCAGTGATGTCCATAATGACCCGCTCCTAAGAGAATTAAATTTTTTTGCATTTAATTGATCGTAACCATGTACTTCAAATAGTTTAATTTACCGCAATCTGTACTCCTTTCAGTCCACAACTGTTTAAATAATTTCAAACTGTATTTTAGATAAAATTTAGTGCCTTAACTATTATTTGAAAGTGTCCATTATCTGTCATATAATTGTCTTAAAGTCAGCTAACAAATAAACAAACATGTACATTCTACTACCGAAAGCGAAGTAAAGTAAATCGTTAGAATAAAAATTATTACTCTACGTTACTAACATCACACTATGGGCGGAATGACCAGTTTTTGAGGCAATAAATCAGCTAGATACTTGAAATTTTGTACATCTGACTATTAGGTCAATCAAAAAGTACAGTAAAAATTTCATGACGATCGGCAACTGCCACGCCCACTTTTAGAGGAATGAGCCAATGCATCTAAGTAAAAAAATATTACTTGAAATAATTTGAAGTTTAATTATTAAGATTGCTTTTAATAGTGAATTTTAAAACTTTAGTAAGAATGAAAAGTTACTCCACTTACTACCATGCCCAAATAAGAGTGGGCGGGCCATTATCGACAAGTAATTTTGAAAGAGATCATTTTTTTTTATTATCATAATTAATACTTTACAAAAATAAAGATTTTTAACATCATTTTCTATTATATTCAGTAAATAAGTAAAAATATTTAGTTGTATGACTTAAAAAATTGAATTGGTTCAAAGCATCTTCCAGATTTAATCCAACTAAAGTTAAAAAACATTAATCAAATTTAATAAAAGTATGTAACTCATAAACTTTGTCCTGTGGAGCCATCGAAACCATAACTAAGAACTAATGTAACTTAATTGAGTTTGAGGCATTAGTAACAAAACTTCTTCGTGGTATAATAATATTTTCTTCGCTGTGTGATTAACCAAGTTTTGTAGAGAAATTTCTGCTAATGAGTCTGTTACAATTAATCCTTCCGGTCTACACTGTAGCTTGTATTCTTGATCTTTTTGGTAGCTAGGATAAATGTCATAGTTATGTGATTTATTCAATTCCCTAATATTAATATATTGTCGTTTTGTCAAATTATTTTCTATCAAAAACACAAAGGCTTCTTCAGGTGACAGCATTAATGGCTTCTTGTCATCACAACTAAGCATTTGTCTAATTTTAGTTGGCCGTGAGGGAGATGAAACTGCTTTTTTCAAAACAAAATTGAAAACATTTTCTTTTGATGAATGAGCTGCAATTGAAGCAGCATAAAGCAATAACTTGGTGTCATTTCCCTGTGCTGACGAGACAACGGAAGCAAGTTTTCGTTTTTGCCGCATACTTCCTTCGCTATATCTAACACTTGGCGACCTTTTTTTGTTTGCGACATCACTGTGCGTTAAAGTAAGCTCAGTCATACCAGATAACCAAAATTTTTCACTTTTTTCGAATCTAATCCGGCTTCTGCGGTTTGCGATCCACTTTTGGTTAGCACGTGCACAAAAATTTTTAATTTTTTTTCCAACGGCTATCATGCAGTCCTCACTAGATTTCCTTTGAAATTTATCACAAATCCAATTAATAACAGTGGTAGCATTTGGATTATTTTCCAACCAAAAGTTAACTATTTGCGCATTTGTATGCAATCTAAAATCGTAAATTATGTACAGGGTAGCAGATATGAGCAGTTAGAATTATTACCACATTAAAGTACACAACAATACCTTTCTAAACATATAAATAGTTCAGTGAATACGCCCCGATAAACAAAGTACTACTCCATGGAACACAACAACGATCACCAAAATTACATAAAAAAGACGTCACACTTTAACGATACAAATTATATAGTATAAAAATAATTTTATGCTTTTTTGACAAAAATCTATATTTACATACCTTTTTGATTATTTTCCATTTTACAAAAAATTAATAAGCTGAATATTTTTTGTTTGTCACACTTTTGTTTTCTTTATTACTTTGGCGCTAAATGTATGAAAACAAAACAAACAAAGAACATTCAACGTTGACAGCTTGATGTCAAATTATGTGTTGCCACCTGTTTCTAATATTTTGCACTTTTCTATTCCCAAATGTTATGTATTATTTGTCACCATTACTTTTTGAAAATTGTTTACTTAAAAAATGGACTTTTTGCCTCAAAATCTGGTCATTCCGCCCATAGTGCATCAGAACGTATGTTCCTATGAACCAGCTACAAAGTTATACATATGTGCGCGTATACGTAATATATAATTATTTATTAAGTATACGTAGTGTGTTGTACATCTTATTTTAGCATAATAATCTGTAATCTTTTTAAGGTTTTATAAATTTTAGTATTGATTAAATTATATTATTAACTATGATCTTATCTTGAACTGTATAGCCTTTTTACTGAGTGATGTGCAATAAGCTGAAATAAGCTTCAGTCTATGATACCAACACTGTATGCAGCATTCCCCAATTCGTAGCCATGCAGAAGAATTGATTTAAAGTTTGAGCTGAACAATACAATCTGCGTTTTTCTGAATATGTTAGATGAACCCAATACCTGATACTGTGATGCATACGCTGTACTTTTGAAAGTTTTTGACCGTTTTTCAATTTCAAAAAGATGCATAAAGAAATACCTCTCTTTTCCTTCCGTCTTGAGCACTATGGATGAGGGTTGGTGATAGAATTTAGTTTTTAAAAATTAATGACCACGAAGTAAAGAGGTAATATACATTACATTCCATCAGTATTTCTACAGTTTGACAGTCTGTTGAACCACATTCAATGCCACATTTGAGTTTCATATTTTAGTAATCCTTTTGAAAGTTAACATAAGAATAACGCAGCCATACATTTTGGTCGAGTAATCCTTTGATTTTGAGAGGGCCATTGATACCCTTTTACAACTCACTCTATAGAAAACAAAGTGTAGCAAAGTTGGCGACTACCATGCAGCGATATGGACTTTATAGACGATAATAACACAATGTTAAGATGATGTCCGAAGAAAGAATGAATCTGCATAAGAATACTTTCCAGGAAATGTTTAAAATTCAAGAATCACAATGAATATATTTTATGTCTTATTCGGAATGTGGAATTGGTCTGTTTGAAAACTTTAACCATTACACCAAGCCTCGAACCACCTCGAACCAGTCGACTGCAAACTGCTGTTAATTTCAGTTGTTAGATCGTTTTTTATTTCCTCGTTTTAAAATTCTTTACGACAGTAATGTGGTTGTTTATTCACCGCATTTAGCCGCGATCTTTTCAGACACACTATGGTATGGAAAAATTAACATGTTCCTTAATGAGTGTCTATGTGCAACGACTGAAAATTGTGTACAAGCGCTTTTATGTCTTTCTGTGTACCAGAAAATTTTAAAAGAAATTTTTTTTTGTTTCTCTCAAATGTAGTGGATTTCTTTTATTATTAAGCTTATATAAACATTAAATTGTTTACCGACATGGTAAAATACCCATAACCAAAAAGCAGCAATTTAGAACAATAACAACAACAACAAAATCATCTTTTACTCATCCACCGTTTAGAATTAATACACATACACGAACAGATTTACGTTAGTGATTTTCAAAAAAAATTTCCGTGAGTTCGCTCGCTTCGTATAAAAGCCATTTAAAACAGAAACAGAAAAAAAACCAAAAAAAGAAAGAGAAGAGAGGGTAAATAATAATCGCTGTATATATTCTATTCTGAGTAATTGATAATGTTGCCAGGAAGTAGATGAAACGGTGAAATATTAGGGAAACTTAAAGGAAGTCAGGAGATGTTAGAAAGAAGTAAGTTTACGAATTACAAGTTCATGTATTGGTTCATTAGTTTTTTATGATTTATAATACAAATTGTTAGATCAGACATTAGGATGGACAGGACACTGACGGAAGCTTTGTAGAAATGCAGTATATGTAGGGTGGGTGGTTTAAAAAAATTGTAAATTTTTTTTATTTTTTTTTTTTTTTTGTTGTCCAGTACAATTGTTTCGATTAGAAATGGAATTTTCGAGTGTATGTAGTCGCATATCAGCAATGGCATCACGAATGTTGGCCTTCAAATGCTCAATTATCTCTGGTATGTCGGCGTAACACTATTCTTTAACTACGCCTCACAGAAAATAGTCCAACGGCATCAAATTACGGCTTCTTGGCGGTCAATTCACATCACCATTTCGGCTAATTAAACGGCCATCAAAAGGTTGACGCAATAAATCGATTGTGGCATGAGATGTGTGGTAAGTTGCACCATCCTGTTGAAACCACACATCGTTCACATCAATACCATTAAGAGCGGAATACCATTGACAGGGCCAATGATGCCTCTGCTTCACAAGCCACACCAAACAATCACTCGTAATGGGTGCATTGGCTTCTCTAAGATTAAGTGTGGATTTTCTAAGCACCAACTTTGGCAATTTTGCTTAATAACGCACCCGTCAAGATGAAAATGAGCATCATACGAGATGTTTTTTTTTTGGCAAAATCGACATCATCGTGCAGCTTCTATTTGGCCCAATAAATCCCAACATTGATCAAGCGAAAATCGATTCATTACGTTCAGTGGAGATAATATTGTTACGTTTTTACCTTTTTAAAAACGTTTAAATATGAGTTCGTTGATTGCAAACCAAGTAAAAACAAATATGTGTCTTATTTTAATTAAACTCTCTTTATTGTCCACACTTTCTTATGTGCCACTGTTCACACTTAACCGATGCAACAATAATTACTACAATTTATTGCTTGTTCACTATTATTCACACACAACTATTCGCTATACTGCTTACAACGGATCTCTTCAAACCGCAACTTCACTCAAGAACAGCGTTGCCGTTTTGGTTATTTTTAACCAAATTTGGTTATTTTTTTTTGTAATGTGTAAATGTGTATTTTTTCTTCATTTTGGTTATTTTTTTATGGTTAATAAAGCAATCACTTCTTTAATTTTATTTGAAAATTTGCATTATAAGCTTTGTAATCGTTAGCAAAGTGTTTTAATTCTTTAAGCGTTTTTATTACGTTCAATTAAAATATTAAAAAAATTTTAATACAAATAAATAAAAACCTTAATTTATTATTTGTAGTTTAACCCTCTCATTCCCGATGTTGCGTATATGCAACATTGTGTTTATGAGCCTCTAAGTACAGCTATTTTAAATATTTTATTCTGATTCTTTCGCAAAAATATAGCCTCATGTGTTGTTTAAGCTTACAGCTAATTGGTTGGTAGTCAGCTGTGCACGTGCTCACTTAAGCTCACTTCACACGGTAATAGGTACTTTACGTACGTAAAGTCTAATGAAAAAGTAAAATGAAATTCCATCCGTATGACAAAAAAGATAATAAAAGTCGTATGATTTATATTTTTTGCGTTTACATGATCGGTATAAGACAATAACAAAGTAAAATGAAAACAGCTGTTACACTTTTTTTCTACACTGAAAAAAAGAATCAAGCCATCCGGGCTTGAATCAATCCATATCGGTCACAATAGTACGGTTTGGCTTGAATCAAGTACAAAAGAGTTGAATCAAGCCCGAATCAGCCAAGTACAAAAGTGTTGATTTTAGCGCGATTTAAGCCTTTTTGGGATCAAAGTGATCTCATCATGTATTTGGTTTAAGCATATTTTTTCTAGATTTAAGATCGAATTCGTACTTGATTCAAGAGAATCAGAAGTTGAAGTAATCCTTTAGCGCACTTGTTTCAAGAATTATAAAGTTGATTTAGGCTAGATTAACTTATAAATGGGATCGAATTGAGGCAAATCGTACTTTATTCGAGCACAATGAACTTGATTTAAGCCCTAAATTATACTTGATTTAAACCTAAATTTATCCAAAAACGAGCTTGTTTCAAGAATTTTGAACTTGATTTAAGGTCGAACTCGTACTTGATTTAATCCTAAAATCGATTGATTTGAAAAAAATGCAAGTCATCTACACAAAAAAATGCAAGTCATCGACCGGAATAATCCAAGTCATCTACCAAAGAAATGCAACTTGCGAAAAATACGACATTTTGTTGTATATATATTGTATAAAACACATGAACTAAATGAGAATTATTAAAATTTTTACTTTTGAACTTAAAACCCACAATTCCATAACTCAAATAACAAATAAGTCAAAATTACACTTTTTTAGATAGATTTGAGCTCTTTAGTGTTGATTTTAGTAATATAAGGCTTAGTTTTTCACATCAATCCCGTTTTTTGCTTGTTTTAAGCAAACAATAGCCAAAACGGGCTTAATTTTTCAAGCACGTTTTTTGGCTTAAATTGAGAATAGAAAAGTTGATTTTAGCACGCCGTTTTTCTTTCTGTGTATGTGTTTACCTAAAAATACATCCCTGATCTAATGCGACTTGCTTGTTTTTTGAATCATTTCAAAAAATGAAGAGAGCCATACGACTGTCAAACTTTTCATCCGTATTTTCTCTCAATGTGTGATGGTTTCATTACATAGTACGTTTAGACGATCACATCCGTACTCTTCTACACAAAATTTTGACAGATCATATTACTTGTGGAACCGTGTAAAGTAGGCTTTAGTAGTTATTCTCCCGAGAACGAAATTGACAAATTCATTTTGCATAATAAACCTTATTTTAAAAAGTGTTAAAACACATTAATATAATTAAGTCATCCTAAAACCAAGTTTGACAACTAAATAATGAAAGGTAGGTGAGTAATTTAATGCGTTGACTGCCGACTACGAGATAACTCGTAGATTGCGTTCCCTTCTAGGGAGCCAAACTACGAGTTATCTCGTACTCACTAATGTGAAAAAAATCAAGTTGTCTTTTTTTACTAGTTTTTTGAAAATTGCCGCGGCAGTCAACGTGTTAAAAAAATTCGGCTTGAAAATATTATTTAGTTTGTCTGTAATAATTTTATAAATGTAGTGTTGCGTATTATGGTAAGTTTCGAAAAATAAAAACTTATTTTTGTATTCACATTCTAAGATGCGCCCAAACGGTCTGACACAGGATGAAATTGAAAAATTTGATTGGGATGATTCGGCTGACGAGGAAAATGAAAAAGAAGATGTAATAAGACGGTACAACTAGTTTCAAACTATGCAAGTAAGAATGCAAGAGATGGTACCGCAAAGACAAGAAGTTCATAACTATACCTCGTCCAGGTATAGTAGAATGCTA
Organism: Sarcophaga caerulescens; assembly: GCA_927399465.1. NCBI lineage: Eukaryota > Metazoa > Arthropoda > Insecta > Diptera > Sarcophagidae > Sarcophaga > Sarcophaga caerulescens. The sequence continues at coordinate 50,020,903 of OV656872.1, read as the reverse complement.
CAACAAGCACATGGGAGGTGTTGATCTTGCGGACATGATGCTTAAATTGCACAAGTCAAACTATAGTTGTCGCAAAAAAGAGAGGTTGTCCATCATCACTCCTTTTGACAATTTGACAATGAATTCAAGAACTTCATCACCTTCTCCATCGACCCCATCACCACCAGCTCCTTCTACGGGTTCTGAATCAATTCCCTATAAAAGAGCACATGTTGCACAGTCTGCAAAATCCCTACGATTTGATGGTTATAATCATTAGGCGGAATGGGGAACAAGGGGAAGATGTCGACTTTGGAAAGCCTGTAAATGCAGCAGATGCAATGTACACTTGTGCTCCAATCCTTAAAAAAATTGTTTTGTATCCTTGCATACATAAATTGAAATAAACGACATTTGAAAAAAAATCAACTTGTATTTAAATTTATAACACCATTGCCCAATGTTGCCTATACACAACATCTTGTAGCTCTTGAACCAGGACACATAGGACATTTAAATTTTTGTCAGTTGATATTGAGGTCAACTCTATCTTATATGTATGTCTACTCAAAAAAATTTTAGACACTCCCGTTTTAATTCGGGCATGAGAGGTTAACTATACAGAAAAAAATTAAATATTTGTATTAAACCATAAAATTTGTTAAAAACAAATACATTTATATAAAAAAAAAATTTTTGGTTATTTTTTTCCTTATTTGGTTATTTTTTATTTTAATTTTGGTTATACAATTTTTTTGGTCGTGGCAACGCTGCTCAAGAATGACTCAATTACAACTAACTTACTCCTGGCTTGTCTTGCCCTTTTATATGCGAACGTCTTCAGTCTGATGATGGTTCTCGAGGTAGAAGGTTCGCGTTCTCGCGTTCTCGAGAATTCTTTTGCGACTACATTGTTTATTGTTGCTGGTTTATTTAGAAGATGTTCGATGTATTTGTTAATGTGTATTTGTGTATTGTGTACACATTGCCTATTGTTCGTTGCGCTTGTGTTTTCTATCTCTTTCATGCTCATGGTCTTTGTTTTTGTGGCTTTTGCTTATTGTTTTTATTGTTAAACGATATTAGGTCGTTTCGTTTGTTCTTGCGTAACAATATGTATACTGAATTTTGTGACAGAATAGAATGACATAAGTATTGTCAGATTCGAAATAACCGATGGTCAAGTTTAAACCGATAGATGGCCCTCTCTATTAATGTCAAATGCCAGGGTACCGTTTAATTTCTTGAGTTGAGAGACATACAGTTTAAAGTCGATTCCGAACTATAGATTTTTTAGAAATTTATCAAACGAATATCCCGTGAAAATATTAAAATACCTACAACTTGATAACTCTGAAAACCTTTAAATATTCTATACTGTAATGTATTCCGGGCCTAAATTCATATCCATACTTGGCAAACAAATTGAAAGAGGTGGAAAAATTGAAAATTTAATTTAAATTGATGCTCAAAGTAAACCGCAAAAATCGACACAAAGTGTCTGTGAAAAAGAAAGTAAAAATCGCTATTAAATGGTATACGAATCGAATGTTAGATATCATGATGGTTACCCAACTCCCATTTCAAAACAACAAAAAAAAAGGAGAATAAATTTATAAAAGAAACAACATTACATTGAAGAATAAACACACACATATACATGTGTTCATTAGCACCTACAGACACTCAAACTAAAAATTTACAAATGCTGAGTACCTCCTTTTCCAGCCTCATCGGTAGCAGCACATTAGAAGCAACGAGAGAGAGAGAGACAAAAAACTAAAACCACTTAAAAAACCTACGAAAAGATGGAAACAATTTGGAAAATTGATAATAAAGAAAAGAAAGAATTGAGAAATGTATGGAGCAAATCAAAAAAGAATGTTTAAATGCACCTTAAGATCACGTTAAGAGGAGGCTGTATTTTTTTGGTCTCAGATTTCTAAATTCTTTCTATTTTCTCGAATTTGTAGGACAACGTCTGTATATGTATGCAGTCAAGAATGAATAGCTAACTAAGATTAGTTACATTTTAAGTGTTTCTTCTCTCTCTTCTCTTCTTTACTTTTTATTTTCTATTCATGATTTTTTTTTTTAGATTTTTGACTATTTTTTGTGATTTTTTTTTTTTTTTGTTCACGATGTCTGCACTCAGTTTTTATCTTGTTTTCACTTACTTACGGTCGATATAAGTGCAAGGGTGTGTTGTGTGAATTGCTTGAAGCTTTTCCTTTTTTCCTTTTTTGTCTTCTCTTTTCAATTGTCAGTCTGTGGTAATGAAATCACAATTTTTATCGTTTTTAACCGTGAAAAATAAATGAAGCCTAAAAATAAATTCAACCACAATATTACCTGGACAATATAACTCTTGTGTAAAGATATCGTTTCAACTTAACACAAGCGATAGCTTATTGGCCATTTTGAACACAAAGGAAAAGGCTACAAAGGAATTAAGCTTATTATGATTGCAATGAAATTAAAATTCAATTTGTGACGGATTTTTCAGCGAATTATCAAATTTGGTGTTAAGAGTAGGCAGAGATAGTTTAAAAGCTGTCAATACACCGGAAAGATGCACTATTTCGTGACATTAAAGGCCCGTACTTTTTCAAGAACAGGTGGTGGGATGGTTGTCATCTCATATATCCAATTACAATTGTTTTTGACAATATTCAGGAGCTTATATGATCTGTTTATATTAAGATTCATTCATTTCATTCAGTTTCATCAAATAAGTTCTTTCAGGTGAGTAGGTGATCGGTGTTCTATTATGTGGTGGAGAAGGAATGATATACAATACGTTAATGGCTAGAAACGACGTACTCTGTGAGCATGTATTGATTGTAATAAATGGGAAAAGCGTTATATAATCAATCAATGAAGTTGTCGTAGTCTAGTAGGTAATGTGTTGGCTTATTAGACATAATGCCACGGTTCAAACCCCAGGTCAGACATCTCCAACAAAACTAATTAGGAAACAATATATCTTCGACTACTTCCCCTCAGCAGATTTCTGGCAATAGATCTGAGAGTAAAATAAAATTGCCATGAAAAGTTTCCCAAAAAATCTGTTGTTCATAGTCGACTTTAAACTATAGATCCCACCACTCATAAAATTACACACCTACAACACAATTGACATAAAAAGTTAGGTCATAATCCTGTCTGAAGGGTTGTAATGACCAATTATGTATGTATGTACATATGTCATTTGCATCGAATTTTTGATGATTAGATACGTTTTAAACAAACTGAAAGTTGTGTGTACCGCAGAAGCTTATTACAGGTTAATTGATTTATTTTTTCTTAGTTTGCTCCACAAGAAAAACGAGTGTGATATTCGGGAATAGATCTTTATTTCGTTAAGAGAACACTCTGTTGTAGTAGCAATAAAACAATGAAACACAAGCCACATTGCGGCAGTGCTAGCAATAATGAACACCTTAGTCCTTTGTTGTACACGATCGACAATCCTACAAAAAATACTTCAAGGCACCGTTCCATTGCACTTTTTCGCGTGTATGGGGTCGTATTTCAGCAATGGCATCACGAATGTTGGCCTTTAATTACTCAATTATCTCTGGTTTGTCGGCATAACACTTTTCTTTAACAGCGCTGCACACAAAATAGTCGAACGATGTCCACTGACAGTTTCTTGGCAGCCAATTGACATCACCATTTCAGCTAAGTAAACGGCCATCAAACGTTTGAGGCAATAAATCGATTGTGGCATGAGATGTGTCGCAAGATGCAAATCCTGTTGAAACCAAACATCTTCACATTATTACCATGAAGAGCGGAAACAAAAAAATCGGTTATCATGGTTCGATAGGTGTCTCCATTGACCGTAATGGTTGCGCTGTCATCATTTTCATAGAAATATGTGTCAATGATGGCTCCGCTCCACAAAGCGCACCAAACAGTCACCCGTAATAGGTACATTGGCTTCTTTAAGACCACGTGTGTATTTTCTGCGCCCCAAATACGGTAATTTTGCGTATTAAACTACCCATCAAGATAAAAATGAGATTCATACGAAAAGATTATTTTTATTTTTTTTTGCAAAATCGACATCATTGTGCAGTTTCTCGCTGACTCAAATTTACAATAAATTCCAATGTTGCTCAAGCGTAAATCGATTCATTACGTTCAGTGCAGATAATATACTGAATTTTGTGACAGAATAGAATGACATAAGTATTGACAGATTCGAAATAACCGATGGTTCAAATTTACACGATACTTTTTTCTGCGTAGAACCGATATATTTAGATTTATCAGGTATATGGTGTAATGCAAAAGCAATTCTACTCACTAACAATATTATCTTTCGCTGTATGTATTTCAATCTGGCAAGTTCTGGAACCAGACTGTTGATTTGTTATTGCTTTTTATCTTTTCTTGTATTTCTATGTGGTTTTGTTAATGAAACTTTATTTATTTATTTATTTAAGTCAATGGACAAATTCCTTACTGACTACTAACAAAAATAGGTACGAATAAAATTAAAAACAATTACAAACAGTTTCTTCAAAAATACAAGTAAATTGTTACAATAAAAATATGAAAAGTTATGAATTGAGAAAAACAATAATATTCCGTTTTATAACGCAAGAATTTAAAGAAAAATCAACAAAGTCTGACAAATAATTAAATTGACGTCAAATTCTAGTTAACCGATCAGCAACAGCATAATTAGTTCTGCAGAATTTAATATGAATAAGATTATAACAGCGGAAGTAACGAGAAGGAATATTGAATTTAACAAATCTTAACAGAAATTCACAGCAAATATTACCATTGATCAGGTTAATCATAAAGGATATATTTAGCATTGTTCGACGACTCTTCAGGGTAAACAGTTTTATTAATGCCAGTCTGCTAGTATATGAAGGCAAATCCAAATAATTCCATCTAAGGCCACGCAAACAGAAGAGTAGAAATTGTTTCTGCACAGATTCGGTGTGTTCGCTGTAAACATTATAGTGAGGATACCATACAATGGATCCATACTTCAAAATTGGTCTGACAAGCGATACATATAGCTGTTTCGTAATATATGGATCAGAAAATTCTTTTGCCCAGCGTTTTATGAAGTCAAGGGTGCTTCTTGCCTTATTTACAGTCAAAGTGATATGATCATTAAAGTTTAATTTTGTGTCTAATAGGATCCCAAGATCCATAAAAGAGTCAACATTCTCCAATTGAGGAACTCCAAGCAAGTAATTAACCGCGATAAAATTATTTCTTGAGAACCGCATACATTTGCATTTTTTTTATATTCAGCTGAATCATGTACTCGCACCACAAAAAGAAGTTATTGAGATCTTTATTGAGATATCTTTACATATCAGCATTGACGTAATACCTTTGTGGGTTTATTATTGTTTGCTCTTCTTCGTCTTTTTTTTTCACAAAATGTTTCTTCACTCTTCTTAGCAATGCCCAAACATTTTTAATTCGTTTTTATCAACAGAAATACATTTTGACAGTTTTGATACTACATTTCTTTTCTTTACTGATTTTAAACTGCTTTTGATATTATCAAATAAAATTTTTTTTTTTTGTTCAAATCCATTACAGTTATTGGATTTTTATGTCCACTTCTACGTTCACAATCACTTACTCTATCTGGTCCAGCTGTTGTTTGTCAATAGTTTTGTTGAAATATTGAAATATTCTTTCGTTTTCATTAAATTTCGAATTCTACCCCCAACGAAAAAATCAAATACAATATCATTTCGTTATATGACTTTAGTAAATAAAATGGAACAATTTGTTAAAAACTACCATCAAAAAAAATAAATAAATAAAACTAAAAGGGGGGGGAGTGCGTTGAAAATGTCAAAAGCATTTCGTATATTAACGGTAACAAATCTCATAAAATGCAAATACTCAACTTCAAAATTCAATACGAAAGTAAATATAAGAAACGAAATACAAAAAAAATACGTACTTTTTATGCTTTTCATGCAAGACAAGAATCTCTGTTCGTACTGATACAAAATATTTGAAAAATAAGAAAATAAGTGAGTTTTTTTATTTCTTTATATCAAAAATCAATTGCTACACTTGCAATTTACATGCAACCTTAAGGAATATACTTGAAGACAAAGTTGTATTTCTTTATAAAAGCATACGTGTGTACATTGTTATAAAATTTTAGTACAACATCAAACAGTGTGGGTCAAAACTATCTCGATTTTAACAATTTTATAAATTCTTAATTTTATCATGTTTGCGTTAAGGAACACTTGCCAAATTAATTAGATTTCACTTACTTACCTAATTGGTCATTACAACCCTTTAGTTTAGATTACAATAGATTACACCACCCATGAGATGTTAGAGCTAAACAGCTCTTGTTTAAATTGAAGAGCTCAGCACCTACTAGACGACGGTGTCTTCTCAGACTCAAAAGAAATATGAAAAAAATTTTAAGATGGGAACTTTAACCAAGGGTATTCTAAAATGTTATGGTCCAGAAAGAATTTTGACAGCTCTATGCCAAATAACAACCAGTGGGAATTGCATAAAAAGTGCAGCAGATAATAGTTTATACAGCCACCGTTAAGGTTACTAACAGAATGAAGAAATATTCTCATATATAATAAAGGATTTCTTAGTAAGTTTTTATTATAAAATAAAAACACATATCTTTTGAAATGTTCCTATGAAACAAAATATTTGTTAAATGGCCGGTACGAAATTTTCAGAGAAATGTGGCTGTATGTGGCGATGACACGATCTCGGATCACGGATTTGAACTCAGTTGACTTCGAGAGATAATTTGTTCTCGTAATCTTTTTTGCAATAAATTGATTGTTCCATCCGCGATGTAGACGTGTAGGTGAAACTAGTAAAGCCACAATAACTCCGTTATAATGATTCTGTAACAAATGCCTCTAACACTCACTAAAAAATGTAAGTACCAATCCTGCAACCTCGTCAAAATTCATCCCGTGCAGTGAGTCTTAGTAGGGTGAGAAATACTTCTCATGAATTGCAGAAGGATTTTCTGAGCAACAAATTCAATAATTTTGTGTATTAACTGAACCATTCGGATGAAAAAGGGCATCATCGGAAGAAATTAATTTTTTATGAAAAAAATGCCGTTGAAACTGACACAACGTCATCCAGAAATGGGTCTCTTCACTGGAGATGATTTTTCAATGTAATTTAGGATCGTTTGGTAACAGCTCCAGAGCCTGTTCAGCGAACACTCTTCGTTGTCTATTGTGACCCATGGTGATTTGGTAGAACAGGCTGAATGAATGAAAACTAATTTGTTATAGCTTCAACTAGATGAGCGTTATTAACTGCAAATCTCTATGTGTTCCCAGAATTTTTTTGTTTCGATTCATTCTATCCTTTAACAGAAAAATTGAAAATAATGCTTAATAAAATTTTTATTTAAGTATACTTTTACACTTCTAATGTGAAATAATCAATATTGACTAGAAATAGTCAACACGGCAACACTGATGTTAACTACACGTAGTCATATGCATGAAAATGAACTCCGTAAAGTAGGCTTTGATTTGAGTAAAACACGTACATATATAAGCTTGGCTTAGATTAATAAAATATTGGAGTTTAAAATTGTTTTTCATACGAATATCAAAAACTAAAATAAATTTTCAAATTTTAGCGTAGTTAAGTACTGTTTGCCACTGCAAGTTCCCAATGCAGAACACATACATACGTATGAACATACATAATTGGTCATTACATACAGTTTAAAGTCGACTCCGAACGACAGATTTTTGAGAAATATTTCATGGCAATTTTGTTTACTGCCAGAATTTTTGCCACAAATCTGCTGATAGGATGTCGTCTGACCTGATGCTTGAACCGTGGCCTTACGTCTAATATTCATCCACACTACTTACTAGACTACAGCAACGAAACAATTACAGTTTTTTTATATTTTACAGACGTCCTTGAGAAAAAAGGCACATCATTTGCAATAATAATATGATTTTTTAATACAATTACAATGTTATTGATTTTAAGACAATTTAAATAAAAAAAAAATTATTAAATGGAGGTCTATGAAATCAAATACAAAAAAAAATTGGACAAATAGGAAAAGGGAAACTGAAACAGAATAGAATATATCATTAAAGCTCTTTATTTTAAATTCATTTTCTTATTGTATTCCTTTCAAGCGTAAAAGCAAGCAAGAAGAAAAAGAAAAAAACTCAAATACTTTTTCAAAAAGATTAATTTCAATACAAAAGTGATTTGATGATTTCGTTTCTTAAGTTTTCTTGCAATTTAAAAAAAAAAAATTTTATTTTGTTATCAACTCCTAGCCATTTCAATAATTTTCTTTACATTCATCAGAATTTTTTTCCAACGTATTGCTCTATCATGTTAGTCAACGAGTGAGCCAGCCATCCAGCTAGCCAAATAAGCTTAATAATATTGTATTTTTGTCTTGTATATTCAGTTGTTCATATTTTATTTATACAAAATCGTCTTAAAATCTTTCAAGTGTAAAATTCTTACCAAAAAGGCAATAAATTCATCTCTCTTTTCCACTTTATAACCTCTACACTATACACTCTTCCTTCGCCTTTGCTTGTGCTAACAAAACCTAGTCATTGTTTTGTTAGAATAGCCTGGCAATGTATGGAGTGAAGATGCTAGTGTTGGTAATGGTTGGTATATGACAGTAAAATTTCTTAGTCTACTACTACTTCTACGACTACAACTATTTGTTCGTTGCAGTTAATTTTGTGTGCCCGATTTTGATATTTATTTTGCTTTGTTTTGTTTTGTTTTTGTGTTCCTTTTATCATCTCATATTTCTATGAGTAGAAATATTTCGTTTGAAATATTTCGGTTCCGTTCATGTTTAAAATGATAGAAAGTAGAGAATTGTCTGCCAATAATAGTTGCTGGAGTTCCGAGAGACAAAATGTCTACCAAGATTTTATTGTTGCATGTTTTATTAATTTTAAATGGAAATAAGAAAAAAGAAAATAAAAAATACTCAGTAGGGAGCAGGAAAGCAAAATTAAAGGAAGCCCAGTGTTTTTTCATTACAACGTTTCGTTTTTTTTCTTCTTTTTTCAAAAACAAAAACAGATTTCGTTACTATTTCTTCTGTTTTCTTTTTCATTTTATGATTTCCTTCTATCGTAGAAGACAAAGTACATACTTAATTATATTATGCAATTTTTCTTCAGAATATTTAGAGCAGTCATATTGAAAAATAGATAAAACGATAGAACGTTTTTTCCTTTTTTTTGTTTTTTTTTTTTTCTCTCAGTTACAATTATATTTCAGAAGTTTAATTCATACTGCTTATGTCAACAAATTTTTGATTCTGTCGTATATCCTTTTAAATCCTCTTGAACAGAAACCAAAACAAAAGATAAAAGGAAGTAAAGAAATGTTGTAATAAATTAATAAATTCATATGAATTATAAGGAAAACCTAGAAGAAATGGTCATAAATTTTTAAATTCATATTTAATAAACATGAAAGAAACGTCTGAAATTCAAACAAACAATTTAATTAACATATTAAGGCAATAGGAAAACTAACAAGCATTACTTAAATATTTGGGTGCCTTATAATTTATGACGAATAATTCATAAGTCGCCTTAGTCTGTATAGGTGTATTAGAAGACGTGATACCCTGATTCAAACCCCAGGTCAGAAATTTCAACCAAAAAACATTTTATACAATTTATAACATTCATTTACTACATCTAAGCGTTCGACAATATCAAGCTAACATCACTACTTAACATAACTACTACTACTACTAACATAACTACTTTAAAACTGAAAACTGAGAACAGAAGGACTCTAATGCAAATGTTGTTTTAATGTCTCCTTTTATTCGCTGGTTTTCTCCCAATCTTGAGTTCGTTGTAATTTTCCTGCAAACTCCTATTTATATCCTTCATATCCCACTCTTTTTTAGACAAGAACTATGTTTAAAAAAGCAGTAACAAGACAAACAAACAATAAGTCTCGACAGCCTTGAATGAGGGGGATAATTTTCGACTGAATTCCTCTGCATAATTGCACTTCGTGTGATGTTCTGTTCCAATGCTTGAATGCTTTTTTAAAGTTAATAAAGGTCAGGCTAGAACCCCTAGTCTATCGACATGATAAACGTGTAATATCGTATAATTTGGATATTATGGCAGTAATGGAATTGGTCTGTAGTAGTAGCCGCCGTAGTCTACTAGACAAGAGAACATGTTTCAAATCTCAGATCGGACATCTCCAACAACAAAACGAAATATGAAAAAAATATTTCTTCGGCAATTTCCTCTCAGCAGATTTCTGGCAAAAAATCGAAGAGGAAATAAAATTGGCATGACAAGTTTCTCAAAAATGTATCGTTCGCCACTTATGTATAACATTAACACACAATACAAGTGGTGTGAGCAGCTAGATTCCAATTCTGATTGAAGGCTTATAATGACCAATTATGTATGTATGTATGTATGTAATCATTAAGTACTTACTATGTTTACACTCCAAAGCCCAGATAAGAGAAGAACAGAAAACGAGACCACCAAATGGCTACAGGTATGTTGGAAAGTAAGAGTTGTACGTCGACGGTCTTGTAGATAGAATATGAAAGACTGATTACACCGCATACCAATTCTCTCTATGGCGACATAATTTAGATCCTAAAGAGCCACATTGTAACATCGATGTTACCTATTCCGTTTCAAAATTTATACTCCAGATGGACATTTCACGGCAATCGCAATAGTTTTATGAAGATCGGTTATACATGTTCTATTAATAAATTCTGGTTGCTTAAGAGGTTTTCTTTTCCAACAAAGAAGATGATCATTTTTGTAGTTCTTGCAGCACCAGAAATTGTTATGAGGTACTCCCTGCCACCAAGTGTGTGTACCCAGAGGTTAGAAGGAAGATTTATTATAAAACAGTAGACAATCCCCGGAACCTGGATTGGATCGTTTAGATTACATTAAGGTCACAAGCACATGACAACGTACAACGTTGGGTGCTATACTTTATTGATAAAGCCATTAAGCAATTGTTTGGAAGGTAACTGAACGAAAATCGCAACGTTATCTCTTACACCGAGTAACAATTAATACGTTGACATATTTTTCTAGAAATCAAGAAAATTTCGAACTCGGAAAGCTAACAAAGTTAAAATAGACCTCAATACAAACCCCAGCTTAGCTGAAACATAACCCCAGAACTTATGAAGTATGATATCAAAACAATCGTAGCAGCAAGTATTAAAATCCATTCTGAGATAAAAAAATTCCAGCCTACGAAAGTGCATAAAGCTGTTAATATATATCGTGGTATATATCCTTGTACTGAATTTCATACCCCCTAGTATGAAGTCGCCGTAGTCTAGTAGGTAGTGTGTTGGCTTATTAGACTGAAGGCCCGAGTTCGAATCCCAGGTCAGACATCAAAACGAAAATATGAAAATATTTCTTCGGCGACTTCCTCTCAGCAGATTTCTGGCAAAAACTCTGAGAGTAAATAAAATTGCCATGAAAAGCTTCCCAAAAAATTTTCGTTCGGAGTCGACTTTAAACTGTAGGTCCCGCCACTTATGTATAAAAATTAACGCACACAACATAAGTGGTGTGAGAAGCTAGGTCGTAATCCTGACTGAAGGGTTGTAATGACCAATTATGTATGTGTGTATGGAAATCATCCTCCAAATAGAACAGAATTGATTCGGGTAGAATTCAGAGTCGGAACGTCTTATGTGGACTACGTAAATAGCTACCGATTTATAATCAAGCATCCCATGAAATAGGGAATGTATTATACGGCAGAGACAAACTCGGAGTTATAAATCCAATTCACAGATGAAAAATGTAGAGTGCGCGACAGAGAAGGGAACATTAGGAGACCAGCACAGGCATTAGACAGTTCTTCCTTTCCAACTTATGGCATTCCATGATATATGTATAAAAGAACTTTTAGAGGATATTGCTTTCGCAGACGTTATTTGCCTTAAAAGAAAGCTTTATGGCACTTCCTTGAACTTTCATAAAATTTTACTAAGAATCAATTCAACTAGCAACAACTCACCATTAACATTTAAATTATGCTAATCTAATCGGAAATTTTGAGGTTTTATCTACGTATTGCAATCAGAAGGCCCAACAGTCTTGTGTGCTTTGACTGTAGCATCAAATGTATACTTCTGTACGATTACTGCACTTGGTACTCCTCCTAAAGAATTCTTTGAACTTTCGGAGGCGAAGGTATCTGACATTATAGACATGTAATTTGATTGGAATCTGCAGGACCATAGAAATCCTGTTAGGAATCGAAATACATGGATTCGGATGGTAAGGAACAAATGTTCATCTCATAATATGGGCTGACATTACCATGTAATTTATTTGGAATCTGCAGGGCCATAGCAGGTGGTAAAAAACGAATGTTCATCTTGTAATATGAATTGACTTGATACCATACGTATCAAATTGAAAATTTTGAATTTAACATTCAAAGTTTTTTAAGTTGTTGTTGTCTATGTATGAATCCTCAAAAATAATTTTCACTTCATTTGCCTGGAATCACACTAATTAGTTGTCTCTTTCGAATACAATGGGAAAGTTTAATGAACAAATTAGTTATTAGTTCATTATCCTTTTAGAAATGCAAACAAAGTTTAACAATTTTTTCTTTTCTTTTCTTTCCTTAGAATTTTTTCTTCTGGTTTAATTGGTTGAAAAACTGAAACAGAAATGTTTGGAAAGAAGAAAATATTTTTAGACCAGGAAAGGAAAATTATTCAAATTATAATAGACAAGTGGTGATAATGACAGTAACAAGTGAAGCGTTTATATCACAGTGAGACTATAAAACACACTTTCTTACACGCACACAATTCTACACGCATATTCGTCATGTAAAATAATTAGAATATGACAAAACGTTTACTGCTTTGCTTTGCTGCTTATGATATAATGTGGGTGTTTGTAAAAATGTTGGTCATTAGGAGGTATGCAGGCATGTTGTATTCTACACCACACGCAGTTTCATAAAAGACTGTGTAAAAATATAATATGATCACGATGTGGATTTTAAAAAGCATTTTCAATGAACAATTGTACTACGTTGTAATCAAATTTTTTTGCTTATGTCTCCATTGTCGCAAACTTGAATGGAGGGTATAGAGTTGGGTCTTGGGATTGCAGATTGAAACTTTCTAAAATTGCCTATTGAGTGCAGTCGAAAACCCGTTTCGCTAAAATGTTCTTCTCTTATGCATTATCTACCCTGCTATAAATTTGTTAATATTGGAATAAGGCTGCAAAAATAATCGCACTGGATATTATCCTAAGACATTGGACATACTGCACGATTGATTTAAGGGCATGTTCATCTCGTCTATGCGAATGGCATATAGACCATATCCGTCCTCAAAGCCCATATTACTCATGCCAGATTCATTGTAAATTGAACATTTGAGATACGCTTCAACCACAGGAATCTAGAAGGATATTTCAACGATGTTATGTTCCACACATAATGGCATCAATAGGTCTGTCGATAACATCTCACAAACATACATACATACATACATACATACATAATTGGTCATTACAATCCTTTAGTCAGGATTACGACCTAGCTTCCCACACCGTTATTTTTATATTTAAAGTCGACTCTGAACCTGTCGTTTTTAAGATACTTTTTATATGAATTTTATTTTAAACTCAGAGATTTTGCCAGATATTTGCTGAGGGGCAGTCGCCGAAGAAATATTTTTTCATATTTCGTTTTGTTGGAGATGTCTGACCCGGTGTTTGAACCGTGGCCTCAAGTGTAATAAGCTAACACACTACCTACTAGACTACGGCAACATAAAATTTTCAAATTATTCAAATTTAAAGATAAGAAGTGCTTAATGAAAGATCCAATACATTTCTACCTATGACCGAAAACAGAATTTCAGTTTCAAGGCAATACTGCGCTTCTAATAGGATCTTGAATCGTAAGGGGTCAGAACGGATGTAGTCTCTATTGGCGGAATGCATCAAAGGATTAGCTTCAGACTCTTCCAGCTTCAGGGTATTTCATATTTCCAGATATTTTAAGGCGCCTTAAATGCATTGAATGCAATGTACAGAAAACTGATTTATTCTAAACAATGTGATGATTGACTCCTTTTTATGCTTGACTGGATTCATATTCACAAGGGTAATGAGCACAGCCTAGACGGATAATCAGATACTCATCTGACAATTAGGGATATTGATCTTACATTCAATTATATAAGTATTTCGCTATTTTGCCCACTGAAAGCGGAAATTGATTACTTGCTACATACGACTTCTAAAAAAAAATCCTATTTTTGTCAAAGCAAAACAGAATACAGGCGTATGTATACCCTCAACAGCATTCACAGAAGATACAAATATATGGAGTTTGGAGTGACATTTTGTCATTACTATGCTCATGCTTGGAGATTGTGTTTTTCGTATTACGGCTTTTGGGCAAACGGTCAAAATTTCTAAGTAGAAAATGTCTCAATGACTACAGACTGTATGGGCTCTATATAACCGTAGAAGGTGGTGTATAAACTGATTATTATTGATGTAAAGAGCCTATCATTAAAGGAAAATTTACTTGATATTCGGTATACATGAGTATTCTGGTAATTCAATACTTCCAAGTAATTTACGGCATTTTTAACACGAAGTTGGATCAAATATCGTGGTTTTGCTGACTGTATTTGCAGTCACAGATTCCACTCCTTTTTAATTATAATGCATTTCAAAGCCTATAAGGTTGTATGACTCCACTTTCTTAAATGTATTTATGTATAGTATTTCATTTATACTGGTCTTAGGGTGCACACAAGAAATTTACTGGCTTTTTTAACGATTATCGTCTTTGCTTTTTGGAGCTTTAAAGCCTCTAATGAATATCTAAATGGTGGCAGCGTCAGGAGCTGTATAAAACTGACATTTATATCACATTGACACACACGTGCACGAACACAATGAAAGCATTTTCAAGACAAATCATAACAATAACACAAAAACGGAAGGAAATATGACGTTATACGACCGAATAAACATACAAATGATTTGATAAAGACTGAAGAAAAAAAGTAAATTTTTGTTGTTTTTTAAACAAATACAAAAACAAAAAGCCATAAGACAATAAACAATGAAAAGCTTTACAAAAGAATTAAAATGTAAAAGACAAAAAAAGAAAATAACAGAATAGAATAGTGGAGACGACAATAACACCAACAAAAGGCATTCAAAAAAAGGAAAAATATAAAAACAACAAATGAAACAGAAAAAAAGGCAGAGAGAGAAAAAAAGAAAAGACGTAAGGAATTATACACACTCTAATTATTTTCACATCCCTGCCCACAAAAGCAGTCAAATGTTTAATTCAGCAAAAATATGACATGAAGGGTAGGGTACGAATAATATTTAACGCCTGCCAACAAGCAGATAGACAACCAGACAGACAGACAGACGTACAGGTAAGATTCGAATGAAAATTGCACATTGTAATAAAAATTATACGTCATTTTGATTCGTTTCTTTTATTTTTCCATTTCCATTTTAAAGAAAATAATAATTGTATGTATTTGGTGTGTGCCACAGCTGTAACATCATAATTTGAATTTGAAATTAATTTACCTTTGCCGGTGCCTGTACCTGTGCCTGTGCCTGTAAACGAAAACGAAAGAAAATAAAAGGGTATAGAATGGATGTAAAAGCAAGTACAGCAACGGCAGCTTTCATTTTGAAAATTATACAATCCTTGCTGTGTATATATTGTATGGAAAACGAGATTTTATACTGAAGTTTATGTTTTTGTTCTTTTATTTTCTTTTATTTTTAATCTTTCTTTATTCTGCCACGTCTTGGCATCCATCTACTGTCTCTACTTACATAGAAACGTAAAGATATTAAATATAAATTGTACGAATTTGAATACTTTTCTTTTTAGTTTGGAGCGTATTTGTTGGTGTCTTATGCTTACTGTACCTATGTATATATGCCATTAAACCTTTCTCTGTTTGATGATTTAAGACATAAAGGAACAAATCATTTTTTGTGTTATAAAATGTCTCCGTCTGCACTACAGTGAGTAAGACATCAAAATATGCAGAAACATAAATGTTTCTTAATGAAAATAAATACCATGTTTTGCAATCAATTTTCATTTTCCTCATAGTAATATAAGAAGGTCCGTAGAGAAAGTATTGATGATTCACGAAATCATGGCTTAATCTAATATAACATAGAAGTACATTTCAATGACGAACATAGTTTGCTACGCAATGAATGCTGTTCAAAAATATCATAAAAAATTTCTTTCGATACGCAAGATCATGCATTGGTTAAGTTAATCGTTCCTCGTGATCTCGTATTACTACTACTATTATTACTAAGTCAGGATAGTCAAGTTTTCGTTAGCTTGGCAAACAGTTGTACCTTTGAAATCCATGTGAAAATCCAATTCAAAGAAAAAAATCCTGATACTGTATTTTAGCGTAAAGTCAGCTCATTTTTATGGATGAGAGTTATGCAATGAGTCGTAGTCTAGTAGGTAGTGTGTTAACTTATTAGACGTGAGGCGACGTTTCCAACCCCAGGTCAAACGTCTCCTACAACAAAACGAAATATTTCTACGGCGATTACCTCTTAGCAGATTCCTCCCAAAAACTCTGAAAATAAATAAAATTACCATGAAAAAGTTTCTCAAAAATCTAACGTACGGAGACGTCTTTAAACGTCTCGCCACTCATGTATAAAAATTAATACCCACAACATAAATGGTGCGAGAAGCTAGCTCGGAATCCTAACTGAAGGATTGTAATGAACATTTATGTATGTATGTAAACATGTATACCTTTGAAATCAGTTGAAATCAAGCATTCTTTAATGATTGTTAACGGAATATTCTAAGCACATATTAGCAAACTGAGACTACAAACAACTGCTTAGGTGAATAAGCTTTGAAATGCAGAAACAAAAATGGAATCAGCCATAAATTAGAACCCACATGACAGCAGAAGAAAATAGCGTCCTATACACATCTGAAAAGGAAAAATATAGATCGAAGTTGTTACAATCAAACACAAATTTTTGGAATTCAATTGTTACGAATGAAACGAATAAATATTACGTGCAGCTCTCCAGCTGTCAAAAAGTATTAAGGGTTTTCCAGAGAATGTAAACTATGTTTGCTTTTATTCGTTTTGATATATCATATGAGAAATTTGATGTCTCGTCGAATCATACAATTTGATTACTCCCTCATAGATATCAGCTTTGTAATTACGCTTATACATACCTAAAATACTTTCCTTAAAGCAAACTGCTTCTATTTCATATCGATGCTGTTATTTTGAATAAATTGAATTGGTTTTACTTTGTCAAACATTGGTTGACATTTGTAAGACTGAGGATGATAGAGTAACTGTCATCAGCGCACTGTAGACCAAATAAATTTGATTTTGCCTTACGTTTCAAAAGAGCTGAGTACATATTACAAAACTGATGCCTACGGAGTTATAAGGTGAAACGTTTGTGTCGTGGACTCAAATTCAATTCAACAAAATACTGACAAATGCAATAGTTTTTATAACCAGTGGCTGTTCTGTGATGGTAACGATTTCATTTAAAAATCGTCCCAGAATCAAGCAAAATTGTCGAATTTGTCACGATACTAAGTCACATAAGATGCAAGAGCTTCCAATGTATCCCGAAAAAGCAACTTTTGGGAATGGATTTTGGACAGGCAGCAATCATTGGCCCCCATTCCTTTGAGACCGGCTTTGGGCAGACCATCATAGTCAACCGCGATCAGTGTAGGTCTATGATTACCAAAATCTCTTGGCCTGTATTAGATGATCTGGACACCAACCGCATGTAGTTACTCTCGTTACGTCTTGTATATGTGCAAATCTACCGACACTTAGTGCAGGAATCCAACAAACTGAGTAAGCTTAGTTTAATATACAATCTATTGCATTGAACCCACTGTTCCAAGCCAAAAAAAAAAATTTAAATTAAAGATGATGATTGCCATGTAATAATTTTAATATCATTTTTAAGCTGAAAAGGTAGGAATAGATAAATGTAAAGCATATTATTTTTGTTATCTTTTCAATGAAACAATAATTAGAAACGAGAGAAACAAGGAAAATACAAACACGTTATAATTGTGAGTTAATGATATAAGAAAGAGTTGTGCATGCTAATGTTAAAAAATGTTTAATTATTGCGGGTGTAGGCGTTAAAAACAAATTTCAATTGACGCCAATTCAAATAGAATTCAGAGCAAAAAATAAAAATAACAAAAACAAAGCATAAAAGAATAGAATTTTGTAATTATTTATATTCGTTCCAATTGTTATATACTGTCAATAAGTGTGTGAATGTTTGAAACAAAATAAAAACTGGAATTTGTAGGGATTTTCCTAAAGGTTAAACAAAATGAAAGTAATTTTGTTTTCTGTTCCTTTTTTGTAAAGAAAAGTAGAATTGTAACCAGTCTATATGCTAGCATTTAAAATTAAATTGGAGATAATAGCTAGAGAGCTATTGCGTAATTCTTATGTTATAATCCGGAAGTTTATTGTTAAATTTTTTAATACTTTGTTGTAATACATGGTTATTGTTTGATAAATATATGTGGCGTCAGATGTATCAAGTAGTGTCGGGAATTATTGCTCATAGCCTTATGTCATTCCCCCTTTCCCATGTTATTTAGTTTCCATAAAAAAATTTTGTTGCGTTATTATTTACTTTGCATGAAAATATTTTGGATTCAACTATGTGATCAGTTACTAGAATTATGATATTAGATGGGATATACATATAAACATGGAAGTCGCCCTAGTCTAATAGGTAGTGTGATGGCTTATTAGACGTAAGGCCACGGTTCAAACCCAATGTCAGACATCAAAACGAAATATGAAAAAAAAATATTTAAAAATTATTTCTTCGGTGTCTTCCTCTCAGCTGATTTCTCAAAAATCTGTCGTTCGGAGTCGGATTTAAACTGTAGATCCCGCCACTCATGTATAAAATTAACGCACACAACATGAGTGATGTGAGAAGCTAGGCCACGGGTGCCCAAAAGTTCCTTACGGAAGTGCAAACACCAATACATTTAAAGAAAAACAAATTTTTATTTAATATTTTTTATTGTGAAAACTAATACAATCAAAGAAAAAACAAAACACACTTTTTTAAATGATGTGCGAAAAACAAAAACAAAATCTACATTGATGCTCGCTGTTGTCAATGTTTACCAGCAAAGTATACGAAAGTGTTGTTGCTTTGTATATTCTTCATTGTATACGAACGAAACGAAACGACGAAAAAAGCAAAGTTGTTTGTGTATTTTGGGTTACTAATGCTGAGTGTGCTCTATGCGTTTATAAAATACACAGCCTATTGCTAAGCACTTTTACAAAAACAAATGTGCATGAAGAGCATAGGGTTTGAGCACTACTGAGCTAGGCCATAATCCTGACTGAAGGGTTGTAATGGCTAATTATCTATGTATGTATGTACAGGTAGGCCTCGCTTAGCACGTACTCTTTTTAACACGGCCTCGGTCTAACACGATTCACATTTTCTTTTAAATTCTCATGACAATTTTATTTACTCTCAGAGTGTTTGCCAAAAATTTGCTAAGTTTTGAACCTTGGTCTCACGTCCAATAAGTCGATACACTACCTAATAGACTACGGTGATTACAGTTCCCGCCACTTATGGATAAAATTAACACAACATAAGTGAAGCTAGGTGTGTATGTAAGTTATGCAACAGTTGTTAATAAATGAATAAATAATTAATCGATATCCTTTACTTAATTGTTTCAGCTGATCCGAGAATAGGTATATTGTACCAAGTCTTATGATGATGGAGCTACTATCTATCACTGCCAAAAAACAACAACTTCAATAAAAATTTATTGGATTGTTGAACTGGATGTTCTGCTGAGGAAAAACATTGTTCATCGAGTTCTATTTTTTTTTTTTTTTATGAAACCAGCACTCAGGGGATGGCCCCTACTCATGCAGTGTATTGTGCAGGTTTTTTAGGAAAGGTGGAAAGGGGGAAGATGCGAACGGCAAGGAAACGAGTTGCTGCTAGGTGACTATAAAATGGCCAGTGCTATACCTTCACCATTAGACAGTCTACAGGCAATCGTCCCCAAGAAGCCCGCAGTTTCTCACACCACTTATGTTGTGTGTGTTAATTTTTATACATAAGTGTTTATCCAACAAATGATGTTGGCTAACTTTATTATGATCTTCGCGAATGATATTATTTCATAAAATGGCTAGATCAAAGGATTCTGGACAGATTATTTGCAAAAAGAACCTGAAAGTAAACCTCTCTCAATTCTTTAAATTCAGCCATAAAATAATACTCTTTTCTTTGCTGAATTCTAAACTAAGATATCTTAGTTCAGAAATATCAAAAACCTTTTAAAGTATCAAAAATCCTCTCCACTTCTTTCAGTACGTACTTGCTTAATTGGTAATTACAATCCTCCTGTCAGCCTGGCTTCTCACACCTCTTACGTCGTGTATCTTAAATTTTATTCATAAGTGGCGGGACCTACAGTTTAAAATCGATTCCGAACGACAGATTTTTTAGAATCTTTTCATGATAATTCTATAACTCTCAGAGTTTTTGCCAGAAATCTGCTGAGAGGAAGTCGCCTAAGAAATATTTGTTCATATTACGGTTTGTTGGAAATAACTGGCCTGGAGTTTGAACCACTACCTCCTAGCCGACGGTGACTTTCTCTTTTTTAAGTGTCTTCTACGAATGTTAGTAGCAATGGGATTGCTGATTTATTAAGAACGCAGACCTCACTGTAGTGACTTTCTGCTACAAAGCCTTTACCATCGAGGAGAAACATGGAGATGGATTGTTTAAGTTTATGTATGCATATCCTAACCGTAAGTCATGGTCATAAGTAACTTAAATTTTATAAATTTTTTCTTTTTTTCGGTTAAGTTTCTCACCCACATAAGCAGTTTTGCTGGGTAGTTGAATTATATAAAGCAAATTCCCTTTTTACACGGTAGATTTGAAAAAAAAAAATTGTGTGGAAAATATTCGTGTAAGAAAACTCGTGTAAGAAAATGCGTGTAAAAGATAAATTAGGTGTTAACGATATTAAAAAATTCTTTTTAAAATTAACTTAAGAATTTATTTCGTTCCTACACATTTCAATTGTGTACGATTACACAGCGACAGCAAAATCAGGGACTATTCTTGAGGCTAATTTAAACGCTACGTACATACTTTCGATGTAGTCAATGAATTTATTTATCTTGGCTCTGCCGTTACCACCAAAAATGATGTCAGTCTGGAGATCAAGCGCAGGATCACTCTTGCCAACAGGTGCTACTATGATCTTAATAGGCAATTGAGTAGCAGAGACCTCTCTCGTACGAAAAAACTAATACTCTACAATACGCTCATCCTCTCCGTGCTTCTTCATGGCGTAGAGGCATGGTCCCTATTAAGCACTTATGCAGCAGCCTTGAGAGAAAAAAGTCCTACGTAAGATCTTCGGTCCAGTACGAGTTGGCGATGATTTCCGCATCTGATTCAACACTGAACTGTATGAGCTCCTCAACGACATAGACGTTGTGCAACGTATTAACATCCAGCGGTTGCGCTGGCTCGGCCATGTCGTACGAATGAAGGAGGATGCTCCGGCGAGATGGGTATTTGGTGCGGGGATCTACGGTAGTCGGCGAAAAGGGCGACCTTGTTTGCGTTGGAAAGACCAAATCGAGGAAGACCTGTCATCGATTAGTGTGATCAACTGACGTAGGCGCTCAGAGGCGCCTGGAAGGTTTTGTTACGGTAGGCCGAAATCCGTTAATACGGTTGTTAATGGCCAATTAAGTAGGTAAGTAAGTACATGCGACGAAAAATCTCTCTCGCTCTATTTGTTCTATGAGATTTAAGAAAAATCCAAAGAATATTGAAAATCACCTTAAAATAAAACAATTCGTGTAAAAAAAGAATTTTTTTAAATCGTGTAAAAAATCGTGTAAAATGCGAAATCAGGTGTATAACACAACTACCTGTAATAAATCTGAACATAAACAGTAGAATCGTTTTGGACAACAACAGACTTTTAACTTCGAGTGTATGATGTAGCTTTCAGTAAAACTTTTCATTAAATGTCAAGCACTTGAACAGAGTAAATAGACTTTAAGAAGTAAACAAAAGCAGGCAACAACAAAACCTGTCTCAAACTTAAACGCAAAGCTACTGGTCTTTAGCACAATAAAAGCCATTGAAAGAAAAGCTTTTAAACACGCGTTTAATGAATGGATCGCGCAAAAAGAGGCGGGTGCAAATAAACCTTAATAACAGTAATAACAACAACAAAATACAATAATATTTACAAAAAAAAAAATCACAATATGATGGCAACGAAAACACGAGGCATAAGCAAAGCTTGGACGAAATAATCAAAGAAAACCGGTTCAACAGCAAAAACACAAAAAAGAGTATCTATAGACCACAGCTGAAACGAAATGAAAAAAATCGTATCTTTTTAGCAAAACAAACAAGATCCAGAGGAGCTAAAAGACTAGCTTAAAAGTAAAGACTAAAAGAAATAAAAAGCTTTTTTCTACAGGCTAATTTTCAAGCGGTAACCAGCAGACACTGCAAAATCTCAATCAGCACAATTGAGCGAAATTACTAAGCGAACGGTTAGATAAAGCGGAGAATTGTTTATTTATTTAATTTTTTTTTGTTTTAAATTTTTGTTTAGTTTAATTTGATTTAATTTAAATTTATTTTTTTTAAATAATTAACAAAAAAAAAACAAAGAAATTCAAAGAGAGAAGGGAGAAATGAGCTGTAGAGAAGACAAAAAAGTAATAATTTTAAAAAAATATTAAAAATTAATGGACATTTTTTCCAAGTTCAATAAGAATAATTTCGTTTTTTTATTATTGTAAACAATAGTGAAAAACCAACTTAATAGAGAGCGAGAGGAAGAGAGACTACAGTGACAGTTTTTAATACTGTGGAGCATGCGCTGAGTGTTTATATTTGTTATCTGCCTGTTTGTGTTTAACGAAAATCTTCATAATCACCGTCCATAACCATAAAAACATCGTTTAAATGATTTGAGTTAAAAATTTTATACTTGAGCGGTTTTTTATTTTTTTTTTTAATTTTACTGGTGAGAGTGTTTGGTTTTGTTTACGCTTTAATTTTGGCGATTATGAAATAACAACAACAACGGCAGCAGCAGTAGCTAAATTATGTAAAAATAACATTTAAACTGTTTATATGAAACCAATCTGAAAATAAATATAAGAAAAGCAAATGTTTTCTCAAAAAAAAAAAAACGAAAAGAAATGTATTAAAATATGACAAAAACAAAATAGATTAATCGTTTATAATTTATTATGCAAATTCAAAAAGAAGAAAGAAAATTCAAAAAAAAAAAAAAAATAAAGAAATCTCAATAACAACATCATAATAAATCAATAGAAAATGAATTTTCTTTTCTAACGCAACGTTGTTAAAGAAAATTCCATTTGAAAGAGAATGTGTTTGAAACACAGAAAAAAAGTGAAGTTGCTGCCAAACCACATGCAAACTAATGAAAACAAAACAAAAATAGACACCATCAAATTGTTAAGACAGACAGGCAGACAGATAAACAGACTCTTCTGATTTTGTTAAGACACATTAACAAGAATAAGAGGAAGAAAAAAAAGTTAATAAAAAAAATAAAAATAAACTCAGCGCATGTGTCTAGTCATGCTAATGATCATGATGCTAATATTGTCGATGCATTAATGCAAACAGTAATAAATAATTACAAACATAACAACTACTGCACAGTGGGCTTCTGGGCATTAATATAGAAATGGTAAATAATAATTAAAAAATACTAGATTTTCTGAATATATTCTTGGTCTCATTGATTTAAAATGATTTTGACAAAAAAGTGCAGATTAGATTAGATTATTATTTTAGTTATAATACAATTACAAATCACATTTAATTATTACGAGCAGAGTAACATAGACCATATGCCCGGTGTAGTGTAACAGATCAGAGTATCTAGTGAGAATCCAACCCACAAACCGCACGCTAATAGTCCAGTACACTACCCGTCTGGTTTTATTATTCATTTTTATTTATTTATCTATTTTTAAATATTTATAGCAAACTTTAAATATTTATATTAATAAACAATACCTTAATATTATTTTGGAAGCTTTTAACTTCTGGCTTAGGGCCAGCTTAAGCTACCATCCACCAGACTATCAAGGCACCCAGATCAGTGTATATATATTATGTAGCAAAAATTTTATTAAAATTTCAACTAATAAGAATATTTTACACTTCCAAAATTTTTGAGAACTATATCCTCTATTTACCCTTTGGTGTCCCCTTCAATATCAATCAACGTACTTATAATAATTCCACTGGCTTTAGGTTCCGGCATATTAAATTGGACGAACCTCAATAGAATAGTCCAGTGAAATAGAAAAGGTGTTTATTGCTGTTTTTCGTGTTCTAGTTTTGTCAAGATAAACATAGCCTGAGCAGCAATATCTTAAAAGTGCATATTAAATCATTAAATATCATACCAATAACAAACGTTGCAAACGAAACTACTATTCTACATACTTACTTAATTGGCCATTAACAATCCGATTATCGGATTACGGCCAGCTTTAGCACATTCTTCCAGGCGCCTCTGCTTCTTGTGCGCCTTTGCCTGTTGGTCACACTTATCGATCGACTGAATTCCATTCAGACTGAATTTGGAGAGAAAAATTTCTAAACGATTTGTTTGTGAAACGAATTGTAGGTCTCTTGTACAAATTTCATCCTTCTATGAGAAAAGTATTCCAGCAACGAGCCACTTAGTGTTTCCTTGAATTCATATTGAAAATTCATGTAAATAATGCCAACTACCAATGTTGTCTTCTAGAGTTTAAATTGTGGCTGAATTATGCCTCCATACAACTGCCATACCCAAATCGCAACGGACACTGAATCTTTCAAGATGCATTTAAATTTATAAACAATTTTTCGCCTTCTCCAGGGTTTGAACCTAGATTGTGTATATTTGTAGTTATTGTATTATATTCTTAAGTAACTTGAACTTAACTTTGATCCTTCTCGTTTTATTAAAATTTGTCAGACATCAAAACGAAAATATAAAAAAAATATTTCTTCGCTGACTTCCTCTCATCAGATTTCTGGCAAAAACTCTGAGTAAATAAAATTGCCATGAAAAGTTTCTCAAAAAATCTGTCGTTCAGAGTCGACTTTAAACTGTAGGTCCCGCCACTTATGTATAAAATTAACACACACATCATAAGTGGTGTGAGAAACTAGGTCCATAATCCCGACTGAAGGGTTGTAATGACCAATTATGTATGTATGTAAGCTAAGCTATTTGCGGTTGGCAATAGAATTTTTTAATAATCAAATTCCACAGACATTTAAATGAACAACTGATACATTTTTATAAATGTTTAATTTATTGGTTTCTCAAAACATCCCTCGATTATAAGTGTAATGACAAATTAAAGTGCACTTGTAGAGAGAGAACACAAAATTTACTCTTAACCCAATTAGAATCCATTTGCAGAACCTTATTTAGGTTACAACAACACACTAGTACTGGATACAAAAATCCAAAATAACCTGCTACCACCTCTCCGTAAGCTCTCATTGAGGGACTTGTCTGTTATGGTCTTATAAATAGTTGATTAAAACACACATTATTCACTAATAAAACTAAGCAGAGGTGATTTTCAGCCAATGGACACGAAGGCAAAGAAATTTCAGGCAATTCTAAACTTACTGTAAAATAGTATCCATTGGATGCAGGTCATATTGTGGCCGTGTTATCAGATACCTCGTTATCATTTTTTCAGGCTTTTTTTTCGATTCAATAGGAAACTTCAGCACCCAGCGGAAAGTATTTTTATTACGTTACTAGGATAACGAATTCTCTCCTATTCTTAAGACTAAAGGTTAACGAAATAACTTAGGAAAGCAGCATTCAGAGCATGTCGAAATGATCATCCGACAATGCATCAGTAAATCTGAGTCGATTTTCGTATTTTATAAAGTGTTTTATTATTGTACATTTTGAAATTTCAAACTCCGTATTTTAAATGCAAAACTGAACTACAAACACTTTTTACGGATACACTATATATGTGTGTATATGAATTTCGAACAAAGTATTTCAAATAGTATAAATCATCTTTGTACGTATTCACCACTTTGTAGACTCTCTGGTAAAATGATACAAAATCTTAATTGGTTGCTAGTCATGCTTTTAAAGCATTGCCTAGGCTTTGATGTTTATATGATAGAAGCCAATAAATTCCTGTTTAAGCAGTCCAATTCTATACAACCTTCTTTAAATCGTAATACCAGAGTATCATTTTTATTTAGGGAATGCCTGCAGTTAGAGTTTGCGGACTTGATTCCCGCAACTATATTATTCTTTATTAAACAATACGTAGCATAAGAACTTAATTAATCGTAATTTGTACTTTTATTGTACTAGAATTAACACTAATTAGTTAGATGCTATGAATTCTGGGCCATATTGTGAGCATGTATTGAAAGGAATACATACAGATAAAGTTTCATAATCATCTTTAACATCTATAACGATTTAAATAAAAGAGTTTATTTTACGATATTTCTTTAAAATGTTTAATTCATTACATTAGCGGCTATTTATAAACTGAGCACATTTGTTGAAAAAGTCATGGTAGATTGTTGTGTCACTTAAATATTGTTATCAGTTTTATTAAGGAACTTTCAACTTTCGAAAATATCACACAAAGTTTTGTTTTTTAAAAATTTTATAACTTTTCATAAATATTAAACCAAAAAACAAAAAACAAAAAAAAAAAAACATTTTATTTATCGTTAATAAAAAATAAGGCTTAAAGCCCACTGTGCAGTAATGAAGAAGAATTTTATATTTACAATAAATTTATGATTTTAGATGCATATTGTGTGATTGTGATATATTTAAGTGAAAACTGAAATTAACAAACAAACAAACATTAAAAAAAAAGATAATGAATAGACATTCTAATAAAAAAAAAAGAACACAAACAAACAAACGAAACTACTTTAATATCAACAGCCAAACACCACCTCCTAAACTGTCGTCTATCACTTGTTTTTTATTTCATGCATAAAAGAATTCCCACTGTCTGATCTCGTACGAAACGATAACAACAAAAAAAGAAATTTCCACAAAAATCACCAGAAAAAATACGACAATCAAACATCCAAATCCATAGTGTTCAATGACAAACAAACAAACTATAAACCAACAAAAAAAAAAATAGAACCGAAAGCAATTGCAAGCTGCTAATAATAAATGCTTCAAACAACAACATTAAAAACTAACATTTAAAAACAACAACAAATAGATTTTCGAAAGAAAATCTCAACGTAAGGAGACATATAAGGCGCTAACACGTCTTAAAGTCTAGAAGAAGAGGAAAAAATCTCGTTTTAATTTTCTTTTTCTATTAAAACCAGTCAGTGTTTTAGTAGCTTATTGCTGCTGGCAAACAATGATGACGCTGGCGTTAACTATGATGATAAAGATGATGATGACAATGATGATGATGATGTCGGCTTTGATCGTGATCATGAATTAAAAAGAAAACGAATTTACAAAAACAACAAAGAGAAGATTTTATAAGCATTAGAAGTGTGGCATGCATTATATACAGCAGCTAAGAAAGCAAAAACGAAACAAAAAAAAACAAAAGTAGTGCAATACGAGGAAAAAACAAAACAAAAACTAAAAATAAAAAAGAATAACAAACAAATTGAAAAGCAGAAGATAAAGTATAATCATCGTTATCATTATTACTATTTGGTATTGAGGTTCAAATAGTTTTTCTAGAGATTTTTCAAATTCCCTTTTATGTCTGTACAAGCACCAACAAGCACAAACGACAGCAAATACTCGACATTGCACGTATCGAAAAAATGTTCTCTTTTTCAACAACAACCACAACAACAGCGGCGAAAACAGCAACAGCAGCTGCTGTATCGACGACACCATCTAATGTTGCAACCTCAGCAACAGTTACAGCAACAGTAGCAACAGTGACAGCTACAGCAACATTAACACCAGTGGCAAATTCTTTAAAGGTATGTATGCTTACGTACGTAAGCAGTAAATAGATTTGTTGTTATTATTGTTTGGATTTGTTACTATTTCTATGCGATATATGACCATAATTAGAATCTGTTCTAATTATTTTTTGTTGTTGTTGTTAAGATTTATTTGTGTTTCTTTTCTATTTTCAACAATATTTTCTCTATAAATTAATTCTTTAAGTGCAATTAATTTCTTCTTAAGAAATTTCTAATTTGAGATTTTAGTTTCAGTTTTTTTTTTTCCTCTTTTTGATTTCAACATTTCAGTATTTAATCTCATTTTATTTCATTATACACTACCAGCTAAACATGAATTTACTGGTAATCAGTGTGTGCGTTAGAAGCGATAACCCCCAGCTCTGTATTCTAAATACAATTCATTCTTATCATTTTAATACAAAATCTATTTTTTCTGCCTCTCTCTCTCACACTCTCACACTCTTTCTCTCTTACTCTATCTGCTGTACATTTGTGGAAGAATTTCTTTGTCTTAAAATAATAAATTTTTCAGAGAAAATTATTTTACATGAAAGCATTAGAAATTGGATTCTGTACGTATGAGCACATTTTTAAGTAGCAACAAAACAGAGGGAGAATGAGAGGTAGAATGACAGATATTTTTATTTACAGGAAGTAAAAAATATAATAACAATAATGGAATATTTTCAACTGATTTAATTATTAATATCGTGCAGTTTTATATCGGGGATTATTTAAAAGCTTCCAATATTTAAATTTAAATAAATTAAAGTAGCGTAGGCGAAATATCATCAAAGTTTTTTATCGTTTAAAAGACCTATTTATGTCATTAATTGTTGAGTACACTATCGTTCAATGGCCGCCACGGCTTCTCTCCTAAATCTTCGATTTTCTATCCCTGTGGTGTATAAATCAAGCATGGTTCTGTTGGCTTTGAGGACCCCTGTGGTGTCTGACTTATTCGCATATAAATGACTTCACAAGAAATATTCGAATAGGGTAAAACCGCGCTATCTCTGCAGCCAGTTTACATCGTTTCCACATGAGAAGACCATGCACTCAAATCGCACGTGCATATATCCAATTGGTATCATAAACAACTCTGTTTGTTGACGTACCCATTCATCAAGAAATGCGGCCTCATTACTGAAAATGGTTTTTTGATGATTTTGCCAATTATTCCACAGGCCATTCTGGAACAATTTAATTTATTTAACAGATATAAGTCCAACAAAAAGGCCTTTATCGTTTTTCCAAATTTTTCCTTTTGTGTCGATGCTTTTTAATTTATACGCACGACATATCCAGACCACCATTTATGGACATATTCAAAGTAAACTTTGCAAAATTTTTAATATTTAAGACAGAAAAGCGGACGTAGACGTGTGCACGGTACATTCGCCGAAAAGAATTTTTCTCTCGGAGACTCTAAGCTCTGCTTCATCTGTCTGGACCAGAGTATTGTGCTGTATGTGAGATAGAAATCTTTATTATTAAACATAAATTTAAAATTATAATTTAATTTTTCCACTTAAGAAATGGTACATATCCATGCAGAGCATTGTATGATGACTCTCCTAAAATGTATGTTCATTGAAACCACCAACTTGGTTTTATTTTAATACTATCAGACGAATTTTAAAAATATTACGCGATTATAAATTACCCTGTGTGAAACTATTTTTGGTATTTAACACTTCGGTAAGGCTGTTTGCTATTTTAGCTGAGATTGTGACAGTTAACGTAAAATTGTAAAAAAATTTAGTGAGAATTACAACCTAGCTTGTCACCCAACTCATATTGTCTGTGTTAATTTTATCCATGAGTGGCTGGACAATCCCAAACGACAAATTTGTCAATCTTTTCATGAAAATTTTATTTTACTCTCTAAGTTTCTGCCAGAAACCTGCTGAGAGGAAGTCGCCGAAACAAATACTTTTTCATATTTCGTTTTGTTCGAAATGCCTGAGCAGGGGGTCATGTCTTATAATTTAGCATACTGTCAGCTAGACTACAGTAAGAAACAAATCTATACACTCAATAGATATTGTTGTAACTTAGTCAAAAGCCTAATTAAAAGTTAAGATTAGAATACTAAGACCACAAATAACCAACCATAGTTGCTGTTATACAATTTTATATCCAAATATTTGAATTAATTCTTGAATTATGTTTATTTTAATTTTTTTTCTTTCATTTTAATCCTTATAATGCTTTATTTAAGATAAATATTTTATAGTAATTTAAGCTTCCTTTGAAAGGAAATATAAATAATTTATTTTGATTATATTACCTATAATAATAGCGTTTAACAAGGTCTCATATTTATTTGTCAAGCTTTTGAATGAAATGAAGGTTCTTTGCTTATTACATTACAATTTTATTTGATAAGGATTTTGAAAGTCTTGCATTTCTTATCGCATTAATAAAACACACACACAAATGACACCATAAATGCCGACCATGTGACATGTAACAACACTATGCATCTGTTATAAATGCCGATTTGTATTAGCCAAGTGCAGTTGGTCTTTTGGGCCTATTTTGTAAGAATTTTCCAAATTTTGTATTTTTACATGCACACACCAAAAATAAGTTTTTAAACGATAAGCACCGACTGTAAAACAACCAATATCGCCAGGTATCTTTTAAAATTGCCGGGTTTTTATTAACTAATTGGGGGAACCTTTTGCGAGAGCGAGAAACCCACGTTTAAAACGGAAATTAATCCTATTTGATATTTGATAAAGGCCATATTTGTCATTTATTCAGACTGTTTTGTCAAATCCCCATAAAGACCATAGACATCGACGTGTTTTTGCTAAATGGTCACTAGAGCAGTTGGCAATTGTGGCCTATTTCTGGAAGAATTATCGAATTTAGAACATGAAATACAATAGCATAAAATGCATTTCGAAAATTTAATTTTTTCGTGTGGATTTTTACTAGCAAACGCATCGATCCATATTTCTTTGAGAATGACATTGGCCAAGTCATTACTATCAACAGAAAGCACTATACTTCAATGATAAAAAATTTCGTTTAGCCTCAATTGAATTTACACAACACAAGACAGATCTACGTGTCACCCCGATCGTGTCACATTGGTTATTCAACACTAACGATTTGAAGGCATGATCATCTCACGTAGATGTATTATAGACCGATATTGTACGATCTGACTCCATTACATATTTTCTTGTGGGATTTTCTTAAGTCGCGATTCTCAAAACCATATAAAGCCAGTATAATGCATGCCATAGAAACTTAGACATTTCGAAGGCTCTAAAAAATTCTTAATAGAAAGCCAACAATTTATGACTTGAAAATATTTCATACATGTCTATGGGTTTCAATCTTTTTGCTGAAATTTTCTAAGAAAATAGCAGGTGTATCTCTTCAATTTCACATAAATTGGTACCTTTCAAGACTTTGTATCTTTCAAGATATTCATTCGTGAAAGAACTTCACTGAAAATAGGCCAAAACTTTTAAAGCCGGAGAACTTTTTCAACCTAAAAACTATATTTACAATAAAGTTATTATTTTACGGAGTCATGCGGCATGTGCATGCAGCAGATTAACAATTTCCATATCTTTGTTAATTGAGCCCTTTGTACCATTAGACTAAAATGAATGCCGCATCAAAACGCTAGAGGACTGTGTAGCGTACATTAGCATACATTTTGTAAACTTGGTTTTCATTACAGCCGTAGGGTATCCCAGTAATATTCTTCATAACGAGAACTCATTGTTTGATAGCATGAAAAACTATTTTTAATTACAAGAACTTTCAATCTGCTAAATACCATTTATATATTACGAGTATTTTTTAACTATTTTTCTTCTTATTTTTTCTTTTTATTTTTGTTTCTATTTTACACCAAACAAGAGTTTTCATTTTATTTTGAAATTAAAATCTTTGAAAACCAAGAGAGAAACAGAAAGAAAAACTAACTTGAAACAAGAAAAAAGAAGAATGAAAATTCTAACAATTAAGAAATTCTCAGAAATGACATTTTCACTTTAGTAAAATACTTTGGCTGGACTAGGAAGCGAATGCTAACACACACACACTCGTTTTGAATAGAGATATGAAACGATAAATGTTGAATAGAATGATAGTTGGATAGATGGATAGATGCATGCATGTAGTCGATTGAATAGACAAACAAAATCATACACAAGCAAACATATACAGTGGTTAGAAAATAATAAGGACACATATGGAATACTTAGATATTTAGTGTGTTAAAATGATTTTGTTGATCATATGTTTAGACGATTTCCTCTAGTTTTAAACAAGACCGAAAGCTCTCTAATATTTTAACCATTCTAGGATAACACATATGCATACATACATAATTGGTCATTACAAATTTTTTGTCAGGATTACGACCTAGTTTCTCACATCATTTATATTGTGAGTATTTATACATGGGAGACGGGAACTACGTTTTACTCTGAACAACAAATTTTTTTGAGAAACTGTTTCATGGAAATTTTATTTACTCTCAGATTTTTTTGCCAGAAATCTACTGAGTGGAAGTCGTCGAAGAATGAGTTGAACCGCGGAATCACGCCAATACACTACCTACTGGACTACGGCGACTACATGTGATATATAAGCAGTTACTTTAATACACTTTAGTGTAATTATTATTTTTAATATCACTATATACGTCAGTATATAGAGTCCACTCTGTATGATATTTATACAAACTGATACATACAAACCAAACAAATGCTTATGACCATTTGAACAGATGACCAATAAAACAGGCATTGTGTTAGAAAATAAAATTCTTTTAATTCTATTACACATTGTTTTTATTGTATACACTGAAAGCATATAGAAGAAGATGGAAAGCAAAAACAAATGATGAACAAGTCAATGCAATACAGCCAGGCATGCAGCTATTCAATGACTTTTAGGATGGTTTTTTAAACGCATGCTAAGACGACACTTTACTAAAAGACCTACTTAGGTTGGCAACTTACAGTTTTGCTTCTTATGCTATTTGAAGTTACCACCACTTGCATCCAATTACTATCATCAACATAAGTTTCATTACAGTCGTCGACAAACGTCATCATTATCATTTTACACAAGTACACATATTATCACAAGTATTTCTAATAATAAATTCTCAATTGAAGATTGAAAATGTTGATCTTGAAATAATAACAAAAAAATCACGACTATATGTACTGCGTACAGAAACAGAAGAACTAAAAAAAAACTTTAAAGACTTTAAACTTCTAACACAATTATCGTAGAAATGGAAAAGTACTGCAGAGGTAACAGTAATTCACACAGGTGCTGTAAAAATGAAATTTTATTAGAATTAAGAAAATGTAAGCATCATCTAATCACAAGCATTTTCACTCCATTTTCTTGACATCGAAAATACGATGCCATAGTACTACACAGATGTCGCCGTAGTCTAGTAGGTAGTGTGTTCGCTGGACGTGGACGTGAGGCCACGATTCAAACCGCATGTCAGATATATCCAACAGAACGAAATATGAAAACAAATATTTCTTCAGCAACTTCCTCTCAGCAGATTTCTGGCAAAAACTCAGAATTTAAATTGCCATGAAAAGTTTATCAAAAATTTGTCATTCGGAGTCGACATTAAACAATAGGGTGCGTCACTCATGTAAAAAATTAACACACACAACATATGTGATATGAGAAGCTAGGTTGTAATCTTAACTGCGCGGTTGTAATGAATATGTAGGACTGAACAGATTTCTAACAACATACTTCTGTATGGCACCTTATCGGCTTTAATAAATCGCTAAACACAGACTTTAACATGCTAGGTCTCACAAATAAGAAAACCGAACTTAAAACACTTAACTTTCGCTAGTAGCTCATTTCCAGAACTTGCTTTATAGTAATTCCAATTTGATTTGTGATTGATTTGGCCATGATTCTTCAACACAACAACAAGAAACCAAAAGTATAAAAACAAACATTGACTTGCAAAACAAATGCAAGCAACATTAGTGTGCTGCTTATTTCTTTTTTTCTATGAAATTCGAATGCATGTTTGAAAATGGGTGACACTTGCGTAAATAATAATTTTGTACACTTTATTTATAAATTGTTGCAAATATTCTTCCATACAGTGCTTTCGAGGA
Organism: Sarcophaga caerulescens; assembly: GCA_927399465.1. NCBI lineage: Eukaryota > Metazoa > Arthropoda > Insecta > Diptera > Sarcophagidae > Sarcophaga > Sarcophaga caerulescens. The sequence goes on along the minus strand of OV656872.1, from coordinate 49,986,579 downwards.
ATTCATTCTTCTAAACGCCATAAGAGCATTATATTCTCTATGACTATTGAACACTACAGTCAAATTATCTTTTGAGGATACGCTACGACAGAGCAGTATGCAAGTTTATGGACTTATTAGATCACCAGCTTTCACAATGAACTGTGCTGCAGTAAAACATAGTAACTGTATTCCGAATATCGGATATTTTTTTTAGTATTTATTTTAAACGTAGAACTCGTTACTTTGTTGTCTACAGATTAACGAAAAGCCGCATGCATATTTGAAAGGATTACTGCTTTAGTTGAATTATAGTTTTATTGCAAACATTAAAATTTACTATCCAGCAACGGTGTTAACTTATTTATTTCGAAGAGTACAATTCTAAAGGTGCCGCATACAAGAAAACGTTGCAATCCGCTGCTACTCGTGCCATTTTCACAAACAATAGAGAGAGGAGAAGGGAGGAGAGATGCGTTTTCAGACTCAAGAAGATGGAGCAGGAAAGGCGAGAGCGTAAGAAAGTTGAGTTATGCAGATGCAGAAATTATGTTAAAAAATTCTAGCAAAGGGTTTAAGAGTCTAACTGGAGGCTTCAAGCATCTTCCTGCAAGGTCGGTAACAGTAACTTGATCATTGACAAGGAATACTAAGGTTATGGAGGCAACACTTTTCTACTCTATTACAAAGCGATGACGAAACCAATTCTACCTCTAGAGTTGAAGATGGTGATTCTGCCGCATAACCATGAAAAGGTCAAACTCGCGATTTTGCACTACAAGTCGTTCAACAGAGCAGAATCACGTTACAGCAGCCTTGTGAGTATTAGAGAATAAAATTCTACGTAAGATCTTCGGTCCAATACGAGTTTGCGATGATTGCTTCCGATTTAATAGTGAGCTGTATAAGCTACTCAACTACATGGGCTTTGAGCAGAACATAAACACCCAGGGGCTGCGCTGACTCAGCATGTCGTTCGGTTGGACGGGGAGTGGCAAAAGTCGGCATAGAAGGACCGAATTGAGGAAACCGTGTCATCGATTGGTGTGATCAACTGGCGAAGGTGCGCAAGTAGCACACACTGATCGGAAGACTTTAAGTTACAACTTCTTCCCAAAACCCAGTTTAAACACAATACAAGAGATGGACCCCAGAAAAAAGTTAAACGAATCGACTTAAACGATCACTTTATTGCCAACTTAAAAATTTACTATTACAAGGAACTTATCCTTCTTAAAATTGCTATTTAAGCTTTTTTAACAGCTTCAGTCAACGTTTGTTATTCCTGTTATCTTTGAAAGATCTAAAGTATTCGAAAAAATTTTTATATTCTGGTGAAATATGTGATGTCATACATTCAAGCCACTGACATTTCACTATTTTGTATGGATTTCTATTTTCTTTATTCCTTCAGTTGTAAAAAAAAAAAGTCGAAACACAATATACAATCAGCACATACAATTTGCGACTCTACTAACCTAGTGCGGACATGTATATTTTTTTGTTGTTTGTTTTATTAGCACACACATTGTATTTTATGTTGCAGCATCTGCCAAACTGACTGCCTGTTTGACTGCCTACTCAACTTGCTGCCTTTACTCTGAGGCATTTAGTCCATGTACTCGTACCATATGTCATGCTGGCTGCCGACTGCTGACTGCCTACTTAAATACCTCATTTAAGTTGTACATTTACAATGTATATGTCCGTCTGGCCGTCTGTATCATCTTTTTTACTCTCGCATTTTAGTTAGCCATGGAATATGGTCATAATAAAATAAATACTACCACTTACCACAATTACTATATATTGTACGAATGCGTTCACGTATGAATGTATCTACGATTTTCGTCCGTTTAAACGATTTTGTTTTTGTTCTTTCTCTCTCTCTCTTAAATTCAGTCATTGATGTTTTAAAAAGGAAACGATTTTTAGATGACATAAATATTTTTTTCTTTTTTCTGTTTTGCTGTTATTGTTTTTGTTTTCTATAAATTATTTTACTATTTTAGAATTGGTTAGAAGAGAAGCAAAACGAAAACAAAAAGAAGAAACTGAAAATTGAAAATGTTTCATTCATCATTTACTTGGCTACTGGCTTTGTCGCAAGGAAAAAGTAAGTTTTATTCACTGTGTTGCAATTGTATTTATTCTGTTTAAATAACGAAAAGAAATAAAATGAAAAAAAGAATACACACATACACACGCAAGAAAAAGAAAAAGTAAAGTAAAGAAACGTTTCACAGTTTTAGTGCTAATGAGTTGTAATGAAGAAAGTTCTGATGACTCAAAGGAAAAGTTGTTTTCTTAGAGAAAATTCTTTAAAATGTCTTTCTTAACTTGGCTTTGGTATTAAAAAAAAAAGAAATTTTAAATGGTTGTGGGATTATGCGGCTAAGGAACGTATTGTAAAATTGTGTGATAAACCAAGATGCGATTGCTTAGTAGTGCAACACATCATGGATGCATAAATTACAGTCAGAAGTAAAAGTAAAAAAATAAAATGAAAATATTGCAAATTTATTACCAAAGTTTCCACAATGTTACTGTCACGATACAAAAAAACTTTGTTTGCAAAAAAAAAGACATCAGCTGCACGCAGTTGTCTGGCACTTTTCGTAATAAAATTCGATTCAAAATTGTTATTTTATTTGTATAATTTTCTAAAATCTATTGTAACTCAAGGTTTCTTCATTTACTTTTAATGGAGAACATATCTATATTCAAAGAAATATAGAAGAAAACAAAAGCAATAGTATGCAAATTAACATATTTTAGCGTTTGATGTTACATAATCGGCTACCAAAACACTACTCGTTTTTTTATATTCAAAAACATTTCAATAAAAAAAACTTTTATCCATTTATGAACCTTAACCGATCCTCAAGTTTATAGTTTTTCAGATCTAGGAGTTCCTTAATTTCATACGCACCTACAGGCAAAAAAAAAAAAGATCCACTCTTACCTCCGCTTCCTCACATAGCCTTCATATATCAGAGATATCCCCTTTCCATCTGCTAATTCTATGCTTAAATGTACTCCATAGAAGCTCTCATCTCCCGCCTACTCATGCTTAGGATTAGTTTCACGCTTAATATACGCAATTTTAAACGACCGTAGGCCATCTATTGTGAAGTCGCCATTATCTAATATGCAGAGTGTTGGCATGGTTTAAGCCCCAGATCAGACATCTCCAGCAAAACGAAATATGAAAAAATATTTCTTCGGCGACTGACTCTGAAGAGTAAATGAAAAATTGCCATGAATAGTTTCTCAAAAAATCTGAGAATTCGACCCTAATGTATAAAATTAACACCCACAATATCAGTGATGTGAGAAGCTAGGTCCTAATCCTAACTAAAGCGTTGTAATGACCAATTATGTTTGTATTTAATATGGTATCGTGAAGTCGCCGTAGTCTAGCAGGTATGTAGTGTGTTGTTCTATTAGACGTGAGGCCACGTTTCGAAACCTCAGGTCAGACATCTCCAACAGAATGAAATATGAAAAAAGTTTTTCTCAGCAGATTTTTCGCAAAAATTCTGAGAGTAAATGAAATTCTCTTGAAAAGTTTCTCAAAAATCGTAAAGAAATAAAAAAGTACATGTTAAGAGAATTCATTCAATTTGATAATCTTTGCTAATATCGGGCAAAAGAGCTAAACTGTGAACAAGGCTATGGTAAGCGAAAATCTATACATAACACTAAGGGCCATTATTACAACTTGCCATATTGAAATTAATATATAATATGGCAAGTTCAAACATAAACTTAACTTTAAAAGTTAAAGGTACGATGATCCTTTAGCTTAACGCTCACTTCTACCATATTGTCCATTTATAATAATGAAAAACAATTTTTCTGCCCATTAAAATCCTCCCTTTAGTTAACGCCAAGTTGTAATAATGAACCTTAAAAATAAAAATATAACTTAATGCCTGTTTGAAAGATTGTATTTCCTATTGATTAAAAAATTTTTCTAATTTTCTTATTTCATTTTTATTTTCGTGATTAATTTTCATATTAAATGGAAATTCCCATTTGTTTGTTGTTTTACTTTCTTTGTTACCATTACAAAATTAAATGATAAACGTTTGTCTCCAACACATACAATATTTTACTATGAGTAATTTCTAATTCAAGGGAATATCCACTTTACAAAAAACAGAGGAAAACTAATAGAAAAAATTAAAATAAAAATAATTATTGTCCTACTAATTAACAATTTAAATTAAATTTTTTATGTAAATAATTTACAATCAATAGAGGAATAAATTGTGTTCTCTAAATATTAAATAAAAAACAGATAGATTATTTCATTTCAATTGATTACAGATTATTTCAATTTAAATTGTTGGTTTAAAATAAAAAAAAAATTTATTTAAATTTTTATAATTTGTTGCAATGTTTTATCACAAAATCGATTATATTTTTTTATTACTTTTTTTATGTGTTAATTTATATAAAAGAAATATATTTTCCATCTATTATTATTACAAATTCAATTGTATAGTATTCACAAATTTTTTTTTTTCCAATTTATACTAAATATTTGGTTTATAATTAAAGTTAATTGCTTAGCGTAGTGATATATTCGTTAAATTTTTAATATACCTTATGAAATAATACAATATAAAATTAAATAATGTCTGATTCTCCTATAATTGTAATACTAACCAATATTGCTAAACAGTTGTTTTTAATTAATTTAGAAAAAATAAATAAATTTATGCCTTTAAAAATATTATGTGCACAAGTGTAATATGATTTGCAATTTGATCATTTATACAATAGATGGTACACATAAATAATTAAATAAAACTAAATAATAAAATATACAAACAAATATTTGTATATTTATATATATTTGTATATTTTCTATTAAAATATCGGGTAGGCCATCTATCGGTTTAAATTTGAATCATCGGTTATTTCGAATCTAGCAACACTTACGTCATTCTATACTGCCGCAAAATTCAGTATATTATCTCCACTGAACGTAATGAATCGATTTACGCTTAAGCAACGTTGGGATTTATTGGAAATTTATTTCCAAAACAAAGGCAATTGATCGAATATTGCACGAAAATGTCGTACAAATTTGGTCGCAGAGAAGGAGCAACAGTGCCCGGAATATGCAAGTTAATTGCTAAAGTTCGTGAAACTGGTTTTATTGTTGATGCACCAAGACGTGAGCGTGCTCGTACATTGCGTACCCCTGAAAATATCGAAACTGTGCCTCATGATTGCGATGGAAAATCCATCAACTTCAACTTGTCATTGTTCTCAAGAATTTAGCATTTCACGTACCAGCTTACGTCGAATTTTGTGAAAAGATCTCAGTACTCAGACGCCTTACAAAGCTCAATTGGTTCAAGAGTTCCAGCCCATCGCTTCGCAAGGTGGACCAACGGGAAACTGAACGATGATGTCAATTTTGCCAAAAAAAAAAACCATTTTCTTTACGGATGAATCTCATTTTCATCTTGGTGGGCACGTATGTATAAGCAAAATTGCAGTATTTGGGGCCCGGAAATGATTTTACAGAAACCAATGCACCCATTTCGAGTGACTGTTTGGTGCGGAGGCATATTTCTTTGAAAATGAGGGCGGCGCAACCATTATGGTGTATGGAGACATCTAACGCACCATGATAACCAATTCTTTTTGTACCCGCTCTTCATGCTATTGATGTGAACTATGTTCGGTTTCAACAGGATGATGCAACTTGCCACACATCTCATGCCAAATTCAATTTATTGCGTCAAACGTTTGATGGCAGTTTAATTAGCCGAAGTGGTGATGTCAATTGGCTCCCAAGAAACTGTAATTTGATGCCGTTGGGCTATTTTCTGTGGGGTGTAGTTAAAGAATAGTGTTATGTCGATAAACCCATTTGAAGGTCAACATTTGTGATGCCAATGCCGAGATACAACGCCATATGCTCTAAAATAATGAGCACGATAATTGGTTCGATCGAATGAGGTACTGTGCGGCAAGCCTCATTCATATTGAATGAAATAATATTCCATTTCTAGATGGAACAATTTTACTTTACAACTTAAGAATAAATTGGACACAATTTCAAACCTGTTTTGTTTTATGTCATTTTTAAATTTAGACTTTCAAATGGCCCACCCTTTATATTGTAATTATATTACAAAAATCAATATCTGAAAATAATTTGGCGTATATAAAATAGAAACTAATTTTAATAAGTGCATGAATTTGCCATTCAAAAAAAAGTAAACTTTAGATTAAATCCAACAGAATACAAATTTATTTATAATTTTCCCACAGGATTTATTTGTTTATTAAATTGAAATCAGTGGGATAACATTTTCTTCCTAAAAATGAAATATATTTCAAATGCTTGTAATTGTACAAAAAACCTTTACAACAAAAATGTAAATATTTTTAATAATATTTGAATATTTTTTTCTAATCTGTCATGGTTTTAAGAATTTAGTTCTTTTCTAGTTTACGTTTGATGACAAACAAAATTACTCTGTTTTTCTTAATGAATGTTGTCCAATAAAATAGATTCAATCGATAAGCAAAATTACCCAAACGAAGTAGCAAGTCTTTACTGTTTAAGCCATGTATTTAGTCATGCCCAACCCACTTTAACACATTATTACTCAAGCCATTAACTTAAAGCGTAACAAAGAACCACACTGTATGCCAGCATACTACATATATATTCATAGTAAGCAATGACCTTGACTTGAAATATTCTTAAACTGCTATTTATTTAAATACAAATACGAAACACAGACATTCTAATCGAGAAATATGAAATAATAAGACAATAGAAGTTTCATTGTTTCATAAATTTAACGAAAACTATCTCAAAAATAATTTATTTCTTTATGCAAGCCTGCAGCCATTATGATTAAACATTTTTACTCTTGAATGTATAGGTTGGTATTAAGTGCAGCTGGACAATGGCTAAAATGTTTTTAAGGCCATATACATATATAAGCTGAGGTTCGATGTACAATTTATTCAGAATAGTAGCTTAGAATGTGTCATAGAATTTGGAAAATATTGTTTTAATTATAATTTAAAAGTGTTTTGTTTATATACACAATACAAATGTGCCTACAGCTGTAAGCAAAGAAAAATTTTAGTTTTTAAATGATTCATTAAAAAATACTTACATCGCTAGATCGCAACGGTTGGTTGTTCGATCGTTTAGATTTTGAATATAGAAAATGGAAAATTTTCAAAAAAAAAAAAAAAATATAATATAATAATAATATATATATATAATATAAAATTTATTTGGGCTGCCTGCTCATCAGGATGAGATGAATGGACCGTAGGTCCATCACTGAGCTTCAACTATGACATTTTTTTTCTGTATATTGTACATCATCTGACCAATTATAACTTTAATATTGTCATACAGGGTTGAAATGCGGCTAACTTATCCCTGTATACAAAGAAGTCTACGTATTTCCCCGATTTACACGATTTTGGCAGTCAAACTTGCCTCTTAATAACTACAGAGTATCGCCTGCTTTGGGTCATATTGCATCGTCTTGTTGAAATCACTTGTCAACAAAGTTTAATTCATTCTTTGCAATATTTATTGGAGGATATATTTCTCCTTTGACTGTGTAGTAGCGATTTCCGTCCTTCTTGAATAAGTATACAGTAAAATAATGCCGCCTGTCCAAAAACCGCAACAAACAGTATATGATTCAGGGTTCATTGGCAGCTGGATGGATGAATGCTCTTCACATCAAATTCTTTCCTACTACAGGAAAGCATTTCTTTTGTAAATAAAATGATCAACGATAAGTCAGTATTATTAGTTTGTTAGTCTATTCACAGAAAATCGTATACCTTGTTCACATTTCTGACAATGCCACATATTACATAATTGGTGATTACACGACTGTTATACTATTTAAATAATAACTGCGGTAATTTTTATCCAATTTTATCAAATGATGACTTATCACTTATTTCATATTTTTTTTTTATTAAAGTTTGCTACTATGAATGGACCATTTTGAAAAAATATGAAAAAAATTCGTATTTTCCAAGTTTACCTCATCAAATCTCATAGCATATTAAGCCAAATAATAGATATATGTATACCGTTTTCAAGGTCCATCTCTCCCCTTTCCAACAAGATTTTGGAAATCTTTGAAAATCGGGCCAGAAATGTTTCAGTAATCCAGAAATTTGTGCGTAAAGTCAAGAAAACAGTTTTTGTCAAATAAAACAAGTTTGGAGGGTTCGAGAAATATAAAAAAAGGTATTTTTGAGTTCTACTCAACTAACTGAACAACGTGAACTATGTAGTTACTCGGGTGTATTTTCACTGTCGCACCGTGTTATTAATCTGTTTTACATTCTCCTCCGTATAACGGTTGTTATTAGAGAGAGAAATATCTTAGAAAATCCATTTGTAATTCTTCTGAAATTAAACTTTTCAGCCAGTTCTTTCAAGACAATTGAAGAGGGTAAACTGAAAATGATATACAACTTAAAAAGTATTTGTGTCATTCTTGTTTAGCTCTGCCATTTGTATATGTACATATAATTGTGAGAACTTCAAAGCTATAAAGAGTCAATCTCTCTGTAATACAACACTATTTTTATTGATCAATTCTGACCTTTTTGATTGACAGCAGTCAATCATTCAAACAGTCGTTTGATAAAATTGTAGAAACTCATAATAAATAATTTCTACCGCATTTCCTTTCTTGGTGACAATCTTAGCTTTGCCACTGTCTGTGAAGCTTCACCTTGCTTCCGCCCTTATTTTTTCGTATATGATTGATATACCTGTTCAGTAATCATTCGATTTCGTTAACTATTCCGGAACCTAGACATTGGCCTCTTTTATGTATACGACTTTGTGCAAATAGCCTATATTCCCAGCAACTTCCATGCAGTCTATGTGGTCTGGTGCAACCAAAACAACCTGCATAAAATGATCAGATCGAAAACGTGCAGATAATTTTGCTGCTGTTTTTCTAATAACAACATTGTCTCCGTAAGTAATACCACGACTGCTTTCTACAGTTTACAAAACACTGTACAGACAGGGTAAAGCAAATCAATAATATGAGTATGCAAACCATTAATAAACTTATACGTGCCTATGTTAAATGGTCATTAATTGTAAATAAAAAAAACTCAACATACATGAGCATATTTAATTCAAATGAACTTTTTTATGCAAATCTTAGTCTCTCGTATTACAATTTGTATTACAATTACAGCCAAGCATAGCTTAGAATGCTTGTTTTTAATTTTTGCCTTTACTTTTCTTCACTGTCAGTTTCTGTATGATTTTCTTGCATAAGATTTATTTATTGGATTCAAGAATTTCTAAACATGTAATTTTTTTCTATTTTGCTGTAAAAATAATTCTATGTTGGCCGAATCATATTTGCTTAACCACGTACATTTGTGTACTTAAAGTATGAGAGAACATAACAGACTGAGTATATTTATAAGAACATAAAGTTATACACAGACAGACAATATAATAAAATTAAATTTTTTATTTATTTTTCCAAGTTGAGTCTTACCAAACCACTTCTAAACAAGAAAACGAGAATTTATTATCTAAAGCTGTACAATAAATTTATAGAGTGGCCAAGTCAGTTTGAATTGATAAATATTTGATTTGCAATAGTTTTTAGTCTATTATCAGAGTTTCTTAAATATTTTTTTGCAAAGTAGATATGCATACTGAAGACTAGGGAATCTCAATAATATATTGGTATCACATATATACATATGTACATAATTGGTTATTATAACCCTTCGACCTAGCTTCTCACACCTGTGTGTGTTAATTTTATATGTTTAAAGTATACTCTGAACTACAGATTTTTGTGAAACCTTTTATCGCAATTTTATTTACCCTTAGAGTTTTTGGCTGAAATCTGCTGAGAGGAAGTCGTAAAGGAAATATTTGTTCATATTTCCTTTTGTTTCAGATGTCTGAATTGGGGACTGAACCGTAGTCTCACGTCTAAAGAGCCAACACATTACCTGCTAGGCTGCAGCGATTGGTAGCACATACATACATAATTGATCATTACAACCCTTCAGTCAGGATTACGACCTAGCTTCTCACACCACTTATGTTGTGTGCGTTAATTTTATACATGAGTAGCGGGACCTACAGTTTAAAGTCGGCTCCGAATGACAGATTTTTGAGAAACTTTTCATGGCAATTTTATTTACTCTCAGAGTATTTGCCAGAAATCTGCTGAGAGTAAGTCGCCGAAGAAATATTTTCATATTTTCGTTTGGATGTCTGACCTGGGGTTTGAACTCGGGCCTTCAGTCTAATAAGCCAACCCACTACTTACTAGACTACGGCAACTTCTATCTTAATTTTTTACTTACTTTATGAAAATACAAACAGCTCTTCAATTTTCATTTGATGTTAACATCCAGAATACAATGTTTTCGATCGTTATCTGTCAAAGGATTGCTCTCTTTTTCTCTCTCTCTCTCTCTCTGTAATTCTCATTAAGTGACATTTAACCTTCCTATACCCGCGCCAAGAAGTGAAACACCAATACCCGCGCGTTGGTCTGTGAGACAGACAATGGAAAATCCTATATCCTTGGTACTATTTCGAAAAATTTTTTTTGATGCAAAAACGAAGCTTATTACGAATAATGAAGCTACCAGTAATATCAACTTACTGGCACTATTTTTTTACAAAAAAAATCGTAATAATAAAAAAAATCGGTCTCACAGACAAACGCGCGGGTATAGGAAGGTTAAAGAAAACATACTTTGCAGTTATTTTTATACATTCTAGGCAGGCTTCGTCATTGTCCTCTAGATACTTAAAATATGTAGATTTCGTGACTGATTAACAACTGGGTTAGGTGAACGTTCAATTGTACGTGTTTCCTTACCCTGTGAAAATGTCTCCCCGCTGACAACTTTCAATAGCATTGCTACTCAATAACTTAAGTGCTTGTCGTTCTTATTTCAAATTGTTTACTAACTGCAGCGGCTTAATTTCCTTGATCATCACAGCTGTACCTGAAAACAGAAAAGACTTTGGAGCACGCTTGCCTGTGTTGCCATTTCGGTTCTAAGTTTCAATACAGTTATGGAACTACATTTATGCAATAGTTTTCAGAATTCTTATTAGCTTTTGAGCTTCAGGTTGGGTATTATTCACGTCAATACTTATGATTTATGATTTAGTAGACACGGAAGTCCAATATGCAGTGTGTTGGCATACTAAACGAGTCCCTATGGTTCAAATCTCAGATCAGACATCTCGAACAAAACGAAGTAAAAAAAAATACTTCTATCGGCGACTTCCTCTCAACAGTCTTCTACCAAAAGAAATAAATTTACTACGAAAAATTTTCTAAAATCTCTCGTTCGAAATACTGGCACTCATGGTCTATTTTAGTTTTTAAATTTCCACCTTGACATCAAATAATACTGTCATACTTATTTGAGTGGTAATCACATATAAATATTATATATCAGTTAGTGTTTGAGAAACTCTGCCTTTGGCTAATATGGTGTGGTAGGTGTTGGTCCGTATTTTATTGTTATTATTTGGCGTACGCAAATTATTCTAATGAATTTTTAACACTTTATTTAAAATAAAAAAAAACCAGAACCATATAGAACCATAAATAAATTCAATATTTGTATGCTCGTATATTTTTTGTTTTATTCTTTATAATCATATTAATTTTACGCTTGTTTTTGGCATAGTTGTTGGTATTGCTATTGTTTCCCAACTTGATTGTATTTATTGCGGCAATAGTTCTGAATTGCTGTTGGTGATATTGATTTTTATTTCATAATATGTAATTATAAATGATACACTTAATTTTAAGATTGAAGGAAAAAAATTCAATTTTTTTGTTCTTTTCTTTTTTTGGTTTTTATGATTTAGAACATAAACTGATTTGTTTTTATTTTTATTAATTTTTTTACGTCAAAGATTAAAATAAAAAATCGATTTCTTTGAAGCTAAGCTTTATATTGTTGATTTTCTTATTTAATTTGTTGGTAATATTTAGTATGCCAGATAAAGAAGGGTGAAGCTTAACTGCTGGCATTAACAAGTCTTAACAGTATTTTTATTAGAACACATTTCATGAGCCACACCTAATAAACAATATCAGTTGCTAACAGTGGTAATTTAAAGCCATAGCAGTCGGTCAAACAATTTTTATTATAAGTCTTTAATATAGGGAAATATATAATCGGATCATTAAAAATAAATCATAGAATTTTACTTCTAATTGTTTACGAAAACTTTGTAGTTTAGTTTTTGAAAACAAACAAAAAAAAATATTTGAGTTTTCAATTCAAAATAAAATCACAAGAAAGTTGTGATTTTTTTTCTTATATTGTAAAGAAGACATGGTTCTATTCCGTTGATCCATAAATGGCTGCCTCGGCACTGGTAACAGATCATTATTTTTTTTTTTTTTTTTTGATATTTTCCATGACTTTTTAAAACAGACTTTGGCTTTATCCCACCGATGGTGTGTTAAATTGTTCTTTCTTTCTAGTAAAATTCAACATAGACTGTCGAAAGCATGTGTCCCAACCACATCTTCAATTTGTTTAAATCCCATTAATCAAGTTTTTCTTGTTACTGCATGGAATACAAATGCCCTGGTAGTCTAGCGGTTAGTGTGCTAAACTATTAACATGAGGATTTTGAGCTCAATTTCCACCAGAGACTCTGGTCTGTTACACTACACCGTGCACCAGATCGAAGTTATTCAGCTCGTAAATAATTAAATATAGTTGTACTGTTATTGAAGTCGTCGTAGTCTAGTCTAGTGTGTGTGAAGTGTGTTGGCTTGTTAGGCATGACATCTCCAAGAAAACGAAATATGAAAAAATATTTCTTCGGTAACTTCTCTCAGCAGATTTCTGGCAAAAACTCTGAAGTAAATAAAATTGCCATGAAAAGTTTTTCAGAAATCTGCCATTTGGAGTCTATTTTAAACTCATGTATAAAATTGACACACTCAACATAAGTGGTGTGAGAATCTAGGTCGTTATCCTGACTAAAGGATTGCAATGGCCAATTGCATGTATGTAGTTGTATAGTTATTAAAAAATAAATAAATAAATAACTTCAAATCCCAGGGCTGTCATATGTCATTGTTTAAAGTCAACATACTTTTCGAAAATTTATTGAGTTGTTGTGAGCAACGTTTCTTATTAAATTCTTCTAATCGCCGGCGGCACCCCGCCACCTGGCCATCGTCAAAAGCAGACAGTATGCTTTTTTCGCAAACTAATTTGACATTGGTTATAGAAGGCTGAGATGGTACTTCGTACTGTGATGTATTACCAAGTAGTTAACTTTAGACGCTCGGAATCAATCGCTGTCCATAACATTTAGTGCCCATTTCAAAAATATCGTTTATTGTATTCGATATATAGCTTTTAATAATTGCGACATTGCTTAATTAACGTAATGTTAATTAAATGTTTGTATTAATTTCATTTAATATCATTTTACATTGATTTCACAAATTTTATATCTCAACTCGTTTACTTTGTTGTAAAGGAAGAAAGCGTGATTATGCGAGACTTTATTTATATTCATAAAAAAAAAAAAAAACTCTAAACCAAAAGTCATTACATTACTCGCAAAACCAGGATTTAATAATGTGGCTATGTATACTTAACGTCATAAGTACGCGTTCATTTAGAAAATTACAATCAAAATTTGAAAAAACCGATATTAAGAAATAAGGTCATTTACAAAACTGTTAAACCATTCAACAAAAAGTTGAACTAGAGGAGACCAACCGAGTGTCTAATGCCTATCTTTTTACATTTAAGGCTTGTTGTGGGCTTATCATGAATGAATACTAACCATACCTTCTGTAGGAAATCTATGGATTGTGTAAACTTCCTTTATTTCTTCCAGTCCACTTCTCTGTGTCTTCTATAGTACCATCCCTAGAATATTAGAATGCCAAGCTCACGAAAACTGGGCAATTGCATAAAAAAATTCTATCGCTATGATATCTTCACCACACACACCTTGCATTTATCATTTTCTATCAAATACGAGACAGGTTTTCATACAAGGTTGAGGGTCCCGTGAGTACTTAAGACATAATTGTACAGTCTTAAAATACTTATGGTTTTCCCCTTATCGTGATAGAGGACCTTTTAAAGTCTTTCCTACTGTGTCATTGTTCCACAACAACAGATGCGATATTTCTCTCCACTCCCTCAACTTGGCCTTCCATGCACTGAAAGGCCCTACGCTACCCACGCTATTCGCATTCTCATTTTCTATTACTCTATGATTTCGTTCATGCCTAAAGTAATTTTTAATCACCTTTTTACATTCCCGCTCAGTCCTTGATCCCAAACCCCTAGATTTATTGCCCAAATTGTCATTTGGGTATGACATAAACAGTAAAGATTTTTAAATATTTCACTAGCAGAGGTCATACATTCCCTGAACTATAAGCCCGTATAATGGTCCGGTAGTCAGAGGCATAGTTTGTTTTCTTGTTCTTCTATACCGAGCCCCAGTCCCGTCTTATTTCCATTTTTAGAGCAACAAGTATCCACAGGCATCTAAGCAATGGATCTGTTTGATCAAGAAAGTCAATCCGCTACCAAAGTATTGCAGGTGGTTACGAGTGATACATAAACCATCTTGTGGAATTATATCGCGTTAAGTAAATATCCCTCCTGCAGTGCAATTATTCTGTCGTGATATAATTTTCAGTTGGATGAAGAGTACTTTTTCCCAATAAACTTGTAGGTAACGTCCTCATAACACCACTGTTTATTGTAAAAATTAAAAAAATATCAACAGTGTTGATACACTTTTCTCCTCAACTGTTTATGTACAATAGCAACTGAAAATATTAATGCCAACCGAAATTAATTTGCCATAAAAGCATTGACTTAAATGCCCAACCATTGGGTATAGAAACCCTCCATTATGCTTTATTGTTGACGGGATTATTACATTATCAATACAGTGAGTTGAATATAAAAGAATTTCAATTCTTTCTGCATAATTCTATATTCATAGCCGTCAACCAACCAGTTGTCTAACACTAAAAAAGGAATGGTCAACAGAGCAAAACCACTACTGACATTCTATGGTATTAGAATCGTATTAAGTAAACCAAATTGAATTCTATGGTGTGAGTGTAATAAACATTAGATTGATAACAAAAATTAAACAATGAATATATGCATGTATGTATGTATGTAGTATGTGTGTACGATATACAAATGACTTTATTCGCATAGCCATAAATAAAGGGTGCGGCCCTTTATTAATGAAAGAAGTAATTTTTCTGGTTTTCAATAGCTATCAACAAATAATTCTTTTTTTTTTTGTTTTTTCGTTGTCATAAACAAATTATATTTTACACTCTTAAATTTTTGTTTTATTTTTTCTGTAGCAGTGTGTAAATTACATAAAATACCACAAATAAAATAACAATAACAAAAAAGAACAATAAAAGATTAAAAATAAATTGAAAAATAAACATAAAAAATGAATCAAACAAGTTGTCAACTTCAAGTGACAACTTAAGCCTTCTTTGTTGAATTTTTCATTTTCTTTTGTATGTGTGTGTGTGTGTATTTATTTTTCCTGAAATAATAATTGTAGGCGCGTGTATCGAATAAGAATTATTAGACAGGCTGAAGCAACAACTGCAACAACTCAACGGATCGTTTACAATTGTACTACTGAAAATATTCAAGAGTTCTGACTGTAACAACTACGAGAGCATGTATGTTTGTATAATAAATAAATTTATAAATCCATATGTAAATCGTATTTCAACCAAGGGATTGAAAATATTCGAAAGGAATGTAAAGACTTTGATTTGGTGTGGCTAGTTAAGCATAGTTTGTACCAATAAAAATACCAACAAATTACCTAAAAATTCCACACAGAAGTAGAGCTAGGGGGCAGTGACAAATTGCTTATGCCTTAAAGCATGATTTCCCTCATACGTATCAGTTGTAGTGCAAAGAAATTCAAATAAATTAAATATTTCATTATGCACTCTTCTCTCAATATTTTACTATACAAAGTCCATTCCATGACAAGCGGAAGGTGATGCATTTATCACTTCAATAAGTTTCAAGACATGTTGATTGGGAAGCCAGATATAGAAATTTTAAAAAAACTCTTCCCAATAACATGTTAAATTTGCAGACAAAGAATTGTTTTTAACAAGAATTTATTGATATCTTCATCCAACTGGGTGGCTTTTGTTATTTAAGTTTTTTTGTTTTTCATTTTAAATAAAAATAAAAACAGATTTTTTTTAATAATTAATTAAAGGTGTAAATTGAACACATTTATGACGGTTTAAAGATCTTAACACCTTAAAGAGTTTGTTCCTAAAGACCTAAATCATAAATTTTGAATCATTATTCAACAGGTCAACAGTTTTATTTATTTTTATGGTCTAGTTTATTACAATTAAATAGAACTCGAGGCTATATTGCTTGTTTATAAATAATCTGAAATATTATAATACCTATTGTCGCCAAATCTTGGCCAGCAATTCCATTTTATGCAATGATTTTAATGAAACGTTTCTTTCAATATAATATTCCTAGATTTTTGGATCCCGGATTATTCCGAAATATCCTAGGTTTCTTAAAAATCAATCCTGTTTAGCTCAAAACCTTACCATTATGCACAGAATATTATTTAAATTTAGATACTTTTCAGATAGTTTTCGACAAAACTTGGTCATCCAATATAATGAAATTATGCCCATAAAATTGTATAATCTTGTTGCGTAATTAAAAGTCAATGTAGTCTAGTAAGTAGTTGTTAGACGTAATGCCACAGTTCAAACCCCCAGTCAGACATCTCCAACAAAATGAAATATGAAAACATATTTCTTCCTTTCAGCACATTTTTGTCAAAAAGTCTGAGAGTAAATGAAAAATTTCCATTAAAAGTGCCGTTCGGAGTCGACTTTAAACTGTAGGTCCTGCCACTTATGGATAAAATTAACACACACAACACAAGTGGTGTGAGAAACTAGGTCGCAATCCTGACTGAAGGGTTGTAATGACCAGTTATGTGTGTGTGTATGTGTGTATGTATTTGTCCAATTGACGTCGACAAAATTTGAAATTATTCCTTCTTTACACTACCTACGCAATAAAACTACTATCGGTAGTCTTGTGCAGCTCGTGGCACCGTCTTGTTGGCCCAGTAAATAACGTTCAATTGTAGGCAAAAGCATTCTGAATAGACTGCAACGATTTTTACAGATTCATTTCCGAAAAAATACGGCCCAATAAAAGCTGGGTTTGATAACGACCATCAAACACTAAACCTTTTTTAGATACAATCACATTTTTACAATCACGTCTGTAAATGACGCCCCATGTGGAACAATTTTTCTGGTTTCAGTAACCACTGAGTGAGAAATTAGTTTATTTAGTGAAAAAATTATTTTTTAAGAACAATCAGCATTTAAAAGTTGTAGCATATCCAAACTGAAAGAAAGAAATTTCATATCACTAAGTCTTCAAAGCAGCAATGACAGCCTACGTAACCACTTATCGTTGGTATTCAGATCATCTAACATAGGCGAAAAGATGTCATCGTGGTTGTAGTACTCGTCATTAACAGTGATAGCCCGGCCAACGTCATTCTTACAGAAATGTGGATTGATGATATCCATGCTAAATATGACGCTTTCAAGGATCCTCCATGGTAATTAGCCAAAATATACTGAAAAAATAACAACGAATTTACTACGATCAAAACGAAAAATGACAAAATAATTCTTCGGCGATTGGCTCTCAGCAGATTTCTGGCAAAAACAGTGAAAGTAAATAAATTTTTAAAAAAAAAATTTGATTCTCAAATAAATCTGTCTTTCGAAGTCGACTTTAAATTGTAGGTCTCGCCACTTATGGATAAAAATTAACACACACACAACATAAGTGAATTAGACACATATAGCTTCAACAAGATGATCATTCACAAACGTCAAAGTTCGAACGTTCATGTTGAAAGACCCTACACACCTTTAGCCTTGATTATATTTCTCTGCTGACATTTCTACCTCAGAGGATTGCATGCTTTATCGATCATTTACCTCGGTATACAGACTGGTTTCATGAGGTTCCCCCGCCCTCTCTAACAGCTGCCTCAAATCTTGAATACTATGTGCTGTTAAAGCCCTTTCCTGAAGTATAAAGGAATCAAATATGTCTGTAAAAATGGACTTTTCATCATAATTTTAAAGCAATATTGCTTAAAAATTAATTAAATTTAAAAATTTGATAGCAAAATGTTTACAATACAGGTTCACATTAATGTATAGCGGCTATGAATTTGAGAAAATTTGAGAAAGTTATGAAAAAATTGTGTTTGATTGAATCTAATCAATCATTTATTTTGCAATTAAAACTGTTATCAGTTCAAAGTGATAATTTGATGCAACTTACTCTGAGAAAATTTTTTAAATATTCCAAATTAAGTACAAGGCTTATGTTTCAAAAGTTTTAAATATTTTTTTTTCAAATTTGATTTGGTAATGTAAACTTCAAATTAAAAGCCATTTTCAGTTCATGCATGCATTTCGAAAAAAATATATGGCTGGTGTAAATTGTTAAGAATAATAATTTTTTGTTTCTTCATTTTTGTTTTGTTGCTGTTAAAAGAATTTGCACTCCTACCTGGTCAACCTTGAATGAGACAGTTGCTGTTGCCATAGCAGAACTGCAGGCAGCAGTTAGTTAAAGTTGTTATTGTTGCATTAAAAAGAAAAATAATCGTATGCATTTTAATGTGCAGTTAAACACAACGTTAATAGCAATACAGAGTAACTTTATTTTATTAAATGTATGTTGTTGTTGTCATATGGCTGTTTGTTGCTGTTTTAAACTCACGTAATACTGTGAACACCACCACCAGTTAAGACATAAAGTAATGCGCACTTAAAATGTATAAACAATTTACAAAAAAAAAATGGGGGGGGGGGAAATGTAAATAAAACAAAAGCTTTAAAAGTTTAATAAATTTGAATAATAAATTAAAATTGAAAATAAATACAAAAACAAAAACAAAAAATTGCTAAAAACTTAAATTAAAATATAAATTAATAAAGAAAAAAAAATATTTTTAAAACAAAAAAATGCAAAGTTGTAATAAGGTGAGAGAAATCTGAGCAAATGAACGATATTCACGTTTTGCAACAAGTGGCATGGCATATGGATAGGCCAAGACAGGCCAGGTCAGACCAATGATTCAAACAGTTCATAAGACAACAGAGGGCAACAATGCGATTACTTCAGATTGCAGGTGTGCTTAAACAACATATTCTTACATAATGTACCGAGTATTTATTTATAAAAAAGAAAAATTTAAATCTTAATAAAGCATAACGTGATTTTACATACATAGATTAGAAACATGTCAGGCTTATTACAAAGCAAAAAAAGGAGCAAAAATAAATAAAACAATTAAAAAATAGAATTAAAATACATGCTGTCTTAAGAAGAAACTGTGGTCTATGATCTGTAGCATTAATAAGCATAGAACCACGATTTAAAAAAATAAAACGCTCGCACACACAATAATCGCGTTAAAACATTCAACAGCTTAAAACAGATGAAGACAGATGGCAAAACGGCTAAAGGCACGACAAATAATCAACCAACAATAATACAGAAATAAAAAGAATTATTTTAATATTATTTCAACTGTCGTTTATAGTTTTTTTTTTCTTTTTGTCTCTTGTTAAATAAATAAATAACCATAAATAAATAAAAAAAAGACTGTTAATGTTTCTTTGTTGTCTTTTTTTTTTTTTGGTTTTTTTTAGTTATTGTAACTTTTTTTACCAGATTTTATTGTAATTAAATTTATTTTTATAAATTTAAAATTTTTTTTTAAAAAAAATTAAAAACAAGTGCTGGACGGTGTCGCCAACAATTTGTTGTGCTATAAAGTATTTCTTAACACCAATTACAAGATTCAGATTCAGTCAAGATTTCGACCTAGCTTCTCACACCACATATATGTATATTGCATTTTCATGGCAATTTTTCATTTCATTTCAAAGTTTTTGACAGAAATCTGCTGAGGAGAAGTTTTCGAAGAAATATTTTTCATATATTGTTTGGTCGGAAATATCTGACCATTGCTTTGAGCCGTGGCTTTACGTCTAATAAAGCAATATACTAGCCTACGACGACTATAACAGCTTTCACTATACTCTACATCAGAGATCAGCAACGAGTATTCAAAACGATAAGTAGATTCGAGTCATACTTATTATTTCTGATACTTATACGCATTCATACTAATTTTAATATCATACTCATACTACTCATACTCAAAGTTGGAAGTACTCGTCGTATTCATACTTAACAATACGCATGATGTTATTGACTTCGACTCGTCTCTATTTAACATTTACACGAAGCACAAGATAAGTATGATTCGCGTACGAACACTACTATACTCACAAGAAGATTGTGTGTATGCTTTGCTTGTTGTCTTTGTCTTTCCTTTCTTCTTTGTTTGTATATGCAACAATAACAAAGGCTGTAAATTTTGATGAATGATTCGAGCCACTCGAAGCACTTATAAGTATTATAAGTATTTTTCTAAATCTATGAATCAGAATGAGTAGGCGTATGAATCAAACACATTTCGAATGTTGTGAGTTTGATGTCAACGTTGTACTCATACTCATTGTAACCTATACTTATAAATCAATGCTGTAGCGAGTACGAATGAATCAGAGTAGTTGAATTTCAATTCTGTTGATTCACTCATACTCAAAATTGCATGAGTGCTTATGAGTAGCGGAAAAACGATTCATTGCTGATCTCTGCTCTACATATTGAAAAAGGATTGCCTTTTAAAAATTTTTGATTTTTGTTAGTAGTATACATCATATTATAATAGCTTTTCATCATATTTACCTTTTCCATTGCTACAATTTTAGTTTACTCACTATTAAATTCATTGATATAATCGCCTCTCTAAGATATTCATCGTCTAACAACTCTTAAAGCCATCTGGTAAAGAGCTGTCAAGAAAAAAATGTGCTGCAATGTTTGCATCATCATGTCAATAATGTGTCGAAATTCAATGTCGAAAGTTATATTCAGCGGATTCATTTTATGTAGCAGTTTAACATTGGATATTAACTCTGGGTAGAAAATACATACAATATGTCGTAGCTAACGGTTTGTTGACCCATAAGTTTCATACGTATATGAAAAAATAATTCTGAACATAGTTCAAATAGGTTTAAGTGTTATTTTGCTAAATCGATAATAGAATCCTAAAAAATTACTCTACTCTTATTGGTCTTTAATTCTACAACAATCTGAGCTACGGAGGTGCAATAAAAATAATAATACCAATACCACTGATGGTATTGGTGAGAACATATCGACGCCTCCGTTCTATAACATTCTAAGTCGAAAAAGTGTGTTTTGAGTTATGAGCTCTCAAAGTTTTCACGCGCCATATGTGTATTCTAAGTAGATTTTCCCCTATAACTTCGGAACGGATCGGCGCATCTTAACCAAATTTTGACAGTATTTAAGTAAGAGAACGTAGAATTTAACATTAAAAACGTTCTAAGTACACTTAGAACGTTATAGAATGGAGGCGTCGATATAAAACATAAACAATCCGCGAAGACAAAGTAGATCGAAAACAGTATCTCCTCGATCTGGTTACTCAAAATTATCTACGAATAACCTGAGATTGATAACCGATCTTTTGTTAGGGCACTGTAGACTTAAACTATCAAAGAATGACCTGTTGTTGGTAACCAGTCTTTTGACAGGGCCCTGTAAACTCAAAGTACACTTGAGCCCAATACACCAATTGTAATAATTATATTTTATTTAAAGATTTCTCTAAAGAAAGCATATGTAATAAAGACCAGTGAAGTCTTACAATTAAGACTTTAGTATTCTCCTGGTCGAGAGTTTTCATAATATCGATTGAATTATTAGTTTAGTACCACCTGTGATATAAATTTTATGGAATAAAAATTCAAAAGAAGAAACAAAATTATTTTTACTTCAATTATTTTAAATTTAATTTTTTGTGCGCTTATATTGCTACCTTTAGCAAATAAATATTAAATAAAAATATTTTTGTAACAGAATTTAATAATAAAAAAAAAGATTTTAATTGAATACTTATATACGTACGCTAATAACATACAAGTAAGTCACCGTAGTCTAGTAGGTAGTGTGTTGGCTTATTGGACTGAAGGCCCGAGTTCAAACCTCAGGTCAGGCATCAAAAACGAAAATATGATAAAATATTTCTTCGGCCACTTCCTCTCAGCAGATTTCTGGCAAAGACTCTGAGAGTAAATAAAATCGCCATGAAAAGCTTCTCAAAAATATGTCGT
The DNA here is from genome assembly GCA_927399465.1 of Sarcophaga caerulescens. Taxonomy (NCBI): domain Eukaryota; kingdom Metazoa; phylum Arthropoda; class Insecta; order Diptera; family Sarcophagidae; genus Sarcophaga; species Sarcophaga caerulescens. The sequence goes on along the minus strand of OV656872.1, from coordinate 49,964,185 downwards.
TCGCAGTCGACGTTAAACTGTAGGTCCAGCCACTCATGTATAAAATTAACGCACACAACATAAATGGTGTGAGAAGCTAGGTCGTAATCCTGACTGGAGGGTTGTAATGACCAATTATGTATGTATATAAAAACATACAATTCATAATAAAATTCGATAGACTAATTAGAGAAAAATATTTAAATATTATTTTAAAAAAGGCTGCAAATAGTTGTACTCTTCTTTACAAAATTTGATAAGTTGTTAAGGCAGTTTTAATCAGTGTTCGAAAAAATACTCTAAAGTACGTAACGTTTATATACTGTACTGAATGTCGTGGGTAAAGAACACAAACACATTCACTACAACGAGAACAAAACTTTTCGTTTCTATTTTAATGTTTGTGAACATGTACGGAAACTCTAACATAACGTACTGAACAGAGTTCAGAAACACTATTTTTTAGTGTTGTGTTTGTGTACAAAGTACACTAAAAAGTGTACGCGAGAGTTCATTCAGTATTTTTAGAGATCGCGTTGTGGTTTTTGATGCCATTTATTATCCTTTAGGAATAATAGACATATTTCGCTTAAGAATACAAATATGAGAATGAGAACATAATCTCTCGCGTACACTAAAAGTGTTAGTGTACTCAAAAAAGTTCACTAAAACCCAATTTTTTTCGTTGTATCTTTTTGTATCTTTTTTAGTGTACTTTGTACACAAACACTAAAAAATAGTGTTTGTGAACTCTGTTCAGTACGTTATGTTAGAGCTTGCGTTCATTTGTTGTGTACATGTTGTGTACGTAATGTGTTTGCGTACGAGTTCACAAACACTTAAATGAAAGTTAAAAGTATTTTATCAGTTACGTACAGTATTTTTTCGAACACTGGTTTTAATACATCTATCGTTGAATAGTTTGTTTTTACTGTAATTTGTATGAAAAATTAAGTAAAATTTGAAAAAATTTAAATCAAACTTGATTTTGTTAAAAACGATACTTAAAACAGGAATTTTTCTCTTTTAATATTACAAGTCGAAAATTTTTTTTCCGTGACTAAGAGTTCATATCAACACCAAAAGTCCTTTGTACACAGAACTACACAAAACTAAGCAATATTAACCGTAGTTTCAATACAGTTTAATATCATAAATGCAATTCATCGTTTTATTGTCTTCTACCTACTGTGCATTATTCTGATTGTGTAACAAATCGCCATAAATTTGTATATACGGCTTACAAACATTTTGCAAATATTAATAAATTTATCATCTACAAATATACATATGTATGTATGTAAGTAAATACAACCATCATACAATCAAATATGAAGTTTATACGAGTACTACTTGTATTGTAAATACTTAGCAATATTATTAATGCGTAGGTTGTTGTTATTGTTTTTTTTTTTTTGTAATGAAACTAAGCTCGTTATTGTGTAGAATGAAATCAAATAAAAGAAACATAAAAATAAAAAACTGAATAGAATTGAAATACATAAATATGTAGTGAAAAATAAAAATTCTTTTACATTTAAAAATCCATCATCAGTGAATTAAAAATAGTTTGTAGTGAACAAATAGTTGAGCCACAACAAGTCATGATTGTTAATTATGGCCAACGCTTAACGAAAAGACGATCAAGTGAGTCGTGACAAGTTCTTGGAAAAACCATGAGATACAATACATATAAAAATTAAAACACATACCCGTTCACACATGCGAGTATAGAAGTATCAGCGTCTACCTTATATTATTATCATTCGTATGTTTAAGCATGCAGGCGTTATTCTTTAAATATCGTACTTAAATTATGTGTAAACAAACAGATGGAGTGCGCACGAAAAAATTTTGGGTAAACACTTTCTTTGTAATGACTTAACTTCTTAGTGAAATTCCTTACATTCTTATGTGGATATTTTCTTACGGTTTAAGTTCTAATGAATTCACACATGCGCAGGAAAAAATTTTGGGCGAACTTTTTCTGTGTAATAACTGAGCCTGATGTTAAAATTCTTTAAATTCTTATTTGGATATTTTCGTACTATTTAGGTTCTTGTGGAATAAAAAGGTGGCAAAAAGTTTTGAATTTCTTCCATTAGAGATCGCGTAACACTGTGTTATCTCGCACCATTTAGCTGACAATTTTTTAATTGCTATTTCTCATTTTTATCTAAGCTCTTTGTGTCTTTTAAAAGTTATTTTCTTTTCCTTGTAATTACTATCCTATCAAGAGCGACGTTCTACACAAGTTGTCATGGTGGTTTGTTTGGATATATAAACAATATTTCTCAATTGGTATCACTTAGATACACTTTTGCTACTATCACACAAAACCGGGCCAGACTATCACGGAAGATGTGGAGACAATAATTAATTCGTTTGAAGCAAGTATTGGCTGAAAAATGCTTTGAATATGCAACCAGACGTGAGGACGTAATTCTCTGTTATGTTACGCTTGGCTAGGAAAACCGTGGTTGAGAAGTTTCACCTCAGCCGTCGTATAGTCCAAACCTAGCTTCTTCTTACTACCAATAGTGTGGATTAATGCAGAATGCTCCCCCTGGAATAGGCTTCCCTTTAGAGGAGGGTATTAAAAATAGGATCTATTCATTCATGGCCACAAAAGATAAACGATTTCTCTGGGAGAAATTACCAAAAGGAAGGGAAAATATCATAGCGTCCGAAAGACCATACTTTAAGTGACAGATTCTTTCAAAAAACTATCTTTATTCCATAAAAATTGTATAAGTTAACCAACAATACATTCTTTCTTTCAGTTTCCTTTCCTATTGGAGTTTATATTTTTTTAAACCAATAAAACAGTTTTTTGAAGCGGGTTTTTTATTTTATATTTCAGTAATGTTTTCACGAAATTCGTTTTATTAATCAATGTAAGCTTAAAAGAATAAAAAATTTTTTCGTGCGCACTCCTTTCTATACATGTTTTGTATATTATAAATGGATTACACGAAATCTATACAGGGAATTATTGTTCTTTTTTTTTGTTTGTAAATACTACATTATATTATTTTTTATTGATGGTTATAAGAGCTATGATATTCACATTTTTTAAAACAATTTCTTTTTTATTTTTTTCGTTTCAGGTAAGAAATAACAGAATATCTTCGTGGATATGACTATGCATTGATTGACCGCAATATTTAATTAATAAATTGACAGTAAGTTGTGAGATATAATTTAATGAATACTGTAACAAATTTTCCATGTATTTGAAATACTTAAAACAATATTAAATATTAAAAAGAAGGCCCTAGTAGTCTAGAGGATAGTGTGCTAGACTATTAGCCTGAGAGTCGTGGGTGCGCTTCCCACTAGAGACTTTGGTCTGCTACACTACACCGGGTATAAGTTTTAAGCTACTCAGCTCGTAATAATTGTAATTAATTTGTAATTGTATTCTAATTAACTAATAAATAAGTAAAATAAATAACACGCTACCAGAGAGCGTGACATCAGTAACAACCATCACAAGAAGATCAGAGAGAGTCACCTGTTGAAGAAACAGTAAGAAGTCAATTAGCTAAACATCCTAACGAATTCGTAGAGAATATTAGTTGTAGCCAACGACTGATGAATATCGTAAGACTGTAGGCCAAAAACTTTCGTTACTAGAAAAATGCTTGCTTAGTGAAACTGAACTGAACTGGACTAAACTAAAAATAGATTTATTAGAAAAGGGAAAGCATAGGAATAAGTTGAGTTATAGAAAACACTCACTGGATTGCCAATATTCAACTAAAAAAAACTTTGTGGAATTTTTCATTATTTATAAGTATTTTGAGGGCGTCAATAGGAGCACAAATGCGGTAACTTTATTACCGCCAATAACACACCAAGCAATCGCTATGAAAACATATATAAAATTTGAAACTTCCTCTGTATATAAAGGCCTGCGCTTATCCGTACATAAAATAAGCCTGTGAGTTCATTTGGCATGATCTTGGCGTTTAATGGACTGCTCCAAGACATGAGATTAAATGCACTCCAAACTCGTCCTTCAGAAGGTATACAAACGTCTCTTTTCTTGTTTTTTTATTTTAAGCAAGAAAAAAATTCAGCACATATAGCACAGTACACTCAGGTCTCGTTTTATGCGATAGATGCTTTCCATAAAAAAACGCATAAATTAAATTCGCATAAAACGATACTCTAGCTTCATATAAAAATTAAAGATTCGTTCCAAAATCCCGAAAAAAAACATAAATTCAAATTTTAATAGAAAAATCAAAGCAAAATCGCAAAAAAAAATCAACAAAAGTATATTTATTTTATTTACTTAAACAATAAAAACAAAAACTTCTAAAAAAAATAAACAAAAATAATTATTAATTCATTGTTTACAGAAAAAACAAAATGATCCAAAAAATAATAAATAAATAATAAACTGAAGTCTATAATTATGAATGTACAATCAATCATTCTGCATCGTTTTGGAATTGGTTCAACGTCACTTTTATCATTACAATCCTCTCAGGTAGCCCATACATACATATGTAGGGGACTAGATCAACGAATTTTTAGAAAAATTAATTGTTTCTTCTGAATAAGAGTATTAAAGTGCCGGTTATTAAAAAGGAGCAGCTCCTTTAAATAAAAGATTCTTTAAATCATAAGTAAGGATTGACTTTTTAAGGCTTTTATTGGCATAATTAGAGCAATCTGATGCTAATCAATCGCCTTTCCAATTGGAAACAAACTAGAACGATTGATTTTCACAAGCTATTCGGCATAGAGATCTGATAGTATTAGGTGTCAGGCTCAAGCTACAACGTACAACGAAGTCACTGCCGCTTTCGGAATCAACAGCTTCGGTCATTACAACCCTTCAGGTAGGATGATCAATAATGATTATATCAGTGGAGCAATCTTAGTTTAATTTAAAAATGCTGCAAAAGTTTAAAAAGTATATATTTTGTGTTATTTTCTTATTTTGCCAAATATTTTATTTTATCGTTTTCCCCGCTCACCCCTACAACATTTTAAAATCTATAAAAAATTTAAAGAAAATAATTTTCATTTGAAATCGCATAAATTCGAAGTCGCATAAAAACAAATCCGCATAAAACGAGACCCGAGTGTACTTTGCTCCATTGATTGTAATGTGGCGCTTTTCATTGTACTTAAAAAGTATAATGCTACCGACCCACAAACCGCACAAACTGCGGTTCCAATGCAGTACTTAGAGTGCATTGGAACTGCCTCTGGTTCTCCTTGATACTAAATTCGATATTATCGTTACATCGTTATTATCGAAGTGCCCATTCAGCCAAAGATGTGTTTCGTTGTGACGATTTCAATTTTTCAATTGAAATATATTGTCTCATAAATTACGAATTTGTATAAATTCAATGATTTGAAAGCATTACATGTTAGTCCATTTATGGTGGCGTGGAAAATCTTACTGAGCATTTTTGTCCCTGTCAGATGTCACGAACATTTTTTTATACTAGAAAAATTTCCACTTGAAAAATAACTAACAAAATAACATAACCGAAGATACAGTCAAGGTTGGATGATAACAATTCAAAAATTTATCAAAACAAAAGGATTACATTTCTTATACACTGTTGCACTTTCAAAAAATAGAATTTTCATTAAAACTAACAGTTATTTAACATATCTATACATACATATGTACACACATTACAATCCTTTAATAAGTATTACAATCTAGCTTCGCACACATCAATTATGTTGTGTGTGTTAATATTTTACATGAGTAGCGGACCTACAGTTTAAAGTCGACTCCGAACGACAGATTTTTAAGAATCTTTTTTCATGGCAATTTTATTTACTCTCAAAGTTTTTGCCAGAAATCTGCTGACATACAGATTGTAATCTTTACAGTGCACGCGCGCTAATGTGAACTAATTAAAACTGACGTTGTTCACTTTTGCGAATTGTTCACATTTCCGAATACCGAAAGTTTTAAAACAGAATTATACCATCTTTTAAACAAAAATCATTATTTATGAATTTTTTTATAATTTAATCTTCATATAATTTAATCTTCACAAACTTTCTTCACTGTATCTAAATAGCAAATGAAGAATAAATATGCAAGCAGATGTACTAACACATAAATATACATATAACTATATGTACACCTAAAATGGAGATTCCCGTAACTAATAAACACAGAATTTTAACGTTTCGAATTAAAAAAATCAGTTCAAATTATAGGGCTTTTTACTTTTTTTTCATCTTTTAGAGTAGTCAATAAAACAAAAAAATGTTCACATTAAGCGGTGTTCATATAATGCGGTGTTCACATTAGCGCGCGTGCACTGTATTTAGTTTTTTTTTTGTGTTTTATCTAAATTAGAAACAAAAATAATATTGTTTGACAAATTATTCTTTCAATTAGTGAGCAAAATTTTATTATCCATAATAAAAAATAAAATGCATACATACATATGTACATACAAACTAATTAAATTTTATAATTACTTTTAATGGGAGGGTACAGGATTATCAACAGCTGGCTATGACAATGATAGCTTGATTTTTGTTTTTTTTTTTTCGTTTTTTTTATTTTTTCTCCTAAGTAAACGTGTTTTTTCAAAGTATACGATAAATTTCACTTAAGATAACCAGAGGAACTTTACAAGACTTACCCATAAAATGGCAATATAAACTAACTTTGAACAAATCAAGCACATTTCCAATTGCATAAATAAACCAGTCTTAGAATTTGTTTACTGATTAGATGAGCGGACAAACGTAACTCTTACCAATTGCTTTTAATTTATATGCTCATAAAAATTTGCTTTCAATTAAATATGATGAGTAATGTGTTGAATAATGGCAATACCAGCACATAAATGGAAAATTTTAATCAGAAAAAATTTATGATAGAAAAAACAGCAAGACAAAGAACAAAACATCGTTAAAAGAAGAGGCAAAATAGGTTTAAACATGTATAAAAACCTTTTGTATCTGCATTATTACGCAGGTACTTACAAATAAACACGCTAAAATCAAATATAAGCATTGAAAAAAAAATATTAAAAAAAAGTAATGCTGTGCGAAAAAAGGCAAGGCACGCATGCTCTTTAACGATATGTGCCTTGAATTAGAAATTAATAGAGCCGCGTACTTTAGCTTGGGTCGCTGTATAAGCATTGTGTTTACCTTGCTTTACGTTAACCTGTAGTGCTGCTTAAGATTAAAATTCAATTTATTTATAAGTTTGCCTGTTGTTTTGTTTACCAAATATTTCTCAAGCGAGCCTCCTTTTTTATGATTTAAATATAAAAAAACTCTGCACTTGTCTTGAACGTTTTTAAAATATACATACGTTGTATGTATGTGTTAGTTAGACTATATGTGTGATAGATAATTTTAATTGTTTATTTCTGTTTTGGCGTACGTAAAATTATGCAAGTTAATGTGCATTCAAATGTCCAAGAATAAGCACAGCACATAAGCAAAATGCAAAAAAAAAATGCTTTTATTTTTATTTTGTAATTAATTTTATTAAATATTTTGATCACGTGATTGTTAAGAATTTCTTTTAAATGGCTAATAAACAAATAAAAGTAAGAAAAGTTAACGACATAAAGATCATGATAATGTACGTAATAGTTTACGTTTAATTTAATGACTATTTCTATAATAGAATGAACTAAAACAACAATAATTCAATCAGAGAAATGCTTTCAAAAGTTGGAAATAACTTTTGGGAAAACATCGTCGTATTTTTCAATAATTTTTTATTGTCAATCTTCTTAACATTCAGCTGTGATTAGATACTGATCATAGGATGGGAGTCCCTTTATCTTCCACCTAAAGAAGCAGAACAGACAGTATGAAAGTTACCGCAGACTACCATTAAACTTGACGTTCAATAGCTGAACTATATTGTCATCTACTCTTGCATATGAACCTGAAAGTGATTTGAATGCTACTGTATTTTTAGTAGATAGTACCTTTCTATTAAATTATGCTTTACAATTAACTCTGGTTGGGACAATATTGGCTTTTTCATGGTGATATACTTGACGACATAGGTACGGTGACCATCCGTCCACTATTATAGCGGACAGTCCGCTATTTTAACCTCCTGTCCGCTATTTTTTTTGCGTCCGCTATTTGTCCACTATTTTCACACGTAACTTCTAAAAAGTATTTATTTTCCAAAATGTCCGCTTTTGTCCACTTTTTTTCACTATTTCGGTAAAAACGATAGAGTACTTTCTTAAACAAGAAAAATGCCCAACAATATTGATTCATTCTTTTAATGATCCATTTGCTATGTCTTGGTTATTACTTATACAAAGTCAAGCTAGTGTCTTCCATAAATATATACCGCGTTTAAAAACTCAACATACATATTTCGATGTCTAAAGCGGCTATAATATTAAAAAAATTTAAATCAAAGTTAATAGAACGTCACAATGAAGTATTTTTACGACTTAACGTACAAAATTGTTTAAGGAAAAAGTTAACAACTTTTACAGAACCTGTTAGTTACCTGAACCAATGGGTTGATTCTTTTAAAGAAATTGAGGGCCTTGCTTGGATATTGTTAGATGCAATTCCATCTTGGTCTTCAGTTCAAAAGTCGGTAATAAAGGTAACAGAAATCAGAAATGATTTAAATATAAATAATAACGAAATTTTTGATAAATTCACTTATATAAAAAATTATGCAAATGCTGAACAAATAGAAATATGGAAGCAATCAGCATTAAATTCCGACAAAAAAAAATGGGTTGAAATTTTGAAATATTTCGAAACGAAAAATATTCCTTATAAAAACATCCTGAAATTAGTAGATTTTTCATTTGCTTTGCCAGCGTCTAACGCACCAACAGAAAGAGTTTTTTCTATATCTAACAATATTTGGTCTTCCGAAAAATCTCAAACTGGGGACTAGAAACTTTAGAATCTCTTTTGATCATAAAATGCATTTTGAAAATGGAATATTCGGAATTTTAAACATTTTTATCTAACAGGCCCCATACTTTAAAAAACACATTCTGTAGAGAAATATCAGAAGTAAATTTGTACACATAAGTATATACATAAGTATGTATATGTATAAATTTACGTTTGTGTATATTATTTGTACCTATTTATGTCTGTATTTTAAAAATCTTTTTATAAAATGTTAATTATAATAAATTAATTTTTTTTGTTTTTAATTTTATATATTTGTCCGCTTTTTTCTCATGGAAATAATGGTCACCGTATACATAGGTCCTCTATTGAACAGAGAGCATCAGGGGACCATACAACAATACATTTTTGGTAGTTACTCATTGCATAATGTAATAGAGACTAATACTGCAGAATGGCTTTGTAATGGTGTACAAGTATTGGCTTTTTCATGATGAAATACTTGACATCTTAAGTCCTGTATTGAACAGGGCATCCATACAACAACTCATTTTTGACAGTTTGTTTGAATCTAATGATGTTTGCTTGTTCTTCATACAGCATATCACAGCTCAATTTTTTTAAGTTTTCAAACAAATTTTAATGACATTAACCAAGTATTTTTTCAGTTATGTACAGTAGCGAGAAAAAATGCAACGCTATTTTGTATGATATTTAATCGAGGCTCGAAACTTATAACGTTATCCAATTCCACTCCACTTTGTTTTTTTTATTCATTGATTTCTAAATTTTAATAAAAGGTATTATTAAGCGTTGTTTGCTTCTCTTTCCACTTAATTTTTTTCGATTTAAGTTAAAAAATTTAGCGAGAAAAAAATGCAACGCAATGTGGTAAAGATAAAGGAGACCAACTAGAGGAATTAAAATAAAAGTTTAATGAAAACATTGCAAATTGTGAATTTTAAAATAGAAACAGCTGTCAGCAGATAGCAAATTTGCCATTGTAAGGTCTTTGGCAAAAAGAGGCAAATCAATGAATGAAGTTGCTCATCAATTTAATATCAACAAATCAATGGTTTGTCCGATTTCATCGCGATATCGTCAAACAAATATCGTGGAAAGAAAGAAGAAGTGGTCGACTTCGTAAATCTACTGACCGCCAAGACCGTCAAATGGTAAAAATAGTAAAAGCTGACCATCGGAAAACGGTAGTAGATGACACTAATTATTTTTTTTCTCGCTACTGTAGGTGTAGGAGTTGCCTACTGTTTGCAAGTGCCATGATGATAACAAATTCTTCATTCGTTGGCTACGAGTAAAATTCCCTATGAACTTTTAAGAATATTTTACTGATTGACCACTCCTCAAGAGGTGATCTTCTTGTGATGGTCGTTTCTGATATCACACTCTATGGGAGTGTAGTGGTATTTATTTGTTAATTAATTGCAATACAATTACAATTTATAGCTAATTATTACGAGCAAAGACCTTAAGCTCGGTGTACTGTAACAGACCAGAGTCACTGGTAGGAATCGAATCTCCAACCCTCACGCTAATAGTCTAGCATACTATCCACACAAGACTGCCAATCTTGTGAAATCTCGCGAATATTTTTTAACGAAAAAGTATAAATTCACCTCCGCTAGTCAATTTATTTGATTTATGTTAAATGGCTACTGATACGTAAATTAAATGTTGTGTTCTGGCGACAATTCGATTTAAAATTTGAGCAAAAATTTATGTTTATCGTAAGGTACTATATTGCGAATTCATTAAAACTTCCTAGTCTAGATCTCACAGTCTGCTGTCGTCATAATGGAATACAATATCCAACAGATGATCAATTCTTTCTTAGTAACGATCAAAATCAATTCTTTTGCTAGAGTAAAGATAAATAATTTCCTTCTAATTCCGACAGCATTTCCTCTCTTGTTGTCAATCACGAATTTGTCAGCATTTGCTAAGCTTCATCATGATTTCTTTACAAATTATTGTCGTAAGTGTTTCACTTTTTTTTTTTTTTTTGGTTTTGTAAATGAATCGATTTTGTTCTATTTTAACAATTAATCTCAAAATGCAATTCGATCTTTGAGTGTTCTGATAGACTAGAGTATAATGTGCGAGTTGGATCTCGATTATCACCAGAAACAGCGCTCTATTACACTACACTGAGGACAAAGTTAATAAGTACATCATTATACTGCATTGTTCTAGTATACTTTACATCGTTTTTCAGCAGCCAATAATGCATATATACTTACTTACTTACTTACATTAGTTACAATTACAACCTAGCTTACCACACCACTTTAACTTTATCTATGAGTGGCGTAATCTACAGTTAAACATCGATTTCGAACTACAGATCATTGAGAAACTTTTCATGGCAATTTTATTAACTCTCAGGGGTCCAAAGAAATATTTTTTTCTAGATGTCTGGCCTGGGGCTTGAACCGTGTGTTTGCGTTTAATAATTCAACATATTGCCTACTAAACTACGGCGACTTTAATGACGCACATTTACTGTTTTAGGTTTAACTCTAAAATACACGAATCAATTAATTGGGCAGACATTTAAATACTATATTTACCTACGAGTGTTGTTTATAAAGGAAGTAGTTTCTCATCATTCTACATGCTGTACTACAAAATTAATTACTCCTCGGTAAATGCTATATACATATGTATGTATATACGCCAGTATGTAGAAATGTTGATTTTATTTCCTTATATTAAGGGATTATTTATTTGCTAATAAATGAAGAACCACGCAATTGTCCCCAGATGCTTACATTTACTTGAATTCGTTTGCAATACGCTAACTTTTTTTCTGTAGAGAAGTTATTTATAAACTTGATTCGTTCCCCTTGTCTGTAAAAAGCAATAAAATTTTTAAATTGTAAATTAAAATTTTTAAATTTATTTTAATAAAAAAATAAATAAAATCATAAATTTATTTCAATTAACCTGACACTAACAAAGAAGAACAATAATGCGAAAAATTCCAATCTGCTAAATTCCACAACCATCGATCCGGCTATAAAAAAGGTGTTAATATTACAGACTTTTAGTGACAATAAAAACAATAAATAAAATACAAATGGAATATGATAATGAAAAAAAAAAAAAAAAAAAAAAAAACCCAAAATATGTTTAATATTTATATTTACAAAACAATAATTATGGCGCATAACAAATCATGTTAATGGCATTCGTTAGATAAATTAGATCACTATGGAAATTCCATCTGTCTTGATCATTAAGACACTTGAAGTTTTATGGCAAATAGATTTTTTTTCCTGATTAAACAGGCAAAACAATAAAATTAAAAAAAAAGTAAGGAAAATAATAAAAAAACAAAAAAATCAATGCAGAAATTCTATAAGACACAATGATACAATTGTTGGGTAAAAACCAATTAAATCACGACAGCAATATGTCACTTCTGTCTTTTTATATTATATTGTATTGTATTGTTTTTGTTTTTTGTTTTTGTTTTTTTTTTATATTATTATTATATACAGTATTTGAATTCGTTAAGAAATCATTAAGAACACTCTGGCAATTTATTTCACATTTTTTTTAACAATCCTTAAAAAAATTTAACCTGTTTTATATGGCTTGTCTGGAGCAAAAAACACAGGTGCTTAGAACTGACATGTTGGTTTTATATTTTTTTTTTTTTTATTTCTATATGTAATCCATATTATAACTATTAAATATGTATGTATGTAATGAAAGCAAAAAAATATTAAAATAAATATAAATAATATGTTAATTAATACCAAACTATTATACGGCGTTTAAGTAAAAGTAGACGTTTCATTTACACTCTATATTTATTTATAAATAATAAATTATTAGGGTTTTTACCCTACACAATCAATGCTAATCTAAATTCAAATTATTCCGGGTTGAAGTCCTACCAAATCTATCCATTTCAGTCTAAAACTAAATGCACAGAGACATACTTACATTATAACAACTCGTTTTAGTCAGTATTGGCAGCCCTGTTGTGGGAGTTAATTTTCCTCAGAAGTTTGCTCAAATAGGGACACTGAGACAAACAAAAATTTTTTAATATCAGAGTCGAGGTGTGATATCACGAACATTCGGCTAATAAGCCAATACACTACCCTACGGCGTTCACTATTCAAATAAATATCCACTAATAATATCCAAAGACATAGTCTAGTAGTGTTCATACCCCAGATAAGACATTTCCAAATAAACAAAATCTGAAAAAATATTTCTTCGCCATCTACCTATCAGCAGATATCTGGCAGAAACTCTAAAAGTAAATAAAAATTGCCATGAAAAGTTTCTAAAAAATCTGTCGTTCGGAATTGACTTCAAAATGTAGGTCCCGCCACTCATTTATAAAATTAATAAAGACTACATAAGTGGCAGTAGTCCTCACTAAAGATTTGTAATAACCCATTAAGTCTGTATGTATTGTTAGTAGAGCAAAAAACGGCCCGCATTTTAAAACAAATCTGTGAATATGTCGCCAAGGCTTCCACCATAATTAGTTTCCAACTCGATAATCAAACATTCACTAAAGGAAACCAATTTCAATTGAAACGAAATCATGCATGAGGGAGACCTACGTGTCTTCAAACCAAGAATCTTGCGTTCCAATAAGACTGTGGCCGGTGAATTTTTAGCTTCCAAACCGAGTATCAAACATTGCTAAAAGGAAACCAATTTGAAATCTTGCTATTGCAGCAATCTTTATATTGGAAAGTTCAATCAAGAATGACGGCAAATGCGGATGTAAAAACCTCCATGTCTTTAGGCCAAGAAACATGTCTTACAATAAGATTGTTATACGTACCAAATTCACAATTGTCGATATCCATACGATTTACCGACAGAAATGAACCAGTGCTTTTCTTATTTATACAAGTCCAACAATATTGTACGTGCATTTCTGCTGTAAAAGAGCTTTAGGTTCCCTATAAAACGAGTGCAGAACAGCCAGTCATGTGGAGGCAATCGGCCTTGTAAAATTTCGTATATTATGATCTTCCTAACGGTCCTAGTCAGCTCAACAGAAATTCAATTACCAACGATATCCCAATGTCTAAAACTCATATAAGAGTTAGTCTTGAATGGTCTGAAATTTCCTTGAGAAATCACCGACATTCATGAAGGAGGATGGCTGTAGAGTTGACGTTGTTGGGCACTTATCGTAGATTAGCCACCTAACAAAAACTTAGGAACTATAAAACAAGTGCAGATCAGCCAGTTATGAGCTTCCTAACAGTCCTAGTCAGCTCAACAGAAATTCAATTTTCAACGATATTTCAATGTCTTGAAACTCATATAAGAGTTACCTTTAAAATATCCGAAATTTCCCGGAGAATTGGCAAACACTTTAGTGATCAGACAGAAAGTTCAATATCACACCAATCAATATGAAAGGTACCCCAAACATAATTAGTAGTGTAGGGTATAACAGCTCCATTATGTGACATGTTGTTATAGATTTTATGTTGGTAAATCAGTATATTATTAAAGCATAAAACAAAAAAAAAAAAAAGTATTAAAACGATAATTCGTTACACTCGCAATTCTATAGAATTCCGTAATTTTACTAGACAATTAAATAAAAAACACTTTTGTGCTATAAATAAAATAAAACAAATCTTTTTTTTTTGCATTATTTCTTGACACCAGCATCATTTATTGAAATTTCATACGTTTAAGACGAAATCATGATTACTATTGACATGAGTTTTCATACTATTTTTATAATCAAACATTAAATGCTTATTTCTGTTCGATTGACGTTCGGAGTTTTAGAACCCGTTCACTTAATTGACGTTAAATATTCTACTTGTTGTTATTGTTATGCGATCTTAATTATTTATATTGATTTTTACAGTAAGATTCTTAGAAAATCATGGCAATTTTTTTGTTTTTCATTTGAGTAATATACGGGGAAGTGTTTTCCTAATGACGTTTTATTATTTGAATTTTAAAGTTTTGGATTTATTTATAAGGGTATTAAAATACGTCATTACTTAAAATGTTTTTTAATTATATTTGTTATGAATATTTTGGCACTCAGGCGATGCTATTGAATATCGTTAACAATAGAACTTCCATCTCTGCGTATAAACATTGCAATGCTTAATACAATTATAAAATTCAGCCTCTTACATAGATGCGTAACATGGAACTCTGTCACTCCAGTGAAATGAAAAACGCACAAGTTTTTGGCCTTCTAAATTCTCACAGGATCATCCATGTATCCTTGTCTTGAACTGTAACCAATCAGAAGTTCTGGCAATAGAGAAACAGCTTCATCTTACATGTCGCACTAGAGAAAATAGTCGGTTGGAGTTAGGTCGGGTGATCTTTGTTCAAAGTTATTTCAAAATTATTCTGGTACATAGCTCTTCTTAGGTATTTGGCTTGTAAAAAATTTACTTTTTCGCAAAATGTGTTACGTGTGGAAAACACCAAATAAACTTATCCGTACATCAGCGATGTATTAGCTCACGTGGAGGTGATGTAAATTTGCCACCGGGATCATTCAATTTAGCCCTGTTAGACTTTCGTTGTGGAGTATTCATAAGAAGAAGGTGTATGCGAATAAGTCTAAAACTACAGCAATCTTCTACTCCAACATAACCAATGTCACCGGTTAAAATCAGCCTGATTTAGGCTCTTCAGCCAGGAAAGGCGTGATGTACATTCATTTAAACCATTTCATTTTACATTTGAGCCATTACACATAATGGCATCAATAGGTCTTTCAAATGAATAAAAAATGTCAATGTTTTTTGTTTAAATTTAAACAAAAGAAGCGCTTAACAAAATTCTCTTAAAAAAATTTCTGGTGTCTGAGAAAAAACTGATCCAATGACGTTTTACAGGTGTCGACAAATTTTAAATAGGGGATGCATCAAGGATATATGTGGTCTGGCTTTATTATGATGGTTAGGATAGGTTAGGTCGAAGCGGAAGCTTTGATTATCATAGCACACTTGAGGACGCATTGCAGCCCGTTGTGGCTCCACTTGTACGTCTCTGTACTGACCGAATTCTATCCAACTCATCGAAGAAGTTGGTCAGCGCAGGGACTGCACATTAAAAACATGACTATCATATACTGGAAATCAACCTGAAATGATGTGAATGAATGATAACATAGTTAAGTTGACCAGAAATTTATAGCCAAATAATTTACAAGTCGCTCGACATTGACAAAGAAAATGGATAAAAGAGTCTTTCTCTTTGGAAGACCCACTACCACAGCAAAAATCGGTTGACGGGATTGTTATGATGGACAATAAAACTTTTTATTGTGGACAATAAAACCTCTTTTGATAATTTGAATAAGATTGTTAATTTCATGCTTGTAGATGTCTGAACTAATTATTGACTACGTTGTAGAAGTTCACGATAAACAATTTACTACCAATCCCATATAAAAACACACCCTTTTTTGTGTCAATCGTGGTTTAACAGACGAAATATTTTTTATTGAAGTACTTGATCCAGTTTTTTTTTTTTTGCTCGTATACAATCGCTTCAGATATGGTTCAATTTCATTTCGTTTTAGCAGCGAACCGGAGGCAGAAATTTGATCCATTAAGTTATTCACAGTTAATTCATGTGACACCCAAATATAGGTACATAAGAGCTCAGATTTCTTCAAATGGTTAATAAATCTTTTAATGATGTATGCCTAGTTTCCTAGCATCAATTACGTTTCTTATCTCCCCGTCTTTCTCAACTTTTTCCATAATATCGCAAACTCTTTTAGTTACATACATAATTGGTCATTACAACCCTTCAATCAGGATTATTGACCTAATTTCTCACACCACTTATGTTGTGTGTGTTAATTTTATACATAAGTGGCGGGACCTACAGTTTAAAAGTCGACTCCGAACGACAGATTTCTTGAGAAACTTTTCATGGCAATTTTATTTACTCTCAGAGTTTTTGCCAGAAATCTGCTGAGAGGAAATCGCCGAAGAAATACTTTTTGTATTTTGTTTTAATGTCTGGCCTGGGGCTCGAACCCTGGCTTTACGTCTAATAAGCCAACACACTGCCTACTAGACTACGGCGACTTCTTAATCATCACTAAGTTAGTAATCAGAAAACTAATAACTTTTAAGAATACCTTGAGTCGTCGTAGTTAGTTGACACTATAACTTAAGGAATTATATTACTATCAAGATTGGATATGCTGGATTACTCATATATATTGTATATATTACCTCATATGTTATCATAACTTAAACTAACCTAACTCCTTTGCTCTTGATCAAGACAAAAGGAAAAAAAGTAGTAAAATTTTTCAATCATTATTTTATTACTTTTGTAGTCTTTGCTTAAGCAATTCATAATTCAAACAAAACTTTTATTTGTAAAAAAACTATCAAATAAAATATAAATTCAAATTAACCGCACTCATTAATTTTGAACATAAAAAACACATTAGAAATATAATAAAAATGTTTGGAAAAAAAAAGAATGTAACTTCACTATATGGTTGAATTAATATGCTGCGATTTATAGCATTAAACTACACAGGAAAAAAAAGGTTAATAACAATTACAAAACTAATCAAAAATAATATCTTTTGATTTACATGTACGGAAAGTAATTTTTGAAAATTTAGAAGAAACAAAGTAGCAGTTAAGAACACGAATGCTACTTTCGAATACACTTCAGAAGACATAACAAGTAAATTGGCTAATAATATTGCAATTGTATCATATAATTCACCTTTCAACTGCTGCACATCTGTATGACTGTGTCAATTCGCGGTCAATTCCCTGACATTAGAACCAACTGTTGTAGTTAAGCTTACTGCCCCAAATGTGTGAAAAGTGCTCGGAAATTATATACAGTGAGCGTCAAAAGAAACCGTACATTAAAAGAAATATACTGTAATAAAATACCGTTATTTTTATTTTAAAAATGTTTCATCGTCAGTTTTAAAATTGAAACAAATAAATTACATAAAATTTCGAAATATTGTCAAATTTTTTCGGGCACTCTCCTTAAATGGTAAAAGTTGAATTTGATGTTTGTTGGAATTATATCTTTAGCGTACAGTTTCTTTTGACGATCACTGTACCTCCATCTGTCATAGTATTTTATACATTTGGACAAGGTCTAAGCACTTTAATAAAATAAAAGTTTCATTGTAATCCTGTGTTTATAAGTGTGGCATTTAACTAATGAAAACGAAAAATAGATAACCCTTTAAAATTCTCATATTAACAGCTTCTTAAATGACAACATAGTGGCTATAGTATAGCAGGTAGTGTGTTTTCTTATTAGAAATGTGTCTTCGGTTCAAACCCCAGGTCAGACGTCTCCAACAAAACGAAATATGAAAAAAATACTTTTTCGGCGACTTCCTCTCAGCAGCAAAAACTCCGAGAGTATATAAAATTTCAACGAAAAGTTTCCAAAAATATGTCGTTTGGAGCCGACTTTAAACTGTAGATCCCGCCACTCATGCGTAGAATTAACACACACTACATAAGTGGTGTGAAAAGCTAGGTCGTAATTCTGACTAAAAGGTTGTAATGACCAATTATTTATCTATGTATATGAAACTCAGAGAATGCAAAACTGGTAGCCTAGAAATGTAATTGTTCTGATGTTTTTTCCAATTACCCTGGAAAGATCAATATCGTTTAATTCCAAGGTCTATGGTCGACTTTCTCCGCCCTGGAATTAAAGATTATGAACGGAATGCGGTTTATATAGCAGGGCATCACGAGCCGCATGCTTTTGGCATTATTGCATGAGAAGTTCTCACAAATAATATTAAACCTTTAACCGATATCAATTCCCCATAAAGATTATATAATTTGTGGTCCCCCAATTTTTTTCATTTTTGAATGAGAATAGAATGAGTAAGCTTGTAGTCAAGCCCATCTTTGTCAATGCCCATCTCTTGCGAGGTGCAGATATATGTAGGTTATTTGGCTCTCCAACCCTTGTCAGCTTGACGGATCTATCGTCCATTGATGTCAAGGATATAGACTCGTATATCAAGCTTTCTGGCTGGTTTTCCAGCGTGGGGTAGTCGTGCTTTAAATGTGCAGCCCTTGCGATGACCAACTTCTCTCTCCTTGGTTCGGAGGAACTTGGTCAGTACAGAGGCTGCGTTCACCTGTGGCTTCACAACAGACCGCCATGTGCGCTAAAGTGAGCTTTTGGTATAAAACTACCACACTAACCTAACCTAACCTATCCATCAGCAAGAGAGGAGTAAAGATTTCAGAAATGTATTTGGTACTCTAAAGCAATTATCCATCACAGATAGAATGCTTGTTAACGCATCAGCTGCATCTGATAATTTACTTTTCAATCTCACAGTGCACTGTAAAAACCACACATTTGTTAATTTAAAATCAAAATGCACTAATAAACACACCACAATAACAAAGAAAAAAAATTTAAAACAAAACAACAAAACAAAAAGCAACACTTTACTTCACTTATGCTTAGATCATACGAGTGCATATGCCCGTAATCAAGTCATTAAAACTGAGTTGTAAAATCTATAAATTATAGAAAAACTACATTAAAACTATTTTATAAAGTTATTATTATTTTTTATTTTTTTTTCTAATTTGTGGAAATACCAATGACTTGATATTAAAATGTGAATGAAATTGTAAATTCTATTGTGTATGGCTGTTGTTATAGGCTATTTTTAAGCTAACGTAGTAAAATTATTATTTATAAATAAAACTATAATTAAAAATAAATACTGTACGTGAAATTATAGGCAATAAATGAATATATAAACAATGAGTAAAACAATAGACATGAGGGTAAAAACCCTTAACCAAGTTTTTAATTGAAAGTACTTGCATTAATTGAATTACAATGATTTACAAACATTTACAAATATTGTGAAGATTGTAAATTTTTTAGAATTTGTTGTGAGTTTGTTTAGATGGCACAGAGCAAGCAGCTGTATTGAAAAAGCTTTATCTGACGTAAATACTAAAGCCCACAGGGGCAGATGCACTGCTTTAGTGAGGTCATCAATTTTTATATGTAATTTTTGCTTTTTTGTTTTTTGTTTTTTTATTTAAACATGTAGTTTTTATTTTTATTTGATTTATTTTCTAAAAGCAATTAAAATTAGTTATTAACTGTTTAAATAATTAACGAATTGTTTAATGCACTACAACTAGTTGTGGTTTTGTAAAAAACATTTCTTTACAAAAAAATACTGTAAAATTTTTATTTGTATTTTTCATTATTCATAAATTTGATGAAAATTAATATTCTATCAAAAAAATCTATGCGGTTTAATTAATGGTCAAGCAATGTTATATTCAAAACAGTTTTTTTAATAAATTTAGATATAGAAATTTAGTATATTCATGTAATTTTTTCGAATTTTTTTTTTTTGTTTGTTAATAAAAATACGAAGTCTTTCAATTTGATAATACATATTATCACACACACACTTTGAATTATAATTGCAAGACTTAATTTTTTTTTCATATATTATTAATTGAATCTTTCCTTTCGGATTTTACAATAAGTATTCAAATCTTAACCTAAAATAATACAAAAATAAAACTTGTTATTGCCACTGCAACGTACGACTAAAAGTGCTTATCAAAAGCAAATTATCTGATCAGATCAGACTCCTCTTGAGACGTCTGTGACCCTCGAATACAAGTAAGTCTCTTACAAGACGGTAAGGATGTTTTGTAATCCTACAAACTTAGTTGACACTTGCTATTTTTATTTCCTCTCGAACTAGGGGCACCTTCAGATCTTTGTGGATGTTACTGTTTCTCACATACCAAGGAGCACCTGTTATTATTCTAAGAAGTTTAGATTGCCGCCTTTGAAGCTTCTCTACATTGAATGGTGAGGCTGTTACCCATAGTTGGATACCATAAAGCCAAATAGGTTTCAATACTGACTTATATAAAAGCAGTTTTAGTTCTAAGTCAAGGGTTGACTTAGCTCCAATAAGCCAGTAAAGCTATGCTGTTCTGAGTTTGATCTGGGTAATTTTGGCAAATATATGATGAGCCCTGGTAAGGCGACGGTCGAGATGGATGAACAGATATCTTACACTATTATGTTCTGGTACTGTCACATTATTAATCTTGATGGGCGAACAATTTCCCTTCTCAGTGTAAACGTAATGTGCATGCACTTATAAACATTGACTTTTATCTTCCATTTCAGCAGACAATTTTCTAATTCACTAATGTTAGATTGAAGTCTTTGTGATGCAACTGTAGAATCTCTATGAATACTTAAAAACGCCGTATCATCCGCAAAAGTAGACATGTGAGTCACTATACTTGTAGGCATATCTGCAGTGAACAGTAAATATAGGAACGGTCCTAGAATACTTCCTTGAGATACACCAGCAGATATCTTTCTGCGGGAAGAGGTGATATCGTTTCCATAAATAATTCCCTAATTACACTTTGATCCCGTCTAATTCCAGCCATCCATTGTTCGGGTAATTTGTTAAAATATAATACTTTTTCCTCATATCTGCAAGACTTAGAAAATATTATATACTTTAAAGGATTAAAGTCTGTTCCTACCCATAGGGATATTGAAGGTAACAAAATAGCTAATATACTTGAAAACATTGGTAGAACAAATAATTCAAATGAATTCATATGTAAGATTGCAATTTACCAGCGTAGACGTAAAGAAATAAACCTGTAAAGGCTTTACTCATACATACATAATTGATCATTATAACCAGACGTCGGCACCAATGTCCCTCAGGGGAAGATTTTCTTCGGCTTTATATGTTCATATGTTCTCTTTGTGCCGACGACTGATTATAACCCTTCAGTGAGGATTACGACCTAGCTTCACACACCACTTATGTTGTATGCGTTAATTTTATACCTGAGTGACCTACAGTTTAAAGTCAACTACGAACGACAAATTTTTTGAGAAACACTTTACTCATATAGAAAGGAAAATGGACCCAATGGTGTACAGAGTTCCGCCTAATCTGATTCAATTTGGATATATGTATACCAAAGAAAATTTGTGTCACATCTACTTATAATCTAACCAAAGAACCTCACAGCTTCTAAAGCGGGATATTGCACACTGCGCTCAAACGTTCCGAGTTTTACAATACACCACTATGACTTCTACATAAGCTGAAGATGATCAAGAGAAGGATTCCAAAAGATATCTTCTTTGTTACATACATACATAATTGGTCATTACAACCCTTCAGTCAGGATTACGACCTAGCTTCTCACACCACTTATGTTGTGTGCGTTAATTTTTATACATGAGTGGCGGGACCTACAGTTTAAAGTCGACTCCGAACGACAGTTTTTTGAGAAGCTCTTCATGGCAATTTTAATACTCTCAGAGTTTTTGCCAGAAATCTGCTGAGAGGAAGTCGCCGAAGAAATATTTTCATATTTGCGTTTTGGTGTCTGACCTGGGATTCGAACTCGGGCCTTCAGTCCAATAAGCCAACACACTACCTACTAGACTACGGCGACTTCAATTCTTTGTTATTGAACTGAATTTTGGAACTTTGACAAATCATGGAAACCAAGGTCATTTCTATAAATCCACTATACTATCAGAATAGTTGGATAATTCGAGTTAGGAGTTATAAATAAATGACAAAATATATATAAATCATATTACAATAGGAAGTAATAGAATTCAGCCGACTTATTTCGATTCTATAGGGCCCGGTTGGAATATATTATGGACCAAAGTGGGTTACATTTTTTTTGGATTTTTGATTTACTCTTCTGTTTTTCTTTTAACAGTATAAAGAAGTATTCTCCACCGATCCAAATACATGTCGTACCATGTACTAAAGTAAAAAATTAAAAAGAAAACTCTTGAATATATTTATATTTCCATATTTAGCTTATGAATCCATCTTGAAATGTTTGTACTTTTAATAATAAAAAAATTACCGAATTTTTTCTTATAATCAAAATATTAAAATAAAATTACATTTTTTTAGATTCACAAAAAATTTTTGTTAATTTTTTTCCCCTTACCCAAATCGTCATTAATTATATTTTGGTATTACCATCAGTGCAAGTGTTTATCATTTAGCGTAGTTTACAAAAACCAAAAACACATCATTTCAAACATCGTGTAATAAACCTTTTTTAAAACAAATACAATTGCAGCTGGGCAAAGCAAACAATTGCAACGAAAACTTTCCCGCATTTTTAAGTCCCCCTCTCCAATATTCTCTATCAACAAATACATTACAATTTTGCTTTTGGGTTTTTCTCCAATTCTTTCAATTTCTATTGCTTTCTTGCAAATAAAATGACTCTAGAATTATAGCGTCATATTTGTGATTTTTTTATTTATACATTTAATTTCTTTTGTTTTTATTGTGATTTAAAGTTTTGAAACGTCATTAACTGATTTTTCGATTCGAATGTTTGTAGTTTTATTAGGGGTTTTTTCATCATACTTTTACCACCAGCTAAGTTTGTTCGCTGGGTTCGTTCTATTGTCTATGCATGGCTGCCTGACTAACTGACTGACTGTGTGACGAACGAACAGAGTGATTGGTTGTTTCGTTTGGTTTGGCCTGGTAGTAAAAGCTTTAATAAATGTTAGCAAATATTTTTTTTTAGATTTAGTTGGCTTTTTACCGGCATAACGGCTTGTTACAAAAACGAACGTCGAGTATTCAATACAATTTTAAAAGAGCAAAACAAACAAAGAAAAAAATGTAATTCGCGCTTTAAACGTCTTTTTTTTTCAATTCGTGTTTAATCTATTTTATTTTCCTATCTGTCTTCAAACATAAAAAATCTCATAAAAATATTTAAAAATAATAAAAATTTATAACAAAAATTTTAAATCTCTTTTTGATTAATATTAAGTGTTATTTTTAAAATCGAAAACCCATTCCTTCTATAATTAAAGGTGTGTTTATTAAAGAATAAAACCTTTTTTTTCTAACATACATAATGATCTCATAAAAATCGTTGATTATTTTAATGAAAATTTCAATTAAAAATTATTTTTTGTATTAAAATTTAATTTGGTAAGTGTGTGCTGTAGAAAGATTAGAAAAAAGTATCACGAATAAATCTTAATTATTGCAAATTATTTCAAATTAATTAATCTTTAAGATTTTAACAACAAAAAAAATTGTTGGTGTTAAAAAAAAAGAAATTCTAAAATGATCACAAAAATTTACAATAAAAAAAGCATTTTTGTTAAAGGTCAGTGTTAATAAATAAAGATGTAATTATCTTATTGTTGGTAGTTTAAAAATTAAAAAATTGTTTAAAATAAAAAAAAAGTGTGTTCGATAATGACAATAACATAAGAAGATTACGCGCCTTGTACGAATGTGACTTGATTGTGCATATTGAAAAGCCCACGAGGCTTAGGGTCAGTGCATATGGTGGCCATTGTTGTTGTTTTTTTTTTTTTTTTTGGAAAAGGCCAATACTATGATGGTGGTTTGTGTTCATGCAGTGCATTGTGTTGGAATACGGCTTATAAAATTAAATTAAAATAATTGGCGGCAAATTAAAGTTAAAAGACAATTTCTTTTCCAGCCCTCCAGTTAGGATTATGACATAGCTTCTCACATCACGGTGGTGTGTTAATTTGATCCATGAGTGCCAAGATCTACAGTTTAAAGTCGACTACAGCCGACAGATTTTTGAGAAACTTTTTGATGGCAATTTTATTTGCTCTCCAAGTTTTTAACAGAAGTCTGCTGAGAGGAAGTCGCCGGAGAAATGTTTTCCATATTCCTTTTTGTCGGAAATGTCTGGGTTGGGTTTGGAACCAAGGCCTCATGTCTAATGAGCCAATCCACTAAAAACAACACTACAGCAACTTACTGTTGTCTTAACGTGGTAATTAACGTGGCCCCAAAAAAATGTTGATGCAGCCAATTTGTAAAGCGATTCACTGGCCTAAATTCTCATTTAATTTGTGATCTAAACATATCACGAATCATTTTGTTTGTTTACGTATGTTAAACCATAGATATGTACGTTTTCATTAGAAATAACTCAATTTTCGAACCCACCAATGCCTTAACAATTTTGTCTTATTTAAAATTCCAGTTGTAGCTAATTTTAGAATAGGCATTCTAGGCTATTATTCGAGAATACATACATAATTGGTCATTAAGACCCTTCAGTCAGGATTACGACCTAGTTTCTCACACCACTCATGTCGTGTGTTAATTTTATACATGAGCGGCGGGACCTACGACAGATTTTTGAAAAACTTTTCATGGCAGTTTCATTTACTCTTAGAATTTTTGCCAGAAATCTGCTGAGAGGAAGTCGCCGAAAAAATTTTTTTTCATATTTTCGTTTTGATGTCTGACCTGAGGTTTGAACCCGTGCCTTACGTCTAATAAGCTAACACACTACCTACTAGACTACGACGACGAAGAGAATACGAGAACTAATTAAAAAGTTTTAAAGCAATCTTCTGAATAAAATTAAAAAGGGAAATTGTGAACAATATTTCTCACCACTACTTCCAATTCAACAATAGTAAACATTTTCTCGCGGGACGCTGTATCTAAGCAATGAGTGCTTATAACCCTGTTATATTAGAATATTCTTCCGTATTAAAAAAAGTATACGAAGATGATGTAGATGATTTGGAATAGTCCAAAACTTTCTTAAAGAAAACAAAAGATTCGATATGAGTATAAGTGCATTTGAAGACTACTGGCCATATATATAATGCGAGTATGTACTATTAAAATTGTTAAAACTTTTTTAAGAATTTTTGGTTTAATTTTCTGTAGAAAAAACTCTTAAATCCCTGAACATATTAGAACAAACAAATATTAAGAAATAAAATCATTTCTTTATATCACAAAAATTTTTTTTGTTAAATAAATAAAAATAGCAAAAAAATTCCAACTATTTCTCGTCATCGTATTTAAATTATATTAACAGTTCATAAAATTAACAACCATAAAAAGCTTATTTTCTTTATGGAAAAAATACTCCCCAAAATTCAAAACAAACTTCCAGCCTGAATACGCAAATACGATGCCATACGATGTTGAAATAATTTTAGCACGACATTATTTATTTTAAATTTATTTTTTTATTAGTTTTTATTTATTTTATTTTATTTTATTTTTTTAATTAATATATTTTTTTAACAAACTAGATTTCTTAATTAAACTCGCTTTGACTCCCACTTGTTAAAATATTTTACAGTTTTCTTTTAGTCGAATAACTTGAATGTCGTAAAATAAAATTTCAAAAATTAATGTGATTTACAGTTTAATTGAATTATAAGTTAAAAAACAAAAAAAAATTAAGATTTTATATTCAAGATGCATAAATTATTGGTACAATTATTGATTAACTATTGATTAACAGATATGATACTGAATGCTTTATGTCAGTAGTTTTTACTCTACTTTCCAATGGTCTAACCAAAGTACTTATTTACCACAGAGATTCCTTATAATTGTTTTTGTTCTTCTAATTGCCAACACATGACACATGGCATCTAAACAAAATTCATTAAGTCTTCTTGTACAGAAAGTGCTAATTTTTTACTTACTGAATTAGAACAATGAACTTCGCATTAATATTTGTATGGCTTAAGCTTATGTTCAACTAAAATTTTATTTCAACTTATATTTCCATTTTTTTAATAAGTTTTTTCGTATTCCTTTAATTTTAGATGCCTCAAACAGGTGATTGTTTGGTTACCTTACCACCGCAAACTACTAACATTCCATATAATTTTGAACAAACCCAACAACAACAGCAGCATTTTACAGTAGCAACAGCTGCAAACGAATTAACAAATGATCCCTATGAAACCTATACAGATAATTTTGATCTATCATTACTACCTCAGGACTATATTAGTAACACAGTAATAAACACAACAAATCGAAATAACACAACGATAACGCTAAACCAAACGAATCTCATTGACACAATACCCACAACTGTGTACAATTTCGATCTTACGACTAAAGAACAGCAGCAGCAACAATTGCCACAAGATAAAACCAACACATTGGCCGTGCCTGATATAAAAATTGAACAAACATGGTCTTCTTGCCCTTCTCTCAACACCATTAAACAAGAACAAAGCTATCAAAGTTATTTCCCCGTGAATACACAACAAAACCAATTGGTACCACCACCGCCCGCTTATTCTGCACACATCTATCCATCGCCACAATCTAGCCCAGCTCAATCGGAATATAATTTTCCTCCGGCTCAATTCAGCTCCTTATCTACATCTACTAACACATGCTATGAATCGTTAAGCTCTTCACGTAATTCTTTATATAACGCTGTCTCATCACCTTGCCCTTCGCTCGACGTGCACGCCATAAAACAAGAGCAATTACATATCCTACCGCCTTCACCACCCGAGTCCAGTTGTGATACACCAACGCCCCAGTCCAGCCATAGCAGTTGTAGCAGTGGTTTCGATTTCAAATCCGAACCTTTCGATTCCGATGTTGAAACGTTTAATGATTTGAATAAGAATCACAATAACGCTGCCAGTACACCAAACGAGACGTGTACAGATCATCAGGTATTGCGTGAATATTTAGAGGATACCAGTTTCCAGAAACGTAACAATCTGAAACCTTTGGCTCTGGAGTCGTTTATTGGTGGCCTTGAAGCGGTTCGTGATAATTTCGAACCCGTCATATCATTAGCCTTAGAACATGCTAAACGTGAAGCTGATGCTACGTGTGCTAAATTGCAAATATCACAGGGTGAGTTGAAAATAATTGAAATCATAAACAGATATTAAGAGAGAAGTTTCATAGGAATTTTCTTGATATTTTTAAAGCTTTAAAAATCAAACATAAATGACCTTAAATAAATTAAATTCTAATAAGTCTGTATTTCATAGATTTTATTATTATTTTGCCCATATTTTAATACCATAATATCAATAAGACCTTGTCAAAATGATTCATATTTAAAATATTTATTAAACATGCCAATAACTTTTAATGCATTTAACCATAATCATAAATGAACTAATTTAACCTTTAAATAATTTGTTAATAACTAGTTTTTCCAATAGTTAAAAATGACTCAACAAAAATGTGTTTGTTAATAAAGAATAAAATCTTGATTAATATGTTTTCCAGATCCCTCGGCTTGGTCAGCAAATCAAGTACATGCATGGTTACGATCCACCCTACAGCAATTCGAATTGCCCATCGTTGAAGATATTGAACATAAATTCAATGAAAACGGTGCTGAGTTATTACAACTGACAGAAGAAGAATTTGTTAAGAGAATACCAGCGGTAAGTTCATAACAGAATATTTAAAAGAAAAAAGAAGAAAAAAAACCAAAATAATAAAACGCTTAATATGCTAAACAAACTGAAGTGATAAAAGGCAGATGTGAATTTTAAATAAGACAAGGTCGTACCAGCCTTAAATGGTTACCAATTTTTAAAGCTTTCAGAATTAAATGTAAAATCTTAGCATAGCATTTAACCATATGAAACACATATAAAAGCTAACAAAGAGCGAAGAACTAAAATAAAATGGAAAAAAAAGTTTAAATGAAATACACAAAAAAGAAAAAAAAAGAAAAACAAGTTACGACATCTTGATGTTGACGTCATTTACAAATAATATGAGCAAATCTTGTTGGTTGGTTTGTGCATAATGAAATAAAACCAAAAAAAATTATTTTCTACCACAAAAGCTAAAGCTTGCTTAAAACCTATACTATATACATAGCAAAGTATACAATACTGTAAAAAGCAAAAAAATAACAAAAAATAAACTTAATCAATATAAACAATTATCATGTTGAGAAAATATTTAAAAAGAAAAAACCACACACACTCTACACGAAAGAGTATAAAAATGAAAGTAAATATGAAAGCTTTCAAATAAAAACAAACTGTTCGTCTCGAGATATAGATTCCAAAAAAAAAAAAACAAAAAGAGCACAAAGAGTCTACAGAGCAATGCATACCATCAAAAGCAAATGCTCTTCCAGTCTCAGTTTAACCAAAAAAAAAAAGACTTGAGACAGATGCATACATTAGAGAGCCTTTCACTCACTCACCACTCAATGTATACAAAAGACTTAAGAAACAAGCACAATTTTTTTTACTCATCTTTTTTTGTGGAGCATGTTTTACGTGTATTTTTTTGGGGGAAAATAAAAGCAAAACAAATAAAAGAAAAGTAAATGTGAAAATAAATGTAAAAAAAAGTAAAAAGAAAAGAAAAAGATACGAAGAATATATTTGTACGTACGCTTAAATTTAGTAACCCTGGTCATGGCTGAAGGTAAAGAAAAGAATGTGTGAAGGTTGTTTAGTGAAACCGCAAAATGTAAACAACAGCAGAGTTACACAAATAGATATTGCAAAAAAAAAAAGAAGTATTAACGGTAGTTTAAGCACGTACAGTGGGACTGACAACAAAAAAAATTTTTTTGTTTTGATATTCTCTCAAGATAATGTTTAATTCATGGACTTAATAATAATAAACGATTTATTGTATGGTCTTATTAAAAGAGCTAATTTCGGAAAAATATATATATGTACTCAAATGTTAAAGTATATTAAAAAATAAGCTTAAAAAATATGCTCTAGATTGAAGAACATGTTATAAAGACAATTTTCAAGAAATATTAATTTGGATAAAGAAAAGGAAATAAATTTCAAATAATAACGTTAAGCGACAAAAAACTAAATACACCCGAATAAATATATAGTTCTCTCTCCAAACTTGTTTTATTTGACAATAACTGGTTTGTTTAACTTTCACACAAGTTAATTCATTAATCAAATATTTTTGAACCGATTTTAAAAAATCAATGTGTTTTGGAAAGGGAAGAGATAAATATTAAAAACTATATGCATAAACATATTGTTATAAGTTTTGATCGGGTAAATATGATAAATATAATTTTTTTCTTTAATTTTCAAGTTTGAGCATTCTTAATAGCAAAATTTAACTAGAAAATATAAAAGAAGTACTGGCAGTCTTAAATAGCGTTCCTTACGAAGAGATTGACACTTCATTTGATAAAATCGGAGAAGAATTGCCGGAGTTATTATTTAAAGAGTATAACAGTCATGTCATGTTTTCATTCAAATGAAAACAGTTTAAAAATTTTCAAAAATTTTAATGGTTCTTGCTTAAACAAAACGAAATAATTATATTTTCATAAAACTTTTACATTAGCCAACTTCTGGTAGTCGCTCAAACATTAAAACGGGGAATATGCCGATAAATAATCAAGATCCTTCAAAAATTTTGAAATGAAATAAATTTTCATACAAATTATGTTTTATAAACCTTTTATAAATCGAAAATAATTTTTATGAATATGGGAGATATTTTTTAATTCTATTTTATAACCTATTGTCGTCTTTCGAAGATTATAAGTCTACTGAAATTTCTCTATTACAATAAGATTCCAGAATGATTTGTCAGACTCGTTGTTGAATGTTTTACAATTGAAAGAGTTCTATAAAATACTAAACAGTTGTTACTCAAACGATGCAAGAACTGATTTACATGGCGATTTGAAGTGCGTCACGTGCATTTAATTTTTCCAGCCAGCTCACTCCAGGTCAGACATCTGCAACAAAAAGAAAAATGAGAAAATATTTTTTCGGCGATTTCCTCTCAGCAGATTTCTGGCAAAAACTCTGAGAGAAAATAAAATTGCCATGAAAAACTTTGTCAAAAAAATCTGTCGTTTAGAGTCGATTTTAAACTGTAAGTTCCGCCAATCATGGGTAATATTAACACACACAACATGGGTGGGTGTGAAAATCTAGGTCGTAATCCTGACTATAGGAGTGTAATGACTAAATAAGTAAGTAAGCAATTTAAGTAGTTTCCGGTTAAATGGGATATAATCTAGTGTAAACGTTTCTCGGTTATTAGGATTGTCATCCGCTGTTGTCCAAATAAAATGTGTTGGTTTTTCCACATAATTTTAATTTTTTTTTTATAAATTTAAATTTACCACTACTTAAGCCCACAGTTCTTCTACTAAAAGTAAACGGTTAAGTAAACAAAGAAACCAAAAACTATTTACAACAGCAACGATCAACCAAAGCACAAAACCCCAAAAAAAAAAAAAAACCAAGTGCATGTCTCTTTCATTCATATCGACTGCGCTTATACGATTGTATATTTGTAAGCACATGTATTGCATGAGGCAAAAGAAAAAAAGAAAAAGAAACGTAAAGAAAAACAAAAAAAAAGTAGAAGGTTACAGTTTTCATAGTTGCGTTAGCGTTGCTTGCTTTGGAGTGCTGTCTTGTCTTACGGGTAAAGAAACCTTTAAGTACCACCAATGAGTAGACAATACAGGTTAACTTGTTAGAAATAGTAACAAAAACAATACAAAAACAAACAAAAACAAACCAACCAACAAATTGAAAATAATGTAAGGCAACGACCAGCAACGACATTGCAAGGTGAAAGTGAGTCGTCATTATGACTATATTGTAACAATCATGATTATCTATACATAATAATGATGTTGATGATCATTTATTTAAATGCAAAAAAAAGACAAAAAGTGTAACCAAAAACTAAAAATAACTTGTGTCAGACCAGAAATTCACTTGTGTAAGGCAAAAAAAAAAAACGACAAAATAAAATGTAAATTTTTTTTTGAGACCACAGAAGATACTCCAGCTGATAACTTTTATTATTGTTTGTTTATTTATTATCGCTTTTGAATTTATGATTTTAGTTGTCGTTTTTTTATATATTTTTTTTCTTAATTTTTTTTTTTGTTATTTATTTAAAAATTAATTTATATTTTAATTAAATTTAGAAGTTAATTATTTTAATTTAATTCTCTTATTGGAGGTATTATTTCTTTCTCTTTTTTGTTATTGGACTTTATGGCTTGGCATTGCTTAGGTTATTACTTTTCTAATCCATTTTTTATTCAGCTTGAGCAGTTACTGTAGGTGGTTATTTAAGATTTTAATTAATAATTAATAAATAGTTACCCATTTTCTAAAACACTTTTAATCGCTATTTTCGATAAATCAATTACAATTTCATATAAAAACGCATCAAATAATATAAAAAGAAATTAAATAAAAAACCATACTAAATGCAGTTTCATGATCGAGGCAAAAGCTCGAAGTTAAAAAAAAAATGTTTATTATACTTTCCTTTTGGATTTTAAGCAGGGATTTAATAGTATTGACAGAAAAGGTTCCGTTAAAATTTTGATGACAAGCAAAACACCTTTAACTTATATTTTAAATGAGCGGTTTTTGATCGACTACATTTTACCATTTGTGGTGTAAAGCCAATCGTTTGTTTTTTGTAACGAAAACATAATTGAAATTTTAATTTAAGCCATTCAGAGAAACAAATGATACTTCGAAGGTGCAAAGATCGTTCTATATGACCATTCTCTGTTTGTCAGGTCAACGAGAATTTGCGTGGTATGTTGTTGTTACAAAACCAAGCAAAAAACCTTTTGTTTTAATAACTTTTGCACGTTTTTATTAAACAGTTTGGTTTATTTGTTGACAGTTGAGATTAGAAACAATCGTTTGAATTGTTTACAGAACCTTCCAATAAACAATTTCCTTCCAATCTTAATTGACATACTGCACTTTCATTCTTGCAAAAAGCTTTACCTTATTTGATATTTATATATTACATTATTAACGTATCATCTGCAAAGTTTCAGTTGTCTTCAGCGTTTGTTATCATTCGCTTAAGAAATGTTCGATTCGTTTCGTTTTAGCTGTGACTCACAGATAGTAATTCGTTTCATATAATTTCTCACTGTTAGTTCTTCTAATGTTTGATATCAACTTCGGTATGAATGCCGTGTTCACAAAATCTTTGTCAATTTGTGTCATAACCTTTTCGGTCAACCAGAGCGATTTGGATCTTTAATATTTATCAGAACGATAGCGACGAAATCATTTCATTGCTGTTTTCATGAGACAACATCCATTGCCCTCAAAAACTCCAGAAGATTTTCAGCTGCATGCAATTTATTTTTAAATTTTCCAAAAAAAAAAATAAGACGATAAAGTAAAAATGTTCACTTGTTTTTAAACGCAGATAACTATCCACAGATTAAAATGAATTTCATAATGATTTATAACAAAACGAAAATTTATAAGGAAATACCCAATACCTACCACTTTGAATCTCACTGAAACTCGTTAAACAAACAGCTATGCTCCTGGCATGCTTTGACTGACGTTCACTTCAGAAGTAAAATTAAACTTGAGCCATAGTTTAATACCAGAAGGGAATATAAATGGAACTACTGTTTTCAATATAATGTCTCAGCTCAAAACATACAACAAGCTGGCTAGGACTTCAAAAAAAAAATTATTGAAATATTTAGGCTCTACACTATGGGAGATTAAAGCCAATTTTATTGCAGTCAATAAAAGACTGAAACCTACCGATAGAACCTATTTCACCAACTGCAAGTGAGCAAGGTGTTGAAATTAAGGTGATGCTATAATCTGAAAAGATATGAGATGTGAGAAAAAAAGTCAAATAATCATGTAGAACAAGTTGACTATTAAAATAGCAGCCAAAGTGTGGTTCTGGGTAATTGGTCATTACAACCCTTTAATCAGGATTATGACCTAGCTTCTCACACCACTTGTGTATGTGAATTTTATACATGAGTGGCAAGACCTAACATTTCATGGCAATTTGATTTACTCTCAGAGTTTTTGCAAGAATTCTGCTGAGAGAAAGTTGCAGAAGAAATATTTTCTTCATATTCCGTTTCGTAAAAAAGTCGTATTATACTACAGCAGATTACATATAGCATCAGTAGCACAATCAAGGAAAAACAGTCGCCGAAGATAACGATCAACCCATATACGATAAAACACCAAATTTACCAAATAGTTGGAATGAAATAAAATACATTGGGAGCAGACTTAGTTTGAGTTCTACAGCAATCAGTTTAAATTTATTTGAAATGTTTGTTAAAAATGATAAACTTTTACAAACAATTCTTTTATATTCATTTCCACTTCTGTACATACATACAGTGGCTCCCAGCTTATTTCAACCAGCACCTTTAAAAATAAATTTAATAAGAGTTTATAGAATATGTTTAAAAATTAAACAAAAAAGTTTTATTCAGTCTCAAATTTATGGGCAATTTGTGATCAAAACGTCCGCCAACAGCAGATTTCGAACAAGAATGACCTTATTGCAGCTCTGAAAAAGGAATGTTCAAAAATAACTCTCCAAACCACTAGGAAGTGGAATCAATGCAAAAAAGGCTGAAAGCTGTAATTAAGCAAATAGGAGGTCATACTAAATTTTGAAATTAAAACTATTAGTTAATTAATCATTTAATTGTTTTTGTTTATTGTAAATGGTTGAAATAAGCTGTGACGAATTGGGTTCCTATATTTTTGGTTTTTAGTTTCTAAGTTTACATTTGAGACTGAATAAAACTTTTTTTTCTTAATTTTTAAACATATTCTATAAACTCTTATTCAAATTTTTTTAATATCTTGTTTCGTTTCGAAATTATACGAGCTTAATTCTTTTTAAAGTTGCTGGTTGAAATAAGCTGGGAGCCACTGTATATGTTAGCACATTCCAAAGAATTTAACAGCATAGCTACTGATATTAATTTATATTTTTAAGAAACGTGTCTACAAGACAGTTAAAACCATTTGTATTTAAAATCGATTACTTTTTCTATAAAATATTTATTTTAATTATTAATAAAATTAATTTTATTTTTTAGTGCGGTAGCACATTACATGCTCAGTTGGAAATATGGAAAGTGGCTTATTCACCCGAATATTGTAAAAACAACATGTGGACCAACAATGTTGCACACGTTTACAACAATAGCATGGATGAAGATAGTGAAGGTAATTATACTTTTATATTTCATTTGATTTATACACATTTTGTTTCAAATTTAAACAAAAAAACCTTATTAAATAAGTATACAAAAATGTTACAGAGGAAGATGGTTTTTTTACGCCAAATACAAATGCAGCACAAACAAATACCGGCAACAACATAAATTCCATACAACCACTACAGCAAACGTCCAATGGACATATTGTTAATAACGACGAAATGCTTAATGTAAATACCAATGGAATTAATAATAACAACAATAACAATAATAGTAACAATGAAAGCAATAACCTTATGACGCCAGTTAAACGTACTGGTACGCGCAACGGTGGATCTCACATACATTTATGGCAGTTTTTGAAAGAACTACTGGCAGCACCCCATATTAATGGTACGGCCATACGTTGGATTGATCGCAGTAAGGGTATATTTAAAATTGAAGATTCGGTGAGAGTAGCCAAACTTTGGGGCAAACGTAAAAATCGTCCCGCCATGAATTACGATAAATTATCACGTTCGATACGTCAATACTATAAGAAGGGCATAATGAAGAAGACAGAAAGATCACAACGATTGGTATATCAATTCTGTCAACCATACCATGTGTGAGCTGAAATTCAACGAAGAGTGTATGTTGTATAGTAGCACCTATAAGAAAATGAGATTTGATTTCTTGAAACACAAGAACTAAAGACATACAGAATTGGAAATGAGTGTAGTGTTTTAAAGAGAAAAGAATGTAAAGAAACTTGAAATTATTTATTTAATTTATTTATTTATTTATTTAATTAATTAATTATTTATTTGCATTATTTATTTATTTTATTTATTTATTTATTTATTAATTTATTTATTAATTAATTAATTTATTTATTGAATATTTATTTAATTTTAATAAATATTTATTTTATCTAAAAAGTGTTATAAAAAACACATATTTATTTATATTTAATAAGACATACTATGTTTGAAAACAGTTAAAATATTATACTATTTATTGCAAATAATTTAAGTTATTTATTTATTTATTGATTTATTCTAAAATAACGTGTTTAAAACACAATATTTAAATTATTTATTTATTTATTTATAAAAATTGCTAATTTATTTATTTATTTTAAAGTAAGGTGTGCTAAACACCATATTTAAATTATTTATTTATTTATTTATTAAATTAATTATTTATTTGTAATTTAAGTGTTTGACAAATGTGCGAATATTAGTTTTAGTTGATTTATTACAAATATTAGCTTCTTATAATTCATTACAAACAATTTATTTATTTATTACAATTCATTTAATCAATTTATTTATCAAAATATTATATTATATTATTATAATATATAATATATTAATATTAGTTAATGTCAATTAACTTTTTGAATTGTTTTGAAACGAATAATGCTATTAAGATTTTAATCTGTGCTGTGAAAATTTTTTTAAATATTTCATTAAAAAAAATTAAGAGTTAATATCAGGACAAGAAATTTTATATTTAATCTGTTAATAAAAAATTAAATAAAATTTTGAATATTGAATTAGACTAATAATTAATCTGATTAATAAATTAATCAATTTGTATACCCTTTTCAAATAATTCAAAAAAAAAATAAAACTTCATGTTAAAAATGTTCTGCAGACAAACTAAGACTCAATTTTTACTAAAGAACACTAAAAAGACACATTTTTTAATGGATTTTTATATTCTCCAACTAAAGTTTATTCAAAAAATTAAAAAAACAAAATAACATCTTAGTTACAGTTTAACACGCCATAGTTTAGTAGCTGGCTTGTGGGCTTATTAGATGTGAGGCCTCGATTCAAACCCCAGGTTAGACATCTACAGCAAAACGAAATATGAGAAAGAAATGTTACGTCGACGACTTGCTCTCAACAGATTTCTGGCAAGAACATCGAGAGGAAATAAAATTGCCATGAAAAGTTTCTCAAAAATCTGTCTTTCGGAGTCGACTTTAAACTGTTGGCCCCGCCACTCATTATAGAAATAATACACACAACATAAATGGTGTGTGTAGCTAATCAGGGTATTCCTGAGTGAAGGGCTGTAATGGCCAATCAATTATGTACGTATGTATTTAGAATTGAGATAGTTTTTTGAAATCCAAATTTGAATCGAAAATATTTCTCTTATTTACGTTAACAAATATTGGTGAACTTCACAAGAAAATTTCATTTCAAATCCGTTCGAAAAATTTAATTGAAGATAAAACCTTTCCAAACATCTGTCATATTTTAAAAACTCTTTTTCTCATTAGTATGTACATGAATAAAGGAATTAGATCTATATCGTATCTATATCACTATCCATGGAATTGAAAATAAAGGTTTTTCATAACTGGACATTTTTGAACTGAGACCAACACTCTTAGAATGTTGTCTAATCATACAGCGCATGGTACAGAAATTGTGTAAAAAATTCGTGAAATCATTTTTTACCATCACTCGTCAACAATGTTTTCAAATGATGCACATATTATAAGAAAGTGTAACTGACCTGAAGTCTCTAGTGCGAATTGAACACACAGTCTCTACACACGCGGATTAGACGAAAAACACAAAGCTACCGATGCACCCAAATTACCTTCACATTGCCGATGACGATTTTAATAAATATTTCTTGAGATAACCATTGTTTACCAGGAAAATTTCATATATGTACATAAGTACCCGCGTACCTTGGTACATATGATTTCCAAAATTTACGTATAATATTTCTGTTACAATAGTTTTATCATTTCCTACCAACTTAGTACAAACTGCCATCATATATAAAAGATATACGTTATATAGGTCTGTTACTATTCTAACATTAATCATCACTGGTAATCACTGCTGTAAAAGTATGATGGTGGTATGCTAATCTGTAACTGAGAGAATTGGCCTTCATTCAACACAATACAAAAAAGAAAATTTTTAATATTCCAATACCTCCTAGTATAACTCGTATAATTATCGTTTTTCAAATTACTTTAAATTTTAATTATGTAATTAAATTTAAATTAAATTAACAATTTATTATTAGAGAATAGAAGAACTTATTTTGGAATATTAAATAAATTTAACATAATTTTTTTATGGCACAGATTAACTCCTTGATAAAATCTAATTTAAAAAAAGAATTTAAATGGACACAAAAAAATCTCAAAATATCTTAACATAATGGATTTATTTTCGGTCATGAACTGTAGGCATGTAAATAGATACAATAGTTAAGTGAAAAGCAAGCATTAACATACAACCAAAGGTTGAAATATTTTTATTCTTTTAGTTTTTTCTTACTTAAAATAAGAACAAAAACAAACCTGTTATATACTACACGGAATTATATGTATATCTATGATATGATGACGACAATAACTAATTTATTTATTTATTTATTTATTTAGTAAAGAAATTATAGTTCTATGAACAAGTTAGAATATGAAACACTTAAAGTGTTTAAAAATAAATTTAAAAATGTTTAAATAAAACAACAGACCACATAACTTCCATAGTTCTAAACAATTATTTTTATTGTAAGCGTTTTAACCATAAAAAGAGAACATTTTGTAATGTTTTGCAGAAATCGAAAAATGCAAAGTGAAATTCTGCCATAAAATAATATATGTTTGTAAAATATTTATTTATATTTATTTTTTAAATTTATTTAATTATTTTAACTTATTTATTTATTTATTTAAAGAGAAAAAAAGATGTGAAAACGAAACAGAAAATGGTGTTGGTGTATTACTGAAAATGTAATTGTTTTTTTTTATTGGGTTTATTTATTTTATTTTTAATTTATTTTATATTTTAAGAAAATCAAAAACAAGAACTACAACAACTAAATACAGCTCAAATATTTATTTATTTATTTATTTATTGAAAAATTTTTTTATATATATTTTTTTTTATAACTATTTATTCAAATAATAACACACTTCACACTAGATACATACATACATAGATTACTACATAGTGCAATGCATTTAAAACAGTCGCCACTTGATGTAATAAAAATAAAAATTTAAATGTTTTTAAATTGAATGTTAAAAATAACTCAGAATATTTTTTGTTTAATTTAAATTGATTTAAATTTAATATTTTAAAGAAACCATTGCTTTTGTGCCTAAACCTTTTAATTTATTTATTCATAATATTTATTTTAAATATTTATTTTAACTTTAAGTTTATTTATTTATTGACCAGATCGCTAGTATTTGATATACTCATATTGTTTTAAAGGCACTAATTTTTAACAAAACTCTTATTAAATCTGGTTTAAAAAGCGTGTGTGCCTTTAGTTGGTAGACTTATTTATTAAATTATTTATTTATTTATTTATTTATTCATCTAATATTTATTACATTAATTTATTATTGTTTGGAAATTATAATGAAAAATAATAAATAAAAAACCCTTTTGGCCAATATCATTGATATGAACGTCTTTTTAATTCAACTGTGTAGTTAAATCTTGGTACCAGGTAAGGCACATATGATGCCATAACGTAAATATGTTTTAGCACTGTGCTAGGGAATCCATAAACCTCAACGAGAAGAGCTTTTATACAATCACGTATTAACAGAATGTTCTTTGTAATGATTTTTAGTCGAGTTTAAATATTTAGAGAATTTTATACTTCCTAGGTTTAATAGAATTGAGAAGATCTACTAACTTATTAATTGGCATTAACAACCCGACTAACGGATTTCAGCCTGCTTTCAGGGCTTCAAATACGCGACTCGCCGGAGCATCTTCCTCCATTCGATCGGCATAGCCTAACTAGCGCACCCGCTGGATATTATTACGCCGCACAGCATCCATGCCGTTGAGGAGCACATACAGCACATTGTTGGTTCGACTTCGGAAATGAGATAGTATGGGATGCATGCAAACCAAGAACTTTTCTGACTGTGGTCAACATGGCGATCCTTGTGTAGCTGCATTCAAGTTGACACGCAGCCTTCACCTCGCTCCTCCTAGATGGCGTACTAAACCAAGTAGTAAATTAATTGCTGTTTGTCCTAATTGCGGAACTGAAAAGAAAAATTAAAGATCTTAACTCCTCCTATGAGGTTCGAAGTGTCGTAGGAGTAATCATCGCTTGAACTTGTTAAAATAAATCTACAAATCTTACTAGTTCTCCTAAAGTACAGTATAAATAGTTGTAGTTGTTAAGCGGAAGGTATTCTACATATACAACAAGCTCCATTGGAAATAGCAAAAAAAATAGTTACGAAACTTATGTACGAGTATGTATATCTTCCTAGTAGAAAATTCTTACTTCTAAACATGGGAACAATTCAAACTGGTACAGAATGTGGGACAGAGCATACCTTTCAATGTGTAATCGAGATTAGTATATAAGTATTAGACAAGCTGTCTCGGCCACCCGCTTGATTTCTATCAAGTTAAGTGAGAATACAAGACAATAAGCGAGCAACTAAGCTTGCCAGGCAAACTGCCGTTAAGGTCAGAATCTTACTGGTGTATAAGTAAACAAGTTTGGAAGATTGTACTTGGGAGACGTAGATTTCTGACTGGGCATACGGTAGACAACTGGTTTGATGAACCCAGATATCTTTGTTTTCTGCAGATTATTTGGTAGTGGAAAAGATCCTAAGACGGTTCTTACATTTTGTGTTTCTACCATGGAATATCAAATAGGCGCAGATTCAGATTATCAAGCAGTTGTTTTTTTCTGGCTTGTAGAACCTCTTATACATTTAATATGTTTTGATTTAGAAAAAGAGTAGAGTGTACCAAGGAAAATATCATATTTTATTGAAGAGTTTTACAGAAAAGCAAAATGCCGCATACTTCTATGGAATTCTAAAAGCCATAAGGTTTTCGGCAAAGCTGGTTATGAGGAATACAACGAGGAAGCGCACCAAATTTTTTATTATTTTTAGCACAATAACATTGTCGCTCGATGCAACACAATATGGAAATTGCTATCATCATTGATTATCAGCAGGACTTCGCATCAAGAAAAATTAAATGGAAATAAAATTTCGTCACACAGAGTTTCTACAAATAAAAGTTTTTTATTTTTCTCCCCGATTTGCTGACTTAACAACCGTCTGTTAGAAGTACTTTGGAATTTTTGACAAGAATTTTAAATTTTTTCAATTCAAATTTATTTATTCAATTAAATTGTAATTTGTTGATTTGAACGATTTCATTAAAAAACATATTACATTGAATTTATTTTAAACACATTTATTAAATACTCAAAGTATTATCAATATTTTGCTGGAAATAACAAATTTTTAATCATATTTTTACTCTTATAGTACTCAGTTTAAATTGCATTCTGTGTGGGAAAGATAAGTTAAGGAGGAACACGAACGTACGCTTGTCGCATGTATGTATTTGAAAAAATGTGCATTTGAAAGTAATTCTTAAGAAGTGCATACATTTGCACATTTTGATTGATTTTACTATTGCAAAGAAAATAATTCCATCTTTAGTAAAAAATACTATGATATAGCACATATGCATGCATGCACGGTTACATATCCTTACTGATACTAAATACATATATTTGTGTGCGTGTATGGTGGTAGTTTCCATTAAATATGCAACACATTTTCAAAATTAAAATTTCTTTTTACAAATCATGCATAAAGCAATAGGACATGATGAAATTATAAATTTTTCTTTTGAAATATAAAGGAATTCGTGGATCTTCATTTAACTAAATGTGACATGACTCATATGCACATCAAATGAGCATCACTTTATTTCTTAGCATTTCATTTCCTGTTATTTGAGTATCCTGCAAAAGAAAAAGATGAACAAGTTTTTTGTAATAAGAATGAATGACAGGTACATGCATTTAAAAATAAAAAATAAAAAAAAATTAAATTTATTGAAAAAAAAAACACTCATAAAACATCGTTTGAATAAGCAACACACAATAAATGTATTACAACATCCGAAGGTGACCAAATATATTCGAAAAATTTACTACTTTTAGCAAAATAAAAAAACAAATTTCCACACTCCCTGGAAAAGATAGAGTGAAGCTAGTTTATAACATTATTTTTCTAAAAATGCTGAAGAATGCATATTTTTATTGACTTCTTTTTTATGAGACTTGGTCGCCTTTTTTCAATCGTAAAAATCCACTAGCAAAGATGTTTATGATGTCGTTGATTTTGATGATATTTTTGCTGTCATTTTATTGTTTGATAGTGATATTGTAAAAATTTTTATACACAAGACACAACGTACATATGATTGAATGGTTGATTTCGGTTAAAAGGACTCACCGCAATATATATTCGCTTCTAAACGTAATTTTAGCACATACAATATTATTGACTTGAGGGAAAAGTTATTTCACATCAAGTTATGTATTCTGAATAAAATTAAAAACAAGAAAAGTCTCATACGGTGCAGTGGTTGATTTTGATCATATTGATAATGAGCAACAAAGGTAAACGAAACGGTTATTACAATAAAAAGAAAAGTTTGAAACAGTCCGTATATAATTCTAGACACAAAATTGTACTTTCCTCCCTTAAACAATAATAAAATGATTTTAAGAATATAAAAAATAAACATTTAAACGCATTTAACAATCAAAATCATGACATAAATAAAAAATTCCAAACAAAACTTAAATCATTAAATCCACTCGCTTAATCCACATTTCCACATCAAGTCAATAGTAAACTTTTTCCCTTCGCCAATACTTTACAAGTTCATACACTTTATTCTGTTAAGTGAACAGTGACGTGCACGTCAATATTTTTTTGTCTTTTCTTTTTGTGTCACTGCTATTGCAGTTGTTATCGCTGTTGCAATAGTTTATTGAGTGAATAAAGACGAAAATTTATTGTCTCATATAAAAAATGGGATTGATTCACAACATAAAATTTTACAATACTCTGCTGCCGTCAATAAACAAGTGAGAATGTATGGATGCAAGTAGATGTAAACGACCAAAAAATAAGAAGAATAAAATGCACATGCAACATTTACAACTAGATGTTCATAGAATTAAATGTGCACTGAGAAAAAAAATAAAATTTGGAGAACTTATTTTCTAATCTACATTCATATCTACCATAGTTGAGTCCTGGTCTTACAGGTCTTGCTAGTAAACTGATATTTGTAGTACATTCGCCATAGGCCAAGACTTTAGCAATTGAAATAAAAATCTTTAATACATATAACTCACTCACATAGAGTCCAAAGGAAATCTCGGAATATGGTCACCTTAACTGCCTCGATTTTAATACTAGAAAGACTCCATATTCTGCATTGCCCCATTACAAAACATTAGGTCAGGCAGATGAATAAATAATAAACAAGACAAAACAAACAAAAACAAAACATACTAGACTTCAGTACATACATAATTGATTATGTACTCATTTGTAATCCTTTAGACAGGATTACGATCCACTTATGTTGTGTGTGTTAATTTTATCCATAAGTGGCGGAACCTACAATTTAAAGTCGACTTCGAACGCCAAATTTTTGAAAAACTTTTCGTGGCAATTTTATTTACTTAGTACCTTCAGAGCTTTTATCAGAAATCTGCTGGGAGGCAGTTGCCGAAGAAATATTTCGTTTAATTGGAGATGTCTGACCTGGGTTTGAACCAAAGGCCTCACGTCTAATAAGCCAACGCACTACCTACTAGACTACTGCGTCTGCAGTAAAAAGAATTAAAAAACCAATAACACAAGAAAGTATGGGAACTGTAATTACAAGAACAGCACTAAACAGAGAGATCTCGAAATTGCCAGGCATAATGTATTTGTGGTATAACAGGAGCGACATTAAACGCATACTTTACACTGTGAGTTTGATTTTTGAAATCTAATTACCGAGTAATAAAGTTTATGATTACAGTAGCTCCCTTTTAATTTCGTGTTGTTACAAATCAAAATAATTTAATCCCTTAGAAAGTGGACTAACAATGGTGTCAAACGTATTGAAATACGAAGTGGCAGTGGTCGCACTTAATAAATTTAACATCACAAGTACTCGCTTGAATAATACAAAATTTTAAAGTTCGGCGATTTTTAAGAAATAATAAAAATTTCCTCTCTGTGTAGTATGGATGCATTGGAATGTCTTTTGAAATGAATTGCATTGTCATTTTGATTGAATTGTTGT
The DNA here is from genome assembly GCA_927399465.1 of Sarcophaga caerulescens. Taxonomy (NCBI): domain Eukaryota; kingdom Metazoa; phylum Arthropoda; class Insecta; order Diptera; family Sarcophagidae; genus Sarcophaga; species Sarcophaga caerulescens. The sequence continues at coordinate 49,920,309 of OV656872.1, read as the reverse complement.
TATCGATACATATCCAGCGCTTTCGCACACATATTTACACATAGATACACCCTTACACATACACAATTGCAAAAGCATACGAATGACTTTAACAAGATGGCGGTTAAAGGAATACTTATATCCTTTTCTTGTACGAAAAAGAAGAAAATCATCGAGAATTGAATTTTTATAAATTCTGCAGGTTTTATTTCTAAGGAATTTCACAAATTAAAGCATAAGGTTTTGAGGAGAAAATGTTTAAAACATTTGTCGTATTTTAATACTAACACATATGAATGTATGTTTACTCGTATGTACATAAACACACATACTTATGTACTATCGCATTTGATATTATTTTATTTCCTTTCTAAGTTGAATTTTTACAATATTATTTATTTATTATATTGCAACATTATTCCTATTCTTCTCTCTTTCTTAAGATGCATGTGTGCATTACAGATTTAACACATTTCGTTGTGACATTTATCAACAAATATTCTGTCTAGAGCTCAGGTACTGAATTAATAATTTTTTTTTTTTTTATATCAAGAACTTGATAAATGTATTTATAATTGTTGTTTTAAAGGTAAGACGAACAATGAAATGAAATAACCCTATTTGGAGTGGTTTTTACTATTAGAGCTCTTTGTAGCAAATAATTTTCATTAGGCTGCTATCATTTCAACTAAGAAAGGTCTTAAATCTTAAAGATTTCCTTGTGATACACCACCTCAAATTTAGACAATCGATTTGTTTTAGTACTGGTGCCTTATCAACCAAGTTCCAGAGATTCGATTTGCAGTTGGTGTTGGATCGAAATAATCTCCATATAATGAATGCTGAGGCTTCTATTACAAACACTTAGACTTGGAATAAAAAAGTATGTCTGACAATGTCAAAGACTTTCTAAACAGTAGTTATGGGTAGTAAGCCAATATATAGATTGCGCAATTATAATGCGAAGAGTGTCGCAGGAAGTCTGCGTAGTCTAGGAGGCAGAGTTTTAGCTATGTAGGCGTGAGACCACGGTCACAAACCCCAGGTCAGACATCAAAACGAAAACATGAAAAAATATTTCTTCGGTGATTTCCTCTCAGCATATTTCTGGCAAAAATTCTGAGAGTATATAAAATTGTCAAGAAAAGTTTCTCAAAAATCTCTCGTTCGGAATCGACTTTAAACTGTAGGTTCCGCCACTAATGTATAAAATTAACACATACATTTAAATCTAGAATACTCAATTTATTTTTTTTTTATATCAACAGCTTGATAACTGTATTAATATTTTTTTCTCAGTAAATTAATTGCAAATAAAGGATGTATATGTATATAGTGATCAACAAAAGTCTATGAACCCCAATATATTTTATTAATTTCCTGAATTTTAAGTAATAATTCATGTAATTAATGTTTTTTTAAATTAATTTAAATAATATATTCCTATGTTATAATAAAACAATAAAAATTTTAAGGTTTTTAACAAACCATCAGAAAAGGAAGAAAAGTTTTTAGTGCTTCCATATATTTTCATCGTAAAAGTTTAGGTACTCCGAAGCAGAACTCCAAGTAAATTTAAAATTCAAAGGTCGAATGCATTAAAACGTTAAACTCAACACTTAGTAGAATGTCGCTTAAGATCAAGCACTCCAAATGGGTTAAATCATTTGGCATTGAATGTACCAGTTTTGTTTAGCATATTCTGTTGATATTTGCCTGAGCATATGGCTCAGGAAGTTTTTCAATTGACTTTTATTTGAAGTTTAGCAGCTACCTAACTGTTCTTTCAAATAATCTCCTAAATACTCAAGGTTATATCGAACTGTTCAAGATTATTAAGACTGTGGAGACTTTAGAAGACAAATCACGTCTTCACATTAGCAACAGTATGATTGGGTTCTTTGACTTGTTGGAATTAAAAGTTATTACCAATTCTTTATTATTCCGAACTTTTGGTGAATTTGTTCGGTAGTATGTTTACCTACGTTCTGTAGTTTATTATTTCCTCAATAAATCCCAAACTGCCCGCACCTGGTGCCGGCACTTAATGCAACAACATTGTACTACCGAGGCCATGCCTAACTATTTCACGCAAGTGATAAGGAGTTTAGCATATACTTCAGAATTTGATCTATGGTAGAAGCTGTCATTATCACATTGTATACATATGCAATAGTTATGCAATATATTCTCTCCAAACCTTTTGCAGTATTCTAGAACAAATGAACGTTGTGGGGTATCTTGAAGTGACACATTTTTTAGAAAATCCAGTATTACCAAAATGCAATCAAAACTTTGGACTCTAACAAAGCGTTTCCCCATTTTACTATTGTTTCAGGTTCATTAAGTTTATCCAACCTCATGACGTTATTGGTTTATGTTAGAGGTTCCTATGATAGTAGGACTAATAATGACTGTTGTGCAAAACTTAATGAGGACCTAGACAAAATACTCTACTGGGCATCGTCAAATGGCTTATAGTTGAATCCTACAAAGTCAAAAGGCCTGATCATAGCCCAACGAAATCAAAATATTTTCGTTGATATTCCGATCACTTTAGGAAATCAAAACATTTCAATAGTAGTGTCAACAAAAAACCTGGATATAATTTTTAACAAATCTCTTTAATGGAATACCCACATAAATTCTGTCTCCGGAACAATTTTTTCTATGCTTAGAACCTCTTAATATTCGTGTGCTTCTAGAGAAAACCTACTTAATGCCCAAGTTGTTATGTGGCTGGGAAATTTTTGCTTATTGCTATTCAATAAGCAAGCCTAGATTAACTGTAGCGTATAACGCGATTCTTAGATATGTATGTCTACGGCATAAGAAGATATAATAGTACTTCTCAGTATTTCAAATCTTTATATGGTGTTGTATTAATGGATTTACTTAAAATCAATTTTTAATTTTACTACACAAAGTTATCTACACTCAAGAACCATCTTATTTATTTAATCGTATTCAATTTGCAAGATCAAACAGTGGAAAACAAATCATTCAGTTAAGATATCGAACTTTAATGTCCGAGTGTATTGAGAAACATTGCTTATTGAGCCCTACTCTTGTTAAAAAAAATAAGTACAACATGTTATTTACTCAATTTCTCTTCTTCTCTATATTCAGATTACAAATGTCTTTTGTATGGTGTTGAGCAGCATAATTCTGATGGCTTTCTTCCAAGCTTGAGGCAAATTTTCTTCCTCGCTGGCTGATGCAATATCAAAAGATTTCATTCAATCATTTTGATGATTTATTTTTGTTACATTTTCCGATGGCCTCTTTTATCTAATTTAGACTGGGAAGATTCTCCGATATCTGCAACTTTTTTTCTGGAGAATCACTGTTATTCATACCGTTGCCTGCAGTAACTGCATTTTCGTTGAAAATACTAATTTCATCTAAATGATGTATTCAATACCTCTATTTATTCACGCATCATTGTTCGTTAATATCCAATAGCACTACGTACAGTGCCAGTTGATTGCCGGTTGCAGTTTACTTATACGAGTATATGTTGTTTCGATTGACTGTCTCTCTTTCTGTTATCGCTAGCCATTCCAGGTATTTTTCTTTTGTCTCTTTCTAATGTTTCGTAGTATTGCTGTTAGCGAGCCCTTCTGTGACAAACAAAACTAAAGCTTTGCAGATTTCAAAAAATGCTTAGGAAGACAAATTATTTTTATCATCGTTTTTTTTCAGAAAAATTGTTTCATTTTTCATTTCGAAATAATCCACACAAAAATCTACACAATATCAATGAAAGATAAAAAGTATTAGAATTCACTGAGTCCTAGAGCCAACTTTGTTTTATTGTTCAAAGCTATAATACATGCTGCAATAAACCATACACCTGCTAAACAAGAGAGAACTTTATTAATGAAATTAATTCGTATTTTCCGTGGAATGATGTATGATTCTGTTCTATTGTTTATTGGAATTTGAAATGGTTTTGCTGCCTGTTTTCACTCATTTTAAAAAGGAAAGTATTTATGGTCAGCTATGAAATGAAGGATGTTGTTGGACAAATAGTGATAAAAGCGCCATTGTTTTCAAAGTTAATAACTTTCGGAACAGTATCACGAATTTAGCATTCATAATCTCCGAGGAGTAAAGTCAGATGAAATAATATCAATTAACAGAAAACAAACACATTATTTGGGGGACTTCTGAAGTTTGCCAGTTGACCATTGCCATCTTGTTGAAGCTACATCTGTCAAATTAGTTGCCATGTATTCAATGTGTTTTACCAAATCACCATAATCGCATGTAATATTCAACAACAATAACGAGTGTACAACGGACAAAGTATCCAGCACTTTACCCATTTTACGATCATCATAATCGTCCTACCGACAGGACTATTCGCAACATGGTGGATAAATCCGAGTCTACGGGTGCTCAGTAAACGATCGACCAACACCACAAAATGCAAGATTGTACAAAATTCAACAAACACAGAAACTACATGTAAAGAACCAAGGCAACGACATGTGTTCACTGAATGGGCTCTGGAGCAGTTGGCCCTAATTTTTATCGCAAAATCATCTATTTATCAATAAGACGGTTTTCTGGTTTTCTGATGTGTTTATAGACAAACAAAATTGTCGAATTTGAGACGATTCCAATCCACACGAGATCCAAGAGCCTTCAATGCATCGTGAAAACGTTTGATGTGAATTTTTATATGGTGGCGCCATCGGTCCATATTTCTTTGAAAGCGACGTTGGCCAGATCATTGCTGTCAACGACGTGCAATATAGGTCAATGATTATCAACTTCTTTTGAACTGAATTCGATTTGATTTGGATACCAAAGGCATATGGTTTCAACAGAACGGTGTAACGTGCCACACAGCTCATGCCACCCTGGATATTCTGTTCGAATGATTAGAGGACACAGGCATCTCACCTGGCCAACCAATTCTTGCGGTTTCATCCGGTTTTTTATAATTTTCTTTTTTTTTTCTGTAGAGTTTTCTTAAGTCAACTGTATGGTCGTCAAAGCCAACAACATAGAACGTAATTGGCAATTACAACCCTTCAGTCAGGATTACGACCTAGCTCCTCACACCACTTTTGTTGTATGTGTTAATTTTATACATGACTGGTGGGACCTACATTCGAGTCCAAACGACGAATTTTTGAGAAACTTTTCATTTTATTAACTCTCAGAGTTTTTGCTAGAAATCAGCTGAGAGGAAGTCGACGAATACATATTTTTTCATATTTCGTTTTGTTGGTGATGTCTGAACTGTGTTTCGAACTACGGTCTCAGGTCTAATTAGTCAACACACTACCTACTAGACAACGGGAACTACAAGGTGAATACGTATACGAATAAGCCACAAGCTGCAGCAGTTCTCAAAGCCAACATATCCCAAACCATCGGTCAAATTCAGAATAATTTTTGCACCAAAGCCATGAAAAAATTAATATTTAAGATGCGCTTCAACCAGAGAATGTGTGGCGGAGAGTTGGACAAAATTGTACTCTACACACAATGGCATTAATAGAACTTACATACGGATAAAAATATTTTACACACATTGTTTTATTTAAATTTAAAAATTAAGTTAGTTTCAGAACTTTTGCTTTCGGTTTAACAGGAGGGGTATGTAAAAACAACAATACATAATTGAGAATTTTTTTTAAAATTAGAAAAATGCCAAATCCCCCTAACATCAGGAACAATATCACATCCAGTGAGTGGTAAGCAAAGAAGCTGAAAAAAAAACGATTTTCTTTATTAATTATTCAATAATTTAAAATCTCATTTACCTCATATGCCTTACTGGTGATTGCAAATGCTTAGTATCCGAATGCCTTAAGACATATTCCGTCCAATATATGGCTGTCTCTAGAGGCGAATTCATTTGATCCAACATTAATTGCCGGTTTTCGCTAATTTTTCTCTTATACTTAACATTTACAATTACAGTTAGAATGGCTTGATATAATTTCTCAGCGGTTATAGTTTCAAGCGGTATATGTACGGCATAGCCATTCTTTTCTGCTTTAGCAGCATTTACATCATGATCACAGAAAACCGGCAACATAACCATTGGCACGCCATGATAAATGGCCTCATACATGCTTAACAGTCCGCCATGTGTAATGAAAGCTTTCAACTTCCGTTGACCTAATATATCCTGTTGCGGTAACCAATTACTCAAATAGACATTCTTAGGCAAATCTGTCAGAAAATGTTGTGTTGATGCTGTATTTGCTGTTGTTAATGTTTTTCCACTTGACGCCACCACTACTGTGACGTTTTCATCCCATTTCCACAATATGTGATATTGTGGCAGGCGTTTGAATACTTTAACTAATAAGTTACGAAAATGTTGGGGCATATTTTTTGGTTTTACCGATGAGCCCATTGAAAAATATATCACACCCGCTGGTGCTGACTCCACAAATTCTTCCAGTTCATGTGATAATTTCGCGGCTGGTCGACAATGTATGCAGGCTATTTCAGCAACATTTGGATAATAAGGTCGTGGATTAGTGACAATAGGATGACCATTTTGTAAAATGAATGACACGTTTCGTGCCACAGTAATGGGATGTGGTATGCTGGCACCAAAATGTTTTCTTAAGACATCATGTACTTCATTTGCATAGTGCTGGTATATTAGAAAAATAGAATTGTAATGGAAAAATATTAGCGTATATAGTTTCTTAACATCTGTTGAAAATAAATGTTTTAAACTAAAATAATTTTATTATTAAAAAGAGCTACAGATGTTAAAAAATTATTAAAGCATTTGTATGCAAAATTAAAACAAAAAGAGAAAAAGTGTTGTCTCACTATTCTGCGTTACTTGTCTTCTGCGATCATTGGGTGAAAACAGGACTAAACTGAAAAGGAATCTGAACATTAACAAATTTCTTACAGCCTCCAGCAGTTTTGTTATTCTACAAAACCGGAATTAATTTTATTCCCAAATAGTTACAAGGAAAGTATCGTAAACGAACATACGGTGAAGGACTGTTAGAAAAGTATTAACATCTTCAACAGTTATTTGGTGACTTACTCACCATAGATTGTTTAACAGTAAAGCGATGTACAGTTATGTAGCTAACAATGCTAGAGAATTATTCGAATTAAACTTTAGAATCTCAAAGTCGTACTCAAACCTGCGTTATAAGAACTCAGATCTAGCAACTGACCTATAAGAAAGCGTTACAATATTACATATAGAATGCAATGGAACAATACAATAATCAAAATCGCTAGAACACTCCCTGGCGACCCAAATACTACCACCGTAGTTTCCAGCTTATTCGCATATAGATGCGACTTAAGAAAACCCCACGAGAAAAGCTCCAATGGAATTAAATGGCAGAATCTCAAAGACTTGTTTACATTACATTATATCCATGTTCCCTCAAATAACTCGTGCAGAAAATCCAATGAGATCTGAGCTGTGTGCTGTTGAACTACATGCGTCCTGTTGAAACCACATGTCATTGATGTCCAGATTAGCTGGTCTGGCCAATGTCGTTTCCAACGAAATATGGACTGTTGACGCCGCCAGCCTATTATCTACACCAAGCGGAAACTTTTTCAGGACACATTGGATGCTTTTGGATCTCAGTTAAAGTGGTATTGTCCTAAATTCAAGTTAAGGTTTGCGAAAGACCGACTTCCTGTGAGCGATGCAAAATCTACTACCTCGTATTCTCATATACGCTCTATCACACAACGTTAATACTTTCTGCAGGCTTTATATGTCCTTACGTGGCTGGTATCTATAATTTTGTATGCACACCAAAAGTCAACGCTGCAGCTTAGATGTAAACCAAAAGACAATCAGTTACAATTTTGGTCTCCCTCACTTAAAGACCCATCTTTTATTTGTAACAAATAAATACGTAAACTTTTCTAAATGTTTGGGCATATTGGAACGTTATTGACACATACATTGGAAAATAATGTCCATTATTTTTCAGTAAAGCAGAGTTGTAGACAATTTGATAGATTGCCTAATCAACATTACTCGCATGGTACTACTCAATTGCTTTCTTTCTATAGCAAAAATGTCAAGATCTGGCCAAAAAAAAATGGCATTTCAACATTCCTAGAAAATTCAAATTAACATCAGCAATTATAGCAAACTTTAGTTCATTTTCTGTTACACAATAATCCACAAACAGTTTTCATTAAAGAGGAATATTTACAATTTAAATAAACCACACACTAATCTGTGTAGTATTACCAGTTGCTACATAATCATGGAAATACATGTGGAACATCTATTGAGGGATTTTAGAAATTTTGACAAGAAATGTAACCAGTTCAGTGATATTTTAATAATTTGATCACTTAGATATTTGCCCAGAAGATAAAATTGAAATCATATTTACCCACACCACACACATACTGAACAATGGTAATCCTTCTTGTTTTTTCTTTTCTTTTAGCTACGGCTGCAGCTACTCTCAAATTGAATGCATTTACTTCACTAGTCGTCCATGTAACAATATTGATCATCATACTAATGAAAGTAACTAATTTTGCGTATGTATACCCAAAAGTGTAATACGTTCGTATATAGTCGCTTCTTAGAAGCCACAAGTACACACTGAAATACACAAAATATTTTGTAATCCTAAATCGATGTTGAAGTCTCTTCTTTTGAGTGTATTTAATTTTACCACAAAATGCATACAAATGTTCACATGCAACATACACATGCACTCACACATACATGTAATCAAAACCTTAAGCTTCTTTTAAAAGCACAATTCTGAAAAGTGAAACAATTGTGGTGATATTCTAGCCCAATGGGGCAATTTGTCAATAACCAAAGAGGAACGAATTATAAAATTACGGTGTACATAAACGAACAATTCAATACCCTACGAATGAAAGGAGAAAACTAACACATTTTTTACTATTTGTTGTCTATTGGCTTCTATCGGGTCTTTCACTAAGGGCTTCCTATCTCTCAATATAATTCAAATAAAGTGCTTGAGAGATATCATTGTTTGAATGACCTATTGATACCAATAAGTGCGGTATGTAAGATGGTTTTAATTTGGGCCACTGTTTCTTTTGGTGAAGTGCTTCCAAAATGTTCAATTTTAAATGAATTTGACCGATTTCATGTGTTATTTTGGCTTTGAGCACCGCTGTGGTTTGTAGTTCTTTTCTATACCCCTGCGACATAAGAAAACCCTACAAGAAAAAGTCTAACCGGTTGTAACCGCACGATCTTGGTGGCACATTCCTGTGGTTTGTAGTTCTTTACTATACCCCTGCGACATAAGAAAACCCTACAAGAAGAAGTCTAACGGGTTCAAACCGCACGATCTTGGTGGCAAGTTCACATCATCTCCACTTCCGACAACCATGAAATCAAATCGCTCGTGTTGCATATTCAATACGGCAACGGAAGTAACGATAGGAGAAAGGCCGACGAAACAACCTAAGGTTCGATTCACTTACCAATTGTTTCTGGAAATGCTGATCGGAGTAGGGTTGCACTAAATCTAAAGGTACGAAACTAGTCGTTAGCATGAGTAGATGGAAAATGAGGACTATTATATGAATCGTAACGGGGCACGGTATATTTGAATGATCATCAGATGAAACAGGCATATCTCTGATTTCTGCAGGTTATGTGAACAGCCAGAAGAAATACTGGATCATATTTTATTTCACTCGTTTTCCCTTCTGATACATAGTCAGAAATGTGTAGATAGTTGATTTGTAGAGGACCTTATAAACAAGCAAAAAAAAATTGTTTAATAGAAAGGCCCTAATGAAGGGAATTAAAAAAACACAAAAAACATATAAAAGACAATATTTTTTTCAATTTTTTGTAAATAAAGATTGAAACAATTTTACCATTCAATTTAGTTTTTATAGAATACCAAAGATTTAAAAATACTAAAACTTTTCCTGTAATTTTTTTATAGAACTTAGAAATCATGATTAGTTTCGTGATATGACTATTTTTTGTAATGATGCAATACTCACTCATAAAACTTTTAGCATTACATTCAGTATAGCATAGACTTTACGGTCAACGAGTAACCACGCCTTTAGGAAACAAGATTCTGTTAGATTCTTCAAACAGCTGTCAGAAATCTGATACATATCATAGATACGTGCATACATAATTGGTCGATACAACAGGATTACGACTTGCCTTCTCTCACCACTTATGTTTTGTGTGTTAATTTTATACATAAGTGGCGGGGCCTAAAAATTAAAGTTGACTCCGAACGACTGATTTTTGAGAAACTTTTCATGGCAATTTTATTTACTCTCTCAAAGTTTCTGCGAAAAGTCTGCTGAGTGCAAGTCGCCGAAGACTTCAATTTGTTGGAGATATCTGACCTGTGGTTTGAACCGTGGCCTTACGCCTAATAAGCCAACACACTATCTACTAGACTACGGGGACTTGTAATACAAATTATAAATTATATAATTGAGCCGCTCAGTGCACAAATCGATTTTCTCCATAAAACAAAAAGTAGAGAAATGCCATGAAATAATGGAAATTGTTTTTTAAAATTCCCTTTACAAATATATATTGTAGAGTACATAAATACATATCAGAGATCAGCAATGAATCGTTTTTCATAAGCACTCATGTAATTTTGAGTATGAGTGAATCAACAGAATTGAAATTCAACTACTCTGATTCATTCGTACTCGCTACAGCATTGATTTATAAGTATAGGTTACAATGAGTATGAGTACAACGTTGACATCAAACACACAACATTCGAAATGTGTTTGATTCATACGCCTACTCATTCTGATTCATAAATTTAGAAAAATACTTATAATACTTATAAGTGATTCGAGTGGCTCGAATCATTCATCAAAATTTACAGCCTTTGTTATTGTTGTATATACAAACAAAGAAGAAAGGAAAGACAAAGACAATAAGCAAAGCATACTCACAATCTTCTTGTGAGTATAGTAGTGTTCGTACGCGAATCATACTTATTTTGTGCTTCGTGTAAATGTTAAGTAGAGACGAGTCGAAGTCAATAACATCATGCGAATTGTTAAGTATGAATACGACAAGTACTTCCAACTTTGAGTATGAGTAGTATGAGTATCATATTAAAATAAGTATGAATGCGTATAAGTATCAGAAATAATAAGTATGACTCGAATCTACTCATCGTTTTGAATACTCGTTGCTGATCTCTGATACATATCTATGGAATTAAATAATAATAATAGCAGCAAATTGATTATAATTATCATTCAACGGTTGCTAGTGGTGCATTTGAATTGCGTTATTGAAACGATTTACATAAGAGTATGGAGTTAATAAAAATGTCTTCTGAATTAGTTATTATTCAATAGCCCCAAAAATTTTGTCGTTTAATGGTGTTAACCTTTACTATTCAGGAAAGTTATAATAAATATAAAAAGTTATGACTATCCCAAGTGCTTTGACACTTAAATTTAAGATTTTCCAAAAAGTGGAGTTAATCACTTTGAGCACTGAACGGCTCAATTATTATAATTATATAATTATAAAGCCCATGTTGAGACAAAAAATAATTGATTACTAAAAATAAATAAAGATTACTAATTTATATGAAATGGAAAAATTTTGTTGTGGCACATGTCACATTGTCTATTGTTTTAAGCAGACCAATAGGGCACCAAATCTTGAGATTTTTACCCACTAGATTTTTTTGGACCACTGCATCAAATCGTTATAACTCTTAAGCATTCGTTCTCATTAAGCACCATATTTAACTTATTATGACAAATTCGAGAGCATAAACTCCTAATTTCCTTTTATCAGTCCTTGAGTAATTGTTACTTGTGGTCGCGTTTCTTTGGTGAAAAGTGTATGAATGAATGAATCTTACATATAGTGAGATATGATAGATAAAAAAAATCGATAATTGGTAGTTGTCCGAACTTAACGTTTTACATTTTACTTTTGAATATATTTAAAATTTTTTATTCTTCTCTTTACAATAAGACAACATGATATGGAATTTTGAAGTGAATTAAAAAAATTTCGATTATATTTAATGCAATTGAAATGTTGTAAAAAACTCAAAAAACAAATTAAATCAGTCAAAATTAAAATGAGACTTAAAACAAAGCTTAAATCTCCAAAAGCACAATGACAATAATGTTGTATAGAACAATAGATACATACATACATATGTACATACCTTATGTAATAAGTCGGCTAATATATGTATAGCAAAATTTTGTATACGTTGCAAAAGATGCATTGTTTGTGTTAATGCTGTAAAGACATGAGGCGTCACGGCATACGCAATTGGATTTCCGGCAATTGCTAGACTTCCTGTATAGAAACCGACCGTATTGATAAACATGAATGGCAGACTTAAACGATGTACGAGACCAAGTGCACATTCCGGAAATGCACCATCAACAATGGCTAAATGAAATTTTTGCATTAATAATTCATCAGTTATAGTAACACCAGTTTCAGCATCAGGCTCTAACAAACTGTTGCATGACTTTAAGTTGTTTTCAAATTTATATTTATTTTTTTTAATAATTTTTTATTTGAGTAGAAAAGAAAGAATGAATGAAAAATTAAAAAGAAAACAAATTAATTGTTAATATTTTATATTTTTATATGGAGTTTTATTCGAATACAATTAAAAAATATTCCTATTATTCTAGAATAAAAACCATTTTCTTTTTAAAAATTTTACTTTTCCACTACGTATTAGTGCGAGTAACGCTCGCCTATTTAATCATATTATTATGCTACTTGCTCTTCTTACCACACGCTGTACTTATGGTGTTTTCTTTTCTACCAAAAAATGTGCATTTTATTGCATTTTGCGTTTGTTTCTTAAAAATGTTTCGCCCTCTAAAACGGTGGTATGTTTTATTCTAAATAATTCGCACTTGCCAATGGTATATGCCAATGGTATGCCCTGTATAAATCGAGAGTGCTGATAATGCCCTGTAAAGCATATGACTTTTGTTTATTTATAGGGCTACCAGATGAAATTTAAAAAAGACGCCTGGTATTGTTATCCAAATTGAAGTAAATTTTTTCATTGTTTTGTGGAGTAATCTTAAGGAAATATTACATTATTAAAGCTACATGGTCAGCAATATAAAAAATTGCATTCAGTGTTAGAACAGTGTTAAAATATTATTTTTTTGTTATAAAAAAAAGCGTGCAAAAAATGGAGTCGAAAAATTAGTGATCTGGCAACACCTTTGAACAAATTGGCATTTCCTCATTCATTCATTTCATTTTCTTAATATGTGGTAAACACAGGGCATACCCTTTTTTAATATTTGTGTTATGTTCTTCTCAAATAAAAAATGACATTACAACAGGGTTGGTCAGCAATTTTTTAATGCACCTTGTAAGAGGGTGACATTTGCTTTGTAGAAAAGAAAACACCATTAGTGTATTTTTAATTGCTATAGTAAAACTATTGACCGTCCGACCTAAATTGCAAATACTTAAACAGAGTACTACTCATCAAGCATATTATTCCACACCAGTATTCTAAGAACCGATTTCTAAGAAACTCTAAATTTTATTTAAGAACCAGTTTCTTATTTTATGTTATATCAACTCTACAACGATGGTGGGATGTGTTCCTGTTCCATAAGGTAGGTATTGCTATCCAAACAAACTGACCCATACCCATAGAAAATCTGTATCGTCCATATCAATTTCTCAATCTTCCAATCACCTCTTTAAGATGAGGAATATTTAGAATACTTCACATAATGTTGGGAGCACATTAATCCATTAATCGCATGTACGAAAGTGTTCCGTCCTTTCGATACTTCTCCGTATGCTCCGCATTCACTGCTCTTTGCAGCACCTACGCTACTTGAGTAATTAGTTTTTGCCGAAGTCTAGTGGGTAGATTGTTGGTTAATTAGACGTGAGGCCACGGTTTAAACCCTAGGTCAGACTTCTTCAACAAAACGAAATATGAACAAATATTTCTTCGGCGACTTCCTCTCAGCAGATTTCTAACAAAATCTCTGAGAGTAAATAAAATTTTTCAAAAATCTGTCCTTCGTAGTCGACTTTAAACTACAAGTTCCGCCATTCATGTATAATGTATTGACGTACACAACGTAAGTGGTGTGAGAAGCTAGGTCGCAATCCTGACTTAAGAGTTGTAATGACTTATTACGCATGTATGTATGCTACTAGGATGCGCCCCTATTGTAAAGTGATTCGTTGGGATAACTTTCATTCTTAACAAAACTTTACAAACACACACTCTTCATGTCTGAATTGCCCCTAGAAATCCTTATTAATTTTACTTTTTATGTTGCTGTTCCATAACATCCTAGGCGAGAATTTTACCCGCTTCTCTTACTTGGTTTTCAATTACATCGAAAGGTGTTAGATTGTCCAAGTTGGTCTCATATGGTCCAGATAAAGTCTGGATACCCAAATAATTCTTGCCACACTACACTACAGAAAGTCGTTAATCGCCTCTCTACAGTTCAGAACAGTGCTAGAGCCACCGCAAAGCTCAAGTTACATAACATAGAACCATAGAAGTTGAAGGAACCATGTGTAGTCTCTGTTTACAAAATAAACACTTAGATCAATTATATCACTACATTTAGAAACGTCCGCGTAATTTGGCTGTGTGGCAATTGCATCAGACTTCTGTTTGGCAGTGATGGTCTGCCACATATCTGAGTTATGCAATTGATGGTAATAGACATACTTTGAATCTGACCGATAAATTGCCACATATACTGGATGTATGACCTTAATTAACAAAGGAAAAGATAAGACTTCACAGCATAAAGAGCCTTGAACTCATTTTTAGCCATAGAACAACAATATATTTTGATGCTTAATTAAGAGAGTTTGAAGAAATCCCGAAACTGTATACAAGAAAAACAAAATTTGTTTTGGATACTCTTTTAAATATCTCTGTAACTACAAGATTTGGTGAGAACCGATAACTTTCAAGTTTCCATTGAACTTTGCCTTTCTCAGAGTGAGACTACTTTTCAAAGGTCTAATAATTTTGAATTAAATTGGATTTTGCCGTTAAGTGTCTTTGTGTAACCCTTAATCAATTCAAAAAATTGCAAAGTTTCTGTTTGGCAGTGATGGTCTGCCACATATCTGAGTTATGCAATAACATATACGAGATGTAAGACTTTAATTAACAAAGGAAAAGATAAAACTTCACAGCATAAAGAGCCTTGAACTCATTTTTAGCCATAGAACAACAATATATTTTGATGCTTAATTACTAAAGTTTGAAAAAATCCCAAAACTGTATACAGATAAACAAAATTTGTTATGGATACACATTTAAATATATCTCTGTGACTACGAGATTTGGTGAGAACCGATAACTTTGATAGAACTTTGCCTTTCTCAGAGTGTGACTACTTTTCAAAGGTCTAATAATTTTAGAATTAAATTGGATTTTGCCGTTAATTGTCTTTGTGTAACCCTTAATCAATTCAAAAAATTGCAAAGTTTTTGCAATTAAATACTTATCGAATAATAATAGCATATATAGCCAATTAATATGCGAAAAAATCGGCTCATGTCCGTTTTAGAATTTTAAAATAATAAAATTTCTTATTTCGCTCTTCCTTCCTACGTTATTTTTATCAATCGTTGCTCATTTTTGCTATACAAAATCACATAAATCTCACACACACTCACACTCACACTCAAAATATTTCAAAATACTTACCTCAGCTGGATACCGTAATGCCTGCCAAATTGATACAGGAACTTTGTTCGACAAACGAGCACCAACCAAATCCCAATCAGTGAAGTTTTCAATATAATTTACCAAACTGTTAGGCGTCACCTCCCGAAGGCCATTTAAATGAAACTCTGGCCTAAATCCATTGACAAATGTTATGTGATGACCTCTAAAGACAAATTTCAATTCAAATACAAAATAAATTTTAACACAACATTCCAAAAATATTTGCACAAAAGACAGCAACGTTACGAATGCGGTATTATAAATCACCTCTGTATCAAGCCGTTGGCCAATACCCAAAATGGTATTTTATGTGATTTGGTGCCACCCATTGTAATCATTAATATGTTTTCAGCATGACTTCTCCATTCAAATGAAATGAAAATCATCATCATAAAAATTAAATTCATGCCGCTTTTATTGTACGGCCGCATGTCAAATGAATGAAAAGCGAATTATAGTTAAGGAAGACCGACCGACCGACGGTTCAAATTACATTTATCGTTTGATTACAATTGAAGAAAATTCTCTGGAGGATTTTCACTCTTGGAATTGTAAACGTTTTGATTTGAATTACTGTTAACGTCTAGTTGTATCGTTCCTACAATACTTGGCTTTTATTATTGTCTTTAGGTATTGAAGTCATTCGTAACAAACGGGGGAATACACATGAAAATCTATTTTGGACTGGAGGTATTAATTTTAAAAATTTTTAATATTTTGACGCAACTGTGAGGAATGTGTTTTACTCACACGGCAAGAAAACAAGTAACAGTGTGGGTATGAGTGAGAATTACATTAAGGTGGTATTTATACGACAAAGGACTATACAAAGAGTTTTTTAATATAAAAATTCTTTGAAATTCAAACTTGAAAAGTAGAATCAAAATTGCTACAGAGGATATTTAAACTGTACATAGCAAATTACAATTTTCAAATCTGAAATATTTTTTTTACATTAATATTTGAGCAAAATTCCAGGCAGTAATTATCATAAGCTTTTAGTAACAAAACCCTAGTAAACTTGGGTATATACATACATATATCTGAAAAATAATACCTGAGAATCTGGTCCACTAAATAGTAGCAGTAAGTGTTAGTGATTTAAGGTCAAATGCTAATATGAACTATCAACATTTACAAATATTTAAAGCCCACCCGTAAATCCTCTTCTATGCACAGAGACATCAAATCGAAGCATTTTATAATTTAATTCTTCTCTAGACTTTCTAAAGATCGAAATGGGTTTACTATAATTAACATAAAATCAAATGCAATTATGATGCCGAAAATTGCTACGCAGTTCAACTAATCAACCAGAAAAGACACAGTTCTTTCTCTTCCACATTTGGAAGCTGCCTAATTACCATGAGATTCCGAAAATCAGATTTTCCAAGTTAGCTCTAAATATGCTTATCTTTCCTTCAATGAATATTGGTAGTGAGTAAAGTTCTCCAACACCATACACACTACATAAATCCAACATATTTTCACAGATGCCATTGTTTTTGGAAAACTAATAATGGCAACCCTATGATTCAAGAACCTGCTCTAGTAGACCAATCACCTGCTTAACTGAAAATCCTGATGAAATAAATGAATATAAACGCTGTAGTTCAAAATGTTAAAAGATTAGGGATTTTGATGTACTGTGATGAGTTTATTTAAGGATTTTTCTAACTATTCGAGTTTCTGATGTATCAAGGTACTGCTGCGGTATTCTATAAGATCTCTTTTTGGTGGAATCCCTAATTCAAACGTTTATCAAGTTCTGTACCAAGAAATTTTTGACCTACTGCTTGGTGAGTTAGTCGCATTGGAGTGCATTTTCCTCAGTTTAACTTTTATCAGCCGTAGCGTAAAATCATTTTCAAAATCGAATATGTATTGTAGAGTCTGTAAAAGAAGAAGAGTGCAAATTATTCCAGTCATTCTAAATTAAATATAGATTAGGTATCGAACACTGTCTGTTGCTCACGGGTTGCAAACAAATGGGTAGAATTCAAAAAGTTGTTGCACGATATTAATACGTAAATGTATCTTTAATTTATGTAACAACTCTTCGAACGAAAATTTGACTAAAGCCAGGAAAACATCATTGAACAGCGCAGAATAATACCTTGTAATCGAAATTTTTTTTTAATATTTGTTTCCTTCCGTTGTGTCCGCCTTCGAGCATCTCAGCGACTTTCTTTGAATTAAGTCTGGGTTGCTTTGACCTCCTACCTTAACTTAGAAATTACTTTGTGGTACAGCAATAGGAAGAATTAAATCGGTAGAGTCGTTGTAATATTCTATTCGGAGTGAAGATATGTATATCTCAGGTGACCAATCAGTTCGGTATTATTTCTTGTCCAACAACTGGTGATATTTAAGGTTCCTTGTAATTTAATTAATTTAATTTGGCCTTCATTGTTCTTCTTTTCAAATCCAATTTTCCTCAAATTGCTGCTTATGTGCCGGCCTTTCTGTATCCTTTTCAAGCCTTAATTTACTCGAGCGAGACGCATCTTTCACATAAAACGAAAACGAAATGGAAACGCTGATGTTTTAGCATGTTTCGATATCTTCTTTCAAATATATCTCGAGATTACGGTATCATTTTTAAGCGAGAATATCCAATTGTGCTAAGAATAATACCTTCTAACATACATACATAATTGGTCATTACAACCCTTCAGTCAGGATTACGACTTTGTTTCTCACATCACTTACACATGTTGGGTGTGTTAATTTTATACATGAGTGGCGGGACCAAGAGTTTAAAGTCGACTCAGAACGACAAATTGTTTAAGAAACTTATCATGGCAATTTTATTTTCTCTCAGAGTTTTTGCCAGAAATCTGCTGAGAGGAATTTCTTCTTCTGAGAAGTTGGTAATGTCTGACCTGAGCTAAGCATTTCATAAAATAGTGTGACCCTTATAAAGTTGAACATTATTTACACATGCCTAGGTTACTATTTTAATTTAAATTTAGTTGATGATTACTGTGATACGTGTTTAATTATAATATTCCTGCCGTTTCTCTCTTTTTTTCTCCTCGTTCATGTCAAATACTTTTGAAATCTTTGGAGGAATTTGTATACTGATCTTCAACCATAAATAAACAATCACACACAATTATAATACACCAAAGAGCGTTTTAAATATGTCTGTATGTATGTATGAAATTCTAGTGCCCGTCCATTCATTCATTCATGCATTCACATTTACAAACACATTGAAACATAATAACGTTTTAATATCAGCGTGACAATGTGTATATAAGCAATCGTGTTTGTGTGTGTTAAATATTTTTTTTTTTTGATTTTTTTTCGTTATACTTTCTAGTCACGTTTACAAAAATTTCATTTTAATTTTAATTTAAATACACAATATTTGTATTGTTTTCCAGTAAAATATTTATAAAAATGAACGAAATTTATAACACCCAAAAATAATTTTATTACAATTATAGTTTTTAATTAATGTTTGTGTGTATTGTTTTGACGCACACACACATACATATAAATAAATATGTATAACCTAGTACACATGATGGCGTATTTAATGTATTTGTAATTCTTATTTCCTTCAATATTCATGCGGTAAATAAGAAAATATAATTTAAGATCAAAATAGGTTAAAACCAAACCGGCAATACAAAAATCCCGAACTTGCCGGCCGAACTTGTTTATAAGGGAATAACACAAAGAGTTAAACTGAGAAGATTAAATATCGGGTAAAATTTGACCCTGACATAATAATAGTGAAGCAAAATCAACTTAATGAACCTTATCAGAGTAATCAATTAATGAAGTCAATGGTAGTCCGAAAAAGAAGACCATTTGATTCATACATACATAACATAATTGGTCATTACAACCCCTCAGTCAGCATTACGACCTAGCTTTTCAGGGCCTCTATATCAGTGTTACTTCAATTTGTTACTCAAATGAATAACCAAGAGCCGTAAAGACGTAAATGTTGAAAGTTTTGAACAAATTTTTCGTATTTATGCTAGGCTCCTGATCCAATGACTGGTCCATCCTTCATAAATCAATTTTACAGATGGCGGGTTATTTTGGCTTTGAGGTTAGCTTTGGTTTATGGATTATTCACATACACCTTCAAATTAAAAATCTTACAAGAAAAAGTTTAACGGTGTCAAATGACTCGATCTCGGTGACCAGTTCACATCATACCTATGTAATAATATCCTCAAATCGCTCGTGCAGAATACCCAATGTGGCATGAAATATGTGGAACTGAGCGCCGTTCTGTTGAAACCACATCTCGTTGGTTCAGACCAAAATAAATAGGTAATCATCGACCCATAGTGCTTGCCATGGACAGTAAGGGCTATGAACCGCCAGCCCAAAATCTACACCAAACAGATACTTTTTCGGATTTGGTCCGACGATGCCACCAAATCCAAAATTTTTTTTAAAGTTTTAGATTCTCTTGGATCTAAATTGGATTGGTATCATTCCAAATTCGAAATTCGATTTTGTTTGTTCACATAAGCATTCATCTATAACAAGAAGATGAATAAATGACAACTAATTTGACAGAGCTAGTTTTAACAAGATGGCTATTATCAAAAGCCAAAGATTGGAAATGGAATACCCGATACATTTGAGGCTTTATCGCCTACAAATATTTAATCTAATTTGGAGTTTCAATTTCACAAAAATGTATCTTTCTTTTTTGTTTTAATAAAGTTAATTACCTTCGATTCCTTATATTCACTTGATTATTATCTATGACCATATGCAGGGCAAATATGATATTCTACTCTATCATGCAGTTTTTTTTTTATTTTTTGTTTAATTTATTCCTGCCGCTTGCTTGGTCATAGACATTAATAACCCACAACATTGTTTTGGAGGTCAAAATATATAATTTAAATCGAAAATTTAAACTGTACATGAAAATATATTTTAAGCCTTTCAAATGGGTTTTAAAATAGTACGAATAAAATAAAACTAACAATTCACTTAATCTGTACAATATTTTCCTATGTAGTTTTATTTTTATTTCTACAGTTAATAGCCACCCTGACGTATTAGTATTATTATACACATAATAACGTCATAACATTATTACGTATACGTACGGTAGTTAGCTAGCCTCACATACATATGTACATATAATACGTCATATATGACCACTTATAAAAAATAATAAAAACAGGAAAAGTTTAATAGATTGGGTAGTAAAATAATACAACAATAATAACAATGTTTTTAATATTAAAAATACGAAATAAACGCGTTTCTAAATCCAGAATTTGAGTATGTTAGGAATAAGAAAATTGGATAAAATTAGATCATTAGACTAATATCTGGGAAACATGGTAGCCCGTTTATAATTTTTGGCATTAAAGCAATTTGATTGTGTAAGAAAGTGTTGTGTATTGCTGCGTTGTCGTACTGTGTTTTTTTTTTTTTTTTTTGTGACATTTTGTGTTGAGCATGGTTTTAAACTCGTTTTAAGTGTTAACACTTTGTGAGTTGTCCTCACTCGATATGACACAATTTGAATATCCAAATATCCATTGAGGGGGACTTTCATACTTACTTTTATTTTCGCTGATGTAACCCCATTCCTCAATATATCTGTTATGAAAGTACCCTGAAGACTCTTGATTCTCGTAGGATTATATTCTCCACCTAGAGATGTGGTTAAACCTATGGAGATAATAAATAAATAATAAATGCAGTCTCTCAATATATACATATATATATATATATATACATGTTCCTTTTACTCCTCTAGAGTGCATAGGGCCGTAGGTCCCCCAACAATTCAAAAAAAAAATAACTTGGTAGACGTTTCATTTCCAAAAAGTCTAAATGGAAGCCTAATTGACACAAATGAAGTTGCAACTGTTTAAAATCTTACTTCCTTGACTGGACTGCAAAATTGCCTTTAAAATTCACTTCTACATAACATATAACCCGCTCTCGCTTGTAGTATTAAAACGAAGATTCGAGATTTACACCTGACAAGTATTCACTATTGGCTCTAAATCAGTGAAGGGCACATTTGAAATTTCCTATCACATGTGATAGGCAAAGAAATTTCTGCTGACGCTCCGTTGATACACATACACTATAAGCTTACTTGTGTGGTTTCTTATGATTATCGTGTGTTTGTTGCTTTGTGTGTTGTTTTGTGTTGATCTCAGAGAACAAAATCAATTCAGTTGACGTTTAGCACTTGATGAAGCAAGACCTCGCTACGCAACTTTTTTGAATGATTTTTTGGTTTTTGCAAATACACACAGCAAAATGTATTGTGTGTTATCGCACTTTATGTCGTAATTCTTTTCTTTTCTTTTATAAAAATACTTTACGAGGCTAGCCATGGATTTTTCGACAATATTAAAGGGAATGATAGGACTTTAACATTATTGCAATTAAAAGCAGAATTTTTTTTTTAAATTCATGGTTGACGAAACGGACGTACCAAATTACAATAATTTACCATCTAATAACGAGATATTGTCGTTGCCTTTTAAAAAGGCATCATATACAGTTGCTTTGGCTTTAGCATAGCAGTGCCGTCCATTCGATGATGGAAATTTCTTTTTGAATTTGACGACAGACGTATTGAGTTGTTTTAGCGAAAAATGTCAAGAAGCTGTAAAACTTTGTCAAAACATTCCATTATCTCGACGCACTCTAACACGTAGGATGGAGGAAATTAGTAAATATATATATAATGCAGCCAAAAACAGATTAATAAATTGCAAATATTTTTCTATCTCGTTGGACGAAAGCACAGACATAAAATAATAATAATATGTAATAACATACACACAACACAATAAACCAATTTTTTTTTATTTTTTTTTTTTTTTCCCAGTGTACGATTCTCAAAAATTAAGTTGAATTTTGTTCTCCGCTGCTTTACCAACACAACCAAAGCTATGATAGTTGACTGTGCAATATTTTCAGAACAACTATACCTTGCACTGTAGTGCCGATTGCTCTTCAGGCTGAAATAATGGTAATAAAGATTGCCGCTATGCGAATTTAGTATTAGATTATATGGTATACCTATATTTAACGACAGTAAGGCAGCCCTTAGATCCCAAGGGAATGTAAATACTACATATATCTAAGACTGGCCAAGAAATACGAATGTCTCTGGATAAGATGGCGAGATGTTCGCCGGTTACTGTCAAATAGATTACTGAAAACGGGGACGTTGATGATAACAACAACGGAAACTTCAGTTGAATTTATACGTGGCACTGTGTGACCTTTCTGTTGAAACCACATTTCGTTGTTGTCCAGATCATTCAATTTGAACCAAAGGAAGATAGTTATTATCGGTTTATAGTTTACAGAGTAACAGTGACGTCCTGAACAATGTCGTTCTCAAAGAAATATGGACCTCTAGCCCAAATCTACCCCAATCAGTTACATCTTCGATATACATTAGACGCTCTTGCATTTCATGTGGTTTGGTATCGTCCCAAATTCGTAATTTATTTGTAATTTGTGCTGTTGTTTTCCATGCGCTCTGGGTAAACTTTTGCAAATTTCCTAAAATTCCTACCCTTTTATTGTCCTCTACTTTTAATGTATTTCCCACAAAGAGTTTTGAGTCCTTTATGAATAAAGGGGATATGTTCAATGAGTGTTGTATTCGTTATTTGCAGTTAAGATCTATAAAGGCTTAGCATACATTTTTTTAATTCAAGAGTGTTTTGTAAGTATTAATATCTGTTCACTTAATTGTTAATCAATGTCTTATATGAACAACTATAAGATTTCTCCTCGGAATGTTTTAGACCAGGAACTGCTGATGACATTATTTAAGAATCTTAGAGTAATTAAACAAGTATATACACCACAATGTTGAACGTTCTGCAAAACTTATAGCATGAGAGAAACACCCAATTTAAGTACCACTGCCCACAGATTCATGGGTAAAAGTGATTTGCTAAAACGCCAATTGTTCTGGGCTCTCATGAAAATGAATTGAAATATATTGTGTATACGTTTGTATCATTAGTTTACAAAACCCTATTCTTTATAAAACTTAGTACATAGTAAACACATAATACAAATATTTATATATGTTTATAAATAACACTTTATACATTATGTACAAATATATATGGTACATAAATTTACACTATACAGTCAATTAAACCCCCATTCTATAACAACCATAAGTTGGTAAACGTGTTTGGTAAGAATAGTTTGGTAACAGAATGAAAGAAAAGGGTTTGTTAGCACAACTACTTTTGACTTGAAATTACGAAGAAAATCCGCATGGAAAAGCTAAAGTCAAATATAATCTATACTCTTACTTATATACTTAGAAACTTAAAGAAAAAAATGGTATTAAAATACAGAAAAAAAATATATAGAAAATGCAATATAAGTTGTATAAACTATATGTATATACACAAACACTTGTAAAAAATAAAGTAAAAGATAAGAATCAAGGATTTTGTTTAGTTTTTTAGTTTTTATTTTTTCTCTTTTACCAGTTGAGTACAATTGCATCAATGGAGCATGAAACATGCATAAGTACACATTCATTCTTACACGCTTGCATGCTTACTCATACTCGTCGCCATACTCGTAGAATGTTGCCATGGCAATATTCAATACACACAGCTACTCAAATGACTCCAGAGTATTGTAAAAATCAAAAGGAGGAACAAAAACAAGAGCAACAAATACTCAAAGAAAAATAACAACAAAAAAGAAAAAATACAAGAATATATAATGAAATGAAGCATCATTTGCTTAGAAAGAAATTGTATTTTTCAAAATTATTTTCCATATTTTTTTATCTTTTGCTTTTTCAATACAAAAGAGTATGAGAAACGTTTTAAAGGGTCATTTTTACTGAAACCAAAATAATGTGATACACATTGCAGTTAATTGGTCACTAATATCCACATAAAATCCACGTAGTATTTCATTGAAATATTATTCTCTTGGCAGATATATGGTAGTATATCATATAATGCAACGTCTTGAGTCAGACGTTTTGTATGTCAAACAATTTTACTGCAAAACTCTTTTCAGGCTGTTAAAATCTACACAGATTTAAATTAAATGCCCATTAACTAACTTTTAAATGCTTATGAAAATTTATTTTATAGATAGAACTGTTATTACTGAAGTTTAAGGAATCGAAAACTTAGACATCCTTAGCCTTTTCAATTTCCTGAAATGATCGTTTGGGATATGATGCTAATTAACTGCCTACTAGCTGCACAGTCATAAGAGATTTTACCCCACGGGTACATAGTGCCGCCAATTTACAGATAGAAATTTCAATTTAATGGTTACTACTTAAGCGAAATAATGGGTTTTTAGATTCAACAAACTGCTTAATTCTTATTATATCCATTTGACAGTAAGGAGATGTCAATCTGTGCTTTTCTGGATATATAACAGTGTACTCATTTGATACGACTATACACGAGCTCTTCGATGCCATAGTCCAGACGAATGACAAAGTTTCTGCGCACGATTTTCGGAAACAAAGACAGAAGACGAAATAACAAATGTCGGCACAATCAGAGGTTGCCCACAGTGGGATTTCGTTCACCATCAATGTAGCGGCTGTTTGTTAATTAACTCAAGATGTAACTGTCTGAGGCATTCATCAACCACAAAGGCTATATAATTAACATAGTTCCAGTAGCAAGCCATACATACATAATTGGTCATTACAACACTTCCGCCACGATTACGACCAAGTTTTTCACACAACATGTGTTGTGTGTGTTAATTTTAGTGGGCGGACCTCCAGTATAAAGGCGTGTCCGAACTACAGATTTTTTGAGAAACTTTTTCCTGGCAATTTTATTTACTCTCAGAGTTTTTTTTTTCAGAAATCTGCTGAGAGCGAGTCGCTAAAGAAATATTTTTCATATTTCATTTTGTTGGAGATGTCTGACCGTTGCCCTACTAGACTACGGCGACGATAATATAGATTCCTTCACCAATAATATAGTCTGATTCCAAACGATCTCTAGATGTAGTTTTCTGAGGCATGCATCAACCACAAAGGCTATCCAATCGACATAGTTCATAGAGGTAAGTTTAAAGAACCTCTTTTTTACATTAGTTATAAGGGACTCGAATTCGCAATTCGGTGATATGCAGTACTGGAATTAAGCATATATCCAGGTAGACCACAGTGGAATAGTACTGTATAATAGTATCATGACTTACATACTTGCTCACTTAATTGATTATTACAACCCTTTAGTCAGGACTCCAACTTAATTTCTCACACCATCCATGTTGTGTATGTTAATTTTATCCATGAGTTGGGGGACCTACAGTTTAAAATAGACTCCGAACGAGAGATTTTTTAAGAATCTTTTCATGGCAGTTTTATTTTACTCTCTGCTGATAGGAAGTTGCTGAAAGAAATATTTTTTTATAGTTCGTTTTGTACGTGATGGAAGTCGCCGTAGTCTAGTAGGTAGTGTGTTGGCTTATTAGACGTAAAGTCAGGGTTCGAGCCCCAGGCCAGACATCAAAACAAAATACAAAAAGTATTTCTTCGGCGATTTCCTCTCAGCAGATTTATGGCAAAAACTCTGAGAGTAAATAAAATTGCCATGAAAAGTTTCTCAAAAAATCTGTCGTTCGGAGTCGACTTTAAACTGTAGGTCCCGCCACTTATGTATAAAATTAACACACACAACATAAGCGGTGTGAGAAACTAGGTCAATAATCCTGACTGAAGGGTTGTAATGACCAATTATGTATGTGTTTGTACGTGATGCCTGAGCTAGCGTTCTAGTGATATGCACATGGTATTTATAGAAACCCTGTCTTTAATGGAACTTTATTGTATGAAATATATCTGAGACTCTTTTTTTACCATTTTCTCAATAATAGTGCATAGAGGCGTTTGAATTATTGGCATGCTTCTTGAAATTATTTTACTGCACTTCTTGAAAATAAATCAGTCAACTTCTTAGAAGACTTTGTCTAGAATATGGACAGGTATTTTAAAACTTCTTACATTTACGCCAATTTTACTTAACTTGGCTTGATTTACTAAACTTGTGACTGAGGACTCATACGACGTCTGCATAGACTGACTCTTCAAAACTACCCTATAACACTAAAATGATATCTTTTTCATGATCAGTAGCTTTTTGCATAACTTAAACATATAAATCCAGTGTTACTCAAAACTGCATCTCTTATTTAAGCGTACACTGTGAAACTATACCTCGCGTAGCTACAAGTAGAACTAAAACAAAACCAGCATAACAGTTTCCTCTTAATACTAAAATAAAGACAACAACACGACTCTTAACTATTTAAGATAAGAGAAATCGAAGAAAAAAAAAAACGAAAAGAAAAGAAAAATTACAGATGCATGCGAAAAAATAAAAAATAAGAAAATATCAACACAATGAAGAAAAGGACCTTCTTCAAAGACAAAGGTGCATTGCACTTTCAAATGCACATGAAAGTATAAGCGTGTGTCTTTTGTATTGTGTAACCGATAACGTGTGTCAGTGACTATATGCCACTGTTTGTGGCAACTCGTTAAAATTTTTTCTACAGAATTTTTTAAACTCCCTTTAGGAGAGGAAAATTAAACACAAACACTGCATGCAATGCCACAACTTTGTTTAAAAATTATTCTGTTAAAAGAGTTTCCAACATAAATTTAATGTTTAACTGAAGCTTCTTTGTGTTTTTAACTTTCTAAACTTATGTATATTTGCAAGCTACTTCATATACGTATGTATATGTATATGTATGTATGTATAGTGTTGAGCGTGTCTGCTGAGTGTGTTTTCATTTTGACTAAACATTGTTATGAAAATGACAAATACTCGTAAATATTTCAACACTTTTAAGTGAAGTTTTATTGTTTTTCTTCGTTTCTTCGCCATTTTTTGTTTTCTTCTGCTGGCATTATTACTGTACTTTCTCTCCATCTAAGGCAATAGTTTTTTTTTTGTTGTTTTTATATTATTTTTCTCGATTATATTTTCTGCTGCCATTAGTTTTTCTCCATATATTTTTAGTGTTCTCTTTTTCTATTCTTCATCTGACTTATAATTAAAATTATATGCAAATTCAGAATATTGTTTATGAGTCTGACACAAACATAATTTCCAAGGATATTTTTTTTTTTTCCTTCATATTTTTGCCCTTTTGCTAGTTGGCTATGCAACAGTGGACATGATTAAGGCGCAATTTTATTTTCATATAATTGTTTTAATACCTCGATAAATAACTTACTTTAACTGAATTTTTATCAAAATCGTTTAATGCCAGGTCTAGCTTATAAATTAGATGCACAGGAAATTTTCAAACAAGCTCCGAGCATATTGTCTAGGTTGTGTAGAAATATTCCTATAAATTTAATCTTTAAGATGCACAAAAAAGCATTTTGAAATCGGTTTGCAATAATTTTTTTTACTCCCTTACTTACTTATTAATTTGTCATTACAACATTTTAGTCAGGCTTCAGCTTCGCACCCAATGAGTGGTTGAATCCACAGTTGAACGTCAACTCTGATAGATTTGACAAAGATTGCATGATAATTTTACTTACTCTCAGAGTTTTTATCAGAAGACTACTAAGAGGAAGCCGCAGAAGAAAAAAATGTTTATAACGTTTAATCCGAGGTATCTGAGCGGGAGTTTGAACCCAGGGTTTTCGTCTAATAAGCCAACATACGCACTAGGTATGCAACTAGACCAGACAATCCCGATGTCTGTCACTGTCTAAAAATAATGCAATCTGTGAAGTTTGTTGTTGTATTGAGTGCAGTGCACTGAAAGACCTTTAATGATATCCGTTGATAATGTTATTCTCTCTGAGGTGTAATGTTGCCTCTTAATTTTAAAAATTCGAACTTAAAAAAAAATTTTGCTTGAAAATTGACACGTGAACATACACCACTCTTGGGTTTTCATACAAACGCAACGTGGCATAGTCGTAATGGGAATTAATATCGGCCCTTCTGGTGAAAGTTTAGGGTTATTTTTTTTTTGGTGATGCAGTAATAGATCAGTCTTAGTATACATAGGAATTATTTGTATAAATAATATCCCTTAAATAAAATCCCTGGGTTAAGTAGGATAGGTTGTAAAGGTAGCCGCCCTAATCATACCTTAATCCTACAACTGAGCATTTTTAACTGGTCATATCTTCATTCGCCGTACCGAATCCACACATTTCTAATTCTAATTACTACAGAGACTGTCTCCTATTTCATGTATCCATAAGAAATGTGTACGTACGATTTAAGAATACTGATATTTAGGCCAATTTTGGTAATGAAAACAGTAAGTAACACCTTTACTATAAGACTCGTAAGGCAAACCCAAAAATTCGAAAAATTGAGACGATTGAGTTTTTGAGAAACTTTTCATAGCAATTTTATTCATTCTCAGAGTTTGTATCAGAAATCCGCTGAGAGAAACTTGCTGAAGAAATGTGCCGAAGAAATATGTCTAACTTGAGGTTTGAACCATGGCCTCATGTCTACTAGACTACGGCGACTACCAGTACTAGCAAGTAGAGCGTTGGCTTATTAGACGCAAGGTCACGGTTTAATCCCCAGGTCAGACATCAAAAGATTTCAGATTCATTTCATTTCAGCAGATTTCTGTTAAAATCTCTGAGAGCAAATAAAATTGCCATGAAAAGATTCTCAAAAATCTGTCGTTTGGAGTCGACTTTAAACTGTATAAAATTAAAGCACACAACATAAGTGGTGCAAGAAGCTAGGTCGTATTCCTGACTGAAGAGTTTTAATGACCAATTATGTATGTACTACCTATTAGACTACGAGGACTTCTATTATAATATTCGATAATGGTTCCACTAAAAACAACCCAAGTTGATTGACTAGACATCACATACAAACTTTTGTACTTAGGATTGTCGTAATATATTCTGTTGCCATAACCAACAACGATTCAGTGCAAAAATAACTTTATTTTGTGGCATTCATTTCCAACTTCAATTCCTGTGATACAGAAATCATAACTCACATGTTGAAACGATAAGCTTCAGTAAGTAATGAATGTGTTTCAACGGCATTTTTTTTTTAATTAACGAAATATAGAACAACAATTTCTTAACACACAATTCGAGGCTTTCAATGGCTAATTAAGATTAAATGGCCGATATTTACCTTTCAAACTGCTGCACTTACTATTATAAGTACAAACCATGCAAAAAAATTATTCCTTACTATCAATCTATTTCCCATGCACCACTGTACATAGTTTTCATTATTTCTTATTTTCCTATTTCCCTTGAATTTATGTTACTTTTTCTACATAGTTGTTGTTATACTTTATTATTGTTTTCTTCCTTTAGGACTTTGCATGTTTAAATGAAATATTTCTTTAAAAAAAAAAACAAAAAAAAATTTGTTTGTGCCCCTCTCAGTAACTTTAGCGTTATTCGCTCGCTCACATACATACATATACAAGTCAAAGAAATAACATATACAAATGTAAATAGTCATTTCCTTTTCCCATATTTTAAATATTTAATTTTAATTTCATTTTTTTGTGTTTTTAGTTTTATGTTATAGATGTTGTTGTTATTATTATTCTACGTCTTCGTCTTCGTCTCCTTTTCATTTCTATTTTTATTTTGTATTTATTTGTATAAAACCTCATAATTATTGATTGCTTAAGTTAATGTTACCAACAATGAAAGAAGGAAAGTGGCATTAATTAAATGTTGCCAAGTACACAATCTCTAAAGGCCACCAAAACGTAAAGGGAGAAATACAATACATTAATAAAAAAAAGAACACAGTAAGTAGATATTTATATACAATACAGTACAATGGGAAGAATACAATTCTAACAATAACAAATGGTCAAAGGCATAATGAGTTTATTTAAGGAGATTTCACTATTATTCACAAAGGAAACATTGTAACACAGTTAAAAAATATTTACTTTAATTAGAGGAATATTTATATTAAAATTATTCACCATGTTTCTGTGTATTACATTTGTTTCGAAGGAAAGACAAGGGATGGTTTATATTAATGATATACATACGTACATAAGTACATACATACAAAATTGAGGTCAATATTATCAGAAGAGAAAAATTAAAAATTGATTTCATAACTCAAAGTGTTGTGCTGTAACATCTGTTTTCATTATATTTTATTTTTTCTAAATGTGTGAATACTTAATTAAACTAATTAACAAAATTCTATTAAATATTTCGTAATAATAATAACACTGCTGGAAAATTAAGGATATAATAATTACGAAAATAAGGGCAAAACATTGCAATGAGAGACCATAAACAAATTTTTAAATTTCAATTAAAAGGCAAAATTGTGTCCAAAAGGAAGCCGCCGTAGTCTAGTAGGTAGTGTGCTAGTTTTTTAGACGTCAGGCCCTGGATCAAGACCCCACCTAGGGTTGCCAGCCTGGCTGGACTTGGCTGGATTGTCCAGCTATTTTGATGCTTGTCCAGTTTCAAGCTAAAATTTAATTTGTCCAGCTAAATAGAAATTTTTTAGTACACTGCAATAACTTCATGTTGTCTTTGTCAAATTATGTTAGCCAACACTGATTGTACATTTGTTATACAACTAAGTTATGATTTCGCTCTTCTATCATCACTGACAACATGTCTCAACACTTGAACGGCTGATGTCATTATAAATTTTATTGCGAGTGATAGTCAATTTCTTTACGTACAGCTTTTATTTTTTTGTACAAGAAAATAATAAAAATAATTTGCAGAAAATCTTGAAATGGAAGAAGCTGGTCCATCAAAAAGTCGACTCACAACTTTCTGTGATAGATGGAAAGAGTTTGCAAAATATGCTAATTGGATAAGAAAAAAAGATAATTACACGGCAGAGTGTAAATTATGCCAAACAGACATTATAATCAAATATGAAGGCAGCCGCTTGCTTGATAAACACATAAAAACAAAAAAAAACATAATAAAATGGAGATGTCGCAGAAGTTGTCTCAAACTATTTCGAATTTTGTAGTCCCAACAGAGACAAAAATTGTATTTTTTATGTCCAGCTTTTTTTTGTTTTGTCCAGCTTTTTAAAACCCAATGTCCAGCTTTTTGCGAATCGGAATCTGGCAACCCTAACCCCACCTCAGGTGAAGACATTTCCAACAAAAACGAAATATATAAAAATATTTCATCGGTGGCTTCCTCTCAGCAGATTTCGAACAAAAACTCACAACATAAGTGGTGTGAAAAAATAGATTGTAATCCTTACTGAAGGATTGTAATTATCAATTATGTATGTACATGCCGTAATTTGTCAAATCGGTTGTCTCCATAATCTGAAGTTTTTTCAGAATGTTTTGCATTTGAAGTTCTTATCAATAAGTTTTATATAGATGGTTATCCTAAATTAGGTATTTGAAAGGCTCATCCACACACTAAGCACTTTTTCCGCCACACTATACATACCGATTCATGTGAAATATACTTCGTGGTTGATTGCTTTCCGATGAATTACTTAAAAGCATCAACATCAACAAGGAAACAAAGTTTCCAAACAATGTAACGTTTTGTAGGTGATGGTACAACGATATAAAATTCTAAATACGAAAAGGTGTTGGAAATAATACAAGGAAATTCACTTCAATAACCATTGTGAAAAAACTGTAGTAGAAGAATGGAACTTGAAATGTATCACAAATTTTTGTAATAATCTACTAAGAAAGAAAAAAAAATTACTTGAAGGAATGTGAAAACTGGGTTTGTCGGCAAGCGGAAAAAATCATAGACCCGAATACCTAAAGTGGTAGCTACCTCCAAGCAGTATGTAAATACTTCCAAAGCGCTTAAGCTTCTAGAGGAAATGAGAATGATTATTAGTGGATATTGTCGAAATGATGGCGACCGACCTAATTCTAACGCTATAGCACTTAGTGAATGCATTCAAATATTTTCCATTCTCGATAGGAAATAATCTTCTCAGGGTGTGATGGGAGAAAAAGATTGAGGTCGTTATGAAGGTGCCCTGCACACACAATATGTGGGTTAGTTTCTTCACTGAGGTCGCCGTAATCTAGTAAATAAAGTGTTGGCTTATTAAGCGTAAAGGCACGGTTCAAACACCAGGTCAGACATCTCTAAATAAACGTAATATGAAAAAATATTTCGTTGGCGACTTCCTCTCATCTGATTTCTGGCAAAAACTCTGAAAATAAATAAAATTGCTATGAAAAGTTTCTCAAAAATCTCATGTATAAAAGAAACACATACAACATATGTCGTGTGAAAAGCTAGGTCATAATGCTGACTAAAAGACTATAATGACCAATTATGTATGTATGTAGCTTCTTTACTTAACCTTTATAGTTTTCACTGTTTCTTTTAACTCGATTAAAAAAATGCTCTTAAACTAAGTGGAGGAAACTGAATAGAGTAACTGAAAAAGGTTACATACATACATAATTGGCCATTTCAACTCTTTAGTCAGAATTACGACCTAGCTTCTTACATCACCTTTGTTACGTGTGTTATTTTTATACCAGAGTGGCACGAACTACAGTTTAAAATCAACTCCGAACGGCTGATTTTTAGAGAAACTTTTTATGACAATTTCATTTATTCTCAGAGAGAAATCTGCTGAGGGGTAGTCGTCTACATCTACATAAGTCTAGCAGGTAGTGTGTCGGCTTATTAGACGTAAGTTTCTTCGGTGACTACCTCTCAGCAGGTTTCTGGCAAAAACTCTGGGAGCAAATAAATTTGAAAAGTTGCAAAAATTTCTTTAAACTATAGGTCCCGCCCCTCATGTATATAATTAACACACACATCCTACGTGGTGTGAGAAACTAGGTCCACAATTCAGACTTAAGGGTTGTAATGACAAATTATGTATGTACATATGTAAGGGACATCTAAAGGCAAACACCTAATGAATTTTTATTTAATTAATAAATTTAATGTATTCCACCATAACTGGCTTGAATAAAAATGTTCCAGCTGCTACTGAAGATTAAGGTAAAAGCACTATGAAATGGTTAGACTTACTTAAATAACTTTTAAGTGTAATGAGTCCCTGCATTGAATTTTTAGAATTGGTGGTTGTTTAGAAATTACCAAATTTTTAAAATGCTTTTAAAAGTCTCAACCATACATGGAAGTGTATTTCGCTTAATAAAAACAAAAATAAATTATTTCTTGTGTTATAACCTCGATAAAGAATTTTCAAAATGCCATACCTGACTGCTTGCCATCTAGCCTACCCCAGTCGTCTAAAGTAACTGGTTATTTTTACGGCCAATTAGTTTTAAAAGCAATCCATTGTTTGGCTTAAACAACTCTAAAAAAAAAAAACAAAAGAACACAATATTTTCTTCTTATTGCCCTTTATGTGCCATTATGGCAATACGACTGTATGGTTTTGTGTGGGTGCTCGCTCTAACCAGTGTCTATTGTCATTTATAAATAATTTTTTTTTTTTCTTTTCTTCATTTCTATTGTTTATGAGCTGTTAAATTTAGCAATTTTTATTTGACTTTTATTAACCAATAAAATAGAATAAAAAAATAAAAACAAAATTGTTACTCCTACGAAAAATTATGATTTAGTGTGCAAAGTATGGCAGAGTAGAATACAAAATCTGAAGAGAATTCTATAAAAATGAAATTTATATTGTATATGAACGATACTGCTGAGTTCAAATCCATTTAATTGTAATTGGCCACATAGAAAATAAAGTGTAGAGATTATGCATTAAAGAGTATCATAAAAAATAACCTTGATGGCTTATTTAAAGCTCTTAATTTTGTACAGCTTTCTGAAAGGATTTTTTTGAAAATGTTCCTAACACGTTTTTGTAAAAGCCACCTCTGTACGTAAGCAGTGGAGCAAAACTGAATAATTTATTAACAAATTTTCTTTTTGTTAAATTATTGCTAAGAATTCACTTCAGAGAGCATTACAACCTAGCTTCTCACACCACTTATTTTATGTGTGTTAATGTTATTCATAAGTTACGGGGCCTACAGTTTAAAGTCGACTCCGAGAAACAATTTTATTTACGCTCAGAGTTTTTGCCAGTAATCTGCTGGGAGGAAGTCGCCGAAAAAATATTTTTCATATTTCGATTTGTTCGAGATGTGTGGCCTAAGGTCAGCAATTACAAAAAATAAAAATTATTCATGCAATCAATTAAACTGTCTAACTTATGAAGTAAGCAATCCATTCCAATAATAGAACAAGTTAGGGCGATCCTATAGTGTCCCCTCACACTTTTCTATGTCTCCAGTCAACAATTGAATATTCTTCTAGTCTCTTTACGCATACTAATGGCTAAAGCTGTGCTCAATCACGCTCTTTACATCAGAGTAGGATTAAGAAAAGCTGCTTCCAACTTAGAAAAACTTATCACACATACATACTTAATTGGTCATCACAACCCTTTAGTTAGATTACGACCTAGATTCCAGCACCACTTATGTGTTTTATGTGTGTTAATTTGATACATGGCGACTTCAAACGATAGATTTTTGAGAAACTTTTCATGGCAATTTTATTTTACTTTGAGACTTTTGCCAGAAATCTGCTGAAAAGAAATCACCGAAGAAATATTTTTTCATTTCCATTTTGTTGGGAATTTCTGACCTGAGGTTTGAGCCATGGCCTCACGTCTAATAAGCCAACACACTACCTACTAGACTACGGTGACTCCCAAAAAAACCTATCACAGCGATTAATTGCTTGTAAAGAGTTAAAGAATTTCTTTTAATTTTAAACAAAACTATAAAAACATATCGTTAGTATAATTCGCAAAGACGCTAAGTCCACTTTTTTCCAAAATTGAGATTTTAATGCAAGACGGTAACATTGTACATAATACATATTTTACAACAACAAAACATATCATTATATAGTTTAAAGTTGTTGTAATTCTGTGGTTTGCAAAAACGCTAAGTCCACAAAACTACGAAAAATATTAATATTAATATTATTAATTAATTAATAATAATAATAATAATTAACATTATTAGTTATTAATATTAATATTATTACTATTTTGTAAAAATAATTGCGTTTAAACAGTTTAGAAATTTTAAAAACTGAAAAAGGTACAATGTTTTTTGTGTCTCCTGTAAAATTTGAAAAAAGGGACTTAACACATTTGCGAATTATACTAACGATATGCAAATCTTATACTTTAACACTTAAACCGTTTTTTAAACAGAAATAATATATGTTTCCATAATTATTTATTGAGTGTTAAGAAATAATTGTGAAAAGATGATATGAAAGCCAACATTAAACTTAAATTGTTTCCTATAAAAATACAATACGAGTATATATGTAATTAACGTAATAAATAAATAATATTATTGTTATTAATTTCCATTGTAACTATCGTTAAAACCTTATATTGCAACGTTTCGTTACAATACAACTTGGCTGCAATGATTGCATGCTGTAAACATGTAAGTCTACTATATGCAATTATGCTCAATTTCACAAGTAATTTTTATTAAAAGGAAAATAAATACGATAAAAACATAACAGAATAAATAAAATGATGATAAACAGGCATTAATAGCAAATTTATAAATTTTTATTATGGTAGTTTAAAGTGAAAATAAGTACGATATGGAGGTATCAACAAATATAATACATTTAATACGAATTGAAATATAAACACGTCCTTAAAGGCGCACATATTCTGGTGATAAAATCGATTGGATATTCGGCATGCCACTTAGATAAAGACAGGATAAAATTTAAGATTTTTCTACAAAAAATGTGCTTCGTATCCAAGAACAGAACATATCATTCTAAAGGACCTTCTAACAGGAACTTCCGAACTATCATTGTTTCTATCATGTACCAATCTTAATGAACGATCCAATAGTACATGTTACTGTGACTAATCACATGTTTCACTTGAAAACCTTGATTAAGAAACTAAAAATAGGTACAAAATTTATAAGAAGAAATGGAAGCAATTTCATGATCCCAGTGCTATGATTTTAAAGAAGGAAATCTAAAAACATATTTTTATGTATCATACATGTTTACCGTGAATACTTTATCTAAGTTGTTATTGAAAAGACTATACTTTGAGCTAGGTTAGCTTTTGTCCAATTTCTGTTTCTATATTTTCAATGCAAAGTAGTGATTGCCTATGTAAGAAGTTTTTAAAGTTGCCTGTATAATCACCGTACGACATATTCTGCTTGTACGCAAACATAATTGGTCGTTACAACTCTTCAGCCAGGATAACGACATAGCTTCTCACACCATTTATGCTGTGTTTGTTAATTTTATACATAAGTGGCGGAACCAACAGTTTAAAGCCGACTCCGAACGACAGATTTTTTAAAAGCTTTTCATGGCAATTTTATCGGTTGGGCCATCTATCAGTTTAAATTTGAACCACCTGTTGTTTCGAATCTGGCAACACTTATGTCATTCTATTCTGTATATTATCTCCACTGAAAGAAATGAAACGTCGGTTTTGCCAAAAAAAAAACCATCTTTTCGGATGAATCTCATTTTCATCTTGTTACGTTAATAAGCAGTAAATTGCCGTATTTGGGGCTCAGAAAACCCACACGTGATCTTACAGAAGCCAATGCACCCATTACGAATGCCTGTTTGGTGCGGCTCGAGGAGCAGAGTCATTATTTGCCCACATTTCTTTGCAAATCAGTACAGTACAGTCACAGGAGACACTTATCGCACCATAATAACCGATTTTTTTGTACCCGCACTTCATGGTATTGATGTGAACGATGTTTGGTTTCAACAGGATGGCCCAACTTGCCACACATCTCATGTCACAATCGATTTATTACATCAAACGTTTGATGGCCATTTAATAAGCCGAAATGCTGATGTTAATTGGCCGCCAAGAAGCTGCGATGTAACAACATTGGCCCCGTTAAAGTGTTATGCCGACAAATCAGGAACAAGTGAGCATTTGAAAGTCAACATTCGTGATGCCATTGCCGAGATACGACACCATACACTCGAAAAAGTGTAAAAAGTGAATAAAACATTGTTTTATTTCATTTTTAAATTTAAGCTTTTAAAGCATCCACCCTATATTTACTCTCAGAGTTTGTGCCAGAAATCTGCTGAGAGGAAGTTGCCAAAAAATATATATTTTTTGTCAGATTTCGTTCAAAATGTCTGACCTGGGATTTGAACCATGGCCTCACATCTAATGTCATACTACCTAATAGACGAAAGATAGAAATGGAAAACCTGACAGCAATAAATCAACTATGGCTTAATGATGTTACCAGACCGAAACAAAAGAAGTGTAAATAGAGCGAAAAATAACTTTGTCGTTGACTAGTCAGTAAGTTTTAGCAAATATAATTTTTCGCATATAATTTTTTAAGTATTCAGAGTTTTCATATTCCAGAAATTATTCTATTTTGTAGTTGGTTTGATTCATTATTGATCGATAGATCCAAAAATTGTTTTTAATTGTCAGGCAGAACATTTTTCTTCTGTTAATCTATATACGATAACGTAATCGTATGTGTACTACATAAAGCATAATTCTTATCATTAATCGATATTAATTTTTAACAGACAAAATTATTAATCCACCCTCGCATATGTATACATACATACATATATTCAAAATAATGGCTTTAAAGTTTCTCCTAAGAGAACAACACAAAGCCAAATGTAAAGCATGTACATTAAAATACATTAAGGCCATCAAATACAAACATACTTATGTATGTATGTACGTATACACATGTAGAATATTGAATGTAATTTTACAAGACATACAGTCTATACATACACAAACACATTTAAACACAGTTGCACATCTATATATTGGGATACGAATTGTAGCACTTGTTGAAGATCTGTGCAAATACGTAGGGCATTAATGTTAATGCATGGCCATAATATTAATTCCGTTCGCATTTCCAGTTGGCATAAAAATAACGAAGTAAATGTGAAAATGAGCCTCATTAAGAAAATATTAAAACGGGAAACAATGCAGTTTCTTTACATATAAGAAAGCATTAAAAATTGAGTTCACACGGGGATAGCACATCAGTGGTGGTGGCCTATTTAAGTTGGCATAAGTAAATCCTATTATAGGGTGCTACTTAATTGAAATATATGATTCTAAACGTACCTACTAATTAACATTAAAAAACTGGATTTTTTTAATGAATTTTTTATTGATTTTTTTGTTGATACTTTGAAAAACTCACAGTTTTTAAAAAAATTTGCCTTTAAAAATTACAACCAATACTTCAATTGAAAAATTTTCAAATGTGAACTGAAAACACCTCCACCATTTATGGTAGAGTTATGTATAACAAACCTAAAATGTCAACGTAGTTATTCTATGCAACAACTCATTTGTATGGCATCAATGCAACATATTGTTTGGCTGTAATGCATGTAATAAAGCATTGAAGGAAAAATATTATATTCCTCTCACCTATCCATACATCTTTACATCTATTCACATACATACGTATATACACATACACCTTTGCGTATATGAATAAGTAATTTCAATGAATACGTTGCAATAACTCCCGTAAATGACTTACATTACAATTAATTACATTTTAATTACGCTTGTTTAACTCAATGCCCTATAATTGTTCGCATAACAATTGTAATGAGGCAGTTTTACTTTTTCATATCGCGTATTTAATGGTTCAAGTGAATGTGTATTTTAATATGTAGGCCAACAACAGGCACAACATACAACAGTTGTGGCATTTGCAATGCACAAGCGTACGTACCACTAAAAGAAGGTGTTTTTCATAAGAAGCCTGCTATTTTAAATTAGTAAATTGAAATGCTTAAGTCATTTACAATGTAAATAAATTTACACATGTAATCTTTAATATAATTTTTTAAAAAACTTAAAGAGAAAAAGTGTTTAAATTGGTTCAACAATAGATTAAATCGGTAGCACGTCCTGTTTATCAATTTCAAAATTTTAAATTTGAATTAAGGTGGTATTTAGTTAGCATACGTATAGACCTTGATCATCGAAATCAAACTTTTTCTTATGAAGTCCGTTTACCAAACGGGTGTTGTGTCAACCACCCCACCAGAGACCAAAAAGCAGTTCTAATGATGTCTGTTTTTCAAAACGGCATTGTTATCGACAATCCCAACGCAATACACCAGAGGTCAAACAACAATCAAAGCACCAACGCCTTAGAGTTTAACAGAGCATACAGCTATAATTGATTTCCATTTTAATTACTTGCCAGACAACATGTAAGACATGATGCACTACGACTTAATGCTCTGGTCACTCTTACCCACTATTTCCTCTTATCTGAGAGTCATACATACATACATAATTGGTCATTTCAACCCTTTAGCCAGGATTACAACCTAGCTTCTCACCTTATTTACGTCGTGTGTGTTAATTTTATAAATGAGTGGCGGGACCTACAGTTTAAAGTCAACACCGAAAGACAAATTTTTGGGAAATTTTTCATGGCAATTTTATTTACTACTATTTTTGTCAGAAATCTGCTGAGAGGAAGTTACCGAAGATATATTTTTCATATTTCGTTTGGTTGGGATGTCTAACTTGGGTTTGAACCATGGTTTGAACCATAAGCCAACACACTACCTACAAGACCACGCGACTTCAAGGCTCCCCAGGCTTTAAGTGAAATTGACTATACCTCATCTAAACCTATTTTTGATAGGAGAACCAAACTAGAATTCGAAGAAAGGAAACTGGTCCTCTGAAATGGTCAGTTTTGGGGATTTTGGAGAAGTCTATACAGACAGTTTTAAACTTGAGAATAAGGTGAATTTCCTTTCACAGAAATTGCCGCAGTCTAGTAGGTAGAGTGTTGGCTTATTAGACGTGAGGCCACTATTCAAACCCGAGGTCAGATATCTCCAACAAAACGAAATAAAAAATATTTCTTCGGCGACTGACTCACAGCAGATTTCTGGTAAAAACTCTGAGAGGAAAATAAAATGGCTATGAAAAGTTTTTAAAAAATCTGTCTTTCGGAGTCAACTTTAAACTGTTAGTCCCGACACTCATGTATAAAATTAACACACACAAGATAAGTGGTATGAGAAGCTAGGTCATAATCCTGATTAAAGAGTTGTAAACCAAATATTGTATGTATCGCAGAATACTGTAGGGAGTGAAATGATGTACTAACGGCAATCAGATCTCTTTCGGTTAAAGCTTTCAAGTCACTCTTTCTCGACTTTCTCAATAGTTTTGCTTCAAATCAGAAGGGTGCCTAGTCACAGAGATATTCCGAACAACTGTGTACACTACTGTGTAGATAATGAATTTGATAAAGCATTACTGCTGCTACCAAATAAAAAATACAAATAGTCACACCCCTAACTTTCGTTTGCCGGCCAATAATATGGATAGAATAACAATAATAGTGATCCATAAGCTTCAACTTACACTAAAGCCTTGTAATATAGGTCTACTATACGTTTATTCTAAGCCATTGTGTTGTAGAGTATAATAAAGTCGAACTTAAGCAACTAAAACGTTTTCACTTATTAAGAAATCTAAGAAATTCACATAAAATTCAGCATGTAAAAAGTTACTCAACAATTTTTATCGACATCGTAAAAAGTTTTTGTATCATTCCATTACCAATCATTTTTACAATTCAATTAAAATTAAAATGAAAAAAAAAAACATAAGAAAAAACACAAAAAAACTAATTAAATTCTAATAAATTTCTAAATATTCTTAAACAAATTAAAAGCGTTGTAAAAACCAAATATTAATTACACTTTCGAACTGGCTTTTGGTGGCCCTTTGGTATGGCAGCATAAAAAATTACAAACACGTTTGCAATTTCAACAGCAGACAGCATGTTTAACAGCTTGCCTGTATGATAGTATTGTACTGCTGTCATTGTTGTTGCTGTCTTTATTGTTGTTCATAGCATATTAACAACATTAAATTAATGATTGAACTACCAACATAATATCGCATTACGACACAAGCCAAAGTTTTTCTCCGTTTTCCATTTTTTTTTTTTTAATATTTTTTCCCCAAACAACAAACAGCACTCACTTATTAATTGTAATTTCATTTAATTGAATTCCTTTGTTGGTACGCATCATGTTTATTAAGTTTTTCGATTTCATTATTCCAATTTGATTTCTTCCCATTCTTGCCTTACTACAAGCTTTAATCATTTTTAATCCCTTTCCACCCTTAAAGATCGTTAAAAATTGTTCGTTGTATTTGCCTTCTTTCCAGTGCCCTTTTTTCGGCGAACCAAATTTCAAAATTATGGGTATTTAATGCAGATTACAAAAGTCAAACATACTCTGTACTATGCAGAATACGAAAGTTCAATATTTATTCTAAATATTGGAATGAGAAGAAATCGAAGAAGAATTGAAAACAGGCCTTTTAAAGAATGCAATCAAAAACGCTTAAAAGTGAAATGATTTTAATGGTTTGTATTGGATACTGCTACA
Organism: Sarcophaga caerulescens; assembly: GCA_927399465.1. Classification (NCBI taxonomy): domain Eukaryota; kingdom Metazoa; phylum Arthropoda; class Insecta; order Diptera; family Sarcophagidae; genus Sarcophaga; species Sarcophaga caerulescens. The sequence goes on along the minus strand of OV656872.1, from coordinate 49,878,159 downwards.
CGTAATACTCTGGCTCTTTTTCTTATTAGCATTACTCAGACTGAAATGGTAACTACATATTATTACAGCCGCTTTACTAATCCAGTATCAGAGTAGGGATATACACAAATTTAATAAAAATAAATGAAAATTGAATGTGAAATGTTGTCGATGAAGTAAATAATGAGACATACCACGGTTACCGTCATGTATTTTCCTTGACACAGTGTCATTGAAGGTAACAACATACAAGTGTTTTAAAAGATTGAATAAGAACGAACTCATATGTTATACTCTTACTCTGCCATATAAAAACAAATAAATGATTTCGCATAAATTCCTCGCATTGGCAAATGACAAGTGAAGACGATTTATTAAAACTGCTTGTCTTAAGACCAGATATATCTGGCCAATTACGTACATATATACTGGCAATACGATTATATTTAAATCTATCTGGAATCTGTCTTAAAAATATACAAGCCAAAGATTAAAGAGTAGCAGACCACAAGTAATCTCATCTGTCATTGTCCGCCAAGAAGTTATCAACATCACATGCATAGCTAAGGATGATGCGGAAAGAAAAACAAACAAGTTTTTCTGAAATTTTTCACCAAAAAAAACTCTCCTTGCAATAAGTAAAAAATGTAAACCGAAAAGCAAGAAAAGCTCTTAGCATTGAATTAAATTTGCTAAAGTACACGAAAATGAAACCGCTGAGAACCAAAAACGAGTAATTTGTGTTAGGCGATTTCCTGTTGTTGTAGTCGCTATAGTTAAGTAAGTAGTGTGTTGGGTTATTAGACATGAGACCACGGTTCAAACCCCAGGTTAGACTTGTCCAACCAAACGAAATATGAAAAAATATTTCTTCGGCGACTTCCCTTCAACAGATTTCTGGCAAAACTCTGAGAGTAAAATAAAATTGCCATGAAAAGTTTCTTAAAAGAAATCTGTCGTTCGGAGTCGACTTTAAACTGTAGGTCTCGCCACTCATGTATAAAATTAACACACACAACATAAGTGGGTTGAGAAGCTAGATTGAAATGACCAATTGTGTGTATTTTCTATTGCATCATGTTAGATGCAACGCAGAATAAATAAAACATTTATTTATTTAAGCTAACAACAAACTTTTCTATTCTAAACAGCACACTATCAATTTAAGAAAAAAATCAAACTTCACAGTATATCATCTAACAGTGTTTGTACTACACTTTACTACCAATTATTGGTAACATTCCCCTTTGCGGTATTTATAATCCATTACTTTTGATTAGGCAACTTCCAGAAGTTAATTTTGATTTTATTGTATTTATCATTTACATTTCAATCATTCATAACCTTTCTATGTAGTTTTGTTATTGTAAATTATTCTCTGTTTGTTAGCTTTCTCACAATTTCTTTATAGTTCTGTTACTGTAACTTGTTTTTTACTAAAGTATTTGTGCTGTCTTTATAACAATGCATACATAACCCTGTTGTCACTACTACTCCCCATTGTATATTAGTAACATCATACCTTTACAAACTGAAAAATTAATTCAAAAAATTCGTGTAAAAACTTTCAAATAATGAAACAGAAAACCCAGAACATTATGAAAACATTTGGAAATGAAAAATGAAACAAAAAAGCATTTGAAAGAATTTGTATTCAATAGTAAATGCTTACTTGTACCCACCAAAAGATTTCAAATAAATGGCCATTGTCGAAATTAAATATTTATTCCGACTGTAGCATCAGCAGTAGCTCCACAACTACAAGAACTACTTGTACCAGCGTAGTGAACAGCTATTGCCTTTAGCCAGTAGTGGCATAAGAACTCGCCACCACTACCACAACATGAGCAATAATGGCAAAATGAAATAAACAGCATTATAAACAAATAAAAATAAGAATAAAAAAATAAAAATAAAAATAAAAAGAAAAGCGAAATATAATATGAAACAAACGAAAAAAAGCATAAAGCTTTACAAATAATAAAAAGAAAAAAAAAATACGTATAAAATTGTACAGAATGGAAAGGAATCGAAAAAAATTATAAAACCGAAGTGAAAATAAAGTCTGAGTTTATGCGGTCATTTTGGTGAAATATAAGGACATTAATTTTAACACAACATTAAATACGATACGATGGGTGCTGTTTTACTTCCTATCTCTTACGTCGTACAATGTTCTCTGTACACCTATACATACGTTCGTATTAAAATATACTCACATACATTTAATAACAAAAGAAAATCATCTTTGTATGTGTGGTAAGTGCAAGTGTGTGTATGTTGTATACAATTATGTGCAATTCCCTTTTAACTTTGAACCATCGAACACTGTCCTTACGTACGAGGTGGCGTGAAGACAAAAAGCATTGGATTGTGATTGGATTGGACGTTTCGAGAGTTAATGAAGCCTCCTATTTTAATAGTTATAAATAGCCCTGGAGGAAGATACTTAGCGATATTAAAAGAAAAACGTCACTAGTAATTGAGGTGAAATGAAATAAAACTGAAATTCGACAACGTAATTAATTCAAGTAAATGAAAAGGAGCGTAAGAGCAAGTGAGCTTTCCAGAGATGCCATAAAAAAGTAGTATTACACTTAATTAAGAATTTATTCTAATAAATTTTTAGGCCAATAAATCGGAATGCTTATGTTAACTTCCAAATAAAATTTTCATAAATATGAAGTGAAATAAAAACTTTATTTTGTATGGCATAAACAACGCTTAAAACTGTTTCACACGAAAACAACAAGGTTTATTGACGGTGTAAATTTTATCGGAATGTTATGTGCCCCAAAAATTATTTTTCAATTTCAAAGATATAAGTGTTTCCTATGAGGACTGTAGTCGCCGTAGCCTAGTAGAAAGTGTGTTGGGTTGTCAGAAGTGAGACCACGGTTCAAACACCAGGTCAGACATCTCCAACGAAAAACGAAATATTTTTTTTTTTTCGATAGTTTTTTATTGTATCTTCATTTTTATGACTAACAATAAGTGTTCAAATCTTAAGTTTAAAGTTAATAAGTATTGATGTACAGCCAGTGCCAGACAAAAATTCTAATTTTCAAATGTTAATAAATGATTTGTGAAGAAATCATCTGAGTTCGATGGTGTCCCTCCTTCTCCACGATGTTGTACGATGTTTCGAGCGAGAGGATTTGGATGTATTTCCAGCTTCTTTAAATATTTGGTCACATATTTTGAGATTTCGCTTTTGACCAGTGGGACGTCAAGGTCTTTATGAATATTGCTGTTTTTAATATACCAAGGAGCGGCAGTTATCATTCGTAGGATTTTATTTTGACGGCATTGTATTTTTTCAATATTAGAAACAGAAGCCGTGCCTCATAACTGGATACCATAACTCCATATTGGCTTCAATATAGATTTGTAGAGCAAGAGTTTACAATCGAGGCTAAGAACGGAATTTCTACCGATAAGCCAATTGATTTGGACTGCTTTCAGTTTCATTTGGGTCAATTTTGCATCGATGTGATATTTCCATGTGAGACGTCTATCCAAGTGAATATCGAGATATTTAACATGAGTATGTTGCATAGATGGGCACTTTGCAGTACCAGTAAAATTTCAGTAAAAATTGATTTTTACTGATTACTGAAAAAAATTACAGTTACAAAAATGAAATCTAAATTTCATTACCAGTAAACATTTACTGAATACTGAAAAGCTTAATGCATTAGAATTATAATGCAGTATGCCCATGTATGGTATGTTGTGGCACCCTCTGGTTGTTAATACTGATGGGCGGACATGTTTCTTTCCGTAGAGTAAAGGTGATGTAGAGGCATTTTTGTTCATTGATTTTAATTCCCCACTGATTAGCCCATTTCTCCACCTGGGTAGCATGGTGCTGTAATTGACTTGAGGCATCTTTTGGATTTTTGTGGGAGCAAAGAAAAGCCGTATCATCAGCAAAAGTTGATGTGTGTGTAGTACTGCTTGTTGACATATCTGCGGTGTATAACAAATATAAAATTGGTCCTAGGATACTGCCTTGTGGAACACCAGCCTTTATAAGTTGAGGGCAACTTAAAAAATCTCCTTCTTTAATTATGAACTTTCGATCGATTACATATTTTTGGAATAGATTGAAAAAATTCAATGGTAACGACTGCTTCAATTTCGATAAAAGACCTTCATGCCATACTTTGTCGAATGCTTGAGAGACGTCAATAAAAAGCGCTGAACAATATTTTGTTTTCTTCAAAGGCTTTTCTTATTTCTTGCACCAATCGGTGAGTTTGCTCAATAGTACTATGTTGTCGTCTAAAACCAAATTGATGATTGGGTATACAGTTGTTTCGGCCCTGAATAGGTGTCAGATTGTTAATTAACAATTTTTCGAACAATTTTGACATGGTTGGTAATAGACTTATAGGTCTATAGGATTCCACTTTCGAAGGATTTTTTCCAGGCTTAGGAATCATTTTAACTAGAGCAACTTTCCATGCTGGCGGGTAGTATTCGAGACGCAAGATGGCGTTAAAAATATAAAGAATAATTCTCTTTGCTATACGGGGCAACTCGATAAGCATCTTGTTGCTGACTTTGTCGAATCCGGGAGCTTTCTTTGCATTCAAATTTTCAATAGCAATTATAATCTCTTTGATTTGTAATTTTATTTTTACTGGAGGTCGAGCGACTATAGATGGTAAATCACTCATGTCAATGCATGAATGGGGAGTGAAAACTTTTTTTAAATGACTAACACAAAGGTTAGCTTTTTCAGCGTCATTTCTTGCCCAGCATCCTCTGGAATCCCGCAGTGGGGGAGATGCCGTTATAGGTCTTTTCAGGTTTTTAACTGATCGCCATAATGAATAACTGAATTGTTGAGTCGCATCTAGACTTTGCAAATATTCTCTAAGAGATGCTTCCCTTTACGTTTGTAACACTTTTCTGAGCTGGTTTGTACAATTTTTTAAATTTGCTTTAAGTTGTGGTGATCTGTGCAATTGCCATTCTCTTCGAGCTTTCCTTTTTTCTGATAAAAGGTGTTCTATATCTGCCGAAAAAACTTTGGTGTATCTAGTCTGACGATAGTAGGAAGAAGTATTTTGAGCAGCTCGCTTCATGTGCCCACTCAGGCTACTAATAGCGGCATCAATATCTTCTGGTGTTCTTAGAAGTAGGTTTCCTGTACAATGAGAGCTAATATATTTTTTGTACTTTAGCCAATTTATTTGTTTTTTAAGAAATAAATCTCCTGCTTCAGTTTGCAGAGGATCGCAAATGGTGACGATTGAGGGGGAATGATCTGAAGATAGATCTAGTGAAGCTTCAACCTCGATTAGTTCAACAGGTATATTTTTTGTTATGCCAAAGTCAATGACGTCGGGTATTTTTTGCTGGTCAGATGGCCAATAAGTTGGTTTCCCAGTTGAAACGATATTTAGATCCATTTTGCAAATGGTATCGTATAAAGTACGACCTCTTGGGCTAATGAGACGTGAGCCCCAGAAAAAAAAAAAAACGAAATATAAAAAGCACTATTTCTTGGGCGACTTTATCTCAGCAGATTTTTGGCAAAGTCTCTGAGAGTAAATAAAATTCCCATGAAAAGTTTCTCAGAAATCTGTCGTTCAGAGCCGACTTTAAACTGTTTGCCCAGCTATGCATGCAAAAAATTAACACACTTAACATAAGTGGTGTGAAAAGCTAGGTCGTAATTCTGACTGCAGAGCTCTAATGATTATGCATGTACTATATATATATCATCTTAGTAAACTGATAATAACTCTAATGAAGACTTAATTCATATCAATTCTCATTAAATTTCTTCTAAAACTCCTACAATTGTTAATATTTGCATTAAATAATGCTCACCTTTTCGGTGTTATAGTCATCAGCCGCCACAAAAACAAACAAATCATAATATTTTTGAAAGATGACCCTATGACGAGAGCTGTATTTATGCACCTAAATTTTTTTTAAAAGACAGTTGCTACGGTAACCATTTTGCCATGGCTTTTATTACTTTGTGGCCTTTCCATATAAAGTCTCTCTTTACTCAGTCTGGCAATATTACGCATCTTCATGTGTTCTTTGATCAACCAAGACTTCTTAAAAATTCAGTACCTTTCGTATGCTATTAACAGACTTACTCCGATTAAAGTTGTTGTGTTTAAGTATTTGTTCCTCCTAGCTAAGCTCCAAAGATACGTGTTGCCAATGGAATTTGACCAGAAAATTATTGTGTGTGATAGTCTATGAAACTAGTCCTGTTATACTTCCATAGAATAGACGATTACAAATGCTTTAGAAATTCTATGCCATACATGGTTCGCCTAAATATTTGTGATTGCTTTCGTCCACTTCACACGCTTTGTTATACTGCTGGTATTGCGATGCAAGTCACTATCTTCCTGCACATATATAAAAAACGATCTTTGTATTCAACTGGTTGGCCTTTTAGCATGATGTACTACACTCTAACGCTGTTTTCTTGACGTTTGCCTCCAACAATACCCACAAGACTATTCAGATCTTCTAGCTCTGCTTGCATATAGGAAATCTTGTGCGCTGATTGACGAATATCATCCGCATAACCAAAATTCTCAAATTGACGTAAAATAGCCATGTCATTCTAATTCTCTCTGATCAAACCTGACCCAACATAACATCCAGCACGTTGGAGATTAGTTGTATTAACACAGGGCATTCTTGTTTTACTTCAGTACTTTTACGAGCAGTTTGATTGAAGGTATTAAAAACTTTTTTTATTTGATTTACAGTTCGTTAGAATTTACCCTCATGAATCTTTATCTATATGCAACAAATTTAAAATCTGAAATACTCTAAAATATAGTATACTTATATTATTATTATTATAAACACTACAACAGATACAGAGCTACCGCAGTTGTTGGAAACTTCGAAAGTTAAGTTTATAATTGATTAAAATCAACGAGTAACGATGACATTTCAACACCCAAACGGATGTCTGCTCATGAACAAATTTAAACCAGCAATAAAAAAAAACACAACAACACCTCTACGCGTTAACTTCCTTTTCCGTTCCGTTTTTTTTCTATTAAAAAGGGAAAAAACATTTTATTGTGCAACAAATACACAAACGTAAATGGCAGTCTTGTGTCCTGTAATATGTTACAGCAGTGTTGCCATTTTAGCACTTTCAGTGCTAGATTTAGCATTATGTTTCGTGAAAATGCATTTATTTTCTTTAAAATTATGCCAAATGCTTTTTAGCATAATTTGCTTGATAAAAAAAATTTTTTTTACTCCAAAAAAATTTTTTTTACTCCAAAAAAATTTTTTTACTCCAAAAAAAACTCCAAAAAAAAGTCATTTAAGGAGTCCAATTACACATATTTTAAAAGAACTTAAGTATAATTCATCTGATATAAATATTATTCAAAATCAGTGGTCTTATATTACTAAGCAACATTGGAATGAAAAGTCTGATACAATGTCTTTTTGGATTCAGATATATAATTTTAAAAATTCAGTCGGCGAAAATACATTTTAAGAATTGTCCATTTTTTTTATTGTCATTACTCATTTTACCATTTTCTAACGCCGAAGTTGAAAGGCTTTTCAGTTTAATGGCTTTAATTAAAAATAAAATTCGAAATCGAAATAATAATAATCGAATTGAGGTGTTATGTTCAATAATACAAATTCGAGAAGGATTAAATAATAATTAATTAATTAAATAATAATTAATTAAATAATAATAATAAAATTAGATCATCTGGAAAATATCAAAATAAAGATAAAGATGATGATAAATATGAAGATAATAGTTTTTAGTCGTTTTGGCATATTATACAAAAGATATTCTCTAACGATATGGACTGTATATTTGGGGTCATTGTCCTGTTGGAATACAAATGATCCTGTTAGTCCCAATTTAGTTACACTTTGATGCAAGTTGTTTTTTAAAATGTTCAAATACACCGTCTTATCCATTGTTCCTTCGATAATCGCAAGATTTCCAACACCTGATGCTGCTATACACCCCCATACCATAACCGATTTACCACCATGTTTTATTGTGGCAGCCATATTTTTTGAATCGGGCTCAGTGTTCACTTTTCTCCACACTTTTTGACACCCATCTAAGCCAAAAATATGATATTTACTCTCATTGTAATATTTCTGCATATTTTTGGAAAAAAAATTGGGATATTTAATTATTTTCATGCTGCATACTCACTTTAGTAATACACTGTATGTATGCAATAAATAGTTTTGTACATTCAAAAAATTTAGCATTTTTTTTTTATTCCGTAGAACATTTTAGCATTATGTTTTTCATGTTTTAGCATATTTTGAAATTCATTTTCTGGCAACACTGTGTTACAGACATTTTTTTACCACATGAACAAAAAACTAATTTGTCCATCACAACACATAGGAAGTTTAGCAAACAATTCACGTCTGTAGTGGAATACAAAAAAATATCAGCATTTGATACTCACGTTTACACGTGTGTAATTCGAAAACACCCTCAACAAAATAAGCAAGGAAATGCTTTTCTTTTTTAGGTTTTTTTGCTTTTTTTAAATATTTATTCACAAATGATTATTAAAAGTTTGCTTTCGTATGTATTTCTTATAGATTTTGTACTCTATACTGGGACAAATAGAATTTAGAACCAAAAATGTACGTGGAGGTCACAACATTGTATTACAAGTAGTTGTCCCACTGTCATAATACAATTAATTGTCTGCTAAAAGTATACCAGTTGGTTTGGTAGTACTAAGGCTTTAGTTTTTATAACAAACGTTCCTAAGTTTCGTTAAGTATGGCTACAAAATGGGACTCTTAGGAACAATGTAGAATATCTGGAGCGAAAACAACTCCAACTGAGTTTTGCAGTACTCTATGGATTTCCAATTTACGTAATTAAGTGAGTGCTGCAAAAATCGAAACGAATATTAATCGAAATATGCTTTGAATACATCAAAACTTACCAGGCGAGTTCTTGTAGTTTCTATCATGTCATTAAAGATGTGTGGTGTCTGGCATTGTCATAATGTCAGAACACCTTTACTGTTCTTCAATTCAAATTGTTGACTTCAATGTCATTAATCACTGATCTTAGAGATCAGAATCCATCGTTTGACAAGATTGTAGAATCTCATGTAAATGCAATATACAATTGTCTTTCAATCCCTCCAGGCATGCTGTAATCAATTCTGTTTTTCCTTCCGCCTGCAAAGTTCAATGATGTTTTTCCCATATTAATGTTGTACACAATCTGTAATATTTGGCTTCAGAAATTCTTTGATATCGTGATTAATGTGGCCTTCATTGTACTTCTTTTGAAATCCAATTTTCTTCCAACTGCTGCTTATGTCCCGGCCTTCCTCTATACTTTTCAAGCCTTAATTGACTCGAGCGAGACTCATCTTTAACATCAGATGAAAACGAAACGAAAACGGTGATGTTTGCAGCATGTCTTGATATCTTCTTGCAAACATGGTTCCGAGACTAGGCTATCGTTTTTAAGCGAGAATATTCGATTGTGCTGCGTATAATTCCTTCTGGCATGCATACATAATTGGTCATTACAACTCTTCAGTCAGGATTACAACTTTTTTCTCACACCACTTATATTGTGTGCGTTAATTTTATACATGAGTGGCGAGACCTACAGTTTAAAGTCGATTCCGAACGACAGATTTTTAAGAAACTTTTCATGACAATTTTATTTACTCCCAGACCTTTTGCCAGATATCTAGTGAGAGGCAATCCTTTTGTTGAAGTTTTCTGACTTGGGGTTTTGAACATACCACCTGATTAGGAAATTGAAAAAAACCAAAATTAAATAATAAAATGGAGAAGCTTTATGACAACCCTATGCTCCTTAAAGAACTAAAGGAATAACCATACCACACATTATAATTTTATTCTAAAATTGTTTTCTTTTTAATAAACTCGTGCAATTTATCAAAAATTTCATATTTAAATATCTCGATTAAAGGCCGTGTAGGGCATCTTAAACAACCATCAGCCATTTTGAATTTCATTTGCTTTGAGCAGGTTGGCAAAAATGTAAAATTACTTCAACATTCCTTTTAACTTTAATTGTTTTTGTTGTTTGTGTTTGTCAGAGTGTGATTGCCAAGAGTGTTCACCCACGGAAATACTTTTAGTGGGTTCATAAATTACTTCAAATACATATGTACGAGTGTATATGTATGTGTCCATCCTAAAGTCATTTTACGTTTATTGCCTTAAATTTTATTTCCTTTTGTTAAACTTTTCGTATTTTTGATGTTTTTTACGGTAAAATATGTTGATATTTCATCAGTGCTTCAGCGTTTATTCTAAGGATGTTTAGACCATAAAACTCAAAAAAAATAATAATAATTGATGGCGGTAAAAAAGCATACCTTTTTTATAATGACTTTTTAATGCATTATTAATTTAAAATTAACTAAAATGTTTAATTTATTCAGTTTCATTTTATAATAACTTATGAAACTTAAACTACTGTGCGAACTGGCTCTGATGTTTGTCGTATGTTTTCTTTAGGTAGGATTATTTGGAAATGTCGCTGTAGTCTAGTACGCAATATGTTGGTTTATTACATGAGAGTCTGTACGTCAAACAACAGACATCTCGCACAAAACGATTTATAAAAAAAATATTTCTTTCGGCGAGTTACTATCAGCAGTCTTCTGGTAAAAATTCTGAGAGCAAAAACAAAATTGATATGAAAAGTTTTTCAAATTCGTCGTTCGTAACAGTGTTGCTAGTTTCATTTTCAGCTTCGTCGCTAAGTGGCTTGTCAGATATCGCCGATATCGTGCAAATATTACCCACTGTCGTTAATTTCGATGGTAACGGCGAAACCAAGGTATTCTTTGACATTCTGATTCATTCATTCATTCACCATTATTTACTGCTATACGTATCTTGGCAGGATTCCGTTCTAAAGGTACCACCCTGCTTGGTACGTACGGAAATAACTGAACTCTTTTGCAGAAAATAGTGCTAAATAATAACTAACAACGTCCGCAAAACACTTTTCATGACTGAGTTGAGGAGGTCTTATGATAAGACGTTTCGCACGGTATGAAACAGTTCCGAGAGATTCTATCCTACCTTGAAAGGACTGCAGGAGCGGCTCAACGTAAGAAAGAGTTCCGAGAGGTCCTTTCCTACCTTGAAAGAACTGCAGAAATTGTTCAACGTCATCCTATTCCAACGTTGCTGGCAAAAAGATGATGTGTGTCGACTTCATACTAATTGTGACATAATGTGAATTTCCGATCGATGGCGGACTTGCAAAGTCTGAGACTGCACGGATAAGATCTGTGCTTTGGCAAATGTCTTTAATGGTTAACAGTGAATGTAGTTGACACATATCATGACTCCATGTCTCCATCTTAAAAGACTAGACAGAAGCCACTAAGGTTCCAATCTTTAGACATGCTTGTTTCTTGACATATTCTGCAAATAAACTAGTACATGTACCCTAGCAGCTAGTTACCTCTAACCTTAAGAAATTCAACGGACAGACCATCAAAATCAGCAGTTTTGTTGCTTTTAAAACGTTGAATTGGTATTTTGACGAAATCTACTTGATGTTCTTACTGATTTGATTCGATACAATATCTTCTCTAATGGCAGTGTTACCTCCTTCAAGTCGGCATAATCTGGTAGGTAATAAATTGGCTTATTAGACGTGAGGCAACGGTTCAGACATCGAGAACTTCCTCTTAGCAGATATCTGGCAAAAACTCTGAGAGTAAATAAAATTGCCATGAAATAAAGAAAGCTGTCTTTCGGAGCCGACTTTAAATTGTAGGCTCCGACACTCGTGTGAGATGCTACGTGGTTATCCTGGCCAGCGTTGCCGTTTTGCTCCAATTGGACCAAAATTGGTAGTTTTTATTTAAAAATGTGGCGAAGAGCGTGAATTAGAGATATTTCGAGGAAATGTTAGATCATACCAAAATCCGACAGACGGGCTGATGATGATTTCTTTTTTTTTTTCATTCTGCTGTTAGCACTTCAACCACTACACCACATCACCTATCCTATAAACTGAAGACAAATAATTTTAATTAATTTTTTCCCTTCTAATCACTTTAAATAGATAAGAACACAAAGTAATTTGCACAATTATTTCCAAGTGACTTACGAAAACGCTTTGTATAACTGCACAATTGAAAAACTTGAAAAAAAATTAAATAATCATTCATCTCTATATAATCCCTTAGCAAGAATTGAATTCTTCCTCTTATTTTTTTGTTATTGCCATTAACTTTTCCAACAAAAATCCATACAAATACGTTAATAATTGCTAGCAATGATGATGAGCTTATTCAATTAAATGACATCGAACAACAATTGCAGCAACAGCAACAGCAACATATTGATGAAAATAAAATCCACTCAAGTTTCATATACCGCTAGTGTACGGCACAAAAAAGAAAATCAAATAATAAAGATGGAATAAATGGCTGGTTGGTTGAAGGAAAAAGAAAAAATATAGCATTTATCATGTCATTACAGTCAAATCATGATATTGCACATGCAATATCTGAAACATTCATTCGCACAGCCACGTTGACTTGGCAAAAGGAGGAACCATTCAGCGTTTACACATTCAGCAAACAGTCATGGAATTACTATCTCCCTCTCTCACACATACACTCTTTACAGCAAAAAAACTAAAAAGTCATTCGTTGCAAAAGGAATTGCTTTCCTACCAACATTCTAAATCTGTTTCTGCATGTGTGTGTGTATTGTTGTGAGTGTATTTATACCGAAATGTAATGGAAATATTTTTAAATCCTTCAATGTTTAAAAAATTTATAAGAAAAGAAAAGTCTTTCCTTTAGTTTTCTTATTTTTTATTATTATTTTATCGCACTTAGACGTTCAAAAGCCTCCAAAAAACTCCTTCTACACGATGATCTATACCCACATTATCATCAAGACTAACAAGAAGGAGAAGAAAATATTTTTTTTTTTTCGTTTTCTTTTCCACTTTACCCATGTCTACTTATGGAAAACCTCATCTATAAACCAATTGTTGGTTTCATTGACTTCAGTTAAGTTGAAAAAATCATAAAAAATTTACACCAAAAATTCTTTACCGTAGGACTGACTACGTTAAGTGTATGTCTGTGTCCTTATATATATGGATGGCAGAGCATAAAGTAGCAATGAAGTATAAAAGAAAAAAAGGAGAAGGAAAAAAACCGAAAGAAAAAGAAAAATTCTAAAGATTATCTACTAATGGAAGCAATGAGTAGAAGATTTGTAGGTATTTGAACTCAATTAAATGATAAATGTTCAATTGGTGTCATACAATATTTATGGGAGAGAATATTCGTAATACGAAAAAGTCATCGAGTCATGTGACTAAAACAGATTTTCCTTTTTCAATAATTTATTAATAAAGTGGTAAAAGAAAATAATTAATATAAAGAAAGATGAAGAAAAGCGAATGAAAAGAATTTATTTTACTTTTAAATTTTAATTTCTTTTTGCAGAATCAGAATCTCAATCAATGACAAGCAGTTTAGAGAAATGATTACTAATTTTCTCTTGTCAAAAATAGTCTGTTGTGGTTAAATTAAGCATTTAGAATGAGCCACATAATTATCATATATTGCGATTTCTACAAATGTTAGTTGTCCAAAAGAGTTACTAAGGACCATATGATATACCGGGTTATCCATTTCGTGGTTTCAAAAGTAAACGTAAATAAAACACATATAAAATATTTTTTTCATGATATTTCTTTTTTATTGTAAAGTTTTTATTGTAAAGTTTTTGAGGTAATTTTCGACCACTTTTTGACACATATTGGGCGGTATCTCAGCCATAACTTGATGAATGCTGGTTTTTAAGTGCTCAAGAGTTGAAGGTTTATCTGCATAAACACGGTCTTTCGGGTAGCCCTACAAAAAAGTCTAATGGTGTCAAATCGCATGATCTTGGTGGCCAGTTAAAATCGCTACGCCGAGAAATTACGCCGCCAGGAAATGTCTCTTGCAATAAAGCCATATTCGCTCGAGTTGTGTGGCATGTAGCACCGTCTTGTTGAAACCACATATTCTCGAAGTCGTATTCTTCAATAGCAGGTAAAAAAAAGTCGGTTATCATATGACCATAACGCTCCGAACTGACGGTGACAGTCGTTCCATCGTCGTTTTCGAAGAAGTAAGGTCCAATCACACCTTCGGACCAAAGAGCGCACCAAACAGTGACTTTATCTGGATGTAATGGCCTCTCTTCAATTACTTGAGGATTCTCAGAACCCCAAATACGACAATTTTGTTTATTAACATATCCACCGAGTGTGAAAAGTGCTTCATCGCTGAAGAAAATTTTGTTCGAAAAAGCACGATACGTGGCTGTGGCAGAACCACCATTTTTGTAGTAGGTTTTGATAATTTTTATGCGTTGTGTGATAGTTAAGCGATCCATTTTCATCAATGTCAGACTTTCAACTGAAAAGAAAATAATTGGTTTCACAACTTAGTTTGACAGATGTCGAATTCCAGTCCCATACTTTTGAAACCACGAAATGGATAGCCCTTTATATTACAATCTCCACGTATATAGGGTTCCTCAACCCTGTTGCCCCAATGAATCACAGGAAGCTGTACGGTATCAGTGAAGATAATTCATTGCATTGTACGCATGTACATATGTTCTTCTGGAATGCATTAAAGCCGCTCAGACTAGAGGTACGTATGTGTTCTAATAATACTAGATAGAATTACTCATCACAAAAAATAAAACGATTCCCATTCTAAATGGTTACTATTTTTCTCGCTATTGCTGCATAGTGTGATGCAACACTCAAATTTGATTTCACAAATAATTGCGCAGCAAAAGTTTGAAATGCCTCTTTCGTTTATTTTTCCGAAAAAAATCACAAAAACCAAACTCCACCAAACACCACTACCAGTCTTTGACTCATCGCTTAGGAGAGAATGTTGCTTCCAAATTGCTGCAAGCCTCGTTATCGTCGCAATAGCCTAAAAAGTTAAAACCCAAAATCTTAAAGTTTAGTGTTTCAGTCTGGGAGTCGATACAAGAGTGAATTGTTACACAATGCTTGAGTCAGGTTGCTAAGCATTCTGATAAATTTAACATTCGTTCTGCTTTGGTCTTCACTGCAAATATGCCACAAAACTTCTTTTATCACCATAGGATAATTTCATTCGAACGGTTACAACAACGCATGCTACACGTTGCAGCACCTAAGTGGCATCGAAGTTCCACTTGCCTGCGAATACAATGACCCTATGTAATGTGGCCACCATTTACCTGACCGTCATGATTTGCAACCTATGTAATGTTTTAGGGTTATATCGTTATATTTTACCGATCACCGATGTTTTCCGAATATCTCTAACCAAATCTTTAAAAATAATTCTATAGTTCATCATATTCATAATTGGTCATTATAACCCTTTAGTCAGGATTACGACCTAGTTTCTCACACCACTGATGTTGTGTGTGTTAATTTTATACATGAGCGATAGGACCTACAGTTTAAAGTCGATTCTGAACGACAGATTTTTGAGAAACTTTTTCATGGCAATTTTATTTGCTCTCAGAGTTTTTACCAGAAATCTGCTGAGAGGAAGTCGCCGAAGAAATATTTTTTTATATTTTCGTTTTGATGTCTGACCTGGGGTTTGAAACGAGGCCTCACGTCTAATAAGCCAATACACTACCTACTAGACCACGCCGAATTCTATAGTTGCTATCATTAATCTTAGGGCCACAAAAGTAGATGAAAACAATAACTTTGATGTCAAGAATTATGAGCAAGTGATCTGTTGCGGTACATGCCTATTTGTTTATTCAAGTATAGTTCACATAACTGTTATACAGACCATTGCCGTCCTATCCTTTCTTGTGTAGTTATAAACCTCCAATGACGGCTCTAAGACTAGCTCTCCCCAAAAAAGATAAGGATCGGATTGAAATACGATTTCGAATGGCGAGAGCATTAGCTTCAGGTTACCAGGTGATTGCAAAATTGTCTGCAAATTACAAATTGATAAACGAGTATTTTTGGCAGCCCAGCAGTCCCAAGCGCAACATCCATTCACATTCTCTTTAACAGGATTAACCCGGTAAATGGAAGAGACCCAGTCGCTAACGATATAGCTTAGGTAGGTAATAATAGGTAAATAAATAAAAATGAGTAATAACACTAGAAGGGTAGTGTACTGGACCATTAGCGTGCAGGTTGTGGGTTGAATTCCCACTAGAAATTTTGATCTGTTATACTACACGAAGTTACTCAGCTTGTAAATAATTAAATATAATTTATATATTTATTACAATTAGGAAACAAATAAATGAATGAAATCAGAAAACTACAAAATGTGTTACTAATGATGGACCATCTTAATAACAAAAATCTACTTTCTCAACATTTTATATTTTAAATAGGAATGCACCATACAATAATACACCTTTCACAGAAACTTCTTTATTAGCCCACCCCACAATTTCAATCAGTTTACAAGAACTTCAAAAGAAACGAAAATTTTTTAATGGCTATGCAAACTGCGGTTAAAACTTTTGCTCTGCATATTTTCTAACTTTTTTCTTTGAGTCTCTTTCTCGAAAAGTTCGAAAGTTTCATCTGATTTTTCTAATAATCAAACAATATTAAACCACAATTATGGGGCTTATTCTGCATAAGTGCATATTCTTAGCCTACTTTTAACAAACAAAAAAAAAAAAAAATCTTAAAAGAAATTTGAAAGCAAAAAAAAAAGAAGAATTTGCTATCGATCCATAAATTCTTTATTATTAAATTACTTTATTTGCAGTTCACTTTTTAGGCTGTACTACAAAAAATACTGTAATACTGTAAGTTACACTTAAGTACACAAATTTTGTTGATTCTTTTACACGGATATTCTATGTATGAATGTATATTTCTCTTTTAGTACCCTATTCCATTACTATGGTTGAGATGATTACATTATTTTTACGCTTTAGTTTGTAACACATCATACTAGACATAGACCCATGGACAACCTGTCCCAACTGAAATAGTTCTTGTAACGTAAATTGATCATAATTTACATTCGCATCCCCACTTTTATAGTAAGTCCCTGGAGATCAAGCTCAGGATAACTCTTGCCAACAGGTGCTGCTATGGTCACAATAGGCAACTGAGTAGCAGAGACCTGTCTCGTATGACAAAACTAATAATCTACAATGCGCTCAACCTCCCCGTGCTTTTTATGACGCAGAGGCATGGACGCTATTAAGCACTGATGCAGCAGCCTCAGGATCACTCTTGCCAAAAGGTGCTGCTATGGTCTCAATAGGCAATTGAGTAGCAGAGACCTGTCTCGTACGACAAACATAATAATCTACAAGGCGCTCAACCTCCCCGTGCTTTCTTATGGCGCAGAGGCATGGACGCTATTAAGCACTGATGCAGCAGCCTCATGATCACTCTTGTCAACAGGTGCTGCTATGGTCTCAATAGGCAATTGAGTAGCAGAGCCCTGTTTCGTATGACAAAACTAATACTCTACAAGACGCTTATCCTCCCCGTGCTTTTTTATATCAGTATTAAAGACTGATGCAGCAACCTTGAGAGTATTCGAGAGTAAAGTTCTACGTAAGATTTTCGGTCCAGTGAGAGTTGGCGATGATTTCCACAATCGAATCGACAATGAGCTGCATGGGCGCCGAAAGATGTGGGCATTGTGCAGCGTATTAACATCCAGCGACTGCTTAGGATGGAAGAAAATACTCCGACGAGACGGGTATTTGATGTTGTGCAAATCCAAATCCGCAAAGAGGACGCCCTTATTTGCGTTGGAAGGAACAAATCTAGGAAGCCCTGTCATCGATTGCTGTGACCAACTGGCGAAGGCGCTCAAGAAGCAGAGGTGCCTGGAAGGATGTATTAAGGCAGGCCGAAATGCTTTAATCGGAAAGTAATTATATTCTGAAATAGTAAACTTTTCACTTGACAGATTTTAAAACCGCTGAATGGATAACGCGTATTTAGTTATTTAAAAAAGTTGTTCATATAGAGTATCAAGCAGTCGTGCTTGTCTGCTTATAACTTTTTATTTTGTTTTCGTGTTTTATTTTTTCAAACAAATATTTTTTGTTCTTTTTGATAAGAAAAAAAGTAAAAAAAAACTTTTCAATACAATGCCATAATTTAACAACAGCTGCATTATAAACTTTTAATGATGCCACCAAGCGCCATAGAGCAATAATAGCAGTATTCCGTTCAACATCTTACCACTATAAGTATAAACGCAGCTAGTTCAGTCTCTGACTTTTTTTATTAAAAAAAAAGCGAAACTCTGAATTCGACAATAATGGAAAACATGGGGAGGCATGAAAAAAGAGACTGCGAAATTCACAACACACAAAATTAATGAAACATGTATTGGAGTATAAGTTTAAAAAAGGAAAAAACGAATTATAAAGTACACGGCGTAGTAATATTGGTAGAAAAAGATCCTCATGATGATGATGATGAAGTGTTAGCAAAAAATAGGAGGACATAAAGAAAGAGCAAAACATTCCCAATAGACTTACCAGTGCAGCAAAATCAAAGGCAAGTAAGTTAAATGCATTCATGACGAATTATTTTTGACATACAAATCATAAACAAAACTTTGTTCACTACTATAAAGGCTTTGCGGTGACTTAGACGAATTAAATTGTAACGAGAGCAGTGGATTAACTCCATTGTGGCTCAGAAAACCCACACGTGGTCTCACAGAAGCTAATGCACCCATTACGAGTGACTCTTTAAAGCGGAGTGTGAAGCAGAGTGTGAAGCGGAGGCATCATTGACTCACATTTCTTTGAAAATGAAGATGGAGCAACCACTATGGTCAATGGAGACACCTATCGCACCATGATAACCGATTTTTCTGTACCCGCTCTTCATGGTATTGATATGAACGATGTTTGGTTTCAACAGGATGGTGTAACTTGTCACACTTTTCCTGCCACAATCAATTTATTGCGTCAAACGTTTGATAGCCATTTAACTAGCCGAAACGGCAATGTCAACTGGCCGCCAAGAAGCAGCGATTTGACACCGTTGGACTATACCTTTGTGGGGAGCCGTTAAGAAAAAATTCTATGGCGACAAATCAGAGACAATTGAGCATTTGAGTGCCAACTTTCGTGATGCCATTGCCGAGATACACGAAAATTGATTCGATCGAATGAGGTGCTATGAGGCCAGCCGCGGCAGCCATACGAATGAAATAATATTGTATTTCTAACCGGAACAATTGTACTTCACAACAAACAAATAAATATGGCAAAAATTTTAAACCGTTTTTGCTTTATTGAATTTTTAAATTTAAACTTTTAAATAACCCACTCCATACTAATCAATTAAGCAAAGGAAATAGAATCATACTTTGCTGGATCCTAAATCATGACGGAATTCGTTAAATGATCAGGCCGAGGAGCTTGCGATTACAGAAGAGAGGTGGCAAATCAATACTGTGGCCACCAGTAAGGCCACCATTCGAGTTCTAAGTGGGCAGAAGAAATAGGATCGCAATCTGCTTAATCCCAGGTCTTTTTAAAATGCACGGCAATAAGGAGCTCAACAAGCTTGCAATAAAGGGGGGTTTCAGAACCTTCATAGAGAAGGAAAAGTAATTTAAAAAGCTATATTTCAGGAAACTGAAAAGTGTAAAAAACTCATCTTAATCAAAAAAAGTGTGAGACAATATAAACTTCTGTTAGTAACTAACAGTGAGAAAAGGTGACAGCCATGCATCTGACTACCCAGAAGTAGCCTAAGGATAGTACGCGATCTTCTGACAGCTATACTGTTCTGTCAGATGTCATTTGAACATAAAATGTCCTGCAAATGAATTCTATTATGAGGAGAAGCTACATTGTGAAGTCAATGCATTTCAGGAGCACCCAAAAGGTTCTTGGCTAATGGATACTTACATACGTTAATGTTTGTCAAGGCATTTAATCATTTAATTTATTTACTCATACATATAGATTGAGGTTGTTGAGATAACTTATATGCTTCGAAGGCAGAGCAATAAAACCATAAATTGCCGGTGCGTTAGCAACTCTACAAAATAAATATGATAACAAATTGAATTCGCTGTAGTCTTGTGGGTAGTGTGTTGGCTGGCCTATTAAATGTGAGGCCACGTTTCTGACCCCAGTACAGACATCCCGAACAAAAACGAAATAGAAAAAAAATATTTCTTTGGCGGCTGCCTTTCAGCAAATTTCTAAGAAAAACTCTGAGTAAATAAAAATTGCCATGAAAAAGTTTCTCAAAAATATGTGTCGTTTGGAGTCGATTTTAAGCTGTAGGTCTTGCCAGTCATGAATAAAATTAAACACAACCAGCGTAAGTGGTGTGAGAAGCTGGGTTTTAATCCTGACTCAATGGTTGTGATGTCCAATTATATATGTATGTATGTATATTTGTTGAAAGTCTATGAAACTACGAATATTTTAATACAAACATAATTACACAGTAACCAGTCACAAACTTATTACAAGTACTACTCCCTGTAACATAAGTGGAGTGAAATCTAGGTCGTAATTCTGACTAAATGGTTGTATGCATGTATGTAGTAATCTTTTTTAGTGTATACTTTGCTTGTGTGGTAATTTTGAGTTCGATTTCACCAGGGGCTACAATATACTACACAACAATTGCACGATCTTATAACACTTGAAAAAATATTATTCTTATCTTTTAAAGAACTAACACTACTTGTAACACCGAGAAGGGTGACAAAATAACATTTAAAATTGCCTACAAGATATTGACAAAAATTATGATGCAAAAAATGCCACTAAACTTCAAAGTGGGAATAGAACGAAAATTTTGAAAGAAAAGAAAAGGTGAACTGAACATTTTTCAATAAAATGCACGCAAAATGCAATCAATTCATATTTTTGTGAAACTGAAATAAAAAGAATATAATTTCTATAGGAATGAGAATAACAAACGTGAAATTATACCTACAAATATACGATTATAACAAGAATGACAACATAGAAATGCCTTGACTTATATTTCCAATTACAAAAGGAACTCTATAGACATAATATTCCTTGTTGGAGTACGTTTATATAATATTTAAGCGCATTATAAAATAATGTCAATAAAGTTATAACTGCGCCAATTGCAATTTGTTTAATAGGTTCAGTTGATTTCATTTCCAAATGTACAGCAAAAAAGAAAAAAACAAAAACAAAAAAATTGGAAAAGTAAAGTTCTTTCCTACAATTTTTGAATATTTCTTGCTCATTTCATTTGGCTGTATGTCACGCCATTGTATGCGGAAAATTATTGTTAAAGAGAACATGAAAAAAAAGAAAAGCGTTCATTTCTGATGCTTATAATGACAATGACGGTAATAAAATTCCAAGCGGTATTAGTTTGAAATGATGCAGAAAATATGATTTTTACTTCTGTTAATTCGATTAGTCGAGATTATGCCGTAGCTAAAGGAAATTTTTTTTTGGGAAATCCATTTCCATTTTTTTACTCGCAATCTAGTTTTTCTTACTATTTTCCTACTTGGCCTTGTAATACTTTTTGTGTGCCTTGCATTAGTTTTGTATACTTCATACTTCCATTATATTTGTCGTTATTACTAGTACTCGTAGTATTCCAAGTACATACATATAAAAATCTTAAATAATAATGTGGTGACAATGTCACGTAATTGTTTAAAATAGAACATGAAGGAAGAAACTTCAAGAATATGAGAAATTTACTTCTTTCTTTTTTTTTTTTTTTTTTTGGAAAATAATACAACAAAAGTAAAACGCCAATGATTAGAATGGAAACAAAGGGAAAAGACAATTCCAAGAAAAGAAAGGAGAAGAGAAGAAAAATTGTAATTTATGGCAAAAAGTTTTATAGTGCGTATTCGTTTAAGATGACATTTGCATACTGTAATGGAAAATCTCTTCTAGTATTTGTGGCTTTATTGCCAAGGCATGGTAAATATTTAAGAGGATTTTTAATAGAATTTATTTAAAAACTTTATAATCTTTTGCTACGCTTTATAAAGATTTTAAATTATTTGTATACTAGAAATAGAAAGAAATAAGTAAATAAATTGATAAGAAATTAAGTTTCATTCATAGTCCTGATAAAGGACAAATGAACGGCAATCTATAAACCTCAAAATTTAAAATGCCTACCAATGAAAATCATTGCAATACGTTGTAGTAAAATAATTGCTTTTTTGATATAGTCTATTAGGTGGGGTTTTGGCTTATTTGTCTTGAGGCCTTGGGTCAAACGCCAGGTCATCTCCAATAAAACGAAATATGACAAAATATGTCTTCAGCTATTCCTCTCAGCAGATTTCTGTCAAAAACTCTGATAGTAAATAAATGTGCCAAGAAAGATTTTCTCAAAAATCTGTCGTTCGGAATCGACATTAAACTGTAGGTCTCGCCACTCATGTATAAATTAACACACAACATAAGTGGTGTGAGAAGCTAGGTTGTAATCTTGACTGGATATTTGTATTGCCAATTATGTATGTATGCATTTAAAAGTTATACAATTCAATAATTTTTTCATCCCATAATTTTGATGGATTTATGATAAGACTAAAGATTATGATTAAAGACTCGTTTTTCAACTAAAAATTATGTAGTGGCCATCTAGTTAAAATTCAAATAGTATTCAAAAATTCAGTTCGACAATGTACTACATTTTCTTGACACTTTACTGTATCAACACTTTCATGGGGTGGGCCATTCATCTGTTTAAATTTTAATCATCGGTTATTTCGAATCTGGCAATATTTATGTCATTCTATTCCGTCACAAAATTCAGAATATTATCTCCACTGAGCGTAATGAATTAAAATTGGGATTTATTTTCAAAACAAAAGCAATTGGTCAGAAAATGTTTTGCCTAAAAAGTCATCTTTTCAGATGAAGCTCGTTTTCATCTTGGTGGGTACGTTAATAAGTAAAATTGCCATATTTGGCGCTCAGAAAACCCACACGTGGTCTTACAGAAACCAATTTTAAGCGTCGTGTGGAGCGGAGGCGTCATTGGCCCATATTCCATTGAAATTGAGGACGGCGCAATCATTATGGTCAACGGAGACACCTTTCGCACCATGATAAACGATTTTTCTGTACCCGCTCTTTTGGTATTGATGTGAACGATGTTTGGTTTCAACAGTGTGGTGCAACTTGCCATACATCTCATGCCACAATCGATTTATTGCTTCAAACGTTTGATGGCCGTTTAATTAGCCAAAATGGTGATGTCAATTGGTCGCCAATAAGCTGCGTTTTAATATCGTTGGACTATTTTCTGTGTGACGCAGTTAAATAAAAGTGTTAAGCCGACAATTCAGAAACAATTGAACATTTGACGGTCAACGTTCGTGATGCCATAGCCGAGATATGTACGATTCCATACACTCGAAAAAGTGCACGGAAGTTGGTCCGATCAAATGAGGAACTGTGAGGCTAGCCCCGGCAGCCATATAGATGAAGTAATATTCGATTACTAACCGAAACAGTTGGACTTCACAACAAACAAATAGCTTTGGCAAAATTTTAAACCGTTTTTGTTTTATTAAATTTTCAAATATAAACTTTTAAATCACCCTCCCTGTTGGTCTGCACTTTATTTAAAGCTTTGATTTGGAAAGCAGCTGTTAGACCACCATATGCACGAAATATTTCTGAGACAACAGTTGGTGCAAGACCATATGGTTTCCTTAAAGTATCGTCATTTACACGGTTTAGTGCTGTTGTTTTTCACCTTGCCCTGTAAAGTCACGCTTTTTAGTCCCTGCAGTAGGATGCGTCTCCATAAGCTTGTTCGATCACGTGTTCTAAAACCCCAAGTATTCCAATAGCGTATACATATCTAACGTATAAAATTAACGCACACTACATAAATGGTGTGAGAAACTAGGTCGTAATCCTGACTTAAGGATTGTAATAACCAATCATGTCTGTATGTATACACTTGTAAGGTCACTCACACTCCAATTATTGATGGTTTTAAAAATTGAAAAATATTGCCTGAGACATTTCTAAATTTCTTAGTTCGCTTACTTTACCAACCTTTTATTAAAATAAATTAGAAATTCACTTAAAATCTGCTAAATATTTAAGGAATTTCACACATACATAATTGGTCATTACAACCCTTCAGTCAGGATTACGACCTAGCTTCTCACACCACTTATGTTGTGTGCGTTAATTTTATACATGAGTGGCGGGACCTACAGTTTAAAGTCGACTCCGAACGACAGTTTTTTGAGAAGCTTTTCATGGCAATTTTATTTACTCTCAGAGTTTTTGCCAGAAATCTGCTGAGAGGAAGTCGCCGAAGAAAATATTTTCATATTTTCGTTTTGATGTCTGACCTGGGATTCGAACTCGGGCCTTCAGTCTAATAAGCCAACACACTACCTACTAGACTACGGCGACTTCGAAGGAATTTCACAATTGTACTATAAAAAAACCTCTTACAAGATTTACTATTATAACCGACGCTGTTCCTTAGGGATAATAAATCGTAACTCATTAGACAACTAAAATTGTCTTATGAAAACATAAATTTAAGTTTTATTGTAAATCCCACATTTCTTTACTCTTTCATCGTACCATTCTGTCTTTGCAGTTGAAATGTTTTCATTTCATAAAATATAATATATTTTTGAAATTTGTTTCGAATGTTCTTCTGGCAGTTTTGCTTTAAACACTTAAACAGCATCATCTGCTTTAACACGCCCAAGGAGAACAGCATCGCTGTAATTTCTAATAATTTCTAATACTTAGATTGTCTTTAACAATATTTGCGCACAATTAGTGAAAAAGAAAACTTTTTTTCTCTCATTTTTCTCTCTATTCTAAGATTATTTCCTCACAGAAAAGGAAAGAAATATAACAATACATACATGTTATATTCTATACACATACATATACATATGTATAACATACAGCCTCAACTACACTCATAAATACTCACATGTATTCTTTTATTTTTTCTACTTTCTTTACAAGGATACTCACTAATTATGGGTTTCCGTTCAGGAAAGTTAAAGAAAAAAAGGAAATCCACGTACAAAGCACATACACTTTCAAATAAAGACTAATACACTGCCACAAATGTTTTATTTTAACACATGTCTTCACTGTAGTTGTGGTTGAAATAATAGTTATCCATGTTAAATTTATCAAAGTATGTATAATAACAATACAACTATTTTTAACATCACAACTGTAGAAACGTTTGTGTACGAGGGAGCTTTATACCGTAACTACAAATCACTTGAGCATGTGTTAGTAAATATATATTTTTTAAACATAATTTTTCCGTATTTGTATTAGTAAGCTTGTGAATGCGTGTGTGTTTGTGCTAAGAACTCATGTGTGTGAAATTTCGTAGAAGGCTTTGTGCGTAAACTTCTGTTTATTTCAACAGAGTTTAAGAAAGTTTTGCGGTTCTTTAGCAGCTTTAGAAACGGATGTGCTAAAATAAAATGTTAGCTTTGTGTTTGTTAGTTAAGATATTACAAAAATATTTTAAGCTTTAGTCGATTCAGCCTTACTGTACACTAATTTTATCTAAGAGCACAGTACCAGAGCGAATTATCACAAAATAGTGCATAATTTTCAACGCCTCGGAAACTAACTAAAAGAATATTTTTAAAACATTTTTTTTAGTCCCAATGCCTAAGCATCACTATATTAAACTATATATTCTATTATTTTTATTAACTCAGTTTCAGAATTTTCAAAACAAATTTATTTCATGCAGTCATCGAATACTGTATGTAGAGTGATAAAATAAATGAAACTTTAATGTTTCTCTTGTTCTTAGATTTAACTTTAACTCCTTTTTTTTAGTACTTTCTTTGGTTTTTAAGTTTTGTCGCATATATTTTTACAATAAACCTGGGTTATATTGTTTGTAAGTTCACAACGAGACAAAAAAACTAGAAATTTAAGGAAGAAAATCCATATTCCTTGTAATGAAGGCTTGTTACAGGTAGTAATACTTGAATATATTTGTGAGTGGGTACTATATAATTATGTTTGTATTCAAATTTCGAAGTTCCATAAACTTTCAACAAATATACATAGATACATAAATAACTGGTCGTTACAATCCTTCAGTCAGGATTAAAACCTAGCTTCTCAAACCACTTGTGCTGGGTGCGTTTAATTAAATACATTAATGGCGGGACCTACAGTTTAAAATCGACTCCGAACGACAGACTTTTGAGAAACTTTTCATGGCAAATTTTATTTATTCTCAGAGATTTTGCCAGAAATCCGCTAAGAGGAAGTCGCCGAAGAAATATTTTTATGTATTTCGTTTTGTTGGAGATGTCTTGACCTAGTATTTAAGCCGAAGTCTCATGTCTAATAAGCCAACACACTACATACAAGACTACGGCGGCTTCAACAATAATAGAGATGATATAATCTCGAAGTTCTAATTTATTTTTTATTTTTTTTTTTTTATTTATTTATTATAATTAACATAACACAACAAGATTTTAATCTTATGAGTTATAGTGCTATGCTTAGGATCAATAAGATATAAAACATAAAAAAAAAATAAAAATAATTGTAAAATATAAGAAATTAAGCAAAAAAATAGCAAATTAATATAAGAAACATATTAATAAAAATATTAAATTTAAGTAGAAATATAATTTCAAGCAATTTAGAAAACAAACAGAAAAAAAAGTTGAAAAAAAAGAAAAAATAAAGAATTATAAAAATATAAAAAAGAAATATTTACAAAAATCAGATTAAGAAAGTAAGGATAAATATTTAACCGATATAGTAAACCATACTAAGGAAGTAACATACTTTTCATTAAGACAAACAATTTAAATAACTCCTTTTTGAACGCATTTGCATTGCCTAACTTTTGTATGTAATTCGGTAGGGAATTCCAGAGACTTGTGGTGTGTATAAAAAACTGACGCTGTGACAGAAGAGTCCTGTACCGTTGTTGAATAATCTTCATGCACCGGAATGACCTAGCAAACTTGACTCGGCCCAATGAATATTCCGGCTGTCCCGTATTAATAATCTTATGGAATAGAATGAGGCATTTAATTTTCAGAAGATTATCAAATTTCACACCAAATATCTGGTACGCTAAATGAGAAATATGATCACGGCGACCTATAAGAAACACGTATCTTGCTATATTGTTGTATGCCAAGTTTAGTTTGCGGTTGTCATTACTATCGCAATTTGCGAAGATTTCGCACCCATACAATAGCACAGGAATTAAATAAGTTTTAGCAAGTTGCATACGAATAAACAAGGAAAAATATCCCCTTCTCTAATGGAATCATATTTATTTCACTTGCATTGGGTGAACGTGCATTTCAAAGGATTTGAATGAATATGAAGAGTTGTCTTGACGAGTTATATCATCTCATGAAAAGGAACCCGCATTTTCTTTCTTAGGTTGTGGAGAAATCTACTACAATCCAAAACAAATCATGGATATGATAAATATAGAATTTGTATATAACATGTAGTACAACTCATTAAGATTCCTCCAATGTTCCAATTAACACATAAATACGACAACATTGCTTTTCAATCTATTGAAAGGAATAAGCTGTTCATTCAAAGACTTTCTATGAAGTTTTGTTATAGGAATTTGATCCCTTGTTATGTACTTTGTTATATTAATTCTTTGTTACAGAAGGTTCTTTGTTTAAAATACAGGCTTGCATGTAATAAGCTAACACACGACTACGGCGAATTCAAAAAAAATTTATATTGGTAAGCGTTGTTTCGCTTTCTTTCGAAATTTGTAACAGGATTACTCGGGTTTGTAGGCGAGCACTTTAACTACTACACCACATCTCCATACTATTTTCGTAAATCTTTACACTCAATACTTATTCTATTCTATATTATCTGAAAGTGTCAAGAAAATTAAATTGCAATTGACATTGAGTTTGAGATATTTTTTTGCAAGAAGGTAAAATAACTTCTTCATTTACTACAATTTATTATTTCTTTTAATTACACTTTAAATTCTTTTTAATGTCTCTCTTTTTATTTGAATTTTAAATATGAAAATCATAGCGAGTAGAAAGGATATTTTAATGCCAGCTGTCATTAGGTTTTATCTCAAAAGAGTTATTCTAATCTCGTGCCATCCCTTAACATAATTACGTTGTTAAGGCAGATTCTCCGATTCTCAGTGGGATGGTTACGTAAATGAAAATAATTGTCCGTCAAACGTTTATAAATACATTAACAATGTGATTAGTTTGACCTATGACTTTAAGGATTTTTAATATTTTGTGCTGCTAAAAATATTCAAGGAACATAAAGCTGTCATAAAGCATCTTCCCATTCGTTTTTATTATATGTTATCTATGTTTCATTAATAAAGTTCTTTCAGCCAAACATTGGTGATTGGTGACTGAACAGTTATTTGCATGGTCGCGTCGAATGTTGTTTTTCTAAAACCAAATTATTTATCATTTAAAATAAAATTTTCTTCCAAGCGTCGTCAATCATTGTCGCCCTTTCCTAATGAAAACACCTGATACTTTTCTATTAAAAACTTTTTTATTTTTTTAACTGTAAGTCTTGAAGAATTTAAAAATAAATTTTCATGTAACTGTTCATGACAACTCCAATAATTAAAACTCAATCAAAAAAGTGCTCTCAAGTTAAGAATCCAAAATAGAAAAAAAAGAAAAAAAAAAAACATTTCAACACACTTATGTTATTTGTTAAATGAGCTCTTCAAAAACACTTGGCTGGCATATGAGAAAATTATCTTCTTCTTTTAGAAGACAACACACGCACATAACACACTCAACTAAAAAGATAAATGCATCTAATGATTTAAGAAAACGTGATAGAAATATCAACTCATTGAAAAGGATAAATTATTAGAAAAAACTACCATAATTTGAACATATTTAAACACAAATGGCATTCTATATTACACACGATAAGTTTCCTTCTTTAATGATTTTTAATAAATTTTTCCAAAGAACGGACCAAAGAAAAATGTATTTCCATAGGAAAAATAGAAAATAAGTTTTTTTTATTCAGCTACTCAAGTAGTTTTCGAAAAATTAAAAATCGAAACAAAAACACAATAAAATTAGCAGGATATGTAAATCGGAATAAGCCGACTATATGATACTCTTCAGTCGGAACTGCTCGAAGTAATCAGTTCATCCTAATTTGAGTGTTTGTCAAGTAGACTCAATTAAAGGCGATGTTTACCAAATGATGTAGTCGCCGTAGTCTAGTAGGTAGTGTGTTGGCTTATTATACGTAAAGCCCGGATTCGTTACCCAGGTCAGACATCAAAACGAAATATAATAAAATATTTCTTCGGCGACTACCTCTCAGCAGATTTAGGTCCGTCCCGCCGCTCATGAATAAAATTAACGCACGCTACATAAGTGGTGTGAGAAGCTAGGTCGAAATCCTGACTGAAGGGTTGTAATGACCAATTATGTTATGTATGTATTTACCAAATGAAATGGTTATACCTAAACCACATTTCATGAAATTTCTTTCTGTCATTCCCATTTTGAATTCGATTTTCTGCATGGCAGGTAAAATTCAGAACTATGCTGGACTTCTCTCCAATTTAAGGATGCAGCCAAACTTCGCTTTGCGTCGTTTCGTTTTGAATTAGTACTAATTTAAACTGTACGTCGTTAGATTTTCGAAGTTGCGTTGTTTTGGGTTTGAGATTTTAATTTTTTTTTTTAATTTTTTAAAATTTCCTTTTTTTCTAAAAGATGGGACGACTTTAATTTCTAATTGCGCCATGATATCAAAACTTAAGGGTTCCCTTTTTAACTGAAAATAATACAGTTTTATTTTCAACTTGTTTTTCTAATTTTAGAGTTCAGTTAGTGTGCTAAAAATTAAGTGAATTTTTTATTTAATTTTATTTTAATTGAATTTGTTTTCTTTTATTTTTTTTAATGTTTACCTTGTTCAATTTTCTTTTTAAAAAGTAGTATTTTCGTAACCCTATCTTCGATCTTTACATGGTTTGCTATAAAAAATTATAATTCACTTTGAGTCGTTTCAATTTGGTCGTGTATTGTTTGGAACGTAATCATGACGCAGCGTGAGGTACGGATGTACTGTGTTAACAGACCCATGACTTTCTTTACACCAAAAACGGTTTTAAATATGGACTGTTAACAACTATCGCACTCTTTGAACATGTATTGAAAGAAGTGGTGAGGAAAATTGGTGATTAACTTTTACCGATTTTTAATGGATGAATTTTCCCGCCCTTCCTATGATTTTTGTTATTGGTGTTACTCTATATGGTTCAGAAATATGGGGTCGTAACTTATGGCTTTTGAGCAGACAGATGTGAAACTTTTTAATTCTAAAATTTGAAGTAATTTTGGACAATTTTTTTCGCTGACTGATTCCTGATTCCTTTGACAACGTGGTTGTGAACAGGTTGCTGAATACTTTTTGCTAAATTTGAAATTTGTGCTCAAACGACTGTCGGGTAATATCGATAACGAAGGAACATTTTTTAAAGAGTAAAAGTTACAAGAGAGTTTGTAGAACCGCTACTTTTAAATCTCAATGTCATTGTGTCAATGGCTTTCGAAGACTAACTGGATCTTGGGAAGCCACTCACTAAAGGAAAAGGACAGGGGGATCGAAAAGAGTCGATCCCCGATAAACCTGGTGAGTTTTAGGGACTGTGTATATAGCAAGTGCATACGTCTGTACGTAATTTATAAAAGATCTGATGGGCTACAAGAATATTTTGGAAAATTCTGGCAGTTTTTAAGCAAACACGGCAATTTCATGAAACGACGCTTAATCTTTATTGCATTAAGAAGTCGAGGAGCCTGCAGAATTATCTAGTAGGAGACAGAAAATATATGTCAATACGCAACATTTTATTAAAATTTTAAGCATACATACATACATAATTGGTCATTACAACCCTTCAGTTCGGACTATGACCTAGCTTCTTATACCCTTTATGTTGAGTGCGTTAATTTTATCCATAAGTCGTGGGACCTACAGTGTAAATTCGACTCCAAACAACAGATTTTTGAGAAACTTTTCATGACAATTTTGTTCATTCTCAGTATTTTTACCAGAAATTTGCTGAGAGGATGTCGCAGAATAAATATTTTTTCATATTTTTCTCACGTCTAATAAGCCAACACACTACCTACTAGACTACTGCGACTTTAAGTTTGACGTCATGTTAATATAGCTACAAAAGTGAGTATAAACCCCATATACATTCACGTTTAATAGTGTAGAGTGCATGTACAATTTTGTCCTGTCTATACTTCGCCAAAGTTAAAAGTGATTCTTATCTGTTTGCTGTTGTCGGCTGGCTATTGGTTGCTGTTGTTCTTCTTGTTATTAACTTATACAGTACGACCTTGATTATCCGTGATGGTCGGGACCGGAAGGATTCCGGATAATCGATTTTCGCGGTTAATTGAGTACCAATTTTGGCTAGTTTTTTAATAGATATTTTTATTAGTTAATAAATAAATATGTAATTATTTATATAAAAACTAAATAATTCAAGGATTTTATATATTTACATACATGTTTCAAAAATATAAAAAAAAAATAATTTTGTCAGAAAACAGTGAACAGTATACAAGGATTTCGTATACTAAAGAGAGAATTCCCCTTTTTCGCTTGTTTGTCCAAAATAATAGAATAAAATTTTTGCTTATATTCACGGATAATAGAGGTAATCACGGTTAAACGGTGCAGAAAAATTTAAGTCGATCCAAAATAAAATTAAGTCGATGCAAAAAATTTGCTTTTTCCATCCCGGATAATTGATGTTCCCGGATAGTCGAATCACGGATAATCAAGGTCCTACTGTACAACCAATTTCAATTGAAAATCACTGAAAGATTTATTTTCTTATTACCCACATGCCTTCCACTTGTTTATATATTTAAAAAAAAAATATTGAAGTCTATGTGGTTTACCTAGAGGACCCCTTTAGATTGCTGCTTGTTAAAATAAAGTTGCCTGTTACAAATTGATGATGGCACTCTACGGCTGTCTGAAGTATTTTTTGTATCTGTTGTAGCCAAAGTCAAACGGCAAATACGTAGAGTCTAGCACTTAAATGATTTGACAATGAGATTCAGGAATATATTTTTTAATTTCAACGTACATAGACAGAGACGATTTAAAGTGATTGACTTATTGGATGGTTATTATGCATATGTATATGGAAAAAAATAAAAAAAATCAATATTAAACCTTGAACAATACCTTTGTTTGTGTATTTACTTTCAAGTCAGACAAAATTCATTACTACAATTAACCTGTTACGTTTGTTACTAGAGTCTTAGGAATAAATGGCATCTGCTCCATACTTAAATGAGAACCATATCCCATCTAAGCTGTATTTTTAAGATTTTCCACAAAAGCTGCTTACCTAAACAGCAAGATATTTTCACTCTGCTTAGATCTTCCCAAAGCAGCATTTTGGAGAATGAATTTTTGTTGCATTCTTACAAATGTGCGAGCCAAGCTTCTAACTTTTGAGCTGCCACACTCTCTTCAATGATCTTGTATGCACATATAAATATCTGTACGTTTTTCAAGCAAATATTTGTTTTACATCTTTAACGATGTAGCCGACGAATTAAATACATATTTTTTTTCCAATCGAATATCATGAATTTCTTTTCTCCGCTTTTATATTTCTATTAAAAATAAATTAAAGTATTTTCTTAAACATTATTTAACTTTTTCCTTAAAAATTCAAAATATTTGATCTTATTGTTATTTTGTGTTTTTATTATTTTCTTGTATAACGAAATAATCAATAAATTACACACCTTTCTGACCACAAGATAAATATGAGAAATACCGCAAACAATATAAATGAAAATTATTTTCATGCAGTGATGATTAAAATAATAGAGCTATTTCAATAACTGGCAATGAAAAACGTTTAACATGGAACTAAAAAACACTAAATTCATTAAGGTTAATTAATTACTCAAACACCTCCGCTTGTATTAGCAGCATAATATGATAATCAATTTTCACGGCCTTTCGTTGAAGCTAAATTTCACCGACAAGTGGAAGTTAAATTGTACTATAAAGTAGATGTACACACAGCAAAAACCTTAGTCAACCTATCTCACTGAATCACAGCTATTCAACTACGATCACTTTCTTTTTAAACTTGTTTTAATCAATCCCTTCAGTAACGATTCCGACCTAGTTTCTGACACCACTTACGTAGTGTGCGTTAATTTCATACATACATGATTGGAGAATCTAGAGTTTAAAGTTGTATAAGTACGAGGCAATTTTATTTAATCTCAGAGTTTTTGCCAAAAATCTGTTGAGAGGAATTCGCCGACGAAATATTTTCGTCATATTTCATTTAGTTGGAGATATATGACCTGGGGTTTGAACCGTAGCCTCACGTCTAATAAGCCATTACACTGCCTACCAGACTACGGCGACTATAAGTTTTCAATTACTCTCCAATAAATTCCTGTTTTGTCAGTTCCATTCTAAAGACAACGAATATAACTTTTGTCCTATACAGCGCTGGCCCTTAAGTACACTACATTTGGGGTGGCATTTTTTTATACTATTGTGCCGTATATATAAAGCGGACTGTAGCATATACATACATACATATATACTGGGCACTTCATAAAATGTGGTTTATTGAATTGGTATACTGTGTGATGTTTATTCTGCTAGACTTTTGCAGATAGGTTATCGTTCTTACCCAAAAGATATTTTGACTATTCTTTCATAAAAGGGTATGGTAACCATACCATTACAGTATTTATTCTGCTTTCAAAAGTTCTGGAAACATAAGCTTTATTTAGTTTTTATGGTGACACTATTGCAGATATGTTTGTGATCCACAATTTGCTTTAAAAACGTCAATCGGATTACATGTTCTGTAATTTGATTTTATCTCGCTATCTTTAAGTCAGTCTAAGCTTAAATTGGCGTAATAGCGCCCGTGGTCGATCGACACTGACCGTTTGCTTAAACAAGACCGAAAGCATGATCGAAAATTACCCGTGTATTTTTGAATTCACCATATCTCTCTGCCCTCATTTAGGAATACTAATAACAATTAATATACGAATTATAACAAATAAATGACCATACAAAATATGCTATTTTTTGGATCACATCTGTAAGACAATATGACATATTTGCTGTATATTCTCTATAAAAAATAAAAAATAAATAAATAAATACAGATGTAAGTTTAAACAAGTAAAGTATATATTATGTAAATATATTGTAAAAAGTTGATATAATATCTTATAAATTGTGCATTACGTTACATACATACACCTACATATGCATACACATACGATTATTTCTTAGTTAAGGGTTTACCGCAGGATATATGCATACTTATGCTTCAAGGAAAAGAAAATAATAAGAGTGTATATTCACATATACATAAACAATATATTCTTTATAAAAATAAAAAAAAAATAATAAAAAAATTTATCTTTCATGTCCCACTATCTCTCTATACACGTACAGCAAGAGTACTATTACTCTACACCACCACCATAAGTAGAACTATTATAGTAATAAGTAAAAATGTAAGAAAAATATTAGAAAAACCATAGAAAAAGAAAGAAATTTACTGAGAAACGTAAAAATAACCTTTTTTTTTTGCTTTTCTTTGGTTCTTTTTTTGTCTTTTCACACACAAAAAAATTCCAGAGAACACATTCCTGAAAGGGTTCGTCGTCTATAAACATTGCATTTCTATTTTGGGCAAGTGTGGGTGTATAATAGAATATGTGTATGTGTGCATGTGTGCATGTGTATGAATGTGTAAAGATTTACTTGTACTTACTTGTAGATACAAGAGTAGGTATTTCATTGCGTCTGAATAGTTGAACTGAAGGACATTCTTGGTTTGGAATTATGAGTGGACACAAAAGAAATTTTTTATTGTCACAAGAAGAATAGAAAAAAAAAAATGAAAATAGAAGAAAAGAAAAGAAATGGAAAAAATAACGCAAAACTAAAATAGGAATAATAGAAATACACAGAATATGAATGAATCTATACAATTTAGTTTTTCCCTATTTTTTTCCTTTCAACATGGAGTTCTTCTCAGTGTCAAGATATATAGAAATATGTAGGATACGAATGCTTATTTAAGGGAGAAATAGATAAATTGAAAAATTAATAATGATTCAATGATTTTAAATATACAAGTACAATACATAGAGAATATTAAATTCCAAACCCTTTTTTAAACACAAAAACAAACATCAAATGCTATTATATACTCACACTTAAATTATCTCTTACAGCTGGATTACTGAAGTGTCTCTAACATTGAAGTTGTTTTCTATTTTCTACTCTTCGTTTTACTATATTAAATGCATTTACAAATTTAAAAATTTTAAACAATGTTACAGTATTTGTTAATTCTACTCGTTCCTATCCGAAACAAATGAAAGAATTTAAAAAAAAAAATTATCTTACAGGAAGAAGCTGAAATCGGTAGTATGTTAGCTTATTAGACATGAGGCCACGCTTCGAACCCCACGTCAGACAACTCCAACAAGACGAAATATGGATATTTCTTTGGCGACTTCCTCTCAGCATATTTTATAATCAATGAGAGTAAAAAAATTTGACATGAAAAGTTTTTTAAAATTCTGTCGTTCGAAGTCGACTTTCAATTGTAGGTCTCGCCACTCATTTATAAAATTAACGCATGTAATTGGTATAAGAAGCTAAGTCTTTATCCTGACTGAAGGGTTATAATGTATTGTTATCTTACAGAATACACAAACTGAACACAGGGGACTATAATTAATTATTTTTTTTTATTTTGTTCTTTACTTCAAGAGTTCCCTCAGTAAACATAATGAACATTCATTACGAACTTCAGCAGATAACAAATTCTCTTTACTAGTCGCAATGGCTTGTTTTATGTCACTCTAATTCTTTATATTCCCACCTTTTACATACATATATACATAATTGATCATTACAACTCTTCAGTAAGGATTTCGACCGAACTTCTTACACCACTTATGTCGCCTGTGTCTTACAGTTTAAAGTCGACTCCGAACGACAGATTTTTGATAAACTTTTCATGACAATTTTATTTACTCTCAGAGTTTTTGCCAGAAATCTGCTGAGAGGAAGTCGCCTAAGAAATATTTTTTTCATATTTTCATTTTTATGCCTGACCTAGGGTTTGAACCGTGGCCTTACGTCTAATAAACTAACACACTACCTACTCGACTACGGCGACTTTGCCAATTACTTTCCCTTATTAAATTAATTTTTCATGAAATTAAATTAATTTTAAAGACATCAAAATAATTAATTGCTTATCAAATGTTTACGTATCGGAGGACGTATATATACAGACTATAATACACTTCCCTTTTATATATACCAGCGACTAACGAAAGAGAAACGCAAAATAATTGCTTTCAACTTTTCACTTTAATTTGCTCTATCAAAAGTAATTTAATATTGTTCGTTTCCTTCTCCTTTTTTTCTCTGCATCATACTTTTTATTTAATTTCTATTGCAACACTTTGGATTATACTTCTTCTTCTTTTACTTTCTCCCTTTTTTTCTCTGTGTATAATTTTTCCCAAGCGGCAATTTGTTGAAATCAATGAAAATTCATTAGTTTTATTGTTAAATTACTGCAATTACTCACATTCAAATTCTACCATGAAACAAGAATAGAAGCAAAAAAAACTTTAGAAAAAAACAAACACCAGCAAACCAGCTTCATTGGATACGTTCGACCAACATTAAGCCAAAATGAAATTAATCGTAGCAGAGAGAGAGAGAGTATTCTCCATTTTGTGTGTGTGTAGTTGAAGTTCAAATACAACAACACACTAAAAACGTTTACATTAGCAAATAAAGGAATAACGGAATAAAAACGAAAGAAATGATTAATTTTCTGATTCCATGGCAGAGGGAACATCATCGTCACACTCACTCAATCAATGTGATTATAGCTTAAATTTCTTCTCTTGTCCACTTTCCATCGTTTTCCTTTTCCTTTGCTTTATATTGTTTCCGTTTTAGTCTATAAATTATTATGGCATATAGGTGAGTGAGAGAGTGTGTGAGTGAATGTTTGTACTGCCAGCTCTGCAAAAATCGTAAAGTGTGTCGTTATGTGGTTGATTGTGTGTGCATATAAAGGTCACCAACGTAAAATTACAGGTCAAGTTTACTGAGTTCTTCTTCCATCAGCAGTAGTGGGTATTTGAGTGTGTGTGCGTGAGTGTAAAAGTGTGTTTTATTTGCCTTCCATTATGAGGATGATTGAAATACCAGCTCTACACCGGTATTTGTTAATTGTATTACAAGGTACACACAAAAAGCAGTCATAAACCATGTAAACAAGTGTGGCAGTTGTTTGCAGCAACGACGAATTTAATTCAAACTACTTCCTTTATATTTTATCATAGTTCAAAATAACACATACTATGTGGTCATCTGAAATCTTTGGATATGCTATAGAATCTTAAGCAAATTGGTGAACTCAAAAAACCATCTACATACTCATAGAATTGTGAATTTATGTTAGAATTGATTTCCATGTTGAAGAGTAATTTCGTTTGATTAAACAGA
The DNA here is from genome assembly GCA_927399465.1 of Sarcophaga caerulescens. Lineage (NCBI taxonomy): Eukaryota > Metazoa > Arthropoda > Insecta > Diptera > Sarcophagidae > Sarcophaga > Sarcophaga caerulescens. Next base: position 49,840,515 of record OV656872.1, on the reverse strand, counting down.
CATAAAATGCTGATAACATAAATGCATTGCCTCGGAGATACCGTCATAGATAGACCCGAATAAAATAAGTTTAAACTCATCCCGCTTGCTTAATCGCAGAATACCAAGATTGGAGTGTAAGGGGAACGCAAAAGTCGATACCATTTATCGATAGCAATATAGTTGCGTAATATTACGACAAGTGTTACAACATAACATAACATAATTGTTCATCACAATTAATTTTATATCTACACAATTTATACTTACACAATTATTTTTATACAACTTTTCGTGGCAATTTTAATTACTCTCAGAATTTTTGCCAGAAATCTGCTGAAAGGAAGTCGCCTGATTTTTGAACCGTGACCTTTCGTCTAATATCCCAACACTCTACCTGCTAGACTACGGCGACTATACACATGTTACAACGTGCATAGCAAATCAACGTGAAGCGAATGATCAGACTAACCAACCTGAGTTTGAAGTTACGTACGCAAACAAAAATCAGGTGAAACTCAGTTGCCTCAGAATAAATGGATAAAAAGTACAACCAGTTTGATATCAGTACCTGAACTATCCAGCCTTCTAACAGGGACTTCAGAACTTTGACAGTTGATATCCACCAACTTGTTGAAGCTACATTTGTCAAATTAGTTGTCACTGAAGCGGATGCCAACTGGCCTAAATTTGCATTAACAACTAATCTTCCATTTCTACATGAATGACCAGTACTATCGAATTTGTGACGATGCCAATTCACATGGGATCTGTGAGGGTCTAATGCGTTCCGAAAAAACCACTGGTGCGGATTGTGAACTGCAGCATCATCGGTACATATTTCTTTGAGAACGACGTAGGCCAAGCCGCAGCAGTTAACGACGACCATTGTAAGTCGATGATTACCACCTATATTTATTTACTTATTTATTTTTTTTTATTTATTATTTACTATCATCAATCATTTAAAATTATAATATTTACAATGTACATTTTTTTGAGATTTTACTTATAGTAGTATTACAGCAATTAAAACTTAAATTATCACAATAAGTAGCTTTTTAATTATACAGGTTAGGTAAAAAGATAGAAAAAACCTTTAAATTTTTTAAGAAATTTTATTTTAACCCACTTCAGTAACTTCTGCAAAGAAGTTGTGAAGATTTAGTTAATTTGCCAAATTCCTTATTGAATCAAAATTAGAATTTCTACATCTATCTTCAAATCTGTGAATTATTTCATTAAACAAAGTATAAAGCCATTTTTGCTTAAAATTACTGTGTAGGCGATTGGTGGAAAACCTTTGAGGCAAATTAAAGACAGTTTTCAAATTTTTATTTTGAATCACTTGAAGTTTCTTAAAGTTTGATTTTGAACATTTTTTAAACCATGCTTGACAGCCGTAGCTCATGATGGGGCGTATGCACATTTTATAAAGTAGCAGTTTATTTTCAGAATTCAATTTAGATTTTCTGTTAAGTAGTGGTAATAACGCTCTTCCGCATTTTAACGCTTTTTCACAGGTGTATAAGATGTGTTGGCTAAAGTTTAATTTCTTATCAATAATAACTCCAAGGTATTTTATAGAATCCTTTATAGGAATTATTGTTCCATTTATTGTCAGGGGTCTGGTCGCTATTCTTGTTGAAAGGAAATATAATTGCCTGAGTCTGCTCTTGATTGATTTTAATTTTCCATTTATCGAGAAATTTTTGCGAAGCCAATAAACCTTTTTCCATTCTTTTTATAATGGCGTTTGAAACTTTACCACAAGCAATAAGTGCAGAATCATCTGCATAAAAAGCTAATTCCTTTTTTAAAAATCAGATATAAAAATTGAGTATAAAATTGGTGACAAAATTGAGCCTTGAGGTACTCCAGCTGTAATGCTTCTATATGTGGAAGCTCCACCATCAACCCTTACCTCAAAAAATCTGTCGGTCAAAAAACTTTTAACCATTTTTTGAAGGTATATTGGGTAATTGAACTTATTAAGTTTAAATATTAAACCATCATGCCATAGAGAATCGAAAGCTTTTTCAATATCTAAGAAGAGGATTCCGGTACTTATTCTGTTATTTTTATTTTCAGTAATTATATTTACTACTCTTCTTAACTGGTGGGCTGTTGAGTGGTCTTTCCTGAAACCAAATTGCTCTTTATTTATAATGTTGTTCATATCAGTAAATTCTTTTTTTCTTTGGAGAATTATTTTCTCAAACACTTTGTCTAAAACATTAAGCGTGCTAATGGGCCTATAACTAGAGGGAAAACTTTTGTCCTTCCCTGGCTTTAAAACAGGAATCACCACCGCTGTTTTGAACTGTTTAGGGAAATATCCATTCCATAAACACCAGTTAAAAATTTTTGTTACAAATCGAAAGAATGAGTTAGGCATCTTCTTAATAATAATTGGGGAAATTCCATCCATACCAGGAGCTTTTTTATTTTTCATATTATTAGTAACAAATTTCACCTCATCAATATTTGTTAATTCAACAGTACTGGTTTGTATCGATTGCAAATCTAACCACCTTGTATGTTTGTTTACATCTTCGTCAGCTGTTGAAAAAGCTCTTATTGTTATTTGGTGAGAGCTTTCGAAGACATCTGCAATAAGATTAACTTTTCGATCATTGTCACACACCACGTGATTTATTTATTTATAGCATATCACATACAACAAGAAATTAATCTTTTAAATTACAGTATGTGATATGTGATATTTGGCCAGAAGTGGATGCCAACAGGTGATTTCAACAGCACGCCCCTACGTGTTACACAGAACTTTCGTGTTACTTGAGGACAATATCATCTCCGGTGGAGTTAATGTGAAATTCTTTTTGAAAGGTGTTCTTAAGTTGAAGGAATATAGGAATAACCATGCCATCAGTCGAATTCAGTCTGATTTATGCATCAGTAACATACATACATACATAAATAATTGGTCATTATAATCCTTCAGTCAGGATTACGATCTAGCTTCTTACGCCACTTATGTTGTGTGTGTTAATTTTATACAAGAATGGCGGGACCTACAGTTTAAAGTCAACTCCTTACAACAGGATGCAGTTGCTGAAGAAATATTTTTTCATATTCTATTTTGTTGGAGATGTCTGACCTGGAGTTTGAACCGTGGCCTCACGACTAATAAGCCAACATACTACCCACTAGACTACTACAACTTCATCTTATTTTATTTAAATTTGAGGATAAATAAGCTTAATGAAAGACCCGATAAAAATAGTCACTATTTTTTAAATCTACTCTAAGGACAAGAAGAGAAAGAAAATACATTTGTACAAACTGTTGAATAAACGAACGATACTCGATTTCTAAATCGCCTTACAGGTTACACTAATTACATTGAATTTTACTTCAGGGTGAATTAAGAAAAACAAGCAAAGCAATTTAATAATAAAAAAAATAAAGAAAAAAAAAACTAAAAAGATGAATAATGAAGATTGTTATGCCAGCTAAAGTATACACTCTCCTTAATTGTTTTTAAAGTAGATCGTTATTATTTTGTTATTATTTCGTTTATTTTCTTCCTTTTTTACTACCAACTTTTTTATCGTTTCTTTTCTCTGGTCCAAAAGAAAACAAAATTAAACGTAGAATAACAGACTTAAATAATTAATAAAAAATATTGAGAAACAAGTGTGTTGCGAAGAGGAATTTTTTTTGGTAAATTAAGTAGAATAAGTAGAATAAAATCTAAACTTGTATTAAAAGCAGAAAATATCCCCCATAAAAAGTTAAAAGTAAATTAATTTTTTTGTCTTCTATTTTTAAAAAATTTTTTAGTGTTTGTTTATTGAGAAAAATATCATAAGCAATTACCCGGCATTTTAAATGACGAAATTTTCATATTAGCATGAACAATTTAATTTAAAATAGGAACACAAAGTAAATTGCTTAAAGGAAATCGTGGACAACTGTTCAATGTCCAAAAACATACATAGTCTCAGCCAAGTTTTTAAAATTGCTCAACGAAAAGAACGGATAAATTTTATTATGATAATGGTTTGCATATCACACAGAACTTCACCCAAGTATTCACTGGCTGATCCAAATCACGTGACAAAAATCGACTGTGGATTCTTTTCGGAACAATTATAACTTAGATTGTCCCTTACAATACTATCTGTTATTATAGTACAATTGAGACTAAAATAAGGACACTGTCTGTATGTAATACGGCAGAGTATATCAAAAAAGTCTCCACAGTTTACTAGGTAGTGTGTTGGCATATTATACGTGAGGCCACGTTTTTACCCCAGGCTCAGACATCTCTAACAAAACGAAATATGAAAAAATATATCTTCGGCGTTTTCCTCTCAGCAAATTTCTGGCAAAACCTCTGAGAGTACATTAAATTGCCATGAAAAGTTTCTTAAAAACCTGTCCTTCGGAGTAGACTTTAAACGGAAGTTCCCGTCACTCTTGAATAAAATTAACACACACAACATAAGTGGCGTGAAAAGCTAGGTTGTAATCCTGGCTGAAGGGTTCTAATAACTAATTATGTATGTATGTATGTACATACATATATCGAATGGAGATATACGCTAATATTTAATGACAGTAAACCTGTCATTAGATTCCTTAAGAGTGTGTATACCACATCCATGGTTGTATAAGAAAGACCACAACATTACGTAGCTAATTTTTCAAGCATTACGTCGCTAACTTTCAAATATTACGGGTTGATTATGGTTACCATAATCTACGTACAGTTTAAGGTAGATTTGAGGAGATTGAAAGCATTACAGATTTGGCCAAGCCAGTGTTTCATTGTAATACATGAACTGCCAAAAAAGTATAGATTCTGTTAAAGAAAGTGTGGCGTATTTTGCATTTGCCCTTGCACGTTTATCCATATAAAGCCAACACACTTAACAATTAAAGCCAACTGACAATTTCACAACTCCATAGATGTACTGATTGGCTATTAGAGTAACAAGCTTTCGATGCTGATTTTTCTTACAAAATTTTCTTCAGCTTATAAATATCTTACTCTTAAGAATTATTGCACTTGGGGCTTAAAGAACCCAAAAATAATGGAAAAGGTATTACATCGAGAAAAAATTTCTTTTTGCTGCACATTATGATTTGGAAGTGAGTTTGAGTCATGTTTTTCGTAATTAACCACGGAAGAACCTCTACCCTCAATATAAAACGTTGGTGTTGCTTCAAAAATTTTAGTGGCAAAGGTATAAGAAGTAATGCTAGATCCGTGAAAGTTAAAATTGAGAATTCTGTTGATTAAATTCAGATAATCGAATTGCATCAAAATGTGTCACGCCCATACAAACCAAATCGATTTTATCGCGTGAAATCCAAATAAAAGTTCTCAGAAAATAAAAAATAAAAAAATAAAAATTTCTTCAGTGATGTGTAAATACCGTAGATTTTTTTTCGCCGTAGTCTAGTAGGTAGTGTGTTGGCTTATTAGACTGAAGACCCGAGTTCAAACCCCAGGTCAGACATTAAATCGAAAATATGAAAATATTTCTTCGGCGACTTCCTCTCAGCAGATTTCTGGCAAAAACTCTGAGAGTAAATAAAATTGCCATGAAAAGCTTCTCAAAAATCTGTCGTTCGGAGTCGACTTTAAACTGTAGGTCCCGCCACTCATGTATACAATTAACGTAGGTCGTAATCCTGATTGAGGGGTTGTAATAACCTATTATGTAGATTTTTTTTTTCTAAATTCAGAAAATGAACTCTCTTCTGGTGCCAATCTGCAAATAATACCATACATATGCAAATAAACCGCCTTTGTTTGTCTGTCATATTGTCACGGAATATAATTTTCTTGGAAAACCTAACTAATTTGACCAAATAATTTGATCAATTTTTAAATTATTGTGGGGCTGTCTCTATGTGTGTAATAATCTAACGTTAAACCTTTTGAATACCAACATTTGTTAAGTTATCACCGACTGTACATACTGTACAAAATATGTGAAGAATTGATTGAGAACTAACTTTTAATTGAAGGGAATTGTATCTCGTACATATTGGCAAGGTACAAGCTTTACAATGAAATAATAGTTTCATTGGAAACAAAGCTCTGCGGGTCTTTTATTCAACTTTATTCCCTTAAAATCATAAAAAGAAATTCATCATGTCTTACCCTTATTAAATATTATATATTTTCATTTAAAATCATATCCTTTTTTCTAATCAACATTGTACAAGCTACACAATAATTATAAAAATTGTTTTGTATTGTTCTTGTTTTCAAAGAAATCTGTGAGAAACAAAAACATTGCAATTGTATAAAAAATAATCGCTTAGAATTGTAAAGAAATGTAAAATGTTTCTCAACTTGTTGCCGGTCTCTAATTACTTACAATACATTTAAGAGGAAACACACAACGAGTTTAACAATGATGATGATGATAACGATGGTAATGTTTTCAGATAATGGCTATCAATATAACTTTCTTATAATTGGCGAAGAAAGAATAGAGAAATTACTCTTTAGCCAAATGGCAAAACACTAGCCGTGTTCTATAGAAAAATGTCAATTACTGTAAAAAAAAATATTTTTATTAAGAAATCATTCAGCCATTTTTATAAGAAAATAGAATGGCAAGTAAATACATAATTGGTCATTACAACCCTTCAGTCAGGATTACGACCTAGCTTCTCACACTACTTATGTTGTGTGCATTAATTTTATTCGAAAGTGGCGGGACCTACAGTTTAAAGTCGACTCCAAACGACAGATTTTTAAAAACCTTTTCATGACAATTTCATTTACTCTCAGAACTTTTGCCAAAAATCTGTTGAGAGAAAGTAGCCGAAGAAATATTATTTCATATTTCGTTTCGTTCGAGACGTCTGAGCCAGAGGTAGAACCGTGGCCTCACGTCTACACTACCTACTAAACTGTGGAAACTTCAATTCTGTTTAGCGAATAATTTTATTTTAATTGTTAAATTAAGTTGTTAAGATTTGCAATGTTTGCCTCCAAACATATTGCACATTGAGCATATAACAGTAATACCAAATCATCCTGTTGAAAAGGCAGAACAATAACGAGATAACAAAAAAGTTATGGAACCCAAGAATTAAAATAAAAAAACCAACAAAAAAAATTACGTGAAATTATAAAGAAACAGAGATCAAATTTTTAAAAGGTAGAAATAAGAAGCAATAAAGGAGCAATAAAAAATAACAATAACAAATCAACAGTAACTTCTAGAAGTTGCCAGAATGAATGTAAAAGAAAATGAATGGAGTGAATGTTGTTAGAAAGTTGTAATAAAAGGCGCGACATTTAAACACGTTTGTATTTTAGATTGTGAAGGTCACAATTTCTTTAATTTTAAGAATTGCAATACTCTAATCAAAAACGTAACAATATTTTCAAAAATTCTAAACAAATTCAATTATTTTTCGTTCTTAAAATTCGTTCTTTAAAATTCTTTTTTTAAATTATAATTGAATATACCTTTTAAAATAGATTTTTAATATTCATTAGATTTCAATTACTGCCTTAATCACATTCATTTTTAATTAATTTTTATTGAAAGAAATAAAAATTAAATTTTTCTCTTTTAAATATAAAATACTTGGGTAATTGCAAGGCATGTAAAATTTTTTAAACGTATTTCATAAACGTCATAATTTTTTATTTCATTTTAATTTAATTTTTTTCTACTATTTTCTTTTGCAAAACAAGTCATCTGCGTATTCTGCGTCTTCTTCTGTAATATTTCCTTCACCATTTCTTTTTGCATTTTTTTATATCGGGTCCGCCATATAACGTTTTTTTTCAACTAGTGCTTCTTTCGTGAATGGTAACACTTAGCTTATGTCTGATTTGACAGATAATTAGTTTTATCCTTCCGCTGAACGAATATGGTTGTGTATACGCTTGAACAATTGGCCATCCAATGCGTTTTCGCTTCGCTAAGTGAGCCTGCGATCGACTTACAGAAGATACCGATTTTGGCAAAAAAAAAATCATCTTTTCAGATGAAGCTCATTTTGATCTTGGCGGGTATGTAAACAAGCAAAATTGTCGCATTTGGGGCACAGAAAACCCGCACGCATACATTGAAAAGCCGACGCACCCAAAACGAGTCACTGTTTGGTGCGGATTTTGGTCCAGAGGAATAATTGGGACATTTTTCTTCGAAAATGAGCAAGGAGTGGCCGTTACAGTCAATGGCGATCGTTATCGGGACATTTTGAAGGAATTTTTGTTCACAAAAATTGAAGATGAGGATATTGGCAACATTTGGTTTCAACAGGACGGTGCTACGTGCCACACAGCCGAAGCTACACTTGATGTTTTCCGCCCTGTTTTTGAAGATCGCATTATCAGCCGCAGAGCTGATGTCGTTTGGCCACCTCGGAGCTGCGATTTGACACCGTTGAACTATTATTTGTGGGGTGCCGTCAAAGATAAGTGTTACGCCGACAAGCCAGAGACAATTGACGCTTTAAAGGACAATATACGTGAAGCCATTGGTGAAATACAGCTGCACATAATCGATAACGTGCTTAAAAATTGGACCGATCGTGTAGGCTACTGCATAGCCAGCCGAAGCAGCCATTTGAATGAAATTATTTTCCATTATTGACCGGAAGGATTGTACTTTCAAATAAAAAAAGAAATTTGAGCAAATATTCAGTAGTTTTTTTTTAAAGCATTTTCAAAAAAAAAAGTTATTTGGCGGACCCTATACAATATTTTCCTTTATTTTTTAGTTGTTTCCATTTTCCTATTTGTGTTGTATTTATATCCGAAGAAAATTTTCGAACTTCTACTCAAGAGCTCTACGGCGATGATTATATTTTTCTGCTTTTATTTTTATTTCATTTTATTTCTCTTCTATTTTTTTTTTTTTTTTGTCAATGTAATTCATTGTTGTCTATTGTCCTGCTTTCTTTCGCTTTAAAGTACGTGCTAAAGTGTATGCGTGTGTAGAATTATGTGCGTTTGAGAGAATGTATGGGTTTATTGCTAGAATTCATTTTGATCCTGACGCAGACTTATTTGTCTTCAGGAAACTCAAGTAAAATTGCTTTTCCGTACAACAATTTTCACACATCTACACATAAACATACACACACAAATACACACTGCGTTGAAATGATTCAAAGCAAACGGTTGTCTTTTTTTGCCAGTATTTCCATTGCACAGCGACAATAAGAAGGCATTGAAACGACATTTAAGCAGAGAACGAGACGAAAAAATAAAAATCAAACTTTATTCCTGTAAAAAAAAATGCGCAAAGAGGAAAGGCAAGCTCGTTGTCTTAACAGGATTTACAGGATTTCGGTTCTTAAAGCCCTTTGTTTTTTTGTGTTTTTCTTATATAGTTTCTATTGCTGTTGTCTTTAGTTGTTAGATAAAAAATTGTTGTTTTCCTTTATTTTATTATTGTTTTAGCGTTATTTTTGTTTTATTTATTTCAGTTTCTCTGTTATATTACTCGCTAAATAATAAATCGAACGGTGGGATTTAAAGTGTAATATTTTGTAAATAGGCCCCCAATCGAAAAATGTTTTCTGTTCCATGAACAATTTTTTAAATGCTTATAACTTAGATCATTTTTGATCAAATATTCGTTTATAAAAGTATTATTGGGAATCTTTTTTAAGAACTTACACGGAAATAAATAGGTTCTCATCATGTAAAACATTTGAATTTAAGCACTTGCACATTCCACATCATACTGATGATCGGTTTTAATGAAAAATAGCTTCATAACGAATCCCTACACCACAAAAATATATACTAGTAGATGGCATGATGTAGTGATTTCGAATTCAAAATAAGAAGAACATATTTTCATTTTAGTTTTCAATTTTATAAAAGGTAACAGAATTTTATTCTAATTTTCCAACTTAAAAAAGATTAAGAGGCGTCACTTCCCCTCCAAATAATCCATCGAGAAAACTTCCTCTTCTTGCCTTTTGTTTAGTATACCTGTCCAACTCCCTTTCCCTCTCTACAGAGAGGTACTGCCCAAATCACATTCGCCTGTTAATTGCTCAGTATTTTTACATGAACTGGGATTAGGTTAGGTTAGAGTGGTAACTTTGATGCCAAAAGCTCACTTGAGCAATCGTAGCGGCCCGTTGTGATGCCACAGGTGAACGCAGTCTCTGTACTGACCAAGTTCTCCAAATCAGGGGAAAATAAATTGGTCAGCGCAAGGGCTGCACATTCTAAAGCACGACTACCCTGAATTGAGATTAAGTAGACGGTAAATAAATAAGTAGATGGTAAATTTATTTCCCCAATCTAAATCATTCGGGCTGCACAGCCAATCTCTTACTAATTTTGGGTCAACCCCATATACCCATATACACGCCGATTCAGCCTGACTCACATAATGTTACTATATTCCGTCCACTTTAACTGCAGTTTTTATTAAACTTAGCACATATTTCAATGGCATTAACTTTCACTTCGAAGATATTTCGCCACGAGATGTGGTTTTTACTTTTTAACAGAACAATTTCACACCGATCTCTATCTGTCATACACCACAACATAATCATTCTTTTAAAAAACTTCTAAATTTCTCAATTCATTTTTATTACTGTCTCATTACAAAGCATTTCAAAAAATATGCAATTTGCTGCTCTTATCCTGACAATTGTTAAGCAGGCTACTATCAGCCACTCAATCTATTAGTTTGCGATACCCTCTGATAGATTTCTTTACCGCAATTCTAAGCATATTCTCCATGGCGGTGGTATTAACTACCAACAGAGCTTCTAAGGCTTCAATAGGGCATGTTCCCATTGAGCCAGTAATCCCACCTCATGATATTTCCTGTATCTTATACAACTCCACATGAGCAGTTCTGAAAATCACCCAGCCTCGTTATGCAATGTCTCATAGATCTCAATTAACCTAACCACGTATGCTTCCAAGGCTTAACACATCATAATAGTTTTGATCTCAGAAACCATTTGTTAATGCGTTTTTTTTTTATGAACGAGATTATTTATATTTTTCATAATATTTTAACCACTGTGTGAAGCTTAGCATGGTCAGCCAACCGTCTAGGAAACAAAAAATTGTCACCAAATTCCTCTTAATTTTTTTCTTTTACCATAAGAAAAGGTCGTGTTAATAACAATATTCTGTATTCCCCTCTCCATTATCCTACTCTATATAGTCCGTTGGACAAGTGTTTCCTTTGTAGATTTTTGTCGATGGTTCTCTTCGACTTCATTATTTTCTCTTTTAAAAGTCCACTTTCTGTTATTCCTATTGTCGTCCTTGGTGTATATGTTTTTGTATGTGTGTGTATGTATATTTGTTTTTTACTTCATTTTCTTGTGATTAATGTTGTCATTAACTGCAATTATCTATTTATTATTTCGTTGTCCCTTTTCTTCGTTCATTTTTAAGTTGACATTTTTGTTTTGGTTCATATTTTCCTTTTCCACATCAGTGCCAATATCAGCAGCAGCAGCTGTGGCAATAGCAGGAAAACTACAACAATAGAAATAACAACAACTTAAGGATTTATTTCATTTTTGACTTGGTTCATTATATTTTGATTTGTGCTTTATTACGAAACCATCTTCTCAAATATCTTGGAAACAAAATAATACGGAGAACGTTACCAATAATAAACGCGGTTAACCATGGTCAAGTGATTTGAGGCAAAAGCGACATTCATATTTCATGAAACGTAATAATGCAAACAGTTTTCTACTTTATCTGTCTTTTTCTCTCTCTTTATCTTTGAATGTGCCTTTCTTTATGATTTTCTTGTTTTTTTCTCCGTTTTAATAAGTAAAACAAAAGTTCTACTGTCCTTCACTTCAAAGCGTTTTTGTGCACTTTTTGTGTTGTACATAAGAAAAAATGAAAAAGTTTTCTGCCAGAATTCAGAATTTTATTGTGCTATTTGGGTACATTCGCAAAACAAAAAAGTACAATATCATCAATCTGGCATAATTGTTAAAGTTTTTCAAAACATTTTTCTTGCTTAAGTGCTCTTAGACGTATGAGTTATAATTGGTCTTAAATAAATATTACGTATACGCATATGAACATATTTGTACATATTTTTACTGGATTATCATTATTTATGGTACGATTGTGATTTAAAAAGTGCCATTAAACATTTAGCATAAGTTGGAAATATTGGACACTTTAAATTCATAAAAGTGTTCGTAGCAAGGCATTTATTTAGAAAGTAAAGAGTTTTTTGTTTATTATTTCCCTTTCGTAATTTTAATGTATTCCGACGAAGATACGTGCAATTAATAAGCGTGTTATCTGATGCAGCGCAAATTTATTTAAAATGATTGATTGATCTGTCGTTCGGAGTCGAATTTAACTGCAGGTTCGAGAAATTATGTCGTAATCCTGGCGGGAGGGTTGTAATATCCAATTAAGTAATTAAGTAATGTAGAGCAAAACGAAAGTATTGTTTTATTATGATGATGCATCAGTTCATACTAGGAATGCCAATCGGGAAATCCCGAATAACGGGATTTTTTAAAACTTGTCCCGGAAGTTTTCGCGATTTCGGGATTGTGAATTCATGCTGCATTAACATTTATGCTAAATGAAATTAGAACAATCAATTGTAGTCTTGCTAAAGATTTATATAAATCACTTCGCAAAAGAATAGAGGAAAGAAGAACTGTGTATTCACCTCTACTAAATTTTCTTAAAAATCCAAATAAAGAGACTGATTTTGATAAAGATTTGGATACGACTTTAATAAAATCCGAGTTAAAGGCATTAATCCTGCGTTTTGCAAAAGGTCCTAAAAAAAATTCTATATCACTCGGCTTCAATAATAGCATCTCAGATGAGGGAACCCTACTTCCATTGCTAAAAAGTTATTTGATGCCATCGAACAATGCAAAAGCCCTATAAAATCAATTAATAGGGTTACTAATTTAGATACTCAACTGTCCAAAGAAATGGATTTATTTACATCAGGAGGTGGTAGAGATGAATATTTACAAGCTGCATATAGCTATCTTGGAACAATTTTAGCAACAAGTGTTGATTGCGAGAAGTGTTTTTCAACGGCAGCGTATGTTGGCTACAAAATTCGTTCAAGGCTATCAGATGACATGTTAGATGCTTTAATCTTTTTAAAAAATTATTTAAAACAATAATATCCTTATTTTGGAATCCAAATAAATTTTTTAAAACTAATGTATTTGTATATGTACAATTTACGCTTTTTTGTTACTTTTTGTTTTGTTTTTTTTTATAATTTTATTTTTATAGACATATAATTCTGATATAATTGGAATATAAATGAAATTGTTAATAAAATATGTTTTTTTCATTCTTATTATTATGAGGAAATCGCGAAATCCCGGTATTTTTCGGGATTTTTAGATCCCGAATTATCCCGAAATATCCCGGGATTTCGGGATCAACATTACGAGATCCCGAATCCCGGGATTTTTAAAAATCAATCCCGTTTGGCATCCCTAGTTCATACATCAACTATTCCGAAGGCCAAAACTGATGAATTAAAACTTGGATTGTTTCTGTTTTTAACGGAAAAAATTGCTACAGCAGTTTTGCCAACAATGAACAGATTAAGTTCACGATTGATGTCTATTTTTGAAGGAGGTAAATAGGTTACAGCCGCCGCAATCTAATAGGTAGTGTTTTGGCTTAATAAGCGTCAGGCGAAGGTTCAAACCCCAAGTCAGACATCTCGAACGAAACGAAGTACGAAAAAATACTTATTCGGCGATTGCATCTCAGCAGATTTCTGGCAAAAGCTCTGAGAGTAAATAAAATTGCCATGAAAAGTTTCTCAAAAGAAATCTGTCGTTCGGAGTCGGCTTTAAACTGTAATTCTCGTCATTCATGTTTAAAATTAACACACACAACATAAGTGGTATGAGAAGATAGGTCGTAATCCTGACGGAAGGGCTGTAATAAACAATTATGTATGTATGTATGTATGTAAACAGGTTCTACTGCAATTGTGGTAAAAAAGCTATTGAATATTGCTGGAGAAAATGTATCGAGATAAAGAGCAGAAGCTTCTTAATTCTTTTAAAAACGGCTACGAGTACAATACAAAATGACAGCAATTAGGGAATCTATCTATCGAGGCGTAATAAAAAATTTCACTACTGGCTGAATGAGTGCCATTCTTACAGTGGTTTTCATTTGGAAAATATTATTTGTAGGAAACAAATTTCTAAACTTTCCGATTTTTAATCCATCTGTATTAGCGTGGGTTACTATAGTTGTTTGTGTTCTGAAAATATCTCTCAAAACTTTAATTTTTCAATTCAATTGCCAGGGACAGCTGTTATCATCAAAATTACCGGTCTGTTAAGTCTATCAGCTGTAAATACCTTTCCTCTGAAGGTTCATTTATTAAGTAAATGGCTAACCAGTTCCGAATATGGATCGTAATAGCGTACAAATAGTTTTAACTTAGCAAAAAAAAAAGTGGTGGTAATCGACCTAGCGAAGAATTGACAGGACTATAAAAAATTTGAAGAGAGAGGAAGTGTTATAGACGTTGTCTGACCAGAGCACCTCCGCACTATAACCTCTGATGAAAGAAATGACCCATGATAATTTTTTGTCCTGCATTTGAAGGTTATGAATTGAACAGCATGTGGTTCCAATTAAAGGATTATAGATTTATTGTGTGACAAGTTTCCAGAAAGAATGATTTCAAGTTCTGACGACGTCTATTAACCACATGATTGTGCGTTAAAGTTATTAATATTTATAGGTTTACGTTAAAGATGGTGTACATGCGGATAATACCCTACCGTCGGAGATATCTCGTATGAAATGTATGAATAACTGTCGAAAACTACCTCAGAGGCATCGACTATAATAGGCAATCCAAAGCGGTCCAGCATTACAATGATTCAATGAAATCAGAGCTCTGTGTGTGTTTTATTTAACTTTTCTTTTAATATCAAAAAAAAGTTTATAATTCTTTACCACGCCTATATCACCCTGGCATGCCCTTAGCACACAGTTCAACAAAGTTCTTCAAAAAATTTCACATTTTAATTTCACTTAAAATATGAAGATTCTCGAGAATGAGAACGAATATGAACTAACAAACACACTATTTACTGTCCCCTTAAGTAACTAATGCACGTAATGTGAACTTTTGTTTTATTTCAGACATTTTTGGCATTTTACGTGCATTGTGTTAAGTGCGTTGTATGAACATCCTCAGTACAACTTACTACTCGTGCAATTATACATATACAAAATGTTGGCCTAAAACTTTTCAGCACATTTAAAAACAAGTTCTTTTTGTATTGTTTTTTGTTTTACAATCTATTGTTACTTCAATGTCTTATTTCCTTTGGCGTATAAACGTGAAAATGCCAACAACAACAACAATGCAATATAAAAGATAAATAAAAACAAAAGATCTTCAACAACAAAATTAAATGCAAAACAATAGTCGGTTTTTTTAATTTTAAATAAATGAACGTATGTATGTATGCATACATACATATAATACAAAGATAAAACAACAAAAAGCAACAAAGTTTTATATTTTTAGTGCTTTTTTATGAGCTCATCTGACCAACATGTAGAAGACTCATATAGAACATGGAAAAGCAGCTTGTAAGGCTATAAATGATTCGGTTAAAATGTGTGTGATGGTATCCTTGTGGTTGACTATTTTGCTTAGAAGCTTTTGTTTTATATTTTAAGGTAATTTAGCGTAACATGTAAAGAAAGAAATTTAACAACTAAAGTTTACCCATTGGAATCTTTCAAAAGTAATACGAGTGTAGATGAGGGAAAGGAAAACTTAACTTAAATATTGCTTGTCCTTATTCACCACTATTTGGTATTTTAATTTCTTAAATTATGCTTTTACCTCAGCATGTATTTATTAAATCTTCACTTAAAAATTTAACTTATTCAAGTAAAAAATAAGTTATTAATGCTCGATTAGCACTAGGAATGTATGTATATAAGGTATGCCTGCTAAAAATTTTGGGAATACAGTTTTCTATAAATAGACTATTGTTACGACGATTCAAAATAAAATAAATGAAAATAAATATACATGGCAATCAGACGACAACAAACTACACACATCGTACAGCACACGGAATCACAGAAATAAGTACGAATTTAAGAAATTTAACAAACAAAACATACTTTCTCTTGTGTGGTGAGTTTTTTTCACCAAGAATACATCTTGGCAGTTCGTACACATACATACATATTTTGGCCATTACAACCATTCAGTCAGGATTACGACCTAGCTTCTCATGCCTTTTATGTTTTGTGTATTAATTTTATACAAGACTGGCGAAACCTACAGTTTAAAGTCGACTCCGAACGACAGTTTTTTGAAAAACTTTTCATGTCATTTTTTAATTACTCTCAGAGTTTCTTGCCAGAAATCTTCTGAGGGAAAGTAGCGGAAGAATTATTTTTCATAGTCCGTTTCTTTCCAAATGTCCGACCTGAGTTTAGAACCGTGGCCTCACGTCTAATAAGCCAACACACTTCCTTCTAGACTACGACAACTTCAGTTCGTATAGTACTATTTAAACTCTGACAGACAATATTTTTTAATCTTAAAGGAAAGACGGTTACGCCTAATCCCGACTTCAATATTAATTCGATTCGGATCCAAAACAAAAGCATATAAAAATATGTTTCATAAGGTAACGTTTATTCACTAAAACAATTTGAAATCGTTTTAGTCAAGTGGACTAATTATAGGACCTCCCTCGTCAGGGAACTGGATTCCAATGCGTACTAAAACGGACTTCATATAAAGATTTTTAACGATTAGCCGTTGGCTTCAAAATAATTAAAAAAAAATTAACAAAAATGCTTTAAAATCCTTAGAATCTTTCCATAGTGAATGCCAACAGTTAGGAAATTGTTTTATACAAATTTCATTTTGAGAATCCAATTGTGCTAAGACCGCCTGTAGTTTTGTTATTTTTTTTTATTACTTTCGTGCTCCATTTTCTCACTTTTCTTTTTACTGTTTTTCACTTTTTTGTTGATTTTATTTTTCATTTGGATTTTTTACTCTGTTCGCTTTGCCTTTAATTTTTCTTTTCTAAATCAAAGAAATGACTTCTTTAAAGCGTTCTTTAGGTTTTTAGAGACAAACATATTTTTTTGTGTTTTTGGTTATTCGTGTCTTTTAATAAAAAAGACATTTCTTTGTAGGGACAGAAGAAAGCAACAGGATGTATGCTTTCACAAAGAAGAAAAAGCAGACAAAACCTTCTTTAGAGGTAATTTTAGGGATATCGAAGCAAACAAAAAATTACGAAGAAAGCATATATTTGTTCAGGTGCAATTTTCCTTCTTCTTAATATATTTATAATGGATTTTAGATGATGGTTTAGGGTTAAAAAAGGGACAATGGAAAATGAAAACAAAATTTTGTATTGAATATTGTTATATAAAGAAATGCCGAAAATTGACTTTACGGACAAATCAAAAAAAAAAAAAAGAGTTTAAAAGAGGAATAAAATCTCTGTAGCTTAAATTTCTTTCTCTATATTTCTATAGAACACAGGAACTTAGAAATTTAATTAATTTAACTGAAGTAATATTCGCCGTAGTCTAGTAGGTAGTGTGTTGGCTTATTAGACTGAAGGCCCGAGTTCAAACCCCAGGTCAGACATCAAAACGAAAATATGAAAATATTTCTTCGGCGACTTCACAGTAAAAAGTTTGGCTTTCATTTTAAAACTCAGCGGTTTTCATTAAATACTATTTTGGAATTAAATTCAAAATTAATTCCAAAATAGTTTATACGTGAAACCTAAAAAGAATTGTGCGACTTTTTTTAATAATTACTTGGAATAAAAATAATACCAAAAGCTGAATTTTGTTTGTTAATTGAAAAAAATATATTCCTTGTCGAATATATTTAATACCGAAACAGGCATTAAAAATATTTCTCTCCTTATTTTATTACTTTAAGTTTTACTATAATGCCAAAAAAGAATAAAAATTCTCTTTTTTAATAATATTATTCTTTTAAGTTTACAAATAACACCTAAAAAGAATTAAAACCCTCTCTGTTTCAATTAATTCAACAATTAATAACGTTAATGGTATTAAATTAATGCGTTTTATACCATGTGGTTTAAAAGTGTGGATAAGCTAATTCATTCAAAGACAATTTGCGTTTCAGTATGTATGTAAAAATTAAAAGTGGTGGAAAATTTCTTATTGTAGAAATTTGTGATCCAGAAAGTGAGGAATTCACTCCAAATGGAATAATAATTTCAGGTAAGTATTGATTACAAGTTTAATTTATTGATATGGCCTAAAAGCAACAAAATCTATCTCGAGTCTACCAAGATATTAGAGACATTTTTATGGTAACGCTATGCACCAAGTTGTCCATGTGAATCTCAGATACTTTTTTACATTTTTAGTAATACACAAGCTGAATTTAGAAGTAGAAGGAAAAGAGCTGCAATTTAAAGATCGCGACAGTGCCGAAATTCATTTTGAAGAGCTCCCAGAAATAATTTCGCAATATAGATGCAGCAGCAGTTTTTTTTGTTGAGTTTTGCTTAGACGGAACAACAACCAACATTAAAAAGGTAAAGTAAAAATTTGTTTATTCAGTTCAATTTTCATATAGCGTTTTTATTGCAGGAATTGGAATCTTATCTTAAAAATGGTGATTATTCTGCAATATTAAATGAATATTCCGCTAAAAAAAACCCTGAGTGACTCTTCCCGACGATGCTTGGTACGTCAAGCTATTAACTTTTTGCGTCATCCTTTTTGGCAATTATCCAAAACGCGAGGACAAGATTGCATAAGATTAATTAAAAAAAATAAAAATAACAAAATGCAATAAAATTTGTTTTATTTTAAGCTGTGAAATTTTACAAACATGGTATTATATTAATTCTGTCTAGGTTATAAGCAACACCAGTCATGCATACAATTTATTCAGTGGGGTATCAAAATTTATACCTACTGAAGAATACTATTCATTCCGGATGGTATGAATACAATTCTTATTTATATACAAAATAACACTTTAAAGGGTATACAAATTATACGATATGGTGTAACATCAATTCTTTTAACATTGATCGTGGCAACAAAACTACAGGAGGAGGTGTCCTTATTGCTACTTCATGTAATTTACCTTCTGAGCTTGTAGTAATTGATACACCTCATGATATAGAATTTATAGCTGTTTCAATAAAAATTAATGGTCATCGTATTTTTATTACCTGTTCTTATATCCCGCCATCTTCTCCACAAGCTGTATACATAAATCATGCAGAAGCAATTAGCGCTGTAGCTGATTCTTCAAAAAACGGTGATTTTATATTTGTCCTTGGAGATTTTAATCTACCTTCTATTCAATGGAAATACTTACCAGATGATGGATATTACATTCAAATGAAGCTGAATTCAAATTTCGACGAATTTTTGTATGATTTGGGTCTTTTCCAAATTAATGGCATTCCAAACATTAATTTCAAAATATTGGATTTAATATTCGTAAATGAAGTGACTAATAGCTTTATTAAACGCTCATTCCCTATTACCAGCCCTGAGGATTGTCATCACCCAACGCTCGTATTAAAAACATCCATTCCATTTAATTTACCGATGCCTTCATGTGATAAAAAAGAGAAAGTTTTTTCATTTAAGCACACCAACTACAATATGTTAAATGAACTCCTAATCAATAGGAATTGGTACTCCTTATTTTCATGCTATACTAATGTTGATGATATGTCTAATGCATTCTACTCTAAGATTAATACCTTTTTGAATTTATGTGTTCCAAAGCGAATATCTAGACAATTATCCAGTCCTCCATGGAATAACAAACAACTGGCTAGTGTAAAAAATAAGAAGAATAAATACTATAAAAAGTTCAAACAATCTGGTTGTTATATCGATTATATAAGATATTCTATTACCCGTGCGGAATACACAATACTTAATAAATCATGTTACGATAAATACGTAAATACAATGAAGTCCAACTTTAAGCGTAATCCAAAATCGTTTTTTAAATTTGTTAATTCAAAGAAAAAAGTAACTGGTTTTCCATCATCCATGAGATTTCAGCAGATTGAATCCAGCGATGACAGCATTATAAGCAATTTTTTTGCTGATTTTTTTTCCACAACTTATTCGGATGCAACTTATAATGATTCCATTGAGTATCCCTTTAGGTTAGGTTAGGTTAGAGGACGTGTACTTGTCCGTTAAGACAAGTACAATACCCGGAGGTCGAAATTGACCCATTGTACAACGTCCTTGGAGAGGGAAGGAAATAGAGGGAATAGGATGAAAGGAGGGCATAAGGGTAAGGGGAGGATGGGAATCACACAGAAAGAAACAGACACAAAACAAGGGTTGAGCGCGCGACTACACTTATGAAGCCCTAGCACCTCTCAACCAGCTCAAACTGCTAATGAATATGTGGAGAGCCTTGATGTCGGCTCTCGACACAGAACTCAAGCTCTCAAAGAAGGCTCTGCCAAGGGTCCTCAACCTCAACCTACCAAGGGCTGGGCAGTTACAGAGGAGGTGTTCGATAGTCTCTAACTCCTCCTCATCGCAACATACCCTGCAATAGTCCGGCTGGGATCTGTTCCAGATCCCCGTCAGCGACCTAATCTCGCAGTGCCCTGTGATAAAACCCTTAAAATAAATACAAATTCCACTGTGTCAATATCTTTAATCAACGTTCCTGCTATTTCTATGGAATTAAGAGAACTGAAGTTCTCCTATAACTTTGGGCCTGATAACATTCCTAGTAGCATTTTAATTAATTGCGCCGACGCCATAGCTGTTCCACTATCATACTTATTTAACAAATCGATTAAATGTGGTTATTTTCGTAACGTTTGAAAGGATTCATTCATTATTCCGTTGTTCAAATCAGGAAATAAATCCGATGTTACAAATTACGTGGTATTGCAAAACTGAGCATAATTCCAAAATTATTTGAAAAAATTCTCCTTATCAGCACGGTTTCAGAAAGAAGTGTTCTACAACAACAAACCTGCTTCATCTTTCAACAGTTGTTTATCGAGGATTTTTTCATCAACAACAAACAGACGTTATCTACACGGATTTCAGCAAGGCTTTTGATAAAGCCAATCATGTACTTTTGAGGAGGAAACTTTATTTAATGGGTTTTACTGATCTTAGTTTAAAATGGATTTACTCATATTTAACCAACAGAAAACAAACCGTACTTTTCAAAAACTGCAGCTCCAGAAGTATTGATCCTTTCTGGTGTACCACAGGGTAGTCATCTTGGACCGCTTCTGTTTTCATTGTTTATTAACGACTTACCTGATATTATTTACTATTCCAACATCCTAATGTACGCTGATGACGTAAAAATTTTCCTAAGTTATCGCCAAATTTCCGATCAAAAACTTAAATTCGTTGCATTTATGGTGTAATTTAAATTTAATGCAGCTTAATCTCAAAAAATGTAAATACATGAGATTTGTAAGAAAGAATTCGATTCCTGCAAACTATGTATGCATTTGATGGATGGATGGCTTGAGCTTGTAGATAACTTCCTGGATCTAGGAGTTGTACTTGATCCGAAACTAAATTTTATTCCGCACATAGCTATGACAGTAAATAAAGCTAGGAGTGTACTTGGTTTTATAAAACGGTGGGCAAAAGAATTTAACGATCCTTATGTTACTAAGTCGCTCTACACATCTCTTGTAAGAACTATTCTCGAGTATGGATCCATAATATGGGATCCTCTATATAAAAAATATTCCGACGTCATCGAATCTGTACAAAAGCAATTTCTGTTGTTTTGTCTCCGAGGACTGAATTTTAATCCCACAAGTTTACCATCTTATTCTGCCAGACTTGCATTAATCAAACTTCCGACACTTAAAAGCCGCAGAACTATGTTAAATATCTCGTTCATATTCAATATAATTACTGGTGATATTGGCTCCAGTTTTTTAATTCATAACATCTCATTTAATGTTCCTCAACGTCCGTCACGTCATTTTTCCCCATTATCAATTCAATTTTTTAGATCCAACTATGCTGATGCTGATCCAATAAGGAGAATGTGGTCTGAATTTAATAAATTGTATATGATAATTGATTTTTCATTATCAAATAATGTTATAAAAAATAATGTAATTAAATATTTAAATTCTTAGTTTTTTAGTATTTTAATATTGTAATGTAACTTAATTGCAATAAAATAAATTAGTACAAATTAATTCTCTCTCTATATCTCTCATTTAGTCTCTTTAAATTCAAATCTATACTGGTTTAAATTTAATTCATTTTTGGGTTTGTTATATATAAACACCAGCCTGGTGTAAAAATTACCCAAAAACTTTTTACTGTGTTCCTCTCAGCAGATTTCTGGCAAAAACTCTGAGAGTAAATAAAATTGCCATGAAAAGCTTCTCAAAAATCTGTCGTTCGGAGTCGACTTTAAACTGTAGGTC
The DNA here is from genome assembly GCA_927399465.1 of Sarcophaga caerulescens. NCBI lineage: Eukaryota > Metazoa > Arthropoda > Insecta > Diptera > Sarcophagidae > Sarcophaga > Sarcophaga caerulescens. Next base: position 49,818,075 of record OV656872.1, on the reverse strand, counting down.
CCGCCACTCATGTATAAAATTAACGCACACAACATAAGTGGTGTGAGAAGCTAGGTCAATAATCCTGACTGAAGGATTGTAATGACCAATTATGTATGTATGTATGTAATATTCGCCCAACAAGTCGATGTTAAAGCATTTGTAGCAGTTAATAAGCATGCTGTTAGAATTAGGTTCCTTGTCTCATATTACCTTAAGTGTTTTGGATTGGTTAATAACAATCTACTCATATTGCATTTGCATAATATAACCAGTAAAATCAAACAACAAAAACAGAAAAATTTCAAAGCATAACATAGAACAGAAACAACAAACTACCAAAAAAATTGAATTAATTCACTTGGCTATGGTCAAATAAAAAGGGGACAACTCACTTTATTAGCCACTATATACATATGTATGTACAATGAATTTTTTTCGGCAACAGCATCTCCAAATGGATAATTCTTTACATGGTCTGTAGAAATTCAATTACAGTGAGCATATTTATGACTGTAAATATAGGACCTCATAAAAATCCAATATTTGAATTTTCCATAATTAAGTTCCATAAGGTATTTCGAAAGCGGTGTGCTCACATCCTAAACGATCATAAAACTGCTCATATGAAGGTGTATTATTCCATTGAAGTAAAATTCATTCTAGATATTATTGTGGCGCTATAAGAACAGTGAAGACTATAAGAACAAGAGGGAAATAGCTATAAAAACATACGAAAATTTGTTTTGATCAACTGTTATGGAAGAGCAAATTTATCTCAGTATACGCCTGTAGTCGCCGTAGTCTAGTAGGTAGTGTGTTGACTTATTAGACGCAAAGCCCGGGTTCGTATCCCAGGTCAGGCATCAAAACGAAATATGAAAAAATATTTCTTTGTCGACTGCCACTCAGCAGATTTCTGGCAAAAATTCTGAGAGTAAATAAAATTACCATGAAGAGCTTCTCAAAAATCTGTCGTTCGGAGTCGACTTTAAACTGTAGCTCCTCCCACCACTCATGTATAAAAGTAAGGCACACAACATAAGTGATGTGAGAAGCTAGGTCGAAATCCTGACTGAAGAGTTGTAATGACCAATTATGTATGTATACGCCTGTAACCATTTTATTCCCTTCAATTGATTTCTATTGATACAAACGTTGAAATCTATCAAAGATAGCCCCAACAGCTTAGTTCGTAGTGTGCTAAACTATGGGTTCAATTCCCATCGAAGATTCCGGGTGTTTTTGATTGCCTGATTGTTTGTTTGACATAATATGTGATTACTCACAATAAAAAAAAAGAAATTGAGAATTATTAGTAAAAAGCAGGTCTCGAAAAAAAGTGTCGAATATATATACTCTGACCCTCTTTACTTTCTCCTATAAACTATTTTTCCTGTATTGCAACACAATGCACTGAGTGTTGGTCTCGAAATAAAAACAATAAAAAAATACTGTTGTTAATAACACGACATCCTCTTGATGAACGTAAACAGTACATACATGAATACAGGCTTTATATAATATAATCGTATTTCAAGGAGCGGATTCTAAGAAATAATATCCATATACACTGACTTAAACAATTACCTGAACACAAAGCAGACTGAGACTATTTTTACAATATTTCAAAAACTATTTACCAGACCTACTCCGCCGTAGTCTAGTAGGTAGTGTGTTGGCTTATTAGACGTGAGCCCACGGTCCAAATCCCAGCTCAGATATCTCCAACAAAATGAAATATAAAAAAATATATCATCGGCGACATCCTCTCAGCAGAAATCTAGCAAAAATAAATAAAACTGCAATGAAAAGCTTTTGAAAAATCTTTCGTTCGGAGTCGACTGTATTTCCCGCCACTAATGTATAAAATTAACGCACACAACATAAGTGGTATAAGAAGCTAGGTCGTAATCCTAAAAAAATAAAATTGTTTTAAAAGTTCAATTTGTACTATAATGTGATACAAAAAAATTTGTTTAAAGACGTTTCGTATATTTTTTATAAAAAAAAACTCAGAACTGATTTATATTTAATAACGATTTTGATGTCCTTTGGCAACAGAAAGTTCTTCTAAACTTTTTTTCATACTAGTATTCCACTGCCTTGCAACAATGGTATCTTGGAGCATTTGCTTATTAGTTATTGTGTGCTGTAAATAGTTTAGTTTTCTAAAATACTCCATGAAAGCTTTATGGAGTTTGAATCTGTCTGGGTTTGGGTGATGAAATATTACTTTTATACCATTTTATAGAAATCATTCCTCCACAATATTGGAATTTCTATTTCGTATAAAATACCATGTTAAAGTAAATATTTTAATTTAAGTGCAGTGCTTAACTCAAAACTTTTGTTAAAATTTCGATGTACGTCCCGATGTATTTGCCGATGTTGTATTTAATGGATATATATAGTCCTGCTAAAAAAGTGTGCCTTAATTTAAAGCAACAAAAAGGGTAAAAAGCCTTGTAAAGTTTTTTCTTTTCTATCAATGATAAAATGCCAACAGAAAAAGAAGAACGTATGGCCAAATTATAAATTTAATTTAAGCCTTTGACTACAGAAGAAAAAGGAGTAGAATGACCCTTTAGATTAAATTAATTTGGATGTGTATGATGTATAAATGATACATATATAGAATATGCAACATATTATATCATGTATCCTTTTTTATAAAATAAAAATTTATTTATTTAGACCTTTTCAAAAAAGTCCTCCTTTGTCTAACAAATTTTTATTGACATGTTTGTTATTTGTTTAGAAAAATTTTACTTTTTTTGTTTTAAAAGAAAAATTTTGTTGGCTGTTTTATAAGTCACGTAGAGACTAGAAATAAGAAAAAAAAAACAAACTTTTCAGTGGTGAAGTGAATAAAATATGTACAAAAAGTAAGAAATATAGAAACAAAAAATTATATTTTTTAAAGTTGATGCTAATATTTAACCAAAAAAAAATATACGAAAAAGAATAACAATAAACGAACTAAAACTAAAACAGGCTGTCAACATCTATGACTACTGTGTTAGATCTGTCTAATAAAGAAATATTTGTTTTTTTTTATAAAAGTTTAGGATACCCTATACCGTGTACTTACCAAATAGTACAACACATTTCTCTAATGAACTCAAGGTTCAATTTAACATTAAAAACTAAACAATTAAACATTAGGTTCGAATATGTATAGGCTCTTTTCGAGTTTTAAATATTAAGGACCTCCAATGACACACCAAAAAATATAATATCAATTAGGAATATAGTATCAAGAGAACGATTCCCTAGGCAAGGTTTTCCATTAATAAACCTTCGATATCCTAGAACACTTTTCAAAACCAAACACTTGTTTGGCTAATATTTGCACATTTGATCAGAAGCTCACTCTTCTGTTATATTCGATATTGAGTTACAAAAATGGATCCATCCTCTTTGTTTCTGCTTATGATACATACATATTAATTGGTCATTCCAATCCTTCCGTCAGAATTAAGATCTAGCTTCTTACACCACCAATGTTTTTTATATTAATTTTATACATGAGTGTCAGGATCAACAGTTTAAAGTTGACGCTGAAAGACAGATTTTTTTTAAAATAGTCATAGCAATTTTATTTACTTTCAGAGTAATTCATTTTCATATTTCGTTGTATTGAAGATGTCTGACCTAGGGTTTCAAACGTGACCTTACACTACCTACTAGACTACGGCGACTTCTGCCTATGATGCATCCTTCAATTATGCCAGGACCATGTATTCTGACTAGATTATTCAACTCAAAGCTCGGCAATCATTTTAACTCTATTTCCTTATGTGAGTTCTTTATTTTAGAAGAAACGGAAAAGTTATAGAGTGGCGAATTTGATTTTTATTGTTGAATTTGGAACGATACCTGCCCGCTTAAAATCCAAGAGCGTCCAATTTATCCTAAAGAAGTTACTGTTTGGTGTAGATTTTGGGCTAGCGGTATCATCAGTCCATATTTCTTCGAGAACGACGTTGGTCCGACCATCACAATTACCTGCCAGCATTATAAGTCGGTGATTACTTCTTTATTTTACCAACTGAATTAAATAATCTGGACACCAGGAACCTGTGGTTTCAACAGAACTATGCTGCGTGCCATACAGTTCATGCTGTAGTGGATATTCGTCTCAGGTAGAGGTAACGTGAACAGACCGCTAAGATCGTGAGATATGCCGCATTAAACTCTTTCTTGTGGAGTTTTCTTAAGTCGCACGTCTTAAGTCACATTTCATCGTTATTCGTTTTCTTAACGGTTACCATTCTCAAATACAGTCATGGAAAATTAAATGTTTCGGATAACCTCCACTCAGAGAAGCCCCGGCAAATATTTGAAGAATGTTATATTCTACACATAATGTCATCAATAGGTAAAGTTTTCGATACTATTTCACACTCATATTATGTTATATAAAAGGAGTATAGGAGGCGCTTAATAAAGACCCTAAGCACTTTTGTTTTTCTATGAAAGTAACTGAACTAAAGATTTCTATTTTTAGATGATTCGATCCAATATTAGAATATTGGAAATTTGTTGTCAAATGTGTCTTTTCATCGTTGTGCCGAAATCTTAATGGATCTTGTTTAGTCCATAACTTATATAGGAATAGTTCAAAAAATCTGAAGAACTGTTTATATGATATGATTATAGCGTACAAAATCTCCTACTTAAACCGATTAATATTTCGGTCTTTTGATTTTTTTCTATATTTTGTGCAAAATCATCAACTTTAAACGTCTAAAGTGCTTTTGTATGTTCTATGGGGAATTAAAGTTTTTATTAGTTTTTGTTATTCGTGCTGTTGTTGTTGTTGAAGCATTATGTTATTCTAGTCAATTTTACAATAAATTTATGCTGGTTATTACTATTGCTGTCGTAGTCGTTAGTAGTAGTAGTAACAACAACAACAACAGCATCGTTAGTAGTGGTAGTGGTAAGCGCAGTAATACCAAAAGTAGTCATCGTATGACATTATTTTTTATGTCTCTTACGCATAATGACTACTGTTTCAACTTTGACATTTGACGCATTGTCAAAAAAAACTGTAAATGCGAAGAAAAAGGAAAAACAGATTGAAATAAATACAAAAAAAGGTTATGAAAACCAAGTTAATAGTCGAGAGTAAAAGAACACAAAAACTATTTTAAACCTACATGGACATGCGACATGGACATGGAAAAGATAACTTTTTGCATTTCAGTCAAAGAAGAAAAAAAATAGAAAAAAACAATTGCAATTCTGTGGTTTGGCAAATAAAAAAAATTTTAATTTTAAGAAAAATGTCATAGATTAAATGAAATTGATACAAAAGTTTGCGCAACATGTGTCATAAGACGCAACAAAAATTCCACAAAAATTATTGTGATGACAGTTGTATTAAAAAAAAGTTAAAAAAATATACGAATTGGTTATTTAAAAATAAATTCTAATGCTTTTATTTGAATACAAGCTTAAACGCATATTACATACTGTTATTTAGAATTTTTAAAAATTTAAAATTAAAAAATTTTTTCTTTATTTTTTTTCTTTATTACTTAAATTTTAATAGTTTTTGGCATTTCCAAGACTATATTTACTTACTTACTTAATTGGCCATAACAACCCGATGAGCGGATTTCGCCCTGCCGCAGCACATCCTTCCAGGCGCCTCTGCTTCTTGCGCGCCTACGCCAGTTGGTCACACCAATCGATGACAGTTCTTCCTCGATTTGGTACTTCCAACGGATACAATGTCGTCCTTTTCGCCGACTTCCGCAGATCCCCGCATCAAATACCCGTCTCGCCGGAGCATCCTCCTCCACTTTAACGACATGGCCGAGTCAGCGCAGCCGCTGGATGTTAATACGCTGCACAACTCGCACTGGACCGAAGATCTTACGTAGGACTTTTCTCTCGAATACTCTCAAGGCTGCTGCATCAGTTCTTAATAGGGTCCATGCTTCTGCGCCATAAAGAAGCACAGGTAGGATGAGCGTCTTGTAGAGTATTAGCTTTGTCTTACGAGAGAGGTCTCTGCTACTCAATTGCCTATTGAGACCATAGTAGCACCTGTTGGCAAGAGTAATCCTGTGCTTGATCTATAGACTGACATCATTTTCGGTGGTAACGGCGGAGTCAAGATAAATGAATTCCTTGACTGTATCAAAAGTATAGTTATCGCCCGTAATTTGAGACTCAATACGCCGCACGGCTCTACTTGTCGATAACATATACTTTGTTTTGCCCTCATTTACTGCCAGACCCATCTTCTTAGACTCGCGTTCAATAGCACTAAAGGCAGCAGTGACATCTCGCATGGTACGCCCTATGATGTCGATGTCGTCAGCGTACTCAAGGAACTGGACACTATGCGGAGACATGCGCCCTATCAACTCATTACATCCGGTCATAAACAATTCAGCGGGGAGGCCATCAGGACCTGCCGCTTTGTTGTTTTTAAGACGCATAATCGCGACTTTAACCTCTTCATGGCTAGGCGACGGGATCTCCACGCCGTCATCATCGATTGGGTTCGGAACATCATCTCTAGAGGCGGTATTGACGTCCTCATCGCCTTACAGCAGAGTAGAGAAGTGTTTCCTCCACAACCTCAGCACCCCCTGCGGATCTGTAACCAGGTTTCCATTCTCATCCTATATATTTATTGTGAATTATTTATGATTTAGCTGCTAAACTTCTGTATTTGTTGTCATTGGCACGAGAAGAAAGGTATAATATGTACGTAAGTTTCGCATGCATTTAACAACACTGAGAGAACTTGGCTTTTGAGAAGACAAACTTTTGTTTTGCCACTGATTAGTTTGATCGCCAAATCTTCCAGAGGCCAATGGTTTTGACCTGCTTAATTCTGTGTGATACATCAGCCTGAGCGCTCCCATTGGTATAATTTTGTTGACGTGAAATCTGAAACTGATTTTGTATTTTGGTCACGTAGAATAAGTGGTACTGGTTCTTCTATAGTTACATTCAGTGACTGAATTATGTTGTCACTGATCGTGAGACAGCATTTCCTTGATATTTTATTATTGTCGTTTATTTTACTTTTAACATTTGATCTGCTTTTGTATATTAAATTAGTATCATCAGCTAATGTGGGGTCATTCACAGGTTCTACTCGCCGTTACAGTCAGTATATTTCACTATAAGAGTTTTTGTCAATCCCACCAATTAGAATTTCATTTATATTATGAAGAATAGGAGTGGAAATAATACACAACCTTGTCTTTCGCCAGTTTTTACAGACATATACTGTTAGCAGATGACATTTTTTAGACACTCAAAGATTGATACCTTCTATTGCATTGAGAATGCTGTTTTGGAAAGTTGGAGTTAAAACTATTTTGGACCTTGGTATTCTATTGGATCACAGACTCAACTTTCGGTTGATAAAGCTTATGGCATACTTGGTTATATGAAACGCTGGTCTAAGGAATTTGTTGATCCTTATTTAACTAACATATTATTTATATCTCTTATCCGGCCTATCTTGGAGTATAGTTCTATCATATGGGACCCTTGTTATACAGTTCATATAAATAGCATTGAGTCAGTGCAAAAACAGTTTTTAATTTTCTGTTTACGAGGTCTTTGTTGGAACTCCTATGAATTACCGCCATATCGGAGTAGACTAGCTTTGATTAAACTGCCAACTCTTAAAAGTCGTCGTTCCATGATGAGTACTCTTTTTATTCTGGGATTAATACGAGGAGATGTTGATTCCGAGTTCCTGCCCAGTCAATTGAAATTCAATGTTCCTGTGCGACCTACACGTAATTTTGAACTGCTATCACTGAATTACTACAGATCTGACTATGAAAATAATGATTCCTTTAGACGAGCCTGTAAAACCTTTTATGAATGCTACCAAGTAGTTGATTTCTCGGAGTGTAAAGAAGTTTTAAAGAAAACCCTAACTATATTTTTGAATTGTTAATATAAAGTTCTTGTTGAATTAATGAAAATCTGTATTCTATTTGTTCCATATAGTCAGTAAGGACATATTGTATCTATTGACATTAAATAAAATGAATAAATATACATAAATAATGGGACCACAATTTTCACACATATCATAGAGATTTGATGCGAAAATAAGAAAAATTAGAAAATTTTGATAGGATTTCTTGGAATAACTCGTGCAAAATTTGTGCAGTTAATCTGAATTGTTGCACAGGGACGTTGCCCATGAACACTGCCTTACTACTTTTCATGCTCTGAACAGTTGTCTCGATCTTAGATTTGCTGGGACATTGGGCACATATTACTCGAGGAATCGCTAAACATGGCTCCAATTTAGTTCAGTTAAAGGGACACTCGCTGTGAGCTTGGTAAAACTCAATAAAGTTTTCGTACGAGTGTAAAAATCGATCTGCAGTGTGGGGTTTACCGTCCTGTGCCTTTATGAGAAAGGTCTTCCGCTGTACAGACAAGCATTTGATGCAGTTATATCAAAATTTTGAGTTGCCAAATGTGGCAGCAGGTTCTGCCTCTGATGCAATAGATTTATTCTAGGATCGTATGTCGTCTTTATATATTCGTTTCATTTATTTATTTACAGTTTCGTATTCAATTCGAGTCAGTTCTTTTTTACATACATAACATACATATGTACATAATTAGTCATTACAACCCTTCAGTCAGGATTACGACCTAGCTTCTCACACCACTTATGTTGTGTGCGTTAATTTAATACATGAGTGGCGGGATCTACAGTTTAAAGTCGACTCCGAACGACAGATTTTTGAGAAGCTTTTCATGGCAATTTTATTTACTCTCAGAGTTTTTGCTAGAAATTTGCTGAGAGGAAGTCGCCGAAGAAATATTTTCATATTTTCGTTTTGATGTCATTTAAAAAATGTTCACATCTGACTGCGTCTGTTCATTTCATACTGTTCTTTTGTTTTCTTTGAAATTCTTTAGAAACCATACCAAAGCGGAACTATGCGTTAATTGAAAATGTTAAATAGTTTTGGTCCCACTTAATTATTTGTGTCTATTTTAATTAAATACAATAATTAAATACAAGAAAATACCAAAAAATAATGCCACTTCGGCAAGCCATATATGCCTGTAAGTGAATACATATATGCTAGTACAACAATAAAATATTATACAGATATACTACATGGTAAGATAGTTTAGTTTTAAAATAAATGTCATCATATGTTTGAGTGTAAATGTATGAGTGAGTTTGTGGTAAATAACTATGCCTACATAATGAAGAAAATGTTTGAATGCTTTGAAAAGAAAAGGACATGCCACTCCCCTAAGGCCAACACAAACCTCATCAATAACAAACACTACTTTTACCACATAAATAGACCACAACAGGGCATTTATTTAAACACACACACATGCATACATACATATGTATGTATGTATGTATAGAATATACTTAAACAAAACTACAACAATAACAAAGAAGTGAAAAAGGCAATAAGGTGGATTTAAGCACTTACAAACTCATCCTCGAGCATAGTTAAGTAGTTATTGTTGCTGTTGTTGTTATACGTAAACATAAATACAATAGATAAACAGGCAAACAAGTAAATATTTAGCATACTCCTCGCACACACAGTAAAATAAAAATACAAATCCACACTACACACACACACAGCCATACACGCGGGACTGGAAACAAAAAAATAATACTCACACACGCAAACAAAAAACCATAGAAAGCAAATAGAGCTTATGAAAAACAAGTTAGACAAAGAGTGTGAGAAAGAGAGAGAGAGAGAGGGGAGAGCGATAAAAAAAAGAAGACAACATTAAATAAAAAAATAAAAACAAAAATTTATACAAACAAACTGTCTTTTTCGCTTTAGAATCCACATGCACATGCCTTTATAGTTGTAAGAAGAGCAATAGAAGTTGACTTTAGCATAAGAAATAGAGGAATTATAATATTTACAGTTAATCTCTTGGGCAAACACACTAACAATACAAAAGAACTCCCAAAGAAAAAAATACCACGAAGTAGTAGGAAAACTTATAAGAAAACTTTAAGGTCATAAAGGTAAAGTAGAGAGCACAGCCATTCAGATAAAAAGCGAAGAAAGAACGAGAGAGAGAGAGAGAGAAAGAGGGAGTGCAAACAACAAGAACAATAAATGTGTTGATGGTATTTTGTGGTTGTGCCTGTTACTCTCTATATGAGCCTTTTAATGTACACACGAATGTATGTGTGTGTATGTTTATGTGCTTGTATATGTAGGTGACACCCAAGATTTTGTACTAATTCTACCACTTGTTTTTATTCTCTTCTAGCACTTCGTAGTATTTTCTTATATTTGTTGACACTTGTGGTATTAAAAAAGGCTTAAAAGCTTTTTATAACCTTTTAAGAGTACCATATTTTTATATCTGCCTTTTAGCCTTAAACTATACACATATACTCAAACACATGCGTACTTATACGATATTAACATACATGCAAACATGCATACAAACAATACATATGACTATGCTTATTAAAATTTGTGTGTGTGTAAGTGTTTTTCATATGAAAAAAGGGTATTTTGTGCAAGTTTGCTTAACTTGCAAACAAATACTTATTTCTTAACGCGTATGTGACCCAAAGAAAAAGTATTATGGTTTATATTCATACATACATAACACACATACATATGTATGTATGTATGGTGTACCTTGGAAAATTAAATAAAATGGTAATTTAAATTTATTATGAAAATTGTAAATTCCATATGAGAATTATTTAGAAATATTTTCAAGAAACATGTTTAGGAATCTTAAATATTTTGTACTCTTTATTGTATGTATTGTTTTTAAAGAAACACGTACAAAATCTTTAATTTTCAAATAAATTTTAGTTAAAGAAAAATTATTTTCAATTTCTATGTACATATGTCTAATTGGATAAATTTTTCGTTTTTAATTTCAACAATTTCTTAATTATTTTTTAATGTGTTTTATTTTTCTGTTAAAAAAGTTCACGGGTTGTTGGTCGCAAAATACTCCTGAGAATAAAAAATTACTTGCGGTAATTATTGTTGCCATAATCTATCTATAGTTGAAAGAATTGATAAAATTATTGAGAAATTCAACAGGACCGAAAGCGTTGGGCGCTCCTATGGTCTAACTGGTAACTGGTATGCTTAATTTCAAGTGCCGAGGCCGTGGTTTTGATTGTTTGTCTTACATTATATGTGATTACTCACAATTGAAAAAAGAAAATGAGAATTATTACTAAAAAGTAGTCCTTCAAGTCTTCGTAGTCTAGTAGATAGTGTGTAGACTTATTAGGCTGAAGAGCACGGTCCAAACCCCAGGTCAGACATCAAAACGAAATATGAATAAATATTCCTCTCAGCAAATATGTGGCAAAAACTCAGAAAGTAAAAAAAATTGCCATGAAGAGTTTCTTAAAAATCTGTCGTTCGGATTCGACTTTAAACTGTATGTGTATTCGAGAAAGTGGGTAGGAGAACACCAATTTGTCGATCTCATGGCAATCTCAAAAATGGGCCCATTTACAACGCTGTACAGTGATGTGGTTTCATACATGTTTATGAAAAAAATATATAAAGTGGTGCTAGATCATTGAAAGTTGGCACTTTCAATTCTGTTGATTAAATTAACACTATTTCTACCAAAGGTGTCGAAAGACATCTTTTAAAATTTTAACTTAAAATTTATTTCAAAGTTTAATCATTTTTTCTCAGTTAATGTTTTGACAATTCGTATAATAATTGTTAATTTTATTTAGCGTTATCATTTTCCTCCAACTCATTCTGGATCAGTATATGCGTACATGATATACATATTTCTTCCATGAGGTGTCTTTTGACACCTTTACGATTTTTCTTACAGCAAGAAATAAAAAATATAAAGAAACTACACTAACATACATTTGAACTGAACTATAAGTTGCTTTTAGTTTTTTGCTCTTCGTATTATTATACCAAGCCATGGAAATTCTGAGCAAATGGAAATTCTGCGAAATACCGTGGCATATAAATTCTGTGAAATTTTGTTCAGCAAGTTTTTGAAAATGCCAGAAATTTTCGATACACTGAATTCCCCGTTATAATTTTTGTATTCGATTGTTTTTTTGGGAACAACAGCAATGGGATATGTTTTAATAATTATTTCCATAATTATTTGCATCCAAACGCAAAGGTATCAAAAGACACCTTTTGGTCGAATTAGGTATACACATAATCGTGGTAGAAATAGTGTTAAGAAAAAAAGAATGGAATTTCATCAACATTAACCACATCCTTGTATATTTTTTTGCGTAGCATACTCGGAGCACCAAGAGAACATTGGTTATGAAAACATCTTTGGGTAACATTTTGGCAGCTGATTTTGACTTTTGACGATGTTGATTGGAAACCAAAATAATGCTATTTTAATGTTAACGACAGCATCTTCCCATAACGTTGAAGCATATTATTCTTTAAATTATTGCCAAAATACCCCCTAAATATACAAAAGTGGACGAAAAATTGACATTAAATTTCGTTATATACGTTACAGATGCATATTGAAATTAAAGTTTAAACCATCTTGTTGCTTAAACTCGAGGCGACAAGAGCTAAAGTGTCCCTACTTTTTGGTCGTATGTAGCCATGGTTGTAGAAAATGTAAGACACGCCAAGAAGTCACTTTTTCAGGATGCAATGACTATCTTCTTAGTTGTTTATACTAGAGGAAATAAGAGCTAAAGTCTCGCTATTTTTTGGTTGAATGTGGCTCTAGTTGTCGAAAATGTAAGACACATCAAGCTTGTACACGATGCAATCACCTTAATAGTCGCGCTTACATGTTGTCCATCATCTTGCATGTGTGTCGCAATACGTACGTATGGTTTCTTTTTCAAAAATTAATTTCTAACTTTTTTGATCAGATGCTGAGGTATTGAGCCTGCTCAGTTAAGCTGCTCTATACTTTCATTCCATCGAACATTTTTAATAATAATCTTTAGGGTCCGTCTGCAAACTGGTTATCAATGATCTCTGGATGTACTGTAGTATCCAGAATATAAATTGAAGTGTGCAACTGAGATTCGCTTAAGTTTCTGTGTGAGGATCTGTTTCCACTTCCATTCAACATAAAATAAAATTTTTTCCACACTGTTCAAACTTTATGTCAACATCGGTATCGTAGAACATGCTTGGACCAATCATCCGTTTAGATGGAGCAAATTTGATTCATGAAACTACAATAAAGCAAAGACATAACAAGAAAATAGGAAGATGGGCATGTAGAGTAGGTCAACTTGACCTCCGGGTTCTGTACTTATCTCAATTGATAAGTACACGGCCTCTAGCCTAGGAAGAATGCTTGGTGACAACGCTACGTTCTTCAAAGTAATAAAAATAAAATAATGAAAATAGTATCGGTTTTGATAAACTACGGAATTGCATTGCTTTACTTATTTGACACAAAGTGATAGTCGTTACTCTTTAAGGCATTGTGAATGCAACCACAGACAGTTTAAAACATTCAACTCATGGTACAGAAACAAATTTATATACTTTGCACAATAATGCAACAAATAATACACATACACATAGATATTTACGAATATATTCTCTCTCTCTCTCTCTCTTTAACTATGTCTCTGTTAAAATGGTTAAAACAATAATAAAAAAAAATAAAAAACCGGATAAAAGCAAAAAGGATTTTTCCCATGATATGGGAGATATTACACAGATACAGACATGCTAACACATATGCACTTAAACAACACAGCTTTTACTTTGTTTTACAAAAGACACACGTAAAAATAAGCTTTGTCGTGTACAAAAACAAAAGCAATATAAAAAAGGGACTGAAAAGTGAGAAAAAAAGAATGAACGTTTTACCAAAATGAACCACAAAACGTTCACACAACTATTTTTTTTTTTGCTTTGTTTTTCATTATTCTTGTCTGTCCGCTGTAACATACTCTCCTTTGTTTGTTTCTGTTGTATTTTTTGTTGTTGTTGTTATGATATATTGTTGTATTCTATATGTAAATTTAAAATAAAAAAATATGAAAAAAAATTGCAATAAATTTAGTTTTTCCTTCTTTTTTGTCAATCTCTTTATGAAAATTTTGTTCATGTGTATGTTTGCATGAGAGAATGCATATGTATTTGTGTTTTTTCGTGAGTATAAATATTATTGCTTGTGTATATATGTGTGTGTGTTCTGCTTGAGTGCATATGGTTGCCCTTATAAAAATATATACAATATTTTTTATGCACAGCTGCATTTACAAAATGATTTTTTTGTTGTTTCGAGCGACTATACATATGCATGTGTATGTATTTTCTATCTCTGTCTTTTGCGTTCATTTATCCCCTTTTGGAAAGCGCATATGCCCGTGTTTGTTTTTAACTTCAGCTTTTGGATGTTGTCTTTGTCATTCAGTGTTGACACTACAGTGCGTATGAGTAATTATTATTACATGGCTATATGAGTATTATTACATGGCTATGAGTATGTTTGTTCTATTTTGTATACTTTTTGATGTTTTGTTTTTTTTTTGTTTCAATTTTTTAAAATTAATTTATAACAAAATATTTTTATAAACGTTAGAGTGCACAATATGTGTATGTTTAGAAACTATAACAGGTAATTTTCAAAACTTTTTGCAATAAATTGTGAACAACAGATTCGTTGAAGCATGTAAATTCATCAAAAACATAAACTTTTTGTAATTAAAATTAATTAAATTTTTGGTTACTGGAATTTACACTGGCGAAATGGAAAAGCAAAGAGTCTTATCTTATCCTTTTCCTGAAATTAGGCTTCTTCTTCATCGATTCCAAGAAATAGTAATCTGTAGGGAAAAGGTATGGTATGTAAGGCAAAACCTTTCAATCACTTTTTTTACAAAAGCATTTTTGGGTAGTGCAATATACATATGTTGCATTTTTCTTTATATCAATATTTCTGAAGCATTCATTAAAGTACGGTATCAAGGCTTGAAGTCACCATAGTCTGGTATATAGAGTGTTAGCTTATTAGACGTGAGGTCACGTTTAAAATCTCAGGTCGGACATTTCCAATAAAATGAAATTTTAAAGAAATATTTTCCTCAGCGACTTACTCTCAGCAGACTGCTGCTATAAAAAGTTTGTCAAAAATCTATTGTTCGGAGTCGACTTTAAACTGTAGCTTCCGCTATTCATATATAAAAATTAACCCACACAACGTCAGTGGTGTGAGAAGATAGATCGTAATCCATATTAAAGGATTGTAATGACCCATCGTGTCATATGCCAAAATCATACCAGTTCCAAAAACTGGCAATGAATATCGCACAATATCAATTTTACCATACCTTTCTAAAGTTTTTAAGCGGCTTATTTATAAACAAATGGTTAAATTTATAAATCAATACAATTTATTAACTGACTGTCAATCAGGTTTTAGATCTCAACATAGCTGTTTAACCGCCCTGACCGATGTAATCGAAGACATAAGAAATAGCTTAGACGATGGGAGAATAACATTCTTAGTTTTGTTTGACCATTCAAAGGCCTTTGATACGGTTCGCCACTCAATACTGTGCTTCTAGCTATCTAGAATGTTTAACTTCTCCACTACTGCCGTTAGATTGATGTCCACATATTTAACTGACAGATGACAATATGTCTCCAATAAAGGAATACTTTCTAACCCTCTTCGCGTGACAAGAGGTGTCCCGCAGGGCTCCATATTGGGACCATTACTGTATTACATTTATTCTAACGATATACCAAAGCAGCCCAAACATTCTAGAATTCAAATGCATGCTGATGATATTCAGCTCTACCTTAATAGCTCTATAGCTTCCATCAGTACTGGAGTTAAAGATCTTAACACTGACCTTAATAATATTTCTCTTTGGACGACTGCAAATGGTTTAAGGATTAACCATAAAAAGTCAAAATGTACTGTAATATGCAAAAAATCCGCAAAGATTGAATCTAGTATTGATGTTTTCCTGGGTGGTAGCAAGATTGATATTGTTAATTTTGGCAGAAATCTTGGCGTGGTTTTCAACAGTACGCTAACCTGGTCGGATCACATAAACCAAACATGTGGAAGAGTTTATAGTATGCTAAGGTGCTTATGGGCTTCACAGTATTACACTCCACCGAGAATAAGACTACCTCTTGGGAAAACTTATTTAATACCAATTCTGCTGTATTCATCTGAAGTCTTCTCCGGCTGTAATTCAAAAGACACTGCGAAACTCAACAGTACTTTCAACAACATTTAACGTTACATATTCTACCTACTCCAACCGCATATTTAATGTTTCCTTTAATAACTATTTAAAGTTAAAAAACTTGGTTTTTCTTCACAAAATTATTACATCAGAGCACCCACAATATCTTCACAAGCGCTTAAGATTCATGAGGTCTTTAAGAGGAAATGGTATTTTGCAGATTCCTCATCGGAATGCAGCGTCTGAGTGACAATTTTTCATATCAAGCATCCAACTCTGGAACAAACTCCCTTCAAACGTGCAAGTTATTAGCAACGCAAATAAATTTAAACATTTACTTTATTAATTTTATCAAACGTAATCTGCTGTAAATGTCAGTTGTAAATATTTTATTTCATTTTATTTTATTTTCTTTTTTTTATATTAATTTAATTATCTTTATTTTAATTTTATATTATATTACTGTTTTTTATTATTTTTCTTTCTTTTTTATACAAATATATACATAATTTATAAGTCTTGAATATAACTTGTCAGATTCTGGTACTTTAAATTTTAAGATATTATGTCTTGTTGTATCAGAAATTCAAATTTAATAAATACAAATACAAATGTATGAAATAAAGTAAGACAAATTACGAAGCCACCTAACTAAACGAAAATTTAAAATGAGACAAAATTGTTCGATTATGTAAGCAATTCTCAGGCTATTAAGGTCAGAGTACCCCAAGTGGAGTAAGTTTGGAGTCAACAAGATGTATCTCTGCGACGCATAAAGAACCAAAAATGCCAAATCTTATATTCGAGCTTACAATTATTTCCGTCACTGGCGAAAAAGAATTGGCTTGGTGTGAAATAGAGATGAGCGATATTTTCTAAACTGTGATTTAATCACGGTGATTGATAATTCACTCGTAACTACAGTGATTGAAGTTGCCAAATAACAGTTACTAATAATGTCGTTCTTTCAAAATTGTTACATACTCAAATTTATTTCATTTTATTTTGAGCGAGGCAGAATTACTCGTAGATGATGATGACATGAACTTTCTGTGAAAATTAATTGTCAAACTTCATATAAAAAATAAAAATTTAATTAAAAATAATAACATTGATTACATACCACTTTGATTTTGTTTAGTAGTCGTCTCGTAGTATGTACTCGTATCTAGTTGTCTCTTTCTTACGACTTAATAAAATACGTTATTGTTATTATTGTATTATTGGAATACTGTGATCACACTCACTGTTTTAAAGAACAGTGGTTAACAAATCACGTTCATTGAGAACAACGTTCTTCAAAAATCACTGGATCGCTCATCTCTAGTGTGAAATAAAAACCATTGCTTTAGGTAGATCGAAGTAAATGAACTTCGTTACAAGTCTTTGCTTTAACCAGAAACTATAGAAATATATATATTTGTATACACATAATTAAGTGTCTTGATAGACCGAAGATACGCTAATCTTTTCTAGTTTTTTTTTTTTTATGAAATTAGCACTCAGGTGATGGCCCCTACTCATGCAGTGCATTGTACAGGTTTTTATTTTTTTTAGGAAAGGGGGAAGATGCGAACGGCAAGGAAACGAGTTGCTGCTATAAAATGGCCAGTGCTATACCTTCACCATTAGACAGTCTACAGGCAATCGTCCCCAAGAAGCCCGCAGTTTCTCACTCCACTTATGTTGTGTGTGTTAATTTTATACATAAGTGGCGGGACCTACTAATACTTTTTGTATTTTTTTTTTATTTTTTGATGTCTGGCCTGGGACTCGAACCCTGGCTTTTACGTCTAATAAGCCAGCACACTACCTACTAGACCACGGCGACCACTTACGCATAGTCATACGGGCATATGGTAAAGGCTACTCACGGTTGCAATGATAACAACTAAGATGAGGTGAAAAAACAACTCTTCATGATGAATACTGCGCACGCCCGTTAACGCATGCTCTTCGATGATTTTTTTGAAAACGTAGACTACTTGATATCTCAAGCTTTTGCTATTCCAAATATATGTGAATCTCAGAAGTAGGATCGAAAACGCAATGCTATCATGAGACGTTTAACGTAGTAAGGTGTGGTTCCCATCTTTCTATCAAAGTAATACAATAAAGCTAATTATCGAATATTCCATACATCCACATGGAAGTAAGGATCTCTACATTAAAGAATATTTTCCTGTGTAAGCTGAAGTCTGCATACCTAAGTGACGTTGGTACATATTAATATTAGAAGGACGGTCTGTAATTGCAAATTAAAAAGCCAAAGACATGTTGAAAAACCTGTGCAAATATAAGTTAGGCAGCAGAAAAACAAATTTAAACTTACTGAATAAAGCTGAGTTCAAATCAAACAAATGACCGATGATAGAATTACTTGAAAAAAGTTTGTAATGGAATTAATAGGTCTTAATAGGACTCCCAGAAATGGATATGCGCCTACGTATTTATAAAGATTCGGATTTTTCAAACCATTAGTTAAGTTAGATAAGGTTAGGAGGAGGTTGCCCTTCACAGGCAATTTCACTCGGTGGCCCATATGGCCCATTATGCCACCCAGTATGAAGTAAGCCCCCTGGTTAAGATCCGTTAGTAGTGTGTTTGAATCACCCCGATCTCTGAATGTGACCGTCCAGTTCCCTTAGTGCACGTTCACCACCATGCCCAGATCTTCAAACTCTCTGTCACCCTTAAACCGATGTCATCTGTTCTGAAGTGCAAAGCACTTGCAGAAAAGGTGCTGCAGCAATTCAGTTTCCTCCACAGTAATCCTGGTGGAGCTAACCGAACTTCTCAGCAAAACTGCCAATAGCGCAGTGTCCTGTTAGAATTCTTGTTAGAATGCTAACCGTTCTCTTGTCCAACTTAAGTAGTTCCCTTGATCTACCATTGTCCACTGCTGAATATAGCAGTTTTTAAAGTCGGTAATCAGGTATATCGAACCACCAGCTGTTTGTTGAATTCCATACTGCTTTTTTCAATTTTTTAAAGTATTCCGCAGAGGCGTATATCCCCTTCATCGTCTCTTCCTCAGACATCTCAATTCGTCCGCCATTGGTTACTTCTAAAGCTTTTGTTGAAAATATCAGATCTGAGATTTCAATTCAAAGCGCCTGTCTAGTAAGGAAAATATCAATTAAGTTTTACATTTCATTTTAAATCCATCACCTTGAATAAATTCATCCACTTGCCTTAGTAATTAATAGGAGCTCAGTTTTAAAATAATTATTATAAATATTAACGTATCTGTGAGATAACGTTCATACATATGTATGTATGTATGTATGTTAATTTTAAAATATTAAAATTTGTTTTTCCTAAGACAACGCTAATATTAAAAAAATCCTCCAAATAAACTTCAACACCATAATCACTTAAGACAAAACAAAATGCACTTGTACATTTCATGATATTTTTATATTATTATGAAAGATGTCAGCATAAAACCGCAATATCCGTAATAATCTCAAGAAAATTAAAACAAAAACTATTAAAATTTCTGACATATCAAAAAGGGGTAATTTGTTTGAAAATATTGCAGCACCAGCAAAACAGTTCACGTAATAATAACTCTTGTGGATTAAAACATTTATAAATTTGCTAAACTTATATAATTATACTACGTCTAAGCCGTCCTTACACTCGACAATTCGACTCAACATTTAACTCTCAAGAATTTCAGTCATAAAGTGTTCATTTAAGAATTTCAACACAATAATGCCGTGGTTGTTATATTTAAGTGAGTATGTACATATAAATGTATGTGCAAGTGTTTATGTATTAATATTAATGCGTGTGTGTATATATACCTTATTTCCTCACCATTTTAAACTAAACATTTCCGTTTAGTTGTTGGTGTTGATGTTGATGTTGGTAGCGGTGGTAATAATGGTTGCCTGCATCCTTTAACTTTGGCTGTTAGTTAGAGCATTAGAAGCAACATAAAGGATACATAAGGAGAGAAGGAGATTTAAAAGAAAATAAAGGATCTACATTTGGCGGTGTGTTTGAAATAAATGACAACAAAGCAAAACATTTTGCATAAATAAGGCCAAGACAACATCCTTAAGACACCATTACAGTTCTCAGTCGTTACAAAAATATACACACAGACATATATACACAATCAGCACACAAACAGCATAAAGAAAATGGGTTATGCCAGCAAAATGTAAGACAGAAAACATTGAAAACTGTTCTCAAATACATACACTCTTAATAATACACTTACACTAACGCAGTCTTATGAGAAACCAGAAAAAAAGTGCAATTTTCACAAAACCTCAAAACAACTTAAAAAGACAACTAACCGACCAAGCGACCGACCAGCAATAACAACAATAATCAGCGTAACATTATACAGTGGAACAAAATTGAGTTGCAGTGCAGCGTTTATCAACAGAATTGTTTGACAGTGCCCCCTTATAAGATCACTTAAACTGATATTCAGGAGATAATTGTGGATTTATGAGCATGACTTCTGATAACCAGTTTGAAAGTTTAATACATCTTATGAGCGATTTGATGTTTAGTACCGATCAGAGATCAGCAACGAGTATTCAAAACGATGAGTAGATTCGAGTCATACTTATTATTTCTGATACTTATACGCATTCATACTTACTTTAATATGATACTCATACTACTCATACTCAAAGTTGGAAGTACTCGTCGTATTCATACTTAACAATACGCATGATGTTATTGACTTCGACTCGTCTCTACTTAACATTTACACGAAGCACAAAATAAGTATAATTCGCGTACGAACACTACTATACTCACAAGAAGATTGTGTGTATGCTTTGCTTGTTGTCTTTGTCTTTCCTTTCTTCTTTGTTTGTATATGCAACAATAACAAAGGCTGTAAATTTTGATGAATGATTCCAGCCACTCGAATCACTTATAAGTATTATAAGTATTTTTCTAAATTTATGAATCAGAATGAGTAGGCGTATGAAGCAAACAGATTTCGAATGTTGTGAGTTTGATGTCAACGTTGTACTCATACTCATTGTAACCTATACTTATAAATCAATGCTGTAGCGAGTACGAATGAATCAGAGTAGTTGAATTTCAATTCTGTTGATTCACTCATACTCAAAATTGCATGAGTGCTTATGAGTAGCGGAAAAACGATTCATTGCTGATCTCTGGTACCGATATATCCATTACGTTAGCCAAAGAAGAAATCTGTGTCTATCCAGCGACAGTCATTGTGAAGTGAAGTAGACATTCTCTTCTTCTACTTTCTTCTTCCTTGACCGATTAACAACTTCTGTAGAAATCATTACCAAGTAAGTGAAGTTTATATGCGTGCACGCGTATTTCGCAATTATCTGTGAGAATAGATCCTGTCTAATTTAGATAATAGATTGGTATGCTTTCTATCTATTGTAGGTTAAGTGTTGCTGACAATGAAAAGATATTCCTCCTCAGCTTAAGATTAGTCAGCTTCTAATACATAGCTTTGTTACACAGTTAAACAGTTTTTTGGACGGGGTAGGTACAACAACCTTCAAACCTAAGTCTAATTAAGAATACAGGAGTTTTCTTCAAATTTTCTTTCACGAATTTTGGCATATAAATTTTTGTCAAGTCTTAGAATTCTAATGTATGTGCCAGTTATCTAAATTTATCCTTTCTCTTTAGCTTTGGACAGTGCGCTAAATCTAGAGAATACGGTAGATGCAGCGTGATTATGGCGTTTGTAACTTACGTAATTAAAAAAGGAGGGGTTATGGTGATGCTAAGGTGATGGTGATGCTAAGGTCCCGTCAATTATGCATAAAATTGACACACACAACGTAAGTGGTGTAAGAAACTAGGTCGTAATCCTGACTTAATGGTTGTAATGACCAATTATGTATGTATGTTATGTATTAACTTGAATGCTTCATTCAATATTTCAATTACTTACTGAAACGACAATCGACATCTTACTTATCTTTTTAAACAAGTTTGTATCACCATATTTAAATGGCAACATTTTAAAGTCTTATTTTGGAAAATCAAAATCAATTTTAATTCAATCCGTCTTGGAAATCTATTGAACAATTCTCTTTGAAGCCATAAAGATTGATTGCCTATAAGAAAGAAGGAAAAAAAAAACAATGCATGTATAAAGGTAAAACACAAAACACCAGCGAACACCTTACGAAAGTTAAAATAGAACACCACGAATATCCTACCTTTTACATTATAATCTAACGCACTTCTTTCTCAGACCACACTTTATTTAAAGTCTAGGACAATTGCCCATGCTAAACGCTTTTAAACGTGTTTGTTTTTCAAATTTATTAAATTTATTAAAATTTTAAGAACATTTTTTAAGAAAATACTCCCACACAACTGAATGTTGAATACAAGAAAAGAAATTGTTTTAAACTGTATTTACAATTGAGGTCTATGTACATATGTATACTTGTTGTTCATCCAATTATTATCTTTTAATTAAAAAAAAAATTGTTACCCACTGTCTTGCGTTTTGAGCAAACACCAAACGATTTCAACGGCGCTGTTGGGAATTTTTGTCGCTGTTGTTTATTGGTGCTGGCAATGACGACGTCGACGATGACAATGTTGATGATGACGGGTAATGGCAACTCGTAAGTTTAACCACAAACATTGATGCTTGCGAAAACAGCAAAAAAATAAAAAGGGAAAACAGTGTTTGTTAAAATGGAAATTACAATGAGAAAATTCACGCATACACACACGTATACACAAAAACAGCAAAATGACACGCATAAATGATGAGAAAATGAGTGTTGGGAAAACCCTTCAGGAGGTTTTTCCTTCTGCTTACCAACTGAGTTGAACATAATGCGGTACACATGCTGTTGTGTGAAGTCTCAAAAGATGCAAGTTCCTCTCCTTCTTCAATTCTCATGTTCCTAATGTCAAAATCATTTAAAGAAAAATTAAAACCAACTGGAACAGAAGGCATGTGAAATGCTTAAGGCAATATGGGTTTTATGTGAAAATGCTGAGAATTGAGAGATTGTGCAGGATATTTACGTAAGAATTTTAAAAATAAAAAAAATTTAATCATTATTATATCGCTTGGTAATTAAATACATGTTAAGTAGGTAAAGGTGAATTAATTCATTACGAATATTTGGACTATAAGTGGGTATACTGGGCTTTTGTAACAACTAGACAATGCATTAAGAGCATTCGTTTATAGTAGAGTATTTAAAGTAGAGTCCTCTTTCGGAATGTATTCGTTTGTAGTAGCAATTAAGAACACTACGTCTAGTGGTTTGTATAACAATAAATCTTTTGTGCCACGATAGCCTTGCATAGCGTGGGCCATTTAAAAGTTTAAATTTAAAAAAGCAATTAAACAAAAACGGTATAAAATTTTGTCAAATTTATTTTTTGCTGTAAAGTACAATTGGTCCGGTTAGAAATGGATTATTATTTCATTCACTAGGCTGCCGCTGCTGCCCTCACAGTACTTCAGCGATCAGTACTTCAATTGTCTCTGGTTTGTAGGCATAACACTTTCCTTTAACGGCACCCCAGAAAATATAGTCCAACGGTGTCAAATCGCATCAAACGTTTGACACAATAAGTCAATTGTGGCATGAGTTGTGTGGCAAGTTGCGACATCCTGCTGAAACCAAACATCGTTCACATCAAAACCATGACAAAAATATCGGTTATGGTGGTTGACCGTCCTCAGTTTCAAAGAAATATAGGCCAATGATTTTTACGCTCGAAAAGCCGCAAAACAGTCACTCGTAATGTGTGCATTGGCTTCTGTAAGACCAAGTGTGGAGTTTCTGAGCTCCAAATACGGCAATTTTGCTTATTAACGTACCCACCAAGTTGAAAATGAGCTTCATCCGAAAATATGACTTTTTTTGCAAAAGCCACATCATCGTTCAGTTTATCGTTGACCCAATAAATCCCAACTTTGCTCAAGCGTAAATCGATTCATTACGTTCAGTGGAGATAATATACTTAATTTTGTGACAGCATAGAATAACATAAGTTTTGTCAGATTTTAAATAACCGATGGTTAAAATTTAAACCGATAGATGGCCCACTCTATATAACAATAAATCTTTTATACCACTATAGCCCTGTAGTTTTTTAAGAACCAAAAGCTTTCAGTAACTTTTCCTATTCCTTATTTTATCTTTGATTGCCTTTGCTCGAGTTGAGAAGTGGTAAATATTATCCGAGTTGCCTTATATATCCACCATTAACGCATACCAAAAAGTGAATGGAGGTACCATAATATAGAAAAATATCTGTAGACTTTAGCATTGATATAGACTTAGATAGCCTAAGTTTTCAATGTTAAATTCGAGGATCTTTACGACCCACTTTTGAATGAAAAACAAAATTGTTTCCAAATGTTGCCCATTTCTGTAATATTGTTTTGTCTTTTGTTTTTCCGTTTTTATTTTTAAGTTTGTCTTTTATTATTTTGTTATTATTTTTTTATTTTACTTTACTACACTTTGTTATTATTTTTCTTTTATTTTTTATAATTTTTTTGTTTGTTTTTTTTTTATTTCTTCTACTCATTCAACAGAGAATGCATTTTCTATTTATTGTGATATTTAAACTGAAACATTTTTAATGTAGAAAGAAAGATTCGTAGATTGTACCCCAACCGAGCTGAAGTAAAGGGACAAAGAATATGCTTTAATGACATTTATGGTTTATTCACACATTTATTTTCGGTTCAGTAACACTATTACTATGTGTGTACAGAACTATGAAAATATATTATGAATTCATGTATGTATGTATGTAGTTATGTAATGCACTTATGAGTAATAATATGTGCATTTAAAATGGCAAAAATTATTTCATATCACACAAACACAAGTATTTTTAAGGGTAAGGGAACATATAAAACTGATTTAAATTGCTCTTCAATTAAGGACTGCATGTTTCGAATTCTTTAAGACGAAAATAAATTTTTAAAAAATATTCCTACGTAAACTTGAGCAAATGTTTATTTGTTTTATAGAAAATCCTGAAATGTTTAAAAATATTTTAAAAGGTTCTTATATTTTTAGAAATTTAAAAAGAAAAAAATCGGAAAAAAAATTTAATTATTGCATTTGATTGATAGCTATAGTTCTTCAATGTATAGACTAATATTTATCTGTAGGTAAATATGCAACATACGTCAATAAAATTTTTGTCCACCAAAATCTATTATTTTTTTTTTTTAAGTCCAACACTCAGGAACTTCTACACATGCAGTGCATTGTGTTGGAATAACAGAAAGATAGTTATAGAAGAAAGGAAAGAGGGATAGTGTGCGACTAATTTTATTTATTCACATTCTTTTTCTCGAGAATTGCTCTGCTATAATCACACTTTCTTTTTCTATTTCGGTTAACCACACACTATCACAATTTTTTACAAACTTATTTATTTGTTTTTTTTTTCGGAAAGAACACTTTATGGAACATTCTAAATAGAACTGAGTTATTTTTCAATGTCTATTAATGACCGAACTGCATGGTGGACGGTGTTTCTCTTTTCCGCGGTGTAATGCTGAGCATATACCTACTCAATAGATGAGAAATGGTTTCCACCTTTTCATTTTCTCTGCAATCCCTACGGAAGTGATTGTGCTGACTCCAACAACTACACAGAGCCTACTGCTTTACTGTTTGTGCAGACTTTCCTTACGTCTGCTTTCTAACCTTAACCAAATTTTGTGCGCTAGGTCGCCCCTATCTGAGCCCGATCTATATTATATTTATATATTCATCCGTTCTGCCTTTTCCTTTTCCAAAGACATTTTCTTCCTTAATGATCATAACAGCATGTCCGTATGGCCGACATGCATAGAAGACGCTGAAATAGTTCGGTAGCGTTATCTAACGAACTACAGCTAGCGCTTCTAAGAAATTACATTCATCCTCAGCTCCATTCAGTTCGGATTCATTTACAAAGTGTTTTAAGCTATTTTCTCATTTAAAGCACAGGCGATTGTAAATCATTTGGAAGAGGCATTAGTGGACTTTGATTAGTTTGCATAGCTCCAGTCAACATGAACCTTCGGAGCTTGTTCGTTCTATTTATGACTGTGTAGAATGATTCTATAATTTACTACAGCCAGCTTTGCTTGTATAACTATGGTTATATCGTCGGCGAATACAGTATTCCCTCGATTTACGTCGTAGAATGTTCCGGAAAAAGTCGACGTAAATCGAAACGACGTAAGCCGAATTTCATATTGCTCATACCACAAAGTAGTATGTTTTTAACAATGAACTTAAAAAAATTACAGTAATCTTTCGATTTACGTCACAGTTGGTTCTAAAAAAAGGCGACGTAAATCGAATGACAACGCAAATCGAAGTTGAAGGGAACAAAATTTTTGACGACGTTAATCGAAACAACGTAAATCGAGACGACGTAAATCGAGGGAATACTGTACCTCAACAGGTGCCCGAATTCTTATACATAATTGGTCTACAATTGTGGTCCCAAAACAGAACATTGAGAATTTTCTGCACCCAATACTTGATCACAGGGTATCAAGGGTATGCAGGGTCCTAGGAACTAATTACCTACTTAGTTGGAAAAATTTTTTACCTGAAAACATTGAAAGTAAATAAACAAATATACATACTTATGCATACACAGTTTTTCCCATTATAATATTTCTTGATAACACTTAGCTCTTCAGTCTGCAGTACAAAAATTCTCTATGAATTGTACTGCAATCTACTTTCGTTATTGTACTTTGCCACTGAAACACAATGACTTATTTTTTTAAGAATTTAAGAATCTTTTGTTACAAATTACTTCTAAATTAGCCCACTTTTGTAAGAATAGCCACTTTAACTCATACATTGTATTCGTTAGTTGGTTTCTTTTATCATTTATTTGATGACTTGTTTTGTGAAACACACTTGAGTGTCAAGTTGAATTTCCTGTGTTTTCATACACCAGCCGTGGCACAAGTAGTTCCGGTAACCGAAAACACAAAATAATTTAAAAGTATAACAACAACAACAACAAAAACTACACTCCATGAAATAAAGAATTGCCATGCGTCGCTATGTTGACGGTTTTATACTTATACGAGTCTATTGTAGCATGATAAGCAGCAGTTGGCATGGGTTGGCCATGTCGAAATATTTTCAGCACTAGACAAAGAGAGGGAGAGAGAGTTTTATAATGTGAACTTTTCACTTTTCCCAACAATATAATGAAACATTAAATTACGTTGTCTTACTTATTGTACAATATGTTGGTAATAGAATATAAAAAAAATGAATTTCATTTCATAGAATAACAATAGCCATTTACATATAAAATATAAAGACATTCTTTCACGTAAAAAATAAAAGAAAAAAGAATGGAACTTTGCTCTTAACAAACTAAGTGTAGTTGTTGATTTTAATTAAAAAAGTTTTATTTGGTTAAATTTGCAAGAAATTTTTCGAAACTTATTAAAAACTAATTTTCTAACAAATTCAATAATAATATGGTGGCTATAAAATTATGTTATGTCTACCTGTGTAGAGTGTAGGAAGAAATTTGTTAAAATACTCTACTCATATAGAATTAATAATAAAAGAAAAACTAATTTTATAATCATTTCCAAAACAATATTATGCTTAATATCAAATTATTTCAATAGAGTTACAATATTTGGAGAAGGAGAGTAGAGAAGTTCAGGAATCAGGCTCATATAAGGACTATAAAGAGAGCCACAAAAGGAAATACAGAAACATATGCCCTTCGAGTGTGTGTCCAAAAACGTCGCGTATATCTGGAGCAGATATCTGGACATTCAACGTTTACCCCTATTTGGACTCCTGAACATTTAGGGAACAGCTATAGAATAAATTGAACGAATTCAAATGTGACATTGAGGGACAAATCAATGCTGTCGCTTAGATTTCACTCACAAGTGGAGGGAAAACGTAAAGATAAGCCCACTAGAAAAATCAGACAAATAAATCCCTTAAGGAATATACGGAGAACACTATTTACTTTAAAAAAATATTGGATTAATGGGTCACTGATCAACCTATTGGTGAATTTTTTCTTTCTCATGCACATCAAATTGCCCACATTCAAATTTATTTAAATGAAAATGTAATTTATGTAAACTAAAGTCTCCCCAAATATTGTGGAATCGCCATAGTCTACTAGGTAGTGTATTACTCTGGAGACATTACGCATCCACATCAAAAATAGTCTAGTAGGATCAAACGGTGGGGTGTCACAAAGCCATAGGACATAAAGCCATATGACGTTAAGTCCCATTCCATTGAGACATAAGGGCATATGCCATTAAGTCTCATTATAATGGGACTTAACGCCATAAATTTTTTTCCGAAAATGAGACATAAAGCCATATTTTTAATAATGATTGCATGATAAAGCCATCATGGCCTTAGCTCACATTAGCAATATTAGAAAGCGGCTTTATCTCTCATTTCAGTTCCTGAGACACTAAAGTTAAGTATTGAAATCTGGCTTCGCATAATAAATATTTTCTGCGTGGCGGCCTGCGGTCGCGCTTTGGTTTTTTTTTCCTCCAATAGGACGCGGCAGGTGGCTTCGCTGATTAAAGTTTTCCTGCGTGCGTCACAAGAATAAAAAAATGTTTTCCAATGATAACTAAGGATTTTTCCTTTCACAAAATGTTTGCAGCTGTAATTCCTGGAGCCTAGAAATTTTGGATTTTTTTAAATCATTAATTTCATAGATAAATAGGCATATTTAGTGAAATAAAGAATTTGTAACGCAAAACATCAAATGGGACATATAACCATAATGGTTTTATGTCCCACTTCACTAAAATTGATATGAGACTTAAGGCCATATCAAAATTATGGCTTTATGTCCGTTTGGATTGAGATATAAAACCATTATGGCTTTATGTCCTATGGCTTTGTGACACCCCACCGGATCAAACCGCATGATCTTGGCGGCCAATGGACTATTCAAAAATGTGAGATTAATTACTTTCCAAACACGACTAGCAATAGATAACATGGTTTCGCATGTTGTGTGGAACGTTAACCATGTCCATTGTCTTCAATTTTGGGCAAAAAAGTCAATAATAATCGCACTATACATAACACACATAATTGGTCATATACAAAAAACCTTCAGTCAGGATTTCGACCTAGCTTCTCACACTAGTTTTGATGCCTGACCTGGGATACGAATCCGGGCTTTACGTCTTATAAGGCAACATACTACCTACTAGACTACGGCGACTTCACTTAATGCAAATGTTGGTGTTACCTATCGTTTCCTATCTGCAAGTTAAAGACAACCTTGAACGCAATGATCTCTCATCCTTGAAACTCGCGGATCGTGGTTGTTTACTTAAGCGCACAATAATCTTTTTTAGCGTCTTCCGTGTGAGACCTGTGGGAAGTAAATGTTTATTTAAGGTTTTTTATGAAGAAGCAAGTAAATATCATGACATACGTATGTATGGATTGTAATTCTATTCGCAAAGGATATGCTGATTAAAAATGGCATCCTTTGAACAACCCATTTAAAGCTAAACAGAAATTATAAACTTTAAACACAATCAAATGCATTTCTTCTTCGAAATATTTAAAGAAATTCATAGATTTTATATGGGAAAAAATACAACATCACAAACGTTGTGCGTATAAGTCTTATCCGTAGACATTTTTTCGATATTGAAAGAAAGAAATAAACCGACAGTAAAAATAGACCCTGTTAACCAATGTATTGTTTTGTAAAAAGATTAAGCAGTTCTTGAGTTATAAAAGGACAAACAACCTATTTCTGGGTTAACAAGAATCATTTGAATTATCGATATTTTAATAGCAATATCCATCGATATATCCATGAAGCTTATTCCCTGTTTTAGAAATTATCACTAAACCGTATCATACGAAAATTCTCTAAAGGAAAAAACACAAAAAGAAAAACTAAATTAATAAATATATTTAATAACAATAATCATAGATTACAATAACACAATACGAAAGGGAACAATAAAAGGGCAAAAAAACAATTAAACGGAAAGGATATTATTTGAAATGAATGGATAAAAGCGGACAACGTATATAAAAGCCACGTAATAATCACAATATCTGCGTAGTAAATACTAGAAAATAGACAAAGAATTTAGCCCATAAAAAATGATTCAATACCAAAAGACGACAATATTAGAGTTTTATTAATAAATAAATATTCTTAGAAAATGTAATTTATATAACATATGTGTGTGTATGGATGTACATTTGCTTACTTAGGAAATATGTACATATGTATATACTGACTAATTCATTGCGACAAAAGCCGGGAGGATAAAGAAAGATTTTTCAAATAAAAGAAGCAATTATATAGCTAGCAACGAAAATCAGGGCAGAAGCAAACGCAAACAATAGACTCAACAAAGCGAGTTTGATATTCGAAAGTTTGCAATCAATCCACATATATCAATCTTAGACTATTTAAACCATAAGTGAAATCTACTCTTTTATACCAAAGTGTATACAATCATCCGAAAACTACAAGTGTTTTCCTACGGTTGCTTCAGGATTTAACAAGATATTCTGATCCCAATACCATCAGCAACAAGGATCTCTAGAACTTATCCAACGTGGAATCTATAATCGATAGGATATATAGAAGTTGCCGTAGTCTAGTAGGTAGTGTGTTGGCTTATTAGACGTAAAGCCAGGGTTCGAGACCCAGGCCAGACATCAAAACAAAATACAAAAATTATTTCTTCGGCGATTTCCTCTCAGCAGATTTCTGGCAAAAACTCTGAGAGTAAATAAAATTGCCATGAAAAGTTTCTCAAAAAATCTGTCGTTCGGAGTCGACTTTAAACTGTAGATCCCGCCACTTATGTATAAAAATTAACACGCACAACATAAGTGGTGTGAGAAACTAGGTCAATAATCCTGACTGAAGGGTTGTAATGACCAATTATGCATGTAACATAAGTGGTGTGAGAAGCTAGGTCGTAATCCTAAGTTGTAATGATCAATTATGTATGTATGTGTGCATACAATCATGCGAAAACTATAGATTTTCTTCTACGGTTGTCTCAGTTTTATGCTACGTATTCTGATCCAACACCATCAGCAACTAGGACATCTAAAGTGGAATCTATAATCGATAGGACTTATAGGAGAGGAACTCAGAAAACTCAAGCAACCGAGGGCTAACAACAAAGAACACCTGAATACACACTATACTCGACAAACTAAGACAGTAGGAACTTACACGTGAAGACGTAAAATGCTTTATGAAAAAAAATGTTTGGCGGTAATTTTTGTTTTCTAAAATGTCCCATATACATATGTTCCTCCACAACGCAAACGTTATGGATGATTATATGTTCCTTTTACTCTTCTAGGGAGCATAGAAACACCTTATAATTAATTTGCTTTTATTCTTTCTAGGTTTAACATCTTTCAACCTGAAAATTTGATACTCCAAGCATCGGAAAGTGACATAGGGGATACCATGCATGCCCAGGAAAGCTAAACAGAATGAAAAAAGGAAAATTAATTTTGTTTGCCAGTGTACTTTCAGACTTAAGTCAAATTATTCATTTTTTAATTTTCTTCATGCCATATATGTATGCAGTGTCGTATGAGTTATAAAAATTTCGTAAAAATAATAATAATACGCGGGGGTGTCCGCCAGTCTATACGACTTTAACTTTTTCACTTTCGTCATAAAAGTATAATTGTAACATGTTAAATACTATACATAAATAAAATTTTATTATTATTTTGACTTCTAATAACTTTCTAATATATTTCTACACACATTGTCCGATACTGTACTATAAATTGTCCGTCTTGCCTCATTGTTAATGGTTTTCTATTGTATAAGAAATCGCTTTAAATGCTAAACAATAACCATTACGTACCATGCTACATACGAACATACAATACGTTCTGTAATAACATCAAATGCAAGCAAGTGCTGTAGACAATGGTTATTGTATCGGAATTGTTATTGTACGAGATGGTTTTTTGTATTGCTTTCAATGCAAGCAATAAGTCAAGAGCTCTAATAACAAAACTTTCAACAATATTACTTTTAATAACAATTCTTGTTGTTGTTGTTCTTGATGTTGTTTATTTATTATTTTTTCTTTTTCTCAAATAAATTAAGCAAATTTTTTTTATAGTTTTGAATGTTCCTTTTTGTTTTGAATAAATAATAAAAAGAATTTTATGTTCTCGCTACCCTCACTCTCGCCTTTTTATTATATTTTGTAAATTTATTTTGTAAATTTATTTTATAAAATATAAAGTGAATAAATAAATAAATAAATAAAAAGAATTTATTTGGTTGCTCAAATAGAGTTTGAATTTTTAATCGATCCCCATTTTTTTATTTCCATAATTATAGAACTTCAAATAAAGAGGACAACTATTGATGAGGATATTCACATTTACATCAAATGTATTGCTATATGAAATGCATTGGGATGGTAAATTGAAATCATAAATCAAGCACGAGGGTACAGAACTCTCAGCTTCACTATACGTGAACAACCCCAACCATTTGCTAGTTATGCTAACGTAAAACAAGAGTATCCCCTATTATCTTAACTATATATTATCAAGCTGGATGATATCATAAGACACTACTGTTCAGAGAATAGGAGAACTACATAGAGTTACTTATTCCAACGCTAGTCTATTAAATAGTGTGTTGGCTTATTAGACGTGCGGCCACGATTGAACACACAGATCAGACATCTCGATCGAAACGAAATATCGAAAAACTATTTTTCACTGAAGGGTTGCAATGCACAATTATATATATAATCCCTTCTTACTCCTGATCCATTCGAGGAGAAAACATCAACATCTGAGTAGGTCAGTAGTAGTAGTAGGCCTATCATTAACAATAAGATCTCAGAAAGAATTTGTATTTCTAAACAGCGACGGATGGCAAAATTTTTCGATATCTACCGATAGGCAAACTTTCTGCTTCAGTTGGACGATTGAGAGACCCAACATTATCCCCTTTTTAGCAAAATGTGGATTTCGCTGATCTACCAACGGTTCCCAATGAAATTAAACCATTAAAAGACCCTACATTAACTTCTCTTTAGTGAAATGTAATTTTCGTTATCTACCAAAACGGTTCTCAATGAAATTAAACTCGCTTTGGTAAACTGTACACCTTCTATCTGAGACCTGCTAATTTGTAGCATCAGTTGAATAGATCAGATTACAAGATATTCAATAGCATTACCAAAACGTCTGGTCTTTCTGGATACTTAGACTACACTACTCTACCTTATAATGCGGTTTCTTTATTTACGTAATAGTTATATTATTCATTATATTATTAGACATTAGAATCGTTCAGTTAGGCCAAAATTACTACAAAATCCTGTTTCGTTTTCTTTATCATCGTAATTTTGTTTCCAAATTTAATCTTTTTTTTTGAGTTATCAGAAATGGAAGTTTAAAATTATATCTAACGATGGTTACGTTTTTAGTATATTGAACTGTCTTTCTGAATTGTCCCAATGATCTTGGAGTTACGAATAATCCATTTGGAATGGATTACAGTCTTAAAATATTACAATAAATAAAAATAAAAAAATATTCTTTAAAGTCATTTCATTACTATTTATATTTAATATTTTTCCATTTTTTTTTTTCTGTTTTTAATTCATATTAAAGATCTGATTTTTGTAGTCTTCTTAAAAAGAACAAAGCAAACTAAGCTTAAACAAACTTATATTGTAAACGAAGTTTTAAGTAGAATGTAATTAAAAAGAAAATTAACTAAATATTTTACATTTATCGGAAAGCAAAAAAAAATTATTATGAAATTTCACATGACAGAGAAAATTAATGATAACTTTCTTTAAAATATTTTGATCGTAAACATAAGGAAAAAAAAGATAAGCAATGCATTGCATTGAGTAATATGTTTCATTTTATGGTAGAAATAACAATGATACACATCCTTAAGAGTAGTTGCAACACAAGCAACGTTGGTGGCAAAAGGCTTCAACTTATTTTATTGCGTAAATAAAATTTGACTAATTGTATACAAACTTCAGCATCTTCAGCACTGTCATGACCGGCTTCTGTAAATTTTAAATAAAATAATTAGTAATTAGCCATAAAGTATTCTCATAGATTGATAATTACCATTCTCTTGTATAATTCGTTTAAGGTTTTCTATGCATAATGTTTTAAGTGCTCGCTTTTTGGGTGGGCCCATTTTATGAGGAAATAGTATAGAGGTATCAACGACAACATTGTGTATTAATTTCAATGCCTTCAGATCACTATCCAAACTATGGCCCACGAGTATAGTTTTGGAGTGAAACATGGACATTAGAATTGCTTGGACATCACGTAGGCTACGAGTCTCATTAGCCAACATTTGTTCCGTTATGCCAGAATAACTAATAAATTATTATTATTTTTTTTAATTACTTCAAATTTGTTTTTGTTTATTAATACTTACATAGTATTATAATCAATAATTTTATTATCTGGTTTAACTAAAGCATCATAAACCGTTCGAGAGTTAATATCAACAACAGTGACTCGTGTCAGCTCTATACCATGGGTGGTATAGCACATTTCACAATCTAAAGCGTAAATATCCTTTTTAGTTGGTACATATTCACTGCCATCTGGTAGGTCAGCCTTATCAATTGTTGTCACATAGCCAGTAAGATTATCCATATCGACATAATCTGTAACATGATAATTGGCATAACTACAACCGGGCGTACCAGCAGGTTGTTGGCAGCAACGATGATGATTATCAGCAAAACCTAAAGAAAACATAAAAAATTAATACACTTCACTTGCAGTTCCATTCACAGCCTACCTCTTCTGTATCCCGTACTCTTAGGGTGATAATTGCATTCATCAACACACACATCATCGTACATTTGCAAATTAAATACTTTGCCACAACGACTACAATAGCGTTCGGTATCATTTGGTCTACGCATTGGTTTTGTACATTGTATAACTGCTGTGCCTGGCCTTTTACCTGGTCGCGGAAATCCATTTGCTACTAATTGCTCTTCGGTAAGTCGTAGATCATAAACCATTTCAAATGCCTTCTCACCGGGAAGCTTATCAAAAGGCTCACCTCCTGCAGAGGCATCAGTTTTGCTAGAATAATGCAAAGAATGTTTTTTAGTAGAGGCTATAATGCATAAAAACTTAAACATAATTGCAGTTATAATATTTTAAAATTAAAGTAAAAGGGCTACAAAAAATTTATTAACGAATTCTTACGCAGCCTGTTAATATTCAGTGAAAGGACTAGACTATACATTATGCTCTGTTTATTTCAACACTTCGATCAGCGATGGTTTCGATTATGAAAATATGAGGTGAACTTTGGTCAACGAAGGATTCAATTATGAAAGTATAATGCAAACAAAGGCTTTCATTAATGAACATTCATATGAAAGGCAGTCAACGAAAGATTAAAATAAGACCATGAATTTGTTAACATTTTACCATGACAACACTATGGAATTTAAATGGTAGTATATTTCATTAGTTTAAAATATTTGTGTATGATTTCTGTATTAAAAAACAAGTTTTATTTATTATAGTTCGACAGTAAAAGATATGATTTTTGAATAAAGCGAAACTTTTGTTATTACGAAATCTGTAAAAAACCCTCTTTAAAAGCCGAATTTTTATATAAAAAAAAAAATAAGTAAACAAAAATTGTTTTAAATGTTTTACAACTTACATTTTCTTTTGTACACTCCATGAGGTATTATTTGCTAATTTACCAGCCAGCATAACTTCATGGGATATAATTTTATTAGCATTAGAGGGTTTACTACCAGAATCTGTATATAGAAGAACGTATTTGTATTTTTCTCTTACTAATTAAATATTTTTTATATGTTTACCTGCGGCTTCCTTACGTAATTTATTAATAGCCAACATAGCACTACTTTTATATATAATGGGTGTATTACATTTCTTGAAAACAGCCAATTCTTCCGTTTGAGCCTAATGAGAAACAAAAATTACGTTGAAGTTAATACATATGTCTTATTCAATCATTTATTTTAAAATACCCTTTCCCAGGCGTCGGCAACATTTGGATACATTGTTAGACAATTTTTAACCATCATCTCATAATACTGCATGCGTATATTAAATGAAATCTTTGTAGAATTTGCTTCC
This sequence comes from Sarcophaga caerulescens, assembly GCA_927399465.1. NCBI lineage: Eukaryota > Metazoa > Arthropoda > Insecta > Diptera > Sarcophagidae > Sarcophaga > Sarcophaga caerulescens. Next base: position 49,781,736 of record OV656872.1, on the reverse strand, counting down.
AATACGGGTGGTTTTGGCTGCTTTGTTGTCTCGGTAGTTGAGGACTTTTCGGTAATTTTGTGTGCCACTCGACCGCCAGCTTTACTTGTTTGTGCTGGAGTAAACGCTGGCCTTTTTTCTGCCCTTAGCTCTTCAACTTTCTTCTTGGCTCTTTCAAGTGCAAGAATATTAGCTACAGGAGCTATTAATGAACGCCCTATTGAATAACAATTTGATTGAAGTAATTGTTTAATTTAAATACTCACAATTTTTACTTACCTAACGGTTTTGTAGGTGGTGTCAAATAGCTTTTTGGTACCAGTGGCGTTAATGTTCTTTCTTGAACCTTGCGTAGTGCTTCATTCGCTTCTCTTACCTTCTCTTCAGCGTCTTTTAAGGCAGTTACTGCAGCAGCAGCTTCTTCTTCATGTTTACGTTTAATAGATTCCTGGCGATTAAATATAGCCTACAAAAATGAAAATATACATTTAATACGTTTTACGAAAAATATTGCACATAAACTTGGTACATCAAAACAGGTGCTTATCTCTCAGTGTAAGAGTTTTGATTCGATACCCTTCATGGACTCTGATATATTATACTACACCAAGCATTAGATCTTAGTCACTTTTATCATATTAATTACAGTATATACCGATATTATTTACCTGCATTGCATTTTTTCTATGATCAGGCTTGTGAGGAACGACGGGAGTAAGATTTTTATGCTTTTCGGCATTTTCATAAGCCACTCGCTTTTTACTAGTAGCACTTTGAAGCTCATCTTCATCTAACAATTTACGTTTTAAGTTGTTTTTAGTTTCTTCTGCTTCTTTTGTTTTCTCGCTATCAACTCCAGACCCCTGATGTAGAGAAGCAAACTCTTGTTCTAATTGATCATAAATCATTTCACATTCCTTCATTATATCCTCTTCCGTTGTAGCGAATAGATCCGACGTGTCCACGGCTGCAAAATCATTTTTTTCAGTCTTTATCGCTGTTGATGTACTTAATTCCTTTGAAGTTTTTCTATCACTTGATGATGATGAACTAGAAGTGTGTTTACTTGTGCCACTAGCTGAGGTTGAGCTTTTAGATAGCGAAGATGAGGATTTAGATTTTGTGGACGAAGACGAAGAATGATGTTTTTTATCTGACGAAGAGGAATCTTTTGATTTGCACTGCTTGGAATCTTTATCTCGAGAAGATTTATGGGAAGATGACGACGAGGATTTATGTTTTGAAGAAGAGGACGAAGATAATTTCTCATCTCTCCGTTTATCCTTATCATGATGTTTGGACTCACGTTCTCTTCGTTTATCTTCTTCTTTCTTGACTTTTTCAATATCTTTAGAATCCTTTGACCTCGAGCTCGATTTGTGGTGTTTGTGCTTGTTATGGGAATTGGATGAGCTAGAAGAGTCTCTTCGTTTATGTTTGTCGATGTTCGAGTCCAACTTTTTACTACTAGCTTCTGTTAATTCCTCTTTTACCTTAACATCCTCATCGTCTAGCGGTTCTTTTTTAATTTCTTTGTTATTGGAATCCTTTGATTCATCTTCATCATTTGAAAACTTCGGCTCTTCATTATCTTCCAAAACATTATCCTCCTCAATAATACCCGACAACTCATTTAACTCATCATTACAAGCATCCAGATCTAACGTTAGACTATCTCGACTGTTGTCATCTGTATGTATATGTTTTTGTTTAGTAGATGCAGGAATATACACTGGAGCTGAGTCCAAAGACGATCTCTTTTTCGAAGGCGAAGCGTTAATAGCTGGCTTCTCAGGTTGGTATTCTAAGTTTATACTTTTCTTTTTAACAGCTAAAGGTAAAGGTAATCCCGGTAAAGGTAAAGCCAAAAGTTTTGGGGTAGCCTTATACTCTGGCACAGGCTGTGCTGCCTTTGCCGCTGGCGTAGTTGACTTATCTTTTTCATCTGAAAAATAATAGAATGTATTTGTGCTTAAAGGATTAAACAATTATAAATAAATGCTTGCCTTTCCTAACGTGCTTAAAGTGGCAGTAGGGTCGATGACATGTTGCTGTCGCCGCAGTGACCCCCGTTTCAATGTCATTACGTGTACTTGCAGCACCTGTTCCATCGTAATATGGACAAACGTAACTTTTAAACAAACCTGTCGAGGGCAACATAACCCTCGTAAAATAAGTAAAAACAAAAAATAATTTTATTAATTATCTCCGAAAATTTTCTTTAAGAATTCACATTAAAAACAATGAATTCACACAGGCATAGGAATTGTGAAAAGTAATGTAATTCGCTAGGCACAGTTGCATCAAATGGTATGGATAATTCTTTTATTTTAAAAAGTATTTATGGACTTTCAGACAGTTTTACATTTAATTACATTCCTACTACTACAGAAACTGTTCATTAAAAGTTAGTTTCTAATTTTATTTGTAAATTTTTAATTTAATTTTTTAATTTAAACTTTTGTTTACAATACTTTTAAATGCAGCTTTTCATACAGCTGCTTCTGCTATTTCCCCTTTTTGTAAAATATTATCGGCAATGCTGCCAAGTTGATTTTACCGGCATTTTAAGACAGTGACATACGTAACTTTTGCATATTGTGGGGAAAATATTTTATTTAATTTTTCATTGTTAACCAGTATCGCAATTCCATAGGAAAAAGATGAGGACTACTGCCTGAGAGGATTTATTGGACCTATACAGTGTTTGCTAACCATTTATTACGTATGTCGGAAATTTTAGATAGGATCTTAAATAAACAAAGTGAATTGTCTGTTTTAATATTAAATGGGGTAAGGAGGAGTTCTTTTTAACCTTCTCTTTAAATTATTATCTGCCTGGCATATTCTCTCCTTTTGACATATACGCCAAGCGTTATGCGACACTTATTAATATACGCCTCAAGGGATTGGTCTGTTCACCAGCATGATAGATTACCGATATTATTCTTAAGTGACACATCCTGTGTAGGCAAGAGTGGTAAATAAATAGTGCAACCAAGTTTTTTATTCATACGTAAACAAACTAAACACCAGCTGTTTAATGTAAACTTAGGGGTATAAACAATAACTCACATACTGACAAACGTAAACAAGTTAGTAGTAAGAGAGAAAGAAAGCGTCTTTTATTATTTTATTAATGAAAACACTTGCATATAACTCTTGTATGGTGCTTGTAGTAAAAAAAATTTGGACTATTTGTAAAAGTAGTTTTTAGTATATGTTCGATTACAAATTAATTATTCGACTGTAGAGTTTAAAAGTAATTAAAAGGTGAGCTTTAGACTTAACAAAAACAAGTATGATTGACGTAGCGTCGGCACAGATATAAACAAAAATTAATGATAATACAAATAAAGAAGGCAAAATGGGTTCAAAGTCTAATTTTTTTATTGCTTCTGCTGCTGAAGTTCATTTTGGAGATAAATATGTATATTTTTAATAAAAAAAAAAAGAAACAAATTTTTAAATGTTGTTAATTTAATTAGGTGTTTTCAATTCATAAGTTATTAAAAGAATAATTTTTTTTTCATTATTATTTTAATTTGCATTTTTTATACATATACAAATGCATGGGGTATATGCGTATGCATAGGGCCATGTTTTATATTTGTTTGTTTGTGGTAATCTCTTCATTTATTCGCAATTTTTCATTTCATCCATTATGTAGGCACTTACGAGCTCGTGGTATATCAGTCTAGTCTATGAAAGTGATACGCTGAGTTGTGTTATCGGAAAAAAACAATTAGAAGAACTTTTAAGTTTTTAGTAAATTTTGCAATACAAACATAGTCCAAAGGTCAGTTTTCAATGTAAATGTTTGGATTTGTTCAATTAAAGAGTTAATTTGTACACAATTATTTAATTTATTGCTAAAAATTTACATACAACTTTTAAAAAGAAAGTCCTTTTCTAATTTTAATCAAAGTCGAGAAGAATTAAGAAAAAAGTGGGTCAAATATTAAAATAAAAATACCATATCATTGCTAAAATATGAAGAAAAAAAAAAAAATAAAAAAAATATTACATTACGGAATATGCATCTGTAGTCTAGGATTCAGAATATAATGTTCACATAAAGAATAATACCTTTATCCACGAAGAAATTGTTTCATGTCGTTTTTATAATATTCAGTGGATAAATCCATCATCCAATTCTTAAAATAATATGCAATATATGCATATTTATTCAATGAGTATTTTATCCCGGTATTATGAATCGTAGCATTGCCTCCTGGAGTCTCTTGGAACGCAATGAAATGATAATCCGAATGAACATGTCGAACAGCATAGTGCACTCCTATTAAATATTTCCGTACTCGATATGTCTTTTGGATTTCGCTACAAAAAATGAATAGTAATTAGAATAATTTGTACCTATTCTTTTTATAAGTTTTTCGACTCTATTCAACGCCTTTAACGGGGATTACCACTTGTAGTAATAATGTTACTTTATGGTTTTGTAACATGTCCATGAAGACTATATGATGAGAACAAATTACCAGAACTGAAATCCGAAACCTGTGTAGCTTTATCACCATTGTGCTTATGAAGTACTAGGCAGAAAGTTTTCATTGCAAGCATATTACAGCATTCTGAAGTTCGTACCTATCTTGAGCGTTAGAACCTCTATTTTAGAGCTAGCGTTTACCAAACAAATCTAAATCAAACGAACCAATCTATCCAAATCACTGCATTATAATAAAAATTGCTATTAAAACAACTATTAGTTATATTTATTTGTTTATTTACTTATCTCACATAGAGGATTCGATTAATTTAAAATTTTTGTATAAGTATGTATACCAATAATGTATTTTAAACGTCCAGAAGTCAGATACCTATAATCAATAAAAACAATGTTTGTATGCGTCTGAATAATATAAAGAAAACGTTTATTAGACTTTCGTTATCACGACCAAAGGCATACGACAATACGTTAAATTGTACAAGAACACCATGAATACAATGACCGATAGAATGTTAATTGTTTTATTGTTTTTTAGGTACGGTTAACCCATTATGGATCGGGCATCTATCTATTTTATGGACGAAAGTCAACAGAACACTTATGACTTTGATGAACAACTACCTCCATTGCCATTACCTGATTTGCATGACACTATGCAAAGATATTATGAAAGTGTAAAACCATTTGGCAATGAAGAAGAATTGGCAACAACAAGGAAGGCCATAGAAGTTTTTGAAAGAGGTATTGGTGCTAAATTGCATAGTAAATTGAAAGAAAGAGCCAGCAAAATGAAGAACTGGTTAGACGAATGGTGGGATGCTTATGCCTATCATATGCTGAGATTACCTTTAAATCCTTATATAGTAATGGCCATGCCAGTAAAACTCGAAGTTTTAGGTCTGTCTGAAACACCAGATATGGCATTAAAGGTATATACATATTATAATATGACGTTTTCTATTATAAAAAATTTCCATATTAAAATACTTTATTTAGAATTTAGCTCGCCTGGCTTATCATACTATGGAATTTTGGGATTTGTTACACAAGGCTACCATTAAACCATTATCCTCAAATGGTGGCAAAATTAAATATTCTTCAGCTTTATATAAACGATTCTATTCTACAACACGAGTACCGGGATTAGAAATAGATCATATCGAATCACATTTTAAGACAAGTAAGTAGAATTATTATATTTGATTTTACTGTAACAATAATGTTATTTTAATTTCAAGTAAAAGATGGTAAAACCCCTTCTCACTGTTTGGTATCGGGGAAAGGTCGTATTTTTATATTTGATTGTTTAAATGATATTGACGGTTCCTTAATTACACCTCAAGAGATTTTAACAGTACTTCAAAGAATACGTAGTATTATAGACTATGAACCCTTGGGGGATTGTGTGCCAGTTTTAACACATGATGATCGCACTAATTGGGCAGAGGTAATTGACAAAACTTACTCAATATTATTATTACTTTAATGATCCCTTTGAAGTGAACAAAAATATAATTGTAGTACGATTGACTACATTTATACAAAATTTATTGTATTTATATGCATTCTATTTAATCTATCCTTCAGTTTTAATATAATTTTCTTTCACAAATTAATTTACTTTCAGAATCGCACACGTTTGTTAGAACTTTCACCAAATAATAAAGAAACTTTAAAATTAATAGAAAGTTCTAACGTAGTCATAGCCCTTGATGAAAATGAACCCAAGGATTATGCGGAAATCTCCCAAGTAGCTGTGTATGGTGATTATCATTCGAAATGGGGCGATCGTAGTAGCACTTTAATAAGTTATAAAAACGGAAAATTTGCCTGCATTGGAGAGGTATTATGAAATTTATTTTTTTATATGGAAAAAAAAATTAAAAGAAACGTATATATTTGCTTATATTTAGCACTCCTGCTATGATGGGACTGTCAGCGTTAGCTATATAATGTTCGTTCAACTCAGTCTTTTTGAAATACCTGAGCCAGATTGGATCGAAATTAAGTCCACACGTTTTGTACCTATAATAGAATTAAAATTTGACCTAAATGACACCCTGAGGTCTGAAATTGAACGTGTTAAAAGGGACTGCGATTATAGGGTAAGTTTAAGCTGAAAAATAATTTAAAATGTAATACTAAATGGGTTAATTTTTTTTTGTGCAGCGCAATGATGTTTTAATAACACATGAAATATTCCAAGATTACGGTAAAGAATATATTAAAACTTGTAAATTACATCCTGATTCATTTGTGCAAGTCTTAATGCAACTGGCATACTATGAAATGCATGGAGAGTAAGAAATATTTAAATCGATACCTTCGCTATGTCATAATATTTATAAATTTCAGAGTTGCACCGACCTATGAAACTGCCTTGATGCGTCATTACTACAGAGGACGTACAGAAACATTAAGATCGTGCACCTCAGAAGTATATAATTTTTTACAAGTTGCTGGCAATTCAAAATCCAGCAAAAGTGAAATTGTTGATGCCTTTCGTAAAGCAGTCAACCATCATAATCATATGATGAATGAAGCCCGCAAAGGTCATGGCGTGGATCGACATCTTTTTGGTTTATGGTGTACAGCCTATGAAAATAAAATCGATATTCCAGATTTCTATTCGGATACTTTATATTTAAAATCGGGTGGTGGAGGCAATTTTGTGCTGTCAACAAGTACCTTGGGTTATTCGGTAAATGTAGGTTTTGTTGCTCCCATGGTTCTGGATGGTTATGGCGTTTTCTACACCATAACAGGACAACAGTAAGTGTTTTCATAAATAAATTAAAATTATTTCTGATATTGTTTTTTTTTTTAATTATTTTTTTAGTATTTTCATACAAACTTGTGCTTTTCGTGATAGTATAAAAACCAGTGCTCACAAATTTAACATACATTTTATCAATGCATTCCGCAAAATAAAAACTTTACTTGAAGAAATGAGTGAATCAAAACTGTAATCTATTATATTATATTTTATTATTATTTAAGTTTATATTGGTGCCGTGCAATAATTATGGTTTTAATTATAATACGTTATCATGTGTTATCAATAATGTGCTTGATTTATAATTATTTTAATTTTACAATATATTATACCCACTTCAACAAAATTGTTTTATTTTGTATATATGTACATATATCGAAATCTGTTTACATGTAAATGCATTTCACAAAACAAAAATTACAATAGGTTTCTTAATTAAAAATTGGAACATAAATCACAGTTCTGGTGCAAATTTACGTCAAAGGGGAAGATTTTTATGCAAGCCCTGAATACTTATGATTAACTTAATTTTTGTACAGACTTTTGCCGATATGTTTAAATTCTAAAAGTTTTACAATTTGTTAAGCATCTTCATCGTAAATTATCGACGCTGCGGATGTTTTATATGCACTTGGAGTGAGAATTATGAAATTTTATACCGTTGCTAGTACTACCAGACGGTTTGTTTGTAACAGAATTTTTCGAGAAATCAAATAAATTAACAAGACATAAAGGCCCATATTATGGTTTATTTAAATAGCAATAAATTGAAATAAGTTTCATAAGAATTTCCAAAAAATGTTTACAGCTTGTTTTGTAACATCGCCCGGTCACCATTAGTATTGGTCTTTGGGGTTCCTATAACCTCATCTTACAATATTTTTTAGTTTACGTGGGACTGTGCACTCCCGTCTATGCTAAAGATCTCTTGTTGCGCTAAGCAATTTTTTACAATCTTTGAGGTATGCTTTACGTAGTTGTCATATTGAAATATCCAATAGCACTAGTAGTTTCTACGCAACGTGTGGTAACTTGACAAATTACTATGTACAACATTCTTTTTAAGCGTAATTATTGTCCTACTATTATTACGAACTATAGTGGAAAGGAGAACGATCTGATCGCCACATAATGCTTTTAAAGTTTATAAAAAAATATATCTAAATTACTGTTAACACAGAGTCAAACGCAACACCACTTAGAAAGACCGCTTGTTAAAATCGTTCACTTTATTTATTTCTTTTTTTTAATAATTATTTAAAACATTTATTTATAATTAATTTCAATATATTTCAATTTAATTTGATATTATTTTATATTAACTTCATTTCTTTATTTTACCTCAAAATACATTTTAGAAATGATCTTTAATTATTATACAAAGACGCAATATTTTCATTTATCGTGCTAACAATTTATGTTTTTTTTTTTGCATAATTTTTTTAATATTACTTTTAAGTGGTAGCACAGCATAAATGGTTTAAAAATACATAAATTCTATAATTATGTATGAATAAGACGATAGGAAAAAAATTATAATTCATATATTAAATGATATTAATCTAATAAAAAAAAGTACAAATTTAAATTAAATTGGTAAATAAGTAAAAAAAAAAAATATATGTATATAAGAAAAACTCAATAAAATGTATAAAATAATAAATATAAAAATAACAAAAATGTTTTGTTTTTTTTTTTAACGAAAAAAATAATAATAGTAATAAAAAGGGAAGTTCAGATTACCAAATTTTTTCGAATTTACAATCGGATTCAACAGACTTTTGTTTTAGACACAAGTAACTATTTAGACAAGATATTGTAGAGAAAGTGATTAAAAAGTTTTCTATCAACGAAGATTTAAAAGAAAAACGTATCTAATGTACGTTAAAATATTTGATAGCCTAATATTAAATATCATATCAATGATAAAATACTTGTAACATTCAAAGATGTGAGTACCATTTGATTCAAAATCTTGCCAACCGTTTCTAGCTTGTGTTATTTTTTCTTTTTGTTTTCATTACGGGTTTAGTTTGATGAATTTGTTAGAAATTGTTATATTAATTTTTTTCAAATGCTTTTTCAAAAACATTTTTGGTTTTTTTTCTTGTTAAATATTTTTTGTTTTTGTTTTAGTAAAATTTACGTTTGTTAATTAGTAAATTGATGTTATTATTATTGTTATGATGATTACTGTTGTGTTGTTGTGATTGTTGGGTTAGAAAATTATGAGAATGTGGATACTGTTGTTGATGTTGATGCTGATATTGTGTATTATAGTAATAACGTTTCTTTTGTTCTCATTCTTGTGCTGATATTTGATTATTATTGCTGCTCTCTGTGCTAGTGGTAGTGGTAGCAGTTATAGTTGCTGATGATGCGGTTGTAATAACTGCTGTGGTGTCATTGGGGGACTTAATAGTGACATTTTCAGTTATCAAGGTATTACTGTCCTGTGAAGTAGAACTAGTATTAACTAAGTTATCTGCAGCTGCTGCAGCGACATCATTTGGTTTCGATGTTGCATTAGCTACAGCACCTGTTGTTGTCGTTGTTGTAGCTGGGGGTGGTTGGAAAGCTGGCCTTTGCACAAACATATTATCGATAATGTGGTCAATATTTTCAGCTGATCCGACTGGGGCTTGATTTGAGCTAGACTGGTTCGTTGACCCTTTTGTATCATTATCGATTTTCGAGTCTTGAGATTTTTGCTTTTGCTTTTCAGATGGTGGCAGTATGGGTATAGCATTAGTAGGTCTTCTTTGTGGCAAAGAAACGGGCCGTGTGGATGTTTGTGTAGGCGGTGGCACGAAGTATGTAGTTCCTCCCACAGTATTATAGTTTTGGTAACCAGAAGCCGTTGTGGACCCAGTTTGGGGCTGAGTTACTACACCTACTTGCGCAGCAGGGCCGTAAGCCGTAGCGGCGGCAACAGATTGTTGAGGAGCATTATTGGGATTGTTATAAACCAAACTAGCAGCTGCTGCAGCAGCTGCGGCAGCAGTTTGTTGTTGAGCCAAATAATTGGGATTTGCTTGCTGTGCGGCATATGACGCCGCAGCCTGTGTCGCCTGAGCGGTAGCCGCTGCAGTGGCTGCCGCAGTATAAGCATCAGGTGATGCAACGAAATAAGCTGCTGGTGTGGGTGTAGTGCCTGGATATGGCTGTTGTGGTGGCGCTTGTGGTCCTTGACCGGCATAGTTGGGCGCTTTCGCTACTGTTGGTTGTTGACTAACTTGCAAGGCCTGCATTTGTGCCTGTAATTTTTCTTGATGGTACATTTGCATTAGATTCGCTTGAATCATTGCTTGATCTGTTGACATCATCATGGCAGGAGGCGCTTGATTTTGTTGTTGCTGCTGTTGTTGCATATGTATTTGTTGCTGTAGTTGCTGCTGTTGCTGGTGATCCGCCAAGTGTTGGCCATCGTGTTGTGATCGTCTCAAACTAGAATATCTCTTAGGTGGACCCCTCTGTTCCATAGGTTGCTGATTAATATTTTGGTTCTGGGACTGCTGTAGTTGAGCTTGTGGTGGCCCAGCCATCATAACATTAGCCGCTTGTTGTTGTTGCAACAACTGTTGTTGTTGATTCTGGGTAGCCAAAGCGTGCATTTGAACGCTTCCAACATGACTGGGATCATTACGATTTTGTACTTGCTGCAAACGTTGTGAAAGATTTGAAGTAGGCTGCTGTTGCGTTTTGTTCTGAATTTGGGTATTTTGTCTGTTTACACTATGATTAATCAATGGCGACGACTGAGCTTGTTGTTGGTGCTGTTGCTGTGCCAGAGTAGACTGCTGTTGTACAGCTTGCATAGGCTGATAACCCTGTTCTAAATGTTTCTTTTTGTTATTGTTAAAGCCATCATACTGCTGATTTTGCTGTTGTTGATTTTGATTACCCATTAGCTGATTATGATCCTTTGAATTGCCAATATTATTAACAGACTTTCTTGACATATTTTGATGTTGAGGTTGTTGCTGTTGATTTTGTTGTGGTTGCTGTCTTTGAGCCTCCAAACGACTAGATAATGTACTGGTATTAGTATTAGCCTGTGCACTTGAGGAATTTTGATAATTCTGTCTATTTTTCTGTTTAAATTCCATAGCTGCTTGGCGACCAACAGAAGCCTGATTTTGGCCTTGACCCCGATGATTAAAGGACTTTTGTCTATTTTGCTGCTTGTAACCAACATCATTATGACGATCAGCTCTATCATTACGCTGTTCAACTCTATGATCGTGTTCATCATTATGGTTATTATTACGTGATGATGGTCCCATTTTATCAGTTCTCTCTGTTCTACCCTCTAAAGTTTTACCCTCTCTTTTTTTACGATCCATTCGATTTTCTTTTTCCTCCCTGGTACGTCTAGGTCGTCTAGGTTTTGAAGAATTTTCATTCAAAGCTGGAAAATCAGATGGTTTAGGCGGCTTGCGCTCTTTATTGCTGGTCTTTAAATAGGCACTTTCATCCTCCCAGTTACGATTATATTTGCTGGGTCCACGGCCATAACGACGTCTTCTTCTAGCTTTGGGTGGTGCATCTTCTGTTCGTATATCATAACCATAAGCATTAACTAATTCAGCTCTCGACTTGGGAGCCTGCTCTGAAGGATCAAAGCGATCATGAGACCACCGATCTACAGCCGATGCAGGTTGCCATTTTTTCATAGTTTTAGAAGCCGAAGATATAGTGGGTGTGGTAGCCATTTTTGAACCCGCCACTGAACTAGAACCGCCTGTAATAACTACTGGACTTTCACCAGGTTCTTGACCTTCGCCCCCCTCACCATTTCCTTCCACTTCGGCTGTACGATCGTCATGTTCATAAAAAGTTCCCCTTTTAGGAATATACTGAGGATTACTACGATCTTCATCAACTTTCTTTTGAGCTTCAGCATCAATTTTCTCCTGACCTTGTAGATCTACGTCAACACCCTCATCGTCGTCTTCTTCATCGTCATCCGTCTCAGTCTCATCCTCACTATCGTCTTCATCGTCCTCGGTTAAGCTGTCATCCATATCATCATCATCATATTCCTCATTTCCTTCCAAATCACTGGCCGTATCATATTCAGAATCATGAGGATGTGAATTGCTCGATTTCTCTTGTGTAGGGGAAGTCCCTAAATCATTTGAGGTCTGATTACCTTCTATGATAACCTCGTTTACCGAACCACCTCCTTCCCCTGATTCACCAAAAGTGTCTTGTGCCGTTGGTATATCTGCGCCCGTTACCGCTTTCGATGATGTTGTTGCTGCTGCATTAACCGTAGAGACATTTTCCACATCAGCCATTATTCTTTTAATGTATTCTCGATTTTCTGCTGTTATTCGTTTTCCTCAAGCAACTCTCCGATTTCGATTTTTCTACAATGTCCGTCGAAGCGCTTCTTCTTGCTGCTAGAGAATTTTCATTATTTTTTTCATGAATAATTTTTATTTTGTTTTTATATAATCAGCCATTTATATTAGTTGTTATTGGATATATTTACCTTGTTTTATGTGTCTTGGTCTAATTAATAATTTTCTCCTAATGATTAATTTATTTAAATTGCTTTTCTTGTGTGGTTTTTTCGGTGAAAATTTTTAGGTGTTTTCTTCCAACAACGCAATCACCAAAATCACAGAAAAATAGAAAGTAAGAAAGTTAAGAAGTGGAAGAATCTCTCAAAATTTTAGCGCTGCCATATTGTTAAGAAATTGCTATACTAAGAGCGAATTAAATGACAACAATTGTATATTAGGGGTAGAAATTAATTGATTGTGTAAATTAGCTTGTAAATTTTCACACACCATTTACAGATATGGTTTAGCGAATAAGTAACGTATCTCTAAATTGAAGTCTACGTAATAAAGAAATTCACATTTTGTATTTGTTTTTTTTTTTTTTATTTTACTCAAATAGTCATATTATCATATATTTATTTATATTATAAATGAAAAAAATCTAAATTTAAATCAAATTAAAATAAGCTTATGAAAATTGTGTAACAATTTTTTTATTGGTCATTTCATATATTCTATATTAGTTTGCTCCATTAATTTGCCAAAAATGTTCATACTTTTTTATTACAGAGAGAGAAAAATGAGATTAACAATTTTAATCGCCACTATAAAACAAAAATCTGGCAACTGACAATTTTCTCAGGCTTGCACTGTTTGTTGTTTAAGATACCATCTAATAGTGAATGGCAATAACCAGAGTCTTTCTACTACATATTTACTTTCATATACCACGCTAAAAATTTTTACAGAATAAATAAAAATTTTCAGTTTAATTCTTTCACTGATTTTTAATAATGTCTAAAACTAAAGTCAAAACTCAAAATAAAGAAAAAACAGTAAAAAAATCTAAGAAAACTGAAGACCGCCAACAGGGTACAAATCAATCTGATAATGAGTTTTCCACCGATTGGGATGTCGAAAAATATCGCCGGGAATATGAAAGTGAAGAGCACTGGCAGTTGAGGAAACGCTTCATGGATGTACATAAAGATAAATTTCCTGAAGATAAGATTGTATGTTTGGCTCAAGTGTTCACAAATATGGAGTTTATGGGTTGTAAATATCCCGCCGAAACCATGCGTATGGTTGCAGAACTATCTAAAGATGTAGCCAAGGAATTTAGAGCTGAAAGAGCAAATCGTTTGAAGAGAACATTTGTTACAGCATCAGACGCAGCTGAGGCCAGGGCCAAAGGTAGACGAAATTGATCATGCAATATACTTCTTAATTTCCTTTTCTTAAGTTTAAGTACAAAAATATGTGAGTAGTGGTGTGTGCACGAGAATAGGTAGCTATATTAAATATTCTTTTCTATTTTTACTTTATTTTTCAGGACGAAGATCAACGCAGACTACAAAAAGTATACAAAGTTCACAGAATAAACGAAAGGGTTTTGGCATGGATTCCGACGAATCCCAGATTAAAAAGCCACTAGAGTCGATTGACCTATTTTCTGACTTGAAATTTGGAAAGCTTATTTTAGTTTTACAAGCTGGTCAAAACTGTTTAATTTCATCCATTGAACGTTGTAAAATGAAATTGACGGAGAAAGAAATTGCAAGAGATGATGGACAAAAACAAATTGAGTTGTATATTGACGATGAGTTGTTGGCTAGTGGTTGCGCAGGTAATCTTAAAAATGCGAGAACGGAAGCTTGTAATAAAGCTATGAGTTATCTGCAAGAATATTGTTATACTCTTAAGGTAAGTCCATTAATTTTTATAAGACAATGTTGATTATAATTTAATTGTTTTAATGTTCAAATATGTGAAATTCTATGTTCAATTTACCTTTAATTTGTTGTTTGTTTCATATCTAAATTAATCAAAGTATGTGTTATTTTGCTCCTCGTTATAAAAGTTTAATTTACACAAATGATTTCACATTTAAAACAGCTTTAGAATTGAGGTATGTAGTTACTTAATTGAAGAAGTCTGTACGGTTTTAATTACGACTATTATTTTCAAACTAATCATTTGATAGTCATTCCCGGAATACATAAAATTAATGAAATTGAAATGATGTGGACGAAAGTGAAATTATAAGTTCTCATTTCTAATAAATTAAACGCAGTTATTTATCTCAATAGCTTTCTATTGTAATTGTCCCGATTGAAATATTTTTTTTAAATTTATCTCATACATTTTCAGCAAAATCCTTTACGTGATACTGTAAAAATTGAGAAGACCAAAAATGAAGTAAAATGCGGCGTCACTAAACCCGAGGAAGAAGTACAAAAACTAGATGCCAGTAATAAGGGGTACAGGATTATGAAATTGATGGGTTGGACTGGAGGTGGTTTAGGCTCAAAGAAACAAGGTCGTGAAGATCCAGTGGAATATTTGCTTAAAAATAATCGTGCGGGGTTAGGTAATAGTGCCTGTCGGTTTGACCAACAATATTTCGGGCATCTATTGAAAAACTATGTACATTCGGATGATATACGTGAATTGCAATTCGAACCAACATTTACCAAAGATGAAAGAGCCATGTTGCATGAGTAAGTCACTATTAATTTATTATCGCACTCTTCCTCTTATAAAAAGTATATTTTTGTACAGATTTGCCCGCAAATACTCATTGAAGTCTCATAGCACTGGCAAGGGTAAAAACCGGCGTTTGATTATAAGTAAAAGGATTACTGAAGCTCGTATTTTGAAGGAAGTTTTAATAAATAAAAATCCTCGCTTCATAAATCATTACTACGTGCGAGTACCGAAGTCAAAGTATAATATTTTTCCAGATTACACTTTACCCTTAACACTATAAATAACATGTTTTACTGTAATTAGTCTGCGTTTGATTTAAGTTGTATATATTAACATTTTTAAATAGTCGTTAAAAAAATTAAAATGTTTTAATAATCGTATTTTTAATACACGAAAATAAATAAAAATTGTTTTTCGGTTTTCTATTACTATATAAGGAAGGAACTAACTTTTTAAAATAAGACTCGAACTGTTATTTCTGGGATAAATATTCACATGTAATTTCCTACAAATACCATATTAGACAGCAAATGCTACACAGAAAGCTAATTTGAGGAGCTTGGGATAACTTAGATTTTATTTTTTTAATTACAATTTCTTTGTTTAATAATTTATTTGAGGGGTCAAGTTAGGATTTACCAACTTTAGAAATTGTGTTTTAAAAATCAAACTTGTATCGATTCTAAGAATAGTTTACTTTGTTCCAAAGTGGATTTCTTTCAGTTACGATGATTAAACGTAAAAAACTAAAATAGAGAATTTTTTAGGGTTTAAAATTTTTATTGTTTTTAAGCATTTTTCAACAATGCTACATTGTACTAGAAAATAGAATTGTTGGCATTTTTAAATCTTAGCTACTATAATGAGGTTATAGACATGTTGGAAATTTTACAAAATGCTTTTTTTTCGAATACCAATTATTTCTTAACGGCACCCAAACGACTAGGATCCTGGCTGGGATAATGTATTTGTCCCGGTACTCCACTGCCTCCAGAGGTTGGTGGGGGTGGTATAGAGTCCAGTGAACCACCTGCTGCAGCGGCAGCTGCCGCTTGGGCAGACGTAGAAGCCACTGGCAAAGAATAGGGTGCAGCGTATGCCTGCGAATACATTTGATACGATGAGGCGGGTATTAAACTGGGAGGTATTTGATGTAGTTTCATGCCAGGAGGCAAAACTGTAACCTGCTCCTGCTGTAAATTAAAGAAATCATTTGGATTTTGTGCAGCAGCTGCTGGTGGAATAGCGTTAACATCAAATCTACGATCTGTTTTAGCAGCCCCCTGTTTAGCCTGGGAATGCGCCCATTTTATAGTGGACTTTTTGCCTTGTAGCACCAATTTATTAAAACTCTTTTCTGCCGCCAATTCAGCAGCAGAACGCTTTGTGTATTGTATAAAAGCACACTGTTGTCGAGGCACTAGAGCTATTGAACGTATTTCGCCAAATTGATAGAAATGATCTCTTAGTTCAGGTTCTGTAATTTCCTCTGGTAAGTTACCGACGTAAAGAGTAGTTATATTACGATCTTCTGGTGGTTCCAGTGTAGGCAGAGAAGCGGCTCTCTTCATTATCTTTTCGGCCACAGGATCATTACGACCATAATAACGATCTTTAATATTTTGTTCACACAGGGGATCATCAGGTTCATTCGGTTTGTCATGTCGATAGGGACACTCTTCACCTCTCTTACATTCTCCCTTAACCCAGAATGAACAAATATGAGGCCTATTGCGTTTGTAGTAGGGAGCAGTGCGAGCTAACTTAGATAACATTTCACTGGCAGCTAAAGATTTGCCTACAGCCCCAGCTGCTTCGGTACCATCTCCGTCTTGTAGTTCTCTATCCACATTTTGTATATAGTATTCTTTGTTGACATCACTTTGCGGTAGATTATCGGCTATTTTTAGGGCGGCATCTCTTACTTGTATGGGTAGACCATATTCCAAATCTAGCAGACAGGTTTGACATACATTCTTCAGACGTGCACATGTTTGACAAATTTCTGTCTTCTTGAAACGCATCCTTGCACCGGGGCACCAACGAAAGATCGTAAATGGTCTCGTGCATATTTTACATTCTTTGCCAAAACGCTCCTTAATCATACGCACATAAGGATTGTCCCCCAAACATGTCTGACATAAAATAGGAAATTCTGCGTCTTCCCAGTTCTGCCGATTGTACGTGTTTGTAGTCTTTGACATAGACATCTTCGAAAACTATTTGTGAATAAATTTTAAACAATAATTTCGATAAATATTTAATCTTTTTTCGTTAAATTCACAAAACTATGCCAACAAAGTGTATAAAGTAGAAACAATAACGTGAAGGTAGTAAAAAAAATTAATGCTTGTCAAAGTTTGACGATGGCATTACTTAATGGAGTTGCCACACTATCAGATTTGCAACGAGAGAGATATAGGCACAGGGTACTATAGGTCTATTTGACGTTCGCTGCAACTGAAAAATCTGAGCTCACACTTTTATTGAGACAAAAATGTGAATTATTTTAATCAGCTTTTTCTTCTTTATCATTTTGTGACGCCTTCTTCCATGTAGGTTTAGGAAAGTTTTTCCCTTTGAGTGGGAATCTTGTGTATATTCTCATTTCAGCAAACTTTAGCAGCATTAGCGACGAACAAACAATCTGGCAACTTAATGTTTTAAAACAGAGACGGCAACGAACTAGTCAGCTGTGAATTCTAAATAAAATCAATTATAAACAAAACGTTGAGAAAATTTAATATATTTATTTTTTGGTTAAATTTATTAAAAAATTTCTATATAAAAAACAATTACAATTATTATGTCACAATCATCTTCGGTCGCACCGCCACCCATAAAACGATATCGTCGTGAAGACGACAAATCATCTGGAGAAGAAGATGACAAGTATGTCCCATACGTACCTGTTAAGGAGCGTAAAAAGCAGCAACTTATGAAAATGGGACGTATTGTCCAGCTGACAACGGAGGCCACACAACCAAAATCATCGAGTGAAAATGAAAATGATGAAGATTCTCAAAATGCCACCGATCCCGAATTATGGGGCCGTAAATACAATATTAGTTTATTGGATCAACATACAGAACTTAAAAAAATTGCCGAAGCCAAGAAAATTAGTGATGTGGAGAAACAACTTAAAGAGGAAGAAAAAATACTTGAAAGTGTTCAGCAGCAGAAAGCGCTTATGGCCGTTTCTGAACTGGCTAAAGGTATACAATATGAGGACCCCATCAAGACCAGTTGGAAGCCACCAAAATATATAATGAATATGTCGGAAACTAAACGTAATTCTATACGTAAAAAACTGCGCATACTAGTAGAAGGTGAAGATGTAGCGCCGCCCATACGCAGTTTTAAAGAAATGAAATTCCATAAAGGCATTTTAAATGGACTTCTGGCTAAAGGCATTAAACGGCCTACACCAATACAGATCCAAGGCATTCCCACTGTATTATCAGGAAGAGACTTAATCGGCATTGCTTTTACCGGTTCAGGCAAAACTTTGGTTTTTGTTTTACCCATCATAATGTTTGCTCTAGAGCAGGAATACTGTTTACCATTTGTACGCAATGAAGGACCGTATGGCTTGATAATATGCCCATCACGCGAGTTAGCCAAGCAAACATATGATATTGTTTTGGTAAGTTTTTTTTTTTTTTATCACTACAGGTATTTTTAATTTTATGTAGGTTTGTAAATACCGTCCATTAATTTTTAAAAGTTTCTCAAAATGTTTGTTTTTAAGATGTCAACAATTGCTTTGCATTTGTTAATAACGTAGATTATTTAATTAAATCCTGTTTATGTATGTGTTTACATTTGATGTAGTAATTACACTTATATAATTGATAATGAATACTTTTGCTAACTAAACATTATGACGACTGGATGTGTTTGAATGGAATAAAATGCAGCTCTAGGTAGGCCGATCTAAGATATGGCGAGAATAGGAATAGTAAAAATGTAGAAAATTGTTATTCGGAGGTTTTTTTATTATTGTTCTTGACGATCTGTCTAACTCACCTTATCTTGCGTGGAACATTAACGACTATGTTCATAAATATTATTTGAATTTATCCATGAAAAGCTTTGGCAAGGTCATGCACGCAAACTTAAGTTATTACATTTTCAATTACTTCATTAGAAAATTAGAAATGTCAACTATCAATTATAAATATATTTTTCTTGTTTCTTTTTAGCATTACAGTCGTCATTTAATGGAATGTGGTATGCCGGAAATACGTTCGTGTTTAGCTATTGGCGGTGTCCCAGTATCGGAAGCTTTAGATGTTATCTCTAGAGGAGTTCATATAATGGTAGCTACGCCGGGTCGTTTAATGGATATGCTCGAAAAGAAAATCGTAACATTAGACATTTGCCGATATTTGTGTATGGATGAAGCGGATCGTATGATTGACATGGGATTTGAGGAAGATGTACGTACCATATTTTCCTTCTTTAAAGGTCAGAGACAAACATTGCTCTTTTCTGCGACAATGCCCAAGAAAATTCAAAATTTTGCACGATCTGCTCTTGTTAAACCCGTTACAATAAATGTGGGACGGGCTGGTGCAGCATCAATGAATGTAACCCAAGAAGTTGAATATGTGAAACAAGAAGCAAAAGTGGTTTATTTATTGGAATGCTTACAGAAGACTGCACCTCCTGTATTGATATTTGCTGAAAAGAAACAAGATGTTGATTGCATACACGAATATCTGTTACTTAAAGGTGTAGAAGCTGTGGCCATACATGGCGGTAAAGATCAAGAAGAACGTTCTCGAGCCGTTGAAGCTTATAGAAATAGTAAAAAGGATGTTTTGGTGGCTACAGATGTGGCTTCCAAGGGTTTGGATTTTCCCAATGTACAGCATGTTATAAATTATGATATGCCTGAAGATATAGAAAACTATGTACATCGTATTGGCCGTACTGGACGTTCAAACACCAAAGGTTTGGCTACAACTTTTGTCAATAAAACTACAGATCAGTCGGTATTGTTGGATCTAAAACATCTGCTTCTTGAGGCTAAACAAAAGGTGCCAGATTTCTTGTTGGAATTATGTCCAGAATCGGAACAATATCTGGATTTGGGCGACTCACATGGTTGCAGTTATTGTGGTGGTCTTGGTCATCGTATTACCGAATGTCCCAAATTGGAGGCCATACAAAGCAAACAAGCATCAAATATTGGACGCAGAGATTACCTATCAAATACAGCAGCAGATTATTAGATGTTTTTATATATGTACATGTGTGTCTCATGTAGATTGTAGTTTAATATACGTACAGAGTTATATAATAAGTTTTGTAAATATAATAAAAATATATATGGACAATTTCGTGTCAAGTGACCCAATTTTTAAAATCGATGTCTTCCGATTTGGATGAAATTTGCACCAAGGTTAGTACTATTGGATAGTTGGCCAGATACAAATTTTCAGCTCTATCAGTCAAGAACTGCCGGAGTTAGAGGGGGTCAAAGTTGGACATTTTGGTCATACAGGGTTTTTTTAAAATGTGTGTAACTTTTCACCTATTGGTCCTAGCAAAAATTTTCCAAAGGATATTAGATAGCTATTTCTTCAATCTTTCCAAAAATAATTTTTTTAATTTTTAAAAATTTTTTTTTTATTTTTTTTTTAAATTAATTTTTTTTTTAATTTTTTTTCAATTTGGGCCCTTTTTGTTTTTGCTTAAAAGAAAGCTTATAAAATTTCCTTTAAGGCCTTCATAATCGCTTAATGGGATGCGAGTGGGATATCTATCAAAAAAATTATTTTTTAACTCAAGAATAAGATTTTTCAATATTTGGCACATGTACCATTTTCATTTTCCCCCATTTTTTTTTGAAATGGATTTTTTTTATTTTTCCTCAAAAGAAAACTTAGACCATTTCCTTTAAGGTCTTTGTGGGCACTTAATAGCAAGAGGCATATCTATAAAAAAAATATTTTAACTCAAAACCAAAGTTTTTAAATTTTACCATATGCACTATATTTTTTTTAATGGATGTTTTTTTTTTTGCTCAAAGAAAGCTTAGTTCTCTTCCTTTAAGAGCTTTGTGGTCACTTAATGGGATGCGAGTGGAAAAACATCATCCACTTCTGCATTTGGACTTTCTGGCCAACTATCCAATAATACTAACCTTGGTGCAAATTTCTTTCAAATCGGAAGACATCGATTTTAAAAATTGGGTCACTTGACACGAAGTTGCCCATATGTATATCTATAAATGCTTACATATATGTATGTTAAGTTCATATTTTTTAACATTAGGTCATATACCCATTTCGACCATATATACTCTACAAATGATAGTGAAAACTAGCAGGATTTAAAATTATCAGTAAAATATAAATAATTTGAGCAATAATTAATTATAATGAATTCAACTGAAATGATTGGACTTGAGAATAATATTGCGCTAAAATTTGACAGTTTTGCAATTTCTACCTCTTGTAGTAACAGATTTAATACCAGGAGGGTAGAAAATCTATCTATCGACTGTTTGTGAACTACGCTGAACAATGATGTAGATGTAGATGATCATTGGCACCCCTTTCATAAGCTGTGATGTGTAGGACCTCGAAAGTGAAAGTTTTGCAATTTCTAACTCTTGTAACAGTTTTAATACCAGGAGGGTGGAAAATCTATCTATCGATTGTTTGTGGTCTACGCTGAACAATGATGTAGATGATCACCACCCCTTTCATAAGCTGTGATGTATAGGACCTCGTCTTCTCTTATGAGCAGAATTGGCAGTAGCTAGTTATCACCACACAATTACATCACCATTTAGAAGTGAGACTTATCTGTAAATACCGGTTAAAGCAGATGATCTCTTGTACAACAGGTTGGCCATGCTTGCTGCATTGCAGTACAGGGAAGTTTCCTATATTTTGTGACAACCTCAATTGGTGGCTCTGATGTAGATTACAGATACTTTGGCTTGGAGAACACTATGTTAATAAAAGTAATCTTCTTGTTTATTGCTCTTATGTTTCTATAAGTCAATCTTGTTTGGGGTGAGCCAATCGGTGGTGGAACCTTACACATCTTCACGAAAATATTATCGAAAATAGGGCATGAAAGACAGAAATATATGTGTATAATAAGTTTAAAAGACTTAATCTTAACTGATTTTTTTTATCCATTAAATCAATAGATAACCAATTTAAGATTACTATCAGTGTTGACCAGAACCAGAAGTTGTCCAAAACGCATTGGTAAACAGTAAAGCTGGTAATTTGTCCAGAGTAACACTTCACGCATAAGTATGTTAAAGAGCCATAACGAATATCTGGATTTAGACCCTTGGTATATTCTCTTGTTGGCCTACATGTATAAATTGCGCTGCAGGACTTGAAATCCTCCATATTTTTTTGTAGATTAGCAATAGATTTAAAAATTAGCCTGTTATAGGGGTTTTTTTTTAATAATTCAAAGAAAATCACAAGCATAGAAATGGTTTAATTAATTTTACACTGAAATTAATTATTCTGTGAAATTTTTTTATCACTCCATACAATTCGAAAGAAGACAACGAATTAAAAAATATTTCTTTGAAAATGTTGTTTTTTTAATTTTATTTCTGAAAATCAACAAAATTATTAATCAATAAATATTTAAGATTTTTTCTATGAATTTCGTAGAAATGTGAAAAAATAAATTGCGTTGCAGGACTTGAAATCTTCTTTTCTTTTGTAGACTAGTAATGGATTTAAAAATTAGCATGTTACGGGGTTTTCTTTTTAATAATACAAAGAAAATCACAAGCATACAAATGGTTTAATTAATTTTACACTGGAATTAATTATTCTGTGAAATTTTTTATCACTCCCTGCAATTCGAAAGAAGACAACGAAAAGAAATTTGACTTTAAAAATATTTCTTCGAAAATGTTTTTTTTTTTTATTTTATTTTTGAAAATCAACAAAATTATCAATCAATAAATATTTAAGATTTTTTCTATGAATTTCCTAGAAATGTGAAAAATTAAATTCTCTTATCAGTTGTGCAGTTCTGGCCTATCACAAGCGATAGGAAATAGTCAGACTCAATTCATACAGTAATTGAGCCTCGTCTTTACAATTGAAAACAATCTCTAGTATTAAACACTTGAACAGATAAATGGAGAGAGAGAAAGAGCCGGCTTAAAGATTCGAATACAGTTTTGTATGTAAATTATTTTATATTATTGTTGTTTTTCTTTTGTTACTTATAATCACAGATACAGAGAGAAAGAGAAACGTTTAAATTTTATATAAAAGTTCACAAAATTTCAAATGATCATAAAGCACAAAGTCATATTGAATGAAAAAACGAAAAAAAAAAAAAATTAAAAAAATAATAAAATCAGTCACAGCTCAACTTAAAGATTTAGTGTTTTTAAAACTGTCGTTGAAAACGTTACTCAGAAAAAGTGAAATTGAAAAAAACTTTTTAAAGGTAGCCCTTCCTTAAAAATATTAATGAAAATAATAAAAAATTATAAATTAAATTAAAATAATAAATCACTTACATATACAATAATATTATTAATTAAAAATAATACCACAATTAAAAATTGAAATTAAAGTGAAAGAGCCATTTGCATATAATTTTTTTATTGAAATTTTTATAAATCTGTAATTAAAAAAAAAACTTCATTTTGATTGATATTATAAAAGCAAAAAACAAAAATAAAAAAAAATAAAAAAATTATGCTAATTTTGTTATTGTTGTTTTAAATTAACCGAAAGCAAAAAAAAAAAGTGTTTATAAATACAATACATGTATGATTGTGTGATTTTTATGGATAAATTATATGTTTTTTTTGTTTGTTTATTATACGAAACTGGTATCATTTTATTGTTTATTTATTATATTATTTAATTTTCAGTTTTCTTAATGTTTATTTTGTGATTACGTTACAAGTGTCCCTCGATTGTTTTTTTTTTTTATTTCATGGATTAATTATTTTATTTTTTTTCTGTGTTAACCATAATTAGTTTTAAATTGATAATTGCCCATATGTAATTAAATTAAGCATCTTACTGCTTGATTGACTATAGTTGCTACAGTTCTCTTCCAATATTTCAAATTGATTGTAATATTTCCGTTTGTTTGTTGGCCAATTGATTTTATTTGCACAAGTTTAAAAGCTACTTAACCCTTTGAGAGGCATGGAATCTATATAGTTAGTTTTGGTTTCAATTTTAAATCCTAAATTTTAAAACTATCCTAAATTCTGATTAATTTTCAGTATTTTGTTTTTGGAAAACCCACAATTAAATTTTCTTTAGAATTAAAATGCCACAGAAATGAATGTATTCTATTTAATTTTTTAAAATATATTTCATGTAAATAATACCAATGGCTACTCCGTTATAGGCGAAATACTTTTTTTTTAGTATTTAGGGCGTTACATTATCAATGGCTGGTGTAATGTTGTCATCCAGGGCAGGATTTGTGGCTAAGTTGGCCTCGTACATGTGACTCTTAGGGGATTTTTAAATCTTAAAGTCTTTGCGTATATTTTACTCTTCACAAACGTGAGACTAATATGTGTATGATATCGCGTGTCGTGTGGAACGTTAAATTGCCCTGTATAAATCTCAAGTCAACCAAGTGCAATTCTTTCATTTAGGAGAAAAAAAAAACATTAATCATAGGATGCCTCATTGGCTGTCACGTTGCGATTATCGTTTCGTTTTTGAAAAAGTACGGTCCAATAATACCATGCATCTTTGAGAGTGCATTGGCAATTCTTGAACTGCCTTTAGCTGCTTCTACTTTTTCACATCAAATTCGATAATTACGACTTATAACATTTCATTTAAATAAGGTTTTGTTGTTTTTCAATAGAAATATCGGCCCATGCATGTTAAACACTCTTTTAAAAGTTTCTTAATAAAGATTGGTGCTATGCGATGAAGCAACATTTTTGCCATATTGGCTAGTTAAATTTTAGTCCATGAATCAGTTAATTACGTATAAAATAAATAATTTTTTTCCAGTTATAAAACATTTATAAGCAGTATACAAATTTTAAATAAAAATATTGCTAAATGTCTGCCGTATAAGATGCCATGTAACATAAGATCAATTATTTTAAATGCCCTTAACGTTTACTTGCGTTTTAAAATGTTACAAATTTTCATAGGAAATCAAATGAATGCTTGCGTTAAATATGAGATTACTAATCGTTGCCTTAGCATTTATAAATATTTTTTACAATATTATTTGTAATAAAAACCTACGGATGTATTGAAATAACGCATAATAGCTGCAATTCAATTAATAGCAGTTTTTGCTATAAGTAAAGTTATTGTAGATTAAAAACTCGTTTTATTATATTGTAAAAGACAAAGCATTAACTTGTTTACAGATTTTTAAAATGATATTTCTTATTTCCTTTTTCAAAAAAAAAAAAGAATATAGTTTAGATTTTGAAAATTTTATACTACATTCTCTATTTTTTTTATTACCCATTTGCCTTGGTGTAGTAAATCTTTAAATACTACTACAGCTCATCATCACTTCATCGTCATAATAGTGTTTAAATGTTTTAAATTGTATCCTTCCACGTTCCAGGATATAAGAAAGAGCTGCTGACGGTCTCAAAAATTGTTTGAATTAAGATCGAGTCATTATTTTTTATGGTTGTGGTTATTTAGCGCCGTCTCATTTCCGCCAAGTCATTTTAAGGATACGGATTTTTTAAAGTTTGTATAAGATCCAAACTGTCCCTTCAAAACTATTGAATTCGTTCGCTATTGCTCTTTCAATTCTATTTAGCCATCCGTTATCTACTATATTTTTGCTTTGTTTCATTTTCTTTAATCGAGTTGTGCTAGTTTGATTAGATATGTAGGTTGCACAGTGCGTTCCAATGCTAATGTCAATGATTGTGTTATATTCTCGTTAAAGTCACCCTGAAAAATAATGACACCTTCATTTCCCAACTTGTTGATCGTGGTTGTTACTTGTGCAGTAGAATATATCTTCTTTTGTCATCAATTGTGGCATAGTATTGTACAAGGGATTGGCCTTAATATACATACATTAAAAACGAACGCTTATTACCTGATCTGTTATAGATTTTCCGAGACTCCGGTGGAAAGAACAGGTTGGACACTATCATACAAAACTTGTTGCAAGAAATTGAAAGAAAAGCATATATGATCGAGGCGCTTGACTAAAAACGATTCGGTTGCAATATTGTGCCAAAGAAGGAAATACAGGTTTTCCAGTTCGGAAGGAGTTCCTAACTTTTCTCGATATTTTATAATAAAATTCTAAGGTGTCGATTTCAAAAAAAATCTTTTGATGTTGAAACCATAGTGATCCATGCAGATTTCGGAAATTGAACTATTCGCACTCTTTTTCATGTGCCAAAGGTTGCTGCAATAAGATACAGTCCGTTATTTTATTGCCTAGTATTAGTTTTATTTATTTTCTTCTTCAAGCCGTATATACTTATGTAGATGTGACTGCTGTACAACGCGTTCTGTAAATATTTGGTCCTCATTGAGTACTTATCTTTCTCAAGCAGTGGTTCTATCTGTAGTTGTTCTTAACGTTACTTCTGCTATATCTACTATTAGTTTCGTCTAATGTTTCCATCATATTGGCCCTTTTATACCATGGATCCTAACCTATCATAAAGTTTTATTCAATGAAATTTAGATCATAAAAGCTAACATACAAAAATTCTTCCTTGTTAATTTGTTACAAATTGTTGTGTACGAGTAATTGTTAAAGTTATATTTCATACAACCGAAATTACGATTCGATTATTTAAATGCAAATGTTTTGAAGAATATCAGAAAATATTTATGAATTGCGGCCATGAGAGCAATTGCTTACTCATAAACACATAAAGAAGCCAACGTTCTATATAAGTATTGCACATAATATATACATACGTCTGTTATATTGAAATTTGCGATATAAATTAATCGATTTAAGAACATTCATAATTAGAATTATATGTACAACTAATATATCCAACATTTTGCATGTAATTAATGTTGTGATAGTCCTTCCATGGAGGCAATATTTTCATTAAAATAATATTATTTTACAAAATTTTTTATACTAAGCCTTAGGCTCAATCTTAATTAGTTTTTTCTTTTGAATTAAGTTTCCGTTATATTTTAACATACATATATGTATGTACATTAGTAAGATTAAAATGTTTTTAAATTATTTTTTTTTTTCGATTTATTTCTTTATAATTTTTGTATATTGTGCGCATATAAAAGTTTCTTATCAATCGGATGGTGAATTTTTATTATCACCTTACAAGCGGCTTAGAGGGCACGGGTTAACTTTTTTTATATTAACTTGAAATAAACAATAAGATCTGAAGCATTATAATTTTTTGTCAATTAGCAAAATTAAAAAGGGAAGTTGCAAATATTTGAGAAATATAATTCAATAAAATATGTATGTATAGCAAAACTATACCACAGAATAACAATTAAATGTTTAAAAAATTTAAAATTTTGTTCTAGCTGCTGCTGTTAAAGTATTATACATACTAGAATATTATCAAACATGGATATGGTATGTTACTAGTAATATTTTCTAAACATTCGATTTATAAACGTTTTCGAGTGTCTGTGGGCCTATAGTTAGGAATTATTTTATTTTCTCTAATACTATAATCTGTAGGTTCTTTATTGCACGTTTAGAGTTATACAATTAATTCTAAGAATTGTTTGTTTATAAAGGGTGTTTTTTTAAACATTTACAAGCTTATTAAAAAATAACTGGCTTTATAGGATTTATTTATTTTTTTTTTTTATTTTATTTATTCATTCAGGCGTAAATACAGTACAACAATCATCTTATTTAATAGTACTGCTAAGGATATAGGCATAACAAAATATAAGAAAATACAAAATAATAACATTAAAAATAAATTAACATAACAAATGTTATTAAAAACAAAATTTATAATTATATTAAAAAAATATGATTGATTAATTACGTATGTGCATTATGTTCATTCAAAAATTTAATTATTGCAGTCTTGAAATGCTTAGCATTGCTTAGTAATTGTATGTTGTTTGGGAGTTCATTCCAGAGACGAATTGCATTGATGTAAAAGTGTCTCTCAGATATCTGCCTGCGGTATCTAACGCTATTAATTCTCAAGCCTCTATTAGATCTTGAAAAAACTAATCTATCAAGCAAATAATGGGGTTTCCTAATATAGATGATTTTATGTAGGTACACCAGAGTACGGCATTTCAACAAATTCCCAAAAGATGTGTTATAGATTCGATATGAGAACTCAGATATCCTACTGTACCTTGTACGACCAAAAACATATCGAGCAATACTGTTATAAGTGACCTTGAGTCTGTTCCTACTTACTGAGTCGCAACTAGAAAACAGTTCACATCCGTACAGCAGAGTGGGGATGAGATATGTTTTCGCGAGCAGCATACGAATATCAAACGGAGTAAAATATTGCGTTAGCCAAAGACTTCGCAACATGGCAACCGTTTTACCACAGATAGAATTCACATGGTTGGACCAGTTAAGGCTGTTATTAAAGATAACTCCGAGGTTCTTAACACTATGTATAGTCTCAATAGAAGTATTATTAATCTGTAAAGGTGTAAGCTGTGCCGTATAGTTTACCTTGCCTATTATTAAAGCTTTTGATTTCCTCGGATTGAGGCAAAGACCATTAATCGACGCCCATTGAAACACATTATGCAGATCACAATTTATTTTCCCTATACAATTTGTAATATCAGATGGCAAGCAACTAATGTACAACTGAACATCATCTGCGTACATTTGTACCTTGCAAAACTTCAACTTAGTTGGCAGATCATTAGAATATATCGAATATAAAAGTGGACCAAGAATCGAGCCCTGTGGTACACCTCTAGATATTAAAAAATTGTCCGATTTAGTACCATCATGATACACAAATTGACTTCTATCACGTAGATACGACGAGATTAGCTTGACAGCAGTATTCGAAAAATGGCACATGTGTTCCAACTTTTGGCAGAGAATAGTATGATTAACGGTGTCAAAAGCCTTAGAATGATCAAGTAAAACCAAAAATGATGTCATATTGTCATCCGCACTTAATCGCAACTCTTCCGAAACATCAATGAGCGCAGAAATGCAGCTGTGATTAGGTCTGAAACCAGACTGCCTCTCAGAAAGCACGCCATTGTCATATAAGTATCGGGTCATCTGCTTATAAACTAATTTCTCGAAAATTTTCGATAAGTATGACATTAAAATTTCTATACCGTTAACATTTCAATTTCTATTACAATTCGAAAATCATTCTTCAATCCTATTCGCTGTTAACTTATACAAATCAATTGTTAGCTGTTAAAACGGTATGTCTCCTAAAAAAGAATACCCTTTGATATATACTATCAACCTTAATTTGAACCAAATCATATTTAATTTCTTGACACGTTTTTAACTAGAAATAAAAACAATAAAAAATTCTCAAACAGTGTCAAATAAAGTGACTTTAAAAACTTTTGTACGAATGAATAATTTGCGTTTAAAACGGTGTATATTTTTTATGCTGAGGTGCACTTGAATATTGCAATGGAGGTCAAAGTCAAGTAGATTAACGTTAAATAAAATATAAAATTACTGCAGATACTATACGTGTTTAATTATTTCAACGTAAAAATGAGACAAGATTAAGTTCCTAGTTTTGTAGTGTTTTTGTAATTTAGAACACAATTTTTTTTTTTATTATATGTATATATATATGTACATATATATATGTATATTGTATATAAATATTCGCTTTAGTTTAATATCTAGAGCAGCTGATAATTTAATAACTAAGCAACCTAAGCTCATGAAGTTAGAAATTATAATATATTACAGAATATTATTAGTATAGATCCAAGAGAGAGTTCTACTTCTTTGAAACTACGATAAAATTGTAACTAATATGGACAAAAGGATAGAGATTTTAAAATTTTTTGATATTTGACTATTCAAATGGCTTTTGGCATCTTTTAATATGACAATAAAATAAAAAAGTTAAAGTTTTCTTTTAAATCTTTTACATGAAAAATAATTTTGTTTAATTTAAAAATATAAAAGGTGAGGTTTTTGTCCGTCTGTGATGAACTCGTGACAATTTTATTTTCTCTCAATGTTTTTGCTAGAAATCTGTTGAGAAGTAGTCATCGAAGAAATATTTCTTTTAATTTTTCGTTGCGTTTGAGATGTCTGACTTTGGGTTTGTACCGTGGTCTCATGTCTAATAAGACAACACACTATCTTATAGACTACGGCGACTTCAGTAGTGAAAATGTTGGTGTTACTTAACGTTTCCTATCATCAAGTTAAAGTCATTCCTGAGCGTAATGACATCTCCCCTTTGAAACCTGTGAATCGTGGTTTTTACTTAAGCGTAGAATTATCTGGTTTAGCGCCTTCCGTGTGATACCTGTAGGAAGTAAAAGTTTATTAAAGGGTTTTATAAAGAGGCAAGTAAATATTATGATGTACTTATAAATTTATTATAGAATGAAAAAATTTTGTAAAAATTTTGAACAAACTCTCAAATAAATAACATTTTTTATGTATGATTTCATACAAAATTTTTTTTGATTTAAATGTAAAAATCTAATTAATTTCAGAAAAAACAAATACAAAGAAGAAATGGCACAGCACGTATATTTGTAATTCATTTTTTCGTTGTAGTTATTGATGTCGTACATAAATTACGACTTATAAAAAGATTTCAAATCGAAGATATGAATTTTAAATACAAAAATGTAGGCTTCAAATAACAATACTTTTGTGAAACATGTCATACATGTATGCTCTGTACAAAATATATTTAATAAAGGTCATTCATTTAATATTATTTGTTATTGTTACTATTTTTTTGTAATTCAATATTCATAGAAATTTTTTTTTCCTTACTAATAAATAAATATTTAATATTGGCATTTTTAAAAGTTTTAGACTAATTACCTTCAAGTATTGTCATTTAATTAAATGCTTTTAATTTTAAACTTGAAAATATTTCGGTTTATAACATTCTGTCAAACTTTTTAAAAGCTTACTTTGGATTATATTAAGTGGCACAGTGTTTATGACTTTTTAATAATAATTAAAAACACTTTCTTTGAATCTGTGATTACAAGCAATAACAGCCTATGTCCTAAATGATACATTTGAGAAAAAATACTTTTTATATAAGAAGTGTTGGTTGAAAATTTGAGAATGTGCATTAAAAAAAATAAAATGGCTTATACGGCCAAGCCTAAGATCAAAAACGATAATGAAAGCCTCATTTGTTATATTGAAGCGATTATTATAAATGTAATGGGACTTCATTACGACTTAAACATAGAGAAATAGCGCTCTCAAATAAATATAAAGTTTTATTAGTTAAATATAGTACCATACATAACTCAAATTGACCTATGTCGACTTAGGCTGTTATTGCTTGGCACCACAGAAATAAATAATTACTTAATTGTTATTCATTTTGATTAACATCCAACAAGAGATTGTATTCTAAAACTGTGTTTGGGTTTTTGATTTCTGATCAAATTGGCATATAATATCGTAAATTAATATTTTTCCCTAATTGCGTGTAGTGTATCAGCCTTTCAGAATAATTGAAGTGTATATTTTAATAGGATTAATATTTAATTATTTGGAATATTTCTATGAAACTATATTATTCTAAGAAATTAATTTTAATTATTACATATTTTGCTGACATTCGAATACAGAGAATTTTATTTAGTTTTTGTTAATGTCCCTAAGCCATATAATGGCTATTATTAATTCTAATCGCATCATATTTACGGTATATGTAAATATGTAATCTTAAAATTTATTTCACTATTTTGTATATAACTTCTAATGTTTTTATAATGGATAAACATTGTGAAGGGGGTTTCCACTTTCAGGGCGTGAAGAAGCAATTTAATTACTTTTACTTTATCAATGACTCTGGGCCATATTTAAGATTCAAATTCACCTTGCATTGTTCTTGGCTTATTGATGTACACTTTTTCATTTCAATATCCCCAAAGAAAGAACTCCAACCGCGTCAAATTACATGATCGTGGAGGCCGATTGAGAATGCCACGAAGTAAGATAACATGATCATTAAATTTCTCGTGCAAAACACCCATGGACCATGATAAAGGCGAGGAGTTCTTAAATGTATGTGATTTTCTGGGATTGTAAATGGATTTTATTTCACTAGAGTATAATTCGTTGTAGCAAAGAATAAATGTAATTAACCAATATAGTTGGATACCCTATCCAAGGCATTAAACAGTTTCAGACTTCTCAATTATTTAACTACTCAGAGTAACAGATGACATATTACTATCGATGCATTTATGAGTCTCTAAAAGCATTGCATGTTTCTGGTCTAGACGGATACTACTACATAGGAACGCTCTTCTAATGCTAGACATAGAGAAGAATTAATTAATTAATAAAAAGAAAATACTGTAATTAAGAGGATATAATTGTTCATTAATATGCACTGTTTCCACTGCATGTACGATATTTTTCGATATATTACCTCCATTTTCGGTGATATTATCGAATATTCTTCCTTTTAGGAAATTTTATATTTTTTTTTTTTGGTGAAACCAGCATGGCCATCCCTTAAGGCCCCTACTCATGCAGTGCATTGTGCAGGTTTTAGGAAAATGGGTTATAGGAAGGTGGAAGAGAGGGAGTAGTGTTTGTGATTGGGGTCAGGCCCATAGACTTTCACCATAGGCTTACGATCTCAATACCTCTTTGAATGATGTCGCAAAGAGTCTCTTCGAAGTGTCCTGCAGTTATCATCGGCATACCTTAGATGGTTGAATACAACGCAGATAGCATTTTCAAGAGTTCCTCCACAACTAAGCTTTAAATTAGTGGTGAAAGAGTCCCACCTTGTGAGCATCGTATGGTTGTTCCGGCTTTTATTATTCCATTCCCTGCGTATCTTTCTCATATCGTATGTATAGGTCTCTGTCATTCATCTGGATACTAGAGGTATACAAATAACCCTTCCATTTAACGATCGATTTATAACAACGATATACTTATGGACTGTCTCAGTAGATCTATCTATCCTATAAGAGTGTTGTCTAAGATGCCGTGGTCATTTTCAATATCTTCACAGCTTTCTCAAGAGTTTTTAACATGAAAGATGCGAGACTAATTTGTCTGAAGGATATTGGATATATAGTATCCTTTTTTCCTACTAAACAAAACCATCGTCTTTCGTAAGGCTGTTGTTATAAACTCGATTACGTATTACGACATATATTAATAAGACATGAAAGTAGTTCTTCTATGCCTTTTTTTTAATGTAGAATAACAGAAACTTTGACTAAATTTTAGAATATCTTGTTTTTGTATAAAAAGTTTAATGAACCATAATCAAACATATGTTTCTAAACTAAACAAGTTTTCAATTAATAAAAGTTTTAATGAATGTTTAGAACTTCCTCTTAACTACCGGATTTGAAATTTGCAGTTAAAAAATTTTTAAATACGTAATTAGTAGCTTTGACATATAATAATTAATTTTGAAAAATTAATACATACACACACGTATAAAAATTTTATAAATAGATGCTAATTTGTTTATAAACAAATCATAAATATTTGATTGTAAATCATATAGCAAACATCGTATTGAAATAGCTTGAAACATCCAAAATGGAAAATGTCAAAATTTTGCTGCCTGTTAATGTGTTGGCTTATTAGACGTAAAGAAAGGGTTCGAGCCCCAGGCCAGACATCCAAACAAAATACAAAAAGTATTTCTTCGGTTATTTCCTCTCAGCAGATTTCTGGCAAAAACTCTGAGAGTAAATTAAATTGCCATAAAAAGTTTCTCAAAAAAAAAAAAAATCTGTCGTTCGGAGTCGACTTTAAACTGTAGGTTCCGCCACTTATGTATAAAATTAACACACACAACATAAGTGGTGTGAGAAACTAGGTCAATAATCCTAACTGAAGGGTTGTAATGAACAATTATGTATGTATGTATGTATGTTAATGTGTTAGAAATTTTTATCGGCCCAGAGTGTATGGTCAATAAGAAACGTTAGCTTGAAGTTATGTGTGCCGTTTTTAATAAGAAATAAAAAATTGTGTACAAATCATCTGATTTATATCCTGCGACCATTTCCTGATTTCAAAAGGATACAGATTTTATATAATAAATCATATAAGCACTGCATCGCTGAAAAAGCTTAAGACTTTGACAGAAAATCCTATTAGAACTGTTTTTTATATTGCAATAATTATTGGTGAAAGACTAAAAATGTGCTGCTGAATAAACATGTCCACCTTATTTATAAGCAAATATAAATGTATGTACATAGGTATGTGTGAATGGCATTATAAACAATTTATTTAAATAACAAGGATCTTTGTCTACGGTTTCCTATTTTTTATTTCGAATATTATTTATATTTTAGCTTTCTAACGTTAACCTTTATCTGCAACTAAATACTCTTTTATATTGCCATTTAAAATTGTTTTTGTAATAACAACTGCAAAAAGGTATTACAGCATACAAGTATATTGTACATACAATTGTACGTTACCCCATTATGACTGATTAAAATCACTTTAATATTGTAAATTTAATTTCGATAATGTAGCACATAAACATTTTGTTCATTATGTGCATTATTAAGCTGAAATGAATTGTTTAAACATTTTCAAGTAAATGGCAAATATTTATATACACTCATACGTACACATATACTATACATACATTAACATTTAATATTCATTAAATATTTATGCATCCATCCCCAAGATACATATTCACACTTACTCCAGCTATTAACTTTATGTTGTAGTTATAAGCCTCTCTATGTTTGTATTTCGATTCAAGCGAATATACGAATATAATATCATGTAAAGTTATTAGGAATACAAATGTGTACGAGATGATGTAGCAGGTGAAATTATTTTCCAACGTTTATTGAATTATTGATACAAATTATGTTGAAGGTATTATTAAATGTTGTTGCTGCTGCTTACGTTTTAAGTGTTTGATTAGTTAATAGCAATGCTATATTAGCCACTGCAGTGTCAGTATGTACAAAGCCTTAGCAATTTTAAAGTGCTGCTGCATTATCGCAAGCCTTTTAATGATAATAATATCGTAGTTATGATGCAGTGTGTTGCTTGTCAGTTTTACCAGGTTTTTTATTTACGATTTACAAAAATGAATGAATATGCAAAAGTCCCAAAATATCAATTTTTTAATTTCAATATTTTTATCAGGAAATATTTGGTCGATTTCTATCAAACTTATTCTTCAATTGTGGTATAACTCGGGAATGAACAATTCACAACAGATATCGTATTTTTGATGGTTAGAGATAGTTTGGAAAGTAAACAGCTGCCATTCATTGCTAGCAATACAAGTAAATCATCATTTGGAGGAAGGGAAGAAAATCAGCTGAAGCAAAGCGATTGTCCCCAAAAGCTTCTATTGAATATATTTAGTGTTTCAACGTGTGATAGTTGGTTTGTGCAGAGATCAAATAAAAAATATTAAAATAGAAACAATCAATAACACTACTTTTAAAATCATTGAAGGCAAAA
Source organism: Sarcophaga caerulescens (assembly GCA_927399465.1). Lineage (NCBI taxonomy): Eukaryota > Metazoa > Arthropoda > Insecta > Diptera > Sarcophagidae > Sarcophaga > Sarcophaga caerulescens. Next base: position 49,745,891 of record OV656872.1, on the reverse strand, counting down.
ACAGATACAGAATAGAATTAAATACTTGCAATGAGCATTAATTGAACAACGCTTGGAATATGCAAACATTCTGGAGGATCTATTGTTATTTATAGGATTATAAACTTTATATGATACGAACATTCGGATTCCAACATATAGTTTTTTAGTTACAAAGATATTGTTGGAGTTTATCCTATATTCTCTCTTGTTAAGAACTTTCGCACTTGTCACATTGTCTATAAAGTATTAAGTACAATCTAATTGCTATCGTACAGGCAGAGACATGTAAGATCGTTGGCCATGAATTACTGATCATAGAGAGCGTGTACTAAATGAAAGAAATCCATTTGTAGCGCCGTAGTCTAATAGGTAGTGTGTTGGCTTATTAGACATGAGGCATCGGTTCAAACCCTAGGTCAGACATCTCCAACAAAACTAAATACGAAAAAATATTTCTTCGGCGACTTCCTCTTAGCGGATTTCTGGCAAAAACTGTGAGAGTAAATCAATTGCCATGTAAAGTTTCTCAAAAACCTATCGTAAGGGGTAGACTTTAAACTGGTACTCTTGTATAAAATTAACACACACAACATAAGTAGTGTGAGAAGCTAGGTAGTAATCCTGACTGAAGGGTTACAATGACTAATTATGTATGTATGTATGTATTTGTAGCCAGCACTCAACGTGAAACTGTAATACTCCATTATGACCACTTGCAAGACTAGTTGAAAAGTTTCCATATCATGTAAACGCTCAGTACTGCAAAAGTTCTAGCGCTTTTAAGTTATTCACCAATATGTAGTTTTTCTAATATATTTCATTCTTTCGTGTGGCAATTATTTGTCAATACAAATTATACCCAGGTAAGTCAGGTATAACCTATACTTTTGTTTATCGGAATTTCAACTATATTCTGGTCTATGGTTACTACCCTTCAAATGGAATCTTAAAATCTAAAATCATTTTTTATCCCTATTCAGGTATATTATTTCATTTTCATGACAACTCTGTGATATAGACAATATCTAAGCATTTACAAATATTACATGTATGTATATACATTTGTATAGTATCGTACATGTAAATGTATAGGGTCCACCAAATAACTCTTTTTTTTGAAAATGCTTTAAAAAGAAAACTACTGAATATTTTCTCAAATTTTTTTTTTTATTTCAAAGTACAATCCTTCCGGTTAATAATGGAAAATAATTTCATTCAAATGGCTGCCTCGGCTGGCCATGCAGTAGCCTACACTGCATGCACATTATCGATTGTGTGCAGCTGTGTTTCACCAATGGCTTCACGAATATTGTCCTTTAAAACGTCAATTGTCTCTGGCTTGTCGGCGTAACACTGATGAGGATGCCAGTTTCTTTCACTTTTTTCACAAGATAACGAACATACGGAGCTGACGGTGCTTCTCTTCTTCCAAAACCTCTACGCAATTTTCTCACACATTCTGCAACATTACCATGATTTTCAAAGTAATGTCGCAATATTTCCCAGCGTTGTTCAAGCGTATACACAACCAACACAACCGTTCAGCGGAAGGATAAAACTAATTATCTGTCAAATCAGACATGAGCTAAGTGTTACCATTCACGAAATAAGCACTAGTTGAAAAAAAAAAACGTTAGATGGCGGACCCGTTATTATATATGCATGTAATTTTGTGATTAGCATAAAATTTAACACTCATTCATTAACACCATATTAAAATGTATGTATATCCAGAGGTATGTGTGTTTAAAATATCTTCATGACGTTACATGTAATATATTGTGTAAATACTTGTGTGTGTTAAAGTAAAATCAAAAAATATTACACGATAGAGGTCAAAATGATAACTACGCTATTGGTTGGATAACTCGCTATTATTGGCGTTATGATCTTTATATTGATGCAAATGTATTATTGTACAATCACGGCAGTGGTGAATTAAAAATTATGTCCATGTACATGTATGTATTGTATTATTTAATAGAGGTTATGGATTGAGTTAATTATTTTTGTCATTTAAAAAGCAATAAATAGGCCAAATTGTATCTAAATTTCGAAGTATAGATATTAAGCAGTATTGTAAACGCATACATACATACATATATTTACTTAATTAATTGGTTATTACAACTCTTACCCAGGATTACGACCTAGCTTCTCACACCATTGATGTTGTAATTGTTAATTTTATATACGAGTAGCCGTACGTACAGTTTAAAGTCGACTGTGAACGATTGATTCATGCCAATTTTCAGAGTTTGTGCCAATTGACTGCTTTCATTCTGTTCAAGATGGTTGAGCCATGGGTTGAACCACGGGGCCCACGTCTTAGAAACCAATGCACTACGTAATAGACTACGACGATTTCCACTAGATACATCTACTTATATCCTGTAATATTTAAAGTTATTAAATAGAAATTTCAACCTTCATCTCATTTACTCTGAACTATGTTAAACTCTGCACAGTTGTTATATACTTACGTTTACGTAGAGTCACCTATTAGCTTGCATACACAAGATGTTCAAAGTTGTAAATGAATAGGGTGTGTCCTATGTTGTATTATTTTTTGGAGTTAATATTAATTGAATTGAACTTTTATAGATTGCAATTAATAATGTATCCAGTTACCATAACAGATAATTGCAATTTATATTTCGTTAGTCTCATTCGCAAATGTGTTAAGTCCCTTTTTTCAAATTTTACAGGAGACACAAAAAACATTGTAGCTTTTTCAGTTTTTATAATTTCTAAACTGTTTAAACGCAATTATTTTTACAAAATAATAATAATATTAATAACTAATAATGTTAATTATTATTATTATTAATTAATTAATAATATTAATATTAATATTTTTCGTAGTTTTGTAGACTTAGCGTTTTTGCAAACCACAAAATTACAACAACTTTAAACTATATAATGACATGTTTTTTTGTTGTAAAATATGTATTATGTATAATGTTACCGTTTTGCATTAAAATCTCAATTTTGGAAAAAAGTGGACTTAGCGTCTTTGCGAATTATACTAACGATTTGTGACTTACATGTTACAGGTGTTCTTTTCGGCAACTGTGATTATTTAGTTTTTTATAACATGTAAGCACACGAACAATGCTTGTTGGGTGACAGAATATTCCCTGAAAAAAGTCCTCAACTAACTTTGCTTCAACTTCCGACCTTGTCTATGAATATCGAGTATTTCTCAGGTAAATGTCGGATCATTCAAAGGCAACACTTACATTGGTTCCGGGATATAATGCAACTGTATTGCTGATGAGCTGGCTAGGGCTGGTACGAATCTGGCAATCTCCGAAAACTTAATCATATAGTCTCAGTTAATGTGGATATAATTCACTTTATTTTAAATGGAGGCTCAGTCTCGTTAGCAGCATGAGGGTACATGCAATATGGTTAGAAATTGACGTATGAATTAAAAGAGGTACCGACTTACTTCTGTCCTTAAATCGCATGGTAGGCATACCGAAAATCTTGGCATTCCGGCAAATGACTTCTGTAGGATCTGTGGGTCTGAGAGGGAGTACTATAACGTATTTTACCTCATATGTTAGTAACTTGTTATTTCCATGAAAAGGAAAGATATCCTTGACCGAGCTATCTCACATACAGATTGAAGCAATACCAAGATTTATTTTGGACATGGGTTAATTTACTTTCGGGAATATTTTTTTGTGTTGAACTTACAATTCGTTGATTCACATTTTATCGATAATCTCAAGATTGATATTCACCAGATGATTAGAAGCGCCTAACTAAACAATATCAGACAGATCTAACGAAACAAAATTCTAACACTAAAATTCTGTGTGTGTCATAGCTAATCGTCTTATGTCTGCTAGTGAAGAGCGAAGAGTGAAATCGATAAGAATAATAGCGTTAACAACATTAGGCATAATATTCAACATATAAGCATATTAAATATGACTTTAACTTTTTTACTTACTTTTATGCTTACTTAGTAATTGAATCGGGGCATAGGGCCGTAACAATTGATTTCAAAAAATTTCTTTTAATGAACGATTTGTTAATTCCCTTAAGTTTAAGTTTGCTTTAGCGAAACCAGTCTGCATTTGTCGTTTCTAAAAGCGAGTAGGGCATGCTTTTCGGATTGGCATTGACTGTCACATGACAGCATCTGTACTCTTCTTCATTTTCTCTTTCTGATCGTCATTGGTAATATTAATTTTCCATAGGCAATTATTCACGAATACTTGAAAAACAATTTATTTAATGACGTGAGGATAAGTATGGTATGCAGCAACCGAATTCAAATACAAAGTTTAAATATGGACGTATTAAAAATAGCGAAAACTAGTCAGAAAACAGAATTGTATTACAATAAAAATCACCTGACATACTACCCTTTAATGCTCAAGTATTTGCATAAGTAAACGTTACAAAATGCTTTTACATCATGTACCATCTTACGGTGAGAAGTTATTAATATTTCATACATCAAATATGAAGCGTTCAAGCAAATTTTAACACTTCAATAGTAAATATGGTTACCCGTAATGACAAGATAATGCATTATTTCTTTAATGCAAATAAAGGAATACATTCGTTGTGGTTGGAAGTTTGAAATCAAACATAAAATTACTATTAATATCTGCTAGTAATTTATTGTTAAAGATTTGCTTAGTTTTGTTTTGTAATCCAACAAAAAAAAAAAAAAATTATTTGTATATAGAAAAGAAATTATGTAAATTTAAGAATGCATTCTTTTAATTTTCTTGTAAATATTGATATGTTATTAACTTAATGGAATTAATATTATATCGGAAATATTTAGTTTTCAAACACTTTGACTGGAGTATGATGTTGATGTTACAAAATTAAAAAGCACTCGAAGTGAGGCTGCGTAAACAATGAAACGTAATTAATTAGGCATGTACTACGAAAGAGATTAATAATGCCTTTGAATTTAAATCCGTACAGTGGCTTTATCTTTAAAGTTCAACTTCAAATGTATCAAACTTTTTATAAATTGATTGTAGTGACAATTAATTAAAATATTACTTCGCATAGGAATGTTTTTATTAAAATTAATGATACAAATCCTGATTAAGGACTTCACTTTAACGTTTGCTTGTAATTGGCTTTTGAAAAGTAAGATCAAATTATCTTAATCGTATTCAGTGTGGTGAGGTGATTACTCATAATGTGTAGTTTAGAGAAATTTCATTCTTTTCGATACAATATAATTGATGATGTTCTGAACTTTTTTAAATTACTTACTTTTGCAGTTTCCTAGGTCGTGGTTAAGTATCATGAAGAAAATGTAAAACTAGCTTATGTTCGGAATTTGCTGGTGTTTATATTTAAAATCGGAGGCTGTGGTTCAAAACCAAGGCCAGACAAATCGAACAAAACGAAATAAGAACAAATTTTTTTTCCACGACTTCCTCTCAGCAGTTTGTGCAAAAAAAAACTCTGGGAGTAAATAAAATTGCCATGAAAAGTTTCTCCAAAATCTGTCGTTCGGAGTCGACTTTAAACTGTAGGTCCCGTAAAATTAACACACACAACATGGGTGATGTGAGAAGCTAGTTTGTAATCTTGACTAAAGTGTTGTAATGACCTCTTCAGTTTGTCGAACATATTTGTACGTATAATTAGGTTTCATGTTTCTTAGTTTTAAATAAATTTATATATGTACGTTGTATGGATAGGCAAAAAGCTTTAACACAAAATATTATTCACAATATTAAAATACAGTCATAGAAAAAAGTCTAAATACACCGCTGCTTTTTATCAAATTAAAAAATATATTGTAGGATTGTTTAAGGCATCTACAATTAAGAATGTTTGAAGAGCAAACCGAATATGAAAAATATTATTGGGAAGAAAAATAAAAATTAGGAGGCAAAAAGTCTACATACATCGTTCTATTTTGGAATTTTTTCTTTGACTGTATTTAAAACAGTTTATCTACGCCACTGCCTTCACATGTACATTAATAATGAAAACTTTGATCGAAATACATATAAAATTTCTAAATAAAATTTGTATCTCAATAAACAATTAGAGGCACTTAATATATTTCTTTCAATTTTGTTGATATTTTTATAGACTTTCTTTGTTGTTTTGTTTTTAATAACACTTTAATAATGTAGCTCTCCGTCACAATTTTGTTTTTATCTTACAGATCGCACAACCCATTGAGAGAGATCTTTAAAGTACAACAAATAAAAGCTATTGCTAGCAGAAAAAAAAAATAAAAAGTGAATCATCTGTTTTAAACTACAAACACAACAATAAAAAGCAAACAACACGATATAAACAATCAACCGCATATCGCAGCTGAGGCGAATACAAAAAGCGAATTCTCCAAAAATAAACTTTTGCTGCTGGAACCGCTACTCTCCATTGAAAGCGTTTAGCGAGCAACATGATGGCAGTGATCTACAGGTAATACTCAAGTCAAAACGCGTTGCCGCTTTAATTAAAAATAAAAATAATTTTAAAAAAAATTTAATACAAAAACATAAAGGAATTGCATTTATTAAGAAAAACGCCGGGTTTTTTTTAAGTTTTTAGAAAAGCGAAATAAAGGTATTGATTTTTATACATTTTAATCATAAATTAATATTCTTTAGCGAGTGTATGTTAAAATCATTAGAGTTTTGTGAAATTTTTTTCATTTTTACTTTTAAATTTCGATATACAAACGTGTTTGGGATTTTTAAATGTTTCATCCAAAGTGTATTCAATTGTTTCTTTTTTATGCAAGGGGAGAAAGAAATCTGCTTTTGCGTTAAGTGGAATATGTTTTTTTTGGTAGTTTATTAAGGTGGCCAGATAAAAAAACCCAAATTTTTCAGATTAATAAAAGTGTCGAGGGAGAAAAAAATTGATGTTATTTTTGAACATCCAATTGACTACAATAATTCGTTTTTGTATAAAAATACCGTCTTGAAAGTCTGCCATATTTATGGTTTACTACAGACAATAAAAAATGCACATAATTTTGTTCTTATAAACGAAAAAAAAATAGAATTTTATTTCTCTGAACATCCACATAAAATATAGTGAATAAAAGAGTTTTAGGATGACTGTTGATATATTTGTATTCGCCCTAGTCTAGTAGGTAGTGTGTAGGCTTATTAGACGTAAGGCCATGGTTCAAACCCCAGGTCAGACATCAAAACGAAATTATAAAAAAAATATTTCTTCGGCGACTGTCTCTTAGCAGATTTCTGGTAAAAACTCTGAGAATAAAAAAAATTCCCATGAAGAGCTTCTCAAAAATTTGTCGTTCGGAGTCGACTTAAAACTGTAGTACCCGCCACTCATGTAGAAAATTAACACACACAACATAATTGGTGTGAGAAGCTAGGTCGTAATCCTGACTGAAGGGTTGTAATGGCCAATTATGTATGTTGATAAATTTGTGGGTCATTCTATGATACTTTTCTACAATATATAACCAATAGAAACCATTTTTCAAACGGATTAAAAATGGACAAGATCTGAAAATAAAAATCGGATGATTAAGTTTTCTGCAACGTTACATATATTTAAGGGACTGTGTATGAAGCTAACGTAAAGATACTGATATAGACAAACGTTGTAATACTAACTCTATATATATATATATATATATATATAAATATATATATGTATATATACATATACATATATACATTATATACATATATAAGTACATTGCAACCCGTCAGTCAGGACCTAGCTTCTCACACCACCTGTGTGTTTTATGTGTTAATTTTATACACGAGTGGCGGGATCTACAGTTAAAATTCGATTCCGAACGACAGATTTCTGAGAATCTTTTTTCATGGCAAACTTATTTACTCACAGGTTTTTTGCTAGAAATCTGCTGAGAGTAAGTCGGCGAAGAAATATTTTTTCATATTTCGTTTTGTTCGAGATGTCTGACTTGAACAGTGGCATAATCCATTAAATTATAAAGTCCCAGTGAAAATTATTCAACTGCATCAGTTCTATGCCATATAACGTATTTGTTACCAGGATAGTCTATGTCGATTTTATGGTACGAGTATTACCGATTTTTGCTCTATGCCAAATTTGTTTCGAAATTAACTTTTTCCATTGGCATAACAATTTCAATTACTTTGCTAAATAAATGTATGCACATTGAGCTCTGTAGCCACTTTTTTTTATATGCATATTCGCAACATCGTCCATTCCAATTGTGTTTACCAGATATATCTTTTCGAATTACACCCTCAAACGGGTTGCTTATGCTTATTTTAAATCTACATCGATTTTATTCTCAAAATGCATAGGTTAGGCTGACCCTACCGATCATTTTCATAATGCTTATCAAATATATTTTGTATTATCAAATAAATATCGTGGGCATGGTCATGCTAGTCATGCCACATAATGCTACCTGGTGTCCCTGTGTTTGTTTGAGTTAAAATAGTACCAAGTACGGTTTGAAATAGTACCGTAAAAAGTTTGATTTCCTATATGGCATCGGTATTGAATGAGAATGAGACAAAAAATTATTGTTTTCAGTAAAAAAATTCTGTGCAAATGTTTTATAATTATTAAAATAAATATAGATAATTTTTTGTTTGTATTTTTAGCAGTGTGATTTATCTCCTATAGCTATATTTCGCAAATTTCACACGCAAGATGTATTGCTGTATCTAGATGTCAATAAGAAATACCCAATTTTGTGAAAGTACCGAATTATTATATTATTTATAAAGTAATATTATATTCAGCATTATAATACAGAGGTCGTCAATCGAAATATTACCATATGATCAACTATAAGCTTTTTTTGTTTTCAAAAGTGTCAGCCCACGAATCTATTTAAATGTTCTGCTTAATGCCAAAATTAAAAGGATTTATCAAAATGCACTTTGAACTTGTCAGTGATATTGTTAATTATAGCCGTTTTAACACGAGAGAGAAAAATTTTAATGCAAACAAAGTAATGATATTTGGTGCGAGGGCAAACCAGATAACAACAGCTGTCGGTAGTCAAGCGCCTGCTTCAGTGATGGTTTCTTTTGAAAATATTTTAAGCGATACTTTAATCATCTTGATCATAAAGTTAATGAATTATTAACCACTTGACAAGTAGTTATCCTTTGTGACATGTCCAGAAGTCTGTCAGGACCATAAGGGTAGGGAGAACTTTATAGCATGTTTCTACACAACTTGAGGGCCGTACACTAGAACATTTGGATACACCACTTTAGTACCTCTACACAACAACACAATACTTTGACCGCGGAAATAATGCGATAACAACAACTAAACAAACAAGGTTTTCTTAAGAAAAAAGCATTTCCAGTTTTATTACTGCACAGAAATGGAAATGAACTTTTCAATACGATGCTTTTTGAGGGTTAAATTGTAAATTAAAAAAATATGAGATGTTTAAGGCTTTTCTCAGAGACTTAGTTGCACATTCCTGTGTACTACTTCTGAGGACGATCTTTTAACAACACAAACAATAAAACATAATTTAACAAGCAAATAAAAGTATTAAACGCTTTACATGCAACATAGAGTTTACACAACAGTTCTTCAGCTTTGTCCTGCCTCCTCAGATGTATTTGTGACCAGGATAGGCCTTTATTACGGTTTTCATTCTGTAATGATCTGCAACTCTTCTTTTTCGGTAGCCCACATTAAGTTTTCTTCAAGGGTTTCACTACAGGCTAATCTTCAGAATGCTATCGATGTTTTTGCTTTCGAAATATTTGATTTCGATTTACATTATTAATTTCCTTCCTAGGGGAAAGGAGTTTTTGTTCCAATTCACAACAATTTTGTCTTCGAAAAGGTAAACTTCAGCTCGACCCTTTGGACATTTGTATATAGACTATGATGTTCAATTTGTGGGTCTTCTAGAGTGTGTGTTATCAAGCAGGTATCGTCGCCATAATCCCAAACAGGCGCCACTGAATAGTATTCAGTGAATACTAACTGGTGTCTCTGTGATAGTTTGTTAATAAACAGTATGAAATAGGGTGTGGATTCGTTCCTTTCTGGCACCGGCTTTAATAGTAAAGGGTCTACTATCTGTTGTTTGCTGAGAGTGACAAAAAAAATTATAAGACTAGAACAAATGATAACAAAATTCCATTAAATTTCGAAAAGCTTTCTGTGATCTACTAAAGTTTTTAAATAAAACAATATTTGTACAGAAAAAGATATCCGGAATACTTTCGAGTGCTGACCCCTGTATTTTTATCATATAAAATCTTATTTTCGCATTTATAAAATAATGCATATACTGTAAATATGATATTTGCTATATAATCTAAAAAATAAATGTTAATTTTTTATAATAATTTGTTTAAAACATTTTGAATAAAGAACAAAATCACCTTTTTATCATCTGCATATAAAAACAACCATTTTGAATTATACTGCAAAAAATTATTTTTACTACAATATATAACGACAAAGAAGCAGTATATCATTTGTGTCATATATATAGTATATATAGACATGTATATGTTTATTCCATTATAATTATATTGCTTGTTCTATATATTATCTGAAAATCTGGTCACTCCTTTTCTTAGTCATTTAATGTTTTTAAATCGTAGAAAGTCTCTATTAGGAGCAGCTTGTTTTATCGCAGTTTTTTCATTTCATTTAATTTGAAAATTGTTGCTTATGTTTTTGCCTTTTTTAGTTTGAAAATGATTCAAAAAGGTTTTGTTGTCGTTCGTTATTTTTCCTACCTTATTTGTATAGTTGTAGGAAAACCATAAAATAATTGTTTTATTTTTAATATAAAAATTATATTTAACAAAACAAACAAACAATATAATTGCTCAAATTATTACAAGTTGGCATACTGTTCAACCACTATTTTTTCTTTCAAGCACATCAACTTTTTATTTGTGATTCACAAGTTCAAGTTTAATTTATTAAAAATAATATACATACATACATATTTAAAGTTGTTGATGGGTTTGTTTTTCAAGGTCAACTTTATGCAAGAGGGCGGTTCTTTTTATTGTTTTTTTAAAATAAAGTTTAATTTTATATCCTCATTTCATTAAATTTAAATTGTTTGTGTTTTGAATATTAAATTGAAACAAAATAAATTTTTTTTATATTAAAGAAATTTAAATGGTGCTGGAATAACATCCATTAATCCATAATTAACAGATATACGTGCTCTTTTAAAAGCAGAAAATAATTCTGAGTCAGTGGCTCTTATTAAATAAAACAAACCCTCAACCACAATTTGAGATAAAGAGTATAATTATAGTATTTCTTATCTTCAATTATAATTTGTATAATTAATAGATCTTTACATTTGTTCTATATTTCCAAAGAATTTTATTTAAAACTTTAACAATATCCATTGTATCATACATACATAATTGGTCATTACAACCCTTCAGTCAGGATTATTGACCTAGTTTCTCACACCACTTATGTTGTGTGTGTTAATTTTATACATACGTGGCGGGACCTACAGTTTAAAGTCGACTCCGAACTACAGATTTTTTGAGAAACTTTTCATGGCAATTTTATTTACTCTCAGAGTTTTTGCCAGAAATCTGCTGAGAGGAAATCGCCTAAGAAATACTTTTTTTATTTTGTTTTGATGTCTGGTTGGGGTTCGAACCCTGGCTTTACGTTTAATAAGCCAACACACTACCTACTAGACTATGGCGACTTCAGTAGTATTGTATTTTATCAGTGTTCCGTAATATGGAATAGGTGGGTCTATATACAATCAAGCCCAAAATAAAATTCATTGCAAAAGTATGCCAATTCTTAAATTTTTTATTTACTAAGTTGGTATGGCCTTTTCTATGCTAAGGTGTTACCGAATACTATTGAAGTATTAGTTTAGGCTCTATTTTTAACCGAAATTTAAACAATTGTTGTCTATAGACAGGATCTGATTTGTGAAGAGAACATCGTTAATGTATACATACGTAATTGGTCATAACAACCCTTCAGTCAGGATTAATTTTAATTTTACACATGAGTGGCGGGACTGCAGTATAAAGTCGACTCCGAACGACATTTTTTTTTTTGAGAAACTTTTCATGGCAATCTTATTTACTCTCAGAGTCGTCAAAGATATATTTTTTTATTTTGAGCGAGATGTATGTGAATTACTGACAAAGTTTGTAATATGGGATCTTCCCACAGGGACTTTCAAAATTTTACAGTATATAACAGCCATCTTGTTGAAGCTACGACTGTCAGATTAGGTGTAATTTGATCAGTCTCTTTTGCACAAGTAACTATGGATAATTTTCATAGGAAAATCATTTTCAGTACGTGAATAAACAAAATTTAATTTTTAATGATAACAATCAACATGAGATCAATGCATATTGATGCTCAGCGGTAGATATTTCCGTAAAAACGTTGTAGACCAGGCCATTACTCGCAGCGGCTAGTGTTTGGTCTGAATTAGATGTTCTGAACAGCCACGACATTTTGATGGCGTTACGTAACACAGAGCATATACCACATTACATATCCTGCACATGCGATTTAAGGGTATATTCATTTCACCTGCAGATGATATGATTCAGAATTCTCACTCATTTGATATACATACATACATAGTTTTTCATTACAACCCTTCAGTCAGGATTACGACTTAAATTCTTCTTAATTTTATTTATGAGTAGCGGGACCTACAGTTTAAACTCGACTCCGTATAAACGATTTTTGAGAAACTTTTGGTGGCAATTTTATTTAGTCTCAAATTTTTTGCCAGAGAGGAAGTCTGGTAAGAGGAAATCGCCGAAGAAGTATTACTTTTCATATTTCGATTGTTGCAGATGTGTGACCTGGGGTTTAACAGTGACCTCTAGACTACGGCGACATCCAGTTGTATTAGTTTAAACTATTTTCTTTTTTTAATATTATCTTACAATAGTCGGTCAAGCTATACCCGTATTTCGGCGAACTGCATTTATTAAATGTTCACTAAAATATTTCTATGAAATACCGCCCAAAATAGCTTCAATGGTACACCTACTGATGCATATCTAACTATTTTAAAAACATGATAAAAGTTTTTGTTGTAAAGAGAAGTGCACCTGGAAAATTGTGCGCCATATAATGTTGAACACAAATCACTATTTATCATATGAAATTTTACCAAAATATGTAAATATTTTCTGGTATTAACTTTTACTGTGGGATTCATTGATTCACAAAATATACACTAATGTATTTCCAGAGAAACGTCAACACTTTTTTAAGTTTACCACATGTTATTGTGCATATGATTTCTAATTGTACAGGCACGTATCAAGCCATAACTTATAGAAGGGTAAAATCGAAAATAAAGCAATCAATTTATTTATCATTTCGTGAGAGATGGAAATTTTGTTCCTTTTTTCACTACACCTGTTTAATACAATCGGTCTTAACAAGATCGAGTTATTAATTTATCATAAATTAAAATCAACAACTTAATAGCATGCTATTTAAACAATATTTAATGAACATCTTTGTTAATGTTTCTTTTTAAATGTTTGTACCTGCAAGCAATAAATAGCAACAAAAAAAGAAAACAAATCAAACTTAATGAAAAGCAACTTAATTTCTTTCAGTTTTTCTATTTTCTTTGCAGAATGTGCAAAAACGAAAAGAAAATCCCCTTTAAAAAATCGAAATAAAAGAAAATTATTCATTCAACACCCTAAACTCAGCATTCAATATATGTATGTACGTACATACATAGCATAACAAGCCAAAATAAACACGAACAAATGTACAGAGGAATGTAGTGAAAAACTTTTCACGTTGTGTTCTGTATGCCATTTCGATATTGTTTGTGTATTTGTCGGTATATTTTCATTATACACCCAAAATATGTATGAATGTATGTTTTTCGCATGATTTGTATTTGTTCACTTCATTTAGAAGTATTTCCTCTAAACTCATTAGATACACTAATTAACTGCAATAAATTGTATGAAATGAGGGTTTTTTTTTGTTCTGCTATTAAATCAGAACAAGTAACAGCAAACAAATGTATAAATATACAATTACAACAAGTGCGGCAACAACAATCAAACAAAAAAATATATAAGTATGTGGCATAAAGGTGTTGTCTGATTTTCAACATTATTTTCTTGTATGAATTGATAATTATTTATTTGATTTGTTTTTGTTTTAATATCGTTATTGACTTTAGGTTTGAGAAAAATAAAAGATATTATAGAGTCAATTATGATATATTATAGCTATGGTTTCCTTATGGCAGAGTTTTTACTAACTGCTGAGTTTATTAAAAACATTCAGATTTTTGTTACTGGGAAGCACAAAATTAATGTCAATGTGTGATTGGCTTAATTTTTTGAAAATTTGGTATCAAATTTCATCAAATAGAACAATTAAATAATATGATCATGATATTCGTAAGAATATGAAAAAATTGGAAAAAAATTAATACTTCACTTAATTAGGCAACAGAAAATATTGATTCCAATAAAACGTTGAAAGCATTCAGTGTGCAAACCGATCACGAATAGAAGTCTAACACAGAGCATTGGACAGCTGAAGCATGTTTTTGATAATCTTATTAATTTCTATCTTAGTTTTCTTCAAGCCTAATAATAAGGCATAACTACCAGGCAAGTGCAGCTGTTATGATAAAAGTGTGTTGCATACGAGGGCTGTTTTAAAATTACATACATAATAGGTCATTACAACCCTTCAGTCAGGATTACGACCTAGCTTCTCACACCACTTATGTTGTGTGCGTTAATTTTATACATGAGTGGCGGGACCTACAGTTTAAAGTCGACTCCGAACGACAGATTATTGGAAAGCTTTTCATGGCAATTTTATTTACTCGCAGAGTTTTTGCCAGAAATCTGCTGAGAGGAAGTCGCCGAAGAAATATTTTCATATTTTCGTTTTGATGTCTGTCCTGGGATTTGAACTCGGGCCTTACGTCTAATAAGCCAACACACTACCTACTAGACTACGGCGACTTTTAAAATTAGCCAATTTAATAAAGAAAACTAAATAAAATTTGGAACAATTCAAAATTATTTTATATTGCAGCAGTAAACTAATATTAGTTCGATTTTCAATAGTTTCAATACAACTGCTTATAGTAAAGACTACATACCTTCTTAAAACAACCGTCGACAATGGGCTTTTAGTCTTTAAATAATTTTCGCCATCGCAATAGTGTGTGTTTATTGCATTTTTTCGTAAACATTGGCAACTTTCACTTGATTTGAATTCCAAAACTCTGTTGAAAAAAAAAGCACTCAAAAAGCATTAAATAAATTGGACTGTTCTTCTGTTTCGGGTATGGTATGGTGGTTGTTGTTGTTGCCGTAGTCTAGTAGGCAGTGTGTTGGCTTACGGTTCAAACCCCAGACATCTAAACAAAATATGAAATAATATTTCTTCGGCGACTTCCTCTCACCAGATTTCTGGCAAAATCTCTGGGAGTAAATAAAATTGCCATGAAAAGTTTCATAAAAAACTGTCATTCGGAGTCGACTCATGTATAAAATTAACGCAAACAACATAAATGGCATGAGAAGCTAGGTCGTAATCCTGACTGAAGGGATGTATGTCTGTATGTGTGGTCGATTAACTTCTAATCCATTGACACGAATCAACGCATAAAATTTGATTAATTGTGCAGAAATATTGCCATTACAGTGATAACTTTTTCATATTTACAATACCATTGAGTTTCTTTACCTTCGATGGTATTCAAAACCGTATTACGCTTTAAAATTTCAAATATAATTTTTATAAGCCTATTTAAAGCTCACGTCAGGTTATTTTAAGACAGCACAAGGACTGTTATGTGATGCTAAAGAATACTAAAGAGAGTTTTTATTCCAACTATTTTATTATAAATTCTTCTATATGTCTAAAAAATTACTTATTCATCTTTAATAAATCCGATCAGATTAGATGCCCCAACTACATAAAACCGAATGAAAATCAGTCATTATAATCTTAATCTTGAGTGTCAATGTCAAAACAAAATTTTATTAAAATTAGCACATTTCTTTATATTTTACGTAATCGAATTTAACGCATACTAGACCATAAAGGTCTCCACTGTCCTAAATAATGTTACCCTAAAATGGTCTAGTAGGCCGCCGTGGTCTAGTAGGTAGTGTGTTGTCCTATTAGACTTGAGGCCTAGGTATAAACCCCAGGTCAGACATCAAAAATAATAAATAAAAAAATATTTCTTCGCGACTGACTCTCAACAGATTTCTGGCAAAAACTATGAAAGTAAATAAAATTGCCATGAAAAGTCTCTCAAAAATTTGTCGTTCGGAGTCGACTTTAAACTGTAGGTCACGCCACTCATGTATAAAATTAACACACACAGCATCAGTGGTATGAGAAGCTATGTTGTAATCCTGACTAAAGGGTTGTAATGATCAATTATGTAAAATTGGTAAAAATCAAGAGGAACTTAGATATGCAATTATATGCAGGCTAACCCATTTATACTGAAAGTTATACATCAAGAACACCTATGTATATACGATGTGTGTATTTATTGAATAATATGATAATTAATGTCCTAAGAAAGTCACATAGATAATATGTTGTTGCATAAAATGTGCTCAAGTATGTTCTATACATACATTAGAGACTTTCATTTGCTTCTTTTAATTTTTTGCCAATGTTTTGTACACCCACCCACCATACGTTAAATAAAATTATTAAGAAGTAAAACCATAATGATATAATATAAATAACGAATTAATATAAATATTAGACATTTACTCTATAAACACAATATTGTATGCAATTAAAAAGTTTTGCAACTTTTGCCTATTTTTAATTTCTTTTGCCGGTTCGTCTTTGCAGAGTCGTTAATATGTTGCTATTTTGTGGTGTAAACATATTAAATACTTAATGCCTCGTTAATGTAAATATTATTTTTAAAGATATCTAAATTATAATTAAATTATAAAAAATAAGAAAAAAAAATTATAAATAAATAAATAAATGAAATAAAAAAAACAGTAATTTAATGCCTATTGTAGAGACTTTTTTGCAAATTTATGAATGAACTGTGAAGTGTAATTTTTACACTGAAGTGTAAATTTATTTTAATTAATATTCGAATTGGTTTTTTTTGTATTATTTTTCTTTTTTTATATTGCACATATCGTCACATAAAACGTTAATGGCCGTATATTTTGTAAATTTTACAAGACCAGAAATAAAACTAAAAAAGGAAAACTTATAACAATGAAAACCTCAGTGCTCAGCAGCGATATTTTTATTAAATTCTTAAAGAAACTGTCAAATTCATTTCTAGTAAAATAAAGATAATTTTTATAACGTTTGATGATATAAGTTTGTTAAGCCTTTTTTATAAACAAAGCACCTAACTATACATTAACAATAAAACTCTTTTTATTGTGAAATTTATTGTTTTAATTTTTTTAAGAGAAGGCTATTTAATAAATTTATTTTAAGACTTTTTATTTTATTTGTAAACAATTAATATTTGTCATTTAATTTTAACACATATTATATGATGAAAATAAAAATTATATTAAATTAATTCAATAATGAAATAAAAATTAATTCTTTTAATGAAACCAATTATAAAAATCGAAAAAAAAAAATAATTGGTTTAATAAATATGAATTAATTTTCAATTGGCAATACATACATAATTGGTTATTACAACCCTTCAGTCAGGATTACGACCTAGTTTCTCACACTACTTATGTTGTGTGTGTTTATTTCCTACAGTTCAAAGTCGACTCCGAAAGACAGATTTTAAGAAACTTTCATCAGAGTTTTTGCCAGAAATCCACTGAGAATAAGTCGCCGATGAAATATTTTTTCGTATTTCGTTTTGTTATAGATGTCTGATCTGGGGTTTGAACTGAGGCCTCACGTCTAATAAGCCAACGCAATACCTTCTAGACTACGGAGACTTTAGTTGACAATATACTGTTCCGAAGATGAAACACTAGTTATTTTATTTGGAAATCTTTGTACTATCTGATCGCAATTCTCATCTATGAGAGTCTTGAAATACGTAGTTTCAGTTTTTTCATACGTCTCAAAGCATATGATTTCATGCTGACGATAGGATCAAAACGGATTTTTTAAAGAATATTATTCTTAAGATTTTGAGGATTTTTCAGAAATTTTATTTCTATTATATCGGGTTCGCCATCTAACGTTTTTTTTTTCAACTAGTTCTTATTTCGTGAATGGTAACACTTAGCTCATGTCTGATTTGACAGATAATTAGTTTTATCCTTCCGCTGGACGAATATGGTTCCATCCAATGCATTTTCGCTTCGCTAAGTGGGCCTGCGATCGACTTACAGAAGATGCCGATTTTGGCAAAAAAAAATCATCTTTTCAGATGAAGGTCATTTTGATCTTGGCAGGTATGTAAATAAGCAAAATTGTCGCATTTGGGGCACAGAAAACCCGCACGCATACATTGAAAAGCCGACGCACCCAAAACGAGTCACTGTTTGGTGCGAATTTTGGTCCAGAGGCATAATTGGGCCATTTTTCTTCGAAAATGAGCAAGGAGTGGCCGTTACAGTCAATGGCGATCGTTATCGGGCCATGTTGAACGAATTTTTGTTCACAAAAATTGAAGAGGAGGATATTGGCAACATTTGGTTTCAACAGGACGGCGCTACGTGCCACACAGCCGAAGCTACACTCGATGTTTTGCGCCCTGTTTTTGTAGATCGCATTATCAGTCGCAGAGCTGATGTCGTTTGGCCACCTCGGAGCTGCGATTTGACACTGTTGGACTATTATTTGTGGGGTGCCGTCAAAGACAAGTGTTACACCGACAAGCCAGAGACAATTGACGCTTTAAAGGACAATATTCGTGTAGCCATTGGTAAAATTCAGCTGCACACAATCGATAATATGCTTAAAAATTGGACCGATCGTGTAGGCTACTGCATAGCCAGCCGAGGCAGCCATTTGAATGAAATTTTTTTCCATTATTAACCGGAAGGATTGGACTTTCAAATAAAAAAAGAAATTTGAGAAAATATTCAGTAGTTATTTTTGAAGCATTTTCAAAAAAGTTATTTGGCGGACCCTTTACCTTTATAGAAAGAAACGATACACAATCACGGATTGCAATTAAAGTGATAAACATATAAATAAGAATTAAATTTCAGGGCAAAGGTAACTAGTCCTATATATATCGTTATGTTCAAGATGCTTGAGCCGGTGTTTAAACCATAGGCTCTCGTCTAATAAACCAACAGAATACCTCTTAGACTACGATGACTTCTATATAAACCTAGAGAGGTTTATTGAATACTCCACATGGTTTTTTGATAATTTATAGTGTAGTATACTATACAAACATTAATTAGGTATTTTGCCGTTTGTCATATCATCATTTTTGGAGATAGAATCATTTGCTTTTTTGGTAAAAAATATTAGTTATTTACGAACCTTTGTTTTGATGGAATACATTAATTAGAATAATTAAAAAAATCAATATTAAGTTTTAATTTCGTTAAGGCCGTTTACATTTTTTGCAACGATATGTTTACGTTTCTGTTCTAATGGAAATTAGTTTGTATATTTTTTCTAGACTACTTTATTTTATACAAAGTTGAAATGAGCAACGGTTTTAAATGTGAAATGGATGTAAACAATTCTCATGTTTTCTCTGATACAAACCAGAAACTTTGGGATTTAAAGAGTTTGTTTAAAAAAATCTATATAAATAGATATTTAATAAAAAAAAATATTATTTTAAAATTTTATTAAAACTACGTTTAGTATCTTAACTTTAGTAACAAAAGTTTATATTATGTCCGAACTTTAGGACAGGAAATCTCTTTATTGCTGTTCCGGTCTGCAATAATGTGCATATATGTAGAAAATATTGACCTAACATAAACAGTCTTAATGGTTTTAAGTCTTGTAATGGTTTTGCAAAAGATACAACTTTAAAGATAGTAATGTTTTCACTTTCATTTTTGTTATCTGTAGTATATTTGAACAGCTTTAATAACGAAATGTTCATATTTATATGATTAGTGTTCGTATTTATGATTTCTATTGCGTTTTACAGGCGCGGTAAAAAGCCAAAAAATCAATAAACGCCTTAATAAAAATATTATCAAAAATTCTACATGCATGACAATAATAGTTTTATAAAGGCATTCAAAGCAAACAGCTGCTCTCTATATATTAAATTATAAGAGAAGGCATAAAATAAATTTTAATTATTTATTAAATAACTTATCAACAGAAAAAGTAATATTTTTAAAACACTTTATACTATTTTCCTAATTTTATAATTATTTTTTTTATTGTCTTTCATTTCTATTGCGTTTATTCAAAATCATCCTCAACATTGACTTTGTGTCTCTGTCGGATTCGTATTGATTTTCCTGCTTTGCTGTCGTTTGCATGACACCACCTTGACATTGAAATATTCAAAACAGCTGTTTTGTTGTGTTACTGCTGGCAACGTTCAGTTCAGCCGGTACAGTTTCAAATCGTCCCGCATTTCCAGCACAAACGAATCAATTGCAGAATACAGCCAATAAATCGCCAGGCAGAAGAACTATGCATCCAGCTTTTGCAAATGCCGGTCGCGCACCTGGATTGGAAATCTGGCGCGTTGAGGTAAGTTTTAAAAATATTAAAAAAATTTTTTTTTAATGTGTGTAAAAATTTATTTAAAGAAATTTAAAAACTATAAGTAATTTATTAAATATGTCTTCGTGTATTTGACTAGAATTGATTTAACATTTATCGTGATTAAATTTTCATTCCATTCAAAAATAAAAATGAACGCTATATTTTTATCATTTTAATAGAGAGAAACTAAGAAAGTTTGCAGGTACTTAAATAGATCGTGTTCGCCATAATATTATCGTTTATTTTTGTTTCCATTTTAAAGAGAAGTAATAGGCAGTTGAACATGGATTACCCTACAAGATTTTTTACATTCGAAAAGGGTTGAAAATAAGTGCGAGGAGTGTTATAAAAAAACGGGGAGACACTGTAAAATATATCTCATATATTACTATTTACGAAAAGTGCAGAGTGTCTTGTAATGTTCAGCAAATTAACTTTAATTTCTTTAGCTATGTTTTTAATTTGATACCTTATCAATGCTTTATAGTATAATACAAGTTTTTAGGGCTCTAACCTGCCATGCTGATTGGCTATAATAATGTTTTTATGTACTTGACAGTTGTTTCTTTCATTGAGAGTTTCTCGGTTTTAAATTTTAATAACACAAAGTTTGTATAATATGAGCAGATTTCTGTCAAAGAATCTCTCCATGAAATGTTTTTCAAAAATCTGTGGCTTAGAGTCGACTTTAAACTGTAGGTCCCGACACTCATGTCTCAAATTAACACACACAACATAAGTGGTGTGAGAAGCTAGGTGGTAATCCTGACTAAAGGGTTGTAATGACTAATTAGGTATGTATGTATGCGAGATAACATCGACATTTTTTATTCGTTTGTGGCATTAGATGTCTTACTGAAACCATAAGTCGTCAGGCCAAAAGAAGTTGTTAATCATCTATCTTTTGTGTTTAAAGTTGACAGTGATAGCCAGCTCAAAATCCTTACCAAACAGCGGTTTTGGATTTCTTCTGAAGTCGTCGTAGTTTAGTAAGTAGTGTGTTGGCTTATTAGACGTAAGGCCACAGCTCAAACCCTAGTTCTGGCATCTTCAACAAAACGAAATTTAATAAAACATTTCGTCGGCAGTTTTTTCAGCAGATTTCTGGCAAAAACTCTGAGGGTAAATAAAATTGCCATGAAAAGTTGTTAAAAAATCTGTCGTTTGGAGTCGACTTGAAATTGTAGGTACTACCCCTCATGTATTAAATTAACACACACGACATAAGTTGTGTGAGAAGCTAGGTCGTATCCTGCCTGAAGGGTTGTATTGACCAATTATATAGTTGACAGTGAGGATTGGCTAACCTCGTTATCAGAGGAATATGGACCCATAATGCCGCTAGTTTAAAATCCTTGCCAAAGAGTGAATTCGCGTTGCATTGGGCGCTACTAGATCACTAGTAGGCTGGTGTGGCCATAAGTTCGACAATTTTGTTTGTTTACGTACCCATTCATCCAAAAACGGGCCTTATCTCTGAAGATGGTTTTTCGATAAAAATTAGGGTCAGTTGGAAATGTCTTCACAGCTCATAGATGCCTGATGCTATAAATTTTGACAGAGATTTTAAATTTTAGTAGCATCTACTGGCAATTTGTAGCGAAACTTACTTAAGAAACTAATAATTTGGAGATATAAACGTAAATAAAGAACAAATTTCTTGAAATGCACACAAGGACTCATAAAGCCAAAATTAATGTATTTCTACTGGATTTAGATAGGATACTCATGTGCTGAATAAATGTAATGAGTCATTAAGCTCCATTAATGACAATTCGAATTCATCTTAGGGAGCTCTATAGTCGTACATTGCCAACATATTGTATTAGGAGGTATATGGAGTAAAAGATAAGATAGTGTGTGGGAGTCATGTAAACAATTAAAACGATTCATTGTGAAGGCAAAGCATAGTTTACTATTTGGGTATGTCTATTGGAAGGTGTTAACATTTTGTAGAGTATCTACATATATTTGCTCTTTTTAATCTTTATTTTTTTTATATGTTTGTTTATTAATTTAATTTCTTATTATTGTTGAAAAGTTATTTAGATTTTGTTCATATTGCGTTGCACCATAACGCTGGTGTCTAGTTGTAAAATAGGCATCAAAAGACATTAAATTTCATTTTATTATTATTTTATTTGAACTTTTACTTCTTTGAAGAAACTGTAAAGACCGAAGACATGGATTATCTTAAATTTACTATTATAAAAACATAATTTCACTTTGGTGAATATACATAATTTCACTTTAACAAGAATTATTTCCACATCCTTTAGTTTATGTCCACAGAAAATGAAAAAATAACAAAAATAACATGGTAAAAATTATATTTAAAATGAAAAATTAAATGCAAAGAAAAAAAAAACAGAAATAAAAATAAAATCAACAATAAGGAAAGAACACAAAATTAAGTATTAATTATTAAAAAAACTGCAAACCAGTGAGCGAATATAAATGAAAAAGCAACAGCAACGATTAAATAGGTGGTGATGTAGACGAATATAATACGCTACAGAAAACGACAAATAAAACTAACTTGTCATTGATATTATATAAAGTGAAGTTAGTCTAAAACGCCTTTTATATGTATATATGTATGTATGTATATAACGATGAGAGAGCAGATGTATTATATTAATTGAAAGAAAGAACAGATGGATTATATTAATTCAAAATTTTTTACACTTCTAATCGTGGTTTGTTTTTCGCAAACGGTTCATGAGATATTTCTCACTATTTACTCGGTAAACTTTGAAAACAATGTTCAATACTCACAAAATCGTGCGCATGTTAGAAATTATTTTCTTGCGAAACACGATAACCTGTGGTTATTTGATGGAGCATTTGATACAGTTACCTTTGCAACTTAACGTTGTTCTAGGTTACATCAAGCAAGAATACATATGTACGTACACACATGCATAATTGGTCACTACAACCCTTTAGTCAGGATTATGACCTAGCTTCTCACACCACTTATGTTGTGTGTGTTAATTTTATACATGACAATTTTATGTACTCTCAGAGTTTTTGCCAGAAAACTAATGAGCGACAGTCGCCAAAGAAATATTTTTTCAAATTTCAATTAGTTGGAGATGCCTGACCTGGGGTTTGAACCGTGATCTCACGTCTAATAAGCCATCACACTACCTACGCAGAAAATTTTGAATTAATTTCCTACACTTTCAATCGAGTCTGCTTTTCGCAAACGGTCCATAATATATCACTAATTAATTCAGACATTAACCACAGTGTCAGGTATTCATAAAACCGTGCACAAGTTAGCGCAAGAAACTAAACGGTCTTTGCGCTAACGTTTAAAATTATTTTCTTACGAAACACAAAAACCAATGGCTGTTTGATAGAGCTTTAGATGCAGTTGCCTTTGTAGCTTAACATTGTTCTAATTGGCACCAAGCAAGAGTAAGTTTGCTTAATAAAGGGAAGGCCTTTCCACATTGTTGATTTATCTATTTATTGGCTCAAAATACTACAGAAAAAATTATAGTCTTTTAATACAGCAAACACTAAACCACATATGGCCCCTTTATAGATGCAGGTATGTTGATGGTTTCTCTCAGAATATCAAAAACAGACTTGGAAAGATAGGTTGTGTGATACGGAACTATCGACACTAGCCAATGATCTAACAAATATGATGTCAACGCAGAACCATGCAAATCTTTTGTTTTGAACCCTTCTATAATAGGCTCTCTAAAGACAATCGGTTAGCTTGAAATGACTTCTTAAATGCCATTGATATACAAATCGGGTATGTAGGGTATTAAAATCAGAATGAAAATTAAAAAGCAATTGCAGCAAGAAGCAAAAGATCGTTGGGAAATATGAAATGAAAAAAAAAACTGAAAATAATTATAAGCTTATTTAAAATATTAACAGTATAAAATTAAAAACACTTTCATGGGGATTTTTTTTAATAAACAACAAGGATATGATGGCATTAAATAAATAAGATACGTACGTATACATGCACATACACTAAAACACATTTGTAGACAAATAATGGGAACATTTATATACATATACATACATATATATGTATGTATTTAATAAAAAATACTATAAAATTAAAAGAAATAAAATGAGTAAAATAATATATTTTATTTTCTCATGTTTTTAATACAAACAATTGTAAAAAATACGCGTACAGGACTTTATACAAGGATAAAGCATATTTCACGCATACCGTTGCAAAAAAAAAAAAAAACACTCGTATGTAAAGTCAATATGCGTTTAAATACACATACATATATAGTATGCGCGTGCATACGAGTATTGATTGAATGTCAATCAACAACAACATATTTTTATACTAAAATAAAGCTGATTGAAATACATGCATATGTATGTGTTTATGTGAGTGCCCTAGCGTTATATGTACATATGTATATGCGACACATTTATATTCGTATACATATGTTAATAACTGTTTGTTCTTGTATACATATAGTACCTACTATACATACATATGTATGTGAATATATGTAAATTTGTGCAAGTAGATAGCCCTGACCATAATTGTAGCCAAAGTGTTGATGATGATCATATTTTGCAACAAACAGTTGACATTTTGTTCTTTGTTTAAAGTCTGTTTAAAATCCAGTCACATTTATGTCAATTACGTTGAGATTGTGCGAGAAAGGACTCAATGCACAGAAATGTTGATACTTTCTTCTACAACACACACATTCAATATGCAATTTAAACTTTATAATGGCAATGGATAGATGAATGCATTGCTGACGTGGACTGTTGACTATTTGTATGGATGGCTAAATATATGTATGTATGTATGTACATATATGATCAAGTGTGAAATACTAGTTTGCCTTTGTACGCAAACAAATATTTAAATTTTCTTTCATTTATTTATACACGCCACATGCCTGTTTGGACGTTTGGATTTCAGGCAATTCGTATTGACAAATTGCGACAAATGCTGTTTTTGTTAATCAGGTTTTTAAGTATACCTTTTAATTTGTCAACATTTATTACTATACGGAATCAAGCTTAAGACATAATACCCTACAGGCAGTTATAATGCCAGAATATTATTTATATCATTTGGAGTTTTATTTATGTATTTAATGTCGAGTTTTATTTAATGAAGTGGTCGTAGTCTATTAGGTAGTGTGTTGGCTTATTAGACGTGAGGCCACCGCTCAAACCCCAGGTCAAATATCTCGAGCAAAATTAAAATACAAAAAAATATTTCTTCGGCAACTTCCTCGCAGCAAATTTCTGGCAAAAACTCTGAGAGTGAATAAAATTGGCATTAAAAGTTTCAAAAAAAAAAAATCTGTCGATGGTCATGGTCTCGCCACTCATGTATAAAATTAATACATACATGAGTAGTGTGAGAAGTTAGGTCGCAATCCTAACTGAAGGGTTGTAATGACCAATTATGTATGTACAGTGTGTATGTATAAAAAAACTTGAATAAACTGAAATCGTTAGAGATTTGTTTTTTATAAAACCAACACTCAGGGTATGGCTGCTATTCATGCAGTGCTTTGTGTTGGATTTAAAAAAATTGGTTATGGAAAGGAGGACATTAGATTTGAACCTTTTTATACTACAAGTGGCAGGAAAGATCTCTGCAAGTAGGGAGTTTCACATACGGATAGTCTAGCTAAAGAAAGAACTATGTCTGCGATCCACTAACCAGTCGACAATTAACTATGAGAAAGTCTGGTGTTACGTAAAAATACACTATTTTCGAAAACGAGTTCCTTTATCTCGCAAAATCCGTAGTAGTAGCGATATAGCAGTGAAATACAAGCCACATTATGACGATGCTCCAATAAATCAATAGAGTTGGATACCCTACTGTCATTAATGAGCACCTTCGATTTCTCTTGTACGCGGTTTAGAAGCCTCAAAATTTACATGAGACTTGTATTCCATTCTCGGTCGGATATAAGTGGTGTAAATAGTGATCAGATGAAGTGAAGTATTTCTTGCACCATCTTAAGAAACTGAAGCTTATGAAATCTTATTTGACACTTTAAAAATGCGCTGGTTCCAGTGAACAATACACGGAATTTTCATGGCCAGAACATTAAGAGTGTCTGACTCATTAATGCTTACACCAGCCATAACTACAAATGAGACATAACTACAATGAGACAAAACTTATTTACTTACTTAATTGGCCATTAACAACTCGATTAACAGATTTCAGCCTGCCTTAACACATCCTTACAGGCGCCTCTGCTTGTTGCGCGCCTTCGCCAGTTGGTCACACCAATCGATGACAGGGCTTCCTCGATTTGATCCTTCCAACGCAGACAAGGTCGTCCTCTTCGCCGATTTCCGCAGATGCCCGCATCAAATACCTGTCCCGCCGGAGCATCATCCTCCATTCGAACGACATGGCCGAGCCAGCGCAGCGGATGGATGTTAATACGCTGTACAGCGTCTATGTCGTTGAGGAGCTCATACAGCTCACTGTTGGAACGGATGCGGAAATCATCGCCAACTCACACTGGATCGAAAATCTTACGTAGGACTTTTCTCTCGAATACTCTCAAGGCTGCTGCATCAGTATTTAATACTGTCCAAGCGTCAGCGCCATAAAAAAGCACGGGGAGGATAAGCGTCTTGTAGAGTATTAGTTTTGTCGTACGAGAGAGGTCTATGCTACAACATTTGAATTGGCTATATTCTTATTTACATCAATATTTTGGTTTGTCCATTTAAAGTTTAAAATTATCCAAGAAGATATTTTGAATGGAAATTTTTTTGCCGTCTAAAATTAACACAGTCACATGTTCCTTTTTTGGTCACACCAAAATATTTACAGACAATCATTACCATTGTCAATGCCACCTTTTGTAAAATAATGATTCCTGTTTTTTATATGTGTATATTAGGTCTGTAGGAGAAAAACGTTTCATGTAGTCATACATACATATACATATAGGAATTCGTGTGTAACACGACACACATACAGTCATAAAATGTCGAAGCGAGTTTTACTTACTCGTTTTTGCGTTTGACTGCATTCAATTTACAATTGCGGTTCGGACCAGGATGTACGTTTTGTACGTTGAATTTCTGTTCTTGTTTTTGTATATGTTTTGTGTCTTTATGTGACCATTTTAAACGGAAGTTTTTCGATTTTTTTCTGCGGAATTTGTAATGCAGCATTTATTTAAGGATTTAACAGGCATTTCAGCTGATGAGGTTTTTTTTTTGTATATTTCTATGATTACAATTGCTTTAAAGACAGACGTTTGGTAAATAGGGGTCAACGTTTGTAAGAATTTACCAAACATTTTTTACTGTACAGTTTTAGAATAAAAGAGGAAAGGAATTACAGACAAATCAATTGAAATTTAAATATATATTCTTAATTAAATACAATACTTTTTTACATTACGTTTCGTTACGTTGTAGGAATATAGTATCGTTGTTCTTCAATACAATTGAAACTGCCATACTTTTAGAAAACTTTTATATTTTCTAAACGATCTTTATTGTAGGCTAAATAGTAATCTTCTACGAAATTTTCTCAGTAAAATTTCAGGTCACTAAAGTTTTTGGTAAATGATTGAACTCCAAAGTCCAGTCTTTATTGCGCAGATTTACAGATTATTTCTTAAGAGCTTGAAACTTATAGCAAAAATGCAAAGTGGAAGTATTGTAGGAATAATTTTTTTTATTGGGATCTGTTGAATAATTTCATGGCATTTATTTATTGAATATAATTTCCGGCATATGTCCACCACGTTTACGAGTTACATGTTCCATTTGATCAATTAAATTTTTGATTACTTTTTCGAATAAATCTGATCATATGTCGTAAATGGACAGAGCCTTTGTGGTTACATATAGGACAGGTATTTGCGATTGTCAAAATAAATCATTAAATTGTAGTTAATAAAGTCTGTATAAGTAGCTAAAGCAGGCGTATAGTTTATGGAATCTGTATGCCAAGTTTTCGAACTTTTTAATATTTACATACGAACATATATTATACATGCACATACATACATAATTAATCATTACAATCCTCCAGCTAGGATTACGACCTAGCTTCTCACGTGACTTATGTTGTGTGGAGGTACCTACAGTTTACAGTCAACTTTGAACGATAGATTTTTGAAATTCTTCTTCATGGAAATTTTATTTACTCTCAGAGATTTTATAACAAACCTGCTGAGAGAAAGTCAGCGAAGAAATATTTGATTTCATATTTTGTTTTGTTGGAGATGTCTGACCTGTGGTTTGAATCGTAGCTTCACGTCTAATAAGCCAACACATTACCTCCTCGACTACGGCGAACATATAGTATAGGTTATTACAGTCCCTTAGCCAGGAATATGGTTTGATTCTCACACCACCTGTGTTATTTGTCTCAATTCAGTTAATAACGAATCCGAATGAGAGTTTTGAGGCAATTATTTTACGTGACTGGTAGTCTTCTACTAAATCTTTTACCAGACGACTGCTAAGACGGAGTCGCGGAAAATGATACTATTTTTGCATGTTTTTCCATTTCAGTCAAGATATGATCTGATATGACGCTTGAACTTTCTAGCTGCCGTCTACTACGCCACCAACTACTCGCTATGCTTGGGTAAAACCATTGTAATGTCCACGGTAACATTTATTCTTTTTAAGGATATGCAAATTAACATTTAATTAATTTCTGTTTTCTGTACATACATATGTATGTATGTGTTCTTTATTTTGATTTAAAAATGTTCAAATAATTCAGTTTATTTAATTGAATTATTTAGTAGGCTAACTTCCCTTCTCTATGTGAAAAATATTGAAAAGGCTGTCATAATCTATGGAAATAATTTTTAATTTAATACGACCTTAAACGCGAATAATAGTACGATAATGATTTGTCGATATTATTATGATACGCTTTGATTGACTTTTCCCTACGTTTACTTTAACTAATCAGCTTAGAAAAATAATTGTTTATTAGTTCAGTATTTGAAGACTCTTTAATCCTTGTAGAGTATGTTTTCAATGCTGTTTATTGTTTATACAAATATGTAATCTTAAAGACATAATAATGCACGTTTATTAAATACAAATACTATAAGGTTTTATTTGCCGGCTTATAATTAAAAAAGGTGTGTTAATTTTAATGCAAAAACATGCATGACTTTCTGAAGCGCAAAAACATTGGCAAATTTATGCATTTATTCGTTCAGGCACACACACACATACACACATTCAGGCATAAATATAAAGAAAAACATACAATATACAGTATAATAATACCTCATGCATATGTATGAAAACCTATACATACATACATACATATGTATATACATTTGCCATACAGTTTATTCGTAGATTTGTGCATACAATATACATATGTATGCAACATTCGTGCATTGATATATTTTTGTGTAAGAATGTCTTATTTTTCGTTCTCTTCTTTGACTTTCATTTATTGTACTTTGTATTGGTTGCATGCAACATGCGTTCTTAAGACGCTTGAATGCGTACTGTTGCCAGTATTTGTGAGCGTTGTATTGCTCTTGTCATTGTTTGTTTTTTTTCGCATTTTTGGAATTTGTTTATAAAATATTTTTGTTTTCATTGTGGAATTTTTTTTTGTTTTTATACTGTTGTTCACTGTTTTCATTATTCAGTTGCAACTGTCTCAGTTGTGGTTTCGTATGATGTTGTAATTGTTTTTTCATTCGTTTTTTTTTGTATTTCTGTCATTCTCCTTTATATTTTTCGAGTCCTTTATTCAGCAACTATAATTAACTGTGATGCCAAATGACAGAACTCCACAATCATGAGATTTCATACACCGTTTAGCGAAGAAGGCTTATATGGAAGTATAATGTATTTTTGAATGGTGAACCCAATTAGTTTGAGCTCTAATGCCAAAGATAGCTACAACTTCCTTAACTCCGACCACAGAAAATGGTTCTGAGGTTAAAATAAACCGGGAAGAGTACTAATTTTTTTCAATTCTTTTTATGTTGGATACCCTAACAGCATTGTTAAGAAAAGGTTCCATTTAAAATGTAATAAAATCGTTGACATTAACGCTTGGCTTTATTAATATTTATTTTCTTTTTTGCTACAAAAATAACACACCTTATCTTCTTTTACATGCAATATGCCTTTAAACATGTAGGGTTGCAACATTAAGTTATAATGATGAAATACCTTGCAATTGTACAGGAAAATAAAATATTAACAAGGATTGACTAACTGGTAAGAGAGTGAAAATATCAGGGGGCCATCTATCGGTTTAAAGTTGAAATTCTATTCTGGTATAAAATTTAGTAGATTATCTGTTCTGAACGTAAAGAATCGATTTACGCTTGAGCATCGTTGGGATTTATTGGGCTAACGAGAAACTGCACGATGATTTCGATTTTGCCAAAAAAAAAAAACATCTTTTTGGATTAAACTCATTTTCATCTTGGTGGGTACGCTAATAAGCAAAATTGAAAATGAAATTATCACTTAAATTACAAACAAACAAATTTTGTTTAAAAATTATGCTGATCTGTTCCACGTTTCAACAGTATGTGAAAAATTGTATGATGAAAGATGTGAAAACCTAAAAAAAAAATATTTATACAAGGCCAATTATAAATTAAAAACAATTAATTGCTTCGAATTGAAATGATTTTGAAAACGGATGAATTTTTATTTACATCGTTTAAATAAATGTTGATAATAAATATGAGTGTTTAACTTTTGTAACCTACTTTAAATGCTCAACATATATTTATGGTACATGCCAGAGATCAGCAATGAATCGTATTTTCGCTACTCATAGGTACTTATGAAATTTTGAGTATGAGTGAGTCAAGAGTATTAAAATTCAACTACTCTGATTCATTCGTACTCGCTACAACATTGATTTATAAGTATAGGTTGCAATGAGTATGAGTACAACGTTGACATCAAACTCACAACATTCGATTTATTGTTTGATTCATACGCCTACTCATTCAGATTCATAAATTTAGAAAAATACTTATAATACTTACGAATGATTCGAGTCACTCGAATCATTCATCAAAATTTACAGTAGTAGTTATTGTTGCTTTACAAAAGAAGAGAAAAGAAAAGACAAAGACAGCAACCAAAGCACACACACAACCTTCTAGAGAGTATTGTCGTATTCGTACTCGAATCATACTTATTTTGTGCATCGTGTATAGGTATGTTGAATCATGGAGAGTCGAAATCAACAACATCGTGCGTATTGTTAAGTATGAGTACGATGAGTATTTCTAACTTTGAATATGAGTAGTATGAGTATGATATTAAAATAAGTATGAATGCGTATAAGTAGCTGAAATTATAAGCATGACTCGAATCTACTTTTCGTTTTGAATACTCGTTGCTGATCTCTGGTACATGCCTGATAATACTAGTTAATGTGACGCAGATCTATGTATCATCTAAATTGCCGACCTAATTTTCTTCTGATGAAGTTACGCTCAAAGATATTCCTTACAGTCTTACTGATCGGTTGTAATGAGATAGTAATTGCTTTCCATTTTAATGTAAGATTTGTTTTAGCACTTCAATCTCCGCTTGAAATATAGGAATTATATCTGATAAATTTTGTGGGCAGTAGCATTTCAAGCGCATTCACTATTCGGTCTATTGATATCAGTTCATTAGATAATTATTTTTTGCACGTATTTAAAAAAATATTTAGTTATTATTACGTATTTTATTTTGTAATAGATTTAAGGCTGCTATTGTCCATGTAATTCGATTACAAGCGTTATTTTATTTAAATATTCCTATACTTAGTTTGAGGGCATATCAACACTTATGATCTTGACCTTAAAAATATTAAAAATTAATTTTTTGAAAACCTTATCATTGGATTTTAGTTTTATTTGTAAACTTGAAGGCTTATAGAAAAACAAATAAATAAAAATAAAAATTAAATCTGTAAGAAAAAGATTGTTCTTGAAACGGGGGTCTTAAGTGTCTGTCTGTGTAAACTGTTTTCATTAATTAGGTTGTTTATTATTATAATTTTTTTTTAACAAGAACTTAGAAAACAACCTTGTACTTATTCAATGCCATAAATTGATAGTAGGAAAAAATCATATTCTAGAAAGAAAGTAAAGGGTATTGTTTCAGGATATTTGTCTTATATTTTTTGAAAGTCGGTAGATTTTTAACCACCGGCTCATACATACATAAGTGCTTTCCTCTCTGTCAATATATACGTTGCGAGAATAGGAACAAAAAGAGAAGAAGGAAGATTGAATTTTGTGTTGAAAAAATCTTGCTTATAAAATTCTTTCTTTCTCTTGAGACCACTCAGTCTAAACTTCCTGTGATCCATGTTGTGAAAATTATTCTCTGGATTAACTAAGGATGCCTAATACATAATTGGGCATTACAACCATACAATCAGGATTACGACCTAGTTTCTCACACCACTTATGTTGTGTGGCGGGACCTACAGTTTAATGTCGACTCCGAACGACAGATTTTTGAGAAACTTTTTCATGACAATTTTGTTTACTCTTAAAGTTTCTGCCAGAAATCTGCTGAGAGGAAGTCGCGAAGAAATATTTTTTCCTTTTCGTTTAGTTGGAGATGTCTGACCTGGGATTCGAACCTAGACCTCACGGCTAATAACCTAACACACTACCGATTAGACTACGACGACTTAATTAGAATACAATTACAATTTATGTTATAATTATTACGATTTAAGTAGCTTAGACGTTATGCTCGGTGTAGTGTGTATTAATAGTCTAGCACACAACCCACTAGATTAGCAGGGAACATAAAATTTTTGTTATTTTTTAAAATTTTTTATTTTTTTTTAATTCGAAAAAACAAAGATACTGTCTCTAAGTATTCGTTATTGACCCAACTGAGCAAGCTGCTAACATAAACTATTTAAAAAGTCTACATTAATATGCTTGTTTATGTCAGCCAATATACATATGGGCAATTTCGTGTCAAGTGACCCAATTTTTAAAATCGATGTCTTCCGATTTGGATGAAATTTGCACCAAGGTTAGTACTATTGGATAGGTGAAAAGGTTAGTGGACCAATAGGTGAAAAGTTACACACATTTTAAAAAAACCCTGTATGACCAAAATGTCCAACTTTGACCCCCTCTAACTCCGGCAGTTCTTGACTGAAAGAGCTGAAAATTTGTGTCTGGCCAACTCATCCAAATCGGAAGACACCGATTTTAAAAATTGGGTCACTTGACACGTAATTGCCCATATGTATGTACATAAATAAAGTCGATGAAAAGTGTATATCATTATCGTCGTTATGATAATCATTGTAAGAATATCTAGTAGGTACAATTATGGATCTATGAAATGATTTCAATTACAATAACAATAATGATAATAATCAAGATGTTGATTTCCATAATTATATATAATTATTGTAAAATAATGTCGATTGTATTTTGGTTAACATTATTTTTCCCTCTACTATACTTTTGCCTTTTTTTAACATTTGCTTAAGCGTGAAATGAAATCATGAAAACATTGTTTTTATTTATTTAAATATGATTACAATTATAGCTGCAGCACTGGCCAAAAAAAGTTTTAAAAAGAAAAATAAAAACTATTATGATGCATACAACGGCATGCCTCAATATTAATAATAAAACAAACTACACCAAATAAATAAATAGTAAAATAATATACACTTTATAAAAATATTAAAAAAAACGGAAATATATTTCCATATACAATATAAAAAAAGGTGCCATAAAATGCTATTTTAATTTTGCTTTATAGCGTTCAACATTAAAGCTTTTGCTTTATTTTTATTTGAATGGCTATATTTCATGTTTTGCTTAATAATTTATTTTTTTTTTCTTCATATTTAAAATCTCATTTAAAGTTAATTAATTTTTTTTTGTTTAATCCAATAGCGTGTTTTTATGGAAATTTGTTTATCGATTTTTTTGTAAAGATAAGCAATTGAAATTAAAAATTTTTTAATTTTTTTTCTTTCTAATTTCGATGTACGCGATAGATAAGAAGTGAAATGTTGATTTATTTATTCAAATGTTGTTTTCTTTTTAAATAGAAAATCACACATTAACATGAAGATTTCTAATGGAAGTAAATTATAAAAATGAAATAAATTTGTCTGAGGCTTATAATTGAGTTTTGAATAAATAATGTTTTTTTTTCTTAAATGTGATATATTGGCATCAACAATTACTCTTAGGTATTGCGTTGAGGTCGTAATATATTTTTTGTTGAGAGATTTATATGATTTTCTTGTGGTCCAAAATGATCCAGAACTTTAAAATGATATTCTTCCACTATTGCGTGATAATGAAAGACAACAGTATGCAAAAATAATTTAATAGATTCTTTAAAATGATTAGAGTTTGCTTTCAAGATCAAAAACCCAATAATTTTTAACATTAATGATCACACAGTAGTTCATGATGTTCAAACAATAATTTTTCTGATTTTAACTCAGCGGTTATGCAAAGAGTGCACACATGACCACAACATACATACATAATTGATCATTATAACCCTTCCGTCAGGATTTCGACGTAGCTTCTAATACCACTTATGTTGTGTGTTTTAATTTTATTGATAAGTGGCTGGACCTACAGTTGGAACTCGACTCCGAACGACAGATTTTTGAGAAACTTTTCATAGCAATTTTATCTGTGAGTTTTTATCAAAAATCTGCTGAGAGGAAGTCGCCGAAGGATTATTTTTTCATAGTTTGTTTTGTTGGAAATGTCTGACCTGTACCGCACGTCTTATTAGCGAACACATTACCTGCTAGACTATGGCGACTCATGACCAACGCGGTCGTAAATTGCTTAAATGGTGATTTTATGATTATCATCAGCATCCATTTGTTTTGTGATTTGATAGGGTTGTTCTTCTGGAAATCAATAACTTTTTTCTTAAATTTTTGTATGCTGTTTTTATAGATAACTTTTTGCCATTCTTTTAGAATAAAGTCATTGGCTTGGCTGTTAATCCCAGGAAAATTGAGGTGAAACTGTCAACTAGATATAACTATAGATCGCAACCTATTCGTCCACTAAGAATGCATGGGACAGAACTGGAACTCAAATTTGAAGAGGATTTTCTAGGGCTCGATCTGGATGAAAAATTGTGTTGGAAACGGAACATCGTTAATATATTAAAAAAGGCCACCATTGCCCTCTACACCTGGAATAAAGTGTTGGGGATAATATAGGACCTGGTACCTATCATGACTCACTAGATCTACCCAGCGGTGGTGTCCTGATCTACGGATGAGAAAAATTTAAGCCTCCCTCCTCTTGATCTCTTTGTAGAGGCGTGACGGCTAGCATTCGCAGGCATCCCTAGACAACGGCAAAGATCAGAACGCTTTTTTTATAGAGTTTATTGTCTACCTAATGCGATATGACTTCTCAATGAAATTCAAGACTACATATTATTCCGGATAAAGAGGTCTAGGAAAAAAGTGTTGCGCACATTGTAAACGACTCCGTGCAAATCATAAATTAACTCAGAATTGATTGAATTAGCTCATTCAATATGGCTACCGAATTTATGTAGTGTTTTTTAAGCGGAAGTGTCAGCAACAGGGGCTGCTGTACTGATGGATTCTTGAGTTTGGGAATTCTTCTGAGGACCTATAAACTTATAATTAACAATACGGACTGATTCCGTCAACCGCAGATTTTCGTTTTCGGACACGGCCAGAACGGCCCAAAAATTGGAAAGGATGGATGGAGGGCCGATGATAATGCTGATTAAACCCAATATTTTACGTGAATAATTTTTTCACTTCATGATTCTTTGAAATCTAGTGCCTTTCTGTGTCTATTTTAACTTTAACATCTAAAACCACTTCGCTTCTGCTCTTAAAGTTACAACGACGTTTTTGTGAACTTCAGGAATTTTTTCAGTAGCTTGTAATACATTCTTATCTTTACTATAACAGTGAAGCAAAATATGACGACAATGTTCCGAAGTTTTATTCATTTTTAAACGTAGATAACCTTTTACAGAATTCTTTCCAATTGAAATTAATATTCCTACAGACATTTTATTAGATTTATCTAACTACAGTAATGGTACTCAATACATATTGTACTAAGGCACTGAATTGAACCAAAAATCAAAAGCATTGAAGCTAATCGTATAAAAAATGATGCACAGGCTTGCAATGTCCTGGTGGACTAGTGGATACTGTGCTAGTATATTAGAGTGAGAGTTCGATTCCCACCAGAGACTCTGGTCTGTTGCTTTACACTAAACATAACATCTAAGTTACTCATGTCGTTATATGATTTATAACTGTGTCTATAAAATCTAAAAATTTTAAGTACAACATTAAGATTATAAATAATATTTGAGTAAATATTTAATTTCCATTGATCCATTGATTGATTGAGTTTATTCCATTTGATGTAATAAATATGCATTTTTATGCATTTGTTTTAGCATCGATACATAATATCGCAGAAGATCTTATTCCATCTCGGTTCATTAACCCATATTTGACTAAAAATATCTGCAAAAATTGACAAACAAACCAAATGAAATCACAAGCGAAACATCTGTTTAACACATGCAGTTAATATAATAAACACATCAAAGCCAAAGGAAATATTAAAAAAAGTACATAAAAAATTTGTTTGTAATTTAAAATAATTTTTATGAGCTGCTATTTTCCATTTGTAAACAAAGAAATTGTAAATTTAATCGATTTTTTTTTAATACTTTTTTTCTTTTCTATTTTCAGAATTTTGAACCTGTGGCATATCCCAAAAATAATTATGGCAAATTTTACACCGGAGATTCTTTCATTGTATTGAATGTGAGTAAATGTTTATTGTACAAGAAAAATAATAAAAAAAAAGAAATAAGATAACAACTGCATTATTGAGTTTCTTATGTTTCTATAGTTTTTTTTGTTTTGTTGTTGTTATTGTTGTTGTTCTTTTGTGGTTGTCTTTGTTGTGCATTACAAAATACAATTTTGCATAATGCACTTTAAACTTTCCACTTAAAATTATTTTCTTTCAAGAAAACTTTTTGTAAAAGTACTTGTGCGAAAATGCATCAAGTACAGCATGTTTTAAAAGTAAAGACACACTAACAAAAATTTAAAATTTTTTTCAGAAAATTTTAAATAAAATAATTTTTCCTGAATTTATGTAACATAATAGGCCTAAGCTAATGCTATTCATATTTAGTGAACACTACTTGGTTTTATGGCACTGTTTAGTACTTAAAGTCGACAAAGAAAATGTATAGTTTATTGAAGTCCATAAATTTTTAGTTTTATTTTTATCTCCTTTATAACAACGTGTATGCCTGAAAATCACCTTTCTTTGCTAATAAAAAAAAACTATTTTTATATAGAAAACTCATTAAAGATTGACTTAATTGCACCAAAGAGAAGTTAAAATTGTAAAGCTGTGCAAAACATTATGCGGTAGAAAAAACAAAAAAAAAAAAAAAACAGCAACAAAACTACCATTCTTACATAATGTGACTCTTTTAACCTCTACTGCTTGCTGTTGCTGCAAAAAGGCATCATAAAAACATTGAAATGTTACTTCAGTGTTGGTACCTCATTATATGCTTGAGTTTTCTACTCATGACACACCATGGCTGGCATTTAAGTCGAGTGTCGAAACAAAAGTGTAGGGAGAATTTGTTTGTATTGTGTTGTTGTTTGGCAAGATAATTTGCTTTTAACTTTTCCTTTTTTGTACCTCCCTTTCAAGGTAAAACTTTTCTGACAGCCTAGTAAAATATGTGAATGCTGCTGTTGTTATTGTTAAAAGGAAAGTAGTGGTAGTAGTTGTAATGGACACACTGAAAATATGTAATATTTATGGAAATTTATTTCTCTATCCATTTTTTTTGTTCTGTAATTGTTCTAGAAAAATTTACAGCTGGGATCAAAAAGGTTCAGGATAATATTGCTCTAACCAAACTAAAATTTAATAGTCATGTGCTGTTTTTTTTAACATTTAAAGTAATAATTTTGATCAATCGCGATGATTTTTATATATAATGTTGTAATATTTTTTAACACTAAACACTTTTTTTTAATCAAGAGAACATGTTAGAAAAATAATTTTCTTAAGTTATATGAACGTCCATTTGGAAATTAGCCTTTGATTTCGAAAGTTAAGTGTTACAAACAAAAAATAAATATTTATCTACATAATGCGACACGGTTAACAAAATAAATAAGAAATGTTAATAAATAAATACATCTAGTTATGTATGTTTAACATTTCGAAGTCCACAGCTAACAGTTCAGTTTTTGTTACAGTGTTCAACAATCCATCAAGATCTGCCTTTTTCCCACTTATTATGTAGTTGCTGGAAATTTTTTTATTACTGGAAGTTGTATCACACCGTCTCATACGCAACATTACGAAATCCTAAGGTTCTATTCATTCTCAAAAGACTTTTCTGAATGGATTGTTTGTAAGTGGATTAGGCCTCTTAATTTTTTAGAATTCGATATCATTGGAAGTATGTATATCTTTATCTCTTACAATATTTGAACCTGGGATGCTTCAACTTGCAGCTACAAAATTCAAGTACTTCAAACCTCTACCACCTTTATGTTCTTGATGTTATTCTATTTTTATAGAAGTCAAATTTAAGCTCTTTACTGGATGGATAGGGGGATACAACCTCTTAATTCTTTAAAATACTAGAAACCTTTTTAAAAAAACGTCTATTGGCAATTTAATAATTAATTTAATAATTACACTCTTTCACCACATAAAACTCCTCCACCCTTAACCCTACACTTTGAGGTACTACCATCTGATATGCTATTGAGTATTAAATCTTTCAAGTGCCTCATAAACTTCTATTACGAACTTATTTATTTTGTTCCAGATGTTTTCAGGTTAAAGTATCAGTTTCACTGCAGTTTCGAGTGTTACTATTTCTCAAATGACAAATTTCTTTTGAGGTTACATTTCGGAGTTTTGTGAACATTGGAACACTGGTGGTTAGTCTAGCCTCCTCCAGAGTCTGTTACACTTAGTAAAATTTTTGAGTGTAAAGAAAAATGTGTTTTAAAAGTATTTTCTTTGATATTTTGTTCATTAAATTTACTCCTCCAGCTGTGCACATATTTCATCTTATAGTAGAATGTCTGCGACAAATGATGAAATTCATACAATATTCTTCTATTATATCTTTGGTAACGAACTCTGGCGAGATGGCAGCCATATCTAAAGATATTGTAGGAAATACGCTATCCTCTTGACTATAGATTTCAAAGTGAAAAAGTTTTGTATTGTGGTAAAAATATAGATTCAATTCGTAAACTGGTCTGCCACTAATACAGTCAGATGATAAGCTAACTTGGACTTCTGGCATTAAAAATGTATCTGGCGACATTTATTTTCATTCAGATATATCACTCCTATTTCATTTCAGACGGCATACCGGCTGACTATGCGGAAGTGATCGCCTGACATCTGATAAATGCAGAGTTTTTTTTAGCCTTAAAAATACCAAATGTCGTGGTGTTATTACCCTATTTGTAACAGTGCAATAAAGAAAATCTGTCAATCATTCCACCTGCACCAAACCATGTATATACAAGAACAAAGTCATTATTAATCATTCTAATGCAAAAATCGAAAGTCTGTTACCCTAATATAGGAATCATTCTGTAAACGTTCGGTTTAAAATTGTCGAATAGAAATATTAACCGAATAATGGAAAAAAACGCAATAATAGTTTCTTTGTTAAACATCATTCCACTTAAGATTGTGTTTTGATGAAGAATTTCACATGCATCGATTATCCTTTTGGATCTAGTTGTTATGGACATATTTTAATGCTTCTTGGAATTCTATTTTAAAAATATTTTTCTTATCTCTTTTTTTTGTATTTTACAGACTGTCGAAGGTAAAGACAAAAAACTCTCGTGGGATGTGCACTTTTGGTTGGGTTCCGATACATCCGTCGATGAGGCTGGTGCTGCTGCCATTTTAACCGTGCAACTTGATGACTTACTCAATGGTGGACCAGTACAACATCGTGAAGTACAAGATCATGAATCGCAACTGTTTTTGAGTTATTTTAAAAATGGTAAGTATCCTGACCATTAAACACTTTTATTTGTCGAAATTGCATGCAACAGAAACGAATATGAGGCAGGCAGGTTGCTAGTTTTGATATAAAATTCATACAAATTAATCTATAGACATGGATATTCTTTATTTTAAGACAATTTGTTCTAAGTTCGATTTGTTTCTTTTTTCACTTGGTTCGTGATACTTTTTTAAAACACAACATCTGTGGTTAATTTTTGCCACTGTTGCAGAAATTTTCAATATTATAGTGGTTTAAAATATAAAACTTCTTGAAAATTTTTCTATCGTTTTCTTTTTTAAAGTTTTTACATTTTATTTTGCTTTTTTTTTTTTGGTAAGATTTTAGTCATCAGCTGAAAGCCGTCAAGGCTTGTAGAGAAGAAAGTAGTTGTTTGCTCAAGTTTGTTTTTAAGGAGTTATTGTGGTTAATGGTTGTACTTCTTCAAGTTAGTTTTTACGTACTTATTGCCTAAGCCCAACCAGCATGTACACACAATTTGGCATGTTTTTTAAGTATTAATACATATAAATTCGTGGCAGTTGTTGATGTTGAAAGCCAATTTTGAGGTGGTATATTGTATGCGTAATACGCTTCTAGGTGAGATAAGTAAAGACTTCATTAAGTTTGTATTTTGGAAAAATATTTCAAAACTATTTTTCGCTTTTAAACACAGTCTTCGAAGCATTAAAGATCATAATTATTGTAATATTAATAACTAACATTTAGTGTTAAAATTGTACGTGTAGTCGCTGTTGATTAGTATGTAGTATGTTGGCTTATTAGACCACGTTTCCAACCCCAGGTCAGGCATCAAAACGAAAATATGAAAAAATTTATCTTCGGTGACTGCCTCTCATCAGATTTCTGGCAAAACCTCTGAGAGTAAATAAAATTGCTATGAAAGATTAGGTTAGGTTTAAGGACGTGTACTAGTCATTGGGACCCATATAACCCATTCTAATACGTCCTAATGGAGAGAGAGAGAGAGAGGATAGTAAAGGAGATAGTGAAATATGAGAAGGAGAAGAGGTAGGAAAGGGAGGATAAGGAGACGAAGGAAAAGAGAACGCGACTACTTTCAGAAGCTTCAACCAGCTCAGCCTATTTATGAATGTATGAAGAGCCTTATGGTGGGCCTTCGATAAATAGTCCAAACCCTCGAAAAAGACCCTACCCAGGGTCTTCAACCTCAACCTACTAAGCGCTGGACGGTTGCAGAGGAGGCGTTCGGTAGTATTTACCTCCTCCTCGCCGCAACATACCCCGTAATAGTCGGGTGGGGTCTATTCCAGATCCTCGTCAGCGATCTAATCTCGCAGTGCCCTGTAATGACATCAACAGCTAGCCTTAGACTGGCCTTATCTAAGCCCAGCAGCTAACCTGTTCTATCACTGTCTATAGCTGGCCATAGAAAAGTTTCACAAAAATTAACACACATAACATATGTGGTCTGAGAAGCTATGTTGTAATCCTAACGAAATGATTATAATTTAAAATTATGTATGTATGTATATGTCTGTTAAAATTAGATAGGACTACGATACACTTAATAATTACTAGGGTATTGGGTTTCTTGGTTAAAGTGATTCACTACAAACCCTAATAATTTAAGCTTTAAGCTGTGAATGAATGACTGTCAACCGAAAAAAAGGCAATAATTGAGCAGTTTCTCCATCTTTACAAATAAAAATACATGAATATTACGTATTATATTCAAGCAAATTTAATTTTGACCACCTTTGATGCACAAACATCTGAATTAAAAAGAAAAATAATTCCTGACCCTCACGTAATCCTTATTCAGACCTTAGACCTTAAATTCACAGCACATATGTATGTATGTACTTACATATGTGGCAATTAATGTGTTTGTAGAAATGAACGTCAGTTAAGATGAGTATATCAGGCTGATATAAGACACGTTCGTGTGCTAATTAAGTTATTAAAATCCTCTTAAACATGTTTCCGTTTTAATATTGAACTCTTTTGCTTTTCGCCATTTATTGTCATTAACACACTTATCCCCATGCACACATACTATCACACCACTTGTACTCAAAAAAAAAGAAAAAAAAAATCCTTAAAATTTACCACATTAAGTACACACACACGATAATTTTGTTTTTTTTACCAGGTGTACGCTATGAGCAGGGTGGTGTCGGTACTGGCTTTAAACATGTCGAAACCAATGCCCAGGGTGAAAAACGTCTCTTCCAAGTAAAGGGCAAACGTAATGTACGCGTTCGTCAGGTGAATCTGTCTGTGTCGTCAATGAATAAGGGCGATTGCTTTATACTGGATGCCGGTAATGAGATTTACGTGTATGTGGGCGCTCAAGCGAAACGTGTGGAAAAACTAAAAGCCATCAGTGCAGCAAATCAAATCAGAGATCAAGATCATAATGGCCGTGCCAGAGTGCAAATAATTGGTAAGTAAAACAAGAAAGCAGATTTTTTTTGAAGATTTTTTTAATTCTAAAAATAATGATTTTGAAAACAGATGAATTTAGCACTGAGGCAGATAAGCAGGGCTTCTTTGACATTTTGGGTTCTGGCTCGCCCAATCAAGTGCCCGAAGAATCAGCTGCCGAAGAAGATGGTGCTTTTGAAACCACTGATGCTAATTCGGTTACCTTGTACAAGGTTACCGATAGCAGCGGTAAACTTAAGATTGAGCCCATCTCTCAAAAGCCTTTGCGTCAAGAAATGTTGGATACTCACGATTGCTTTATATTGGACACTGGCTCCGGTATCTATGTCTGGGTGGGTCGTGGTGCTACTCCTAAGGAAAAGACAGATTCTATGGCTAAGGCCCAAGAATTTTTGCGCACTAAGAAATATCCTGCTTGGACTCAAATTCATCGTATTGTCGAGAGTGCCGAATCGGCTCCCTTTAAGCAATATTTTGCCACTTGGCGTGATGCTGGCATGTCCCATACCCGTTTGGTACGTTCGGCTTTGGGTTATGACACCGATGATTCAGAAATTGAAATTGACGATGTCGACTCAGTGTTGAAGAATCTTAAGGAGCGTGGTGGTCGTGCAATTGGTTTCATGCCTGACAATGGCCAAAGTCCCATACAAGAAGTTGCACAATATTATACTAAATCGGGCAGCAATGAGGTGGCACGCAATACTTTGAAATTTAGGGAAAATACTCATATGTTGGGCTTCTCCGCCTATGTCATTACCTATAAGTTTGAGTCGAAATATGGAGAGACGGGTACTTTAGTTTATGTCTGGGAAGGTCTTAAAGCTAGCCATGATGCTCGCGAACGTGCTTTTGAGGATGGCATGACATTGGCTTTGGAACAAAATGCTATTTTGATACGTACTGTACAGAATAATGAACCCAGACATTTCTTGAAAATGTTCAAGGGCAACTTATTGACCATGACTACATCGACACCAACTCAACCACAATTGTTCCATGTAC
Organism: Sarcophaga caerulescens; assembly: GCA_927399465.1. NCBI lineage: Eukaryota > Metazoa > Arthropoda > Insecta > Diptera > Sarcophagidae > Sarcophaga > Sarcophaga caerulescens. The sequence goes on along the minus strand of OV656872.1, from coordinate 49,701,737 downwards.
GCGGCACCGATGAGACTGATGTTCACGCCTATGAGGTTAAGGCCGATTCTTCATCCTTGTGTTCGGCTGATGTCTTTGCTTTGGTTCCTAATAACGACCACAAGGTGTTCATTTGGATTGGATTGGTAAAAATTTATTTTTCTCCATTAACGTTGATATTATTGTGTAACTGATTCTATTATTTATTGTGTTCAGACATTTACACAATTACAATCATATTTATTTGAAATATTGTGCCTGAAATAAATTTTAATATTTAACTTATTGCTAGGGTGCCTCTGAAGTCGAAAAGGCCTTTGCTAATAAACATTTCGGTCAGTACTGGGTCGATGTTGAGGCTGAAATTGTAGAAGAAGGTGCTGAACCCGATGATTTCTGGGAATATTTGAATGGTGAGGGTATATATGATCACAGTATTTCCGAGAAGGGTGCACCCATCTTGGAACCCCGTCTATTCCATTGCCGCCTGTTGGGTAATCGCATTAAGGTCGAACAGGTTAATCACTTCGAACAAGGCGATTTAGATATGGATGATGTTATGCTTATGGATGCCGGTGATGAAATCTACATGTGGGTAGGCTCTGGTGCTACAGCTGATGAGAATGGTAGAATTTTGGATATGGCCAAGGTATTATATAATGGAAAACAAGTTTGTTGACATTTTTTTCAATTTAACACTTTATGACCTTACAGAAATACATTAAATCTGAACCCACTGAACGTACCATTGACACCGTCAGTGTTATACGTATTGCCCAAGATTTTGAACCACGCGTATTCAAACGCATGTTCCCTGTTTGGGAAGAAAGTTATTGGCAGGTTAGTTACAGTAAATACATATCCAATATTATGTATATATTTTAGAATCTAATACAACTAATTTTCATAATTTTTTTTTTGTTCATGATTATATTGACAATGTTTATTATACTGAATAGTATTTATAATATTAATTAAATAATAATTTAGCTCATTTTACATTGTGTTATTAATTTTTGTCTTTTTTAATTTGGTATTAATTTTTTTCTACTAATTTTATAAATAAATATTTGTTTATAATTACAATCATTAATCAACCTGCTCATGTTTATAGTTTAGTTTAAAAATAATATTAATTACTAGTTTGTTTAAAGTTATTGAAACTAATTAAGGCGAATGTGTACTTTTTTATTTTTGACATGATTTAATTGGAATTTATTTTTGTTTTTTATTAATCGGAAAACCATTGCATGCGAAAAAATTTTAAATTGCTGTTTAGTTTAATTAAAATTAGTAGTTATTTGCCACTAGAATCCTAGAAAAGATAGATAGGTGAATGAGGTTTGCGGCCAGACTAAATGTTGGTGTAGATGTGTAACTAAAATTAATACTCAGGTCATTAAATACGTCTTAACCTAACCTAAAATGTCTAAGGAAGTTTTCATTTCATTTTTTGGTCATAGGTTTTGGTTTAAGGTACCAATACCAAACCTTAACCTTTCCCCTATTTTTTCGAGTAGCATTTTCATTTTCCTTGTATGAAAGTACATTTTTGCTTAATTAGGCTTATTTGGGAAATTTATTGGACAACTTCTTTGACAAACTTTACGAAATATTGTAAAGAAATCTTTTAGGAAAAAAAATTTTTTTAAATAAATTTTAACAAAATAGTTTAATAGTGTCTCTAAAACTTTGCTCTAGAATATACAGTGGTTGTCAGAACTCTACATTACCGTAACCATTTTTATAATCCGCACACAGCAGAGCTTGCTGCAAAAACTTTTAAGTGAAACAGTCGTACGCTTTGTGATAAGATGAAGGGTTATAATAACTGACTGAAGGGTTATAATAACCAATTATGTATTTCTGTAGTCGAAGGCTTTGCCTAAAATCTTTTTAATTGTACGTAGACATGGGCGTTTTGTTAAAGGATGCACCCCCATCCAATACAATGTAAGTGATGAAAAAGAAAAATATAGCGAAAATTCAATATCGTAGTTCAGACGTTATTTAAGATCTTGTATCTTTCCATTAGACAATGTTTCCAAGCACACATTCCATTTGGTAGAATGCTGAAATATAATGTTACGCAGCAAAAGAAAATAAGCCAACAATATAAACAGACAACAACAAAGACACACATCATACGGTAAACAAATACGTAGGAATTTACAAAACAAAGATCAAAAATCCAACACCAACAATTTCATAAAAGGATCGAGAAGCTATCAGCTATTTAAAAAATCCAACAGAAGTAATTTCATGGAAGGATCTCCAGAAGTTACCAGACATAAAATTAAAGAGTATAAATAGAGCAAAGAACGGTAATCATACGGTAAACAAATACGTAAGAATTTACAAAACAAAGATCAAAAATCCAACACCAACAATTTCATAAAAGGATCGAGAAGCTATCAGCTATTTAAAAAATCCAACAGAAATAATTTCATGTAAGGATCCAGAATGAGACGATCTCAGTCAATGAGACGACGTCTGTATGTGTTTTATAACCCAGAATTTTTTTAAAAAAACGTATTAAGCACAGTGGTATTAAGCACCGGAATAAGGATGGAATAGAATAGAAGGAATCCACGTTAAATAAGCATTTTGCAAAATTTAAAAACATGACAAAAAGATAGAGAAGGGATGTAGATATTTTTTTGGTTTAACAGTAGGCGTTTATACATGGCTGAATCAAAATCAAAGACATTTTAAAAAAAAATTAATAAATTTTAGATTATAATTGTTTATGTACTTATACTAGTCCACTTTCAAACATTTTAGAATTAATATTTAATGAAGTTGTGTAATGTAATGAAAAATGTTCATTTGAAAATTAATTGTTTTTTTTTTTCAAACTGCAAAATACTCTCGTATTCAGGCTAGTGTCAGCCATTGTACATAAATATGTATTATTTGCGAAAAAGTACAGGAACTCAGTCAAATACTAAGGTCAAGGTGCTCTCATTCCATTTGTTTTGTTCTATAAGCAATAATTTCTGTTGTTGTTAATCTTTAAATTAAAATATTTTTTTTATCATCATTGAATTTTCATGATTGAAGACATAAGAAAATTATTTGTAGTAAAGAGAATGAAAGAAAAAGTGGGAGACTCATAAAACACATTTTCAATTTGCCATAATTCATACAAAAAAAGGTAAGTAGATATTTTAATATTTATTTTAATCATTGTTGTTTTTGTATTTAATCATACTATTTATTGTATGTAAGTGTATGTGTGCATGCGTTTAACTGTTGTATAATTAAACAAAAAAAGTCTTCTTTTGTTAGACAACTTTGTTGCAATTTTTACAAATTCTTTTGATTTTAATTCCATTGCTTTTATTCCATTAAAAAATTAAATATTATAACTGTGGTATGCCATTACATTTGTTTTATTTTTTTATAAATTATTATTCCCCTACATATATGTGTACATAATTTAACTTATTTTATATGCATATAGTTTTAATATGATTTAAAATTCTATTTTTATTTTAATTTCTCTCAACAATTTATAGAATATACCTTCATACGAGGATGTACGCAAGCAAGTTTTGGAGAACAATGAACGTATTGAGGATAATGATGTTTAAACACTAAACAAACGTTTGTACTCATACCACAGAGAGAAATTCACCAAAAAACAAAAGAAGAAAAAGAAAAAAATAGATTGAGACAAATACCATGAAGTAATCTAATGATGCCGTTTTGTTTGCCACAAACAAATTTTTACTCAAATTTCTTTACAATATAGAGAAAAGCACACAAAAAAAAAAAAAAAACACAAAAAAAGAGATCATTTATTATAGCTTAACCCAAATTTAACAATAATTTTTTTCATGAACAATTTTTATTTATAATTTTTATATTTTTTATTGCATTTTATTATACTTATTTTTCCTTCTATCTTCTCTTTATATTTGCATATAAATAATGTCTATTATATGCTGTTTTTAAATTCATTATTTTATAAAAAGTTTAAAAAATCATTTCCATGCATACATTTTAAAAAGTTTCTTTCTTCATGACTTTCTCTTTTTGTCTATGCACAATTAATTTAACTCTACAATGCCAAAATTTTATAAAACTCGTATGTCATAAATATACATATAAAAAATGAAATAAAATTATATACATACTTGTTAACTATCTCTTTTTTTTTTTGAATGAAATTATTAGCGTAGTTGAGTTTCATACTTTGAATTAATTTAATTTTTTTTTTTTACTTTTTAACCAGTAAATCATAAAAAATGTTAAAAAATTCAACAATAAGAAAACCGTTAAAAAAAGTAATACTTTTTAATTATAGTCTAGTAGATAGTGTGTTGGCTTATAGGGCGAAAGGCCGTGATGTAAAAGACGGCTTAGACATCTGGAGCAAAACGACTTTCTCTAAGCAGTCTTATGGCAAAAACTCTGAGAGTAATTAAAAATTGCTGTGAAACATTTCTCAAAAATCTGTCATTCGGAGTCGGCTTTAAAACTGTAGGACCCGCCACTCATGTATAAAACTAACACATTAAATATAAGTAATTCTGACTGAAGGGCTTTAATGAACAATTAATTAAGTAGGTAAGTAATTACGTATATTTTATGCACGTCAATTATGTCGTGAATTCATTTTATCAACTATTTAACATCGACTTCGAACCACAAATTTTGATAAGCTTTTTAATAACCTTCAGTTGTTCTTAGACTGTTGAGGAATCGTCTAAAAAATATTTTTTTCACAGCACTATTAAACGAACCCACAGATTGGTGCGAATTATAAGAAAACTAGCAGATTGTACCCGGCGTTGCGCGGGTTATGTAGTTTGGATTAGTTTAAAAAATGAAAAATGTTTTTAAATTAAAAAAAAAAAACAGTCATTATATGTTGTTGTTAAAGAAATTTAAAATTTTTTATTATTAACACTTAAAAAATACAAACATCAGTAACTTAGGTATATATGTATATAACAGGCATCGTTTGGGGGGTATTTCTACAAAAGAGGTGGCCATGGGACTCCCTATTGAATAAATTTTTCTTTAAATTAAAAAAAATTATTATTAGGTCATTTTTGCATTAAAAATAACAATAAATAAAAAACCGGTTTTGAAACCGGTTTCTTAAAAATGCAATTTTTCAAATTATTCAGAAACAGGTTTAACAAACAACCCAGTTTTTTGAATACCTTAAGTCCTAAATATAAATGCACTCAATTTGCCCGTTTTTCGCCCCTTTTCCCCTTTTTGGACCCCTTTTGGTCCAACTTTATAAACGGAAAACCTCCAATAGCTATTTAGGAAACTTATCCAAGCTAAATCGTAAAAAATTACCTTTAAAACAGATAAAATACAGCATTTATGCATAAAGTACTAATTTTTGCCCATTTTTTCTCCCTTTGTCCCATTTTTTTCCCCTTTGGGTCAACATTTTGAAAAGATTTATTGCGTATAACCTGCACCGACAAAAGCTCGATCAATATCCCAAATTTCAAGAAAATCGGTCCAGGCGTGTTTGGCTATGCACTCAATTTGCCCGTTTTTGGCCCCTTTCCCCTTTTTGAACCCCTTTTAGTTCAACTTTAGAAACGGAACACCTCCAATAGCTATTTGGGAAACTTAACCAAGCTAAATCTTAAAAAATTATCTTTAAAACAGATAAAATACAGCATTTATGCATAAAAGTACTAATTTTTGCCCATTTTTTCTCCTTTTGTCCCATTTTTTCTCGCCTTTTGGTCAAAATTTTGAAAAGATTTATAGCCTATAACCTGCACCGACAAAAGCTCGATCTATATCCCAAATTTCAAGAAAATCGCGTGATTGGCTAACAAACAAACCAACAAACAAACTGACTTACAGAAAGATTTATAATATATATTAGGATTATCTGAAAAGAAGAAGTACTACTCGGCTCTTCTTACAGAAGTTTTTCAAGTATTCGAAGTTGAAACAAACTTTTTCCGTTACTATTGATAAGTTGTTGGAGGACTACTTATATTAGTGAACGAAAGTCTTTAAAATAAATGAAGATGATGTTGTGAGTGCTGTCCAGTCGTTTGCAACTGGTGTGCCTCAAGGTGGTTCGATTGGGTCCATTTAATATTTAATATAAACTTCGGATACTTTCGATTTGATGCTATTCTTAGCACATATTAAAATTCTAACGAGGTGTTCTGATATTAGAAAGTGGCTAAATTAATTGAAAATAAAAGTAAATAAACAAAAATATGTTTACGTATCGCTGACGTCAACGAAGAAAATTTGCCTTCTAGTGAATGAATAACCAAGCATTGATTTAAAAATATTCCTTGACAGACACTTAACTAGCAAATTTCTTTTGAAAGCTAATAGGTAGCATGGCTAATAGGTTAAAAATTCTGCTTGAAGTTAGATTGTAAACGCTTACTATATAATTCACTTATAAAAATAATTCGCTGTTTCAAGTGTTATTGAGCACTTAATTTAATTTTTACAACAAAATTTGATGTAACTTCTTTGATCAATTTCTTTCAATGGCAGAATATCATCAAATATGCAAAATCCTTATTTATGCCTTTAACAAACAAACTAAACATGCTTTATAGCTCAAACTGTGAACATACATATATTTGAGACTATACCAATATAAAAAATAAATAATTACATAAATCAATTACATTTTTGAACACACCTTGTAGGAGTATCCCGTGCATATTAAATCTTTGCTAAGTAATTAAGGAACATAAACAACATTTGAAGGAACATGAAGAACAAATAGTGTTCTGAACTGATGAAAAGTAGATAGAATTGAAAGTTAAAGTGTGAAGATTGCTAATAAAAATAAAACAGGAAATGTTAACTTCTATTCATCTATATTTTATAAGTTACATGTCAAGTCTGTTCAATGTAATGGCAATTGCTCTATGGTCCTGTTATGTATATGTTTGTTTTAAACTCGCACGATGATAACCTTTACTGCAGAGGATTTCGAAACTTTAATCTTGGACACAAAATTAGAGGATGTATAAATGGCCATAGCTTCGCAGTAAAGAGAAAATGAAGTATTTTAAATATTACTTCTCTAATTTTTTTGATATGATGACAAAGCTAGTAAATATTTAAGAAAGTATTAACTGAAGATCTATGTATGTAATCTGAATTTACTTTACAGTAAGTACTGAGTTTAATAGTAGAGGCCTATTTACTGTACTGTAAAATCATTAAAATATGGAAATGTAATGTAAAATTGTTTGCATAACCACTGTTGATATCAATTTGTTGTTGAAATATTTGTAGACGTTGTTGTTAGGACAAGAAGACAAAAACGTTGTACAAAAAATGTCTAGAATTTATGACGCAACAACATGCTAAAAATACAAGACAAACAATACACGTCATAATTGAAATGTCTTTAATAAAATTAAAGAGTTCTTACCGTTTAATGGGTACATTTTAAAATAATCGTGTTTCTGTTAAGAATAAAATCCATGGATATAAATTTTTTATAGATCCTTCAATAAAAACAGTGTTACATGAAAATGATTTATACATATATGTTGATAACTTGGGACCAAACACAAACAATTCTACGTCAAAGTTGATTTGAATTTTAATACAATACAAAAATAATAAACTACACACTTCTTCTAAATATTCCATGCAGAAGTATACTGACTTCCCAATAAAGGCTAATATTAACAAGTAATTGAATATGAGGGTTTTTCATCACTACACCCAATACAGCACCTCAATACATTTTAAAAGAAAAAAATGTTCCTAGGCAGTAAACAGAAAAAGTCAACAAAAAAAAAACGAAAAGCTAATAAAATTGTGATGTTTTGTGATAGAATCACGATCCTTAAAAGAACTTTATTTGACATCACTAGATGTCTATGAATATCTCTTGAGGCCTAGAGAGTTACTGCGCCACGATTGTTTTGATTACAGTCTGTGTTGATGAATTATGTATTTCTTATTGATTACTTCTAGTTGGTTAGAGATTTAGAAATACTTTACAATGCATTACTTTGTACGAATAGATTGTGGGCTTTGTCATCAGAAAATATTCTGTCTCAGCCAAACTATGTATGTGATCGGTAATTTCTCTAAGGAAATATACGACCTTCTGAATCAATATGTTTCAACTTATCCAACTTATTTACATTGAACACAATAGATACTAAGAGCGAGTTCTTTTGCCAATGAGTCAAAGTACAAATAAAACATGCCACCGATCACTAAGGCTAATGAACATGATTCGAAACATTAAATAAAAATGCCCGATTGCAACCCGCAATATGTTGAAATCATTATAGTGGTACATAAGACCAAAAGAAATGTAATTAGAATTGTTTTACACTGTACGATCGTATATGCGGCTGCATGTGTGGGTTTTTCGAGTAAAAAAATGTGAAATGGTTACTCGTGCATGCATTACCATTCTTTATAGGCCTTGTGGCCTCCGAAAGAAACTTAATCGTACCAAAACAAGTAAAAGATTTCAAAGGGACATTTCCTTTGACCGTCCTTGTGAATATGATTCTTTTTTTATTTTAATTTTTCTTCATGTTCACAATATCACATTTGTGTCAGACAATATGTATATAAATGCAATACAAACATAGCGTACATAATTTCTTTTGTATGTTGCATGCATGTTTATACTTTTGTAGAAAACAACAAAATGTTAACACACGCCCATTTAGCCATTCACCAAATATATAAAGGACAGGCAACCTTTATCGTCGTCATTCTCGTCATAGCAATGTTTTGCATTTTTTGTGTTTTTTTTTTTCTGCAAATATTTACTTGCGCCACTTACTGCCTTTTAGAGTAGTCCTCTGCAGCAGTGGTGTTAGTGTATGCAACGCGTAAACTAGCAAAAGTTTGACAACGCATCAATGATTTCATGCAACGCAAAATATGTTAAATGCTCATAACTTGGCGTATTATTTATGAGTGTAAAACACGTGATATTGCGACACTCACGTGTGCTCACATTTATGGTTTTTTTGCTTTCCTTTAAAAGCATTTTTCTCCTTTCATAGTTTTTGCTTATTGTTGTTGTTGTCGTTTTGTCTAAAGTCTTTAGGGTTCGTATTTGTTTAAGCGTATTCATATTAGCACTCATAAGCTCATATGCTCTGGACTGTGCGGAGACAAGGTGGCATGCAACAACTAGATGACTTTAGTATGAGCACAGGAAGTAATCGTGTTTCCCTTGTATGTGTATGTTCGTGTGCATGTGAATGCGTTTGAGTAAGTGGTAAGTAATACCACTTGATTGTATTTCTTAAATTTACTTTACAGTTGTTGTTGTTGCTGTTATATTGAACGTTGTCGTTGTTGTTTGTTTTGTGGCAAACACCACATGCTAAAGGTTACCAAAGTCTACCATAAGTTGGAGTTTATATGTTGTTGACAATATGCTAATTTGACCTGAATTAAACCGTAAGAGGGTTAAAGCAGATTGTTAACAGCCATAAGACTTTAGGAAAAAATTTTTGTTTTTGTGTTTTCAATTTTTTCTTGCTAAAAACTAAAGAATTTTCACATATTGAATGTTTTTTTTTTTTTGTAAATTATCACCTTTATTCTAATTTTTCAAAATTAATGTTTATGAAAAACTCTCTTCCCCATTGTACCTTTAATGTAAAACATAATGTATTAATAATATACACAATTTTACTACACATCGGCTTATGTTTGCTACAATAAATGACTAATTTTCTGTGGATCTTTAAAACTGACAAGTAGGAAATAATGTTTAGGAAAGTTCTTGGTGCAAATGTTTTAACTGCTGAATTATGATTCACATTTTAAAATCATTATGATTTTGGTATTAAAAACCAAATGCCAGGGGCATTACATATCAACTATAGTATGAATCATATGCAAACGCAATTGGGTAAGTACTAGCGTGGCGAAAACAAAATTTTTTAAATTATTCGACCACAGAGCAGATAAATTTTTGACATACACAAATTAAAAACTTTTGTTCAGAACAACTTGGTTCATGTCTTGCTTTCTTGGGCTTTAAAGGGTGCTTAGATGGCGAGTTTTGGTGTAATTTATTACAAGTGATAAAACTGTGTCGTGAAAACTTCCAGAACATACTGTATTGCCTTTCTTTTGGTGGTATCGAATGCTCTTTTGAAGTCTGAATGAACCACAAGTCGTCGTAATCTAGTAGGTAGTGTGTTGGCTTATTAGGAATGAAACAAACCCCAGACCAGAAATTTGCAACAAACCGAAGTATAAAACAATAATTCTCTGGCGACTGCCACTCAGTATTTTTCTGGCAAATACTTTCAAAGTAAAGAAAATCTATCATTCCAACAGTCATGTATAAAATTAACACACACAATATAATAATAAATATGATGTGAGCAGCTAGATCGTAATCCTGATGAAGAGTTGTAATGATTAATTATGTATGTATGTAAGATCTACATTGAGTATGAGCTGCACTTGAAAATTATTCGATTGTAATGTTGATTTGATATTATAAGTTCGATGCACTCTGTTCATTACCAACAGATTAATCAATTCATATAATCTTTTGGATACTGTTCAGTAGTGCTACCCTCCGTCAGTACCTTTCCATTCAGTACATTACATTTGATCATCTTGTTTGTAGTTGTAGTTAAGGAGGTGACTGGATAAACATTTTCCATGTATTAAGTCACGGTATTGGTAGGAAATTTAATGTTTCTGTACTTTTTATTTTGTTGCTAGCAACTGTATCTGCAACTAAACTGTCCGTATTTGTTTGAAATAACCAACTATCAATATGAGCCATTTTCTTCGCCTTCGTATCGTATATTCTTAATCGAGTCAGTTATAGGGATACGCACGATTGCAGTCAAATACTACCTACTGGGGGTTTTAAATTCAACAGATTGAGATTGGCATGTTTGATCAAAGGATTGTTTGTTGTTTTTTTTACAGTACATTTACTTACTTACATAATTGGTCATTACAACCTAGTTTTATGTTGTGTGTGGTCATTTTATCGATAAGTAGCGGGACCTACTGTTTAAAGTGGGGCTTGCGTTTAGGTGGCTCTCAGTACACTTCTTACCTTACTCTATTGGGCATTATAATTAGTTTGATCATGTTTACATCCTAATTTCTTACACGCCCTATTAAGGTGAGGTCCTCAAAAGATATATTTATTCAGATTTCCCTTTCTTTTCAGATGTCAGACCTGAGGTTTAATTTTACGAGCTCTCGTCTAGTAAGTCAAATAATACCTACTAGCTTACGGAAACAGTATAGCCACTTATACTTTGTGGACCATATTTTGTGACGTGATTGCTTGCCAGTTTCCTTCTTTTGTTTTGTTTTTATTATGACACTTCCTTTAAGTGCTTTTGACTTTATTTTCTGATTTCAGAATGTCCGTAAGAGTTAGTAAGACAACTTCAATACTAATTGAACAATTTGCTTTAAAGAGTTCTCGGGAATAATTATCTTTTATCTAGGGCAGTGCGTTAGACTATTAGCGTGAGGGTCCCGATAGAGACTCTGGTCTGTTACACTGCATCGAGCATAAGGGCGTAGTTATTATGATCGTAAGTAACTAAATATAATTTGTAATTGAATCGTAATAAATTAATACTTTTTATCTACAACCTCAGAGCGTATGAAATTCAGTTATGCGACCATAACCATGTTTTTTTTTTGTCAAATACTATGAATTTAATATGCATAAATAAAAAATGTCATATTTTATCCAAAGTTGTAATTTACATTCCTTATTTCAACTGAAAGGCGTTTGACTGTTAAATTGCACCAACATCTACAAAAAAAAGAAAGAACCCAAATTAAATGCAAGTAATTCTTGTTATAGAATTTAGAAAAAAACCTAAAAATCATTCTTACCAAATTCTAAACCGCATTTCAAAATTGAAATATATTTATTTTAAAAACAAAACAAGAAAAAAAATGGCAGGAAAATGCAATCTGCATACTATGCCATGATTATTCTAAACCACATGACTGATCTCTCTACCTTTTCCTTTTTCCTCTGACACAAACACACCTGTACATGCCTGAAATGAAAAACAATTCAATGAGCAATTTAAAAAGGACAACAAAGCAAAAAAAAAAAGGACATGCAACAAATTTATTGTTATGGTATTTATTTTCATGTCATAAGTAATTTATGTTTCTTTAACACAAGCAAAATTCTGTATTATTGCATTTATTCTTTATTTTTCAACATATTTCTCCTTTTTCTGCCTTCCATTCTTACAAATGTTTATGAAAATTTCTGTTTACCTATGTTGGCTTGGCTGTTGCTTAATACAATTACAATTACATGTAATTTCATTGGTATTTAGGCTAAATTCCTTACCGTTTCGAAACAAAGGTAGAAGAAAAATAAAAAGACGTAACAGCAACAGTAATATTTTGCAACTAAGAAATGATGAAATTTATTTAATAATTTTCCTTTTCTAACGCTTCCACCCTCTTTTCGTGAAACAACAACCGAAAAGCAAAAAGATGGGGCGAAAGAATTGCTACTTTTTTAAAAGAAACAAATTTAGGTTAAGGCAGGAAATGAAAAGAAAACTCAAGTTTCATTGGTTTTAATTTAAGTACACATACATATACAAACATTCCTATAGTTTAAAAGCGAAACAGTGAGAAAAGACGACAGTATACGTGCTAAAATTAAATAAAAAATGTATGTATGAATTGGTTGTATTGCAAATGAAAATACAAACTATCGTGTTTTATTTGATGGATGTTTAAGTTTTTTTTCTCTTTCTTCGTTATAATTTCGCTGCGCAGTTCAAGTGAAGGTATCAGAAAAATATTTTCTTTACGTAGATTGAAAATCATAATTGGAAAGTACACGAGATTTTAAATTATGACAAACAATTTAAGAAATTCAAAGTTTTTTAGTTAATCTACATACATATGTACATAATTGGTCATTACAACCCTTCAGTCGGGATTTCAACCTAGTTTCTCACACCACTTATGTTGTGTGCATTAATTCTATACATGAGTGGCGGGATCTACAGTTATTAGTCGACTCTGAACAACAGATTTTTTTGAGAAGCTCTTCATGGCAATGGCGGTCTGGACATCTATTGGGAAAAGGTTGTCGGTAAACACATACCTTAATTGTGTGTGTCTACAACGGATACAAACGAAACTCGACTGGTTAGATTTTTCAAGGTTTTAAAAAGAATTTGATTTGATTTGATGAGAAAAAGCAAAATAAAGTTAACAAAAAATAATTGTGATTGTTCGTTGTAGAAATATGTGAAATATGAAATTGAAATATGAATTGGAAAATAAGACGACAACACGCGTAACAAAGTTGTTCTTCCCACTATTTGCTTTGCTTAGAATTGTATTTACTCTCAGAGTTTTTGCCGGAAATCTGCTGAGAGGCAGACGCCGAAGAAATATTTTTTTTCATATTTCGTTTTGATGCCTGACCTGGGATACGTACCCGGGCTATACGTCTAATAAACTAACACACTACCTACTAGACTACGGCGACTTTTAGTTAATCTACTGATTTGAAAATTAAATTAAGTTTTATCAATTGAATATTTATGATATGAAGCTGATTTTTAAGATGTAAAGCTGCTTTGGAAAAGGCTTTCAAAATAGTTCCTTCTGAAACGATAAATTAAAAAAAATTATTGGTTTCAAATACTACACATTTTCGCAGGACAAATTTTTCGCATTGACCAATGTTCAACTTTTGTTTTAAGAGTTTTAGGTTATGTTAATTTAGCGAATAGCTAGTTCACTCGCCATATGGCTCATTGCGTTAACCAGATGTGTGTCATTAATTGGCAATAGAGCATTGTCCCGTTAGAATATCTTGTCGAACTCAAGTAGTTTAAGAGTTTTAAGTTTAAAGTTCATTCGATTGAATGTAGCCAAAGGTAATTCCTCTATTCAAGCAGCTTCTTAGCTCAGGCCTTAATTGTAATATTTCCTAGGATAGGTTTTCAGACTACTTTAAACGCTTTTTATATAGTCTAAATAATTCGTCTGTCATGGTGTATCAGTGGAATAGGAAATGTAGGAATGTATACTTTCGAATTTTTACAAACATTTTTATACCATGCTACAGTTTTAATAGTTTTTCCGATTATAGTTTTATTTTTTTATTTATCTTACTTCTCCGTTGAATTCCGTAAGACTATACTGGCATACATTTTCCGGCTTTAAAGAAAAAATCCCTGCAATAGATCCCTAGTCATTTTTTTATTTCCTCCTGTAGTGCAACTTTTGAGCTCAATAGCTCATTTTTATTTCCAAAATTATCTGTCACGTTAGTCTAACCTTGTTTTAGTTATTAAGTCTTGTAGACATTATGCTTAGATTTACATTACAAAAAGGTAGGTATATTGAGTTCCATACTTTCCGTAGAAACTCAGTATTTTATACAAACTTCCTTATCTTCTACCAATTTATTCCTCTCAGATAAATTACGTTTAGTGCAGCCTTTCTCAAACTGGATGTCAAGCTATCGTTTCGATATCTGCATTACATGCCCTGTATTCATTACTATCTACCTTGGTTCTATCTATCTAGTTCAGTAGTACGTAAGTTAGTAAGGTATTCCGTAGAGTAAGGCAAAATATTTGGATGGTCATCAGTGTACTCAAGTCGCTTTTATTCAGTCCCAATATATTTCCAGTTTTTCTCCAATCAGGGTCGCCCTAGAGTATCTTCTCAATTCTTCCTAATGTGTCATTGCTACATTCCGCCCGTGTTTGGTTTGTACTCTGGTTTTTAATGCACTAAAAATAAATTAGGTTATCCAAATTTATTTCATGTGTGAATTTGAGGCATATTATTTGCTTTCTAATTTCTAATTACTCTCAGCTGACTAGTTACCCACATAAAGCGTAACTTGTCATGCCTGGTTAAGTAATTGTTAATCGTCTTTTTACAGTGCAGTACAATTCCTAGCCCAATATCCTTGGCCTTTATTGTCCTCACCGCCATTTGACTATCAGTAAAGATTATCACTGGCTTTGATAACAAATTCCGTCATCGCACGTATATGTACTTGATGGTCCGGTAGCGAGGGGTATAGTTTGCTTTCTGGTTCTTCTTTGTATAGGCCCAGTTCCGTTCCATCTTCATGTTTAGAACCATACATGAAGCAAAAAATGCTTTTGGTTTTGTTTTCTTCTGCCGTAGTCTACTAATAAATAGAAATATGAATAATGAATAGAGTTTTACTGTGGTCCGCACTTTTTTTCTTTCTCTCAATGAAATAGAGAAACATTTCCGTTGTAGCCTGATTACAAAGTACATTTTAAAGCGCCCATTTGTATTAATTTCTATAAATGTTGCAGTGGCAGCAATCGCAGCTATTATAGTGACCTGTGTAATCTTCTTTAGATGAATGGTGATTTTATTAAAATATAATTTAAGCTGCAAGTAATTAAAATTATACACGCATACAATTTAAGTATGTATGAGTATGAAAACACATACATTAACTCTCCTTATACTGATATTTCATTATAAATATATGGTTATGTGTGGATATGTATGTATGTATATATCCGTATACGTGGCCGAATGTTTAAGTACAATGTTGTTTTTATGTAAAAAGCTGCACGAGTTTAATGTAAACGCACAAATATATATGTTTAATGTATAATGCATTGCAGTTGTTTTTGTAATATATTGTTTGTGTATATGGATATATTTTATTTACAGCTACAGTTATAAGTGGTTGAGTTACAAGTACACCTATACGCATAAGTACTAAAATTGCGTATACGAACGCGTTGGTAAATGCATACGTAAACTTGCATTTAAGGATTGTTTGTATTTATATTCGTAGGCTCACATGAGGGAGCTTCGAAGAAGGTTATACTCACAGATTTAATAAAAATCTACAACATTATTCCAATTTTTTAACGCATTCGTCTACTTATAAGAGTAAATAGAAATTTTTTGCATTTAAAATACATACTTACGTAACGTAATTGGTCATTGTAACCCCTTAGTCAGGATTACAACCAAGCTTCTCAGACCACGTTAGTAGTGGGTGTTGAGAAACTTTTCATGGAAATTTAATTTTTTCTTAGAGTTATTGCCAGAAGACTGCTGAGAAGAAGCCGCCCAAAGAAATTCTATTTTCATATTTCGTTTTGTTTGAGATGCCTAAGCTAGAAGTTGAATCATATGATCTCGTCTAATTATGATAATGATCATATTATTACAAGCTTTATTACAGAAGAGTAATTTCTCGTTTTGGTAATGCTTTGAAGTCGCCGTAGTTAAGTAGGTAGTGTGTTGACTTATTAGACGTACGGCCATGCTTCAAACCCCAGGTCAGACATCAAATTGAAAATATGAAAAAAAAAAAAATATTTCTGCGGTGACTTCCTCTCAGCAGATTTCTGGCAAAAACTCTGAGTGTAAATAAAATTACTATGAAATTTTTTTCAAAAAATCTGTCGTTCGGAGTCGACTATAAACTGTACGAACTATGAACTGCGGAACTAAGTCCATAATCCTGACTGAAGAGTTGTAATGACCAAAAACAAAAAGAATTATGTATGTATGTAATGCTTTAAGAGACTAACGTCAAAGACTATGATATACCGCTCCAAAATCCAGAAATACTGACCGAAAATTACCTCAAAAGGATCAACTTTTGAAATCAATGCAGAGGACATTGTATTATTGTGTATAGTGGCAGGATGCAGGCAGTATTATGTGAAATAGAACTTTTTAGTTTGATAGACAAGGAAATTTGTTAAATTAAAGGGAAACTATTTCTATTCTTATTGGCATACCTTCTCTTCCTCGTGTTTACATTACAACGTACAAGGTTTCATATGCAGAGTTTTTTTATATTTTTATGCTACTGCAGTTCAATACTAATTAATTTTGTTTTTAATAATCAGTTAAAATGTTGGAAAATTTCATAAAAATATTTAATTTTTAATACTCACAGCGACGTAGAGAAGATTTACGCTTTTAATGAAATATTTTTTTACTTACAACATACCACCATTTATTTTGGGGCATGTTTACACATGTTGAAACTCCTGCGAGGCCAAGTAAATATATTTGCAGGAGAGTTTTGTTTTTTTATTAATTATGAGGATATTATTAATTGTATTAAATTGCGTTAAATTAACTTTAATAGAGCATAAGATTAATAATAGCAAGAGTCATACATTTGTGTAGGTTCTTATATTAAAATTATAAAAAGTTACAGATAATTAGTTACAGTAAATATTTGCAATAATTTTCAAATTATAGTGTCTTGACTTATTGACATTATTAAAATAGGTTTTTTAAGTAGTCAGAAGTGAAACAATACTCGTATTCTTATGTAAATTTTAAAATGTCACATGATACATCTGTTAGAGGTGAATGTCAGAGTTTATAGCAAGTAAGTTATTTTTTTCAATAGGCAAGATGCACATACAAAAGGCGCTACTAGTATTAAATTTATATGATGATATTTAATTTAGCTTAAATATACAGTAGGACCTTGATTATCCGTGATTCGATTATCCGGCAACATCAATTATCCGGGATGGAAAAAGAACATTTTTTGCATCGACTTAAATTTATTTTGGATCGACTTAAATTTTTCTGCATCGTTTAACCGTGATTACCTCTATTATCCGTGATTATAAGCAAAAATATTTTTCTATTATTTTGGACAAACAAGCGAAAAAGGTGAATTCCGTGTTTAGTACATGAAATCCTTATCTATTGTTCACTGTTTCCTGACAAAATTATTTTTTTTTATATTTTTGAAACATGTATGTACATATATAAAATCCTTGAATTATTTAGTTTTTATATAAATATGTACATATTCATTTATTAACTAATAAAAATATCTATTAAAAAACTAGCCAAAATTGGTACTCAATTAACCGGGAAAATCGATTATCCGGAATGCTTCCGGTCCCGAGCATCACGGATAATCAAGGTCCTACTGTACATACAGATTGTGCTAGTACGCCATTTAAATGTTTAAATTTTAAAATGCAATGAAACACAAACGGCATGAAATATTATCAAATTTATTTATTTGTTGCAAAGTACAATTATTCCGGTTAGAAATGGAGTATTATTTCATTCATAGGACTGCTGCGGCTGGCCTCACAGTACTTCTTTCGATTGGACCAATTTTAGTGCACTTTACGACCCCATAGTATCCCGGTAATTGCATCACGAATGTTGGTATTCAAATGCTCAATTGTCTCTGTTTTATCGACATGACACTTTTCTTTAACGGTGCCCCACAGAAATTAAGTTAAAGGTGTCAAATCGCAGCTTCTAGGCGTTCAATTGACATTACCATTTCGGCTAATTACACGGCCATCAATAGTTTGATGAAATAAATCGATTGTGGTATGAGATGTGTGGCAATACAATGATTTTGCAATTTTGCAAGTGCAAAAAAATCGATCATCATGGTGCGATAGGTGTCTCCATTGACCATAATGATTGCCCTGTCCTCATTTTCAAAGAAGTATGGGCCAATAATCCCCCCCCCAGTCTGCCACCTCTACGGCCTCATCAATGGATTGGTCAGGGAGGAAGAGCAGAGGCGTTGGGGGAATGGATCGGGTTGTTTTGTCTCTAGATGTCTATGGCCTGCTGTGAACAGTAAGAGAACATGTTGGCTGCTGGGCTTGCATAAGGCCAGCTTAAGGTTGGTTATCGGTTTTATCACGGGGCACTGAGAGATTAGGTCGCTGACGGAGATCTGGAACAGATCCCAGCCGAACTATTGCAGGGCTTGTTGCGATGAGGACGAGTTGGAGACTATCGAACACCTCCTCTGTAACTGCCCAGCCTTTGGTAGGTTGAGGTTGAGGACCCTTGGCAGGGCCTTCTTTGAGAGCTTAAATTCTGTGTCGAGAGCCGACATCAAGGCCCTCCACAGACTCATTAGTAGCTTGGGCTGGATGAGAGGTGCTAGGGCTTCATCAGTGTAGTCGTGCTCTCCTCCCTTTTTGTTGATTCCTCCGCTTCCCATTCTCCCCTTTCCTACATACCCTCCTATTGCCTCTATTATCCTTCCCTATGACGTTGTACAATGGGTCAATTTGAACTTCGGGTACTGTACTTGTCTTAATTGACAAGTACACGTCCTCTAACCTAACCTAACCTATTGGCCAATAATGCCTTCGTTCCACAAGTCGCACCAACAGTCATGGGTGAATTGGCTCTGTAAGACCACGTGAGCGCTTTCTGAGGCCCAAATACGGCAATTTTGCTTATTAACGTGCCCACCAAGATGTATATGAGTTTCATCCGAAAATATGATGATGATCATCGTGCAGTATCTCGATGACCCATCCAGTTCTTGAACCAATTGAACTTTGTATGCCGTCATACCGAGATCTATTCTCAAAATTCGACGTAAATTGGTGCGTAAAATTCTAGAGAATGATGACGAGTTGATCTCAGCACGCTCACGTTATTTCTGTCCTAGTGTTCTGAAAGAAAACCGCACTATTGTGCATGTAGAGTATAAAATGACGGTTAAGGATTCTTGTAGTGCCTAATTTTTAAGAAAGTTACTTTGGAGCTAATGGAGTTGTCAATCGAATGGCTTTCCTACGTACACGACACACTTCACATAAGTCTTTCTTGCCTTATGTCAAATAGAGGAAGATCGCCTTGAAATTGCCTAAATTTACGCGAAACTTAGTTTAAAGCTGAATATGATTTAATTTTGTTTCACACCTAAAACAGACATGATTGGATTTTGTTACGATATCCATAAACCAATGAAGATATGGTAGTCATGGTCATCTTTATTGAATATGATCGGCTTACCTTAGAATTTCAGCTACCTGCATGTGTACTGTTATCTAACAAGTTTGGTTGGTTTAGATAGGACAGAGCAGAATAATTTGAATTTTTCAATTTCAATCACCTTTAATCGCGAAATGGTCGGTTATGTAAGACACATATTTGTACACAATTAATGAATAAAATTTTTTTAAAACTTGATAAATCAATTGTTTATCATGAAAACTACTAAACTTTTATAAATGAATGAAAATTTTGTTATACATACATAATTTAATTATGAAAATTTTAGTTCTTAAACGTACTTAAAGACATTAAACATTATTTGATATGTTTGAAAATTCAAATACTCCCTATGCAACATAATTTTCATTTACTGTCTACACAGTTTTTTCTTCCTTGTCATATGCGTATTGTGTTTGTGCAACGAACGTGTCAAAATATTTCAGTCACATTCTCCCTTATATCTACACACATGCATTCCTTCACGAATCCTGTAATTCCTTTTTGTATTGATGACACATTCTCGTGTGAAACAAATTATTTTCCTTTTTTCTTAAATCTCATGAGCATTGCATTCATACAATACGTAATTAGAGAAAATTATTTTTATTCTCAATTTTTTTTGTTATTTTAATCACTTTGTTTGAATTTTAGAAATAGAGGATTTTTCAAGTTCGGTTTTGTTTTCTTATATATTAGAGAATCTATAATAATCTATTGAATTATGAATTATGCTCTATTTCCATAAGATTTTTCATAATCATTCGGAGCAATTGTTTTTTAATCGCAAGTCCCATATTCATATCCCATAAGCAAAAAAATTTATTTTCCATTTATAAAAGGTTTATAAAACATAATTGAATATGATTTGGAATTGATTTGGAAATTGAACATCATTAATAAACTGAAAAAGGACTCCATTGCCTTCTACACCAGCAATAAGGTGTTGAGGAAAAAATAGGGTTTGGTGCCTAGGATGATTTATTGGTCCTACATACTAGTAGGCAGACCCATCTTAACTTATGGATGTCTAGTATGGTGGGAACGAGTAACTTGAATCTGTTAGGGTGACTGCAAAGTTTGCTTGCATAATTGTTAGTGATAATGCTACTCCTCTACTATTACTACTTCTCTGATAGCACTGAAGATAGTTTTGCGCTTCCCATCGCTTGATCTCTGTTATAGAGCCGTAGACTGGAATTTGCTGGCGTCACTGGGCGACTGGACAATGGCTGGGATCACATAATGATTACTCGAGTGTCCTGGAAAAATTTGAGACTATCGGGGATATAGACTGCATGATACTGCGATATGACTTCTCAATGCAACTCAGGTCGACCCTTCCGGATAGAGAGGTTTGGAAAAATGGTACTGTGTACCTCGTAAAGGACTTCGAGCAAATTTTTACTGATGGCTCCAAATGAAATTTACTCGGAATCGATTGGAATAGCCGAATCTATAAGGCTGCCGCATCATTGCAGTGTTTTTATAGGGGAAGTGTCAGCAATACAGGCTGAGGTTACGATTATTTGCGGTGGAAATATTCCCACGCGAAACGTTAGTCAGACGTCTGTTAGGGTACTGGGCTCCAACACGATGAACTCCAAAATGGTGTACAGCTGTCGCAGACACATATACAAAGTGGCGGAAAGATACGATGTCCAATTCGTTTGGATTTCGGGATACAACGATATCCCGTGTAACTGCAGAGCGGATGACGCCTAATAACCATCGAACTCTCCGATGAATTCTTGACTAATGGAGTCCCTCTGGGGACCTGTAAGCTCATAAAACCCTAACTATATTTTTAAATTGTTAATGTAAAGTTCTTGTTGAATTAATATAAAACTGTATTGTATTTGTTGCATACAGTCAGTAAGGATATATTGTATCTATTGACATTAAATAATAAATAAATAAATAAATAAAAATAAATAATTGATAATGAGGTCACAGATTCAGTGGCTTCGGAAACGAGCAGAACGGCGCAGAAAATCTGACCAAGGTTGGATGGAGGACATTTTGATGCATACTGGTACTTGTCAGGCCAAAAACTAAGTAAGAAATTCATCAACAGAAATATACACTAAAAATATACCTGAACGTTAAAGATCCTTTAGTTTCTTTCGTCGCCATAGTCGCAATATGTTTGCATGGATAAGTCGTGTTCAGAGTACAAATTCATTTTACTTTATAGTGGCAACGTTATGTGATATGTGTGAATAATTTATTTAGAAAATGTAAATGTGTTGACTAAAAGGGCGGTAAGGAATATGAAGGTGTGTTAAGCCATTGGTGGAATTATGAAAATTACAAAGGCAGTATAAGCAACTATTAGTTAAACCACAATAAAGGATTATTTGTTGCTTCTGTTGGTACCAATAATAAATATCAAGTCATATGCATTTATTTATTAAATGTCTTTGCATTTTACTTCTATATAATCTATATAATAGTGTTGTTGTTGCAGTATTTTTTACTCGGTACAAATAAAAAAACCTGTGATTTTAATATTCCTGCTTTAGGTAGATAATACATATTGTATGTAAGAAGAATATTGACTGAATTTGTTTGTATATGTTTCCGTATTGGATGGGGTTAGGTTAAATTAAATTAGCATAGTTAACTTGCGTTAACACCGATATAACACCGATATTATCTATTCAGTTACACAATTATAACTTGGGTGGCCTGTTAGTCTAGTGGCTAGTGCGTAAGACTGTTGGAGTGAGGGTTGTGGGTTCGATTTCCACCAGAGACTCTGGTCTGTTACAATACACCGAGCATAAGGTCGAAGTTACACTGGTCGTAAATAATTAAATATTATTTGTGAAAGAAATAAAGAAATAACTCTCAGCCATCCCGATATGCATTGACAATGACAGAGATGATGTTCTGTGGTTTCCTCTTCTCATCTAGTGTCCCGTTATAATTGCAATGAGTTTGCTAAGATGAATTCTGGTCAGGATCAACTAAAATTTTGTACTGCCTATATCCGCATTGCACTACGTCTGTTGTTTGGTTGTTCACTGGGCTGAGGTAGAACATTGCTTCATTGTCAGACTAGTTGACTTAAATTGGATAGTCGTTACATTTCTGTCAAAATATTTATTTTCATCGATTATTACATAATCGGTGGACTCGTGCAGGGATGTTGGTTTCTCTTATTTAGATCACGCTTTCGGTATAGTCAGAACTGTTGTTATTTGATATCATCGACCTGATTAATGATTGATGATGGATTAATTTTCAGCCTAATATTCAAGGATGTTGATTGTCGTTACCGATTTATCAGGACTTGTTAGTTTGACCTGTGGCAACAATCATATTGGAATATTAACATACATACATACATAATTGATCATTACAACCCTTCAGTCAGGATTACGACCTAGCTTCTCACACCACTTATGTTGTGTGCGTTAATTTTCTACATGAGTGGCGGAACCTATAGTTTAAAGTCGACTCCGAACGACAGATTTTTGAGAAGCTTTTCATGGCAATTTTATTTACTCTCAGAGTTTTTGCCAGAAATCTGCTAAGAGGAAGTCGCCGAAGAAATATTTTCATATTTTTCGTTTTGATGTCTGACTTGGGATTTGAACTCGGGCCTGACGTCTAATAAGCCAACACACTACCTACTAGACTACGACGACTTCATTGGAATATTAACACCCTTCCAATTATCAAAAAATTTGCTATGAGATTCAGATAATGGGCGCTGTCTACTCTATGCGGATTACAGGCGTCCATTAACGTCCTCTATATATACCTGTTTGACTAAACTTGTGTTACATCCAAATTCACATAACATCGTAAATTATGAACACCATACTCGATATCTACTTATATGATACAATAGACATAACAAAAGACAAGAAGGAATCTTTGGATTTTCTGCATATTTGAAGCTGATTTCATCTCTTCAGGGACGATTTTTTTATGGTGACAAAAAAATTATTAAATTTTGTTTTCTTTTTAAATTAATTAACTTTATTTTAATAGGAATTCAAAAAGCAAAAAAAATGAAAATTCACAAAAAGGGATAACGTCCACATTTGTGGCCACTGAGCGTTAATGGTAATATGTATGTGTGAAATGCTTTCATACATTCCGGGCATATCAGGCATATATATTCTTAACATTTCTCACAAATGTAGAGAATTTGTCTTATACAATTTTTGTCGTGACATCTGGGGGGATTTTTCAGTTCCTTGTATTTAGGATAATGACTTATACTGTCCAGTCTGATTCCAGGGTTAACTTTAGTGCAGCTGTTAAATTTTTTAGGTAGTGATGGTAAAACTTATTATATTAAATATATCTGATATTATTTTTTTCAAATATTAACGATTTCTTGATATAACCAATAAAACAGATTGCCAAAGAATTATTTCACATTTTTTTTAAGTATCCAACTATGCACCGGAAATAATATCATCAGTGCAGACAAACGGTAAAATGTTTACTTCTCTTCTTAGAGGATTTGGTAGTCAATAAGTTATTATTAAGTTTTTGTTGTTTTTATTATTATTACAATTATAATTAAAAAAAATTAAACGTCCACATATGTGGCCAAGGGCGTGAAGAGGTTAAGCCACAGAATTTCTGCAAAAGAGGCGTTTTAGTACAGACGGAATTGGTCATTACAACCATTAAGTCAGGATTACGGCCTAACTTCTCACACCACTAATGTTGTGAGTGTTAATTTTATAAACGAGTGGCGGGACGTACAGTCGATTCCAAACAATAGATTTTTGAGAAATTTTTTATGGCAATTTTAGTTACTCTCACAGCCTTTGCCAAAAAACTGCTGACAGGTGGTCGCTGAAGAAATATTTGTTCATATTTCTTTTTGTTGGAAATGTCTGACCTGGGGTTTAAACCGTGGCATTACGTCTAAGCCAACATACTACCTACTAGATTCCGGCGTCTTCAATGATTTCAATATTGTTCAAATGAATCTTTAATTGGCGATTAGGCCAATATGCTGTTCAGTGCAGATGAGGTTCAAAAATTTTTTAAACTAACAAAGACTTCTTTGTTCTTCAAACTTCAATCATTTCGGAAATTAAGTCTATATCATACAGTGAAATAGTGCTGGATATCGAATTCTAATTTCTAAAGCTAATTAAGATACAAAGACATGTTGATGTAGGCATTAGACAGCAGCATTTGGCTTGGTGTAAGTAATTTCAATATATGTATGTACATGTATGTATAATTAGTTTCTTTGAATTCTGTCTCAAATGCATGTAGATATGTACGTATATGTATATAGCATGTTAATGTATAAATTTATTCAATATAAATCTCTGTATAATTATGTTTATAAATTAACCACAAAAGGAAACTTTCCTTTACAGGTATTTGATTGTCATTGTGGTTTTGTTGTTTTTCAAAGTGAGAGGGGGTGGATAAAAAAAAAAAAAAAAACAAATAAACATTTATTGTTGTTGACAAAAATAAATTCAAGAATGCTTCATACACATCTACATTTACACACTTACGTCGTATAAATTGATAGGAAATAAACATGGCTTGTTTTAATTTAAAATTTTCCGTATCGCTCAAAAGGTATCAGGTTATATTAGACAAATAATTGTGTGAAAAAAGTGAGCATAGTTTTTCAAATAATTTTAATTTGGTGTTTGAATATCACTATGCTGTATGTAATATCGTTACAAATTTTTATAAAGTAGATCTTACTTTTTTTGTTTCAATATTTCTAGTCTGGCAGTTCCCGGCAATGCTTCTGCTTACAACGTTGTTAGCCAACAACTGTCAGTAGCCACTATTGTCAGAAATTTAATTTATCGTATATATTGTAAGATGTGACAATCGTTTGAACAGAACTTAAATGTTTTTCTCGCTTTTTGGGTAGGCTTATATAAAATGTTAAGTCGCCGTAGTTTAGTAGGTAGTGTGTTGGCTCATTAGACGTAAAGCCAGGGTTCGTGCCCCAGGCCAGACATCAAAACAAAATACAAAAAGTATTTCTTCGGCGATTTCCTCTCAGCAGATTTCTGGCAAAACTCTGAGAGTAAGTAAAATTGCCATGAAAAGTTTCTCAAATAATCTGTCGTTCGGAGTCGACTTTAAACTGTAGGTCCCGCCACTTATGTATAAAATTAACACACACAACATAAGTGGTGTGAGAAACTAGGTCAATAATCCTGACTGAAGGGTTGTAATGACCAATTATGTATGTATGTATATAAAATGTTGGTTATCGCTGACTATGACATCTTTTCTTCTAAGATTTCGTTCTAGAAGACAGGCACATGTTTTGAAGAACAAACTAAATCAACTTGTTATGATTTGTTTAGGTTATATTAGGTGACGGACTCCTTGAAGGTAGAGGTCCTACTTAGGCCCATTGAGTTTGGTTAACGATGTCACAAAATTATAGGTCAGAAACCTCCCTCTCTTTATGACAAGAGCAAAGCAAATGAAGAGAAAGACAGTCTCTTTCTCCTCCTCAGACAGCTCCTGCAGAACTCATTAGTTGGAATGCCTATCAAAATTACAATGGCCCATAAGGATAGCCATTGTGCGATGAGAGGCTATACGCGTCCAGCAGAATCTGTTAATATTCAACGTACCCTCTTGCTGCCTATGAGATTCAGCCTACTCGTAGAACGAATGGAAAATATCCAAATAAACTGAAGCAATGGTAATACCAATGCCTTGAAATATGTCGGAGATTACTAGTACTGTATAGGCCCTGGTCAGCTCATCAGCAATGCAATTTCCAACAATATCCTTGTGTCACGGAACTCATATAAGAGGTAACTTTGAATGACCCGAAATTTCTCGAAAAAACCCTCAGCTTTCATGGACAAGATGATTTGTTTTAAAGTGAATGAACACAAAAGTATTTGTATTAAACAGCTGATAGCTAGAGGTGGCATAGCCTGATGAAATTAGACTCCCAAACTATAATTTTTTACATAGTTTTACTTACTGGTACAAGAAGAGGTTGAACGTTAGTTTGATGATGTATAACGGTTTCATATTTGGCCGTATATATTAGAGCAAATGTGCCAGATATTTTAAAATTTTGCTTTTGAATTCTCATATTCACTATTATAAACGCAACAATTAAAGAAGGGTGATCATTCACAATGAACATAGATTTGTTTTGAATAACAGGCTTCCAATGCCGTTTTTCGAACAAAATATTCTTTAGCAATTAAGATCATTTCTCACTCATTACGTCAACAAACAAGCCTGGAACCTGGAAATGATTGTTACGTTTGATGTTATAATTAAGTTGTAAGTTTTCGAAAATGACTGTGGAATAATTTTTACCGTCAATTTAGGACGGTAAGGTCGAATAATAGTAAACTTTTTTGTTTGGAATTTAAGATTGTGAATTGAAAGGATGGCCAAGCTACACAACATTTGCAATTTTGGCTTTATGCCACCAAGATCAAGTTACTTGCGACAGTACACTTTTTTGTGGGCCATGTTTGCGCGGATAATCCCCTAACTGCTACCTCTAATCCAGAGGCGATCATGTAAATGACATTCCCGTTTCGTACAGTCTGATAAAAGTTTTATCGAAATCATAGCTTTATGTGTGTTTTATATAAGTTTACCCTTTAAAACAAAAGATCGCTAATCCTTTACGTGATCGGTCAATCACTAATTTCGAATGCATTACAGCTTTTCATCTCTGAAAACCTAAATCAGTTATTTCAAACTTCAACTATTTTATTGCTCTTGCCTGTCTTGCATGTTTTTCGTATTGATATGTCTGTATGTATTTGAGTTCTTCTGCATAAGTAAAGTAAGTTTATAAAGCTTATTTTTTTTGTTACTAGTAATTGTTGTTGTTGTTGGTGTTCGTTTTTTTACCTTTACTTAACAAAGCGATAATGTCATAATTTTTGTTTTAATTTCTTTTATTTGCAGTGTTTTAACCAGCTTGTTAAGCTGTTGTTGCATGTATAATAAATATGTGGTTAATTGACGACAACAACAATCCTAACCACAGCAAATACTTGTGAGAATAAAGAAAAAAAAAAAACAAAAAACGTCATTCAATGTTTTTTATTTCTCTAGTTTGCGACAATAATAAAATTGCAACAGCAACAGCAACGGCAATAAGTTTAGCAACAACAACAATAACAACAAACAATTCCTATGTTATTAGTCCAGCATAAAAGAAAAGCAAGAGAGGAAAAAAAAATAAAAAGTAACGGTAGTATTTAAATCGCGTGCAAAATATCAACATTAACAAGAAGAATATAGTGATGTATGCAGGTAAGAGAGAGAGGAGGTTATAATTAGAACCACTAACTCTATTGTAAGTCTGTGTGTGTGTGTAAGCAAATACAGGCTTCTGTACGTGCATATGAGTAAAATGTGTTTATTGCTGCACATTGTAGTTTATTAGAAGCCCAACCGGAAACCAGGGCGTATGCGTGTTATTTTATTTATTTAAGCTTATCATACGTACTGTGGTACGTTTAATAAACACAAAAAATAAAAATAATTTCAAAGAAAATAAAAACAATTATTTTTTAGTTTCAATAAAACTGAATTTATATAAAATTTTTAACATGATTCATATAATTTAATTCTGTAACCAGTAACTTAGTTCTGTGTTTTAAAACTAAAGCCAAAGAGCGGGAAAATTTAATTTTTTTATTTTCACTTCCTTCATATTCCCTAAGAAAATTAAAAATCTTTAATGTTTCAAGATTCAACGACCCCTTTCACTTCCAATTAAAACTCAGCAAATGCATATTTTTATATCTATGCCAACAATCATACCCGCATATGCATTCTGGATCGATAACCAATATGCAAATTACTTAATTAATGCTAAAACTATAGGTGAGTTTGCAGTACAAAATAGGTGCATTCCTATATGGTGAACCAGTGTAAGAGTACGCAGCTTTTCAATTGCTACCATTACGCATCAATCAAGTCGACAGTCTTAGAATATGAGTGTCAGGACTGTAGGTTTAAAGTTGACTACCAATCATAAATTTTTGAGCAGCTTTTTATTTACTCTCACAATTTTTGCCAGAAATCTGATGAGAGACAATCGCCGAAGAAATGTTTTTCATATTTCGTTTTGTTGGCAAATCGTTTTGTTGGGGTTTGAATCGTGACCTCACGTTTAATAAATATAATACACTACCTACCAGACTGCGTAGTTATTACTTTAGAATCATCCTGAATAAGATTATATCAAAAGTGGGTTAGACTAGTAGAAGTATTCGATGCGTCTTACATGACAGCTTCTTATTGGTGAGTTGACGGTGGGATTGTGCATAAGCTCTATTAATAACAAAACAATGAGAATTAATACAAAGAATGTTCAATCACAAGTAGAGACAGCAGTGTTAAAATTTTGAAAATACTTTATACAGCTAAGGACACAAAAAAGAAATCAGAAATCGTATTCTTAATAAAATATTCCTGTTAAATTAATTTATATAAAATTATAAATGTCTCTCACATTATTTATTCAATCAAATTTAAACTGTTTTACCCACTGTTATAGTCAAGGCAACATATGAGTCGCTATAAAATTTTTAATAAAGCGAGGTTGTTTTCAAACGAAGAAATAAAAATTTAAATAAAATTTTATTATTTTAAAATTCAACGTATATACATACATATATACGCCAGTGTTTTATTTTAATGTTCTAGCCACTACGCAACACTTACCTTCTTAATCAGGGTTAAATAAACTCAGCATGGATTTTAATTGAATGTGCATTTGTAATTAAATATTCCTAACTGATGAAATTTTAAATTTATTGAATATGCAGTACATTATTAAATATTAAATATATTAATTATTACAGTTTAATGTTAATTAATAAATTTAAATTTAATAAATCTTAGATTTTAAAAATAAAAGCAAGGTAATGTTAGTGGTAGACATGTGTTTTATATGGCAACCTACATAGGTTGCAATAATATTTTAGAATATTAATGTATCGTTGTATTTTTTTAAACAGACGATGCTAAAATTGTAAGCCCACCAATGTTTCTAAATGATGAGGTGAGAAAGTTTTTTTTTATTCTCTAGTCACCGTAGTCTAGTAGGTAGTGTGTTGGCTTATTATACATGAGGCCTCGGTCCAAACCCCTGGTCAGATATCTCCAACAAAACGAAATATGAAAAAATATTTCTTCGGCGACTACTTCTCAGCAGATTCCTGGCAAAACTCTGAGATTAAAAAAATTGCCATATGAAATTTCTGACAAATCTGTCGTTCGGAATCGACTTTAAACAGTAGGTTCCGCCACTCATGTGTAAAATTAACATATGCAACATAAGTTGTGTGAGAAGCTTGAACTTGAATTTCACCATTAAAATTTTAGTTTTTCTTCCGTTTTTAAAATAGAAACTAAATAATAATTAAAAATAAATAAAAATTAAAAACAATAGAACCTAAAGACAGAAGAAATAACGTGCGAATGCCTGCTAAATCGAAATGAAACTGTTCCATTTCTAAACTCAGTCCTTTTGGTAAAAAATTTCTATTTGCGAATTACAGTTGAACTGATTTTTGAAATAGATAGTAAAGTCCTAACAGTGACAGGGCAATTTAGGTCGACTCAGGCAAGATATATTTTTAAACAAGACAATATTAGGCCTTAAACATGGGAAGTGATTCGTTTGGCACAGCAAAAGCTTGGTTAGGAGGTTTTCTTACATACATCTTATAGTGCAGAACTGGCTACAAAAAACGGAAGATTTTTCTCTTATCATGAACAATTTTGTTTGTGAAAAATTCGCCACTGTGGAGGTTTATGAAATTTGTGTCCATTGACAAACAAAAACCTGAAGAAATGATTCGAAATAATTAGAGTGAAATTACCTTATAAATGATAATACTTATAAAATTTAAGCTGCTACCTACAGTCGATTCTGAACGACAGATTTTTGAGAGACTTTTGCATGACAATTTTATTTGCCGTGAGGAAGTCGCCGAAGAAATATTTTTCTAATTTCGTCTTGTTGGAGATGTCTGGCCCAGGGTTTGAACTGAAGCCTCCAGTCTAATAAGCCAACAGACTACCTACATATACAATACATTTACAATACATTTTAAATTGAATAGTCCCTCTCTTCGAAAACATTATAGCGGTGTTATATTTCTAAGACCTACTTTTTTTTGGATCCATCAGTAATTAATTAATATCTGAAATTTTCCTGTACGTGAGATAGCATATAGGCGTATGCAAAATACTATGTTTACATAACTACAAGTACCACTATACCATGTCTATACGTACGTATGTATATACATACTTTTTTATATTAACATGCATTGTAAAGTGCTGTGTTGAAAACATGTAAAAAAGTTTGCTTGTTCTTGTATTGTATTACAAACTTTGTTGTTTTTGTAATGTTTCTTCATTTTTTTTTTTGCATTGGAAACCTCTTTTAAATTAACGGTTTATTTTTCATTGATTTCCTGCTGAGTTTAACACATAACCATGTTTATGATACAGTGTAGTAAAACAGTTAATGCATAAAGTTTACGTGTTTGCATTAGTGAGCATATAGTGTTTACTTTTTATAAAATGCCGTAAAGGTTTCACTGTGTTGTTATTATTGTTAGATGGTTTCATGCATATTCGTTCTACTCTCTCGTTTTTCTCACTCTATTTCTCTATCATGGCGTGTAAAATATTTAGTTGTTATTTTATAAATGCATTAATGCATGTACTTTCCCTTCATTGTTTCTATGTTTGTGTGTTTTAACGTGTAAATATTGTAAATGCGTTAGTGGAGGTATATCAGTAGCTTTTAGGTGCACCTATTTGTGTGCTCGTGATTTATTAAAACAGTTTTACGTTTAGAGAAATGAGCGGTTTCCCGTTACTTTTTTTACATTTTCTGTTCGTTTTTGTTTTTTGAATTTTAAATACAAGAGGGTATGAATTTTTAATGTTCAAAATTTTGTTTTTTCATTTTCATCATAATTTTATGAGACTTTCCGTTGAATATTATGATTTTTTAATGGTTTTTTTTTGTAATGTTAAGAAATTTTCACATGCAACTATTTTGTGATATTTACTGTTGTCGTGATATTCTTGTATAATTTTTAATAGTTTATTTGATTTTGAAAATAGAAGCGTTAATCATTTACTTAGTGATTGTTTTTGGTATACTTAGTTGGAATAGACCTTTCTGACACTGGTTTGTTACAGGATTTAAAAAAGGGATTTTAAACTTTTTGAACTCTAAAGACCTAAATGTTCGGATTCTCGTTATCTTAGTATTCAACTTCAGATGTTTATAATATGTGAGACGCTTCTGCTCCTAAGGAATACTGCGATTTTATGGATATTTCAAGGGTAGGACACGTTTGATATTTGAGGGACTTTGGGGTGCATCTTGCTGCTTAAAAAATTTATTGCTTGACTTGGTTGCTTTTTGACAACAGTCCTTATAATAAAATGCCAACAGTTTGTTTTTTTTTAACAGTATTTTTGATTGAACTGGAAGTTTTTCGGCATTCTTGTCAAAATCATCTCTTTTTTAAACGTTCAAACGTTCAAATATAATGATACAAAATGGTATAAGTTTCAGTGGGCAATCGAGGCAAAGTAAAACTCCCCAAAAATAACGTTTTGATGGCACAAAACTCGACCTTTCGAAGAAAGAAAAAATATTTCTGTTTCATACCATTCCTTTGAATCAACAAGTAAGTAGCAGTCGCCGTAGTCTAGTAGATAGTGTGTTGGCTTATTAGACGCAAGGCCTCGGTTCAAACCACGGGTCAGACATCAAAACGAAAATATAAAAAAAAAAATATATATCTTCGGTGAATTCCTCTCAGCAGATTTCTGACAAAAACTCTGAGAGTAAATAAAATTGCCATGAAAAATTTCTCAAAAACTCTATCGTTCGGAGTCGACTTCAAACTGTAGGTCCCGCCACTTATGTATAAAATTAACACACACAACATAAGTGGTGTGAGAAACTAGGTTCATAATCCTGACTGAAGGATTGTAATGACCAATTATGTATGTATGTAAGTAACACATGTTAGCTTAACACATGTTAGGTTAATGAAAACTCAAACAAACGTTTTCAACATTTGGATCAGCGACACAGCTTTTTCATATGCGCTTATAAATTTAAAATAAGTGTTCAGGCTTTGTTTACGAAAAGGCACATTGAGCTGACCTTAGTGAAGGTCTTAACTATTTCAACCTGAAAATACTGGGTGTAAAAACCGTCATTCCTACAAATACAATTTCGATTAAATCAAGGCACATATGTTTTGTAAACTTGCAGTGTAATACAGGGAGGAGATGTGATAATAATTGTGTGTAAAACCGATTTGCAACAACAATGCTAAGTAAAGGAAACATTTTTTTACGACGGGGAAATAAAAGAATAAGGAGCAATACTGGTTTGATCAACACTATTATAAGAATCGACCTCTTAAATTACTAATTCTATCGATATTCGCAAATAATTGCAACATGTCATGATAGCAAACAACAACTGACTTAACTCTTTCATAAAAGAGTGCATACGAATGGAACACTAGAATTTTCCCCGAATATTTTTGAATTGTTGGCCGCTTAAAAAAGGACATTATTTTAAAAACGCTTACAGCGGTATTTTCTAACCAGCTGCTACCCATTGTTCAATAAGCTTTTTTCATTCAATTATTTTAAAGATGAATGTACGAACAGTTTTAAAAATTTAATGACACGTTGTTGTTATCTTTCGCTTAAAACATATTATTTTTTTCTCTAAAATACGAGTATAATATCATAAACAACAGTAAAAACAATCAAAACAATAACATCACAAAATTAAGGACAACAACCTTAGGACAAGTGTGTTAACATGTTCTACTAATTATTTTTATATTCACTCTTGTATTTACAATTATTGAAATAATGTATGTATGTATATGTGTATGTGTGTGCATGTATAAAATATATTTTTAATTTATTTTTTTAATTGCTTTGTTAGAAACAAAAGAGTTTATGTTGTTAACACTTTAATTAAATAATGTTGCACGAAAAAAAAACCAAAAAAGAAAAGGAAAAACAAAATTTATCAAAAAATATTAGAAGGAATGTTAACTTTACGAACATTTTATTAAAATTATAAATTTTTTATTTAAATAAAAAAACATTTTCTTTTGTAACCAACAACAACAATTTAAAATGAGACCATTTTAATGAAATACACGAATTTTAAGTGCCAAGTTTTTTTAACACTTCAATTTAATGAGCATTAAAATTATTCATGTGTAATTGCACTAGAGTTTCATTTTTAATAGTTTTTCATGGCCTTCAAGGTGATTAACACGTTAGGGCATTTAGCAGTGTTGTTACCGCTTTTAATAACAGGCGAGTATATCATGAAATAAAAATTATTTAAAGTTATGAAATTTTAATTGTAGTTGAAATGGTGTCTGGGTAATAAAAACATTTGTTTCTAAAGCAATCTGTGATTATTTGATATCAATATTAGGTAAGGCTAGGCTAATAGAGTAGACGTGAGGCCACGGAATAATTTCTAAAAAATCTATCCATAGGTCCCACCGCTCATGTATAATATTAACACACACAACATAAGTGGTGTTAGAAGTTA
The DNA here is from genome assembly GCA_927399465.1 of Sarcophaga caerulescens. Lineage (NCBI taxonomy): Eukaryota > Metazoa > Arthropoda > Insecta > Diptera > Sarcophagidae > Sarcophaga > Sarcophaga caerulescens. Next base: position 49,667,380 of record OV656872.1, on the reverse strand, counting down.
GGGTTGTAATGACCAATTATGTATGTATGTATGTAACCACAAGCCAATATCTCTTTTATATATCAAAGAAAACCATTTCAACTCCATCATATATCTCGGTATTGTGCTTTTTAGAGAGTTCAGATAGTATATAAGTTGTTAAGAAAGCCTGTGTCTATATAACAACATGACAACAATAGTGCCCTCCTCATTGCCTTTGGGAACCGAAAAAGCACAGTGCAATTCAAATCCAGCACAACCTAGAAATATTACTGATGCCTAAGAGTTTTTGTAATGAAATTGAGCCTCCTCATAGACAGATCAGAAGGTATCCAATTTGCCTGATGAAATTGAAACTTATATGCATAACAACAGTTTATTAGCAACATAATTTCAGACAATATCCTTTTCCAAAAACCTTATTAGAGAACTAAAAGACGGGAACTCCTTCGTTAACTGCGCCATTACGTTCTAACTTCAGGAGAGTTTGTGACCCCAAATATTTTATTGTTGTGGATATACTGGAATATACTGGGGGAACACCTTTTGTCTTCGAGTTTTTCTTTTTAAAAAAATTGTAATTCCACTGCTCTTTGCCGTTAAGTAACTGATTAAAGTCAATTAATTCTCATTTTTATCTTAATAAACACGTTAGTTTGCAGCCTCTAGATTCCCTTAAAGTGAACTTCATAGACAATAGAATCTTTGGTTAATTGCTGATAAGCGAATTTTGGCACAGTATTTATCTTATGAAGTCGCCGTAGTCTAGTAGGTAGTGTGTTAGCTTATTAGACATGTGGCCACGGTTCAATCCCCAAATCAGAAACCAGCAACAAAACGAAAATTGAAAAAATTTTTTTTCGGCGAGACCCTCTCAGTGGATTTCTAGCAAAAACTCTTACATCAAATAAAAAATTGCCTTGAAAGGTTTCTCAAAAATTTGTCATTAGGAGTTAACTTTAAACTATAGGTCTCGCCACTCATGTATAAAATTAACATACACAACATAAGTGGTGTGAGAAGCTAGGTTGTAATCCTGACTGGACGGTTGTAAAGACCAATTATGTATGTATGTATGTATGAATTAATCTTTTGATGACGTAGGAAAAATCATTTCACGGGACAATAACAGTGAAAATGGTGAAATAGCAGAAGGAAAGTGTGGTGTAATGGTTAAAGTGCCTGATAATCAACATGAGCAACTCAGATTTAAAACTCGGTGAAGGTTTTCGAGTTTAATAATAATAATTTATACCAACCGTATCCTCTTGACCACAGTTGCCCCAGAGAAAATATAATATTAAAAATGAAAATCGTAGACGATCAGGCCGCTATACTTTATGCGAAAAAGTAGGATTCAATCAGTAAAAGTTCCTCAGCATATTGTTTGTCCATTAACCTTCTATCACTATAGAACCTACCAATGTATATGTGTAGCTTCTGCGTTGACCAACTTCTTCGATTAGTTTAGTAGAATTCGGTTTGTACATGGACTACGCTTACGTATACTCAAGTAAGCTTTGATAATCAAAGCGACCACTCCAACCTATTTACCAAAACCAATCATATGCTTAGCTGAAAAAAAAACATAAAACAAAGTAAAAAAATATTATGGAACTTGGGGAGGTGCTTTGTGATGGTATATATGATTTCCTATGATTTGATTTTTTAAATAGTTTCTAAGCAATACTTTAATAAACTCATCACAAAAATTTTGAAGCTAAAATTAGCGGAGGTAATGGTATCTAAGGGTACTCTGTGTCCCAATGAATCCTTCTTACATTTTTTTAATATCTTTTAAATTCTTATCAGTTCTTGACTTACGGATGTATACAAATTTTCTCATATTTTCTATATCACAACAGCAATTTAATTTCCTTAAAGATCCATTTTTCCTTCAAATTTAAAAGATTCTTGGAATTTGTCAAGTAATTTAACTGAAACTTTAATTAACTTTCGTATTTTTTTTTTCTTGGAAATAAAATTCAATTACTTTTTAAATATTTTTCTAAATTACCGTTAACTTTAAAGCTTTCAAATACTATACGTTTGGCATTGTGGATTTCCTTCTAAACTAATTGTTTTTAAATGCCATTTATGGTCTTGAGATACGAGTATGTTAAGACGTTTTCCAAAACCAACAAAATTTTTTTAAAGGAAATTCTAATTGCCTACAGATATGCAAATTAGTTTGTGTTGTGGTTGAATTAGTTTTTGATTTTTATTTTTCTTTTTTACTCTTTACTTAATTTCATTTTATTTAATTTAAAATGAGAACCTCGCAACTGTTAAAGAAATTAATCCAATTTCACAGAAAATATAGAAAAAGAAGAATAGAAGGAGAAGAAGAAGCATAAACTGACGTACAGTTTTATTGTTTCACTAGTTTGTTAACTTCAAGGCTAAAAAAATGTACTAAATTGCGTTAAGAAATATGTATACGTACGTCTAAATGGACGAATATGTGCAAGGGAAGGTCTAATGTATGGTTAGGGCGATGAAGGGTGTTATATACTTGGCCTTGTGCTTAATGTCCTCTTTAATTATCAAGATAGACGGCCACTTAAAATATACCCAATTTCGCATTGTATATTTTGTTTTTACTTACCCACTAAGTAATATAAATTTTGTTTGTACGTAAGTATGTTTACTTGTTGTATGAGTATGGTGGTCTTGTTGTAGTCGAAAGGTGGGAAGAAACACCACGAAATACAATGAAGGTGACTGATGGTGGAAACTATTGCAGAAATTTATGAGAAAAGTAACCACATGGCGATAATGTTGCACTACATTTGTAAGGCAGTTAAAGTCGAATTGTCAGAAAACGAAATTGCAAAATGATTGTTCAGACAGACTTATGGATTTAGAATTCAACCTTTTTTTATTTTACATACATACATAATTGGCCATTACAACTCTTCAGTCAGGATTACGACCTAGGTTCTCATACCACTTATGTTGTGTGTGTTAACTTTATACATGAGTGGCGGGATCTACAGTTTAAAGTCGATTCCGAACGACAGATTTTTGAGAAACTTTTCATGACAATTTTATTTACTCTCAGAGTTTTTGCCAAAAATCTGCTGAGAGGATTAGGTTAAGTTAGGTTAGAGAGGTAGTTTTGATACCAAATGCTCACTTGACCACGCACAGCGGCCCGTTGTGATGCCACTTGTGGTACTGACCAAATACCACCGAACTCATAGAAGAAGTTGGTTAGCGTGGGAGCTGCACACTAAAAGAGCGACTCCCCTAAGCTAGAAACCAGCCTGAAAGTTTTATGAACGAAGCTATATCCTTGATATCAATGGACGTTAGCTCCGTTAAGCTGACATGGAATGGAGAGCCAAAAAATCTAAATCTGCAACTCGTGAGAGATGGTCATTGGCAAAGAACGTGAATAACAATTTCCTCCTCTTCAACAGACTCGGCAGTAGCCACATGTTTTCCCATAACTCAGTGACCTGTGAGCATGGCTACTGTGATCGAGTTTGAGTAGTTGGTTGGTACGTTTTCTAACCAGCATGGGCCAAGTGAGTCTGGCATTTGAGCTATATTCCTCATAGGTTGGCCTCCCGAAAGAATTGTTGCCTAATGGCCAATTTAATCGAGGTGAGTGTCATACTCAATTCGATTGGCGAGGATTTCAGAAGGAGTGTACCTGCTCTGCCCTACAGTTTCCTGGAATGTCACAGAATGGCAACACTATTACTTCTTTCAAAGGGGACATTTTAAGCTTCTACTTTATAATATTTTTTTTGTTTCTTTGGAATGGTAAGACTTCTTAAAAACTATTGAAGTTTACGTACGTTACGGGGAAACTAATCATTCGTTGTATATTTTTGTATGTTCTACTTGCTGTCATATTTATGCATTTTATTATGCATTTTATTTATTTATTTATTACAGTGCGATTAAAAATTAAAAAGAAATTATTAGGATCGGATTAACTAAAATTTAATAGTCAAATACACAACCCTCATACTGAGAGACTAGTACACTAAATTTAATAAAAATTTCATAGCAAAAGTTTCGCATAAAAGACGTTAAAAATGTAAACTCTTTAAACAATATTGCTTTGCTTTATATGCCTGTAAACTAATTTGGTATTGAATTCTTTAGTACCGTTTCGTCTGTGGTTGTAGTACTTTTCTTCGCCTATTCTTTCTGTGGCACCTGAAACCCACATACCATAGTTTAAGGCGGTGTAGCCTAAAATCCAATGACTATTGAAGGCGATTTTTTTTACAGCAAAGAATTTACCATAAAGAAATTCACACTTTAACATAGAGAAAAAGAAAAAAAAAAAAAACAAACAAGTGGAAAGACCTAAAGAAACATTAACTAATGCTGAAAAAGCGTCATGCAAATTAAATGCATTTCTGCTGTTCCCTGTATAAGAAATATTTGCATTTCGTTTTATATTATTTTCATAAGCTTCACTTTAATGCAGCAACGCAAAATACGACTGAAGAATTGTTAAAAGGGGAAACAGTCGCGTATATCTTTCAAATCATGGCAGGGTAAATATGACCAAGAAACCAAACGTAGCAATGGTTGGTTAAAAAGGCAAATGTAGTAGTAAGAGTATGGAGACACTAGAGGAGAACAGAGGAAAAACATATACAGGCAAAAGTAAATTAATTAAAAATTCATGACGCAATACCTATACCAGCCAACTAACATACACATACACCCAGTAGTGGGCCAAGGAGCCATCAGCCGGCAAGCAAACCGAAACCAAGCAGCCACAACGCGTTTACAATGAATGAAAACAATTCGAAACCGCATAATGCATTAACAACTACTGTATGCCAGTAGATGTGGCTGGCAGTGGCTGTTGAAATCAAGAAAAATTGAAGAATTTTTCTTTAACTGACATTGCCACTGCCAGCCAGCCAGCTAGCCGGCCACCATCACCGTCAGCGCCTTTAATGCATTTTCATGCACTCGGTATGTAAATTGTATGTGTTTCCTTTTCTTTTCTTTCCCTTTTTTTTTTTTTTTTGTAAATACTTAAACATTTCAGGGGTCACCTTGAAGGTAAAATCCTTTTATAAACAGTGCTGTGTCGTTGTTCTATGTATTTCTTCAGTTTGTTTTTCGTTATTAGTTTTGCGTTTTTTGCACTTTGCACTCTCACACTCAGTTTGCAAAAAAAAAAAAAAAAAAGAAGAAACGAAGAAAAGCAACAACAACAGAAATAAAAATTTCTTATTTAGTTAAGCTGCATTTGCTTATAGAACACGGTCAAATTGTTTTTGTGTATTTTTTTTAAGTTTAAAGTGGTTTTTACGAATGGTAACAAAATTACATTTTCACCATTACCATGCGGGATAGCAACAAAATCTACTGTGAAACAAAAAACAAAACAGAAACAAGCTCAAAAAATCGTATTCTCATCCTTGCGTTACGATAAGTATGCAAAACCATTCTAAGCAGTACGCATATATGTATGTACGTACATATGTATACATGCAGCTCCTTTTTAAGTCCTTGAAATCTCCTTATCGTTTTGTGTAACGAAAATAAAAAGTATGTGCAGGAATATTTGCAACTGGTATAAAATAATTTCAAAAATTTGTTGTTTTTTACACTTTGTAAAATATTATGATTCTTTTTTTTTTTTGTTGGTTTGTTGGTTTATATTTAAAACCCTAAAAAGCAAAATAAATTACTTAAAAAAATTTTTGATAAAGTTGTTGTCATCTATTTTTGTTCGTTTTTTTTCTGTTTGTGTGATAAAAAGACAATTTATTTTAAATATTTGCATTGCTGTAATGGAAAAGTTCTGAGTAAATAGTAGAAAGAACGCTTGTAGTAGATAAATCGAAAGTTAGTTGCATAAAAATATTTATAAAATTTTAATTATTTTTTTTCCTATAGATCATAAAATTATTATGTTATTTTATAATGTCAAAGCTAGCCTAGTTAGACATATAAGTATACATATGTATATATGCTTCTATTATCTGTTTGGTATGATATCAACGCCTTTACTTCGCTACAGGTTTCCCTAATTAATAACTTTCTATCGCTTTCGAGTGGATCCTATGTTATGAAGTTGTTTGTTTTATCATTCTTAGTCTTTCGTAGAGTATGTCTAATACACGCCATTTTTGACGTCCGCCATAGTTTTTGTAATGGCCTGTTCTCATAGTCTTCTTTTCGAGATAATATTGCTTAATAAACCGACAGAATTCTTCGAAGGCTTTGATGTACCGTTCGAATATGTATTTGGATTTTATGCATAACAGTGTGAGAGTCATTTCAGTTTCACAGCCATAGAGGAGCACAGGTTTGTATAAAAAATGTTCAATTTATTGCGCTCCAAATGATTTTTATGGGCCGAGCTTTGTATATAGTTACACTCAAACCTCGTTTTATGCGATTAATTCGTTTCGCAAAAAATCTCATAATTTAAATTCGCATAAAACGATACACTAGCTTCATACAAAATCCACTAATAGGGATTTAAATAAAAAAGCGTATAAATTCAAATTTAACCCTTAAAATTCAAACAAAATCGCATATAAAAAAATCAACAAAAAATGAATCCTTTGCTGAGACCATACAAAATAAGGAAAAAGATAGGAAATAAACAACAACTAATACAAAATTCCAAATAATAAAAAAAATACATAATTTTTCAATAAAATAAAAATATAATATTACTCCACGTCCATAGCATTTGAATAATACTTCATACATCAGAACCGGAAATTCCGAAAGAATTTAAAGATAGTAGTAACTTTGTTACGAACAACACATTTTTTTGGATTTTAACATTCAATATTTCCTTAAAATCGTTTTTGCAAAGAAAAAATTTGAGAATTTTGAAACCGCATAAATTTGAATTTGCATAAAATAAATTCGCATAAAACGAGGTTTGAGTGTAATTGTCTGCACCCCGTTTTTCTATCCGCTTTTAGATATAATGCTCCCAAGCTAGCAAAGTTTATGGATATGTTCTATGTTCAATTACATACCAAATTCGTTATTATATCCCTTCAGTCAGAACTACGACCTATCTTATCACACCACTTAAGCTGTGTGTGTTATACATGACTGGCGGAACCTGCAGTTTAATATCTACTCCGAGCGACAGATTTTTGAAAAATTTTTTCGTGACAATTGTCATTTACTCTCAAAGTTTTTGCCAGAAAACTGATGAGTGGAAGTCCCCGATGAAATATTTCTTTCATATTTCGTTTTGTTAGAGATGTCGGACCTTGGGTTTGAACAGTGGCCTCACAACTAATCGGCCAACACACTACCCTACTAGACTACGGTAATACCTACGGTGTATGATCCATCGTGAATAGATAGAATTCACATTGTCAATGGCGTCAACATCAATTTCGTCTGATATTTCTCATACGCTCCGAAGGTTTAATGCAAAATCGTCTGCATCATCCAGATCGTTTAGACATCTTGACGTTCCTATGAAATCCTTTCATTATTATTCAGTATTCTTTTTTTTTTTTGACGGAATCCTTAAGTAAAGGGGAAGATACGACACTTCAATCAGTTTCAATCCTAATAGAATAGCATAAAGTTTTACTGTGGCGTTTTCGTGAAGGCACTTGTTAGGAGATATTGGTTTTTGAGTAATGGTTTTATATTTTGTATTGTCCATATGACATTGTATTTCAATTTATCGAAGGCTGTCTTAAAATTGATAAAGTAGTGTAATTATGGTCATCATAGGCCTGCCTAAAATGTAATCTGGTATCTGTTATCGAGAACATGTGACGGATAATCCGAATATGTCGTTTCTACAGTCTTCTCAGTAATTTGGCCTATTCGAAGGCTAGTTTAGCTTTTGGATTTTCAACTAATATTCTGTTCGGCTGCTAGAGCAGTTGGCTTTAAATGTTGATTTTTCGAACAAATTTTGTTCATTTAACATTTGGTGATTACTTCAACAAGTGAAATTTTCGCCTACGGAGCTCAGTGAACGCAGAAGTGATTGTGGAAAATTCATTGTATTTAGAGAAAGAGAGTGTTTGGAGCTCGTAATGGTCTATAATTGTTATGTAGCAAAAAAAAAAATAACTTGGAAGAACTATTATCGTCAATACACAGCGCTATGTCCGCATGATGACTGACTCTTCCTTTCTGCAATTGAAGATAAAGTAGATAACTTTTAATTGCAACAGGAAATAGGGGTATGAGATGTGTACGATTTTGGCTTTATTGCATAAAAAGTTTACGGAAAGAGTAACTTGACGTTTATATATATCAAATGGCCACCAGGTATACGTGATATAACACCGTTAGGCATTACACACTATCGTTCGACTATTTGAAAACTCACCTTCGTTAAGATATTGTCGAGATATGCCTGAAATGAGCGGAAAGATGAACGTAAACTACATAATCATACGAAATGACAAAGCCCAAGCATTATAATGAAATAAGAGCAGTGCTTATAATTTTTCAGATTTTTTCGTTACTTTAAGGGCAAACACAATGAATATTCTACTACAGGAAATGCTGGGATGACAAGGTTGACGTTTTCATTAAGTACTATTCTTTATCAAGTACTGGTGATGGCTGATCTTTCTGGCAAGATTTCAGAGATGGCTTATTACAGGTGATTGAAATCACTTAAGTTTTTAAGAATTTTGAGAACCAAAAGAACCATTACTTCACCTTAATCCGAGTTGAATAGTTAAACATTAACAAAATTAGGTATATATATGTCATCACCTTTTTTACGTAAATGTATTTCGAATTTAGCGTATGAATAATCTGCTTAATATCTCGCCTCATTGTTTTCCTCTTCACTTTTGAATAAGGTTTTATAGATTATAAATAAAACCGGGCCTCTACCACGAACTGCATAACCCATAACCCCTATTATTTTTGGTAGATTTGCGAAATTATTTATAATCGATGCCAGTTCAACTTTACTATTTTAAAGTTCAACAACAATTCTAAAAGTATTGTATAAACGTCCATTCTTCTCTTTATCCTAGGTAGGTAGGCAGGTATAAGTTGCCGTCCCCCCAAATGAATCGGATGGACGCACTTAGATCACATAGGGCCCATTGTGATACCACAGTTCATGTTAACTATCCCCTAATCCTGGAACCATTTAGAGCTTACAATGAAGCGACTCAAACTGCCAACGTCAATGTTCGACAAATCATTCAGATCATCGATGTAGTAGGCACCAAGATGTTTCTTTCTCCTTTGACATAGTGCCGCACATGTCCCCAGTAGATGAAGAACCGTCTCTTCTGCCTCCTCGTCCCTGCAGCTTCTACATAAGTCATTCGCGAGCTGTCCCAGACCAATGCGCTTCGCGTGGACACCCATAATGCAATGACCCGTGACGACTCCAATAACCGCACTGAGCACGATTCTTTGGAGTTTAAACAACCTTGCAGTGCGTTCGATATCCAGCCTCGGCCAGATTATGCACGCCAGTCTGCCCTTATCCGAAGCTGCCCACCTGCTGTAGGCCGTGATCTCGTTGTCCACCATGAGTCTGCAGGTCCCTAAAGAGATCCCAATACTTAAGAATTCGTCGAAGAGTTCGATGTTCGTGTCGCGTCTGGCTAGTTCATCCGCTCATCTTTATCCTAACACAACTATCATAAATCGTATGCTTAAAAAATTGTCCAAAGTAAATTACAAAAAAAATTTGGTATATTAAATCAAAATGTTTCAAGTTAATTTCATTAATAATGTGCATATTGCAATAATAAAAACTTATTTTGTAAATTCAAGATTTTAAGAAGAATTTGTTTGAAAACTTTTTAAAGTTATTGGCCACAAAATAATTTAAATTCAATTAAATTTTAAACACCATAGAAACACCATTGGCTATTGAAAACTCCCAACAGGATCAACACCCATAAATCTTGAACATATTTAATGTAAAAACCAACTGTCTGTACAAGAGAGACAGTAAGAAAAGTGGAAAAGTTACAAAACAATTTGTTGCAAATGTTAAATTAAAAACAAAACTGAAAAAAAAAATGAATGAAAAACAGGAGAAAACCATCCAATATATATTGTATTTATTTTTTAATAAACAAGTAACAACCGTAAAATGACAATCTGATACCACAAGAAAAGCTACAGGAAAGTAAAGTAAAGTAAAATAAAGAATCAACAACGTAAAGAAGTGCACTGCACTTCTAACAACAGCAACAGCGACAACAACAACAACCAGAGGTAATATGATGTACGAAATTCTAAAAACCAAATTGAATGTGGATTTAAATTCAATAGATAGAGGAGAAAGAGAAAGGCACAAGAATCAACAGTGGCTATGGCTGCTGTGAAAAAGTTTTAAAAAAAGGTTCATTAACTTTTACACCTTTTGCCATAATATTGTTTTCAGACATTCGCCCATTCGACCATTTGCCTGGCCATTCTTTGCACACTGCTTAATGCCAATAGAGAGGTTGATTGAAAAATACCAGGCGAAAAACAAAACAAAAAAAAAAAAAAAACGAAAAAACTAAAAAAACTAAAAATAGTATAAAAATAGTGAGTAATACTTGGGCAGACCATAAAGTAACCAGAACTTCTAAACCAGAGCAGAGAAACGATGAAAAATTTTTAAACTGAAATGAACCGAACTGGACCGAATCGTTAAAAACCAAAACAATTCAATTCAACTTCTTACTTACAGTAGCGCCAGTGGTGGTATGGCCAGTGGCGTACTGGTGTTATATTGGATTGTGTACTCGTAAGAGCGTGTGTGTGTGTGTGTGAGTGTTTTAACTGTATACAGTTTAAAACTTTAACTATTATTTAGAGTTTGGTCAATGAAAATACACTGATATACACTTGATTGTATTGGGGCGGTGAAAATCTATACGATACAGATTTATTTTCTTATTGAATAATTTAATTCCAAAAAATATTTGTTTTTATAAATGAGGGCAAAACGAATTATATGTATGTTGTCATCAAGTAGGGACATGCAGCGTATTGGATCCCAGATTACGGCCGATAACTATACGTTCGATGTGGTCAGTGAATTTATTTATCTTGACTCCGCCGTTAACATCAAAAATGTAGTCAATCTGAAGATCAAACATATGACCAATCTTGCCAACAAGTGCTACTATAGTCTCAATAGGCAATTGAGTAGCAGAGACCTAGCCCGTTCGAGAAAACTACAAGACGTTCATCCTTCCCGTGCTTCTTTATGGCGCAGAAGTATGAGCCATATTAAGGAGTGATGCAGCAGATTTGAGAGTATTTGAGAGAAAGGTCGCATATAAGATATTCGGTCCAGTGGGAGTTGGACACTGAGCTGTATAAGTTCCTCAACGATGTGGACGTTGTGCAGCGTATTAACATCCTGCGGTTGTGCTGACTCGGCCATGTCCTTCGAATGGATGAGGCTGCTCTGGGGAGAAGAGTATTTGATGAGGGTATTTATGGAAGTCGGCGAAAAGGACGTCTTTGTTTGAGTTGCAAGGACCAAGTCGGGAAAGCCCTGTCATCGATTGCTGTGACCAATAGATTCGCCAACTGGTAAAGTCGCGCAAGAAGCAGAGTCGCCTGGAAGGATGTCCTAAAGCAGGCCCAAAATCGATAATCGGGTTGTTCATAGCCAATTAAGTAAGCAAGTAAATCTTGTTGAAAGTTTGCTCAAAGATCTTTCGTTCTTACCCAAGAAATTGGCTATAAACCAGGACACACACACACATACGCAAACATAAGCTTTAGCCCATATTCTAAAACTGTAATCGTTTTCCATTTTTTTTTTAATTTTAGAGTGCTTGTGTTTTATACACCATCTTTTGTTTCTCTTCGTTTTTTGTTTTTTTTTTTTTTTTTTGAAACCAATTTTTCAGAACAGCAACTACACGTGAGTATTGCTTCTTTTTTATATAAGAGTATATTAGATTGTGTGTGTGCATTTTGGAGAGCTTATGGTTGTAACACTTTTTCAACACATCTTCTACAACATCCTGGGGAGAATTATTTACCAAACTTGAAGGTTTTTACTTAACTTTTTAACTTTTTTCCTAAGAGCAATAACACAACAGCAGCAGCAACAACAGCTGCAACAACAACAAAAGAGTATAACTTTGGCTTTAGATTTTCGTTATTGTTGTTATTGTTGTGGTTGTTTTCTTTTTGGTAAAAAGATACCAAAAAACAGAAAAGTGAGCAACAGTAATAAAAACAAAGTGTAAGGAAGTAACTTTTAGTGCAAAATGTATTTTTGTTGTTTCATTCATAAGGTGTTATTATAAACAATTTGGGTTTGTTGCTGTTTAACGCCTTGCTTTCTTGTTGTAGCAATTGTTGTACAAGTTGTTGTCTTGTGGCTGCAATTAATATCAATCATAAACATTTTTCCCCAGCAAAAGATCAAAAAGTTCGAAACAATCTTTATCTAATACAACTTTATTATTAAAATATGACTGGCTGCTGCTGGTATTAGTGTAAGTAATAGACACTAACAACAACAATAACACCACAAAATTGACAAAACTTTAATATTGTACTTTGGCAACCTTTGGGCTGCGGTGCTATGCACACACAGCTCAATTACTTCAAAATTAGTTGGCTCCAGCCTCTAACTGTCCACAAAATATAAAAAAACAAAAACAAAAACAAAATAAAGAGAGTAAAATTATAAGAATGAAAGAAATTTTCTAATTTTCCAAAGGTGTTAGAGCAACAACTATAAAAAGCCAACCAACCAACCAACACCGTGTTTTAAAGGAAAAGAAGTTAACGAAGACTCGTTTTTTTTGTAGCAGTGTTGCTTGTTTAATCAATAAAGAAGAGTAATTTTAAAGTTTTATGAAAGATTATGATAAATACACAGCTTTCAATATATAAACATTTTTTCGTGCATACATACCTAAGTCCATAATTTTTTTTTGATTGGAAAGTTTGTGTAGTCTTATGAAAAGTTTTGGAATATTGTTGAAGATAATGTGGAGGATATTAATTTTAATAAAAAGGTCGACTATATTTACTTATTAAGTTTGACAAATTTTGATGGCAAGTAAAAAAAGCTATAAAACACTCAAAGCCTTTAATTCCCTATACTCCACCTCAATCCGGTTTTTAAGTCTTAGATTATAAATTTAAGTTTTACATTTAGTTTTGAGAGGTAAAAGTTCGAATTTGTTTTTCAAATGGAAAATTAAACGTTTATTTTAATAGAACTTTAGTCATGTTTATTAAAACATGTCCTTAATCATGCACCGCAAATAATTGCACTTGTCGATCCTTTTGGTAAAATTATTGAAAACATTTCGACGTCAACCCTTTGGTCGATAAGATAGGTTTCCAAGATTGCCACAAGTCGCCGTAGTCTAGCAGGCAGAGTGTTGGCTTATTAGACGTAAAGCAATGGTTCAAATCTCTTTGTTCTTCAACAAAACGAAATATGAAAACATATCTCTTCGGCGACTTCCTGCCAGCAGATTCTCAAAAATATTTCATTCGGAATCGACTTTAAACTGTAGGTTTCGCCACTCATGTATAAAATTAACACACACAACATAAGCGGTGTGAGAAGCTAGATCGTAATCCTGACTAATGGATTGTAATAACCAAATAAGCATGCAACAGTAACGCAATATCAAAAAAATTTAATTTCAGCTTATGAATTAGATTTTGATAACATACTCTGCAGCATGCTTGAGAAACGTCTTTAAAAACAGAGGACCAGTAGTCCCTTTCTTTGCATGGCCTCCTTATGACTTGAATCACTCTCTGAGTTTATTATATAGCTCAGTGTTTCTTTGTTACTACGAGGTGATCAGACCTCCATTTGCTCTCATTTAAAATTCGCATTAATTTAGATATCAGCAGCTAATAAACTATTAAAAGTAGGTAACAAACTTGCCAGGCTTACGCATAATATTAATTATACACTCTTAGGTGTAATAATAATGCATTAGAAATAAAGAAAAAAAACCCTCACGGAAAACTAGAGTATCTCTGTAGGCATGTTGTTTCGAACTGGACCTGGGGTCTATTTCGATAAACTGCTACTGATCGAGTCATACAGATTATCTATGCTGGCCAGTGTATTTTAGGTGGGGATTATTGTTATTAAAAAAATGTACATATGCTTAAATCCGGGGACCTACCTCCTTCGAATTTGATTATATGTGTGGACAGTCAAGCTGCAATCATAAAAAAAAGGAAACGAAAAGGCGGAAGAACGTGCATGAAAGGGATTGGAAATGTCTAAGGAGGAGACGATAGAGGGAATATATGAGCTCCTACAAGAATACTTTCTCAAATTGGAAAAAGTAGCATGGAATTCGACAAACCATAGGTGGTCCAACATACTGATGTGTCCGGCAGTGGTCAGCAGGATAACTAAGGAACTTCTTGAATTCGATAAGAAAACGGTTCGCACTCAAACAGGAGTTCGAATGGGACACTACGGTATTGGCAATTTTCCTGACAAGCTTGGTCTGGCCCACTAGGGTCACAGCAGAAGCTGATATCGATACAACACGTTTTATGTGAGTGCCCTGTACTTCAACAGATTTTTTGTAAATCTGGGCATGGTGGCGAACGTGCCACTAAAAGTACTGGCCAGATTCATTCGAAGCTCGGGCTGGTTCAAACCACCGCTAATGGATTATGGCAAGGGGGCTTAACTCGAACTGGGACGGAGTGAACTTGCTTAGAAACGCAAAGCTACCCACAAGCCTTGTCTTGTTAATCTATTTGGGGTAAAATAAAAATTTGAGCGTTTTAGGCGTTGCCACATGTCACAAATTTTCAAATTTTTTTTACTGAAATTTTTTTTTGCAAAACCAACAAAAAAATATCAAAACAAAATTGCCTGTCGCTAACAATTTCAATAGTTATACATTGAAGTAGTTCTTAATAAGTTAACAAAGGATGATGAATTTACGGAGGAATCTCTGAAAAGTTTTTGAATTATAGGATTATTAAATACTTATATTATATTTGAATAACTTAGCAACCAAATTATCTTCTGAAGGAAAGTATTTCTGAGGAAAAAGATTAACTCGACATAAATATAAATTTACCTTTTAACTGTGCCTGCTCTTCAATTATGGCAATTGTCTTTGGAAGCAGCTATTTAACGAAATTCAAAATATTAGTAACGACAGCAGGATTAGAAATGAATGACCTTCTTAAGTATTACGGCACTGACAATCATATGAAACATGTTAGACGTTACGCTAGGATTTACTTTATTCTTAATTTAATTGTGTTTGTATATTTTTGTTTATTCAGTCCTGTTAAGACAAAATCTTTAATAAATAAAAAAAAAAATACAATTAAAAACCATTTTTTGTAAAAGTCTAGCATAAAACCTTGCTCACTCAAAGAAATTACGTTGTCTGGCCATCTTAGCTGTGATTTTATTTTTTTATTTATTTTTAGAAATTTAATAAAATTCATTATGTTTTCTTGATAAGCCGATGCGACAAGAATAAGTGAAAAACGTTCCATGTAGTCAACAACTCTCCTAACAGCACCTTTACAGTGTCCCTGCAAATGCATGGCGGCAAGAAAATAAAAGTTGAGACAAAAAATGTTTTATTTAAGATTTTAGTTTTCTTTTTCTTTTACTTCTACTTTTATTTTTCATTCTTTTTTTATTTTTTGAAAAGTTTTTAATTAAGTTTTTGTACGTGTCGTTAAGTAACAACAACGTCAACTAATACTACAACAATTAGAGAGAGAGAGAGAGAGAGAGAGAGAGAGAGAGAGCAAAAATGTACATGAAAAACTTGAGAAACAAGAACAATTTTTGTTTTTAAAATTTCGTGTCTTCTTAATGGGAAATAACATTCGTTGTCCGGTGTACACCTTTCTCTCTGAAAAATAATAACCGGTCTTATGAAAGGGAGAAAAAAGTTAAGGATATGAGACAAATTAAGTTTTGTACCAACGACAATAACATCATAGTACAGACGCATAAATAAATCTATGAAATGGCTATACCAATGCAACACAAATGATAATTACTTTATGATCAGTAATGGAAAGGAATCAATTGATGCAGGTTGAAGGGTATTAATATGGTAGCACAGTCATAATCATATTTCAGATTTACGTCTACATTGCCTATAAGACAACTTGGGACCACAGATATAATTTTTAATTTCTCTTCTCCATAGCAGTTGAAAGCTAATATCGTATAATAATAACAATCTTAGAAAATATCAGTTACGACCTCGAAAAGCTTAAGAGAGTCGAGACGGGGTATTAATTATGGATACTGTTTTCTAGCTCGGTTTTGTAGATCAGGTTTATAAACTATGAAAATGTGATGGGTGTAATGGTGAGGGCCTTGGCTAATTGCGTCTTCGCTAAGTTTTGCGTTCTCGATACTATGCTCTTTGGCAGCTCAGTTAGCCCCGAAATGGATTATTTGGGGGAATGAAGACTTCTTATGTTTCTTTAATATTTCACACAATCAAGGTAAAAATTAAATCTGATAGGCTTAGGCTGTATCTTAGTACTACATTAGATTAGGTTCCCGGGTAAATTGCCGTTCAAAAGCAATTTCACTAGGTGGCCCATATGGACCAATATGTCACCCAGTGTGAGGTATGCTGACCCCGGTATGAATCACCTCAAGTTTCGGATTAAGCCGGACAGTTCCCATAGTGGCACGTTTGCTACCATGCCCAGATCTTCAAACGTTCTGTCATCGAAAAACCGATGACACCTGCCCTGAAGTGTTGTACCGATTCAGTTTCCTCCACATCAAGGCAGCTTCTGCAGAAATCCAGAGGTTATCAGCAAAATTTCCAATAGCGCCGTGTCTCGTTAGAACTCCTGCTAGAATGCGAACCGTTCTCTTGTCGAACTCGAGTAGCGGACTCAAGTATTTGCCTGGTTCTCCCACTTTCCACTGTTATGAATGGATCACCCTCGGTTTGTCGCATTCCATGCTGCTTATTGCAATTTGGAAAAATATTCGCTTATATCCCCTCTATCGCCTTTTCCTCAGACATTTCCGATCCCATATGCGATAGCTTGTCAGTGTTTTCGTTCCTCTTAGGAGATTTCTACCAAAAGCTGTGAGAACCATGAAACTCAAAACAAAAAATTGTCGTCTGGAGACGACTTTAGACTGCAGGTCACGCCGCACTTGTATAAAATTAACACACACAACATATGGGGTGCTAGGCCGCTAGGTCGTAATCCTGACTGAAGAGTTGCAATGACCAATTGTGTATGTATGTATAAGTGCGGCTTGTTCAGTATGACGGGTTTAGTGCCACATCCAGTTTCACATTCCATTTTTAAGCCATCGGTGGAGGTCGCTATATCACCGTCACCGATTACAGCTTTAGTAACCCATTCTTCCCGTGTGGAAAGGTAAGCGTTGTATGTTCGTCCGACAACAGTCTCGGGTAAAGTACTACATTACGGCATCAATAACTCGTCGCTGCAACTGTTTGGTAGAAATATTAAATTTATCGAAAATTGTCTACATTCCTTTACATTTTTCGCTTTTTAAACAGTTTGTATAAAAATCAAAGTTTAGAATTATAGTTTCTGGTAGTGTAGTCCTTGTTTTTCTCTATAATTTTAACAACTTTTTCGGTTTAGCAAGTTTTGTTTTTGACACTGGTCATTTGTAGTTTAAACTGCATGTTTTCAGTACATACGATAAGTATTAATGGTGTATAACACCTTACATTTTACTCCTACGCTTTTGTTTCTTTATGTCGAAACGTGTATTTTAATGTAAAACAATTTCATTCTGTCTCCAAATAAAATGTCATTGCAATGCAAGAAAGGGGAAAAAATTAACTACCCATGATGACATATTCTATGCACAGCTACTTCGACACAAAAGAGCAGCAGACACAAAAATTTTCATTTTCAGACAAGGCGTAACAAACAACCGGACTGGTCTCACATAGCATTAGTGTAGGAGTGTTCGATGTGCTAATATTTCAAGAAAATCGTCTACAGGCAAGTGTTAAATCTAAACAGCATTATAAAATACATAGAAATTCCAAAAAAAAAAAAAAAAAGAAGCATACAAGGAGAACTACAAAATTAAACAATAAAAGTAGCAGAAGATTTTCATGCCAGTTAGTAGTACATTCCGAAAGGTAGATTTTTAATAGTCATTCAGGTTTATTTGTACAAATTTCGTTTGTAGTTGTTGCAGTATGACGGCATTATACCGTTTTATTGTTTAATTGTTTAGCAAGAAATTTTTTTGTTCAGCATGTTTTTCGGTTCTCTATGTCGCTGCCATTGCTTTCAGCCAGTGTAACTGGGTTGACTTAGTTGTATGGCATTATTTGATACATCACATATAAACATACGTACGTATGTATTTAATTCAATTTTATGAGATTTACAACTTTGGTACTAATTTTCTGCTTTTAATTACTATTTCAGTTTTCTCCCCAAAAATCTCAGGTAGGGTAGGGTGGTATTGCACAATTTCGTGCTTGTAGTTAATTTGTTGGAACTTAAAGTGTAGGAGAAATTTTATGAGTATTTTAGCGTAAATAACTTGGATTTTGCAAATATTTGCAAATACTTTGCTTTCTATTTATAAAGGTCATTGCATTTAGTGAACCATTCATAATTAAATTTTGAAGGTACTTGTATTCGAACGTATATTTAGAAGTTGGTAGTGTTTTAGGCTTTCAAACAAAATACATGATTTAGGCTGTACTAAGCAGACTTAAAAACTTATTTTTGTTTAGATTGAACTCTGATTTGTTGCCATTTTGAAGGTTGTTATACTCTTTAGGGAAATATCACTTTAATTGGAAAACGGGCATTGATTTTTCACTTCAGTTGCATACCTCAGCAGACTTCTGGCAAGAACTATGAGAAAAAATAAAATTTCCATGAAGAGTTTCTCAAAAATTTATCGTTCGGAATCGACTTTAAATCGTAGGTTCCGCCACTCATTTATAAAATTAACACACATAGCATAAGTGATGTGGCATGCTAGGCCGTAATCCACGGCTGAAGAGTTGTAATGACCAATTATGTATGTATGTCGCGTATTTGCTTGTCAAATGTGTGCTCAAAAACTACTTTGGCTCCTTTTGTATGATTGTTTTATTGAGGAGGCCACCAAGTCCGAACTAAGTGGCAGGACGCAAGGAAACTGCTGATAGTAGTTTGACCAAAAACTGCAATTCAAACTTAAACGATTTCAGTTGATGTTTAAGTAAGTAAGCCACGTTTTTACAATAGTTACCATCAGCTCCAATTTTTTTTTGCATCTTTCTAACATCATCTTAATATTATTTGCAGCTTTTAAGAGAAACAAAAGGGTAGTACAACAGAACATACTGCGGTATTCAGACAATTTTTTGAATGGTTCATGTATAACCAAGCATTTATACAAAACTTGCATTCAAGTTACAAATCGTATAGTTTATTGTCAAAATTTATAATTTTTAAGTAAAATCTTAAGTTGGTATCACTTTCAGCTGGAATTTTAAATTATCTAGCCAATGTGTGAAAGAAAATAATTTAAGCTAGTATACTTAGCGATTGGTTGCTCTGTAAACGGAAAAGTGTTTTAACACAATTTTTTTATGATATAAATGTAAATAAGTAAGAGTTTTTAAATCAAAAAATCTATTTATACCACATCCTACATAGGGTTAGGTTAAATAAGCGCAGTGTGAGGTAAGCCCATTTGTCATGATCCGTTAGTGGTGGGTTTTGACCACACCTAGATCCGGATGAAATCTTAGTGGCACGTTTCCCACTATGCCGAAATCTTCAAATGGTCTGTCACCCAAACCTCGTTGCAAGGTACTCTCATAAAAGGTGTTGTACCGATTCCGTTTCTACCACATCATGCCAGCTTCTGCAGTAATTCGGGTGGGGCATTCCGTTCTTGTTGAACTTAAGTTTTTCCCTGATTTTTCCGCCGTCCAATGCTGGATACCGCAGTTTTCAAAGCAGATATGTTGGACCATTCACGGCTTGTTGAATTCCATGCTGCTTTTTCCAATTTGGAAAAGTATTCTTATAGAAGTCTTGAAGTCGCCGTAGTCTAGTAGGTAGTATGTTTGCTTATTAGACGTAAAGCTCGGGTTCGTATCCCAGGTCAGGCATCAAAACGGAATATGAAAAAAATATTTCTTCGGCGATTTCCTCTCATCAGACTTCGGGCAAAAACTCTGAGAGTAAATAAACATGCCATGAAAAACTTTCTCAAAAATCTATCGTTCGGAGTAGACGTTAAACTGTAGGTCCCGCCACTTACGTATAAAATTAACGCACACAACATGGGTGGTGTGAGAAGCTAGCCCGTAATCCTGACTGAAGGGTTGTAATGGCCAATTATGTATGTACATATGTATTCTTGTGGAGGTGCATATAAACCCTCTATCGTCTTCTCCTTAGACATTTTCTTACCAATTCGTCCGCCATTTCGTTTCTCTCAATGCCACAGCGGCCCTGAACACAGTAGAGACGGGTTATATTACTATACTACTCGGATCAGGCACTCAACTAAGATCCGATCCAAGCTATGAGATGCAAATAAAACTAAAGCGATGCAACTTTGAAATCACAGAATTTAAAAAAGAACTGCGACGAATACCGGGTTGTAAGTATACTGGAGAGAACGATCTAATTAAAGATCCATGACACAAGCATTTTATACATTACTACAATTCTATAATGATGGAGTATTAAATAAAATAAATCTAAAGTATACAAACGTTTCCACTACAAAAAAGAAAAGAAAAAAAGACTGAACTAAGCTAGTAGCAGTAGCAGTAAGATAAAATCTCAGCTTAACACATATTCTGTTCTTTTGCAGTCATCATACAAACACCGATTCATTGAATTCACCATACCTTCAATGCCTCACTCACTCATTCATTTATTTATTTGTTACAGAATTCGTTTAGGAATACCATTTAAGAGCTCAAATACTACAGGTGGCTAAACATATACACATGTATACGTGTATACAATTTTAAACATATTGCAGTTGTAGTCGTTGCTGCTAATGAAAATATCAAAAATTTCTTTTTCTTTTACTTAAAGGTTTAAACTCCGTATGCTATGTATACACATACAAATAAACCTATACTTGCATCACATACAATTACAATTAAACTAAAAGAGTATTCTCTCATTAACAGGATACAATTGCAACAAAAATTAAAAAAAAAAAGAATTGAATAAGAAGTATTTTGCACTAGCAATGTATGGATTGGGAAATACTCAGTGCACCCATTGAAAACGAATAGCACTCTTGTGCTGTGCTAAATGATGATTAAAATGTTGACAACGTGATTTATTTCGAAATCAAAAGAAAATGTACGGAAGCTTTCGGATGCAAAAAAAAATTATAAATTACAAAACGTATTTATCTCTTAAATACAGTATTAACGTTTAAGAATATAACAAAATTAAATATTAAACACTCTAATTTTGAGTGAAATATTAAAGTTTTATGAAATTGAATTATTGGTAAATTTGGTTTCAAATATGTGAAGATGTCTTCTATACCCACATTAAATGTTTGATACAAATCACTATTGTAAGTAGAAGTTACAAATGAATCCGGTTCCTCTTTTTCTTTCTGATTAATGGATAATGGTGTGCGGTTAAAATTCTTGACTATAAAACAGCAAAACGAAAAATAAGTTAATCTGCACCAACATACATAAATATTGAAAATCACCAGAAGACTTTCAGATATAAATACATAAAGGTGTTCATTTTGAGACTGAGCTTCGCCAAAGGAACAGGATTGGAATAGCAATTTTTATTTACTCTCAGAGTTTTAGGCAGAAATCTGATGAGAAAGGAAGTCGTCGTAGAAATATTTTTCATATTTCGTTTTGTTGGAGATGTCTGACTTGCGGTTTGAACTGTGTCCTCACGTCTAATAAGTCAACATGTTACTATTAAACTACGGCGACGCATTCTCTTTATTTACTGATGAAGATAGAAACGGATGCATGATTGTATCTTTGATCAGACGAACTTGGTTTTGTCGATCTTTTCAGATTGCCCGATAACTAAACTGTTTTTCTGGATGATGTTTCTGCTGTTGATAATTCCGCAAGGTGTACTAGAAAATCAATTTCGAAACTCCTGCTATCGTTATCCACGAGAAAAATATCGATTGATTATTGGTCTCAATTCAAACGCAGTACGATAAAAGAGTACGATCTTAATGCGTTCGCTTACTGGCCTATTGAGGGAACATTATTACTATCAAAAGGTAGTGAATCTTGCATGGTGTGAATCTTTCACAATCTTGTGCAGTCGAAATGACAGATTAATGGGTGCTGAGGATGAAAAAAACTTTAGTGAAGTAATATCATCACTGCGTAACAATTAAAATCCTCTAATCTTTTCAGTTAACGGAAAGGGTCTCAACTCTGTCGATCTTTTAACGTGTATGGTTGGGCATATAACGGACAGAACACAAATTTAAGCTAGTGTATAAGTTGTCAGGATTAGTAAGAGGAGGATTATTGATTGGATCAAGAGGAGGAATTAATAAAATATCTCCGTTTTTACAGCCTTCGTTGGAGACAGTTTAGACTTCGGCACATTGGTACATTTCTGTATCATTTACAGGACATTGTGCAAATCTGATCAATTTCATCGCTAAGGATGGTACTCTCCATATTAAATTTTACCCGAAAATAAATCACTACATCGTTCAGAATTATCTGGTAAGGATAAGAACCAAAGCTCTCTTAACTCTTGGCAGGAATTCAATTAGGCTTCTTACTGTTATATCTCATTAACAATATGTCATTGAACCTATATCCAAGCGTATGGGCTATTCATTTTCATGAACAATGTAGTTTATGGGGGGAATGAATGAAAATCGCGGCGGTATATTTATATGACTCAATGAAAAACTAATCTAAGGTAGCTTGACATAGGTTGCTCGCATTAACGGAGCTGCGTCGAGAATATACCAGTAATACTGATCGGCTGCTTAGAAATCACTGGGAGTGGTCATACCATTGCATTAGGGAGGTAGAGTTCGCTATGGCGTATTTGCAGTAAATCTCTTGTGAGTAACTTGTACATCCTTACTTAAACCACACCAACTAATGGCATGTATTACACGTCATATGTTTAGGAAAGAGAATAAAATTTATAAAATAGTACTTAAGCAAATTAGTAATAATTCTTATAAAAGACGTTCGTATTCTTAAACTAACTAAGTTAGGATTTAAAATTTTAATAAGTATTGATTTCTATTATATGATACGCAAAAACAATACAATTTTTACAGCATTTTAATGATGCATGACCTGATTTCGAAAAAATTTTTTGAAGTCTTTTTGGTTACCAAAACACAATGTAAGACAAAAAGTGTTTGACATATAAAGTGTTTGTGAAAACTAACAAATAAGGGCAGAAAACATTATCCTTGTATCATTATTATCATATAAGCATCAGTCAAGTGAAAATGAAATACTTAAAAAATTTGCCCAACAATCACAACGAGTGCCAAAAAAGGGGAAAAAAGCACGAACAAATCTATTTGTAATGGATACGTCACAGCTAAAACAGGCAATGAAAATAAGAGGACACGAATAGGAACACATTTTATGGCTGCCAAATATTTCGTATAAAAATCGCATAAAAAACTGATACAAAACTGGAAAAAATATTCACAAGCAGACACAATGGAGAGACAAGAATATAGACATCTACACAGTTCTATACAAAAATATGATGCATGCATCTATACACAGTGTACTTGGCCAAAACTATAGCATGGATGGATATGCGATAATATTTTCCTTAAAAAATTCTATTTTAAATCTATAAAACACTTGTTTAAATAAAATATGAAACTAAACTCTACTAACGATTTTTTATTTCTAGAGCATGTTTTAACCTCTTCAGGGACGAAAATATGATTAAATTTTGTTTTCTTTTTAAATTAATTAACTTTATTTTAATAGGAATTCAAAAAGCAAAAAGAAATGAAAATTCACAAAAAGGGATAACGTCCACATTTGTGGCCACTGAGCGTTAATGGTAATATGTATGTGTGAAATGCTTTCATACATTCCGGGCATATCAGGCATATATATTCTTAACATTTCTCACAAATGTAGAGAGTCCGTCTTACACAATTTTTATCGTAACATCTGGGGGGATTTTTCAGTTCCTTGTATTTAGGATAATGACTTATACCGCCCAGCCTGATTCCAGGGTTAACTTTAGTGCAGCTGTTGGATTTTTTAGGTAGTGATGGTAAAACTTATTATATTAAATATATCTGATATTATTTTTTTCAAATATTAACAATTTCTTGATATAATCCAATAAAACAGATTGTCAAAGAATTATTTGACATTTTTTTCAAGTATCCAACTATGCACCGGAAATAATATCATCAGTGCAGACAAACGGTAAAATGTTTACTCCTCTTGTTAGAGGATTTGGTAGTCAATAAGTTATTATAAAATTTTTGTTGTTTTTATTATTATTACAATTATAATTAAAAAAATTAAACGTCCACATATGTGGACAAGGGCGTGAAGAGGTTAAGAACTGAAACAATAAAAAAAAATAAGAAAATAATCGGAAAATAAAACATTTTAAAAATGTTTAAAACATGTTAAACATGATTTTCCTTCTAAAACCATTTTCAAGGTTAAAAAATAATGTTGAAAGCAGCTGTTGCTGGTCAAGTTTCAACACCCACTTAAAACTATTTTAGCAGCATTTAAAATATGGCAAGAAAGAAATAAAAACGGCAAGAAAAAAAAAAACATTAATATAAGTGGCATAAATAAATTATTTTTCTTAGTTTGTTCATGAAACGAAACTATTGTGGAACATTTATTTGTAACTTATGCGATTTTGATATTAGAAGTACTGGCAAGATGAATAGGTCTAGGATAACAAATCCGAATTAGATTAATAAGGAGTTTAAATGTTTTAAATTTACATGGAGTTGTATTTAAATGTATAAATTTAAAAACTTATAATAAAGGACTTGAAAACTCCCTCGTTAATACGGTTAATTGGAATCATGTTATATGAAAACCGTGTTATGCGAAACTATAAAATCAATGTATTTTAACGTGTAATATCGAAACCGTGTTACTCGAATACCATGTTGTACGAGGGACAACTGTACATAAATATTATTTATTTGTAACCTTAAGCAAAATTATTAAATTTTGTTTAGATCAAAAACTTTTTCAGAGGTATTATGCTTAGGTATTTTTGAACGACAGTCCCATCTTTAATTATTACAATAAAATTATAATAGCATTACCTGTCTTGTACTTTTGAGCACAAAAGTCTGTAAATAGTCACCTTAAGAAGAATAGCAAAGCCATACACATGTATGTTACCGATAAATTTCTCAGTTGTAACTGGCTGTTGATTTTCGTCATTCATGAGTGGCTGGAGTGTCGATTCCGAATGACAGATGTAAGAAGATTTTTCATAGAACAGAAGAGAAAGTCGCCAAAAGAAAGGAAGTTTGTATATATTTCTTCTCGAGATGTCAAAAACTCTCGTCGAGTAAGTCACATACTACAATGAATGTGTATCATGCATATACACATACATATGTACATGTACGTTGTCTATTAAAAGGATAATCTTCTACACGAATCGGAATAAATTATTCAGGAATAAATTACCATCCATTTTTACTCTCAGCACTTTTTCTTATTGTTTGACTAGTAACAAAGAAGTTGAATCCATATCTTCTACACTAAGTTCAGCTGTCCAGCATAGTAGAACAAACTCTCTGTATATAGTGGTAAAAGCTACAAGCAAAGTGCTACAAGTATATATCTCTGAGTAGGTATTGAATTCCCAATTGAAGTCTACCGTCCCCGTAAAATATTCAGTTTTTCTAACAGTTCTCTAGATTATAAATGTTTGTAAATATGAACTTAGTCAGACTGCCTCAATCACTGTAACCATTAACTTAGTTTATCATTCTCGCGATTCCCGTCGCGTGTTGATGTACAATGACTTAAGCATCTCTCTTTAATTTAGGTGAACACAAATGCATTACTCTGGATGATTATACGGCCGATAACTACATATAGTCAGTGAACTTGTTTAACTAGGCTCCACCGTTATCACCGAAAATGATGTCAGTTTGGAGATCAAGCGTAGGATCAGCCTTGCCAACAGGAGCCACAATAGTCTCAATAGGCAATTGTGTAGCAGAGAACTCCTTCGTATGACAAAACAAATACTCTAAAAGACGCTCATCCTCCCCGTGCTTCTTTAAGCACAGATGCAGCAGCCTTGAGAGTATTCGAGAGATAAGTCCTACGTAAGATCTTTAGTCCAGTGCGAGTTGGCGATGATTTCCGCATTCAATCTAACAATGAGCTGTAGGAGCTCCTCAAAGACGTTGTCGTTGCGCAGCATATTAACATCCAGCGGCTGCGCTGGCTCGGCCATATATTTTGAATGAATGAGGATGAACCTGCGAGACTGGGATTTGCGAAACTCGGCGAAGAAGACGCCCTTGTGTCCATTGGAAGGACCAAGCCATTGAAGCCCTGTCATCGATAGGTGTGATCAACTGGCGAAGAGGTGCAAGAAGTAGAGGCTTCTGGAAGGATGTACTAAAGCATGTCGAAATCCGATAATCGAGTTGTAAATGGCCGATTAAGTAAGTAAGATCCTGTACCACATATAGTATAAGCAGAGTATATAGCTTCTGACAATATGACAAATGGCTTAAGTTGGTTTTATTTTATTTTGTAAAAATTTCGACTTTATGTGACATTACGAAGCTAAACGGCGATCATGTCGTATACATACACAAATACTATTCAGGTGTGTGTTGTGGTATTATTGATCAGTGATTCGCAAGGAGGAACACGGTTCTCTGTTTGGCAACATATCGAAGTAGTCTAGTAGGTAGTATTTTGATTTATTAGACGTGAAGCCACCAAATCCCAGGTCCGACATCTCCAACAAAACGAAATATGAAATAGGCGACTGCCTTTCAGCAGATTGCTGGCAAAAACTCTGACTGTAAATAAAATTGTCATGGAAAGTTTATCAAAAATCTGTCTTTCGAAGTCGACTTTAAACTGTAGGTCCCGCCACTGATAAATAAAATTAAACACACGCAACATAAGTGGTGTGAGAATCTAGATCGTAATCCTGACTGAAGGGTTGTAAGGACCAATTGGCATTACGAAACGGCGATCAAGTTGTGAACAAACATTGTGGTATTATTGATCAGAGGTTTCAAAGGAGGGCCACAGTTCTTTGTGGAATGTGTAAACTTTATGTGTACCATTTATTTTTTTAAATTTTCTTTTCAATGCTTTGGCCCTATAGGGCTATAAATTCTGTATTGTTGCGCATGTAGGGTTATGTAGGGCTGTATCCGCCTGTAGGGCTATAAATGCTGTATTGTTTGCCGGTTTGGAAGTATGGATAGATTTGTTTATTACCATGTCCTAAGTACATATCAAATAGAGCTTAGGATCTAGTATATTGCCTGCAATTTCGTGACAACAATTTAATTCAACGTAGTAAATTGTACACTCTCTAGCTAATACCCGTTGAAGGAAAAATTAAAAGAAGTCTATAAAAATAAATTAAAAACATTGAAGTACGAACTTAAATGATTTAAAATTTCAAACAAATAAAATAATAAATTTAAAGTTTCTTTTAAAATATTTGTTATAATTTTTTAAATAAAAACATTCAATTAGTTTCAATCAAATTGAATTGAAATTTTGGTTTTTTTTTTAATTTAAAGTCCTTAGAGTACAGTAAGTATTATTTTACTATGTACTACTATTTTATTATTTTTGTATAAATAAAAAAAAAATCACAAAAATGTACAACAAAAAAAAAACATGAAATAACATTTAGCCAATACTTTCAAATACTTGGCAATACATATATCTTTTTTCTTCAAGTATCAAATAGCCCCTCAATAAACAGTTTGAAGGACTTTTCTCTAAATAACAATTTGTTACTATAGTATGTACTACATACTACTACTAAGCAGCATGTATATTATAAAAAAAAAGGAAAGCAAAGCAGAATATAATGGTAAGTATCTTATTTGAGTATATGCTCGTATGCATGCATTTCTAAATATTTTATATGTTGTATTTACAATATATGTGGTCCATGTGTATGTGACTGTGTGTGTTATTTGCTAAACCTTTTCTAATTTTGTTTTTATACATACTTACATACATGTATACATATACGAGTAAATTTTCTACTTTTTATTCATTATTTTTATATTTTTATATTTTTTATTTGTTTATTTTTGTTTTTTCTTCGTTTTTGTTTAAATAAATTTAAGATTTTTTTTTTTTTGTTTTCAATACTTTTCATCTAATGTGACTTAAGGGAGAAATTTAATACCGTTTTTATGTCTATTATGGTTGGTATGTTTTTTTTATTATTTTTTCTTTAGTTTCCTTCCTTCATTCTTTCAACATTCAAGAATTGTTGAAATTTTCTTTTCAATACAAACTTTTAAATTTTAATAAAATTCGAAGTGTATCTGTGACCTTTGTTTGCTTTAGAGCTTCAAAAAAAAAAAAGCCTCAATATGTTAGAAGATTTTTTTAAATTTAAATTTTGACTAAATTTATTTGTTTTCGAAACAGAAAATAAATATTATTGTTTAAATGATAATTGAAATGGAAATAATGTTTTTTTTTTTTTGGGCACAAAGATATTGACTTTTTTCAATTGCCACCCCACTAATAGTTAGTTTTTGATAGGTTAGGTACGACAGATTGAAGAGGAACATAATTGGTGGCATATAAATACTATACTGCAGCACAGGAATACATACTAGACTACTAGGTCGACATTGCCTAATCGACGCATGGGTTTCCAACTCATATTAAAAAATTATATCACTTATGAAATGTCCTCTGTCCATGTTCCGCACTTTGTTGCACACTGTAAACTATGTTGCACACTGTAAATGATAAGAAAAACTTATACAAGAAAATGACTCCACATGCGAATAGTGTGGCTAAACAAGATATGTAATTTCACTATAGGTTAGGTTAGTTCGGAGTGGTAGCTCTGATGTCACAAAGCACACTTGAGCACGGATAGCGGCCCGTTGTGATGCCACGGGTGAACGTAGTCCCTGTACTGATCAAGTTCCACCACAATGAGGGAAAAGGAAGAAGTTGGTCAGCGCAAGGGCTGCACAATTTCACTATAACTTCACTATATTGTGTGGTCTGCTGGTCAATCAAGCACGAAAGCATATGCTCTACGCAAAAATATCCGATGTTATTTGGCTGGACCATATTCCAGTGAAGCATAATGCTCCAATGAATCAATAGTTTCGTATAAGAATTTTCAAAGAAGACTGCGCTGCATGGCCTGAAGCAACCTCTATAGATTGATTCCAAAAGCGAATCTTCTAACATCAATTGCTACCAAATGGTACAATTTGGTAATGACTTAATACTCGTATAATGATTAAAGTGTCGATTAAAATCACGAGAGAACCAAGGTTAAAACCACACTTGCTGGCATATGCGATAATTTGCTCGAGTGATTAAGCTACTTCATTAAAAAAGTAGAAAAAATATTCATAATGTTTCTGACCCTTGTACTCTCAGATAAGATAATATTGGCAGCGATTATCATAAAAACGTAAGGTAGCGTCAGTTCTTGAAAAAGAGTAAAACTCAAACAGCATAGCTGCTGCACACAACATCTAATACATGTTTGCAGAGGACGTTATTTTCACGCAACGTTATACGTTTCACATATACTAGAAATTTAACTAATTAAACAAAGTCTAAAGTCGTTAACTAATTAAACCATTACATCCATTCAAAACTAATTGCTTGGTTCGATTTACATTGCTTTCAGTCTTGGTAGTTATTTTTTTTCATTTCTCAAGGATTGTACTAAACGAGTTGTTATAGATATGGTATCGCAAGGTCCTAATCTATCTTTAAATCTGTTTCTTATTTTTATTAACAATCTTCGGTCTATAATTTCTAATCCGTTTTACGCAGGTACAGATGACAGTAACATTTTTCATTCATATTCTTTTGATTTTAGTTTGAGCCCTTGGGAGATTGAGATGAAAAAACTTATAATATGAATGACTCATTCTCATCCAACTTACAGTTAGTTCCCGAATAGAGTCATGTAAATAGAAGCTCTTGCTAGTCTGGGCATGAAAATTTAATTCTTATGTTTCAAGAGTTGAAAAAACCATTTAAGTCCATTTGATCTTCTTATTTTTTGGACCAATATGAGCCTTCTTCTCGAAGTCCATTTTGAGCCTTCCGAACCTTGTACAGAAGAAAGTGTTTTTAATGATAGTATATCGATTCATTGTAGTCGCCGTAGTCTAGTAGGTAGTGTGTTAGCTTATTAGACGTAAAGCCCGGGTTCGTATCCCAGGTCAGGCATCAAAACGAAATATGTATGAAAAAAAAAAATATTTCTTCGGCGATTGCCTCTCAGCAGATTTCTGGCAAAAACTCTGAGAGTAAATAAAATTGCCATGAAGAGCTTCTCAAAAAATCTGTCGTTCGGAGTCGACTTTAAACTGTAGGCCCGCCACTCATGTATAAAATTAACGTACACAACATAAGTGGTGTGAGAAGCTAGGTTGAAATCCTGACTGAAGGGTTGTAATGACCAATTATGTATGTATATCGATTCATTAGAGCACCATAGCAATGTGGCTTGTTTTTCTCTGCTTTAGCGGCATTAATAGTATAGCGATTCATTGTATTCGCCGTAGTCTAGTAGGTAGTGTGTTGGCTTATTACACGTAAAGCCAGGGTTCGAGCCCCAGGCCAGACATCAAAACAAAATACAAAAAGTATTTCTTCGGCGATTTCCTCTCAGCAGATTTCTGACAAAAACTCTGAGAGTAAATAAAAAATTGCCATGAAAAGTTTTTCAAAAAAATCTGTCGTTCGGAGTCGACTTTAAACTGTAGGTCCCGCCACTTATGTATAAAATTAACACACTCAACATAAGTGGTGTGAGAAACTAGGTCAATAATCCTGACTGATGGGTTGTAATGACCAATTATGTATGTATGTATGTTAGCGGCATTAATTTGGTTATTAACAGTTTTTCAATGCACTTTAACATTGTCGATAATTAGCGTATGGATCAGTATGATCTTGCTTCGAGTGATCCTTGCTTACCTTCGAAATCATTTAGATTAGTTACTGTTAGCGGGTTGCTTGCCGTTCACAGTCAAGTTCACATGGTGGCCATATTGTCCATTATATTACCCGGTGTGTGGTAAGCCACGTTTGAAACACCCCGGGCTCCGGATGAAACCGGACAGTTCCCTTAGGTACACGTTTGCCACCATGCGCAGGTCTTCAAACGATCCGTCAACCAAAAACAGATGACGTCTGTTCTAAATTGCAGGGCACTTGAGGCATGATTCCGTTTCCTCCATATCATGGCAGTCTCTTCAGTATTCCTGGAATTATTTACCCTAAATCATACTCTGTTGATTAGTAAAAATTTTTGAATTCTTAGAATAGCATTGAATGTGTAAAGAATGATCCAAATTGGTGTTTAAGGAAGTTAGTGGTTGGAATTGGTTTTCTGGATCTCTTAAAACTCGAAATTTAGAGCTTGTGATCTATAGAATTAAATTTAACGTGTCTTTCTGCGCAATAGATCTGGCAAATCGATCATTTCATTGCTAAAATTCCTCCAGATTTCATATATTTTTGTGCAAAAAATATAAAAAGCAGTGCTAGATCTTTGCAAGTTAGCAATGACCGTTCCGTTGATTAAAATAAGAAAGAAATGGAATTTCATAAAATTAACCATGTTCTCTGGGACATATATTAATTAATTTAAATGTTTTATGTCCCCATACAACTGAATGGTTGACAGCACAACATCAAATTAGTTTATAATTCTTTCAAAATATAAAAAGACCAAAGTATAACATGTATGTATGTGTATGCAGACATAAAATTCTTTTCATATGAAAATTAACACGATATTATAAAAATTAAAAGAAATTTTAACTAAATTCTGTGATTTTTATTATCATTATTTAGATAATGATTACACCTTCCTCGAAATATTTTTTACATATAATTTGTCACATTATTTAGGTAA
Source organism: Sarcophaga caerulescens (assembly GCA_927399465.1). Classification (NCBI taxonomy): domain Eukaryota; kingdom Metazoa; phylum Arthropoda; class Insecta; order Diptera; family Sarcophagidae; genus Sarcophaga; species Sarcophaga caerulescens. The sequence goes on along the minus strand of OV656872.1, from coordinate 49,635,337 downwards.
TAGGTTAGTAGGTAATAGAATAGAATAAAATTTATATTATATTAACATAACAATCAGAACCGAATAAAATAATGGCACTCTTTACAAATAATTTTCAAATAATTTTGCAAAAAATGTTTGAAAATTTAAATTATATGGACAACAATAAATCAAATAATAGAATAGAATATATGTTAATATAAGGTTTTTGGAATTGACTTTAAAATGTTTGTGCTCATATGTATTTAACTTTATACATTTTAACTATCACGTCTGTATCTGTAGGTTGTATTTTTTGTTTTCATTATATATTTGTATGTATATATACAAAATACATAAGTACGTGTACAGTTGGGTATGAATTTATTTCATTAAAAAATGTTTTTATGAATTATACGAAATATTTGGTTGAATTTTTTTTGGCTTATTTATTTTATTTTATTTTATCACATAATATGCATAATTCACTTGAGTAATCATAAAATACGTACATGTGAACGCAATTCATAGAATATTATACACAGAGTTTTCTATTAATATTAGAAGAATTCGAATAATCGAGTTATTCAATTGAAATGCAACGAATATTTGAATATTTATATATTTTTTTAATTACTAATTACAATACAATTACAAATTACACTTAATTATTAACGAGCTAAGTAACCAAAGTCTCTGGTGGGAATCGTAATTACAACCCTCACGTTAATAGTCTAGCACACTACCCACCATACTACCAGGGCAATCAATATTATAATAAATTTTGAAAAGAAGAATAATTCTTAAGATTACGCTTTCGGATACAATTTTAGAGCATAAAAAGTTATACTTAATATATCGGGTCTTCCAACAGGGATTTTTAAACCTTAACTGTTGGTAATGATCGTCTTGTTGAACCTACACTTGCCATATTTAGTTGTCATTTATTTAGTCTGGTTTGCCAAGTCATCATGGACGGATATAGAATTCAACAACACTTGTATCGTTGTATTCATTGTATTGTTGGACAAATATACAACAGTGTATGCTTGTTGTTGATAATTTTCATATAAAAATTCGATACACCTATACACATATTTTTCATATGTTTTTGGAAGTTGTATTGGTTTCGTGCTATCAAATTGTGTGAATGAAAAAAATGTGTTTATGTTTTCATATGTTTTTCAAAAGTTGTGTTGGCTTCATGCTATCAAATTGTTTCAATGCCAAAAAAATACGTTTGGAATACGAAATACACAATACATCATAGCATTGAGCGTTCACAAACAACCAAGTGTATTCAATACAACATACACGATACAAAGTCGTGTGAATTGCCCAATTGTTTTACCGATACGACTATGAGCAATGTGGTGGATAAATTTGAGACCACTGGTTCACTAAACAATCAACCAGTACCTGTACCTCGATGGAACGTAATATGCTCTGTAACGTAATATACTTTTGTCACTAACTACAGCTGTCCTTTAAGCCAAGATAATCCATGCCGTTGGTCATATACAGTCCGATTTATGATTTGTTCTAGCCTTGTGTTTTCTTACCAAAGTTGATTTCAATCCTAGCGTCTTATGATTACGTATTTCGATTCGAAAGAAAATGCATTTGAATCTTGCGGTGTAAAGCATTGTATACCGAAAATGTGTCTTTCGAATTGATTGAATGCATGATAATCCTTTGATAATGATCACATTTGCTAAAATTTGGAATAGATCATAAGCACTCCAAGCGACTGATTAGAGAAACATTTTCAAGGAAATATTTATTTTCAAAAATTATATCAGAATACTGCTGATCCGAGGATAGAACTAAGAGCTCTCGCTTGGTAAGCCATCACACTTCATACTAGACTATGGCGACCGCATATACTCTCTCAAATCACAAACAATTGTGAACTTTGGTTTGATCTCCTATGCTTACATCATTGTACTGTACTTTGGCTATTTTAGCACAAACGGGATCAGCACTGAAATTATTCAAAAGGCTCCTAAAAAGTGCCCATACGCTGGCATTTGATATGCAAATTAAAAGTCTTTTAAAACTTAGCTAAGCTATTCTGTGTTCTTTTATTGGGACGCTTGAGTTCTACTGTGGACTTAATAACCACAATTTAATTTAAACCATACTGAATAAATCAAGCTTATAATTTTTGTACGCCCTACATCCCTGCTCCTTTTTTGAAGAAAAAATTAACACATATACCCTATGCCTGTAAAAAAAAAGAATAGCTAAACTGTGAAAATTCGAATTGCCACGTTAGTTTACAAATACAACTCGTAGAGTACGATTAATTTTGTTTAATAATAAATTTTTAAAAAGATAATAATATCAGACTATTTTCAAATCTTAAATGCTTGAAAACTCTAGTAGTATACACTCCTATAATATTATTTATACCAACTTAGAGACAAAATAAAATAAATATGTCTTCTATTTGTGTGCATATGAAACTAAAAACTCTATTTAAATTAATGAAATCTTTGTGGATTTAATTTAGCACCACAATTTGAATTTTCATTTATGAAAATTATTTTTCATTCTTCATAAAAGTAGCAAAGATGAATGATATTCTACTTAAAGAGGTTTTAATTGTATGTGACATATTCTTTTTTGGAAATGCTGCATGCACGTGTATGAAAACAAAAATAAATATTTTTTTGCATTTTAATCACTTTATTTGAATGGGCCAACAAGTATTCTTCAAATATAATTTTTTTTTATAAAGAAAATATTTTAATAAATATTTAAATGTGAAATTCTTACAGAGTATCCTTTAATTTATTCTTGTGTTGATACATTCATTTCGGTTAACTTGTGAAGAATTCTTTGTTTGCTTGTGCAATGCATAAACATTGCACAAGTGTCTAATATACTAGTCGATTTATCAAAAAATTTGTGTCAAATTCGGTACTCAAAAATCCTTGAGAAGTAATAGAAAGCCAAGTCTACGATGTTTAAAAAGAACGAGAAAATATTGTTGAGGTATTTGGACTTAAAATAGATAGTTCATATACGGCTTTAAAAAAAACCAAGATGTACCGATTTTGGAAGTCGTTATAGTCAAGTAGGTAGTATGCAGGTTTATTAGGCGTGAGGCCAGATTTTCTTTCAGCAGGTTTCTGGCAAAAGCTCTGAGAGTGAATAAAATTGACGTGAAGTTTCTCAAAATATCTGTAATTCGGAGTCGGCCTTAAACTGTAGGTCTCACTACTCAGGTAGTAGTAGTGTACTCAGGTAGTATTAACACACACGACATAAGTGGTGTGAGAAGCTAGATGGTAATATTTTGTTGGAGATGTCTGACTTGGGGTATGAGCAAAGGCCTCACAGCAATAAACCAACACACAACCTACTAGACTACAATGACTCCAACTACTAGTTAATTCTGCAATAGCACTCTAAATTATGCTTATTGTTCTACTGTGGCCTGTTTTAGGTTAACCTTTAGTCGTTATATGGAATTTACGCCCTCTGTGAAAATGCTATAGGTTGTTGTTGTTGTATATACCTTCCTATGATATTCATTTTGATGTTATCATTTGTGACAGGTCCCAGATTTTTAAGATTTTGAAAATCATGAAATTTTATCATTTTCTATTGAATGACCTTAACGCCTTTTTTTTTTTAGCAACTTTGGTGTAAATTTAGTTTATTGTTGTTTGTTAAACCTTCAAAATATGCTCAAAACTTTCAACTTTTAAACAAAATTTCTAGTTTCAATAATTTTTTTTTTATAAAAAACTACACAAATTGAAAACGTACTTAATATTCCATTTAATCTGTAATGTCTAGCAAATTTTTGCATTTAAAAACTAATTTTATAAATATGTTCTCTTTAACGTTGACCTTTAACCCTTAATAACATATACCTTGTAAAAATATATATTTTCCATGTATTTCATGTCAGACATTTATTAACTTTGTATCTCCTCCTTCTCTTTCTAATGGCTAACGTAGTGTCTAGTGTGTGTGGTTGATTACTTTTTGTGTATTTCATTTTAGAATGACCGATTAGTTGCCTTATCTTCCATGTGGAAATGATACATTTTTAAACAGCTTGTTGACATGTTACATACCAATAAAAATAAAATGTGTTTTTTTTTTCTTTGGAAATATACCTTTTTTCCTTGAAGCGCTTATGGAAATGAGTCAATGTACTCTTGTTAGTGTAAATATGAACTGTATGTTGCAGTGTACGTACATAGTTCTATGTGTTCTTATCAAGAAAATTTCTATTATTAAACTAATAAGAGAGCAACAGAATTTAATTTCAAACTGACTGTATGAAAAAAAAAACAAGTAAAAATATTGCACATTTGTGGGAGTTTAGATTTCAAGAAAATTAAGAGTAAATTCATCGATACGAAGAAAGAGAAATTTTTGCTCAAATGAAATTTGTGAAACAGTTTTTTCTAAGAAGTGTAGTTATTAATAGAATAATAAGTGTTTAAGTTCTCTAAAGTATTAATATAATTCGTATGAACACTCTGTTTAGTTGAGCCATCAATTCTGTCCATGTCTTTCATTAAGTGCTTCCTATCTTGAAATAAAATAAAGTGTGTGTAGATGCCGTAGTCTTGTAGGAAGCGTGTTACTTATTAGACGTCAGGCCACGGTTCAAACCCTACGTCAGACATAACGATCAAAACGAAATATGAAAAATTATTCTTCGGCGACTTCCTCTCAGCAGATTTCTGACAAAAACTCTGAGAGTAAATAACATTGTCATGAAAAGTTTCTCAAAAATCCGTCGTTGGATAAAATTATCACACACAACATAGGTGCTGTGAAAAACTAGGTTGTAATCCTGACTGAAGGGTTGAAATGACTAATTAGGTATGTGTATGTAAAGTGTGTGTGAGATATCATTGTACATTTTTTATAATTTTGAAAAAACCCATTGATGCCATTATTTGTGGAACATAACGTCGTTCAAATGTCCGTTATACCGCTTGTGAATGAATCGCCTCCCAAACTGACAAATATTTCATGATTCTGGATCATGTTGACTTTGATGATCGCTGCTGCTTGTATCTAACGGCGTCAAATCGTACGATCTCGGTGACGTGGCTCATGAGATCGAAAAAAAGTCTCTGTTTAGTGGGATTTTGAACTGGCAACGTCATCAGACAATATGTTTTTGTCATCAGCGTTGTCTAGGCTATCGCTGTCAACGACGAGCATTATAGGTCGATGTTTACCGCTTCTTAACTGGTGTGGGCAATAAGTATTTTTTCGGCGATTTCTTCTCAGTTTCTCAAAAAATCTGTCGTTCGGAATCGACTTTAAACTGTAGGTCCCTCCACTTATGTATAAAATTAACACACACAACATAAGTGGTGTGAGAAACTGCGGGCTTCTTGGGGACGATTGCCTGTAGACTGCCTAATGGTGAAGGTATAGCACTGGCCATTTTATAGTCACCTAGCAGCAACTCGTTTCCTTGCCGTTCGCTTCTTCCCCCTTTCCACCTTTCCTAAAAAACCTGCACAATGCACTGCATGAGTAGGAGCCATCCCCTGAGTGCTAGTTTCATAAAAAAAAAAAGTCACAGTGGTCGCCAAAACCAACATAACACATGTTATCGGTCAAATTCAGACTGATTTATGTGCCAGGGTCTAACATTTCGGATGCTCTCCGACCAGAGAAGTTGTGGTAGACGTTTAAATGATGTGAAATTCAGCACATAGTATAATCAATAGACGTTTCATATGAAGAAAAATATCGATTATATTTCACAATCTTACTTACTTACTTAATTAGGCATTACAACGCTTTAGACAGGATTACAGCTTGATGTGTATGTTATTTTTATATACATGACTGGCGGGACCTACAGTCCACTCCGAACGATAGATTTGTTTGAGAAACTTTACATAGCAATTTTATTTACACTGAAGGTTTTTGCCAGAAGACTGTTGAGACGAAGTCGCTGAAGAAATATTTGTTTCCAGATATCGTTTTGTTGGAGATGTCTGACTTCGGGTATGTCTAATAAGCCAACACACTACCTACTACACTAGACTATGGCGGCCTAACAAAATACCTTTATATATGAGTTTAAAAAGGGAAATGCTTAAAAAAGACCCTATCGTTGCCAATCTTTGGTTCTTAAAAATCCTGCCTTAATAATTTGGTGTACTCTTTTAGTCGGATTTTGTTTTGAGGAGATCTATGTTGATTCCATATGCATACATACATAATTGGTCATTACAACCCTTCAGTCAGGATTATTGACCTAGTTTCTTACACCACTTATGTTGTGTGTGTTAATTTTATACATTTTAATGTTAATTTTATACAATTTAAGTGGCGGGACCTACAGTTTAAAGTCGACTACGAACGACAGATTTTTTGTGAAATCTGCTGAGATGAAATCGCCGAAGAAATACTTTTTGTATTTTGTTTTGATGTCTGGCCTGGGGCTCGAACCCTTGCTTTACGTCTAATAAGCCAACAAACTACCTACTAGCCTACGGCGACTCCATATGGTCGTCTTAAAAAGAGGGGTTTCTACTCAATGTACATAAGGACTACGTAAATTAAAATTATTCCTGATGTTTATCGAACATCGATAACTTTCGTTTCTGATATAATTTTCGATAATTCATCTTATTTTAATTTTTAACTTTACATTGAATAAATAAAGAAACAGAAAAAAATGTGTATTAAAAACAAAAAAAAAAAAAAAAACGAAATGAAAATTAAGACTTAAAATCAACAGTTTCACGTGATTGGTTTTTGTGTCCTACCACAACCTGTAGCATGTTGGGCGTTTAGTTCAACAGACATTTAATGCCTTAAATATTCCCAATACCTGCACAAAACTAATGAGAAATATGTTTGACTTTATAAACTCTTCTGTAAGGTTTACAAAAATATCCCCGAATTATTATTTCTGCTCTGCGTAAGGAGAGAACGTAACATGAACAGCTTGTGCAGTAATTAAAATACAAACTAACAGACTTTTGCAGATCCCAGCCGAACTCATTTGAAAATTTCCCAATATTTTTAACCCCTTATAAACATATCTTTCGTTAAGTTTTGCCTTAACAGAAACTACTCAAAGGAGATAATTTAATCCCTTAAGGATATTTTCTCTTTTGAAATTGTGCTACCCCTAGTTTAAAGGAATCAACAGGTTTTTTGAAGTAATTTTTAATATTTTTCCTTTCTTTTTATATTTGTACGTGATGCGCCAATTGTTTTGATGTGGAAAGAAATGCAGATTTTGAAAGCAATTGTATGACAGGTAGATATACATGTTCAAGTTTTTTTTGTCATAAAATTTTTTGATATTTGCCTGCAGTTTTGGAATAATTTTCATAAAATTTATGTTTCTTAGAATATAAATTTTTATAAAATTTACAAAAAAAAAAAAATAATCCAAATGGCACATATATATGTTCCTTTATTGTACATATCATTCGTTGACCTTTAGAAGTGAGCTTCTTGGTTTTCAATAACCATTTAAACTGCTATTGTAATACACTGAACTCTTAGTTATTCCTTGGTTTTCTTTTAGATTTTTTGTAATAACATTTTAATGTATATCCGGCATTGTTGAAAGTCATTTTATTCTTTTGTTTGTTATTAAAAGATTATATAACAGAAAAAAAATGCTCATAAAAAGTCTGAGGAGTGAACATGAAACATTTTACCATACATTTCTTTAGAACAACTCAATTTAATATGAAAATTATTTCGATTTTTATTTAAATTAACACTAAAAAAGACTGAAACTTAGTCTTTCTAAATGTAAGAAATTTGTTTGCAATTAATTTGTAATATTTTGTTTTTATATTAACCACAGTTATGTAACAGATTATAGGCCTTTTTATGGATAGGAAGCTACATATATTGAAAACCTAATATCATCAATATTTTTGAGAAGGCTTGCAATGTCCTCTGTACTGCAAAAAAGTTTTGGGGAAAAAATAGCTCATAGGATGACTCACAATACTCAGACCTATCTTGACCTACGGATGCCTGGCATAGTGGGAATCTCTCGATAAGGTAACTATGTATATTTAATCTGATACGAAGATTGCGAAGATCTACCTGCATAATATTTAATGGCGCCCTGTTGACTACTCCTACCTTGGCACTGGAGATAATTTTATGTCTCCTACCATTTAGTCTCTATTGCAAAGGCGTGGCGGCTAAGATTAGTAGGCGTCTCTGGGCAACTGGGCCGGGACGTAAATCGGATACTGGCCACATGAGGGTACTAAACGTCTCCTGGGACTGTCAGGAGTAGTGACTACATACTATTCCGGGTAGGGAGGTCTTGAAGAATGCTGCGGCGCACTTCTCAAAGGACTCCGTACAAAATTACACCGATGATTTAAAATTGAAGAGAAGCGTTGGAAGTGTAATTTTAATGCTCCATACGGCGGTCAAATCTCTGCAGCGTATTTCAGGTGGAAGTGTAGGCAATACAGGTTGTGGTAAAGATTATTGGGAACAAAAATGTCAGCCAGCGGGATTCTAATGTGATGAATGACACAGGAACATTCCAGGTAACTGCAAAGCAGATGAACTGGCCAGGCGTTGCGTTTTCATTGAAATCTCTGATAAATGCTTGACGTTAGGATCCGTCAACAATTTATGGTCGGCTTTGGACACGTATTAAAATCTAGTTTCTTACACCACCCATGTTGTGTTTTTTAATTTTATTCATGAGTGGTGGGACCTACAGCTTAAAGTCGATTCCGAATGACAGATTTTTGAGAAAATTTTCATAACAATTTATTTTACTTTCTGAGCTTTTGCCAGAAATTTATCTGACCTGCGATTTGAACAGTGGCCTCACATCTAATAACCCAACACACTACCTACTAGACTACGGCAACTTCATTTTCTTTTAGTGCATTGAAAACCTTGCCAGTATTAGCAAATTTGAGTGTGCTACACTTAACGTTTTTGACTGATAGTTTTGTGATATTTTACAGGTTTTTAGGTTCTTGGCCTATCTTAAGGTTAACTATAGCCTTTCTTTTCCAAGACGGACGTCGTTTTTGTCGATACAGTTGTATGTGAATTTTTCGGTTTCGCTCTCGGGCTCCATATTGAAGGACTTCTGTTTACCATTCATCCTTCATTCTTTCTATGTTTTTCATTTAAACCTATAATAATGAAAAAGAATTATAGAAATATGTATTTGGAATCTGGCATTTATGCATCTTAAAAAAAATCTGAAGGCATATCAGCTGCTAGCCTTGAAAATTTCCTTACTGATCGTGAAAAATCCTGAAATTTGTCAGACCAATAGGTTTACCAAAGATATTATTATTGTGTTAGAGGCATGACGATAAATCGAATGGTCGCAGTAATATGCCTATAAGAAAAACTATTATACCACTTATTTACAATTAACAACTCATGGTCTCCCTCATGTATGGGTTGTCTCAGGAGTCTAGTGATTGTGAATGACTACTGGGTTGTTGTTCCATAGCATTCTATGTGACACTTATGAAATTCAGTTTTCTTTGTTTGTGTAGTCGCACGTTTCTGAAATAAATTCGACTGCATTTATAATTTAAGTTCAATAGCTTCTAGTTTAAAAAATATAACGTTGTTTTCTCGTTTTGTTGCCCGCTTACACTTTGAAGAGCCAAAAAATATTTGTCGAAAGAAACCCATAGATTATGATACAAGTTTTTAGAATCACGAGTTTAAGCTTTGCGTTAATGAATCAGTTGGGCTGTCAATAAACATTTCTTTTGTATTAAACTTTTTATATAAGCAATTACGTATGTATGTTTATTTACATCGAAAAAATTTTGATCTTAGACAACAACCATTTTAAAAGCGCTTCAAATTTAACCAAACATGCGCATTACACGACCCCAACTTTTTGAAATATAACCGTTAAAGTGAATTCGAAAAGCTTTTCTTTGATTGACGTGCAGCACCACGTGCCTCATGTGAATTACAAAAAAACCAAACTTGATTTTTGTTTTATACTTATTTATTCAAATAATATAAACAATTAATTAAACTACAACAGCAACAATAACAACAATAATAATAATCAGTATTATCGGTCCAAAAAACTTGGTTGAGAGACAAAAAGTACAAAAAACAAAAAACCTAGATTTTGTACCAAAAAAAGTATGTCATTAACACACAATAATGAAATCATTTCAAAGCAAAGTGTTAAAGCGATAAGAACGCAAAACGGCAGCTTCATAGTAAGAATAAATCGGTGATTTTTTGTTTTTTCAAAATTAATTTCAATTGAAACCTGTAAGAAAAAAGTACACAAAAAGTGAATTTATTATGAATAGTATACAATTCGTATTAATCATCGTCCATTTGCTGCACTTGGCTGTAGAGTCGAGATTATTATATCCCCCCGTCGATGACTATTCCATAGAAACCAGATTTGTATTCCCCACAGTGGATTATTTTCCAACGGAATGCAAATTGCCAGATGGCCGTGATGGTATGTGCCGTATGTTGCAATATTGTCCAGCCGCCATAACGGCAAAGAAGGTAAACACATGCTATTTCGATGGTAGTGTGGAATATGTCTGCTGTAAGGAAAACCTTTGGGATGATGTTACAATGCGTCCCTTTACAGCTGATTGTGGTGCCAGACCACCCAGACATGAAATCATAGCCGGTTTACATACGGAATATAAAGAGTTCAGCTTTATGGTATGCTATCATCAATTAAAAAAAAAAAATTATTGATTTAACCATCTCTCCTGATTAATTTAGGTGGCATTAGGTTGGCAATCTATGTTAAATCCAAAAGAATATGAGTATAAATGTGGCGGTGTTTTAATATCACGCAAATATGTTTTAACTGCAGCTCACTGTGCCATGGTTAATGGGTTAGTTAGGAAGTTAAAATTGCTTAGAAAATTAAGAAAATAATTTTAATTTTTATTATCGTTCAGTCTACCTCCCAATGTGGCTTTGATTGGTGGTACAGATCTTAATGATACGGACAATAAACCTATACCCGTGTTGGATATCATCAAACATCGTGGTTACACTGATAAGTTGTCCTATCATGATATTGCCTTAATAAGCCTGAAATATGAAGCTAATGAAACTCCAGTTTGCATTTGGCCTCTTTATTCGCTGAATGAGGTTAATGTAACTGCTATAGGCTATGGACATACGCGTTTCGGTAAGATTTTCTTTTTCTTTCAAATATTTTTTATATTTAAAATTCCTTTAACTATTTACCCTTACAATATCACTATTACTTTACCTAGAATTCTATTTTGTAATAACATTCCATTTTCGTTGTTTATAAGCAGCATTTATTCGGTTCTACCAATTGAATTGCCATTTATGGTTTGGCCATCCCTGCCATTTCATGGTAGAACATTTATTAGTTTGATTGTTCTTTACGAAAGACATATTCCATCCATGGAGCCATAGTATGGTTTTACTGATATTAATATTTTTAATGGGACTTTTGCTGATATTTCTAACAAATTTTAAAGCTTAAAAGACACGTACGAACATCTGGGGAAAGAATGCATTCTTGATATCATCCAGTCGTTCTTGAAATTTTCATAAAATTTCACGATTTTCAACCATTACATGACTCACTTGGAAGTCACCGTAGTCTAGTAGGTAATGTCTTGGCTTATTAGAAGCGAAGTCAATTTTCAAACCTCAGGTCAGACATCTCCAACAAAACGAAATATGAAAAATTATTTCGTTGGCCACTTCCTCCCAGCAGATTTCTGGAAAAAATTCGTGAGAGTAAATAAGAAATTGCCACGAAAAGATTCTCAAAAATCTGTCGTTCGAAGTCGACTTTAAACTGTAGGTCCCGCCACTTATGTATACAATTAGCACGCCTAACATAAGTGGTGTGAGAAACTAGTTAGTAATCCTGACTGAAGGGTTATAGTGGCCAATTATATATGTATGTGTGTATGTAAATGACTCACTGCAATAAAATCAGACAGATTTTTGAGAAAATTTTCATGGCAATTTTATTTATTCTCAGAGTTTTTGCCAGAAATCTGACAGAGGAAGTCGCTGAAAAAATATTTTTTGTATTTCATTTTGTTGGAAATGTCGGACCTGAGGTTGAAAGCATTGCCTCACGCATAATAAGCCAACACCCTACATATTAGACTACGTCAACTTCAATGTAATCTCTATAACTGTGTTCTATAACATCAATATGAAGTGCTGCAGCAAAATTTTTTTAATATTCTTCCAGTCTTTATGTTGCTTGAACGTGTCTGTAATTCAATGCGTTATAGACGATTTTTATTCTATCTACTGTCAACTGATGTAAAACATACCTTCAAGAAAAAAGACAATGAAGTGATTGCTTTTGAATGTATTGGCTCCAAGTTTGTCAATGTTACACTGATCTTTCAACCAATATATTTGAAATTTCCAAGTTGTTATTGTTGTGAGATACTGCCTCTGCTTTGTACAATTACATGATTGCAGTATACCGAACACTCTAACGTACCATCGTCTGATTAATGAATTTGAAATGACATCGTTTCTAAACTCTTTCAGTTTTCAGTATTGAATTTAAGAGCATGCATTTGACTTATTTTTCTTCAAAGAATTCAACTCAAATTGATTCTGATTAATTCTCTCTGGGAAATACTTTTAAGAGAACTTTTTTTCTCTTTAACGACATTAAATATTTTAATTTTAGCTGGTGCTGCATCAAACAGTCTTTTAAAGGCATACATGAATGTAGTTTCCAATAAGGAGTGCAGCGAGCATTACAAAACTGAAGATTCATTGCCTCATAGTGTGGTAGAGACACAAATTTGTGCCAAAGATCCAGAAAACATAAGAGACACTTGCCAGGTATTTGTAACGAATATATATGTACACATATATGTACATATGTATCTTGAGAATATATATTGAAAGCGTTTAATTATAATTTCTTTTTATACGTCAGGGTGATTCTGGAGGCCCTTTAATAATGTCTTCAATGGACAACTATGGTGTAAAGCGGCAATTTGTGGTGGGCATAACATCATTTGGCAGAGGTTGTGCTTTACAGCCACCAGGTGTTTATACGAGAGTGTCTGAATATATTGATTGGATAGAAGGCATAGCTTTTAAACAGTAACAAAATAACTGCCCAGATGCTCATTAATACATTACAATTAATTAGTTTATAATTATTAAATAAAATATTATTTTATTTGTACTTTATTAAAATAGAATTGTTTAGCTAGCTATGAACACGAAGAGTATTAACACAAAATACTCAGTCAAAATCTTCCCGCCATACAATACGTTCAATCCAATCCAAGTAAGAGTAAACTCTTGTAAATATACTTGGATAATTACTTCTACAAAAAAGACCATACGATGTAATACCAATCAATTGGTAATGTAATCGATTCTGTCTACGTTTGCCTTTAATGTTCAGCTGTAGCGGTCCACCTGAGTCCCCTTGGCAAGTGTCACGATTTAGCTCAAAGTCTTGAGCACAAATTTGACTATCAACAACACCTCTTTCAGTTTCTGGCATTTTGGGCATTTGCCGATTGCAGACATCATTGGGTATGAGCGTCATATTGAGATTGGTCAAACGATTAGTACGCTCTCTGGCAAAATCTGTTGCACCATAACCCATAGCATAGGCTGTGGTAAACGGTATGGTCGCTTCGGTCCATAAGCGAATGGGTCTGACAAATTCGGTTAACCTATTAAAAAAAAATTATTTTTTATTTTCATTAAAATCACGTTACTTTTTTTATAATTTTTTGCTAAGAACACTTACTCAACTTCTTCGGCTAGTTCCAAGAGAGCAATATCATCATAAAATGATGTGGTTTTGTACTTTGGGTGGACGTATATTCTTTTTATTTGTCGTATTTGTGGTTCCAAATAATTTTCCTCAATCTTTAAATTCAAATCTCCTATACGCACTTTATCTGGTTGTTGGCTGTAATAAATGATAATTTTTGTTAATGAAAGTATAATTTTCTTAAAAAGGAAAGTTATCAGTACCCAGTTACATTTGTACAATGCGCTGCAGTGATTACAAATCGTTCACTTATTAAGCTGCCACCACATTTATAGTCCACAATGCCATTTTTTGAACGGAAGCCCAAAGCAGTCTGTAAAGAAGAAAATATTTGGAAATGAAATAATTTTTAAATATAAAGATACGGATCTAAAAAAACTGAACATAATTAAACATATTAAATAAAAACACTAAACATATCTTGATTAATTTGATTTGGATTAAAACAAATTTAAGCGACATACGTACATAATTGGTCATTACAACCCTAGAGTCAGGATTACGATCTAGCTTATTACACTACTTATGTGGTGTGCGTTAAGTTTATACATGAGTGGCGGAGCCAACAGTTTAAAGTCGAATCCGAACGACAGATTTTTGAGAAAATTTTCATAGCAATTGTATTTACTCCCAGAGTTTTTTCCAGAAATCTGCTTAGAGGAAGTCGCCGAGTTTTATTTTTTTTTTAATATTTATATCTCAAAGTAACGGGTGATCTTCTGCTCTTTAGTTTTTCAGTCAGAATTTTTCGCTTAAAAATGATTTGAGTCAAATGGAGCCTCATGGTAAAAATGCTTAATACGGTTTACCATATCATCGTAAATAGAATAGAAAGCAAAAAACGCATAAAATTCATTGAATTTAATTATCAAAATTCGTGATGTTGAAAAATTATTTCAGACATTCTGTCCTAGTTTGGTGTGAAAAGCTCTCAGAGCCAGTTGAAATAGCAAAGTTGCTTTCAATGAAGCAAGTTAGCGTGTGATATTTTGATTATCAGGTCTTTGGACTTTAATTGCTCCGTACTCAGGGCCGTGGCGCACATTTGAATGATGCTGTATTCCACACATAATCGATACGTTTAGGTCTTTCAAACGAATAATAAATTTCAAATATATCTCACACACATTGTTTGACTTAAATTTAAAGATAGAAAGCACTTGATGAAAGTTCCAGTAGAAAATTCGGGCTTTGTTGAAGTGTGAGTAGCGAATTTGGCGAGCAATAAATCCCATGTTTTGAAGTGCGATAAGAAAGAAGATCTACAGGGGCAAAGCAAAATTTAAGCCCCTGAATGGACCACATACGAGCATGCTGTGTATTGGGTTAGAATGCAAGAAAGATAGCTAATCATTCTCAATTTCTTTTTTTATTGTGAGCAATCACATATAATGTCAGACAAACAATCAGACAATCACAAACACTTGGAGTATCTGGTGGGAATGGAATCCACAGACTCGCCACTTGAAATTTAGCATGCTACCAACTAGACGATCGGGACACCCTATATAATTACTTATTTTACAGAATGTATCTTAAATATGTACATTGTTTACACAATGATTCTTAAATATTTAAATTTTGTACAACAGTTAATATCAGTTGCATTACTAGGCCAGTTTAAAAGCAATATTGTTTTTATTTCCAGTTTTAGACAATGTAATGAAGCTACCAACATTTTAGACACACTGTAATGTATTTTTTAGTTACTAAATCTTATACTTATACAGTGTAATGTAATTATTTGAATACTACACGTAATATTGTGTTATTTCATATTCTATTTATCGCATGTAACAATTTAGTTGAGCTAAAGCGTTCATACAAATTGTTTTTGCCATTTATTTGCATTGTTTAATACGTAGCTTTTCATTGTAAGCAATACGAAATTTAGTAAAAGCTGCACCCGATTGATGGAATACAATCGAAATAATTCCTCATTGTAAATATAATTCATTTAATAATAACGCCTTTGTTATAAAAATATTACTTTTGTTTATAACAACAATAATTTTTGTGATATTTTTTTTGTGGTTTCACAAAAAAAAAAAGTTTTCATATAAAATGTATTCTATGAAGAAATATTTCCATGACTCTTGTTTTGAAAACAGGCGAAAGTCATTCAACTATAAACAACGAATTTTGCCTCAAATTTAAATACTTGTTTAGATGGGTGAAATGAAATACAAATGTCGTCTAATATTGTATTGAAATAAAATGTAATTTAAATAAATAAATTTCATTAATATTGTTGAAATAAATAATAATCAATGATTTTAAATGAATGCGTTATACAAACCGTGTACGTCAGAAGCAAAACAAAAAATAAAAAAAAAGAAACAAATAATAAAAGATCCCCTCAATGTATGTACAGGTTTGTTAAGAAAGAAAAAGTTTCAGTACAAAATAATTTCAAATTGATGTAGGTCTTGTTCATTTATTTTAAAGGGCCGGGACGACTCTAGGCACATATGTATGTATATATATATACAGTGGCTCCCAGCTTATTTCAACCAGCACTTTAAAAAAAAATTAAGCTCGTATAATTTCGACACGAAATAAGATATTTAAAAAATTTGAATAAGAGTTTATAGAATATGTTTAAAAATTAAGAAAAAAAAGTTTTATTCAGTCTCAAATGTAAACTTACAAATTAAAAACCAAAAATATAGGAACCCAATTCGTCACAGCTTATTTCAACCAATTACTATAAACAAACAATTAAATGATTAATTAACTAATAGTTTTAATTTAATTTAGTATGACCTCCTATTTGCTTAATTACAGCTTTCAGCCTGTTTTGCATTGATTCCAATTTCTAGTGGCTTGGGGAGTTATTTTTGACCATTCCTTTTTCAGAGCTGCTATAAGGTCATTCTTGTTTGAAATCTGGTGTTGGCGGTCGTTTTTAACACAAATTGGCCATAAATTTGAGACTGAATCCAACTTTTTTGTTTAATTTTTAAACATATTCTATAAACTCTTATTAAATTTTTTTTAAAGGTGCTGGTTGAAATAAGCTGGGAGCCACAGTATATGGATGAACGAAATTTGGGCCAATAAACCATAAATAACCACAAATAAGCATCTTAATAAACATCATTTCTTGAGAACGAAATCTGTTTTTGTTTCTTTCTTTTACGAGCATGTTTTCGTCATGTCTGGTAAAAATTATTTGGAAACAAATTTTTTGAAAATCTTATATGTCACGGAATTCTTGTATCAAATGACGTACCCAGTTTATTGTTGTAAGTTCTATGGAAATGATTAAAAAATTATTAAGAAATTATTGAAAAAACTATGGATTTTTGAATAAGAGATTCCAAGTTATTATGATATCATCGTTTACTTGAAAGTTTTTCAGAAAAAAGATTAATTTTCTGGTTTCTTCAGAAGCCAATATGGCTCACATTAGCTTCAATAAAAGTGTAAACACAATAAACACAATGCAGCAAATACAGCAATTTGTTTGTTGTCACATTGCCTTTAAAATAATCATTTCCATAAACACCCATGCTTTCTATTTTTGAGAGATTCCTGTGTTGTGTTTGTTGTGTTTATAGCATAAGAATTTCGCAATAAATTAAATAAATTATAACAGTTTAAATATCACTTTTAATATATTTACACCATAGTTTTGAAGAGAAAATTTTATCTGTGAATGTGGAATAATTAAATAGATGTGCAGCCTGTTAATAAGAAAATAAAATCGCTAGCAAATGGTCTTTTTTTCGATTCAATGAAAGAAATAGAAAGCACAAAATTTTCAATTTTCTATTAAAATTTTCTATTTCTATATTTCTGGGCTCAACACTATACAGACGTAATTTTCTAATTGCCAAAACCATAGCACAGTATTGAACATCTCCTTTATTCTCCAAGAATGTAGATGCCACCAAATCATTAAAAAACAAGTCCCTGAAGGTGAAAACATGTCCTTAAGGCAAATCCGTTAACTATATTTGGAAACATTGTTGGATTTTGGGAATTAGAAATAATTCCAGGAAATATGTTGGAGGCTATTGTAACATAAATACTAAATAAAGTGATTAAACGAATGAAAACAACAGGCGAGGAACTACATATATTATTAAGCATGCTCAACAAAATATTAAATTACATTATAACTAAAAAGAGTTTGAATAAAAACAATGTTAATACCAAGAAAACAATACTATACTCGATCTTTTATTGAGTACAGCTGTGAAACAATCTTTTGACTTCCTTAAATCTAGTACATATTGATTTTGACAAGTCCATCGAATTTCATGATTGTAACATTGTCTGAAGCACAACTCTTTTAGAAATTGGAACAGGCGTCTGTTAAGATTTTTTTTGTCGCCATTACTCTTGAAAGACATGGTTGATATTACAGAGTTACTTAATGGTGGAAAATTGTGGAGTATTAACAATACTCGTATACTTTAATTCAGTTGATGTATGGTTTTTCTAAAATATATTCATTAATTCGTTTAAGGGCATAGTTTTTTAAACTTTTACTGTAAAGTTTGAAATATTTTAATTTTTTTTAAATTCACTTTTTACAGAATGAAAATTTTATTTCCGAAAAATACTGTCTAAATTCTGAAATCCCTTACGTTGTATTTGTTAGTTTTAAGTATTAAAAGTGGGACCAATGTTAATGTAGAATAAATGTTGACTCCGATCTAGAGATTTGAAGTTTTTTTCATGACAGTTAATTACCCTCAAACTTTTTAAAAAAGGTTGCTAAGAGGAGATATCATCTAGGAAACCAACATACTAGTCACTGTAATACCGCTCAATGTAATTGCCGTAGTCTAGATTATTAGACGTGAGGCCATGGTTCAATATTCAGGTCAGACATCTCCAAAAAAAAGGATATATGAAAAAAATTTTTTCCTCGAACGCCTCTCAGCAGATTTCTGGCAAAAACCCTGAGTGTAAAAAAAATTGTCATGGAAAAGTTTCTCAAAAGATTCTGTCATTCGGAGTTGACTTTAACTTGAAGGTCCAGCCAATCATGTCTGAAATTAACACTTATAACAAAAGTGGTGTGAGAAGCTAGGGTGGAATGCTGACTGAAAGGTTGTAATGGCCAATTACACTATGCGACAGAATACAAAAAATTAAATACACCCAAGTAACTACCTAGTCTAAGTTGTTCAGTTAGTTGAGTAGAACTCAAAAATACTTTTTTTTATTTTTCTCCAACATACTCTTTAAATAATTAACTACGGTAATTTTTGTCCAATTTTATCAAACGAACTGTCAGTCTCTTCACAATATAATGCACTTTCAGAATGTCGCCACTTATTTCATACTTTTGAATTAAATTTTGCAATTAAGAATGGCCAAACTTGAAAAAATGCGAAAAAAATAATATTTTCCAAGTTTACCCCATCAAAACTCATAACATATAAGTTTGAACAAAATGTTTATGTATACCGTTTTAAAGGCTAATCTCTACTCTTTTTAGAAAACTTTGGTTTCTTAAAATAGGTTCAAACATATTTAGGTAATCAATAACTTTGTGTGAAAAGATCAAAAAAACCGCTTTTTTCAAATAAAACAAGTTTGGAGGATTGGAGAAAAATAAAAAAAAGTATTTTTTAGTTCTACTCAACTAACTTAACAACTTAGACTAGGTAGTTACTCGGGTGTATTTTCACTGTCCCACTGTGTTATCAATTCATGTGTGTATATATTCAATATAATCATTTACTTGGCTACATGCAACTCTAGCCCTTTCATTTAAAAATTCATTTAGACGTTAAGAATTTTTGGGCAAATAATAATAATAGTGGGTTAAAGCAAAATAATCCGACTTTAATTGCATTCTGCTTTTAAAAAAATAAATAATTTTTATATGGTGTGATAAACAAATGAATTTGACCAACAATAAATGCGTAGTAGTTCGTAATTCTTTTAGTTGGTATTTTGCTTGTATCATGTGATTGCTTTTTTTAAAAATATTAAAATAAAGTTTCTTGTGGTTTTATACATCGTGATATGTAATGTGGAGTGTGTATTCATAATTTATAGTCATAGGTTACTAACGTATTTTTAATTGGAAACAAATGAAATGCATTTACACAGCTTGCTACTTTTCATTTTATTATGAGTAATAAATTATTTAAAAAAGAAGTAGCCAATGCCTATACACATACATACAGGGTAGCTGATATGTATTGCAACCAACTTCAGGTTGTTATCATTTGTAAACCGCTTGTCTGACAGCTGACAGATTTATTTCAGTGACAGTTCATTTTATTATTTACAAGCTTACAAAAGCATTTTGATCTATTGCATTCAGAAAAAAAGTTATTCCTGATGGAATTCAAGCGTGATAGTGTGATTGATTTATATTTGGCTGGAAAACCATAAGTGGCTATCGTTAGAGCCCTCCAGCATTTAAATGTGAATAAATCTTTTGTTTCTCGTACCATTGCTCGTTACCGTGATACTGGCAGTGTTGCATCGCGTCCAAAAAGTGGACGAAAAAAAACGGTAACAACACCAGAAATGATTCGAAAAGTGAAGGCCAGATTTGATCGAAATTCACGCCGCAGTGGTAGAAAAATTGCTGGTGAGCTGAACATATCGCGAGAGCGGATGCAACACATATTGAAAAATGAGCTTGGATTAAAGCCATTGAAGTTCCAAAAAGTGTAAGAGCTCACCGATGGTCAAAAAAAGTTAGACTGGAAAGAGCCAAGGAGTTACTTCGCTTGGACGAAAGTGGCCAGTTACCGAATTTGGTTTTCTCCGATGAGAAGCCATTCCAAATTGAGCAGTTTGTGAACAAACAAAATTATCGGGTTTACTTGCCAAAGAGGTCAGCTGAAAATTTACACCTGGGATTGGCCACCAGAACTCAAGTGCCGCCGATGGTAATGGTGTGGGCCGCTCGTATTCATCGACCGTGTGGTCAAAATAAATGCCGAATATTATCGGGAAAATGTCTTAAAGACAGTATTGAAGCCCTGGGCAGACAAACATTTCGGCCGCAGACCATGGACATTCCAAAGGGACTCAGCACCACCGCACTCAGCACGCGTCAACCAAGAATGGCTTAAAAAGGAGGTTCTTCGCTTCATTTCTATCGCACAATGGCCACCAAAATCTCCGGATCTCAATCCGTTGGACTTTTGCGCCTGGGGCATTTTGGAGAGTAAGGTTCTCACTAAAAAATACCAAAGTGTCGATCATCTCAAGACGGCGCTTCGCCGGGAATGGGCCAAAATACCGCAGAGCCACTTTCGTGCAGCCTGTGATGGCTTTGTCGGCCGTTTGAAGGCCATAATTCGTACCAAAGGTGGCCAATTCGAACAAATCTAAACTGATTTTAAAATTTGATGTTATTACCAATATTTTTTGCTTTTGAACAATAAAATTAAAAAAAAAAATTAAAAAAATATAGCGCTTTACTTTGTTGCATTATATATCAGCCACCCTGTATATACACCATCATCACATACCAATTATACGGTATAAAGAATTCTCAAATATTTGATGGGGTTTTTGAAGTTTCTTATCAGTTTCAATACACAACTAAAGTTCAAAAACATTTTCAAATAAAATAAATCAAGTTCAAGGAATTTGTGTTTTTTTTTTTGGAAAAAATTTTAAACTACGAACTACTTGAGAAAGCTAAATAAGAATGTAGAAAAACAAAAAACTAAAATAATATGACATGAATTAATTCTTACCATATGTGGGTATTCCCCTGGTGTGGCTAAAATGCGGCCGTTAAACTCTGAATCTTTAGCATCACTGGCTGTATCGGTTTCTTCCGGAAATATACGTTGAATAAATTCAGCATATTCTACAATATATGTACAAGCAATTATACAATGTTTCATAATCAAATGAAATAAATTTAATTGAATTTTTTTTATTTCTTGCATTTGAACACTTACTTTTTTCACAAATTCTAAGTCTTGAACTTATTAGGGCTACAGCGGCAGCCAGTAAAGATGTACTTTCAGCTGTAGAGTCCGGATTTCTTCGATTGGTGTTAGTAGACGAAGTTGCTGTGGCTCTTTGCTCATCAGATTCATTGCTGGCATTGCGGACCCTATCAATAAGTCGTGTTAATAAAGATGAAGATGAACTATTCTCGTTCACGTTTCTATTCGTATCAGTAGTCTTTCTTATCGTATTTACTTCACGTAAATTATTTGAAATTGTATTTGTACGCCGTGGACTAGAGGTTGTCACCTGTGGTATTACATTAAGTATTGAATTTAAATTTGAACCTGGACGTCTTGAATTAGAGGGCAGCAGCTCAACATCATCAATGCGATTCGAATGGTTGTCATTTATGAAATAATTATTACTACTTAAAGCATTATTCAAACGTTTTATATGCACTTCGTCCGCATTGGTTTTACCCGGAAAATAAATTCTATCATCATAGGGCAACTTATCTCTTCTATTGCTGTACACATTGTCGTCGTCTTGCCAATTTCGTTGTGTTTGTACTTCTGCCAATACTGATATGATTAGTAACAATACACCGTAAAATAATTTCATTTTATTTTATTGATTTGAATTTATTTGTATGTTTTTTTTTCGTCTTTCAAAAACATTCACTTTCTTTTAAATGTAAAGCACTCTGGTTTTTTCTTATACTGTCGCTTACGCTTTAATCGCCTTCAAGTCTAAATAACAACTGTGCTCTTTTATTGAATTATTCTTAAATCAAACCATGGATTTTTGTATTTTTTTTCATTTGATTTCTTTCAAATTATTTTCTCAAATTTTTGTTTTACTTTTTTTGTTTGGTATTATAATAATAATATGATAAGAGCATCAAGATGAATAATAAATTGTTTTGTGAACCACATTCTGTCTTTAGCAGAGTAGTGCAACCTTAGATAGACATGTGTGCTTAGATAGACAAGTGCTTAAACACAGAATAAATAGTTCATAAAACATAAACTACGTTTTTACGAGAGCCTTTCCAGAGAATGAAGAAGGTTGACATAAACCCACGGCGATTTAGCTGGCCGCAGGCTGATACCAATGATAATTGATGGGATACCATGATCGCCTATTCGAAGTGGTTCTTGATATAGAATTGCCACACAAGTGGAAAGTGTATTTGAATTTAAACTCAACCATCCTTATTTCATTGTAATCGATTGTTTGTAATTTTCATTCAGATATTCTAGGCGGTCAGGATCAGGTTCGAATACAGTTAACTATTAAAAATTAAAAACAATAAATTACTAACGATTATAATTCGCATAACCCTACAGAGAGGGGGGTTTCATGTTTATTTCAATAACAAACTTTGTAGGATGGTCAGGAATTGTGAACGTGTCTCAGACAGACAGAATAAATGACAATTAATTTGACTAATGTAGCTTCAATAAGGTGGTCTCTATCTACTGAAATATTTATTCGGAGCGAGAAATGAATGCCTTTTTAATGATCATGTCATGTAAATGTTGTTTACTACTATGCTAAAGATGTTCACTTAGTGGACTCAAATTTTGGAATATGTATTCTAGTGTATCGGCTGGTACTTTATCAATGGCAGCTGTATTGTTGTCTCTTAGGGATATTCTTGCAGTTGGCTTATCACCGTACACGCAGTCCCATAAAAAATGGGACCACTTCCAAAAACGGAGTCAGGAGACTCAACTCTCAATAGGTGGCGTGTGGTATATGCTGGTTTAAAACGGAATCTTGCCTCGTTAATATCAACGTTGCACTTTTCTTCCTTCTTGAAGACATAATCATGGCGCCGGTCCTTCAACTACCCAAATATTCAGGGTGCATTACAAGGACTTGAACTGTCCTGAGTAACTCTTCACACCTTATTCTGCTTTTCTGTTTTTTGTCGTATCCATGGAGCTAAAAATGAGCTCTGTTAGTAGAGATAATATTTCATTAGAAACCCATTTTTTACGACCAATTTTGACAATAAAATTTAATCGTTTGCAGGCATCGCTTGTTTATTAGTGTATTTTTATGCCGAAAAACCAAACTTCATTGAACCACATATCACGAAGCAATATTATGCTAAAAAGTGTACACTACAGCTAGATTTACTCATGTTGTCCGAACAAAATTTTTGTGTCCACAAAATATTTTACTGTAGTTTGATAGATCTTATCTTGAGAGCAACAGAAAAATATTTGTTACGAACAACTCTTAGCTTGATTTGGTTTAATTTTATATTTTGCAAACTCGTATAAGGTCCATTATTACAACTTGCTGTTAACTAATGGAAGGATTTTAACAGGCAAATAAATTGTTTTTCATTATTATAAGTGGACAATAATGTAGAAGTGAGCGTTAAGCTAAAGGGAGGATCATCCTACCTTTAACTTTTAAAGTGAAGTTTATGTTTGAACTTGCCATATTCCCTACAAGAACAGTGACAGTCATTTGAGTGGTCATTTGACTGTCACTACTGTAGGAAATATCCATCATCGCGTAGAACAAAGTTTCTATCAGTTTCTTAAGGCAAATGGACAAAACTGATGGAAACATTTGTGTACATGCGATTTTTCATCTCCCTTGCACTTATGAATTCTACCGAATTTAAAACATATATTTGAGCTGCTCACTCTTTTGTTGTTTACCAATCAAGGATGATAGAAATGTAAGTCAGGGTTGACTAATCAGGCTTGATGGATATATCCATCACTGTTAACAAATAATAATTGATGTATAAATCCGTCACTGTTGATCAATCATACTTGATGTATATATCCGTCACTGTTGACTAGTCATACCTGATGAATATATCCGTCAAATCTGACCGGTATAACTTTTATAATAAAACTCGATTTTTATATTATTTTTATTATAAAATGTATTAGTTTTAATTTTTTATTTATTACATTAAGATTGATTTTTTAAATATTTTTTTTGTTTCATTCTATGATGGCTCCTTTCTACTGCTTTTCTAATGCTTTTTTCAAAGTCTAAGGACCCTTGCAAATTGAAAACTTCTGAAATTTGTAGAAGATATATATTTATATAGTATATTTGCTGATACATAAATAATATGTATTTTTCATAATTTATATATAAAAATATGGACATACCTTAGCAAGCGCTTGTTTCCCCCACCTTCCTTCCCAATTATATTTTTATAGCAGGTCATCAGTTAGTACTGCACGAATGACACTGCTGACATCCTCAGACGTGCTTTTCAATTTATAGAAATACGTAATCTGTAAAGAAATATGATTATTAAATTTTTTAAAGAAGAAATAATTTGACTTTATTAGCATTGCTTGGTAAAACTCTGGAGATTCTAACTTCTGCTCTACCTCTCCCACCGCTTCGATTGATTTCAGCGGGAGCATGCTGGCTACTAATTTTCTACACTTGTTCAATTTTTATTTTTTCACTTTTCACTGAATTATTTGCATTATTTTGAATAAAACTTTTATATTTTTTACATTGGACTCAAATGTCCTTTAATTTTATTGTTATTGTTCTCTCAAGTCTATTTCTTGTTTTTTATTATTTTCAATTTAATTTTTCACTTTTCTTAATCTTTTAATTTTTTTCTAATCTTTTAATTTTTGTTTAGTTTTAAAATTTTCACGTTCGTCTTTTCACTTTTCGCAGAAATAATTATTTTGTAACGACAGAATATACAACACTGTAACACAAACTACAAACTACACAGTGACAGTCATTTTACCTGTCATATGTCTAACATTTGTGATGGAAATAACCATTTTAATAAAATATTAATCAAAATGCAGTTGTTTCACTCTTGCATATGCACTCTTTACCAGTTTACAAATTATTCTAACAATGACAACAACAACAATTTTTAACGGCAGAAAATGCATCCCTCTACCACAACAGTGACGGTCATTTTACGAGTCATTTGACTGTCATTATTGATGAAAACATTCATAACATTTTTTTCCAACAATTCTATAAAAAAATGCAAATGTGTTAGTAATAATAATTTTTCATGTGTTAGTTTCAGTCATTCATTTCTTGTAGGGTTCTTGTAGGGATACAACACAAAAAAACGAAGCCCGTCGTTGCCACTGCGTTTAATAAAAAACTTGTTTAAGTGAGCAGTGTAATAGACATTGCTCCGGCACTGCCATATTTTGGAAAAAGTTAACTTTATTATATCAGTAGACTGTAATAACGAAAAGAAGTTAAAGGTGACTTTAAAGTTCACTTTAGCTAAAGTTACCTTTAACTAAATCCAACTTTAACGGCGAGATGTGTTAATGGCCCTTAATCATGCAAAATTTGAGTTTAATTTAACAATGTCGTATGGCAACTTTGATATTCCGGATAATTTTTCTGAAATGAATGAATCGTGTTGAATAAAAATTCTCAGTAACGAATAATTTTGACCGGGCAAAAATTTTGTTCGGTCAACATAAGCGAATTGAGCTTAAGCAACCAAATGGTAAAAAATTTATCAAAATCAGTTATTTGTAAACTAAAATTCTTTTTAATAATATTAAATATATTTTTTTAATTTTTATAATCTAAACTTAACAAATATTTAAACAAAAATAATCCACAATAATTCAATAAACACTTTTAGATTTTTAATTTTGTATTGACAATAACCGATAATTATTTTTTTTCAATTATTTTCCGTAACATAACATAGATCTTGAATTAAAATCGTTAGTTTGTAAATCAATTTTTTATTGTTCAACGTATATATGTATATATAATTGTGTAGGGTATAAGACAACAACATACTTTTAAAACTCAGATAAACAAATAAATTTTAACAAAACGAATTCAAATTTACGTTCGCCCATATTATATTATTTTATTTTTATTTATTTGTAGGTCTTTTTGATTATTTGACAGACTGGATTTTAATATTTTAAAAGAATTAAGAAATTGTATAATTTGGTTTGTGGTTTTCATTCAGATTGAAAATACCATACAGACAGTTGATAGAAATTAAGGAACAATGAATTCGAAAAGTAAGATATTTTGTTTAATTACATTTCTAAAATAAATTTGTTCTCTTTGTTTTGTTATTAAAATTAATTGAATATAAAATTTTATTTACTTCATTTGACTGGATCTATAAAATATCAAAACGATAGCTTATAAACGTTAATTAAACTAAAAGTAGCAGATATGTAAAGTCGCAAATGTGGAAAGTCAGTAAGTGGGTATTTTATCGTGAATTAAGCGTTTACCCTGGGGAAATGGAAATAGTATTCTTCACGTAAAGGTATAAGCCTCCACCATTTCGCCCGCTAAAATTGTATGGGACGAAACTTGAACTTGAGGATTTCTTGGGTCTAATTCTGGATATGAAGCTATCTTGAAAACCGAACAACATTAACAGATCGAAAAAGAGTTTAATTGGCCTGTACGCATTTAACAAAGGCTTGGGAGAAACATAGCTCCTGGAACCTAGGATGATTGACTGGATCTACACAGCAGTGGTCAGATCTATTTTGACTTACGGATTCCTAGTATAGTGGAAATCCTTGGATAGGGCAAGGAATTTGAACCTGATACGGCGATTGCAAGCATCTGCATGTATAATTATTGGCAGTGCCTACACTAACATCGGTAGTGGATATAATTTTACGGCCCCTACAGCTTCATCTACAGTGAATCCAGTGAAAATGGCCCACCATGAAATTAATCAGTATTTGGTTAACCCATTTACGGTCATTGTGCCAATTTGGGAACACTTAATTATTAAAGCTGTATAAAAAACTGTTTACACTAGTTTATTTATTTTTGCATTATTGAATAGTGGAAAGTGCTCTGAATAAATATTAAATGAAGCAATTTAACTACATTTATTGTTATTGTTGTAATAATCTATTAAACTTCATTAACAATACACATGTAGTGGTAGATCAATGGTAACCAAAGTTATATTTTCTACTTAAAGCTTATAGTCGTTACTTGTGTTATAATATAAAATTCAATAAAAAGTGAAACATTGAAAAGCATTTTTAGTTTCATACAACAAATGTATAAGATCTTAGAAAACATAATGAAAACATAGAATAATGCTGTTCCAATTTGGGTACAATGGCCACAAGTGTACAGTATTTGCATAACAGTAACATAACAGTATTTGCACAATGGCGACCAATTACGATTCTTATGAACCAGTAGGAAAAGTTAAAAGATGGTCTTCTGAAAAAAAAAAAACAAAAAGTTGATATGCAAATACCACACTTGTTCCAAACTTACAACAAAAGCATGGGCGAATTAGCATACATAGCAAAACATCTTGGTGGTGTTTATTTACGTACATGGTTGATATGGTCATATCAAATGCGTGGCGCCTACATGAATTTTGTGAATAAAATGCTATGGATCAATTTAAATTTCGTCGATCCATAGCTAGGTTTTATCTAAAACAGTCGTCCAAAAGACATTCTGCTCGGCCTTCGTCATCAAATATTGAGGGTCTACATCTAGACTGCGCAGATCACGTTCCAGAAAAGCTTCCTAAGCGTGTGCGTTGTGTCATCTGCCACAATAGAAGCCGCTGGAGTTGCAAAAAATGCAAAAAAAAAACAATCTGCGTTGAAAAAAATTGTTTTGCAAAATATCACTGGCCATTGTACCAATTTGGGTACACCCCTCTAATGTACTGAATTTTTTTTTACTTTTTTTTACGTTTCTGTTTTTTTTTGCATTGTTAAAAATAAATATACATTGAAATTTTAAAAATTTAATTTGTAGTTCTTGTTTGGCTGTAAATGGGTTAATATTTATTAAAAAGGAAGAAAATAAAATAAATATTTTTGTTTAAAATAAAGTTTATTTGGTATTCAATATAAGGAACTAAAAAATTCTTTTAATTACATTATTAATTTACAAGAGGAATGGGAAAAAATTTCTCCAAGTTACACAAAAAAGTTAGTAGAATCCATTCCTAATCGTTTAAAATCGGCAATAAGTCAAAAAGGCGTTCCTACAAAATATTAAAAATAAAAAAAACGTTATTTCTTTAATAATAATATACTGGGCCATTTTCATTGTGAGATAAATTTGAACAGGTTTTTGTTTCTGATGTAAAAAATCAATGAATTATGTATAATAATGTAATTAAAAGAATTTTTTAGTTCCTTATAGTATTGAATACCAAATAAACTTTATTTTAAACAAAAATATTTATTAGGGAACAGGTCAAAATAATATATGGGCAATTTCGTGTCAAGTGACCCAATTTTTAAAATCGATGTCTTCCGATTTGGATGAAATTTGCACCAGGGTTAGTACTATTGGATAGTTGGCCAGACACAAATTTCCAGCTCTATCAGTCCAGAACTGCCGGAGTTAGAGGGGGTCAAAGTTGAACATTTTGGTCATACAGGTTTTTTTTTAAATGTGTGTAACTTTTCACCTATTGGTCCTAGCAAAAATTTTCCAAAAGATATTAGATAGCTATTTCTTCAATCTTTCCAAATATAATTTTTTTAATTTTAAAAATTTTTTTTTTTTTTATTTTTTTTTTTTTTAATTTATTTTTTTTTTTAATTTTTTTTTCAATTTGGACCTTTTTTTTTTTGCTTAAAAGAAAGCTCAAAGAAAGCTTACTTCTTAATGGGATGCGAGTGGAAAAACTCTAGCGTGCGATACTGAAGCTCTAGTAGCTCAATTTTATCAGCGATAAATTTTATTTATTATATTATTTTTTCCACTCGCATCCCATTAAGTGACCACAAAGCTCTTAAAGGAAAAGAACTAAGTTTTCTTTGAGCAAAAAAAAACATCCATTCAAAAAAAAATATAGTGCATATGGTAAAATTTAAAAACTTTGGTTTTGAGTTAAAATATTTTTTTTTATAGATATGCCTCTTGCTACTAAGTGCCCACAAAGACCTTAAAGGAGATGGTATAAGTCTTCTTTTGAGGAAAAATAAAAAAAAACTCCATTTCGAAAAAAAATGGGGGAAAATGAAAATGGTACATGTGCTAAATATTGAAAAATCTTATTCTTGAGTTAAAAAATAATTTTTTTGATAGATATCCCACTCGCATCCCATTAAGCGGTTATTAAGGCCTTAAAGGAAATTTTATAAGCTTTCTTTTAAGCAAAAAAAAAAAAAAAAATTAAAAAAAAAAATTAATTTTTAAAAAAGAATAAAAAAAATTTTTTAAAAATTAAAAAAAAATATTTTTGGAAAGATTGAAGAAATAGCTATCTATTATCCTTTGGAAAATTTTGGCTAGGACCAATAGGTGAAAAGTTACACACATTTTAAAAAATCCCTGTATGACCAAAATGTCCAACTTTGACTAACTCCGGCAGTTCTGGACTGATAGAGCTGAAAATTTGTGTCTGGCCAACTATCCAATAGTACTAACCTTGGTGCAAATTTCATCGGAAGACATCGATTTTAAAAATTGGGTCACTTGACACGAAATTGCCCATATATAATTTGAATTTACAAAAATATTTATTTTTATTTTTTCCTTTTTAATAAATATTAACCAAATACTGATTAATTTCATGGTGGGCCATTTTCACTGTGTTTCACTGTATATTATAGGGGCGTGGCATGGACCAGATACTGGTCACCCGAAAATAGTGAGGGAATTTGGAACTGTCGGGTACAGTGGCTATATGACTTGATATGACTTCTCAATAAAATGGAGGACATCCATTCCGGATAGGAAGGTTAGGGAGCTTTTATGCCAATAATCAATATAAATTAATAACATGACCGGATAGGAAGGTTAGGGAAAATGGTGCAGAGCGGTGTTAAATTTGGCTCCAAGTTGAACGGTAAGTTGGTGGTGGAGATTTTTCGGAATAGATAGGAATAGCCAAGTAAATGAGGCTGACGAACCACTGTAGAGTGGTTCAGGCTACACTTACTCCTGGAATACAGGCTGCAGTAAATATACTCAGGTGAGATATTACCATATCTTTCGATAGCCAGGCGGCTATCAGAGCAATGAATTCTAACGTAATGAAATCCAAGACTGCGTACAGTTGTCGTAAATATCTCAATGATATACCAGAACAATATGATGTCCATATTAAATGGGTACCGGTATACAGTGACATTTCAAGTAACTGCAGAGCAGATGAATTGCTTAGGGGAGTCATAATCATCGAACTTACCTTTTGAGAATTCCATTAAGAACTTGCAAGCAAAGTAGTCAAAATGATATGGTCATTGCTTTAAAGATTTTGTTGTGTGACTAAGTAGTTGTAGCTTAAAGCTATTGTACTTCGAAAGACATACACAAAAAAGGGAGTGCCACGCCAACTTGAAATATATATTGGGTGCGTTAACAATTTCAATGTTCAACTATTAGATTTGTAAACATCCTGTTAAAATATAAATTTAATACGGGTCTACTATTGTTTAAAATTTCTTTGCGATTCTGTTGAAAAGATGTATTTAAAACTTGTCACACAACCTTCGAGCTTTTATACCAATAATCAATATAAATTAATAACATGCGTTAAATATTGATCAGAAACAGAAGCATATGAAATAGATGACACAAAAATAGCATACAAGTAGCAGTTTTAATAATTATTTAAATTTTTGTTTAACACTCTTATTAACTAAAAACCTGAACTGAAGTTTCAAACAACAAAACTAATATAAATTAAGACTGTGTCAATGGTAACGAATTTAGTTTATTTTACATTGAAAACAAAACAAGAAGCAATTTTAAAATGAAAGCTATTGTGGTGAGTCTTAAGAAATGAACGTAAATTTCAAATAATTTAAAACGTTTTATTTTTTCTGTTTCAAGATTTTATGCATCGCTTTAATTTGCTTTGTCTGTCTGACAATTGCTGCTCCAGTGGAAAATAGTCCTGGTGTACAATTTTTAAAATATACAGACGATAAGGATTTCGAAGAAATCCAAAGACAAATTATTGGTAAGTTTGAAGGTTTAAACATAAAAGATGATGATAAAAAGAAGAATATGTTTTATTAACAAATCTTTCCTGTTTTGTTTTCAGCTCAATATGAGCAATTAGGTGGCACATCCCAAGTTCATCATGTACAAACGGCTTCCATTGTTGATCCCAGTAATTTAAGAATTAACATTTAAATGTGTTTTGTGTTAATGTGCTATTGTTACGTGATTGTTTAATAGTTTTAATTATATGTTCTGCAAATATTTGTTAAATGGAATTCTTCAAAATCGATTAATAAAAGACAACGGAGGCGGAATAATAAATGTTCAAATAATGAAAGATTAAAAGAAAGATTATGGACATAAATGCATAGCTTTTTGGCACTCAATAGAATAGACTGTCGGTTTTCAATTAAAGACAGACCTTTGCGTCAAGTTAAGTGTATTATTTAATAAAGACTAAGTATTGCATGCAGCAGCACTATGTGCTAAAAAACAAAGGCAAGATTTTGAATTCAAATTCACGTTTTAAATATGTACCTTGGTATACCATTCTTTGCTTCATTTCTTATTTAGGAAGTACAGACATAAGTGATCAAAGTAATTAAACTAAAATAATTAAAAGTTGCGGTATTATGATCTAGTGATGAACCCGCTGCTTTCACACTTTAACATGGATGGAAAGTTACTTGTGTTAGTGTATCACTGTTAGTCGTAGCACTATTAAGCAAGTTATGGATAACGTCGGCATAATGGTTTGACAGCTTTTGTCATGCAATTTTTTTTTTGATATTTTGCTTTTGTGGCTTGTATTTGTGAAATTCGTTTAAAAACTGTTTAATTTAAACCAAACGATTTATTTCACAACCATCGTTCAGCGACTGTTAAAGGTCATCAATGATGCTCTTGATTTACACAAAATGTCATAACTGATGACGAATCATAGCAATAAGAAACCAAAGCTAAAACTTTAATGGAAGGCATTTGTATATATGTAGGTTTTGCTCTATAATGTCTTCTTTTATGACCGGAGGGTATCATGCATAAATAAATCGTCATTACAACCATTCAGTTAAGATTACGACCTAGTTTCTCACACCACTTATGTTGTGTGTGTTAATTTTATACATGAGCGGCCTGACCTATAGCTTAAAATCGATTCTGAACGACAGATTTTTGAGAAACTTTTTAATGGCAATTTTTACTTACTCTCAAAGTTTTTGCTAGAAATCTGCTGGTAAGCAGTCGCCGAAGGAATATTTTTCTCATATTTCGTTTAGTTGAAGATGTCTGACTTAGAGTTTGAACCGTGACCTCACGTCTACTACTATTGCATGTTCCCATACGGTGAGAAAATACTGTAACACTGAACATAGAAACTGCGCATATTAAAACGGACGACCATATTATGGCTACATGAGTTAATTTTCTATTGTCAAACGAAATTATCACAATGGGGATCAAATTACATTTAAAATAAATCAAAGGTTAATGTCAAATTTGATGTAGTGAATAAGTCACTACCAACAAGATCACTGACGTCAGAGGGCTTAAAACAGAACCAAATATTGTGGGAGAGGATTGTGTAGGTGTCACACTACAGTAAGCTGTATGCCTTTTTAAAATATCGATTAGGGAAAGGTATCGCCAGTCAACAACAATTAAAACGTAGTTGATTTCCGAAACCAGGCAGCTCAAGTTCCCTTAATATCCGTATAGAAATTTATCTCATTCTTCTTTTTTTCATATAGTTTTTCATATTTCGTTTTGATGAAGAAGTCTGACACTTCACTTCTTTAATGCAAAAAAGATCCTCGTAATATGGAACTGATGCGTTGGCTATAATATTCGAAATTGTAAAAGACTTATGTCAAGGCTTACGTTAGAAGCTTTTCCATAACATTTCTTAGAGATGTGCTATAAAAATGTGATCTTTAAATTTGACACTGAATGTACTAAGATGATAGCCCAAAATGGAGTGCAATAGAGAACGGTTGTTGTAGTCGTCCTCAATGTAGGTACCTATACATTTAGAGGAAGTTACCATCTACTACCCTTTTAAGGGTGTGCATAGTTTGATGTGGTTTGACAAACGAATAGTTATACTTAGTTGCATAGTTAATTAACCACTTGACAAACAATCCAATTATGTTAGACAAACCAGTGATGATATAATCCTTGGAGTCCAAAATTTTTTAAGCTTTTCGCTAAATACGTCTCTATATGAAACAAAAGGCCTTCAAGTAAACAAATGCGCTATTATTATATCTCAGTATGAATGCACTTTTTGATTTTAAAATAAAAATACGTATTTTTTGGGGATTGTAAAGAAAACACGTTTTGACTAAGTAAAATATCCAACAAATGGCCATAAAATTGCGGTCATCACTCTTTTTATCAAATTTTCCATAACGTTTCGCTGTATCTCAACGTAGTCGAGTAGGTAATGTTTTAGACATGAGGCCACTGTTCAAACATCAGGTCAGACATATTCAACAAAACGAAATTGGAAGAAAATATTTCTTCGGCGTCTTCCTCTCGGCAGACTTCTGTCAAGAACTCTGAGAGCAAATAAAATTTGCATGTAAAAATCTCTCAAAAAAATTGTCGCTTGGAATCGACTCTAAACTGTAGGTTCCGCCACTTATGGATAAATTTAACACACACAACATAAATGGTGTAAGAAGCAAGGTTGTAATCCTGTCTGAAGTGTATCTGTATCTCACCTATGGCAAGTAGGTTTATTCGCATGAAGCCAAGATGTCACAAAGCTCACAGAAAAAATCTCAGGGTGTTATGTTGTTGGGAAGTTAACATTGGAACTTGGTGAGATCATTTTCTTTTTGGAAATCGTTGCTGTAATAAATCGAATGCCGCACGAGTGGTGTGGCAGTTGAAGCCCTCTTATTGAACCCACATGTCGTCCAGTTTAGGCCACAACTCCTGTAACGAATGCCGTTCAAAATCACTGCAGCTTCCGTCCTATCTTCAGAAAACTACGTAATCCGGACGCAACTTGCACGCCGAAAAAGGGACAGTAAGTAAGTGCACTTTTACTGAAATACTTTTATAATGATACAAAAAACTGACATAAAACTTCAAAAAACTAAACCTAGTGACTTATTTGCAGCTGAGCATCTTAAGAACACTGTTGATCTTTTTAAAAACAAACAAATGTTTAAATTTATAAAACTTTTATTTCTATTAGTATGGAATTGTATTGAACTTATAAAATTTATTAAACTAGTTTATTAAGAAAATTAATCCTTTCAGGTTTTATAACAAATATAAACTGGTTAATAGTGTAGGCTTTTTCAAACTGATCACGTAATGGATATAATTCATCAACGGCTGATGGCTTAGAGGCCTCTGTAATAAAAGTTATTTGTAATGAAAGTTTAAAAATATTCACAAGTAATGGTTGCATTACCTTTTTTCAAATGTGTTGGTATTATGTAGGCCTTCTTTTGTGTTTTAACCAAAAAAATATCTGTTGAATTCAACGGATTGCTATTCACAGCAGAGGGAGAAGCTTGCTCTTTAGATGATTCACCAGTAGCTTCCAGAAACGTTGATGCCAAAACCTTGGCAGCTTCAATTGTTTTATTGTATTGTGCTTGTAAGATTACTGTTGTTGGTTCTTCAACCATTAACACGGGAGAAGAATCTTCCAGGTTTCTTGTTTGCGCCACAGGAGGCGTGGCAACAAAACCGGGATGTTTGGCAAAATCGTTGGCTTTTACTGGTTGCGGTAATAAAAGTGGCAGTTTTACTGTACTCCCCAGAGGTAATTGAAGATTTTTATGTGACACCAAACCTGAAGGTGGTGGTGCATATGAGTTGAATAAAGGGGGATATGTTGTTGTTGTAGATAATTTTGAATTCTTTAAATCTGGTCTTGTGTTGAAATTATCAATTGAACGTTGTGTTTTTGTAATATAAGTTTTCATTGGTGCAACGGATTTATTATTAGCTGCAGTAAGAGAAGAAATTTTTTGATGTTTTTTAAACTTTTCTTTATTCTAAGAAAATCATTTTAATCACCACCATTATTATTAACCGGAGGCAAATAACTATTTTTGTTTAAAGGACGCGTATTAAATACATCCAACGATTTGCTAGCTGCCTGTGTTTGTAGCCAAATTTGCATAAAAGCCACAAAAGCCATTAAAACTTTTCCACTGGTTTCCTATAATAATTATTGAAAAAAATATCTATTTTATTGCCCACATTCTTGGTTTAATTAATAACATATTTTTACCATAATTTTAAATTTTTTTCGTTTTTGTTTTTGTATGAATATACACACTTTTTTTTTGATATTAACTACCTTTCTGATATTTAACTTTAAAATCAATAGTTCACCGCTTTATTACCAACTAAACCACAATTGTTTGTTAACAATACTATTTATAAACATTTTAAGTAATGATGGTCTATTCTGTGTTATATGTTCACCTATAAATCCTGAGTGGTAGCATAATTAGTTCTGAGAGTCTGTAAGCAACATTATTTTATAATTCAATATTAAACAAGAATAATTATGAGTTGAAACCGCTATGTATACAGAAATATGAATATACGCTACAAATAAGTTGCTGTCATAACAGTAACATTGAATCAATAAAATTATTCTGTTGCATGGGTAAAAATATAAACGGAATTAATCGATAATTACTTTAACAACTTTTACTGATCTTTGCTGTTCCTCAAATTTATTTATTCGATGACCCCAAAAGAGCTATTATGTTCCAAAATGTCCATTACGTTAGCCTTTAATTAATTCTAAAACTCTTCAAGGTTTTGTGTTCCACATTTTATGTGAATGCACAGCAATGTGTCATCAAGGCGAAACATCACTTTATCAATTGCAAAACAATCACAAATAATGTGATCGGAGACCCACAGAATGCCTGAAAAGCAATTTAGGCAAACTGGCCCCTCATTTCATCGGATAATTCATCATCTCATTGGTCTTGTAATAACCAGGTACAGGAACACAGCTTATTGTAGCGGTGTTAATAAAGTTCTTAAGAGTTTAGCATTTATACCCAATTTCCCTTGTGACCATGGTTGAAGGAAGTATATTAGGAGCCTCTCGTTCAAATAGTTCAAGGGCCTCTCTTATTCTCTTATGGTAACATTCGCTTGCGCGTATTCGAATGGCATGTATTTCCATCCGAAAAATTAGCAGGGAAAGAATATTTCTTTTTAAATCTGAGATTTCTAAAAGTTGTAGCTAATAATGATAAGATAGGAAGAATTAGAATTAGATAAGATAGGAAGAATTCTTAAACTGTTCGGACACGTACTAGTGTTCTATTACTTCCGACAAATTTTTTGAATGTGTACAATTTATTACACAATTAAGAGATCATAAAAACGTCAGTGTATTTCCACACGTTCCTCCAACCAAAAATTTTACAAGAGAAGGAGATCAACAGTCATAGACCGAGGTTTAAGAGAGAATCAAATTTATGTAAAAAAAAAAAAATGTAGGCATAAGGGTTCCTTTTGACTTTTAAAAATGATCTTACACGTGTTCTTTACTACTTCTTAGATTTGTTTTAGGAATTGAGTTACTGTAGTAGGTTTCTAAATTTCTAAATAAAATGTTTGCACTCTGGCCCTGCCTGGAAACAGTGTCCGTTCTCTGTAAAAAATTATAAGCTTGCTTTGGACATGATGGTGATAAACTTTACTCGTTTGTTACGATTCTTCTTTAAGAGGTGGCTTCCTTCCGCTCATATTTTTTTGATGTTATCATATTTGAGGGATAATGGCCCTGAATGACCTTCCTCTCATATTTTTTATTATCCTATTTGAGGGATAAATCGGGAATTTACCCATTATGCTACCAATAGCTTAGAAAACGCTAAGGAAAGGAAAATACAAAAACAATAACATGGCGAGTTTTCTAACAAAGTTTTGTCCTTAACATATTAGCGTGTAAAAGACGACCTTCTGCATTTCTGCTAAAAGGACTTTAAACACTATGCAAAAAAAGCACAGAATGGTGGAGGAGTCTAACTGCCATATTGTGGTGACCACTCGTCAAAAAGAAAAATCAACAAGAGAGTTAGTGAAATATAATACTCTTATGCTTTGGTTCTCGAAACCAATGCTATTAAGCATTTTTTTTAATAATAAAGCCTTCTTAAGAAAAACAAAAAAAAACTTCAATTCTCACTTGAGCTTTAGTCTACCAAGAGTTTACTGACTTCTCTCTATATTTTTGTGTAAAAATTTGACTAAATTCTTATTTTTTCCTAATTTTGGAGCTTGTAGTTCCAAAAAATTGTTGACAGTTAAAGACTATCGTATTCAGACATCTCCTAATTTAAAACAGTGTTATAAATTTCAAAACAGTTTCATTCATATTAAGAGTTTGATAAATTTTTATGTGTAAAATTTAAAATTCGGACAATTTGCACTTTATTTGCTGCAGTTACTAAGGAGTACGAAAGTATTCATTTGTGCTTTGTTATATAAGAAGTACTCTTATGAATAACAACTTGACTTTGAGGTACCAGATGCCATTAAGAGCTGTAATTCAGTAATGTAAACAAATTGAATAAAATTTCCTGAACAAAAATTTAAAACCAGTGTAGAGTGCTTTTAAATTCGTTTTAACTATTTAATACATTTTAAAACGGCGCTTTGCAAAACTATTTTTAAATGAAATATTTTTATAAATGGGCTTCTAATTTTTTTTTTTTTGTATAAAAATATTAAAAATTATTTTGTTTCTCCCATAAATATACACTTAACACACATTAATAGACAAATTGCCACATGACCCTGGCTTCTTCAAACTCTACACTACACTTTAAATTGGAATTGAAAAAAAAAAAAATAATAAAAACAAAAAAGAATTATAACGAGACGTTATTATTTATTTTCTTTAATAACATTCATTCCCAATCAATTGTATGATCTCCAACCGTGTTTGGTTGATTTCTTTTCTCATCATGGCTCATCATTACAATAATAACAGCAACAGCACTGCAAATTCATCATCTCATTATGTCAATAATTTAGCACTTGAACAAGAAAAAAAAAAAAAAAAAACACCCAACAACGCTTTTTCGTTCATTCAAATTTATTGATCGCTCACTATTCCATTGAACGATTTAAATTCATTTGAATTACATACATATGTATGTACGTCTCTCCAACAACAACAAATATTCATAATTTTAATCCATCCATTGGAATTCATCAGTATTATGACTTTGTTTTTCTATTTTCTTTTAGAAAAAATTTCTGCTTTTGTTTTAAACGTACTTCACGGCAGATCACAATACAATACAAATGTAAAGCTATCTGTA
The DNA here is from genome assembly GCA_927399465.1 of Sarcophaga caerulescens. Taxonomy (NCBI): domain Eukaryota; kingdom Metazoa; phylum Arthropoda; class Insecta; order Diptera; family Sarcophagidae; genus Sarcophaga; species Sarcophaga caerulescens. The sequence goes on along the minus strand of OV656872.1, from coordinate 49,596,433 downwards.
TGAAGCTCATGAAGATTCCTACTCAGATAATGGCATCTTGTTTTATTCGCTGGTTGTTGGTGATTTAAGTCACGATGCTTGAAGTTGGTTTTATTGTTGTAATAAATAATTGACTTGAAATGACTAATGAATGCTTTTCGATATTTTTTCTTATGCTTTACACATTAAGACCGCCTTGGATTTAATATTTTAGAATAAATTTCCTCGTGATATGTGGAAAAAAAAAATTCTCAATAAGTTTTACCACAAAATAAAATTTGCCAACATTAGAACTTTTTTATCAAAATTAGTGCTGTATGACAGATGTGTTTCAAACAGAAAATCTGAAGAGCAGGCTGAGGTAGTTCAAAATATACCAGTGAACCCTGAAAGATTCAATCTTTCGACTGGTTTGTGGGCCGGCAGAGTCAGTATTTTCCGTATTTTCTCCAGAACATTGAAAATTGCAACGTACCGAGTAAGAGTTTTACTTGGTTGTCATATGATTTTAACAAGACTTTGTTACATACATCACAAATCTATTGGAAGTAAACACGACAACAATTAATCTCACGTGTTAGGACAATCAAGAAGTCGCCGTAGTCTAGTAGGTAGTGTGTTGCCTTATTAGATGTGAGGCCACGGTTCAAAACGCAATTCAGACATCTTCAACGAAATTAAATTTGAATATTTCTTCGGCGACTTCCACTCAGCAGATTTCTGGCAAAAACTCTGAGAGTAAATTACCATGAAATCTTTCTCAAAAATCTGTCGTTCGGTGTCGATTTTAAGTAGGTAGGTCCTGCCAAACTAACACACGCAACATAAGGGTTGTGAGAAGCTAGTTCGTAATCCTGATTGAAGGTTTCTTATGATCAATTATGTACGTATGTATGTGATTACAACAAGATTGCATCGGATACTACTTAGCACTCAGTACCATAAATTAACTGGAAGTCAAATTATCTGAGGAAATAATCTCACGTGTTACAACATTGAAACATTCCGTCAATATCATGCGATTTGAGCTCACTAAACATATTTTATGGGGTATACATACGGTGACCATCCGTCCACTATTATAGCGGACAGTCCGCTATTTTAACATCCTGTCCGCTATTTTCTTTGCGTCCGCTATTTGTCCACTATTTTACCACACGTATCTTCTAAAAAGTATTTATTTTCCAAAATGTCCGCTTTTGTCCACTTTTTTCACTAATTCGGTAAAAACGATAGAGTACTTTCTTAAATTCTGTATTTTAAAAAACTTTATATAAAATGTTAATTATAATAAATGAATTTTTTTTTTCAATTTTATATAAAGGGTCCGCCAAATAACTTTTTTTTTTGAAAATGCTTTAAAAAAACTACTGAATATTTTCTCAAATTTCTTTTTTTTATTTGAAAGTACAATTCTTCCGGTTAATAACGGAAAATAATTTCATTCAAATGGCTGCCTCGGCTGGCAATGCAGTAGCCTACACGATCGGTCCAATTTTTAAGCACATTATCGATTGTGTGCAGCTGTATTTCACCAATGGCTTCACGAATATTGTCCTTTAAAACGTCAATTGTCTCTGGCTTGTCGGCGTAACACTTATCTTTGACGGCACCCCACAAATAATACTCCAACGGTGTCAAATCCGAGGTGGCCAAACGACATCAGCTCTGCGGCTGATAATGTGATCTTCAAAAACAGGGCGCAAAACGTCGAGTGTAGCTTCGGCTGTGTGGCACGTAGCGCCGTCCTGTTGAAACCAAATGTTGCCAATATCCTCCTCTTCAATTTTTGTAAACAAAAATTCGTTCAACATGGCCGGATAACGATCGCCATTGACTGTAACGGCCACTCCTTGCTCATTTTCGAAGAAAAATTACCCAATTATGCCTCTGGACCAAAATCCGCACCAAACAGTGACTCGTTTTGGGCAATGTATGCGTGCGGGTTTTCTGTGCCCCAAATGTGACAATTTTGCTTGTTAACATACCCGCCAAGATCAAAATGAGCTTCATCTGAAAAGATGATTTTTTTTGCCAAAATCGGCATCTTCTGTAAGTCGATCGCAGGCCCACTTAGCGAAGCGAAAACGCGAATACACAACCATATTCGTTCAGCGGAAGGATAAAACTAATTATCTGTCAAATCAGACATGAGCTAAGTGTTACCATTCACGAAATAAGCACTAGTTGAAAAAAAACGTTATATGGCGGACCCGATATTTGTCCGCTTTTTTCTCATGGAAGTAATGGTCACCGTAGGTATACATGAAGTCTCTCTTATACAAGGCAAACTTTGTCGAGTCCTTAAAAAACTTGGATTTATATGAAAGATTTATACATATTTCTTAATCCTAGCTTTTCTTATGGTTTGCTGTAATCTATGGGTTTGTATCATAGTGCTGTGTTTCCAGTGGAATTAAGAATAATTTTCTTAAATACACTCTATTCGCATTTAACATTGGCAGTGTAGACTTATACTCTAATACTAAACTCTACAAGTTGCTCAACCTCCCCGTTCTTCTTTATGGCGCAAAAGCATAGACACTATTAAGATGCAGCAGCCTTGAAAGTATTCGAGAGTAAAGTCCTACGTAAGACGGTCCAGTGCGAGTTGGCGATGATTTCCCCATTCGCACCAACAATGAGCTGTATGAGCTCCTCAACGACGTGGATGTTGTGCAGCGTATTAAAATCCAGCGGCTGCACTGGCTAGGCCATGTCTTTTGAATGGATGAGAACGCTTCGGCGAGAGGGGATTTAATGCGGTAATTTACGAAGACGGTGAAAAGAACGACCTTGTTTGCGTTGGAAGGACCATGTCGAGGAAGGCCTGTCATCGATTGGTGTGACCAACTGGCAAAGGCGTGCAAGAAACAGAGGCGCCTGGGAGGATATGCTAAAATTGGTTGAAATTTGATAATCGAGTTATTAATGGCCAATTAAATAAGTAAGAGAGTGTAGATGAGAGTTAAGACCCTTATGTTCTTTTCTAACAACCTTTTACGTTGTTGGTATTGAAATAACAGATCTGAATGATTCCGCTTACGTAAGACCTTAGTCAGGCTTAGGTATTATCTTAACTAATGAAAGCCGCCACTCCTGGGGCTAATATTAAAGTTGCTTTGTAAAACAATTCATTACTTTCGTTATTTAGATCGCCAGTAGTTTCTTTGATCTCTTGAAAAACATCTCATACAGGTAGTGGAGGTACTAACAGGAGAAGACGAATGGATGGATGGTGATTGTCGCATTGTATGAAAACAGTCCTCAAATAGTAGACAAATTGGTGGCCATTATCATCCAACCGCCTGTGATTTTACGAGTGGTGGCATAAAGTCAACACCTTCTAAATACCTTGTGAATTATGAAAGAGGATAATATTGAAGTTCACTGATCCTGATGATGTTTTGTACATTGTTTGTAATAAAAAACAAATACCAAACATTTAAAAAAAGAAAAACAAATCAAATTTAATCAAAAAAAAAAAAGGAGATACAGATTGTAGAAATGTCCCACTTACATATTTAATTTTCCCATAAAATATAAGCAACGGGCAACTCTATGTTTTTTTTCCATTTCCCTGAAACTATGCTTTGAAATTGAAATATTTATAAAATTTTTAACTAAAAATTATTTTATTTGTTTAAAACTAAAAACCTAATTAACAACTGATACTACATTATTTACAAATTTGAGATCTTTAGAGATTCACAGCCTTAAGCGCGCTTCTTAATAGGCAAATAAGTGTTGGAAGGTTCAATGGATTGTAAGCCACCATTGATGTCACTGCCACTTAAAGGTCCTACAGAGGCAAAATCCAAAACGGGGGCAACACCACCATTATGGCTAAATGATTTACCGCCCAAACTATCGTACTGAGCTTGAATGGCACGTTGAGCATTTTCAGCATCAGCTGGGGTGCGATATTTGACAAAGTGAACTTCTGGCTTTTGGGCATTATTTCTGTTTAAGACGCTTAATTTGTCGGCCAAATCGCCAACATCGGCTTGTTTATTCAGTACATAGATGGCAGTACGTTGTTCACCAATCGATTTGGCCAATTGGAGAGCAGCATTTTCAACACCATTGTTTTCGGGGTTCTTGATGAAAATCACACGTAGACCACGTTTTAAAGAGTTGGACAATTGATGATTAGCATGATTGTCATCGAATGCACTTTCAGGGGCAGAAAAAGTGTAGAATTCTTTATCCAATTCAGCAGTAAAGGGCGTTGTTACTGGTACAGCAGAGGGACCATTGTAATCAGCGGCGTCAACAGCAGCTGCTTGGTAGCCTTGATCGGCACTAAAACCAAGTAAGGGAGCACCAGTTTTTCTCTCGTACTCATAGCCTACACTGGCAGCATAAGCAGTAGCCAAGCAGCAGAGAACCTTAAGAAGAAACAATAAAAAAATTTTGATTTCAAGCCTTAATGAAGAAAGCGTTTATGAAGAAAAACTTACAATAAAGGCACGCATTGTGTATCCAAGTATATAATGTTGTTTATCTAACAAATGAGTGTGTACTGTTGGGTTAAAACAAGATTTGCCAATATTTATATGACACTAAACGAAATTTTCAGTATTCGTCTCAACCAATTGTATTAAAAATGCAGAATAGTCTCGAATATTTATCCTTGATGTTGATTTGTTTTAGTTTAAAGCAGAATTAAATTGATTTGAATTGACAAACAGTAACAAAAAAATGCAAATTTACATTAAAACAATACGAAATATTTGAATATGTTTTAGTTTTTTTTTCTTCTTTTCTTCTCGTTTCATCAATATTATTTTTATTTTATTTGATTTTAATGCATCATTGGCTGGGCCAACTCTAATGCCTTTGTTAACAATAGTAGTTGCCAACCATTAAGAGATTTTTATGCTTCCGAACTAAAATTTACTCAATTTTGTTTTTTTTTATTGTCTTCGAACTCTAAACTATGACCGAACTCGAATTGTTACCGTTTTTTTAATTTTTTGGTTTAAAAATAATTTAAATAAAGGTTTTCTTAAATATACGACGGCTGCTAGATCTATGCAGATTGTGAAATGTAAAAACCGTTCAACATTGATGTCTTATATTGTGTCTTATAATAATTATCTGTGGTTTATTGGTATTAATACATACATATATACATACATAATTGGTCATTACAAATACTTAGTCAGGTTTAAAACCTAGCTTCTCTCACCACTTATGTTGTGTGTGTTTTATACATGATTGGCGGAACCAACAGTTTAAAGTCGATTCCGAATGACAAATTTTTGAGAAACTTTTCTTGGCAAATTTTATTTACTCTGAGAGTTTTTGACAGAAATCTACTGAGAGGCAATCGCCAAAGGAATATTTTTTCATATTTCGTTTTGTTGGAGATATCTGACCTGGTATTTGAACCATGGCCTCACGTTTAATAAGCCAACACACTACCTATTAGAGTACGACGGCTATATATTGTTTCAGTTTCATTAAATAGGGTTTTCTACTTAACAGTGAGATTAATATACTACAGCAGGTTTTAGAATGATAGAGTCGCCATTTAAATTTCCTAGAACAAATACTCTCTTAAAAGGTATATAGCATTGCTGTAATAAGTCTCAAAATATGACGCTTTCTGACTTTTGTTGAAAATTTAATTGTAATATATGAGGGGTGGATGAATTTTTAGATGAGTGATTTAGAGGAGAAATATATCGTAGGATGATTGATTTCTATTCAATCATTTTACCACCACACCATGTCTCATGGAATGATGGTAAAGAGATGAATTGGAATATTTCCCTTTGAATACCATCAAAAGGTCACTATAATTTCTGGTTTTGGAATCCATTTTTCATGCATTCAAACCGCAGCTTTTAAACCGTAATTACATACTTGTATACATTGTTTGCCCCACTCATCAATGATTTGCGGAATTTACAGTTTAATGTTGACTTCAAACAACAGATTTGAAAAATGTTCGAAATCGAACTTTTGAATCAGCTTCTCTTCATCATAAATGTTTTAACCACTTTTGTCGTTTATAGAAAAGCGACTATGACAATCTTCTTTATGAATATATTTTGCTTAGTATGCTTACGCAATATATAAAAAGCAGCTTTCGTATAAATAAGCATCGTAATTTTCTATTGTCTTCTATTTGTATGGCGAAAATATTCTAATTTGATGCAAATTAATCGATTAACTTAAATATTTTAGTATCTTAAAGAAGTATGACACTTTTGGTTAGTTAAACCATTATCAACATTTAACCATATTTTAACAAGTTTACGGTATGAATAGAAACAAAGAACTTGAAAACAAAAGATTCAAAACAGCTTATTATGAGGGTGTCAGCTAATCTACTATGTATGTATGTATATTCTGATTAGTTTTGAAATTTATGTGCTACGTTTTTATGAATTATTTATATTGATTGAAAGAAAAAAGGAAAATATTAAATTAATATTAATTCATTAATTTTGAATTAAAAAAATTTACTAAAACGTATTATTTGTACTTAAAAGTTTATTTTGTACTTAAATGTTATATTCATACAAAAATACATTAAATTATGCTTCCAAACTAGGATAACTATGTCATGAGTGTGAGATTTGTGCAGAATTCCGTAGATGTTTGAGTATGGAGCTTCTGCTTATACCGATCTTAGCGCATCGTATTTGATGGACAGTGAAAAGATGTCATTCATAGACATCTCTTCCTAATCACATCAGCGAAATTATAACTATAAGATTATAAAAAGATATTCACATGCCGTGGCTGTTGATAATCTTCGGACTCTGCCAATGTTTATCATACGTGTCTCCATACTGAACACTTACCAGACTGTCGTTATTAGCAAAGGAGTTAAGCCATCTACCATCAAGAATAAAGGCTTGAGACCCAATAGATTTGTATAGGGTGGGTGATTTAAAAGTTTGAATTTAAAAATCCAATAAAACGGTTTGAAATATTGGCAAAATTTTTTGTTGTGAAGCATAATTGTTCAGGTTACAAATGAAATATTATTTCATTCTTATACACACTATCTTACACTACCTCATTCTATCGGATCAATTTTCGTGTACTTTTTCCAGTGTATGGGGTCGTATCTCGGTAATGGCATTATGAATGTTGGCCTTCAAATGCTCAATTATCTTTGGTTTCATAACATAACACTTTTCTTTAACGGCTACCCACAGAAAACAATCCGACGGTGTCAAATAGCAGCTTCTTGGCAGTCAATTGACATTACCATTTCACTTAATGAAATGGCCATCAAACGTTTGACGCAATAAATCGATTGTGGCATGAGATGTGTGACAAGTTGCGCTATTGTGTTGAAAACATACATCGTTCACATCAATACCATGCGATAGGTGTTCCAGATCGAACTCTTCATTTTGGTTTCCTGCATACTAGAGTACATCCGTACGAATAAAATTTATATATTTTGACTCGTCTATAAAAGCACTTTAATCCAGAACTCATTCGCTATGCTTGAGTATTTAGGAAGAAAAATAAAGTGCTCAATGCGAATAGCTTGAGTGAAATAGTTAAGCACGACCTCCGTAGCACAATATTGTTGACATGTGTCGGCACAAGATGTGTAGAGTTTGGGATTTACTGAGGAAATAATTAATTAGAGAGAGTATTTAAACATTCGATAGAACAAATTCCCCAAAAAGTTCGAAAGAATTAGGAATTCGTAATGGTTATTACTTCCAACAAGTAAATGAATCCAATCGTACTGCTGCTAATGTGAAGTTGTGATTTGCCTGCCAAAGTCCTCACAGACTTAATACTCTTGCATAAAGTCCCGATATGACTCCAAGAGAGTATTTACGAGATAATTTAAAAGAACGGTAACGTAGCTGCTAAGCCTCAAACAAATGTCAATTGAAAAACATACTCATGGCGGCATCAACACTTAGCAAAACTGGTACATTCAATGCCAAATTAGCTAAATAGAATAATTGAGCTTAAGGGATATCCTACTACAACATTTTAACATATTGAGCCTTTGAATTCTAAATTTACTCTGAGTTCTTCTTGGAGATATCTACGGTTTTGGCGTGCAAAAAATTGGAGTCACCAGAAGGGTTCTCTTATTTTTCTTGTTTTGTGAAAATCCTTAAAAATTTTTTTGTTTTGTTATAAAGTAGCAATTTATTAACAAAATAAAAAACATCAAATATTTTTAAAAATTATTACTTAAAATTAATAAAATTGGTAAAATGTACCTAGAACTGGAGTACCCAGACTTTTGTTGTTCACTGTATATACATTCGTTTGTATAGAATCTAAGTATTACTCAAATAGTTTTTTGTATTCTTATTTCATTAATTAAAAGAAAAGAAAAATAAAACCGGATTAATTCTCCCGCCTAATATATTAGATATCGGTTTCTTAGACAAAACACTAAAAATCTTCAACAACGATAAGCGTGTTAACAGTGTTTTTGTTTCTTCTTTGTTTTGTGTACAGGCGTATAGGCGCACATGCAGTAAATTCATTATACAGCATTTGCGTTATGTAACCTGTTTTTGAACGCATGCTGTAATCAAATGAACATAACGAGAAATAATCAAATACAATAAGAAACGTAAAATTTTTCAAATATTTCGAATATTTCTAGAGTTTACTATTTGCAGAGCTTGCGATATATACTTTCTTTTTTGTAGTTTGTGAGAATAGAACACTGTTATCGCCTATAATGGCAATTCAAGTGTAGGTAGAAGTCAAATTTTTGGATAAGATATACATATACATACATATGTATATACAAACAAGCTGCCATCGTTCCATATTTCTGAACTAGATAATATGGTCAGGAACGATATGTGATTTCAATAGGACAGCGCTATATGCTAAGCAGCTCATGCGATATTGGGTATTCTGCACGGACGATTTGACGGAATAATCTTCTCAAGTGAAGGTGTTGTGTACTGGAGACCAAGATGGTGAAATTTGTCTCCCTTATGATTTATTAATTATCAAGTGTATGCGAAAAAAAGTAGCTTGTGGTCTACGGAACACACATAATTCTTGTTATCGGTCAAGATCAGACCCATTCGTGCGTGAGAGTCATGGAAAATTAGATATTTGAGATGCGCTACATTAAAACATTAAAAGCAGCCGTGGGGAACTTTTGAACGTTGTTATATCCCATACATATTAACATCAATAGGCCTTCAAAATGAATTAAACATTTCGATGATATCTCACACTCACTTTATTTTGTTTAAATTTAAAGAGGGTAAGTGGTTAAGGAAAAGTCTAATAGAAGTTCATATCCGAATTTTACGTTGATTAGCCGACGACTTCTAGATATATTGATGATTTCTAATGCTTTGTATTGCAACCATATCAAGGGAAAAAGTTGAATTCAATTGATATCTAAAAAATATCTCCGCACTTTTTGATCGTAAAAAATATAGTTCAGAATATCAGGATATATAAGTGTTTCTATTCTCATACATACATAATTGGTCATTACAACCCTTTAGTCAGGATTACGGCCTAGCTTCTCACACCACCAATGTTGTGTGCGTTAATTTTTGTACATGAATGGCGGGCGTTCAGTCTAATAAGCCAACACACTACCTACTAGACTACGGCGACTACAATTCTATTTTCATATTTAATAAAGATCTCAAAGATGTACAGTGGACAGCCAAAGTCTTAGTACTCCAATATATTTTGACAATTTCATGAATTTTAATCAACAGTTTGTATAAAAAATTAAGGTTTTTCTATTTATTTTATTAATTTATTTCTGTTTTATTATAAAACACACAATTTTTTAATATTTTTCATTAAAAAAAATAAGGAAAAGTTTCAGATGACTCCATAGGTACCCCCAAGGAGAACCCTGTGTAAATTTAAAATTCAAAGGCCTAATATATGAAAATGTTATCCCTTGTATTTAGTAGAATATCCCTTAAGGTCAAGCACTCCATTTAACCCATTTAGAATTGAATGTACAAGTTTTGTTTAGCGTTTTCTGCTGGCACCATGAGCAAGTTTTACGGTTGACTTTTGTTTGAGGTTTAGCGATTACGTAACCGTTCTTTCAAATGATCTCCTAAATACACTCTTGTAGTCCTATCGGGACTTTGTGGAAGGGTATTAAGCCTGTGGGGATTTTTTTTTTTGTCAAAATATATTTGAGTACTAAGACTTTTGCTGTTCACTGTAGCTTATCTTGCAACCAGAGTACGGTACATCTTAAAATATAATTGAAAGTTATTGATATTACACCAGAGTAATAATATTCATTGTGGCGGATGACTAATAATCATAAGGAATTTCTTATACTGAAGCCACTTTTACAAATGCCAACGGTAGTTATGTTGAGATGGTAAATTTGTTTGTTGACTATTAAAGAACCGTCTGGTAGTACTGATTTACTATCAGCTCTAATGTATTTGCAATGTTCTTAAGTTTTCAGCTTCGTGGGTCTCATTACTCGCTTGAATCCAAAAAATGCGGCGTCTTTGTGTTGCCGTTTTGAGTCCTTACAATCACTTGAAACCGGCGCGCTCAGATTAGTGTATTATATCCTACTCATACTTTCGCCTTTGCTGACATCTATGAAGCATCTCGAGATGCAAGAATAAAGTTTTAAGTTGGATGACTTTGCATCTTAAGTAGGATTACAATTGCATCGGTGTACATTCATTATTAGCAAATATAAGTCAATAAAAAAATGTTGTGGTTATAATCAGTCTTTATTTTATAAATCGTATGGAATTTTTTGGACAGTAATTACAGCTTCTATATGATGCGATATAATGTTCACCCATATTTGTATAGTCCTTGGCTCCATATCATACAACTTCCTTTACCAAGTTCTTTAAATTTTCTCTTGAAAACTCTTTTGATTGCAGTTAAGATAGTTGACTGGGGCCACTAATGAATAGCTCTTGTGATGGAGCCATTTTACCATAAGTAAACTAAAAACACTAAACACAATATATTTTTGAACAAGTTATATACAAATATTTATTATTCTATAAAATTTATAAAACGAATAAACAATCCTTAAACTAAATAACAATTCAACAACTAATGACAATCAGTTTAGAAACGTCTGCCAGGTGGCAAATACGATGACTGTGGTGGAATGTAACCATTATTGGGTGTGGAGGCAGCACTACCACTGCCAGACAAGCCAGCAGGAGCCGAACGTGTATTTGAGCTAAAATCCAAAACGGGAGCATTACCACCATTGGAGCTAGAGCTGGTGCCAGGTAATGAATCATATTCAGCTTGAATGGTGCGTTGGGCTTTTTCAGCATCAGCGGGTGTACGATATTTGACAAAATGAACTTCCGGTTTATTATCCTTGTTTTTACCTAAAGCACTCAACTTTTTGGTCAAATCACTGATATCGGCTTGTTTACTTAGAACATAGATGGCTGTACGTTGATCTGCAGCAGATTTGGCCAATTGTAGGGCGGCATTTTCGATGCCAGTCTGTTCAGGACCCTTTATGAAAACAACACGTAAGTTTCGCTTCAAGGCATGTGATATCTTTTCAGCAGCACTGCCATCAAGAAAATCACCTTCGGGAGCTGAGTACGTGTAGAATTCCTTTTCAAATTCAATATTATCAATGGGAGCAGAGTTATCAATTGGGCCACTGGATGCACCAACTGCACCATCATTACCACCAGAGCTGGAATAATCACCAACACCACTGCTATCGCCAACACTGCCAGCTTGAGGTGTATATTCATATTGGGCAGCAGCTACGGCAACAAGACATAAAACCTGCAACAAATAAGTGTCAAATAAGTTTCAAAGAATCCTTTTCTAATTTTTTTTTCGTTTATACCACCTACCACAACAGTACGCATTTCCAAATGAATTTTAGCAGATTAAACCGTATTGATTGAGTGTTGAATTGACTATGATTCTTCAGGTTAACATGTTGGCTTCTTTATACCACAAAATTCCTAAAAAAAAATTATGGATGACATTGTCATTCATTAAATGCGCAGCCATAGTTTAAACGTTTATAATATTTTTTATCTCTTGGAATATTTACTTCATATTTTGTTATTGTTGTTGTTGCTGGTGTTTCACTTAGTTACAGAAGCTATTAAATATTGTAAAATTTTACGAAATTATGTTTAAAACTCGGACAGACTCAAATCTGGTTGAATTAGTAAATGTTGTAAACGATTTCTGTAATTTGATATTTTTTTCTTCTTTTTTTTTCATAAAAATTTAATATTTAGTGAATAAAATTACAGTAATGTGGGAAACACTACACCATAAGGGCTATTAATAATATTTTTAAGATTTTAAATAAACTACATTCAGATCTTGTTTAATTGCAAATTTGTTTAGTGCAACTTTGTTTGATTCATAACCTGCCACAAAGTTTAATCTCTAAACCGTTTAATAAATCATTTTTCTCTTTGAAAATGTTTTTTATTTATTTTACAATTGTTTACCTTCTAACCGAAAATCTATTTTTCATGA